>CM046659.1:64523624-66008624 GCA_025594165.1 Tamias sibiricus
CTTGTCATTATTAATGTCATTACTTATCTATTATTTAATATCTACTATCTTACCCCATTCCATATTTACAGTAGCAAGTGCATAAGGACATGTATGTAGGTTCAAATATGAATTTATCAAATTATCTTCAGCAAATACTTTAACCTCTTTGAATCTTGTCTATGTAATAATAGAACAAGTGGCAATGGAAACACGATGCTTTTGTGTGAAAATATAAACAGTTTATATACAGATATTAATATTTTAATATCTAATATTAATATTTTCTTTGAGAAAATAATTTGCTTTAATGTCTTAGCAAGACTACATATAAATATCTATTATTTAATGTCTTCAACTTCCTATGTATGGTAAATAACATAACTAAATAAAAAGTTTACATTTATTTTGTACACACACTTTAAAAAATATTCTAGTCTAAAAACTCTTATTCAGAATCACACTGCTATGAAATATAGTGAAAGATTTACATGATATTGAAGAAAAGTCAAAAATTGTTTGTATTTCAACCTCCTCAAAAAGAAACAGTGTCATCTCTTTCAAAATATAGGGAAGATAAATTAAATTAGTTTTATTTCTCATTAAAAACATAATTGCTTGAAGTCGTAAGTTACATTCTCTACTTTTCCCTTTTAATTCCTGAAAATCAGTCTTGGTATAACTTGTGGATTTTCAATAAATGTTGAAAGACAGAGCTGAGTTCTAGTATAGTTTCTTTTTATTTTCTGACTTCAATTAAAACATGTAGCAGTTGAAAAGAAACTTACTGGATGTCTTTTTATTTAATGATTTCTTGGGCATTATAGAAAATGTGAGATATTTTCTGTTTCTTATAATCTGAAGGATTAAACAGCCTGTAAACTATCTTCTGGTACAAAATACCTAAAAATGTTATATCAAAAATAGTTTAAAAATTTTTAAATAAAATAGCTGAGTTGATAAGAGAATAAGTAATACCACCAAAATTTAAGAGAGGGAGAGAGAGAGAGAGAGAAGTTTAAAAAAAAAAAAATATATATATATATATACTTTTTAACTGTAGCAAAAGTCTTCCCTGAAGTCAGTGTTAATCATTCAGGGATAGAATTCCTTTTCAACAGCCACAGCCAGCAGCAGGAGGGAAGGGCCAGTGTCTGTCTTGTCACTCTTTTCATTCTAGATTTTTTCCAGCTCTATTGTAGTATAATATTGCACATATTTAAAGGTATACAATGTGATGATTTGATATTCACATGCATTATGGAATGATTACTGCAATCAATTAATTAACACATCCATTATCTCACCTTTTTAAAATATTGCTGAGGGCATTTAGTATCTACTATCTTAGCCCATTTAAGGTATGCAATGTAGTATTATTAACTGCTATACATTAGATCCTCAAGATTCTCAAAAGATTCTCAAAACTTACTTTTTTTAAAAGTTTTTTATTATTCTAATTTGTTATACACGTTTGCAGAGTACATTTCATTTCATATTATATATAAAGAGCACAATTTTTGAGTTGCTGGTTTAATATAAAGTATTTTTACAACAATTGTGTCTTCATACATGTATTTAGGGTAATCATGGATAACTCAGTCTGCCATTATTCCTATCCCCTTGCCCCCACCTCCCCCTCCCCCCTCTTTGTTCTATTTAAAGCTCTTTCATTCCTCTCCTTCCCTTTCTCTTGTCTTTATAAGTTAGTATCTTCATATCAAAGAGATCATTCTACCTTTGTTTTTTGGGGATTGGCTAACTTCACTTAGCATTATTTTTTCCAACTCCATCCATTTACCTGCAAATGCCATGATTTTATTCTCTTTTAGTGCTGAGTAGTGTTCCATTGTGTATATATACCAAAGTTTCCCTATCCATTCATCTGCTGATGGGCATTTGGGTTGGTTCCACAATCTAGCTATTGTGAATTGTGCTGCTATAAACATTGATGTGGCTGTGTCCCTGTAGTAAGCTGTTTTTAAGTTCTTTGGGAATAGGCCAAGGAATGGGATAGCTGGGTCAAATGGTGGTCCCATTCCCAGTTTTTTCCGAGGAATCTCCATACTACTTTCTAGATTGGCTTCACCAATTTGCAGTTTCACCAGCAATATAAGAGTGTGCCTTTTCCCCCACATCCTTGCCAGCATTTATTTATTTATTTATTTTTATTTTTTTATAGCTGCCATTCTGACTGGAGTAAGATGAAATCTTAGAGTTGTTTTGATTTGCATTTCTCTAATCATTAACATTTTTTTTTCCCTTAGCCTTCTGAGTCTCTAGGATTACAGGCAAATGCCACCACACCTGGGAAAACTTACTTTATAATTGAAAGTTTTACCCTTTGATCAATATCTCCTCATTTCCTTTTCTCCCCAGCTTGCGGCAACTCTCATTCTACTCTGTATTTATATGAGCTTAACTGTTTTAGATTACACAAATAAATGAGATTATGAGGTCTTTGTCTTTTTCTTCCTTACTTTACTTAACCTAATGCCCTTCATTTTCATCAATGTTGTTGGGATGTCATAACATATATTCATGCATATTTACCACACCTTTGTTATCTATTCATTTATCAATGGACACTTTGGTTATTTCCATGTAGAAAATCACAACACACGTATACTGTGAACAATGCTGCAGTAAACAATGGAGAGCAGATATCTCAGAGATACGAATTTTCTTCAGAAATATACCTAGAAGTGGGATAGCTGGACCATATGATAAATTTATTTTTAATTTTTTTGAGAAAAAACTTTATACCATTTTTTATAATGGCTGATAAATATTTTCTGTACTGATAAATTATTATCCTGTGATTCTCTGTGAAAGGAAATCTCTGTCCACATATTTGAAATATCACATTTATCATAAACAAAATGCTTTAAGTATTTAATTCCTCTAATCCACTGATCAATTATTCTAACTATGCTAAACTAATTAATATACAAATTTAATGGACATTATAATGTATAATATAGTAAATAAGCTTTGCAAACTCTTCTTGGTTTATTTTTTCAGAGACAATCATTATTTTATAATCTCATGAAGTACCCTTTGGAGTTTGAATGAATTGTATTAAATTACTTAAATTGAAATATATGACTTTTTCCAACATAGAGTCTCTTATCTGAAAAAAATGAAAATTACACTTTTTTTTTTTTTTTTTTTTTTTGGTGGTGCTGGGGATTGAACCCAAGGCCTTGTGCATGCTAGACAAGCACTCTAACAACTGAGCTGTATCCCTGGCACCCAAAGTTTCACATTTTTATATTATTTGTTTTATATCCTTCAAAAGTGCTTTGAAACTTTGATGAGATCTACATCTATTTATTAAGTCACTTTCTAGTTGTATAGTATAGTTAGTCAATAGTATATACTGCATTTTGATGTGTTGTTTTTCTCTTACATCATAGGACAGTCTTATTTATAGGTTCCATATAGTACTGATATGGTAATGTTAGTAATGTCCAATGAAGGATTCATTCCATAATATTCAATCATAGTATAATGAACAATTCATTCTATAATATTTGGTCATAGTATAATGGGATATATCAAGTTTTTCCCATTTAAAAATATGTTATTCTTAACTATCAGAATATAATTAAAACCTGTTTTTTTTCTCCAATGAGATGAACTGTGTAGAGGACAAAATAGATGTTGGCAGGGTGGTATCTGAGGATTAGTTAGCCTCTTTGGGTGCACTGTAGAATGAATATTAAGATAATGCTGATGATTGCTAAGGCATCCATTATCCAGATCCAAGTTTGACCAGTTTTGTTCTTTTTCTAACTAAACTTTATGATGAGGATCATAGCCTATCCATTTTTGACAGATACATTTTTTTTTATTTAATTTTTTTTTTTATTCTAAGATGTTATAAATGACAACAGAATGCATTATTTTCTTTGAATTTAGTAAGTTCAGTAATCTTCTAAGTTCATGTCAATATTTTTAAAAGTACAATATACAAGTGTAACATGAGGGAAAAAAAAAAAAAAAAAAGGACCCTGTATCTCTGTTTCAGAATGATTACTTGGAACATAACTATAGAATCCAGGTAATGTTCCCTGCTGAATCTGTATAATTTGAGAAGAGAATACTCTCTTTCTAGACTAAAAGACCAGAATACTGCTAAACATCTGATGAAGTTTGCTTTGAATTAGTGGATAGGATATTGTTTACCAGTGTATATGTGTGTGGGTGAAGTGATGAATGTCTCATGAGGAATTTCTTCTGCAGTGTTGTCTGCCATTGGCAGCTGCCCACATGGTTTGATGGTGTTTCTACCTTTTAAATTCCTGTGTACATTAGTTTTGGTCTAACAAATCAGCTCATCTAATACTGTTTGATGTAACTGTTGATCTTCTCTGGGCTGTAGATGTCTTTGTGCTATTGTGCTTACAAAGTATTTCAATAAATACTGGAGTCACACATGTTGCTTATTAAGAGTGTAATAGGAAGTGAAGTTTCACTGATTCTTTTTACATTACTAACCCTAAAATGCTGGACTACAGTAATTCCTAGGAATTAAATTTTTAACAATTAAAAAACTACTCATTTATTAATGCAACTAGATACTGTTATTAATTGTGAATTTGTACTTTGGAGATATGAGCAAATAGAGCTCATGTGTCTTCAGGAAGACAAAGAGACACGTTAAAAGATAAGACAGCAACACAGTATATCATTAGTGAAAAGTGTAATTGTAAATGAAAAGAAAGAGAAGCCACTTTGAATTAAAATGTGGGAGAACGAATAGATTTTAGGATTGACCTTGAAAGACTATATTGTCAGCTTGTGCTTCATTTCTAGCTCCATTAGAGCTGTTTATAATGGACCAAAAAATGAAGAGAGGAGCATTCTAATCTATTAACAAGGGCCACTTTGAGCATCAGTGTGAATTAGCAATGTATCTTTACCTATTAAATGGCTAGACACTTCCAGACTGCAAAAGTCCCTGGTGATAGTTAGGGTATATAGTAAAATTGGAATGAAGCAACTGATTTGAATTTGTAAGAAATCAATAAGGAAGGTGCAATAGCCAAGACTTTGCAATAAAATTACTTAAATAATATGAAAGCATGTTGACTATCATTGGTCTAAGAACAGAGAAAGAGTGGACCTTGATTTTTACCTGGATATATTCCTGGAATTAACTTGCTTCAGTTGTCCAACATATGTTTTCTTCAAGGTAATCTAAGAGTAATGTGTTGCTGTGATTGTTCTTAGGGGATCATATATTTAATGTCAAGAAACAGAGTATTTGTGATTATGCTTTCTGTTAAGAGAAAAAAAAATTATTTCAGCCACTAGCAAACTAATTATCATGTTTTATTTCTACAAGTTGAATTACATATTAATTCCTGAACGAGACATTGGCAAGGGATTATACTTTGACCAAACAGGATTTATTCTGAAGTTCTGGAATGATCAACTTTCTAGCAGACTTAATCTGATAATTTGTAAACAAATCAAAACAAAAATTGTGTACCATGATCTAGTGGGATTTATCACAGGAAGGCAGAATTTGTTTAATATGTGAAAATCACTAAGTCAAATATAACAAATCAGAATAAATGGGGGGAACACCCATAGAATCATCTTAATAGATGTAATTTTAAAATAAAATTCAACATTAATTTATGTCAAAAATATTCAAAAACTGAAAGTAAATTTCCTCAAACTCACAAAGTGTCTGGAAGTGTCTATGAAAAATCCATTTCTCCTATGATACTAAGTGGCAAAAAACTGAATAAATGTCCCCCTAAGATCAAAAACACAATGAGACGTCCACTCTCCAATTTCTATTCAATATCATGTTGGTAGTTACATCATGGAAGTTCAATACTAAAATGAAAATGTCTCTAGATTATAAAGGAAAAGGAAAACCTATTTCTATCCTCAGATGACATGGTCTCACATATAGAAAATCCTAAGGAATCCACTTAGAAACAGAGCTAATCAGAAAATTCAGAAAGTTTGCAAAATCCAAAGTCAATATATAGAAATAAAGTTTGTATTATTTGAAATGAGCAATATGAAAATTAACTTTAATTTATTCCTTTTACAGTTTTACCAATAATAATAAGATTATGGAGAATATATTTGACAAATTAAGTAAAAGTTCTATGTCACTGAGTTAGACAATTTAGAATAAATGAATGAAATTCTAGAAATATTTAATCCACCAAAACTGAACCAGGGAAATTGGAAATCTTAACAGACTGAAAACAAGTGACAGATATTAAATTAGCAGTGAGAAATCTCACTCAAAGAAAAGTTCAGGACCAGATGTTTTCATGGATGACTTCTACTGAATATTCAAAGAACTAATACCAATTATACAGAAAATATTCTAAAATATTGAAGATAAGGAAATATTTCCAAACTTTATTTACAAGGCCAATATTACTCTACTATCAAAATCAGAGAAAGACACAACAAGGAAAGTAAACTACAGGCCAGTATCATTCAGGAATACTGATGCAAAAGTCCTTTAAAAATGCCATAAAACATATGAAATGGTATGTCAAAATAATTGCTTACTATGATCAAGTGGGATTTACTCTTAGGGTGGGAATATAAAGTTTGTTCAATGTATCCAAGGCAATAAATGTGATTCACCCTACTAACAAAGCAAAGGGCAAATGTCCTATGATTATCTCAACAGATGCTGACAAAGCATTTGACAAAAGTCAATATCTTTTCCTAACAAAAACTCTCAACAAATTATAGAGATATTATATCTGAAATATGAACTAGGCCAAATGTGGGAAACCTACTGCTAACATTATACTCAATGGAGAAAATTTGAAAGAATTTATGATATTGAGCAGGATAAAGATGCCCATTCCCATTACTTTTTCTCAACATAGTACTAAAATTCCTAGCCAGAGTAACAAGGCAAAAATAAATTGAAATTGGAAAGGATAAAATGAAATTATCTCTGTTTTCTTAAACTTGTTTATAGAAAAATCCCAATGATACAAAAAAAAAAAAAAAAAAAAAAAAAAAAAAAAAAAAAAAACACTGGTAGAGCTGGTAAATAAATTCAGTAAAGTCTCAGGATATAAAATCAACTTTAAAAAAATCAGTAGCATTTCTATACACTAACAATAAACTGTCTTAAAAAGAAAGGAAATAGTCCCATTGAAAATAGCATGTGAGCCGGGCACGGTGGCGCACGCCTGTAATCCCAGCACTTTGGGAGGCTGAGGCAGGAGGATCGCGAGTTCAAAGCCAGCCTCAGCAATGGTGAGGTACTTAGCAACTCAGTGAGACCCTGTCTCTAAATAAAATACAAAAAGGGCTGGGGATGTGACCCAGTGGTCGAATGCCCCTGAGTTCAATGCCCGGTACCACAAAAAAAAAAAAAAAAAAAAAAAAAAAAAAAAGAAAAAAAGAAAATAGCATGTGAAAGAAAAAGTTACTTAGAACTAAATTTATCCATGCAAGTAAAAGATCTGTGTACTAAAATCTATAAAACATTGATGAAATAAATTAAAGTGACAAAACAAATATAATGATATTTCAGAATCATGGATTAGAATAATTAATATTGTTACTGTGTCCATAGTACTCAAAGATTCAATGCAATCCTTATCAAAATTACAATGTAATTTTTCACAGAAATAGAAAAACAGTATCCTAAAATATCCACGGAATTTCACAACTACAAAGTGCAAAAGAAATCTTGACCAACAAACAAAGGTGGAGGAATAACACTACCAGCTTTCCAAATATATTATAAAGCTATAGTAATCAAAACACCATGGTATTGGAATAAAAACAGATATGTTGACAAATTAAATAGAATAAGAAATCCAGAAGTAAAATCACACATCTGCGGTTAATTGATTTTGGACAAAGGTGCTGAGAACATTCTTGGGGAAAGGACAGCCTCTTTGATAAAATGCTGATAAAACTGGATGTCCACATGAGGAAGAATGAAAATTGATTCATCTTACCCATTATACAGGAACCCACTCAAGATGAAGTAAAGACTGAAGTGTAAGACCTGACAGTATAAATTATCAGAAGAAAATCTTAGGAAATTTTCTATCACTTTAATCTAGGCAGGTATTTCCTGGATATGACCCTAAAATCATAGGAAATCAAAGCAAAGATATACAAAGTGGGGTTAAATAAATGAACTAACAAGGTGAGGAGAGCACCCATGATTTGGGAGAAATTATTTGCAAATCATACATCAGATAAAAAACTCACATCTAAAATATACAAACAACTGAAACTATTCAATTATGAGAAAACACATACCTTATTAAAAAGGGTTAAAGACTTGACATATTTCAGAAGAACATGTGATGAGTTTATATATGTATAATTACAATGTATCAGTTTATCCCATGTTGCTACTGGAAGAATAATATCAATTTGATTTGATATTTTTCACGTAAAGTTTTCAAATATATTACTTGCTTTGATATTATGAAATTTGTTCTAAGTGTGTAATTTCAATTATGTTTTACATGGTATTGTATGAATACTTTGAATTTGAACAATTTTAGTTTTAATTTCCAGGAAAATATATATCTGTTATTTTAAAACTATTTGTTTATGTGGATCTTTTCTCTTTCCAAAGATTGCCTTATTTATTTCCTCTCATTTTAAACTTTATCTTTCATATTTCTTTATCTTTGCTTCATAATTACTAAGGTTCCTGCAGCAATTTAGGAAAATTGCATTTGTCTATACAAGTAGTTTTATTTCACAAAGGGGATGGTGTTCATCTTTCTCATTATAATTGTAGTTCTTTTCTCCAACTCCTTAACTATTTCCTGTGGAATGTTGGCATTTCTGTTGTTATGTGTACAGAAGTAAGGCCAATGGACAGGCTTAGTCAGTATGATCTTATAGGAAAAAGATAAGGGTGGATTCTAAGTAGGGATACTGTGACTATCCTAGTTTTCACTCACAAAATTTCCAGTCAGAAAAGAGATATTGTCTTTAACTTTTTATTATCAATATTGGTAAATGAGAGAAAGAGAAGGTACATAAGTAAGTACCTAAAACCAGATGGTGATCTACTATCCATTATCTTCTTTTATTAATCTTTCACCCCAGTAAAAACATAACTCACTCATATACACTATAGACTCTGGATATCTTGAGCCTTCTATGCCTGTTTTGGGGGGTGGTGGTTGTAATTTTTGTGATGATGATCTATGCAGTGACTTTTTCACTGCTTTATTATTTTTTAATACAGTTCCATTTTTTTTTTCTCAGTTCTGTAGGTTTTCTGGATTTACTTTGGGGAAGGAAGGTTGAAGTTCATGCTGCTCCATCTTCTTGGTAGAAAGCAGAATCCTTATGTTCCCTCATTTGTACATGCTACTCCTTTCTAACACCGTGACCTTTTCATCATATTAATATATTTTTTCCTTCAACTCCTAGTAATGTGGGATTGGAATGGCATCCTGAACCATGTGGTGTGTATGCCACATTGATCCAAGCTCCACAGCTTCACTTCAGAAGGATTGTTAATTTTACCCAAAGATAGAAAGCATACTAATTAGGAAATGGTAAAAGTTTGGGGGACCTAATGAAATTGACACTTGGAGAATCATTTGCTAAGGATGGCGTGGAAGCAAGAGGCGATTTTAGACGCTATTTTATCCATCCAGACTGAAGTAGAAGGCTAAGCTTGAGGGAATGTCAGTGAGAATAGAAAAGTAGGGAAATGTTTGTCAATGCTTAAAGTTAAAAGCCATATAGCTTGGAAATTGATTTTGACATGTGAAGTAGAATAATTCAAATAAAATTAGGCAGAATGAATGCTTTTGACATTTACAAAAAATGAGAAATATGATGGGAAACAACGTTTCTGGAGCTACACTTAGTGTATTTCATTTGCTGTCCATTAGTAGTCTCAGATCATGTTCACAAAATTACAGAGATAACTGCTCCTTGACTTTATTGCGGGTAATTACCTTCTGAACTATTTGGATCATTAACAAGGTCTTTTTCTCAAAGATTTTTATGTCATAGTATCTTTTCCATGTCAGTATGTACCAACAGATGAAAACAACCACATATTTTGGTATATCCTTTAGTGAGTGATAATAGTTTATCTGAGAAGGAATTTGATATTTACAGAGATTTTTCTTTTCCTTTTTATAACTGATACATAAAAACATGAAATTGTACTTATTAATGGGGTATCATGTGAGTTTTTTAAATTTTTATTTATAGTAGTAGTATGTATTACAGTTCATACTACACATATAGAGCATCTTTTTACACAAAACAGTTTGTATACAAAGTACATTCATAGTATTTTGATGTTTGTATAAATTATGTAATGTTTAAATCAGGCTGCATGTATTTATCTCCTCAAACATTTATCATTTCTATATGGCAAAAACTTTGAAAATCCTTTCTTCTAGCTTTTTGAAATGTACAGTATATTGTTATTATCTACCCTCACTCTACTGTGTACTAGAACACTAAAACTTCTTGCTCCCAACTAACTATAACTCAGTATCCATTGACCAAGAGATGTATTTCCATTGATGGCTAACCCAAATTGAAACGTGGAATATTGGAAAAACTCAAAGTTGAAAATAGGTTTGAAGTTAAGTCTCTTTGTTTACTATTCTATATCCTTAAAAAATGAATCCAGTGTAATTTTAATTTGCATTTCTATAATTGCTAGAGATGTTGGACATTTTTTCTAACACATGTTGATTATTCATACTTCTTCTTTTGAGAAGGGTCTCTTCAGATCCTTTGCCCCTTTATTGATTGGGTTATTTGGGTGTGTGTGTGTGTGTGTGTGTGTGTGTGTGTGTGTGTGTGTGTTATGCTTTTAGAGTTCTTTGTATGTCCTGGAAATTAATGCCCTACCTGAGATGCAGATAGCAAGGATGTTTTACCCATTCCATAGGTTATCTCTTAATGCTTCTTCTTTTTTTTTTTTTTTTTTTTTTTTTTTTTTTTTTTTTTTTTTAGTTTTTGATGGACCTTTATTTTATTTATTTGTATGTGGTGCTGAGAATCGAACCCAGTGCCTCACACTTGCTAGGCAAGCAGTCTACCATTGAGCCACAATCCCAGCCCCCATGCTCTTGATTTTTTTCTTTTCTTTGACTATGGAGAAGCTTTTTAGTTGATGCCCTCCCATTTACTAATTTTTTATTTTATTTCTTGTGCTTTAGGAGTTTTATTCAGGAAGTCAGTTCCTGTGCCAATGTATTGAAGTTGTGCTACAGGTTTTCTGGTCTAATTCCTAGGTCTTGTTCCACTTAGAATTGATTTTTGTGCAGGGTGAGAGATAAGAATTAACTTTCATTTATTACATGTAGATTTCCATTTTTCCCAGCATCATTTGTTGAAGAGGCTATATTTTCTCTAGTGTGTGTTTTTGGTGCATTAAAACTATACTGAGATCAAGAATGTTCAGCCAGAAGAAGGAGAAGTTTTATACAATGTATTAAAATGCATTCTACTGCCATGTAGAACTAATTAGAACAATTTAAAAAATAAATAAATAAATTTGTGTTAAAATAATAAAAAAATATAAGTGACAGCAATTTTTTGCAAGGAAAAATTTGTGAGGGAATGTTCATACATTTTTTTTTTTTTTTTTTTTTTTGGTACCAGGGATTGAACTCAGGGGCACTCGTCCACTGGGTCACATCCCCAGCCCTTTTTTGTATTTTATTAGAGACAGGGTCTCACTGAGTTGCTAAGTGCCTCGCCATTGCTGAGGCTGGCTTTGAACTCGCGATCCTCCTGCCTCAGCCTCCCAAAGTGCTGGGCTTACAGGCGTGCGCCACCGCGCCCGGCTTGTTCATACATTTTTGATGGGACTGCAAATTGGTGTGACCACTCTGAAAAGCACTATGGTGTTTCCTCAAAAAACTATAAATGGAACCACCATTTGACCCAGTTATCCTACTCCTTGGCATATATTGAAAGGATTTAAAATCAACATACTACAGTTATGCAGCCACATAAATGTTTATAGCAGCACAATAGCTAAACAGTGAAACCAACCTAGGTGCCCTTCAACAGATGAATGGATAGAGAAATTGTGGTATGTAGGCGCAATGAAATATTACTCAGCCATAAAGAATGGCTTTATGACAAATTGATGGATCTGGAGACTATCATGCCAAATGAATTAAGACAGTCCACAAATACCAAAGGTCAAACAAATGTTTTTGTTGATATGTGTAACCTAGACCACAATAAAGGGAGAAAGGGGGAGAAGAGATGTTCAATAGATCACACAAAAGAGGAATGAAAGGGAGGTGGATAGTAATAGGAAAGACAGAAGAATAAATCTATGTGCACATATGAAAATACCTATGTGAATCCTGCCGTCATGCCTACCCACAAGAATGGGTTTTAATTAGAGTAAGATATATGCTATGTTTGTATAATTTTATCAAATGAATTCTTCTGTCATGTTAAACTAAGAAGAACCAATAAAAATCAATTCAAAATTTCTTAATCTTATTAGAATAATAATTTATAATAATTATTATATCTTTATTCTAATAGATTTATTTTTTTATTATTTCAACAAATACACATATTTTATATTATAATGATAACTATCACTGATGTGTAAACAAAAAAATATTATGTTCTGAAAAAACTTAAAAGGAGAAGTTTAGTTAATTAAAATATGTAAACCAGTATAAAAATTTTAAAACAAACATATAAGAAGGTACAAGAGGGCTGGGGTTGTGGCTCAGTGGCAGAGCGCTAGCCACACACGTGTGCGGCCCAGGTTTGATCCTCAGCACCACATAAACATAAATGCATTGCATTGTGTAAAACTAAAGTAAATAAATAAATATTTAAAAAATAAGGCACAAGAAAGCTACAGACATATTATAAGGGTACCATAAAGACCACCTAATTCATTGAATGACATAATGCCTTAATAGAAATTTTAAGTACTGTGAGAAAACTGGCATAAAAATACCCTTTAAACAAAGCGCACATTTCATTCTAAAAGTTATGAGATGCTGGGAGATGTAACAATGCATTAGAGTGATACAAAAAACTAATTAATGATCCTGCATGTCTTAGTAATTATTATCCACAACAGTTTATTTCTCAGTAAAAATTACTGCCATCACACATCTGCTGAAGCTCAAGGACACAGATAGATAAAATCATCTTGTGGCAGAAAAAAAAAAGATACAAAAGCCTCAAGAGCCAGCTTTTGCCCCATGGTAGCATACATCATGGTCCCATATTTAATCAGTTCTCAAAGTTCCTGCAGGCCAAATCTGATTTCACTGAAGCAGGGAAGTATCATTCTACAACAGAGTGGTCTTGGCAGACAGTAGAAACAAACATTTGAACAGTAACAGAGATTGCCCCAGATTATTTTCACAGTTGAATATAAAATTTGGTATGCTTGGAACACAGCACATATTTAGGAATGGTAGATGTAGTTGGAAATGCTGATGTGGAGCAAACTATGAAAAACTTTACACGACACCAGAGTGTTTCATTGGAGAATTACATGTCTGATAAAATTTTCATTAAAAATTTTCAGTCTGGCAAAGAGAAAAATACCTGTCTCTGGAAGGCAAAACAGAACAAGTGGTGGTGTTATGAACTGCAAAAATTAATATGGTTTTAAAAGGATAAATGTTGAAATAACATTATATGGAAACCATTAGGGAATTATCATCTGGCAAAACAATAGATTGAATTAGCAAGAAATTATGACCAATTTGACAGCAGTGACTAAAGAGAATGCCTTTATTTTTACATATTTGACCTGGACAATTTGGGGATTAGTGATTGTCCTCCATCAACATAGAAAAACCAGCAAAAATGAAATATTTGAAAAGTGATGTGGGGAGATGAGCATTTCCATTTGTAACAGACCAAGTCAGAATAATTTAACACAGGGTGTTCAGAAAAGTGTTTGATACAACACAGCATAGATAAAATACTGAATCACAAGTAAATTTCAACTTCAGATAATGATTAATTCTTTTTAGCATAAGAATGATCCATGCAACGTTTGGGATATGGTTATCGGGGGAGAGCATTTATTATTTATATGAAATTCAAACATATCTTACCATTGTGTATTTTTATTTGCTAAGTCTGGCAATTGTAAATTAGAGATACCAAAACAAAGAAAACGATAAATTTATTATTCAAATCCACAAAGCTAAATAATTAGAAAACAGTCATATAAACAAAACTTTAATGATTTTTCTAATTTTTAAATATATAGCACCTATGCTACTGGACTATTCAATAAAGGTGGCCTGGAAAACTATTTTATCTATGAAAAATTAAATGTACTCCTCATAACATATCCTGCCACATCTCTCTCCAGACCTAAGGATGGAGCAAGGCTCTCCTACGGTGGATGACGCAAGGCGATTATCCTCTAGGGAAATGTAGCATAAAGATAGTGTTGGGACATTTTTTTTTTTTTTTTTTTTTTTTTTTTGTGACAGGGTCTCACTGAGTTGCTAAGTGCCTTGCCATTGCTGAGTCTGGCTTTGAACTCGTGATCCTCTTGCCTCAGCCTCCCAAGTGCTGGGATTACAGGCGTGCGCCACCATGCTCAGCTAGTGTTGGAACATTTGTCACTGTCTTTTCTGTTCCTGAAATTCTCTTTACAGCTCCTATGACCACTAAAGCCTGATGCAATATTTCAAGGAAACAAGACTACGTATGTAAACTGCAGCGAGGTGGACTCTGAGTTCAGATATGAAAGTACAACTTTCCAAAACAGAGTTTTCTTTGATAAACTTAGGATGGCTATGTTGCAAGTCCCCAAGACTCCAACCCTGCTCCTCTCCCTCTGTAGGAATGATAACTAAAACCCCTCCTACTCTCCCCTCCTGAGCATAGAAAGGATGTTATGACCTTAAGTTAGGATTCGTAGTTAGAGTTAATAGAAAATTAATTTAAGCAGAAACACAATAGTGCTATAAAACCAGACAGGAAAAATTAACTTCAATCAGACAGATAAACAGGTGGTGCGGAGTAGTAGCTTCAGAGAGTCCATGGCTCATAAGGAATGAATCAAACCTAAACTGGTTACAGACAAAGTTTGACAAAGCATCCAGATAAATGCATAACCATGGTTTCCAACAAAACCTTGAAAATATGCTGGGTAAAAGATCAAAATGTCTGAAATGTAATCAGCAGATGTTGCCACTTCCCTGAATTTTATGACTGTCATAAAATTATAAAATTCTCTTAACTTTCTTCTGATGTAACCTCAAAGATTTGTTATGCTATATAAACCATGCCATGAGAAAGTAAAATGAGGGATTTCAGCCTCTGACTCTCATGTCTGTGTACTGATTTCTCCATCACTTTATCCGACTTCTTCACCATCTGACCATGACACCCACCCCCATGCTAAAGCCGGACTTCAGCAATATCCAAGAAATTTATTAATTTTTAAAGGCTAAACTGCAAAGTCAAGTTTTAATACTTAGAGCTCTTTATAGAAACTCTTTATGTGTCTGGGAGTTGGAAAAAATATTTAAGCAAGTCACAGCATGAAGGAAAAGAAAAAGTCGATTTTGAGAGTAATGATATTAAGAATATTTGTGTGTGTGTATGAGTGAGTGTGTGTGTGTGTGTTTTGTGTGTGTGTGTGTGTTGCTGGGGATTGAACCTAGGACCTTGTGCATGCTAGGCAAGCACTCTACCAACTGAGCTATATCCCTAGCCAAAGAATATTATCTTAATATTAGTATGGCACCCTAAGAATAAATGTGCAAACAACAAGAGGTTAATTGCAAAACAAATTATTATGTATTAGTATGCAAAAATATGTAAATATCTTCACATTTCTATTTGAACAAAGCAAAATAAGACAGTAGAGTAATTTATGAAGAATTATTTTACAAGAAAGGAATCAGACAGGAGTGGTGGTGCACGCCTGTAATCCCTGCAGCTCTGGAGGCTGAGGCAGGAAGATGATGAGTTCAAAGACAGCCTCAGCAAAAATGAGGCACTAAACAACTCAGTAAGATCCTGTCTCTAAATAAAATACAAAATAGGGCTGGGGATGTGGCTCAGTGACAGAGTATCCCTGAGTTTAATGCCCAGCAGCAAAAGAGAGAGAGAGAGAGAGAAAGAAAGAGAGAGAGAGAGAGAGAGAGAGAGAGAGAGAAGAGAGAAGAGAGAGAGAAGAGAGAGAAAAGAAAATAAAGGAGGAAAAGAAAGGAATCACATGTGGCCCATAAATTAATGAAAAAGAAGTTCAATCTTATAAATAATTGCAGAAATGCATTAGAATTCTGCACATTATACCCAATTGCTTGAAAAAATTAAAAAAATATGGAAATGCCAAATGCTAGCAAATATATTTCAAACTCTGCTAAGGAAAGCATAAATCTGTCTCATCATTTGTAAATTAATTAATGATTTCTTTTAATCATTATTCTCTTTGATCCAGTAATTTCATTTCTTCTTATACATTGTAAAATAATTCTTTACATATGTGTGAGAAGTAGAACAATGTTTATTTTGGCATTATATCATGATAGCATTAAAATTTTTGACATAGTTTAAACAGTATAATAGAAAAATAAATTGTGGTACTGTAAAGCTATATACCAGTGAGAATTAATACATCAGAAAACAGGAATCATACTGTACAAATCATGAAAATATGCTTATAAAAACAGATTGGAAAATATTTTGGGAATGTAATAGTATTTACACAAAATATATTTTGTGGATACTTGCATAATTTTAATCATACAAAAACATGTTTGGAATAGCAAGTATCACTTTTCAGGGTGTTTACTTATTTCTTGAAAATGAAGGAAGAATAAAGAGGACATTTGTGTTTATCTGTGCTCTTTTTCAGTTGTATGTAAAATATTACTAACTGCTTTAGTCAACTTTTTGCCACTGTGGGGCTGGGGTTGTGGCTCAGTGGTAGAGTGCTCCCCTACCACATGTGCGGCCCAGGTTTGATCCCCAGCACCACGTAAAAATAAAGGCATTGTGAACAACTAAAACAAACAAACAAACAAACAAACAAATAAATAACACTTTTCGCCACTGTGACCAAAAGACTTGACAAGAACAGCACACAGGAGGAAAAGTTTTATTTGGGGCTCACGATTTCAGAGGTCTCAGTTCAGATGGCTGACTACATAGCTCTGGGCCTGAGGTGAGGCAGAACATCACGACAGGAGGGTGTGTGCGTTACTTATATTAAAGGAGCCAAGGTCTTTAGCCACCCCCCTTTTGGGCCCAAAAGGAGTCCCTTTCTGACCAGCAGAGAAGGGGTGGGGTAGCCTACCTGGTGAATACAGGCTGGGAGGACAAGAGTCACCAGCGTCCCCTCCCCCGCCCGTCAGACAGACACAGGGTCACGCTGGGGAGTCCAGTCAGTCAATGCAGGAGCTCATTTATTGAAGGGGTGCACAATGCTTTATAGTGAGCCTCAGCCAGTCAGTGACCAGCAGGGCGGTTCTGGTTCTCACAGCCACACCCCCTCCTTAGCCTAGGTCAGGTAACAGGGCGTGGTAATGTGGCAAGCAGCCAGAAAGCCAGAGCTTTTCTACCCTTAGGCAGACAGTGTACCCAACAGGTGTGGTGGAGGAAAGGATCTGAGGACATGGCCACCAGGAAGCAGAGAGAATTACACTCACTATGGACATACCCCTCAAAGGCATGACTCCAATGACAAACCTCCTCCAGCCATACCCTCCAGTTGCCATTCAGTTAATACCTATCAGTGGATTGATGTACCAATTTGGTTTAGGCTTTCATAATTAAAACAATCACCTCTAAACTTTGCATTGTCTCACATATGATTTTTGGGCCACAACTCATATCTAAACCATAACTCTAAGCATATATTATCACATGCTAATGTTTAAGATTTAGTAGAAAATGGATCTTTTTTTTTTTTTTTTTTTTTTTTTTTTGGTACCGGGGATTGAACTCAGGGGCACTCAACCACTGGGCCACATCCCCAGTCCTTTTTTGTATTTTATTAGAGACAGGGTCTCACTGAGTTGCTAAGTGCCTCGCCATTGCTGAGGCTGGCTTTGAACTCGTGATCCTCCTGCCTCAGCCTCCCAAGTGCTGGGATTACAGGCGTGCGCCACCATGCCCGGCAGAAAATGGATCTTAATGCAACAGACTTTGATGACTATGCTCAATTTCTAGTTCTGCCACTTGTTAACTGTGTGACTTTAGACAAGTTAATTAACCGCTCCATGATTATTTCCTCATTTATAAATGAGAATAATGATAGTAGTATAGATCTTGCAATGCTGTTATAAAGATTATTTGAGTTATTCTTTTTGCAGAGGCTGGCTTTGAACTTACAATCCTCCTGCCTCAACCTCCCAAGCCACTGGGATTACAGGCATGATCCACCGCACCTGGCTTTGAGTTATTCTTTTTTTTTTAATTATTTATTTATTCTAATTCATTATACATGCTTGCAGAGTGCAATTCTTTTAATACTACATATAAAGACCACAGTTTTTCAAGTCACAGGTTTTACATAAAGTATTTTCACACCATTTGTGTTTTTATATATGTACTTAGTGTATTGATGTCTAACTCATTTTATAAAGAAACTAGACTATAAGAAACCAGTATTGGTGTTTGAGAAATAAGATAAAAATTTAAAAGATGAGTAGTATGTATATTGTCAATTACTGAACAATTCTTCATAAAAATTATTGGGATGATTATCATAATGGTAGGTTTAAAGCAGTTTTGTGGTTGAGAAGAATTTAATATACAAAAGAAAAAATATTCATTTCTGTTAAGGATGTTGCTTATGAAAAGAAGACATGAGTGGCAATTTTAGGGTCTTCTGGCACTGAGCAGTCTCTTGCCTTAGGCAGAGGCAGAATCATATTCTCATTACTCTTTTTATCTTACACTTTCATGTTCATGGATTGGAAAATTTAGTATGGTTAAAATGACTGTACTGCCTAAGAGTGGCCTATGGATTCAATGCAATCCCCATCAAAATACCAATGGAATTCTTCACAGAACTGAAAATGTTTTTAAAGAGTCCTAAAATTAGCCGGGCGTGGTGTAGCACGCCTGTAATCCCAGCACTTGGGAGGCTGAGGCAGGAAGATCGCAAGTTCAAAGCCAGCCTCAGCACTGGCGAGGCACTTAGCAACTCAGTGAGACCCTGTCTCTAATAAAATACATAAAAGGGCTGGGGATGTGGCCCAGTGTTCAAGTGCCCCTGAGTTCAATCCCCAGTACCAAAAAAAAAAAAAAAAAAAAAAAAAAAAAATTCCTAAAATGTATGTGTTTATGTGGAAACAGAAAAACTGAAAAATCTTGAGCAAAAAGAACAAAACTGGAGACATCACAATACCTGCTTTCAAAACATTCTACAGAACCATAGTGAACAAAACAAATACACAAAAATCTCAGCATAGTATTAGCATAAAATAGAAATATAGACCAAAGGAACAGAATACCAGATTCATAAATAAATTCATGCATCTTTAGCCAATTGATTATCTACAAATATATACTGGAGAAAGAACAAATTCTTTTTAAAAAATGATGCTGGGAAATGTGGACACTCACATGTAGAAGACATGATACGTATCTCTCACCCTGTGCAAAATTCAGCTGAAAATGCATCAAAGACCGAAACTGAAACCACCAGAAGAAACCATAGAGAAAACACTTCAAGATTTTGATACTGGCAATACTTTTCTGGATAGGGCTCCAAAAGCACAGGAAACAAAAGCAAATATTAATCTATGGGCCTTAGAGAGGGCCCTTCTATATTGTCCAGGTTGGCCTCAAACACCTGGGATCCCTCTGGTCTCAGCCTCCCATGTGGCTGGGACTACAGGTGTGTGTGCCACTATGCTCAGCTAGAAACACAATTTTAAAAAACAAACAAAAAATAGAAAAGTCAGAATATTCTTTTTAAGAAATGTTTTAAGCAAACACTTCAAGAAACTAAAATTGTTGACAGTGAACTGTGGCCAAGTGTTTAGCCACCTTCTTGAATAATGGGAGTGCAGTGTGGCAGAAGACCTGGTCTACTATTTGATACTGAGGTTGTAATCACTGCAAAAGAACTGAATAAAATCTTGGTAAAGTTTGATAAAACAAGGTTACTAGGAACATTTTTTTCATGATTTGACAATGAAGACACTAACTGATCCCTTAGAAAAGATAGCTATTCCAAATCAAACTACCTTAGGAAGAGACCAGTCAGAATTAGGAAAAAAAAATGCAATTTTATTTAATGGAAATTACAATGAGAAGTTTTTATTGAATACTATTTTATTACCATCAGTACTGATGCAAACAGGAGCTGTTACTACAACTAAAATGTGTCAATGTCTCTTTCTGGCAATAGATCAAAATATACATTCAGCACAACAGAACTTTGTTGGATAAATTTATATTACTGCTATGCTTAAAATAATTTTAGTTGAAACAATTTTATGCTTAAGATAATTTTATTATTTTTATAATCTTATTTGGAGTACCCATTTTCTTAAAATGACTTTTATACCTTTATATTAATCCAGGTAAATAACAATATTTATTGAAATGTATTGAGTCTATCCAATGGGAAGTTCCCTTTAGTGATTTTCTTTTCTTTTTTCTTCTTCTTCTTGTTTGGGTGGTACTGTGGATGGAGCCCAGGGCCTCCTGCATGCTAGGCAAAAACTCTTCCACTGAATTATGCCCAGCCCCTGTCTTAGTTCATTGTATTCCTGAATTCTAATCCTTATAACAAAATTTTAGTTGACCTTTACCTGTTTTGCTTTCTATATTTCACATATAGAAAAATGCAAGTTTATCTTGCAAATGACTGTCAAGTACAAGAAGATGTAAATTCCAGATCTGTTTGTTTCTACATCCAGTGTTTTTCTTTTTCCACTATTTTTCATTGGCAGACACTTCTCAGTTTAAGAAAAATGATTAATGTCACTAAAGTACGTGACATTTAATTCTAAAGTATACCACTTGTGCAATTTTTCCTAAATATCGCATCACACATATGTTACACAATATCACTTTTTCTAAGAATTCCATGTCAAAAGGTTCTTTACAGTTTTGCCAAATATTTTGAGAAATATTTTACCATTTGTTTCTCAAAACAAAATTGTGGCTTATGTAATTATTGCAATTTTGTAAAGAATATCAAAAACACATTCAAATTACCCAAAGTCAAAGAATTTGTATATACTCAGGATTTTAACTCAGACGTTTTTTCCAAAGATCAATTAGATTGCTACAACTATCGTTGAATTTTCCAACAACATTAAAGAAGTGTAATATTTTCTTAGAATTTGACAAATGTATCCGTAAATCATGATTGGATTGGGAATCTTTTTTTTTTTTTTTTTTTTTTTTTTTTGGTACCAGGGATTGAACTCAGGAGCGCTGGACCACTAAACCACATCCCCAGCTCTATTTTGTATTTTATTAGAGACAGAGTCTCACTGAGTTGCTTAGTGCATTGCCTTTGCTGAGGCTGGCTTTAAACTCTCCATCTTCCTGTCAGGACCGGAGGCTGTCCTGAGCCTTTGGGATTACAGACATGTGCCACTGTGCCCTTCTAGGACTGATAATCTTTTATCTGTGTGAATGCTCCATCTTTTCTTCTTTCATCTCTTTGTTAGCAAAAGACTAGATAATACATATTGTAATTTTGCCCTTTTCTTTAAAAAAAAGTGTAACTATGAAACAGTAGACAATGTTCATTAAAACATAATCTAAATTTAACAAAAAACTTAGATTGGCGAGGTATTCCCTTTCAAAAAATTGCAACCCAAAATGACATATGGATTAGGAATCCCCGGTACCAAAAAAAAAATTGAAAAAATAATCTAAATTAACAAAAAACTTAGATTGGGGACATGGATTAGGCCTTAAAGATGGTCATCATATTACATAGGACATAACTTTTCAAAACAGTTGTAGTTTTGCTTTTCTTGTCCACTTCTCCTTCCCAACCACTGGAAACTCAGTTTTCCCTTTTACCCTCGGCACCTTATGCCTCCTTAACCAAGCAGAGTTGATGCTTTCCCTCCACTGAGAACCAGGGCTGCAGTTCATACAGACAAAAATTCTTTTAATCAAGCACAGTATTTTGAGAAAATAAAATGTTAAAACAGAAATAAAACTTTAAAACTACTTCAGAAAAGGTAAGCCCTTTATAAAGATGTTCTCTCCAGTCACTAAGACTATAGCACTGAAACTATAGCAATAAAATATATAATTGCAAAAGTCCCATAATCAGAGTACAGATCACTTTTTAATAGCAACCACATTTAAGTGTGACAATGTGCATTAACATTTAAATGGAAATACAGCAATCATCTATCATACTTCACTTGGAGTTTATCTTTCCTTAAATTAGTTTCTTGCCATTATTTTATTCACAGGACCAATATCGTTAATTGTAAAGTTTTCATTTATGCCAAGATTGAAATTTCAAAAAACT
Source organism: Tamias sibiricus (assembly GCA_025594165.1). Classification (NCBI taxonomy): domain Eukaryota; kingdom Metazoa; phylum Chordata; class Mammalia; order Rodentia; family Sciuridae; genus Tamias; species Tamias sibiricus. Next base: position 64,546,066 of record CM046659.1, read on the forward strand.
TAAAATAGAACTTATTTTCTCTTGGATAAAAGAATTGTGAAGCATATAGTGAATTTGTATATGTAGGTTTATATCTAAATATTTTATAACAGTTTATTTTAAAATCCAGTATAGAAAACGTTTAGAAAGTGTAACTTTCCTGAATTAAGAAAACTATTATTATTGGTTATTATTAAAATGATTATGTACTTTCAAAGTCCCAGTGTGTCTAGATAAAATACATTTCAAATTTTACTGATGTAATTCTGGGAAAAAGTTACATTATGTGTGGTTTTCTATACTCTTTTGTTTGAATTATTTGCAAGATAGCCAATTGGATGTCCTTTTATTTTCAATGAATATTCAAAATATGTAGAAATTTGACTGAGTCAATTACAATATAGAGCAGTTTTAGGATAATGTCAACATCAACTTTATTTTTCATCTACTATGAGCTTCAATTAAAGGCAACTAATTCAACCAGCAGATGAAGATGTAAGGCAGGGCATAAGAAAAGTGTTAAGACCTCAGGGAGTGTAAGTGGAAAGTAAGGGTATAAAGATAGCTCTCTTAAGAGTAAAAATAGAATTGGAAACTAGTCTTAGATGATCTAGCTTTAAGTACACCTGTACTCAAAACTAAGCCTAAGTTGGTCTTACTGAAATATGTTTATAATTTCTGATCTCCAAATTTAAGCAAAAGGTAGATGGACTGAGTTTTTAGTGTTGGTGAGAACATATTATCACAGAAAATTAGAAACTACTTTTAAATGTGCTTCAAAAAGAGACCAAAAGTAGAACTTTTATAACTATCCCAGGTCTCAAATAGCTATGTAAGAATAGTATTTTCAGATATGAAAATTTCCAAATAATTGGATTACTTTTAGACCTCAATGCCTCAATGCCTTTAATTATGTTTTTTTTTTTTTCTTTTTCTTTCTTTCTTTTTTTTTTTTTTTTTTTTTTTTTTTTTTTTGTGGTGCTAGGGACTGAACCCAGGGCCTTGGACCCATTGCATGCAAAGCAAGCACTTTACCAACTGAGCTATATCCCCAGCACTTTAATTTTTTTTTCTTTTTTTGAGGAGATGGCAGATGATGATCCGGGGTGGAGAGAATGGTTCTTCCTGTGGCCTAGTGGACAAATGGTCTGTATAAATTTTAAGAAAGCTGGACACTGCTAATATTCAAATTAGTTGGATTCCATAATGAGGAGGCCATTGCCTTCACCACACTCTGGAAGTCTCTCAACTTCCTAATCAACTCAGTTCCATATTCAAAAATAGGCAGAAAAGCCACAAAGGTGCCATCAGTGACCAGGACCATAGAGAAGTACTATAAATTCACTTGCCAAGCATCATTTTCAGGAAGCTATTTCCCTGTCAAGTGAAAAACAAATTAATGGGAAAATCAGACCAAACACAAACAAGCAGAATTATTCAACACTGAAATTGGATTGCCCTTCCAGGTAAAGAGTCATATCCATGTATGTCCCTCATTTTGGATGAAGGGAATACTAAATCTGTAGTAGAAGTTATAAACAGTATTGGTATAAATACCTTGTGAATGATTGCAGAAATAATGACTAACAAAAATGGATAATTTCCTTCCTTTGTTAACCATATTTTCCCTGTCCCCTATCTCTCATAGTGGATATATATCCACTAGAATTCTATACCCTAATTATAAAAGTACTATATACTTATAAATTAAGAATATAGAATAATCTCCCTTGGATATTGGTTGGAGAACTTTGATAGCTTAACTAGAAGAGAAATCATGTCACCTCAAAGTAGATATAAATTAAAGGGGTATCCAGGTGACACACTGATGAATGGAACTGTGTTCTTCTCCTCTTGGAGTGAAGAGATGAGCATACATTCATTTATTAAAGGATTTACTCATTTTAAGCAGAAATATGGTGCTGTACAGTTTAGAAGGGTGGAGTGAAGGAAAACTCGTTTAAGAGGTGGACAGTTTAAGAAAGTCTGTCGGCATTTCAACATTCTTTTTCCCTTTCAGATTCTCCCCAGGATCACAGTGGCTGGAAGATAGAAAATTAATGTTGGAAGATCTTTTGTCAGTAAAATTACAGTTTGGGTCTTACCACCAAGAAGAGCATGTGTTCTGTGGAGTGTGGCCAATAAGCAGATTTTACCAACAGCAGCTGAGCCAGGTAAGTGGGCTTCGGCATGTGGCAGAAGTAAGATTCTCATCTTCCTGTGAATTGCACATTTCTGTTCTATCGGCAACTGCAATCACTGATGGCAATGCTCCCAGCAATTCCCACCTTCTAGTTTCATGAATATAGCAGGTGCATCTCTAACCTTTATTCTTCCAGCCTGCAAATCTCTGATTCCCTTCTGTCTTAATTTTCTTAAAGAATAATTGGTAGCACATAAGGTTGGAAAGTGAGGAACTGGAGTCTGAATCTAGCAAGTCTTGAAAGAAAGTGTTTTGTTTGCAGATAGCTCCCTTTCTGTGCTATACCCCTTCTCCCCACAAACACACACAGCATACCCCATCCCTGTCAGGATTTGCTTACTCTACACTGAAAGACTGTGGAAAGGTCACCCTGCCCTTCCTTTTAGAAGCATCTGGCCTACTTCCCAGTATTCTACAATGCTCAGAATTTAGCATTGCACAATGGAGGAAGACTGACCATACATTTCAGACACTTGCATTTTCTAGTGTTTCAGCCTGAAAGAACTATTCTGAACTCTTCTGATTTTTCTTTTCTCTAACTGAGGTCCAGAATCTTCCACCCAGAATCAACAATGCTCTCAGGGAAAAATAGTCCTGACATTTCTCTGCTTAGCTGACAGTGGCTCCACATTTTAGGAACTTTTGTTTCAGGTTCCCAAGCCTTCCACATTTCTTAGATGCTTTAAAGCCCAACCTGTGTTTTGTAACATAGCTGTTTTGTTACCCCACTTGCTGAAGGCACATTAGCTAATGACTGACTGAGCTACTTCGATAAGAAAATGAAATATCTATTGCCAGAAGTGCTAAACTGCAAATTAGATAAACACATGTAAGTCATATTATTGAATGGATTATCATCTTATTTATGGAGAACTAATCTACTCTAAACATGGTATGCATTTTCTATTTTCTAATCACTGGTTCTATGATGATATTTTTAATGTGATGATAGCTGTATTTTTAGAATTGTTACTAGCATGATTGCATATCAAATGTTTGCATGTGTGCATAAATAAATTAGAAATGGATAAATCTAATCATGAAACAATTATTTTTTATCCTTATAAATTAATTATGTCATGTACATTCTTTAGGAAAATTAAATATCTCCACCATATCTATTATGTGTGTTCAGAAATTTTTGAAACACAAATGTCAAATAGTCCTCAAACTTGAGCTTGCATCAGAATCACCAGGAAATATTGTTCAAACACAGATTGCTGAGACCATCCTAGAATTTCCTGATTCAGTAGGTCTGTAGAGGTCTGCAAATTTGCTCTCTTTAAAGTACTCACTGCTAAAGCTGCTTCTGGGGACCACAGTTTGAGAATCACAAGAATAAAGAAATGAAACAGGTGCATGATTTTACATCCGTCATTTTGTGCCTATGTAAACTTGAAATATGAAAAGTGTGAGTGAGGGAAGATTGGCCCCTATAGCTTACAGTTCTGCTCTATAATTTGCACTTACAAATGGCCTGTCAAGTTGGTTATATGATCAGCTATTTAAATATTGATGAGACATTTTTCCCCCTCACTGCTGTTCTCTGCTAAGCCAGCTTGTAACTGTAAGCAAATCATTTTGTCAGTCAATGTGTACTGCACATTACTTTCTCTTTCTCTCACTCTCTGTATCTTCCTCCAATAATTTCCTGTAAAACTTGCTGCTTACATCTGTCGGGAATAGCAGCAGCTCAGGTCATCCATCAAACCAGCACTCTGTGTCAGCAGCTTCTCAAATGATATAAGGTGATTCTTATATGGCATAACCATCAGAAAGCCACAAAGAAGAAGTCATAGTTGTCAACTTGGGTCATAAACCACAAGAAATCTCAATGAGCCTTCTAGTATCTGCCAAGGCTAGTATTAAAGAGACAGAAGGATGGAAAGACAGCACAGCTACAAAAGGCAGGTAAATGTGTATTTCTCTATTAAAATGTATATAGTGTAACAGTCCATATTATGGCCACCATGGTAGCAATTACGTTACCACATAATTCACTGATTTACTGAACTTGGATTTACATCAACTATAACATTTAGAGATAATTCACACGTGGAAAATCCACTTGGAATCACAAATACTCATTTAGGTATATATAAGGGATATTATTTGAGTAAAGGTAATATAGATGTGATTGGAACACATTGCTTCCTATAAAACAGTCTACATTTTGAAATATCAGTTCTATGTGTTTGATAAATTTTAGTAGTCAAGAAAAATTCCATGTAATTACAATTTAATAATTTAAAGAGAATGATTTTTAAAAATGTTTTAGTTGTAGGTAGACAAAATTTCTTTATTTTTATTTATTTATTTTTATGTGGTGGTGAGGATTCAACCCAGGCCCTCATCCACACCAGGCAAGTATTCTGCCACTGAGCCACAACCCCAGCCCATTTTTTTTTTTTTTTTTTTTTGAGTTGGGGTCTTCTCTGTTGTCCAGGCTGCTCAAATTCATCATTCTCTTGCCTCAGTCTCCTGAGAAGCAAACCACTGCATCTGGTTTAAGGCAACACACTTTTTATCTTGTATTTTCTTCCCTTTGCCTTAACTTTGACTCTATATGTACGGGGGCGGGGGGGGGGGGGAGGTGTTATCATTTCAAACAAATTGAAGAAAGGGGAAAAAAATATTGAGGTTTTACATGGGGAACATGTTTGCCCATGTTTTGAAAACAGGAAGAACTTTTTTTTTTTTTTTTTTTTTTTTTTTTTTTTTAAATCAAGTGGACAAGTAACACTACAATAGGATTTAAAAAGAAAACCTCCCAATGTCAAAAGTAGTGGTCAAAAAAAATATGTTATTTAAGTTAATAGGAGTACAAAATTCATATTTTAAATGCAATCTTAGTGTAAAAATAGCCTCCTTACAAGATTTTCTCCATATTATTATAACAAACAAATGCAGATTGAACCTCTTTGTCTCTTAGCCTTTTTTTCATGTCTTTAATTTCTTTTCTGATGCAATACCATCTGTAAGATTATCTGAACATATGTTTGAGGCTTCCAGTATTTTATTTTGGTGGTGGCAACCATAGATTTAATCTTTAAAGCTTTTGAAATATTCTTTGTGCCCTTTTTATACCATCACTTTTATTATCCTAAAGATATCATTTTCAGATCATTTAGTATACTCAAGACTTTTCATATAGTTTATCTCCACTTCTTACAATGCTTATAAAGTCAGTTATGTTCTTTATTTTTGAAATTCTCTTTCTTTTGATATTTATCTTTTTTGGTACTGGTAGTGAATACAAGGACTCTTAAACACTGAGCCACATCCCCAGCCCTTTTTACGTATTTTATTTAGAGACAGGGTCTCACTGAGTTACTTAGGGCCTCACTAAGTTGCTGAGGCTGGCTTTGAACTCTCCATCCTCCTGCCTCAGCCTCCCGATCTGAGGGGATTACAGGTGTGTGCCACCACACCTAGCTTCATGTTTATTCTTCTACACACCTCATTATCATCACTGATGCTGATATTTAAGAAAAATAATAGGTAATTTTCTGGGTTCACTGAGTTGACTGATCTGTAGGATTGTTTCTTAACATTTATCAAAAGACAGTATATCAGGAGGGGTAAGCTAAATTACACTATAGTAACAAATTCCTTTATTTTGGTGAATTGACATAAGGTTTATTTCTTGTTCATATACCCTGAGTTTGGTTTTGTGTTGTGTTTACATTGTGTCTACTTTGGGATTTAAGTTGGGATTGCAGTCACTATTTGAATTTTTATTAAGTGTCATGTAAGGAAAAATAGATAAACTTCCGGTAATAGTTAAATAACCCCAAACTGGAAGAGATACACAAATCATTATCTGGAACAAAGCTACATTCAGCACAAGATGACCACAACTTGCAGTCCTATCTTGTACCCTTGAAAATCAGAGTGTCCAGGCTAAGGATCCTATTAGTCACTAAAGACTACTGGAGGTCAGAATGTGGGAGCTTAGCTTGATTCAGATGGGAAAGCTATGCTGGCTTCTGCACTTCCACTGAAGATGACTTATTGGAGAGCCTTCTGTAAGGAAGTGTGTTTCCCAAGTGTCAGAATGAATAAAACCTTTTTCTCTAGGAAACAAATCCACACTGAATCTTTGGCTTTCCCCAGATTCTTTAATCAATTTCATTAAAGAAAAATGGCCTGCTGGTTTTCCTTGTATGTGCTTATCCCCTCAATTCTACATTGTGAATAAATAGAAGAAAAACATTGTAGTGAGGTTTGTTTCAACCCTATTACTACTGTGCAATTTTTATACCTGCTGAATCTGAGTCAACAGCATTTTGGAGATTGTCAGTGTTAAAGCTGTGTTATAATTCTTCTCATACACCTTGTAGTTTCAACCCTATTACTACTGTGCAATTTATACCTGCTGAATCTGAGTCAACAGCATTTTGGAGATTGTCAGTGTGGGCTTAAAGCTGTGTTATAATTCTTCTCATACACCTTGTAGAAATTATTTTATATTCAATTAATTTCTATATTAAATCATATTTTATCAAATATATCATATCATTTATTTTTTAGTCATATTTTTTTATTATTATTTATTTTATTAATTTTAACAGTAGCTTCCTATGAATTTCAGTCAATAAACACATTTCATCTTAGTTTTCATTTGAAGAAGTGTGTTGTTATAGATTGATTGATTTCTATTTTTATGTTATAGTTTCAATATGGTTTTAGGAGTGAGGCCAATATATATGCAGTATATCTGATATATATCAGTTTTTAAATTTATTTTCTTTAAATAAATATTTTATCATATAAAATTGTTAACACATGCTCCATGTAAAACAATATTTTCCATTGGCATACAGTGGTTATTTTTTATGTAGTGCCTTTTGCCTTTAGTCTTACAGAGAATTTTTATTTCCACAGTTGGAATAGTAATTTTTTCTCTCCATTCTTTACATGAGGCTATTTTATACATTTATAAAATAGTTACAATTTGTCATTTGCCATGTCTGCATTTTATTCTGTGATTCCTCAGCCTCCTAAGTAATTTTTAATTTGCATGTATTAGAATTTAGTCTTTGTGCCATATTCTATAGTTTTAAAAACTACACAGTGTTTGGGATGGAGATATAACTCAGTGGTATGGTGTGCCTAGTATAAAATCCCTATGTTCAATTACCTGCATGGAAAAAATAATAATAATAATAAGTTTTTGTAGCCCTACATGTTGGTTCATACCTGTAATCCCTAGAACTTCCGAGTCTAAGGCAGGAGGATTGCTAGTTTGAGGTCAGCATGTGCAACCCTGAATCAGAAAAAAACAAAAAAAAAACAAAAACAAAAACAAAAAAACAATAAAAACAGTCATTGTGGTCTTACACACAGCTTTTTTTCTTCACCCTAAACCTCCATATCCTTCACCCATTCAATACTACCACCTTATATTCTTGGCAACCATTCATCTACTAACCATCTTTATAATCTGGACTTTAAGAAGGTCAAAAAAAAATCAAACCATACAATACGTAAGCTTTTTGGACTTGTTTCTTCCACTTAGCATACTCACTTACTATTTAGCTGTATGCTTTTGGGGTATAATAAATAGCTCATCCTTTTTATAAAAAAAATCACTAAATAACATTGCATTGTGATATAATACAGTTTCTTCCTTTTTTTATAACCATTCACATGGTTATATATTATCACTATCAAGTATTATTTACTGCACACAATCGTATATGTTATACTTTTCTGACTGGCAGTGCAGCAGGTCTGTTTATACCAGCATTACTCCACATGTGAGTACAAGGTTATCATGACTGCATCACTAGGCTATAGGATTGTTCAGTTATGGTATAATATTTTTTTTGTTTCATTTTAGTTACATATAACATTAGGGTTCATTTTTACATAATTATACAAGCATGGAATATAATTTGCTCTAATTCAATTCCCAGTACTTTCTCTTTTCCTCCTCCCCATTCCCTTCTCTCTACTGATCTTTCTTCTTTATTTGTAATTTTTTAAAATAGTGCCTTGTATATACACACCTGAAGGTGAGATTCACTGTCATGTATTCTTGTGTGTACACAGGAAGTTAGGTCTACAGTTTCCATCTTGACTTGCTTTTTTAGACATGGCTTGGTTGTTTCTGGCTTCTGTTGATTATGAATGAAACCTCTACTTATATCTGGTGCATAATTTTGTGCAGACATGTTTTCAAGTCTTGGTGGTGAGTAGCAAGGATGTGTGACATGGGAAGACCATGTTTAATTTTGTGAGAAACTGCCACATTATCTTTCAAAGTGGCTATACTAGTTTACGTTCTTACCAGTAGCAAATGGATATTCCTCTTAATATCCTATATATGATATCAAGATTTGGGGATTTTTAGCCAATCTAACAGATGTGCAAAGATATTTCCTTGTTGTTTTAATTTGTAATTCCCTAACTAAATAACATTGCATTGTGATATATGTCCAACATATTTTCATTTGCATAGCTGCATATCATTTTGGGGAGATTTTTGTTCAGATAGTATACCCTTGGATTATTTGTTTCATTGTTGAATTTTAGAGTGGTCTTCATATATTTTGGATACAAGTCCTCTATAGATCTATGGCTTGAAAATATTTTCTCCCAATCTGTAACTTATCTTCTCATTCTTTTAACGCTTTCTTTTGTAGCACAAAAAAATTTTTAATTTCTAATGCCCAATTTATTATTATTTTCATGGGTCATGCTTTTATTGTATCTGATACATCATAAAGCCAAGATTGTGTAGACTTCTCCTACATTTTCTACAAGAAGTTTTAGAGTTTTATGTATACATTTGAACATACGTTACATTTTAAGCTAATTTGTGTGTGAGGTTTAACGATAAGGATTTGCTGAATTTTTCTTAAATATGTGAACAGCCAATTTTCTCCTGTGGTGTTTATTTAAGATTGTGCTTTCTCCATTGTACTACCTTTGTGTACTGGTCTAAATCAGATGACTGTATGTGCATAGGTGTGGACTTATTTCTTGGCCTTATGTTGTGTCTCATTTGTCTAGGTGTCTAATAGTTTGGTAATACTACATTGTCTGTAGACTGCAGCTTTACAGGAAGTCTTGAAGTCTCATATTGTGAGTTCTTCAGCTATGTTCTTTTTCACTATCATGTTAGACATTCTAGATCTTTTGTCATATTTAGTACATTTTAGAATCAGTTTGCAGATGCTCAGAAAATGGGACATTGGAATTTTGATTGGTATTGAGTTCAATTGATGAATCAAGTTAGGAAACATTGACATCTTCAGAATATTGAGCCTTCTAGTGCATGATCATGGGTATTTCTGTTTATATAGAATTTTTATGAATTTTATCTGTGTCTTACAGAGTTCTTTATATTTCTCCCGCATGAGTTATTTTTAAAATATTTATACTTCAGCATTTTATTTGGACACTACTATTTTATATGGTAATTAAATAATCCTAGTCATTCAATGCTGGTACACATTATAAGAAATTACTTTTGTATATTTATTACAAAATGTGATTTTCTGAACTGATTTATCAACTCCAGATTTTTGTTTTCTGGTGAATTATTTTGAGATTTTCTTCATAGAAGAACATACTGTCTTTGACACAAAATCAAATCATAATTTGTCCATTTCTAGTGTGTTTGCTTCCTAGGACTTCTTGTGTTATTTTGATTAGGAGCATTCAGAAAATATCCTTGTACTTTTTCTGATTTTTTTTAGAAAATGATTAATTCTTCACCTCAAGTTATGATAGTAGCTATAGGATTTTAGTAGATGCCCCTTATTGAGTTGAGTATGTTAACCTCTATTCCTATAGTGCAAAATATTTATCATGAATGGAGATTTTGGTTACTATTTTTTCCACATCAATTAATAAATTTATATAAACTATTTTTCTTTAACCTACTGATATGCTGTATTGAATTTATTGCTTTTTGAATTTCATAACATTGTATTAATGGTAAATATCTTATTTCCTATGTTAAGTGTTACTTTTAATATAGTTTTTGCATTCATTTTGCTAAGAAGATCTTAGTTTTCATTTCTGTATTTGCTTGCTTCTCCAGTTTGGAATGCAGTTTACCTTGCAACCTCAGTGCTCAGATGGATCCAAGAAAAGTTGTAAATTTTTAAGTTTTTTTTTTTCAGCTTTCATTGTAAAATGAAAATGGTGACCTTCAAATTATTTCCATGCTGATGTTGAAACCAGAACTCACCCTATTATTTCCCCCAGTTGAAGCAGTAGCATCTTAATATCCAAAAATGACTGACTACTGATACCACATTCCAAAAATAAAATGGTTTCCGTAAAATTGTGACAAGGTAATTCTGATTCATCTCTTTTCTAACTTTTCTACTATCACAGAATTACATTCTTTTTCTTTCCCATTTATTTTTTATTCTCTCATGTTTCTCACTTTTTTATTTTTAAAAAATTTAATGAAGCCTTAGGAATATGAATCAGTAAAATATGATAAAAATCCGATCAGTCAGTAATGCTACTGGAAACGATGTGTTGATGTTAACCATGAGGAGGTCTCTAGGCAGAGAATTTTCTTCTCATCATACTGAACAATGTCATTAATTACTTGGGTAAATGGGAGACACCACAAATATGCAAGTCATATCTGCCGATGACATCATGAAGGAATGATAAGTCTGATATAACAAAATTAAATTTAACTGGAATGTCCAAAGTTATTTTCATTCCAAGTGATGGTTACTAACAATGTAAGTAAAAAAGAAAAATCAGTATCAGTCAACAAGCTATCAAAGCAACTTCAATTGCAGTAAAATATCCTCTACATGCATCACTTAATATTAATCCTTAAAAGAACATATATAAGACATAAGCAGCATAAATATTATTTTTCATTATAAAGAGACTATAGAAATAAGACATTAATTTCATGCCTCAAATAAATAGAAATATAACAGATACTTGAACCCATGCCATATGAACTATGTGATAATGAATTTAAAGATAAACTTTACCTCATTCAAATATCACATAATAATACATGTACCAAATATTACATTACCACATAATTTTTATTTTATGTATCAATTAAATAAGTTTAAATTAAAAAAGAACTCTTTTGTGCCACATATATAAAAAAAATTGTACTGTAATTTTTATAGTTGTGTTTTATAATTTTGCAGACCATTTTTAAAATTTCAGTACACTCAGAAAATTACTAAAAATGAGTGAATACTTGGGAATAATCAAAAGAGCCATATTTAAAGATGAATTGAAAAGAAGGTCATGATAAATCTCTTCCTATGAAAAACAAATGGCATTATAAGATCAGTGATAGAGTGAGGTTTAGATACTTGATTTTCTCACATTTAATGTTTTATGTCTTGTGTCTGATTTTTTTAAAAAGGCAGAAATAAAGGAGAAGCTACTCTCTTTTCTAAAGCTCACTGAACCATAGGTGAGCTGTCTGGCATGCATGATAGGAATCTCCTTCTTGCTGATTCATTTTGGTTTCCTAGAAAGCTGCTTGTGATCTATATCATCTATCTTAACATTAATATTCCTCTTGGCAAGTACATTTTGTCAGTGTGTATGTATGTGTAAAAGAAGTAAGATTTATTAAATATCTGAAAGTGCTTTTCTCATTTTGTAGTTCTTTGTTCATAGCATTCTTCGGCAAAAATTTTTGCCTCAAAAATGGAATGCACTATTCCAGGAATGAAGGTATGCTGAAGAATTACAGACCTTATGACAGAAGAAGACAGAAAAAAACATGAAATGTGTATTCCTGATTTTGCAATAATACAATTGTCTGGAAAGTCTGGTGATTTTTTAAATAAGATAAAAAATTATCCCTTTAAAATACCAAGAATGATAACTGGAAGATCAGAATACAACAATTTTATAATTTAGGAAAAAATTCAAAGATTCACAGTGAATTATGAGTTTTGCTGACCAGTGGGTGGTAGAAGAAAGAATAACAAGAAAATGATTCTGTGATATGAGACAGGAACGTTGAAATTAAGATTGAACCTGAATCTTCTGATGGATCTGGGAGGCATTTGGCATGTTGATCTGCGAAAGAAATGCCAGGAAAAGTTTTTATTCATTTTTAGTTTTTAATTTTTTGGCACTTGGGTGGAAACCTCTGAATGAGGATGCATTGAACTGACATGGAGTGGTCTTATCAAGGAGAGAGGATGAAGCAGAATCAATAGAGAAAGGAATTGTTGAATAGTCCCAAACCTCACTGGTGTGGCTTATACCATATTAGCAAACGTGATTCCTGAATTTCTAGCAGTTACAGAGGTGATGCTAATTGAAAGCTCTGTCCTAAATCAGCTTTTCCACCCCTAGCAGGAGATGAAGTGAACCCACAGCTGAGGATGAAACACAGAAATCCTGGACCAAGAGCTATAGAAGAAATATAAAATAGATGATGCAGACGCCTTTACCAAGAGCTACTGGGCTGTGAATAAGACAAGAGGATTATCAGATCATGAATGAAACCAGAGAGGGCTACAGTGGCAGTCCACAGCCTCTCTTTGGGAAAGGACCAGTCTTGCTTCAGCTGACTGGAAGCGGCTTAGTCAGCCACTCCACTCTATGGAACAGTGGACAAAACATCAATCTGTGAATGTTCATATCCTCTGATGTTACAACATTATGGAAAATTACAATTCTCTTTATGAATAAGGAATAGAGAGAGGAATAAAACCAAACATAAATGTTAACGCCAAAGGAACTCAAAAGAAAAAAAAAAAATCAGATCAAAATGTATTTGAATAATTGACTTTCTTTTGTTACCCAAACTAAATCTGATAAGTTTTAATCTGGACATATCAACATTGTCTTATCAAAACCATTCACTGGGGGCTGGGGCTGGGGCTCAGCGGTGGAGCGTTCATCTCACATTGTGGGGCCCTGGGCTCTATCCTCAGCACCACATAGATAAAATGAGGGTATTGTGTCCACCTACAACTAAAAAATATTTTTTAAAAATTCACTGGCAGAAACCTTTTAAGCAATTTTCATGGTCATGTTACTGTTTTGTTTTGATTGTTTTAAAGCAGAATATTTTGTTTTTCCTACCCTTATTGGAATTTAAAGGAAGGAATGCTAATCTCAACCTTCCACTTTAATTTCATATCTACTGAGAAATTTTAAACATGATGAGAGACAAAAATGTATATTTCTTTGTACATCTGCACCTTATTTTTCACTCTAAACTCACTAAATAACTATGTACAGAAGCATACTAACAATGCTAAGATGTTTTCTAGATATGTGACATTGTGAAAAAGTAAAGCAAATTTCATAGGTGAAGTTATACAAAAATAAAACATTAACCAGTTACACTGATTCTTAGTGTTCATCCTTTATTTAAGAAGAGGGTGCTTATTGTCTTTAAACTCTGATACAACCTACTATAACCATAAGAAAGGCACAAGGGTAAAAAGGAATACAGAAAATAAGTACTTCTTACATAATGTTCTCAGGACATCACACAATTTAGCTCCTAGTTCTAGGCTAATGTGTTTGAAAGTCACATATGCATAGTTCTACTTCAGAAGAAAAAAACATTCTTGCTTGATTGACAAGATGTTATTCTTACTAAATGGGCACCTATCTTTTTTTATTCCGTTCTTCCAATGTATAAAGAAACAAGTGACAGCCTTAATTTATTCTGAGACTTTTCCTCCATTCTAACTAGGAAGCCTTTACTTCAATCCTATTCTTAGTCCATAATAAGGAGACTTTTTAAAACTTCTCTAATCACTAAGAAAAAGATGTTCACCTAAAAAGACAGAGCAATTTATACAGCACTCAGGCACCTGCTCAACATTTCTTTGTAAGCGTATTTGCATAAAATATTTTTTAACATTTGTCTGCTAAAACTAACAATGTCTTTATGTAAATGGACACTGACATTTATATATAGGCTTCAAGCAAACTGTTTGCTTCCAGACCTCATTTTCTTATTTTTCCTTTGGTACTGGGGATTGAACCCAAGGTTGCTTTATCACAGAGCTACATCCCCAGACCTTTTTGTTGTTTCAATTTTGAGTCAGAGTCTAAGTTGTTGAAGCTGGTTTTGCACTTGCCATCCTCTTGCTTCAGCCTCCTGAGTTGCATTATAGGTGTTGGTCCAGATCAGATTTTCTAGCAGTAGACAGATGACCCTATCCCAGTTGTACCAAAGTGAATCTCCCTATACTACTAGGTCAGGAAATAGAAAACCAGTACTCTATTAAGATGCCTTCTAACGTAAATGTTCTACTATTCTATGGTTTTCCTTGAAAAATAAATGTGTCATTATTAATCAAGGTTTGCGTCATTCACATACAGTATTTTCCAGATGTAGCTCTCAGAGATTAGGATTGACCATGCCTGGATAGTCTTAATTTGTTCATGAAATAATGCTACTCTGAAGTAATTTACTGCAAATTCACTTGACATTCTTGAAACTTTGTAGAAGGTTCATTGGTGTCACCACAAACAAAATGTGCCTCTTTCTTCTAGCTAAAAAATAAGCAATATTGCAAATTATTGAAGTCATAATTTTCATTGTTCTTTGCTTTATTTCATTTCTGAATAAATGAACAAGAAATTAAAGATGACCTCTAAGTAAAAATTGCTTATGAAGACAAAAATTGTTCCTTGTGCCTTGTGGAATACAGCATCAGCTTGCATTTCACCTCTTTTGAAATTAAAATAACCTTAAAATGTGTATTTACTTTTTAATGAGTACATGACAAAAACTGAAATTTTAACAGCTTTGTAGGTGATAACCTTTTTCTTTTAATTTCTAAAAGTAATAGAGATGTACAAGGTCTAACAATGCCACCCTATCACTTAATCTCTATTGCATTGTAGTAAATATCAATTATCCTCAACTCACAGCCAAAATTACAGTTTTCAAGTCTCTTATCTCAAATAACATTTGGTACTGAGACAAAAGGCAAAGGTAACTAGGTTGCTTTTCATATCATTCGAATATCATATAAATGATTTTATTATTGTTCAGAATATTGAACAAATCTTTTGAGTTTGGACCCCACTACAGCATTGTCATTTATTTAATGATGGCATTCTGATTCCTCTCCTCCTCCACCCTTGTGGTGACAATTAGCTTTAAAGGAAAAAAGTGCTTTTGAACAGGGCGTGAGTTTGTTTTCATTAGGAAAAGTTTTGTACTTTGTTGCCTACATTTTAACCCATACAGAAACATTAAGAATACAAATTTTCTGAATATGTCTATATTGATGAATTTAAATAAGTGGGGTAAACTTTCCTCTCATCATTTAGCATGGGTGCAAACAATAATCCACCCCCATGATCATTTGATTTTTTTTTTTTTTTTTTTTTTTTTTTTTTTTTTTGTGGTACCAGGGATTGAACTCAGGGGCACTCGACCACTGGGCCACATCCCCAGCCCTTTTTTTTGTATTCTATTTAGAGACAGGGTCTCACTGAGTTGCTAAGTGCCTCGCCATTGCTGAGGCTGGCTTTGAACTCCATCCTCCTGCCTCAGCCTCCCAAGTGCTAGGATTATAGGCGTGTGCCACCGCGCCCGGCAATCTTTTGATTTTAAAGTAAATGATTTGCAGTGTTCCCTCCTGCTCTTGACTTTGTTCACATAGCTGGTTGTTCATTTTAAGGAGCATATATTTTATTTCTACTGATGCCAGTTACTGGATTTTTTTGTTGTTATTGAAGAATACAAATGCATATACCCAATATAGAGCAAAACTTTAATGAACTTACTACTTTTATAGGATGCATTAAATTACAATTACATGAAAGCTATATTAAAATGAAAACATTGAGCAAGAATGTGTTGAATTATGTAGTACTTTATAATTTTAAATCAAGTTGTCACTACAACTTGATTTACATAATATATTTAATGCATTGCATTATTTTTCATAGTGTAATTCACATTTTCTTTTTAAATTTCTCTTTCTGTTATGGATAAGTAGGACAATGACTTGATTCAATTATCTATTTTTTTCTAAAATGATCATTCAGTGCATGACTAAGAGATTTGCATTTTTCCTACATCCCACATTGATTGTTACATAATCCAAGATATTTTTAAAGAGAAATTGGACATATTTAATTAAAATAGTAATTGGTTAAATGTTTCTTATATTCCTTATAAAATATATTTCAAAAATGCATATTATAAATTCTACAGTAGTTTGGGTGCATTTATCTATGTTATACAGTAAATCGAATGAAGAATTTGAAAAGGATACCAAATTTCAAATGGGATGTATGGATACCAACTCATCTGCTCCCATACTTATCTCATTTAAAAATGGGTTAATCATTCATATGCCAACGATTTCTCATGGTTATAAGGCTAGATACATTCATTTCTACTTGGTCCTTAGTAGCCAATATGATATGCAACCAGGAACATAATGAACAGCCTCTTGTAACAATGATTTTAGATTAGAAAAAATGGTATATGAGTAACTAGAAAAAATGGGATAAGAGTAACTTTTTGCCACTGACATTCATTCTTATATATAGAAGACTGGCTATTGTGGATTATAAAATATTAGATATTCTCAGTTTTTCTTAAAGGAAGAAGTAAAAGAACTTAGAGGGATATACCTGAGCCCACTCAAAAATAGCTAAGCCTATTGTGATATGAAATGTGACAAGCTATGATGCAGAACTGGGATGTCAATAGCTTTCTTAATCTTTCTTAGAGAAATCTATTTTTTTTTTTTCTGTGCATACCAGGAAGAATGGCCATTCTCTCAATATTTCAGGGGGAATTATTTTACTATTTTTTTATCATGCTTCTGTGAAAAAGCATATAATCAAAATTAATATGAAATTGAAAGCAGCTCTCCTCCCTCACAAGTGAGAATCAGGTTGATTAAATGAATAAGACTTTGAAGTAAAACATGAAAACTCCTGGTAAAACTTGCAATGTTTTAATTTTCTATTCAGAATTTCAAAACCTCTAATAGTGGATTCCATGCTATTTAAAACTTGTCAGCACTGCAGTTATACTGATGAAATTACAATAAATGTCGGTGAAGGAGAATTTTAATAAGTAAAATAGTTTTTGAGTTAAGCATATTTTCATCCCTTCTAGAATTCACCACCTGCTCAAGAAACACATTACTCTGCCTCAGAATAAAGAATAGTCATATTTTTTTCTAAAGGTAACAACTACACTAGTTCAGTATTTGAGTTGGTTAAAGCATTTGCCTAATATCAACAAATTTAATTTTGTGAAGATAGTACAAATTAGTGGGTCAGGTGTTCTGCAAATAGCTTATCATGTCACTGATAGATATTGCTGCTCTTGATATTACATAATTCTCCCAAGTAACCCCTTGTTTAATCTCTTCATTGAATCTAAACATGGAGGACATGTGTATTAATGACAGAAAATGCATAATTTCAGTGTGTATTCACTTGTCTAAATTCATCAACCCTTAGAATAAATATTTAAAGTAGGGGGAAAGTTATTGTCACAACATGTTTAGTGTATTTAGCAGGTTAAGCATAAGGAGTCAGCGGTTTCTTATTTCTTTTTCTACATCAATTTACCACAAATGTTTGAAATGAAGGCTTTATAGTCTTTTTTACTTATTCCTGCATAATAAACCAACCTGCAACTAGCATCTTCAGTAACACACATTAGTCTCTTACCATTTCTAGGTTTATATAATTGGGAATAACTTAGCCTAGTGATTCTATCTCAGGATCTCCCATGAGTTCAAATGTAAACTATGGGTTCAGAAAACAAAGGCCTGGGCTGGTGTTGGGACTTTCTGGACGCTGTCTGCCAAGGGGATGAGCTCTGGTTGCTTACCACGCCCTTTAGAGGACCAGGGCTAAGCAAGGGGGTGTGGCTATGAAGTATCTTGAGAGTCCCAACCGCTCTGCAGGTCGAGGATTGGTTATTTCTGGGCCTATATAAGTGGAGTTCATTGTTCAATAAATTTGAGTTTTGGCTCTTGCTTTCTACAAAACTCCCGGGGGGGGGGGGGGGGGGGGGGGGGGGGGGGGGGGGGGGGGGGGGGTGGTGTGTTGTCCATCCATTAGGCAGGGGGAGACGCCCGCGATTTTTGCCCGCTAAGCCTATCTTCGCCAGGTAAGCTACTTTCTTTCTGCTGGCAGAAAGAACCCCCTTTTAGGGCCCCAAAAGGGGGGTAGCTTTAGACCTCGGCCCCATTAATAACACAGCAGTCCCGGCAGGCTGGAATGGAAAACCCTCTTCTAACAAGGTTTTCACCAGTGACTATGAAGAGGATGCCCAATTTCTCATTGACTCATGACACACTTGATAGTTCCAATCACACAGATCTTTACATAGGACTGCTTTAATATCCTCATGTTCCTCCTCAGAGTGACTGATTCCTTACAGAATAAGGTAATCAATATGCCTCTGATTGCCTGATCTCCAAATTTCACACCGTCATTTTTACAATACTGTGTAGGTTTCACAGGTCGACCCTGTTTAATGTGGGAGGGAGGTTATACAGGACCTTGAATGATAGGAAGTAATATTCATTAGTGTTCACAACTGCATTCAGTATTTAGCTTTAAAGTACTATCAAGAAAGACTGGAAACATTCTCAAGTATTGTTATTCTATGGGCATAAACTGTTTTAGAAGCTACCCCACTGGGAAGCTGCTGAAATCAGCTATTAAGGAATTTCAAAAATACTCTTTGAAAAATCCATTCTCATTTTTTCCTAATAGAAAGGGTTCATCAGGTCAGGAGAATTAAATCCAATGCTTTGCTCATTGTCTCCTTTATGATAAACGTCTAATCCACTGTTTCTCATGAGCCTCATTCTTCTGTCTTCTTTATTGAAAATAAGAACACTAAAAACGGTTCTCCACCAATTTGAATACATAACATGTCCTTCCAACATTAGCAATTGGCTTATATTTGTAAGACACTTTTTTCAAGAAGTTAATATTGAATGGACAATATCTTATACACATTTTTAAAAACTCCTTATTATAATCAGGATATATCCTGAACACAATGAAAGCATAAGGTAGTATTTACAAAATCAAATTATCCATACAAAAGTAACTCAGAAGTATCTCAGGCAAGGAACTTTGCCAAAAGTTAGTCAAATTTATCTGCCCTTTGAGGAAAAGTTGCTGGTATTATCTTTATATGTCTTTAGCCCACATTATTCCAATATCTGCCATTAACTCCTGCTAATGGCACATTTTTTGTTGACCACAATATTTCAGAAAACTAAAGATCAAGAATGAATTTAAAACTATATTCCACTCAGTGTTACTTTCTTGTTAAAAGGTTTCTTTTAAATTTGAACTGTTATTTAAAAAAAAAAATCTTCTTCCTGGGGATTTTGTCATAACTCAATTAGAACTGACAGCACATTTCAAATTCCACTTTTACTTTAACAAATTACTGTACCAAATTTCCTTCAGGCTGCACTTTGATTATTAATTAGCACACATATCATGTAGCTAAAGGAAGATAGGCTTTTTATGGTAAAGGTTTTTCTCTCAGTTAAGTGTAACAGCTTATTCATTTCCAGTGACTTTGAGGTTAACTTTTAAAACTCATTTTTCACTCTTTATTTATATTTCTTAGTTGAAGGACATACACTAATATGATTTCAGTTGACTAATGGTAAATACTAATACTCTCTTCTCTATTAATAAGGTTTGATTCTAGAAAGAAACTCACCTTTGTTATTGCATTCTCTTCAATAAACTCATTTTGTTGCCTACATTATCAAAGTTTACAGTGCTTTATAATCAGTAGGATTTTTTGAATTGTGAAAGAATCAGATGATTCTTTCCATCTGTGGAAGATATGTCACCAGCATTGATCATATATTGTCAGGATTTAGGAACTTTCTGGTAATTGTCAGAGGTGGATGTATTCTAATACCCCAATTTCAGTTTTAAAGTACACTTATATGTGAGTTTCTTACTAGGAGTACATGGTTTAATTCTCAGTCTTGCTTAATCTTTAATGTTCTTCTCTTTTGCCTGGTTTTTCCTTCTTATGACAATTCACAAAGAGAGCCGATTTCTGACTTCTGTCCAAAAAATTATGCATGATTTCTCCCACTTTTGAGCCTGGAAAACAACTATTGTAAATGCTTAACACCTACAGATTATAAAAGTGTAAAAGAAGGAAAATCTTTTTCCCCCCCACCATTTATATAGTAGTATGGTCACCCAAGAATATTTCATACAAAAGCTTGGCTAACATTTCAACAGAGAACTGCTATGTAAGTCTACGTTCTCACTGGAAGATTGGGCCACACTGCATTCCAGTATTAACCACATGGTAGACACGTCATCACAACATTAAGCCTCTCTCTGCACAATCAACTCCACAAGTTTCATTTCTTTTAAGCCTTGATTTTATGTCAGGCAACTTATCACTCTATTGAGCAGTTCTGGTTTACCCTCATATGTTTGTTTAAAGATAAGCAAATTTCAGGAAAAGGTTATTAAGTCTTTGTTCTTATTGTGCAGCAGGACATTTTGGCTCTTCATAAATAATTGTCTATTGCTTCTCAGCAGTCATTATTCATGTGAATGTGTTTAACACATAGGATAAAACAAGTTCCTCTTCAGTGGACAAATTAATGCATATTTGAAAACATACATATTGATAAGTACTTACAATTGTATATGTGTGTGTGATTGTATACAGGAACATATAAGTGTGTGTATATGTATATATACATGTATATTTATGTTTATATAACTTATTTCATGCTTCATTAAAAATTCTAGGTACAAACTAAAAACATATTAAAATACAATTGCCAAAAGGATAAGTAGATAACAGCAACAATTTTATTTTTCCTATTTTGTATTGATAACATCCTGTTGGATTCAAACACTATATTTATTGATAGAAGTAAAAATAATAACAAAGAAACAACTTATACAACTATGTTTTAAGAGATAAAAGTAATGTCTTATGGTCTCTCCCAGAACTTGAAATAGGATCACGTTGAATCATGTTCCTTGTAAAATGGTAAAATGTTAAATCAAGTACCTATAAGAACAAATTATCCTGCAGTTTAGCTCTGTTGATATTAGGTTATCTTTCCATTCCTTTGCTATGAATTTATTGACACACAGAAACCTGTTACTTTTGCTATCATGGATTTTAGATCATTTTGCTTCAGGGGGTTGCTCACTGATGTTATTTTCAATTTGCAATCTAGAGGTAGGCTTAATGCACCACTTGAAATACAGCAGATTTTCATCTATAAGTTTATCTCCTGTATAGCAAAATCTAAAATCCTATTTTGGCTCCCAAATATCAAGCAAAGCACACATTCTGATTTATTTCAACATTTCAACAAATATATATAAAATATACTAATCATATCTTAGTAGTCAGACAACCGCACACTTATATTTTTATGAGCCAAATACTTACATTTAAATTAATTATTCTAATGATACTTAATATCTTAATATCTACAATATTTGATGAATCTTAGGAGATAAAATGTTTAAAAAGTCATCATAAGATAACATCTAGTGGCATGATGTGATTATGATATAAAGTTGAAAAGCAATGAAACACAAGATAAAGTATGAGAGGAGTTATTAATTATTTACTGATAACATCACAGACTGATGAATATATAATCCTATAACATCATGGACAGACTTTAAACAGAAAGGCAATCTCAGAGCTTGTCTAGCTAATTCTGTTTTAGTGATGGTTCAAAGAAATCATAATTTGTAAATCTCTTCAATATTTAATTGGCCGAATATAGAAAGGCATAATGACAAAGAAGTAGTATCATGAAGAATATCAACTCATTACCTTGCTTTCTCAAAGACTTCTTTCTAAGAGCTGATAGACTAAAAGGGGTGAAGATTTAATGTGGAATCACAATTCATGGTTATACTCATAGAAACTTTTATGATAATCCAAAAAGTCCCCAAAGATTGGCATGAGTTTAGAGCCAAAAATCGAATCTAATTCTATATGTGTTATTTATCTTAATTAAAATATCTATGTTGTGCTGTTATCTTGAGTTCTTTCCAATAACCTATTTTAAAGAGATATAAATAAGGTAACATGCACAGATAAGTTGTATTAGTCAGCTTGCTGTGATTATAACAAATTGCCTGAAGTAATCAGTTTATAAAAGAGAAAAGGTAACTTTTAGCTCACAGTTTGAAGATTTAAGTCCATGATCAGTTGGTCATTCCTTACTTTGGGGCTTGTAGTGAGTGAGGAATACAAGGTTCAGGAAGACCATTCTTTTCTTGTTAGGAATGATAAATAGATGAAGAGAAAGACATTGGAGTCACAATATCCCCTTTAAGGGAATGCCCCCAATGGCCTAACTTCCTCCCAGTAGGGTCCACCTCTTAATGAAACCACCACCTCCCAAAAGTTTCAGGCTAAAGACCAAGCCTTTAATATTGGGCCTTAGTGGAAACTTTCAAACTATAGCATAAGTCTACTGGTCAGTGAGTTTTGAAAGATGTACATGTCCATGTAAACACATCTTTATCAAGATTTTGAATTTCTGTGTTCCCTTGTGTTTCTTCCAGTCAATCCTCCCCATCTCTGACTCTCAGACTTCTATCATCTTAGATTTGTGTTGCCTACTCTTAAGTTTCAAGCAAATGGAATCAGGTTGTACTGTCTTGTGTTTCATTTCTATTTCTCACCAAAATGACTCTCAGCAAAATCTGGGAATCTATACTGTTACATGTATCATAATCTGTTTCTTTCTGTTACTGAGTAATATTCTATCTTATGCATATGGTACAGTTTCATTATCTAGGCTCCTTTTGATGTGTACTTGTGATGTGTACTCAAGATATTTCCAGATCTTGCCTATTACAAGGAAAACTCTTTGGAATATTCTTATTTAAGGCTTTTAGGGTCATGTCTTAAATCTCTGAGCTAAATGACTGGAAGTAAAATTCATGGGTCATAATTTGAAGACAGTATCAAAGTATTTTTCAAAGTAGGTGAATGTTTCTGTTGGCATTTTGAGAGTTTCACTTGCTTTGCAAACATCATTATTTACTTTGTTGGCCTCTTAAAATTTTGATTTTAGTAAGTGAATCATATTATTGTGGTTTTGACTTTTCCATTCAGGTAACTAATGATTTTGATCAGTTTTTTCATGTGTTTATTGGCCAATTGAGTATCTCTTAAAAAGTGTTTGCTCAAGACTTTACTGCATGGATTTTGCTCAACACATGAGAGCAAGAAGGATTGGACACAAAACAGAAATATTGAGAATTTTTTTTTCTGGGTAGCTATATACAAATCTTTTTGCTATACTTCTGAACATAAACTGTGTTCTGACTTATCCAATCATTGAAGTTACAAAAATGTATATAGTTTTTGAAATTTACTCCTATTTTTAAAGTGTGTGGTTATCCCCACTATGTCATTGAATGGCTAACTCTTCTTAGATTTTATAACTTATCCATATTTTCTATTAAACTAATATTTCAACAGACAATAATCTGATTATAATCCTCTTTGCAATGCTTGTACACTGATATTTTACATGCTTATAATTTAATAAATTCTCTTTTTTTCAGTGCAATGAATATCATAGTAATGCCCTGGCATGCTAATATGTCTGAATTAAACTTTATTATATTTAAAGCATTGTTTATCAGTAAATTTCCTTAACTATATTCATTACATAATATTTAATACTCCATGCAAATTAATAAGTCAAAGTATTGCCTATAAACTCTTAGACATTCTTGAAAGCTGACCTCTAATATGTTAATCATTCAAGTTTTCCAAAATTCTTTGTTGTAGGACCTAAAAAATGTCAAGTCAAGAGAATGCCAAGGAAATGCTTTCTTTGTATAGCAGAGAATTTGGTTCCATGCAGATCACAGTAAAAAACATGTTTGAACCTTTGTGGAACCAACTGCTATGGGAATATGATGCCACAAAGCAGAAATTGGAAACAGTGGAATATAGGAAGGCTTTTAATTTTTGGAAACTAGCTATGTTCTTAATATGGTATGGATATGTGAGTCAATAGTTTTCCATTTTGCCTAAATTCTTCCTTATGTTTTTTATTTCAACTTTGTATTTAACAATCACATATAGAGTATTTCCTATGTTTCATGCGCTGATCAAACATTTTACAAATATTAACTCAGCATCAACCCATTAGGCACATACCATTATTTCTTCAACTATACACATAGGAAACTAAATATCAGAAGGTTTATGTATCCTATTTTTTTGAGTTATCTATTGTTAAACAACAGGCCACCCAATTTTTTTTTTAAAGTAACTATTTGTCTATAATTTTGTGTGTCAGAACTTTTATGTGGGCTTAACTGGAAGGTTCTGCTGATTTGGCCTAGCATCACCCATCCAATTTCTGACACTTTGCAGCTCCAATAGGATGACTCGTCCTAGATGATTATACATATATAACTCGATGCTGAGTCTTGATGTCAACTAAAGCTTTGTTCAGCTCCACAGGATGACTCATCATTTACTAGCTTTACTTTGATACAAGGTGAGTTCATGGACTTGTCCTAAAGGTTGAGGAAAAGAACTAGAAGAGCTCTTGAAGCTTAGGCTCTGCAACTTCAGTAGTACAACATACTTTATATTTTCTAAGCAAATCAAAATATAAAAAGAGATATAAGAGGTATTGGTACAAATTACAACTCATTACAAAGAATTGGTAAAGCCTCATTACAAGGGAATGTGCAATTAGGGAGAGAGCAGTTATTCTAGGCATTTCTGCAGACATTCTACAACACTGAACAAATGAGTTGTTGAAGCCATGTGTCTCATGCTTCTAAATGTTATATCATTATGCTTTTCATGTAAGCCAAATTTGTGACTTAATAGACCACTTATGTAGCCCCATGAAGAAATAAATAATGATAGCATATTCTTAAACATTTTCTTTCTTTAATTTCTTAAGCTGCATTGTTTTCTTTGAGTCCCAATTCCATCAATTACTAAATGGATTGAGTTACAACAAATTACTTGGCTTCATTAACTCACATTGTCCTCATCTAAGCATTGCAAGTGAGCAGAACTTTTAAAAGGATATTTTATTTTATTTACCTTTTTTCATTTTTAATTGATAGATAAAACCATAAGGATTTACTTTGTGTAACACATTATTTTGAAGTATATGTTCATCATGGAATTATTAGATCTTTCTAAATATATATATTGCCTTATGTAGTTATCATTTTTTTTGGTGATAATACTTTTAACCACTATCAGAATTTTTCAAGAATACAATATATTGTTAATTATAGTAACGATGTTGTGTAATGAAATAATATCTGTCCATAAAACATGTGTAAATATTGTGTTAGTCAACTTTTTGTCACTGTGACCCAAAGAAATGACAAGAACAATTTAGAACAAGAAAAAAAAAAAAATGTTTCTTTCTTTTTTTTTTTTTTTTTTTTGGCTCACTGCTTTAGAGGTTTAGTACACAGTTGACCAGCTCCATCGCTTTGGGCCTGAGGTGAGGTAGGACACCATGGAGAGAGGACAGCAGCAAAACAAAGCTGCTTACCTGGTGGCTAGAGAAAGCGCAGAGTCACAGGAAAAACATAATCTCTAAGGTTACACATCCAGTGATCTTCTTCCTTCATCATGCCCCCCACCCCCCGACAGCTACCACCCAGAACAGTTGTCCTTTCAAATTATAAACCCATCAAAAGTATGAATACACTGATCAGGTTACAATGCTCATAATCTAATCATTTCATTTCTGAACATTCCTGTATTGTCTCACATGAGCTTTTAGGGGACAAAGCATATCCAAACCATGACAGATATTTTCTTTCTTAAGCCAATCTATTGTGAAAGTGATAGTTTTCCTATTTCTCTTTCAGCCAATTTATCATTGGTGTATCGGAACACAACTGATTTATTACAAGTGTTAATTTTATATCCTGCTAGTTTGCTGAATTTTTTTATGAGGTGTAGAAGTTTTCTGGGAGAGTTCTTTTGGATCCTCTAAAAATTAAAATCATGTCCTGGGCAAATAGGGATAGTTTGAGCTCTTTTTTTCCTATTTATATCTCTTTATTTTTTTCCTTTTGCCTTATTGCTTTGGCTAGCATTTTAAGGATCGTGTTGAATAGAAGTTGTGGATGAGGTCATCCCTGTCTTGTTTCAGGTTTTAGAGGGAATGTTTTCAGTTTTTCTCCAATCAGAATGATGATGGCCTTGGGTTTAGAGTATACAGCTTTTACAATGATGAGGTATTTTGTAAGCTGCCTGGTACCGTAAACCGGGAGGAAAAACTCTCGGAGGCAGAGTTAAGCTTTTACTACTTTTACTTCTACTTTCTTAGAGCTTAGAGAGGGAAAGAAAGATTTTTCTTCTTAGCTTAGAGTAGAGTAGCTTAGAGTAAAGAAAGATAGAGCTTAGCTTTTCTTCTTAGCTTAGAGTAGAGTAAAGAAAGATAGAGCTTAGCTTAGAGAAAGACTAGAGCTTCTTTCTTCTCTCTTCTTTCTTCCTTCTTCTTTCTTAGAGCTTAGAGAGGGAAAGAAAGATTTTTCTTCTTAGCTTAGAGTAGAGTAGCTTAGAGTAAAGAAAGATAGAGCTTAGCTTTTCTTCTTAGCTTAGAGTAGAGTAAAGAAAGATAGAGCTTAGCTTAGAGAAAGACTAGAGCTTCTTTCTTCTCTCTTCTTTCTTCCTTCTTCTTTCTTCTGTCTTCTGTCTTCCTTGGGAGCCTCGGCCTTACTCTGACCAGTCCTCTGGAGCCTCGGCCTAACTCTGGCCAGTCATTACTTCTTCTATCTGGTTTCTCTTCTGTAACCGCTCTGCCTACGTTCTGGCCGCTCTGATTCTTCTGACCGACCGAGTGACTGCCCGGCTGACTGAATTCTCCGTTCTCCTAACTCGGACCGCTTTTCACCCGGTTATATTTCTTCAGGTTTGCGGGTGCCTACAGGTGCGTCACATATCAGGTGGAACTTATGGCTTCCAGCTAGCTACAACAGCCCTTCCCAATTAGGGCTCCTTCAGTATTTTCCTACTATTCCTAATTTTTCTAGTGTTTTTAACATGAATGGATGCTGTATTTTGTCAAATGCTTTTTCTGCTTCTATGAAGGTAATCATGTGATTCTTGTCTTTATATCTATTGATGCAGTAAATTATGTTTATTGATTTCCGTATGTTGAAAAAACCTGAATTCCTGGGATGAACTCCACTTGCATATGGTGCATTACTCTTTTTAATGTGCTTTTGTATGCAATTTTGTATTTTACTAAGAACTTTTGCATCTTTGTTCATCATGGATATTGTTGTGAAGCTTTTTTTCCTTGATGTGTCTTTGTCTAGTTTTGGAATCAGGGGGATAGTAGCTTCATAGAATGAGTTTGAAGGTTTCCCTTCTTTTATATTTCATGGAATAGTTTGAGGAGGATTGATGTAAGTTCTTCTTTGAAAGTCTGGTAGAACTTGACTGAGAATTCATCTGATCCTGGGCTTTTCTTTGTTGGTAGGCTTTTGATGGTGTCTTCAATTTCATTGCTTGAAATTTATCTGTTAAATTTTCTATTTCCTCCTTATTCAATTTGTGTAGGTCATATGTCTCTAAAAGTTTGTCAATATCTTCAAGATTTTCTATTTTATTGGAGTTTAAGTTTTTAAAATAGTGTCTAATTATTCTCTGTATTTTGTTTTGTCCATAATATTATTTCCTTTTTCATCATTAATTTTAGAAATTTAATAAAAAATAAAATACCTGGGAATCAATCTAAAAAAAAAAAAAAAGCAGGTGAAAGACCTCTACAACGAAAATTAATATTATCAAAATGGCAATACTACCAAAAGTGCAGTACAAATTTAATGCAAGTTCTATTAAAATCCTAATGACATTCTTCATAGAAATAGATAAAGAATTATAAAATTCATTTGGAAAAATATGAGGCTTAGAATAGCTAAAGCAATCCTTAGCAAGAAAAGTGAAGCAGGAGGCATCACAATACCAGACCTTAAATCCTACTACAGAACTATAGTAACAAAAACAACATGATATTGATACCAATACGGACATGAAGACCAAGGAACAGACTAATAGACATAGAGATGAACCCATAAAAATAGAGTTATCTCATACTAGACAAAGGTGCTTTGCACATACATTGGAGGAAAGATAGCTTTTTCAACAAATGGTGCTGGGAAAGCTAGAAATCCATGTGTAGCAGAATGAAATGTGACCCTTGTCTCTCACCCTGTACAAAACTCAATTCAAAGTGGATCAAAGACCTAGACATCAAACCAGAAATGATACATCTACAAGAAGAAAATATAGGCCCAACACTCCATCATGTCAGCTTAAGAACCAACTTCCTCAATAAGACTCCTAAAGTGCAGGAAGTAAAATCTAGAATCAATAAAAGAGATAGATGGTATCAAACTAAAAATCTTTGCAGAAAAGGAAATAATCAAGAGCACAAAGAGAGAGCCTACAGAATGGGAGAAAATCTTTGCTACCTGCACCTTATCTAGAGCATTCATCTCCAGGATATGTACAGAAATCAACAAACTTAATGCCAAAAATCAAATAACCCAAATAATAAATGGACAAAGAAACTTCACAGAAGAAAAAAATATGAGTGGTCAATAAATATATGAAACAATGTTCAACATCTCTAGAAATTCAGGAAATATAAATTAAAACTACAGTGATATATCATCTAACTCTAGTCAGAACAGCAACAATCAACAAAACAAGTACCAATAAATGTTGGCAAGGATGTGGGGAAAAGGGCATACTCATGCATGCTGGTGGGATTTCAAGTTTGTACAACTACTCTGGAAATCAGAATGGAGATTCCTCAGAAAACTTGGAATGAAATCATTTGGCCAAGTAACCTACTCTTCAGTGTATACCCAAAGGACTTAAAAACAGTATACTACAGTAATGCAGCCACAAAAATGTTTTTATCTGCTAAATTCATAATAACTAAGCTATAGAATCAACCTAGGTGCCCTTCTACAGATGAATGGTTAAAGAAAATATGGTATATATAGACAGTGGAATATTACTCAGCCATAAAAAAGAATGACTTTGTGACATTTGCTTGAAAATGGATGGATATGGAGACTATTATGTTAAGCAAGATAAGCCAATTGCAAAACACCAAAGGTTGAATGATCTGTCTGATATATGGATACTAATATGCAAGGGGTGGGATAGGAGGGGAAATATAAAAGTTCTGTAGATTAGAAAAAGAGGAATGAAGCAAAGGGCAGGAGGAAAGGGAATAAGAAAGACAGTGGAATACAGTGGAATAAATCTGACTTACCTTTTCTATGTACATATATAAATAGACCATAGTGAATCTCTAAGTCATGTACAACCACAAGACTGGGATCTTAATTCGAATTTGATATACTCCATTTTTATATAAATATGTCAAATTATACTCTACTGTCATGTATAACTAAAAAGAAAAAAAAATTAAAAGGCAATCTAGGGAGAGCAGTTGCAGCAGGGACTATTATAAACATTCATAATGTTGGAAAAGAGTGTAAGTATTATTAATATTTCTTTTCAAAATGCCAATTTCTAAAACTATTCAAATAATTTAGTGAAATTTTCCATAACTAACAATATCTCTGCATTTAATATGTTAATGGAGACACTTGTTTAGGTTTATGCAAATTTCCAAATGCATTTTAGAGATCAAGTCATTTTTCTACTACATTCACATTTTAAAATATTTGATATTTTAAGATTGTTGTATTATATTTTGAGTAAGCTAATTGTTCTTCTCCTGGTTGGAAAGAGTTAGAAATCAGGGAGGGGTATTTTTAATGATGTCAGACAACATCAAGGAGGGAGGGAAGTCACATATATACCAGTACTCTGCTTTCTCATTTCCCTAACTGATCAAAATTAAAGGTTTTCTTTTTGTTTCCTTTTTTACTCTTTCTATAAAATACATTCAATGGGTTTGATTCTGTTTATTAGCAATAGTGATTAAAAATGTCATAAGATAGAGAAATAATCTATTTAATGTCCTATGCTATACTTACAATTTAGAGATATTTATTTTGTAAATGAAAGAAATTATGATTTGATATAGAAAATAGCAATTACCTATTTTAGATAAGAATTCCTACTTACTTAGAATTTTCTTAACTGTTTAAGCTGCCATAACAAATACCACAGACTGAGTGACTTAAATGACATAAATTTATTCTTACAGTTCTGGAGGCTGGGAATTACAAGATCAAAGTGTTGGCTTATTCAGGTTTGTGGGAAGACCCTCTTCCTGGTTTGCAGTTAGATGGACATCTTCTTATTGCATCCTTACACATGTTCCTGTCTCTTTTTACTGCTGCACTGATCCCATATTAGGGCTTCATCCTCATGTCCTAAGTTTCCTAAAGACCCGACCCCCAAGTGCCAACATATGAGGGATCAGGGACTCAACACATGAATTGGTGGGAAACAGAAAAATTCATCATCCATGGCAGTGGCAGTGTGTTGGTACCGGGTATTGATGAACCCTGAGATCAACGTTAACATTTTCTGTGTGTGTGTGTGTGTGTGTGTGTGCACGCACATGTGTTTGTGTGTGTATGTGTGTGTGTGTGTGTGTATGTGTGTGTGTGTGTGTGTGTGTGTGTGTGTGTGTGTGTGGTGTTTTGGGGGGTATGGATTGGGGAGATGATCCATATTCCCAGAGTTCAGTGTGGCCACAATGAAATAATGATTTAGAGTAAGCAAAGATGGCTTTGTCCTCTGTTTTATGAGATTCTTGAACTAATGCAAAACTATAACTTTGGCTTTAAAAGTAACAGTGGGGAGATAATACCCTGCTTGATATTCTGAATGACCTATTTCTGTCTGACATGCTCATGTTATCAAACACTCACGCTTTTCATTTGCTAGTTGTTTTAGTTTTGCTTTTAACTCAAGTTTTGCTCCTGGGATTTTTTTCCCCCCCTTTTTTTTTTATTATTTTAAATAATTGCTTTAGAGGAATCATGTTGTATAAGGGAATACATACTTCATCACTCACAATAATCCCAGGGAATAGACACCATTAGAGCCCCTATTTCATAAATAAGACAGCTGAAAGGATGAAGGCCTTGGAATCAGAATGTCATGCCTCCACGTTCTTCACCACGAAGCCGCTGCTTCTCTGGTGCACTTTACCACAGGAGTGCTGCCGATTACATTAGTGACTGTGGCTTCATCCTCTCTCTTACTTTCTAAGCAACAGAAATATGTGTTCACACCAAGTTCAGAGGCTGTCGACTATTTACAATATGATTGCTTCAAAGAAGAGTCCACCTGAAATTAGATGACATTTAAATTAGATGATAATTTAGATGACACCCAAAATTCTTAAAAACAACATTGAATCATGAATTATAAATATGTAGAACTAGTTATATATGTTGTATTTTAAACTATATATACAGTAGTTATATATGCTACATATAAAAAACATATAATATATGCACAACACATATCTCTCCGTGTATATATATACATATATACATATAAATATATATCACATATGTATATACCACAAATTCTACCAGAAAATAAAAGACATTTCCTAAATCATGTATGAAGCTAATATTATTTTGATATCAATAAAAGATAAAGTCATTTTAATTAAAATAAGGACTTATATGGATAGTATTACTCCTTAATAAAATATCACCAAGACATATTTAGCACCTAAACCAAATAAGGTTTAATCACAAGAAATCAAGTCTGATCTAACAGCCTAAAATTGTATTTTATATAAAATATTTATTTTGTACACATACATGTGTATGGTAATATAAATATTTATTATATAAAATGGATAATTAATACATGATACTATATGATAGTTACTACATGATTACTACATAACCAAGTGGGAATTATCCCAAGAAATCAAGGGTAATCTAACAACTTAAATATATTGTATATAAAATATATATTTTATACATATATAAATATAAAGTCATATGTATTATATAAAATGGTAATACCACATAGATAATTGCTACATGATTATCTGAATACTTCTTAGAAAATGCATTTTTTAGAAGTTTGTTTTTTTTATATTTTTTTAATTTATTTTTTATTCCAAGTTGTTAGAAATGACAGCAGAATGTATTACATTTCATATTATACTTGTAGAGCACATTTTTACATATCTCTGGTTGCATACACAGTATATTCACACTATTCGTAACTTTATACATGCACTTAGGGTAATGATATCCATCTCATTCTACCATCTTTTCTTTTGTTCTTCACCCTTTTGCCCTGTCTCTTCCCCTCCCTCCCCATTGGCCATTCTAGTGTTCCTCTAATCCTCCTATGCTCCCCATCCCAACACCATTGTGAATTGGCCTCCTTATATCAAAGAAAACGTTTGGCATTTGGCTTTTTGGGATTGGCTAAATTCACTTAGCATTATATTCTCTAACTTCATCCATTTACCTGAGAATGCCATGATTTTATTCTCTCTTATCTTTATATTGCTGAGTAATACTCCATTGTGTATATATACCACATTCTTTTTATCCATTCATCTACTGAAGGGCATCTAGGTTGGTTCCACAGTTTAGCTATTGTGAATTGTGCTGCTATAAACATTGATGTGGCTGTGTCCCTGTAGTATGTGGTTTTTAAGTCCTTTGAGTATAGACCAAGGAGTGGGATAGATGGGTCATAAGGTGGTTCCATTCCAAGTTTTCCAAGGAATCTCCATACTGCTTTCCATACTGGCTGCAACATTTTGCAGTCCCACCAACAATGTATGAGCATGACTTTTTCTCCATATCCTCGCCAACATTTATTGTTGTTTGTGTTCTTAATAGCTGCCATTCTGACTGGTGTGAGATGAAATCTTAGAGTGGTTTCAATTTGCATTCCATTAATTGCCAGAGATGTTGAACATTTTTTCAAGTATTTGTTGATTGATTGTATATCTTCTTCTGAGAAGTGTCTATTCAGTTCCTTGGCCCATTTATTGACTGGGTTATTTGTTTTTTTGGTGTTAAGATTTTTGAGCTCTTTATATATTGTAGAGATTAGTGCTCTATCTGACATGCGTGTGGTAAAAATTTGTTCCCAACTAGTAGGCTCTATATTCACCTCACTGATTGTTTTGAAGGAACCCCAATTAGGGAGATGGCTATTGCGGTTAGCTGGAAGCCATGAGTTCCACCTGATAATAAGTATGCACGTGACGCACCTGTAAATGCACTTGACGCACCCGCAAAGCTAGAGTTCTGGTCGGAGAAGAAGAAAAGAGTCAGAGCGGCCAGAACATAGTCAGAAGAAGAAATAAGAGTCATAGCAGTTAAGAGTTCAGTCAGAAGAGAAACCAAATAGAAGAAGTAATTGCTGGTCAGAGTCAGGTCGAGGCTGCCGAAGAAGAAAGAAGAAAGAAGAAGCTGAAGAAGAAAGTAAAAGTACTCTCTCTCTCTCTCTTTCTCTCTCTCTAAGCTAAAGAAGAAAGAAGAATCTCTCTCTCTCTTTCTCTCTCTCTAAGCTAAAGAAGAAAGAAGAATCTCTCTTTCTCTCTCTAAGCTGAAGAAGAAAGAAGAAAGAAGAATCTCTCTCTCTTTGTCTCTCTCTCTAAGCTCTCTCTAAGAAAGTAAGAAGTAAAGAGTCAGAGAGGTTGGTGAAAGAGCCAGTGTTAGAGTTATGAGCGATAGTTAAAGCCGAAGAATAATAAAACCTTCTTTCATCTTCATTCTGCCTCCGAGTTTTTCTCCCGCGGCGTTGTGGCTGTACGTCAGGCAGCTACAGTTTTTTTTTTTTTTTTTTTTTTTTTTTTCTGAGAAGAAGCTTTGTAATTTGAGTCTATCCCATTTATTGATTCTTGATATTAATTCTTGTGCTACAGGATTCTTATTAAGGAACTTGGGGCCTAATCCAACATGTTGGAGATTAGAGCTTACTTTTTCTTCTATTAGGTGTAATGTCTCTGGTCTAATTCCTAGATCCTTGATCCACTTTGAGTTGAATTTTGTGCATGGTGAGAGATAGAGGTTTACTTTCATTTTCTTGCATATGGATTTCCAGTTTTCTCAGCACCATTTGTTGAAGAGGCTATCTTTTCTCCAATGTACGTTTTTGATACCTTTGTCTAATATAAGATAACTGAAATTATATGTGTTAGTCTCTGTGTCCTCTATTCTGTACCATTTGTCTACCAGCCTATTTTGGTGCCAATACCATGCTGTTTTTGTTACTATTGCTCTGTAGTATAATTTAATGTCTGGTTTAGTGATGCCACCTGCTTCACTCCTCTTGCTAAGAATTGCTTTAGGTATTCTGGGTCTCTTATTTTTCCAGATGAATTTCATGACTGCTTTTTCTATTTCTATGAGGAATGTCATTGGGATTTTGATTGGCATTGCATTAAATCTGTATAGTGCTTTTGGTCATTTTGACAATATTAATTCTGCCTACCCAAGAACAGGGTAGATCTATCCATCTTCTAAGGTCTTCCATAATTTCTTTCTTTAATGTCCTGTAGTTTTCATTATAGAGGTCTTTCACGTCTTTGGTTAAGTTGATATCCAAGTATTTTATTTTATTTTATTTTTTTGATGCTATTGTAAATGGGGTCATTTTCCTCATTTCCCTATCAGAAGATGTGTCACTGATATATAGAAATGCCTTAGATTTATGGGTGTTGATTTTGTATCCTGCTACTTTGCTGAATTCATTTAGAAGTTCTAGAAGTTTTCTGGTGGAATTTTTTGGGTCTTCGAGGTATAAAATCATATTGTCAGCAAATAATGATAATTGAATTCAACTTTACCTTTAATTTCTTTCATCTGTCTTATTGCTCTGGCCAGCATTTCAATTACTGTGTTGAATAGAAGTGGTGAAAGAGGGCATCCCTGTCTTGTTCAGGTTTTTAGAGGGAATGCTTTCAAATTTTCTCCATTTAGAATAATGTTGGCCTGGGGATTAGCATATATAGCTTTTACAATGTTGAGATATGTTCCTGTTATCCCTAGGTTTTCTAGTGTTTTGAATATGAAGGGGCGCTGTATATTGTCAAATACTTTTTCTGCATCTATTGAGATAATCATATGGTTCTTTGAGTCTATTGATGTGATGAATTACATTTATTGATTTTCCTATGTTAAACCATCCTTGCATCCCTGGAATGAATCCCACTTGATCGTGGTGAATTATATTTTTGATTTGTTTTTGTATCCATTTTGCCAGAATTTTATTGAAAATTTTTGCATCTATGTTCATTAAAGATATGGGTCTGAAGTTTTCCTTTCTGATGTGTCTTTGCCTGGTTTGGGGATCAAGGTGATATTGGCCCCATAGAATGGGTTTGGAAGTGCTCCCTCTTTTTCTATTTTCTGAAATAATTTGAAGAGTACTGGTATCAGTTCTTCTTTGAAGGTCTTGTAGAACTTGGTTGTGTATCCATCAGGTCCTGGGCTTTTCTTGGTTGGTAGGCTTCTGATGGCATCTTTTATTTCATCCCTTGAAATTGGTCTGTTCAAATTATATATATCATCCTGGTTTAGTTTGGGCAGATCATACAACTCTAGAAATTTGTTGATACCTTCGGTGTCTTGTATTTTGTTGGAGTACAAGTTTTCAAACTAATTTTGAATTATTTCCTGTATTTCCGTAGTGTTTGTTGTGATATTTCCTTTTTCTTTGCATATGTTAGTAATTTGAGTTTTCTCTCTCCTTCTCTTTGTTAGCCTGGCTAAGGGTCTGTCAATATTTTTATTTTTTCAAAGAACCAACTTTTTGTTTTGTCAGTTTTTTCAAATGTTTTGTTGTTGTTGTTGTTGTTGTTTCAATTTCATTAATTTCAGCTCTGATTTTAATTATTTCCTGTCTTCTACCACTTTTGGTGTTGGATTGTTCTTCTTTTTCTAGAGCTTTGATATGTAATTTAAAGTCATTTATTTGTTGACTTTTTCTTCTTTTGAGGAAGGAACTCAATACAATGAACTTTCCTTTTAGAACTGCTTTCATAGTGTCCCAAAGATTTCAATATGTTGTGTCTGTGTTCTCATTCATCTCTAAGAATTTTTTAATCTCCTCTTTGATATCATCCGCAACCCATTGTTCATTCAGTAGCATATTATTTAGTCTCCAGGTGTTGGAATAGCTTTTATTTCTTATTTTATCATTGATTTCTAATTTCATTCCATTATGGTCTGATAGAATGCAGGGTAGTATCCCTACTTTTTTGTATTTTCTAAGAGTTGTTTTGTGGCATAATATATGGTCTATTTTAAAGAAGGATCCATATGCTGCTGAGAAGAAAGTGTATTCATTTGTTGAAGGATGAAATATTCTATATAAGTCAGTTAAGTCTAAGTTGTTTATTGTATTTTTGAGTTCTATAGTTTCTTTGTTCAGCTTTTGTTTGGAAGATCTATCCAGTGGAGAAAGGGGTGTGTTAAAGTCACCCAGAATTATTGTGTTGTGATCACTTTGACTCTTAAACTTGAGAAGAGTTTGTTTGATGAACATGGATGCTCCATTGTTGGGGGCATATATAATTGCTAAGTCTTGTTGGTGTATGTTTCCCTTGAGCAGTATATAGTGTCCTTCTTTATCCTTTTTGATTGACTTTAGCTTGAAGTCTACTTTATTTGATATGAGGATGAAAACCCCTGCTTGTTTCCTCAGTCCATGTGAGTGGTAGGATTTCTCCCAACCTTTAACCTTTAACCCTCAGCCTATGAATATCTTTTCCTATGAGATGAGTCTCTTGAAGGCAGCATATTTTGGGGTCTTTTTTTTTTTTTTTTTTTTTTTTTTTTTTTTTTTTTTTTTATCCAATCTGCTAGTCTATGTCTTTTGATTGGTGAGTTTAGGCCATTAACATTCAAAGTTATTATTGAAATGTGTTTTGTATTCCCAGCCATTTTTGTTTATTTTCGGTATTTTCCTTGACATTGTTTCTCTTCTGGTTGTTTTTTTTTTCCTTTAGTGTAATACCTCCTTCTGTTGATTTTCATCATTGTTTTTCTTTTCCTCTTCATGGAATATTTTGCTGAGGATGTTTCTTAGTGCTGGCTTTCTACTTGTAAATCCTTTTAACTTTTGTTTATCATGAAAGGTTTTTATTTCATCCTCAAATCTAAGGCTTAATTTTGCTGGGTATAAGATTCTTGGTTGGCATCCCTTTTCTTTTAATTAAAATTAATTTTAATTAATTTCTGAAAATAAGTATCTGCTTAACTTTGCAAAGTCACATGGGAAAATTAAATGTAGAAAATTATTATATTTTTAACTTTAATATTGTGTATGTGTGTAAAAAAGGAAGATTATGTGGCTAAGAAATTATACTATTTGACAATATTCAAACATATGCCTGTAATCCCAGCATCTCAGGAAGCTGAGACAGGAAGATTGCAAGTTCAAGTTCAACCCCAGCAACTTTGGCAGACTCTGTCTCAAAAAAAAGATATATAAGAATAATGTTTTGGAAACAATTATAATTTGAGCACATTTTAGAATATTAATATTGGATTACAATGATTGATTATCTAAAAATAGATCTTTGTCAGCTTTGTCAGCTTTATAAAACCCAAGGAAATCTTTCTCAAGACCTCTTGAAATGGTGAAATCACAAAAGGTAGCACATCATCATCTTGTTTATGAGGTCAATTAGGGCCTAACTTCAGTGGGTTTTCCAAGTTGGGAAAGTATATATTGTCACTAATATATGAGAAGTTTCTTTTTCCTATGGATACATCCATTATTTTTACTCAGTGGTCAAACCAATTGCTTGGTGAATCTAACATGAACTATGTCTGACAAAAGGTGCTGTCAAGTTTTCTATCTTATGGACTAACTATTATTCATCTTGAGTACATACGTGGGCTATTATCTGGCTTATGGGTTTTATCAGCTTAGCTGTATAAAAGGGCATGATTTCTTTCTGTCTCTACAAAGTCTTAGCAGATTTTGATGTGATTAGGTCCTAGTTTAATGCTTATTCATTAATAAGATTGCTTTCATTCTGTTATACCCTTTGTTTAGAGATTTTATGAGTTGCAAACAGATTTGAGTTTTAATTATCATTCCTCTAAATTTCTTACAGGATTTATATTATTAAGTACCAACCTCCCAAGTATCAATGTCTAATTAAGTATCTTTTGTTTCAAATAGAAAAGTGATATATTTTGTAAAGCATCATAATATAAAACAAGGAACACAGGTTTATCTTATCATTACGGATGAATTGTGCCAAACCAGATATCTTTTTCCCCAGGCTTGAGTATTCAACTAGATATTTCCATTATACATCCCACCAATGCCTCAAAACTTAACATGCCCAAATATAAATGTGGAATCTCATCTGTCCAAACTGCTTTGGGTCTCATTCAATGCATTCACCCTGACCCAGTTGTCCAAGAAGGCAGTATCATGCTTGATCAATTTTTTTTTCTCATCCCACCAGTCATTCAGGAATGCGAACAGTCCCCATCAAATCTTCTTCATTGCTACTGTCATATTATTCCAAATCTTCATCACATCACAGTGGGTTATTGTAACTGTTACCTAAATGGTATTCCTAAATTCATTCTTATTCTCATTTAATTCTTTCTCCAGTTTCAGCCCAAATACTTTTTCTTTCTTTTTTTTTTTTTCTAAGATGAAAATCTGTAATTGTCAGTCCCCTATTTAAAATATTTCCTAATATGTCTTTCTTTCTATCTAAAACAAAATTTAAAAAAAAAAATACTTGCTCTGTTCATATTTGTAGGCTTAAATTAGGTTGTTTCTTCTCAACTCATAAATTTTGCTGTTTGGCTGCCTTGAACTACTGCTTTCCAATTCTCACTCATGTACTCTCTCTGCTTTTACAAGACTTATGGCAATCATTATTTAATCTTTGGGAAGACAATTGCTTTCTGCATGGTTGCTCTCAGTGTCCTCCACCTCAGTTCCAATGGTAGTAACTGTGTTGTATTTTAAGTTCTTTACACCTCTAGGCATGATCCACAAGTTTATAAATTTCTTAAATAAAATATTTTCTCTTCAGTGTATTAATTCACTTTATATATATATACACATATATAAATATAAAGTGAATATATATATGTATATATATAATGAGCAGAGAGCTCTCTCAATGACAAAAATAAATGATCTATCAAGTCCACACTGTTTTTAGACACTTAAATGATAGTTGCATCTTATCATATGGAGGAATGAATTAAAAATGTTTTTAGATAGGCAAAAGTGCTTAGAAGGTAATAGAACAGTTACATTGTTTTTAAGTGAAAGTGTTTATACCTTAGATGGAAAACCTCCATGATGATGTTTGTTCACTGTATCACATGATTCCCAGTACATAGTGTGTAGGCAATACATCTTTGCTAAATATTTAAATTCATAAATAATTTGAAGTATTTTT
This sequence comes from Tamias sibiricus, assembly GCA_025594165.1. Lineage (NCBI taxonomy): Eukaryota > Metazoa > Chordata > Mammalia > Rodentia > Sciuridae > Tamias > Tamias sibiricus. The sequence goes on from CM046659.1 coordinate 64,585,624, forward strand.
TCCCACTGAAGTCATTCATTATGTGGACTGATGGATACTCAATTAATATAAATGATCGTACATGAAATTACAAAGCCAACATTTCAATCCATATTAAATAATATAAGTAAGTTCCAGAATATGGGTTTACTGTGGGCATGATGAAAAATGACACACATTGTTCTCATTCACTTCCCACAATGGCTCTAATTACCCATTTTGGTAGATGCATAAGAGGGTCCTGGAGAGATGAGGGCATTTAACTGAGACAGAATACCTGAACAGGGTGGATGTGGGTTTAGAACCCAATTCCATGTCTCCTTAAAGTCTGTGCTCTTTTCAGTAAACATTCCAAATCATGATAAAATCATGAAAAATAGAAAAGAAAAAAAAATCTAATGTGAAAAACAATATACATATTGCAATATACAACTAAAAATGAACCAAAATAATGGTGAATTTAAACCTTCGAAGCAGTTATTTAGTAACTATTTCCAGTGCAGTTTAGTAGGAAAATATTAATGTAAAAACATAAAATAGGATTTAATTTCTAATGCTGTTTACAAGCTATAAAGTCATGATTATCTTTTATTTCTTTTTATTTTTATTTATCTTTTTTTATTTCTCTCTGTCAGGTATAATAACTACTCTTCTAGACAAAGCTTTTTGAGGCTAAAATGTGAAATATAAAATATTGATTTTAGCCAGGCATGGTGGTGCACGCCTATAATCCTAGTATTGGGAGGCTGAAGCAGAAGGATCGCGAGTTCAAAGCCAGCCTCAGCAATGGTGAGGCACTTAGCAACTCAGTGAGACCCTGTTTCTAAATAAAATACAAAAAAGGACTGGAGATGTGGCCCAGTGGTGCAGTGCCTCTGAGTTCAATCCCCGGTACCCACAGGAAAAAAAAATATAATAATAATAATAATAATAATAATAAAGTAAAAAAATTAAGTATTGATTTTAATACTTTTTAAATTAATTGGCAATTGAATTTGATGACATAAGTCATTGTGACTAGAAATATGACCTATTGTTCTTCTGATAGTGGAATTATATCTATGTTGGATTTAACCCCATATTTTACGTTGTGATTTGATAGGGAATTACCTTTGTTGTAGAATAGTAACAAAGAATAAAATAAGATAATGCAGAAGACCCGTTGTGAAATATATGTGCTAAGCCTAATTGTGATTCTAAACATAATGTGTGGCAACTTTGTCAACTGGTCTATTGTTTTCTGCAGTACAATCTATACAAAACTAATTCTCTATGTTACCATTGTTGAAATTTTCTTCAATTATTTTTGAAAATGCCAATAATTAAAATAGTTTAATGTTAACTACCCCTATGTAATTGTGGCTTTCTAAGGCATTTTTGTTTGTTCACATTTTATGTTGATATAAAATTTATATTTTTATTAATATGAAATGTGTTTTCTTGTGAGGTAAATACTGCATATTGACTAATTGACTTTTATTCCTTCCTTTCCATCTTACAGGAGACATAAAGCTGCTACTTTCCTTTCCCTGATATCTTGTAGTTTATTTTCTGGATTCCAAATAAATAAATAAAAGCTCCATAAATTAGAAACATGTGCATAAGATTTGAAAGATGAAAGCATAGAAAAGCCATTTCCTGTATTTTTGCCATTATCACAGCAGAAAACATTGAAGATTAGTGAATATTTTCATCAGCCACTCTTCAAGACTCTTCATCCAGCTCCCAATATGTTAGGAGAGAGCTGTGGCATCAGCAACAGTGGCTTCCTGATTCTGGTGTTTTATTCTTTGAATGCCATCCTTAGAGGTGTGTGCTTGGAGCCATGACTCCTATTCTTAGTGGTAATGAGAGAGCTGTGTGGTATTCTTTATTGATAACCAGAAACACTCTCCCTCAGGGCTTATGACTTGTGGAAGTGTCTCTTTAAAACCATCATGTAAGATGGTTTTTGTTTCTGGTACTTAGCTTGTTGATATCAGAAGCAGATACAGAAAACACATACTCAACAATCCATAAAAAGGATTGGCAAAACAGGATTCAAGAATCCCCTGGCTTCAGTGAAAAGAGTAGCTACTTCATTTGGGAGTGCTGGTGGAGACAAGGAACTTAAAAACTGAGCAATGGGTTGGTTACTTTTGATAACACTGTTAAAAGAAAGTTGATTTCAAGTACCAGCACATCCATTCTCAACTCAAGGCAGACTTTAATGTTTAGTAGCAGAAGTCTTTGAGTCTCTCTTGGTGACTGTTCATACCTTTTTGGAAACTTAAGGCAGACTTTAATGTTTAGTAGCAGAAGTCTTTGAGTCTCTCTTGGTGACTGTTCATACCTTTTTGGAAACTTTTTAACATTCACCTGAGATAACTGCTTTGAAGTAGACTGCTGATTCTCCTTCCTGTATCACTCAGGATCAATAAATCAATTCTGATCACAATTTGTCTCAGGGGGACAAGTAATAACATTGAGATCATTATATTCACACCAAATATTACATTAGTGTAAACCTTTATTGTCCTAGTGACAAAATCTAGAGCAATTTTTTTTTTTTTGTGTGTGTGTGTGGGCATATACTCTAAAAGTGCCAGAAAATGAATGATTTATTATACTAGGGCGATTTAATCAATATGGCTACATGTTCTTGAAATTCTGAGTGCAATGTGCTATGCAGAGAAGTCAGATGTGGTTTCAACAGTTGGTCCAGTTGTTTTGACTAAAATCCAGTCTTAGAGGTGGCCCAAATTAAATTAAAATGCTATACTAAATATTTCTTGGTATAATTTACAGGTGAACCTGGTCATGGGCTCTGGATTCTTTTTGAGGATCCATAATGCCACTGTGTTCTACCAGAGTGTGAGCTTAAAGGCAGGTGACAGAGACAGGTCATGAGTTATTTTCACAGTGGATTCAGTGGTGAGGAAGAATCAAGGATTAGTTTTAATACCTAGCCCTTCCTACAGAAAGAAAACCATAAGTGCAATGATGAATTCCTGGGAAAAGAGCTGAGATTTGGGGTGCTTATTCCTATCACAAATCCATTTGATATGTCTATTTGGCCTGTGCAGATGAAACATGGCAGGAGTGGGAGACAAAACACATAAAATCTGATGATGCCTCCAATTGCTGTTCCAGATGTACTCTCTTTATAGGACCAATTAGCATTGCCCCAGGCACCTATTATGCAGCTTATCAAACTGCCAAAAGATTTCGCTTTCTCCAACAAGTAGAAAACACCAGCAGCAGTTGGATTTCAACTTGTAATGACAGTACTAAACCTCTATTGTCTCTTTTCCCTTTAGAGTTTTCTGTCATAATTTAATTAGCAATCTTCTAGCCTAACTCACTGTCTCAAGAGATGTAGTGCTTGTCTACCACAGTGATGTCTAAATTCTGACAGGACATGAGGAAGTGGACACAGTTGCTACCATCTCACATTTTAGCAAGAAACATGATTTTTGAAGGAAACAAAAGCTGTGCACTATCAAATGTCAGGAAATTTCCATTTCAGCCATGTTGTTGGTTTTTCTGAACTGGATTGTTGTATCAGGATTTCCCCTTTAGAAAGGCAAAGTTTATGCCCATTTATCCTCTAGTACTGAAAAAAGGGACACAGGCTCACATAGCATTTTTGTACTTCAAGGTTGATAAATGACAAACTGAAGTGCTCTTTAAAGATACAAGATTTTTTAATTGGGGTCCAGACCTCAAGTTGATCCTAAGAACTACACAGCAGTAATGAGTATACCTCTGCCACGTATGACTTGGCAGAGTCAATCATGCTAAAATTCCTGCAGCATGTTAAGATGTACATATAGCATTTTGCAAATGAGACTTATAATATGGGCTCACAGGGTTTGGAGAAAATCTTTCTGGGTTCTCGAGAGACTCAGTGTTACTGGACTACAAGAGAGCATGCAAACTGAGCTCATCAGTAGGCTGAGTGGGCGTGATCTAATCCACCAAGCCACAAGTTCTTATTCACCACTTTTGAACCATAAAGTGTGTACATTATATGGGAGAAGGGCCCCTAGTCTTTCCTAAAAGCACAAGTTAAGCTGCCTAAGCTGGTGTGTCAAGCTCTCAGAGCACCAACTATTGCTACATTGTCCTTCACCCTCAACTCACCACCTTGCCTCATGGTAATTTTTCTATGACCAGTTATGGAAGTTGAGGAAGACAACAGTTCATCTGCTTTACAGATAGTTCTGCATGATAAACTGACAGCAGCTGAAGACTGAAAATCACAATATTAAAATCATTTATGGAAATAAAGAGCTATATATACAGTGAAAGAGAAGTGATGGGCTGATAAGTGCAGATTTTTCTGTTGTCACTCTCATTCTTTTCCACAAGACATTGGGCTTCGATGGTGTAGAAGTCTTAGTTCTTAGGTGCTATGGACTAAGTTTTGGTTTTCTTTTGCCCCAAAATTTATACATTGAATATCTCACATCCAGTATGATGGTATTTGGAGATAGGGCCTTTGGGAGGCAATTAGATTTAGTGAAGTCATGATGGTGGGGTTCTTTAACATTTAATGGAAATATTTATAGTGTTTAAAAACAGGTAATAGAAAACAACTCATAACATTTCCAGAATTAGATATCAAACTTAAAGATACACTTAAAAACTAAAATGAAACAGATAAAAATATTTTGAAAACACTTTAACTGTCAGATCAAATACCCTAAATTTGGATAAATGATTATATTATTACATTAAATTACTTTGTTTTTAGAATTTCAAATACCTGATAATCTCTCTTTATTGGAATACAGTCAACAAATATGATGTAAGTCTGAATGATGTCTAAATAATAACCGATCTAAATATCAAAATCCATGAACTAAATAATTCATCTTATTCAAGGAAGAGCTCAAAGCTTTTCAGCAAACTATCTTCACTTCTAATCAACATGCCTCAAAGATCCACAGTCAAACTCTTCCAACCCAGGTTCTACCCAGAGCTCAGAATACTAAGAACCATTTTCCTGTATTTCATGACAGCAATTAAAAGAATAGAGCTGAGAATTTGCCAGAACACATGAAATGATAAACCTAATGATAGGAACTTGCAAGAAGAAAACAACCTGGGTTCATTTACTTTGTGAAAACGAAGGCTATCCATTTCTGAGAGAATTTACTTTATGAAAACTGAACAGATGATTAAATTGTTCATTTAAAAATTATTTGTGGAGTGATTTTTTTTCTATATTGGGTACTGTTAGATGTGAAGTTAAAAAATGCAAAGCAACCCTACTATTTTGGATTCATATTTAAGTGATTAATGTTCATTCAATATTCAAATGATCTTAAGTATTATAGGTGCAATGATGCTAGGTTAAACCACATGGAATTGCCTTTGTTGAGAAAAAATGAGCAAGTATGGGGAATTTCACACTATCCTATCCATTAATAACTGTAAATTCTAGGAGGGAGCACAGAATTTATGATTTGTGATGAATCATAAAAATGTTATTTCTTAAAACAGAAACAAAGCATGGCAAATGTTAATAATTAAATCTCAAAACCAATTATGGGATTTTTATTTATTATTTAAAAATGTATTGTGTATATTATCTGCATGTACTTTTCTATATGTTTGAAATATGGCTATGTTACAAAACAACAGCAACTTTTAAAGTAAAAGGTGTAAAAGCAGAGTGGAAATATCAATTTTCTAATATATAGATGAAATTAAAGACCTAAAATTTCCAGCTGGTTGTCTTGGAAGATGTAAAATGTACATAAAAGAATAAAATTCTCAAAAATATTATCCCTCTTTTTAAAGAAGAATAAAAGAGTGGGTGATTATCCTATAAATTGGCAATACTGTTAAATATGACATGGTGTTGAATTACAGCATAAATTAGAAAAATAAAATATCAAACCATAGTTCTTAACCATTTCAAACGTAACTGAATGCTTAAAATGACACAGACAAAATAAGGGCAAACATCAAATGCTTAAAATATATGAAGGAAATAGAAGTTTCATGCTTTGCTTAATTGGTACAAGTACTTTAGAAAACTGTTAGTATGTGCTAAATATTTTGTCTAAGTAACTGCATACTTAGTGGTACATTTGACATTAAAATACTCACTGTAAAAGCAGTATTTCTAATAGATGCAACTCTAAAATGGCCAAAATAAGCATGGATGAGTAGACAGAAACCTTGCTGTGTGTTATTTGGTTTCATGTTTTCATTCCAGCAATTCCCTTTTCTATTCTTTAAATATTTAGAATGCTTGACTCTGTGATCGATTTTCTTTTCTTTTTGGCTTCAGATGGTGTTGAAAAATTTGAGGCCAATCTTTATTTTGCTTCTACTTAAACTTCTTAAAATATTGTGAAGTATGCCAAATTTCTAAATATATGTTAAAAGCTCTCATATAGATTCAGAAAAATAACTCACCAATTTCTCAATAAAAACACTATGAGTAAAGTATAACTGGGTTTACTGGGAACTAAAGTGATTATTTTGGAGAGTAAGGATAAAGTATGAATTCCAGCCAAATGAAAATAAGAGGAAAAATGAGAGAAAAGTGGCAGCATTGTAGCTGCACAAAGTCAGTTTCTCGGTGGTTGTTAGTCAATATCTTATTTTTACATCTATGTAAACTATATAATTTGCATTTTTTCTATTTATGAATCCATAATTAGTAAACTAATATGTGGAGATATTTTTGGAAGTATGAAAAATGACCTAAGATATCAAGAACCAAATATATCACAAAATCATGAATAGAAAATATTTGTTAAGTTTGATAGAAATAATTTTATATTTCAATCAAATAAAGGGTCAAAACTGCTTAGAAATTTCAAACCAATGCACAACAGTTTAAAATTCAAATTCTAGAAGTCATATAATCAAAATAGGACAAATATAGCAGTGAGTGACAAGTGGGACTTGATGGCTGGCATTAACTTCCATAAACTATAGGAAAAGAAAAATTAGAAATTAATTACAGTGCTGCCACATTTTAATTATATACTATAATAATAAGAGGCAGACAAGAGGGAGAAAATAAATCTTAAAATATATTCAGATAATAGAAAATACAACCACTGAGCACATGCAATTTTAAGCTATAAAATAAAGTAGGATTAAGGACATATATTATAACTTATCCCTAGTAATAAAATAACTTGGAGGAAATCCACTTTATTAAGTAAACACTTATGTTGTGCATACCAGGTGTTAGGCTCTGTTGTCTAACTATGAAATTAAACACTAAATCCTCATAAGAACTGTAGAGGGTGGATGCTATAATCACACCCATTGCCACATGGGAGGAAGCCTACATACACAGTTTTCGTAGTCTGTCAACATCATAGCAGAGCCCTGGTAGAGACCCAAGATGCAGGTCCAGATTTCTGTCTCCAGAATCTTGCTCTCTGCTGTTCTATAATACTGTCTATCTAAATGAGGGATATTAGGACTAGTTTTCTTAACAATTACTAAAAAGATGAAAGCCATAAAAGTTTCCTCCACATAATGATAATATTAGAAAGGGTCATGAATTTGTTGGTTTATTTCACGCCTATTACTGAATGACAAGGTTATGTGCCAAATATTCAGGGTCCATTAGGTAGTGAAAAAAATGGTTTTTATTATTGTGCTTGATCACTGAGTTGGAATAAGAGATTGTAGATAATGGGTAAATGACAATTGCTGTAAGCACAAAAGAGAATAGATTATTACAAAATGAACTGCTAATTATAAAAATTAAATCCTAGAAAAAATAGTTGAAATCTGTATACATGAAATTAAATTCCTCCAAAGCACTTTATTGCCATACAAAAATGCATTTGTTAGACTAAAAAGAAAAGTATATGTCAAAGACAAAAGAGAAATATTCCTTAATGTTTAATTTTCAAAGCCAAATTATCAAAAAAATAAATAGATGACATCAAAATATTACAAAGGTAACCAGCTGACAGACATGAGAGTTGACATGGAAACAACTGAGAGGCCTTTTATAGGAACATTAAAGGGGCTTTGGAGTTTGTGTAGTACATTTAATTGTTTTGGCATTTATTAGGCTGCAATTGCTCCAATTATGGAAAAGAATATAAAAATTATTTGGAGGCGAAAACAGGAAGAGTTCTAGTCCTTGTGTGTGTTGAGACAAAGCTCCTATATAGGGATTACAGCTCAGCGGTAAAACCCTTGTCTGGCACATGTGAGGCACTGGGTTTGATCCTCAGCACCACATAAAAATAAATAAAGGTATTGTGTCCATTTAAAAAAAATCTTAAAAAAAAAGCTCCTACAAACATTCACACTGATAAAATCTATAGTTATGCAGAGCTGGAAAACTAAGGAACAACTTTTAATAAGTTCTTCTTCAAAACGTGGCTTAATCAATCTAAAAATGTGCCTTACCAACATTCTCACCTTTTCCATTCCTCAGCTGCTGCTTATATAAATTTTGCCCTCTTGCTTTTCATTAAATTTCATTTTTTCTCACAAACTTGAGAGAGGGATCATGAATACAAAACTCTCCATTTGATTTTGTGAAAAATGAGTTAAACTCAACTTCTATGAAACCAGGGGTCTAGAACTTTTGTACCCTTTTTTACAATTGGGGCCACTGAGACATAATAAATGCCAAAATAATTAAAGTCACTATGTTAACGTCAAAGCCTCTTTAATGTTCCTTTAAATCTTAGGCCCCTTACTTCCTGCCATGTCCATCCTCCTGGTATAAACTTTTTGTGCTAAGGGTGTGAATATATACCCAGTACCGATCATCACTCTGTAATATATATATTTTTTTTAGTTTTGATGATCTTAAAACTCTAGATAATTGTGTTGTATAATGAATGTTTTATCTTATTTAGTCACAAGAAATTTATAAACTAAGATAAAATTCATCATATGATTTTTATGGAATTGTACAATTCACACATGGTTTATTTCAACAATTCAACAATTATGAATATATAATAACAATTATGAATATATAATAACATAAGAATGATTATGTGTAATGCATAATTATTTTCTTTAGTCTTTCATCAGATTAACTATTTATGAAACTTCTGCCTAAAATGAGTTAGCTCATTTGCAAACCCATATTTTACAGGAGTTAGCGTGCTTTGTACAGCTCCTACATTTTTAAACTGGAAGAGAGTTCATTGAATGGCTAGAACAACCACATGACATCCAAGGACCAGAGGCCCAGTTGCAGAATCTTTATGAGAATGTGAGCTGTCTCCCTGGATTTTAGCTCAGTATCATCCTGTGCCTAGTTTACTTTGGCACCAAGATCTTTCTCAGGGCTTGTTTATTTAAATTGACAAGCTAATCTCCCCAAGGACTACAAGAGTCTTATTATCCCTAACTACATGTGATTTTTCCATCCTGTGCTCATTCATATCAATACAGGATAATTCCAAAAGCAGTTTTATTCCTGAGAGAACAGAAAACAACAAAGACTATTTATTCTGATAAAAAAGAGAATCAGTTTCATCTTAATATACATAATGACAGTGTGAATCCAGAGAGGGAGACGTTTCCAGTCTGAAATGTTTTCACTACTAATGCAATTATATTTTAATAAATAATTCTAACTAACCAGATTTTATCCCTTTAGATATTAGAGCCATTACTATGTAGTAGATATTAAACCATTCTCCCTGCATAGCTATACTGTATGTCTGGACTAGACTACATAAAATTATGGGAAAATTTTGAAGATAATCCAATGGCAGAACTTGCTAGAGTTGAAGGACATATAAAATAAATAAAAGAAAGTTTGGTCTTTCAGTAAAGCTTACAGCAAAAGCAAAAATAACTCTGACCATTGCAGATATAAGGAAGAAACGTTTTTGCTGAAAATATTTGAATCAGACTGCATACATATGAAGCTGTATAGATTTTAGAAGTAGCAATAAAGTCAATTTCATCATAGTAACTGAAAGGCAGTGTTTCTAATAAACATATTTAAGTACACTTTGCTTAAATGTTAAGACATTTAAAATAGAAATTGAAGATACATTAACATTTTTAAGTCTAATACAGAGATTTGAGTCTTGTAATTCTATTTCTCTCTTCTTTATTGCTGATGCTCGTCATCATAATTCCTATTTCCAATTATTTGCTATATCATTACAGATACATTTTATTCCTGCTTTGTCCTTTGGATTTATAGCCTCTACTTTTCTCTCAACTCCTGTCATTTTTATTATAGCCACTTCCTTAGGATAAGAGATTCCAATTTGCCTGGTACATTTTACATGTAAAGAAGGTAAACATTAATATTTATGGTTCATGATTCCTTTAGATGTGTATGCTTATGAGTTGCATTTTCAGCTAAGATGGAAATTTAAATCTGTAGGAAGCTGTGATTTGAGCAAGTGGTTCTCAGATACTCAAACTCCACTATTGTGATTTGGTTGATTCATTATAAAACATTTAAATTAGTTTCATTTGAAAAATATGCGTTTCTTTATGTGTGTTAAAAATAAAATGGCCATTATTATTTTTTTTTTAAAGAAAACAATGTTTTTGAGGAGAATAGATCAAAATGTTTGGTCATTTTATAAGAGAGTAAAACATTACTATGTAAATATGTGCAGACACAGAATTGCCCCAATTGTGCTGACATGAATGAAAGTTTAAAGTATATATTGATAGAACTTTTGGTGCTATCAGAACCTATTTCACAGAGTTACTTTGTAGTTGTATCTATGCCAAGTTGAAAAAACATCTTAGGTTGTGAAGAATTGCATTGTATTCATATGAGTTGTATGCATTTTTATATAATTGTACAGGCATGGAATATATCTTATTCTAGTTAGGACTCCATTCTTAATGTATGTACATGATGGTGGGATTCACTATGTTGTATTCATATAAGTACATAGGAAAATTATTTTAGATTCATTCCACTGAATTTAATTTCCCTATCTACCCTTCGTTCCTTTTCTTCCCCTTTGTCTAATCTACCAAATATCTCTTCTCCCCCTCAACCCTTGTTGTGGGTTAGCTTCCTTACATCAGCAAAAATATTCAACCTTTGGTTTTTTGGGACTGGCTTATTTCACTCAGCATGATAGTCTCCAGATCCACCCATTTACTGGCAAAAATTATAAAGTCATTGTTTTTTATGGCTAAGTGATACTCCATTGTATCTATTTGCCCTAATTTCTTTATCCATTCATCTGTTGAGGGGCATCTGGGTTGGTTCCATAGCATCACTGTTGTGAATTGAGCTGCTATAAATGTTGGTGTGTCACTGTAGTATGTTGATTTTATGTCCTTTGGTTATTTACTGAGGAGTGGGATAAGGAGTCAATGGTGGTTTCATTCCTAGTTTTTTGAAGAATCTCCATACTACTTTCTAGAGTGGTTGCATCGATTTGCAGTCCCACCAATAATGTATGAGTATACCTTTTTCTCCACTTCCTCGCCAAAATTTATTGTTCTTGTATATCTTGTATATCTGATAATTGCCATTTTGACTGAAGTGAATGGAATTTTAATGTAGTTTCAATTTACATTTCTCTAATTGCTAGAGATGTTGAACGTTTTTTAATATAATTCTTTACCATTTGTATTTCTTCTTTTTGAGAAATATCTGTTCAGTTCCTTTGCCCATTTATTGATTGGGTTACTTGTGATATATATATATATATATATATATATATATATATATATATATATATTTGTCTTTTTAATAATGGATCACTTCATAGATTATTTGTTTTTTTAATAATGGATCACTTCATAGATTATATTCATTCTTTTATCATTCTATGATTTAAATGTATGCGGCATATACAAATATTTTTTACTATATATTTCTAGCTATTATTTACCTAAATCATTTACCATTATTTTCTTTGCAGTTTTGATGCTGTATTCATGAACGCAAAGATATCTTACTATTTGTGATATCCAGGATGGACCTGGAGCACAGGATGCTAAGTCACAGAAAGACAAATACCTCATGATTCCATTTATCTGTATCTAAAATAATCAAACTCAAAGAAGCAGGTAATGGAATGGTGTTTTCCAGGAACTAAGGGAAAGGGAAAATGTCAATAAAACATGCTGTTTAGTTTCATTTATCAAAATTCAATAATAGATAAAAATTAAAGTATGTTATTAGAATTTGAACAGAAATGGGGCATGGAGTGATGTGAATGTGACTGGGAAGACTTCTTTGGGGAATTCTGTTAATGTATTATTTCATGGCCTGGTAGTCATTTTATTGTGCACAAACTTTGATAACTCACATATAATGTCTTCTATTGTTTTGTGTAGCTTTGTATATGTACACTATTTATCAATGAGCAAGTTCATAAGTATTTTTACAGAGAAAAGATTCTACATAAGGATTTATAAGATATATGGTATATATCAGATCATGTATATATGTATCAAAAATTCAATGAGTTATAACACTAAAATTTTTGACATAATATTACATATATAGCATCAGTATTGTTTTTAAAAAAATGAGGGAAAAAGAAAAGACATATTATTATAAGTCAATTCTAAACACAAATGTATATTGTAGACTAGTTTCTCTTCTGTACTGTGTTATAACATAAGGAACTGAATCTTCTAACTGACTCATTTCACCTAATGGGGATTTGCGCTTGTTGCTAATATTGGTTTAAAACAACACTGCATGTAGATGTTTTACTCAGTTAGTAAGAATTCATAAAAAATTACCCCCAAATCCCAACAAATATATAAAAATATGTAAAAATAGTTTTAATAGTAACATGTCTATACTTTTAAGGGACAATATTAATTATTATAAAAATAAATTCATTGAAGTCCTAAAAACTTACATGTTAATTCCTAGTAAATATTCTTCTCAATTCAAAAAATGTTATTTTTCTTATAGAAATGTTTACTTTTACTTGGAATTAGTTTTTCAGAATTTATATTGTTAAAAAAATCCTATTTTGATCTTAACATTTGCCCTAATGCAGTTTTTATATTTTACACATATTTATGAACACTTAAAATGAACTATCTGAAGGTATTATGGTCATTTTTGTCCCTTATTTATCAATATCACATTGAGTTTGTCAGTGTCAGCTAAATTTCTAAATATAATGCTTATTCACTTAGGGAAATTCCCAAGAAAAACCCAATCAGCAACTGCCTCTTGTCATTTATATCTAAATTGGAGATGGATAGCTGACACATATAAAGAGCAGGTTTTTCTTGCACATAACTGAGTAGTTAAAATCAAGCAATGCAAAGTTATTACATATTAGATAGACTTTTATAAGAATTTCATGTACAAGATAAAAATCCAAACTTCAGAGAAAGTTGAAAAGGAAAGTCAAATAAAGAAATTCCATCTCCCCATAGCATTCATTAATAATTATATCTTACTTAATTTAAAGCCTCACGACCTTGAGGATAATGGCAACAAAACATTCATGTTCTAATTTCTGGAAACTTGAAATATTTTAGGTTTTCTGGAAAAGAGGAATTAGGTGTTAGATTCAATTAAAATTGATAATCAGCAGACCTAGAGATAGTGAGATTACCCTCAATAATCTTGGTATCTTTATGCAATCACAAGGATTTCAAAAGTAGAAGGAGATAAGAGAGAAGGAACCAGAGGGATATTAGAATGAGAAATAATTCACTGACACTTGTTGACTTTGAACATGGAGGAGTAGGGTCATAAACTGAAATCTACAGGAGGTCTCTAAAATATGGAGAAGATAAGAACAATTGTTATACTCCTCCATGTGGAGAGCTGTGAATCAAATTATGGCTTCTGAATCTGTTGTGGCTACATTTGTGCCGGGAGCTACCTATGTAAAGATGCAGATAAAGATGCCCTAGTTGCTATGGTGACACTTCAGAAGCCTTCATGCCAAAGTATAGAGTTGTAGGCCTTGAGTTCAGCACCAACTCCCAGGAATAGAGAATTCTGAGCAAAACAAGATGACCCTCATGTCTCACCAGTGCTGCCTCCTTCAGATTGCCTGCTTTGCTGAAACTTTCCCACAAACAAAAACAACAACAACAACAAAAAACATTTGATGAAACCTAAATAATAAACGTGTTGAGCTAGCTCTGGTGTCACCAGGGCTGGGCTGAACCACTTGGCTCCAGCTTTTTATCTATGTGTGTGTCTCTTTTGTCTTTTTTTCATCCCCTCATTGTTCTTCTGGTTCCTGAATTAACAGCCCAGGTATGAGGCTTAAGCACCTCTAAAGTCCAGAGAGAATGCTCTCTTTATTTCAACCCATTGAGACCCATTTTGGATTTCTTACTTCCAGAACAAAGCAGTGATAAGTTTGTGTTGGTTCAAATCAAAATTTATTTTGCCAATTTATTATAGAGACTTAGACACCGATCGAAACCCACTGTATATTAATACACAATTAAAGATAAGAAATTTGGGAAATAATTCATGTGATACAAAATTGACTGAGCTTGTACAACTTGAGCAACTGCATGTGACAGTGGCCATGGTTCTGTATTTCACTATCTTTGCTTACAAAGGACAGATATCCATATATCAGTATATAAAAACTTTATTATTCACTCCAATGATACAGGTTTTTGAAAGGAATGCATCATAATTTAATCATATGTTGACCATAAAATGAGTTAATACAAGAAGAAACCCTATCATCTGTATGCTTAACTTATGAAACCAAAATTTAAAATATACTGACGAGTATTTAAGTGGTTCAGAAATCAAAAATCAGTATCAGAAATTAAAAATAATGGTTAGTCTTTATGCAATATATGTGTTCACTTTTTCTGTAGGCTAAACTCTGTGTCCCAGAATATTGTTTAAAAGTCATAGATATGGTCAAATGACATCATGAAAGATACTGTAAAAGACATTTTATATTTTTAAAAAAAATTTAGTCCCCCACGTTGCCCATGAAATATAGATGTTTTGTTTTTATTTCACACTACTGGGAACTACAATTCAAATATGTTGAATATTTTTAATAAGTCCTAACAGTGTAAACAATGTAAATTCTTTTAATGAGGTCACACTTTTGTATCTAAAGTTTTCAATTTTGATTTTTTATTGTCTTTTATGTTTTATTTGTTCTTCTTATTTTTACATGACCGTAGAATCCATTTTGATAAAATTATACAAGTATGGGTTATATCTTATTCTAATTAGAACCCTATTCTTGTGGGTGGGCACTATGGTGGGATTCACTTAGGTATTTTCATAATGTGTACATAGGAAAATTATGTTAGATTTATTCTACTGTCTTTCCTATTTCTATTCTCCCTCCCTTCATTTTTCCCCCATTTGTCTAATCTACTAAACTTCTCTTCTCTCTTTCCCCTACTTTTTTGTGATTTACCTTCCACATATCAGCAAAAACATTTGACCTTTGGTGTTTTGAGACTGGCTTATTTTGCTTAACATGATAGTCTCCAGATACATCCATTTACTGGCAAATGTCATAAAGTCATTCTTTGTGACTTAGTAATATTATATATATATATATATATATATATATGTATATATATATATATATATATATATATATATATATGTTGATGGGCATCTACTTTGGTTTCATAGCTAAGGTATTGTGAATTGTGCTGCTGTAAATATTGATGTGGCTGTATCACTGTACTATGCTGATTTTAAATCCTTTGGATATAGGCCAAATAGTGGAATAACTGGGTCAAATGGTGGTTCCATCCCTAGTTTTTTGAGGAATCTCCATACTGCTTTCTGTAGTGGTTGCACCAACTTGCAGTCCCAACCAACATTGTCTAATAAGCATTCCCACATACATTGTTCCTTGCCAATGTTTGTTGTTACTTGTATTTTTGGTAGTTGCCATTCTGAGTGGCATGAGATGAAATCTCAGTGTAGCTTTAATTTGCAATTTTCTAATTGCTAGAGATGTTGAAAATTCTTTCACATATTTGTTGATCATTCATATTTATTCTTTTGAGAAGTTTCTGTTCAGTTTATTGAGTGAGGTATTTGTCTTTTTGGTAGTAAGCTTTTTGAGTTCTTTTTATATCCTGGAAACTAATGCCCTATCTGAGATGCAGGTGGCAAATTTTGTCTCATTCTGTAGGTTCTTCCTTCATGCTTTTGATTGCTTCTTTTGCTGTGAAGAAGCTTTATAGTTTGATGCCATCCCATTTATTGATTTTTATTTTATTTCTTGGCTTTAGGAGTCTTGTTCAGGAAGTCAGTTCTTGTGTCAGTATGCTGAATTGTTAGGCCTATATTTCTTCTAGTAGTACAGGGTTCCTGGTCTAATTCCTAAGTCTTTGATCTCCTTCAAGTTGATATTTGTGTAGAATGAGGGATAGGGGTTAACTTTCATTCTATTTTACATGGATTTCAATTTTTCCCATCACCATTTGTTGAAGAGGCTATCTTTTCTCCAGTGTGTGTTTTTTGGTGACTTTGTCAAGTATGAGGTAACTGGATTTATGTGGATTTGTCTCTGTGTCTTCTGTTCCTTTGGTCTTCTTGCCTATTTTGGTGTCAATACCATGCTATTTATGTTATGATAGCACTGTAATATAATTTAAGGTCTGGTATTGTGATGCCTCCTGCTTTGTATTTCTCAGTTAAGTATTGCTTTCGCTATTCTGGACCTGTTATTTTTCCAAATGAATATCATGACTGCTTTTCCTATTTCTATGAATAATGTCATAGGAATTTTGGTGGGAACTACATTGAATCTGTATAGAACTCTATGTAGTGTGGCCATTTTGTCAATATTCATTCTGTCTATCTAAGAACATGGAGGTCTTTCCATCTTCTAAGGTCTTCCTCAATTTCCTTATTGAGTGTTCTATATTTTTCATTATAGAGTTTCATAAATGTCAAAGAAACTTAAATAAATAATTTACCTAATAACCAGTGGTAGTTAGTGTGAATTATTTTTAGGTAATTGTAGATATATTATAAAATATGATAAAGACTAAATATTATTAAAATTTCTATACTTCTCAAAGTGATCTGCAGTTCAATGATATTCACAGTTCCATGGAAATTTCCTATAGATACAGAAAAATCTGAAGTTCATATGGAATCACAAAAGACTCTGAATTGTTAAACAATTTTGAGAAAGGAGAACAAAGCTGAAGGTACCATATTTCTTGATTTCAAAACATATTGCAGAGATTCAGTAATTAAAACAGTATGGTACTTACTTGCATAATGACACATGATAAGTCAATGGAACATAACAGAATCCAGAAATAAACCCACATCTGTAAAGTCAACTGATCTTCACCTAAAGTACCAAAAGAAGAGACTCTTCAACAAATGCTGAGGATGAAACTGTACATTCATATGCAAAGGAATGAGATTGGACTCCTATGCTCCACACACACACACACACACACACACAAAAAAAAAAAAAAAAAAAAAAAAAAAATTAAAGCAGATCAAACCCTTAAACCTAGAATCAGAAACAGTGAACCTCTAGAAGAAAACACAGGAAAAAGGCATATCTTAGTGATTTATTCAGTTGACACTAAATCCATAGGCAACAAAAGCAACCCTGGAGAAGTAAACTACATTAGACTAAAAAGATTCTGCATAATCAAGGAAGCAAACGACAGAGCAAAAAAGGTAACCCATAAAAATGTTTGCAAACCATCACAGGTGAAGGATTAATCTCCAAAATATATAATACTCCTACAACTCTATAGCAATAATAATAATGGTATAATATATTCAAATGACCTGCAAACACATTTTCTCCACAAAAGACATACAAATGACCACCAGCTATATGAAAAAGTACTTAAAATTATTAATCATCAGTGAAGTGCAAATGAAAATCTCAATCCTTTTCTTCCTAATGCCTATTTTTATACCTGTTATTTTTTTAAAGTAACAAACATAGGGTGCCAAGTTTAGCTGAAAACAACTAAGACTCTGGGTGACTTTTTCTTCTCCTGACATAATTTATTTTACTTTTTCCAGATAGTTTTTGTAGAGGCAGAACAGAGTCAAAGCAAAACTTTATTCCTTTGGAAGGCTGTTTCCTTCCCTTTCTTCTTTACTTCATGGGGCATTTTTTGTAGAACCTTGGCTAATTATCAGAACCCTCATCCTTGGTGTCTGCTGAACTTCAGTTTTACCACTGAAGCTTTTATAAGTCTGCTTGCCTCAACTTTTACACCAACTCTTTTGCTTTAGAATCCATTATTGTTTCAAAGCAGCTCCAACTATTAGGTTATGCTTCCTGCTTCATTTATTCTGCTCATTTTGGAAAACTCACTGCCTTGATAGTTCTCCAGTGCCTTTAGACAGATGTTTCATTGTTTTTCCTTCTTTTTTCCTCCTCAGGTTTTTCAGTTTTTTCTGCCAGAAGAATTTGATTCAAGCAACATAAGCAGTCATTGTCTAATGTGGAACCAATGATTATTTTTGACTTAACAAAAGGAGGAATGGATTTATTGTGGGGGTTTCAGAAAACAAGGGTAAGTAAAAATAGCAAATTAAATCACATAAAGACATGACTTACACCACACAAACCTAATCACAATGGAAATATACCAACTTTGTCACCATGCAGTAAAATGCCATGTTTCCTCTATCCCTTTTTTTTTCATTGAATAATTCACACCATCAAGTTACCAAATGATGTAAAAAGAGCAAATAATGAGTAAAATGAAAGAGTAAAAATGAGAAAAAAAATTCTCCAGCATTACTCTCCTGAACTTCCTCTTTATTGTGAAGAGTTCTGATCTGATAATCTTTGTGTATGTGTGTGTGTGTGTGTGTGTGTGTGTGTGTGTGTGTTGGGGATTGAATTCAGGGGCATTCCAACACTGACCCACATCCCCAGCCCTATTTTGTATTTTATTTAGAGACAGGGTCTCACTGAGTTGCTTAGTGACTTGCTTTCACTGAGGCTGGCTTTGAACTCACAATCCCTCTCCCTCAGCCTCCTGAGCAGGGATTGTAGGCATGTGCCACCACACCTAAGCTCTGACCTGAATATCTTAAATTAGTCCAACCTAATCTGAGTTGTCAGTTCTGCTTCTAGAATCAGGCAAAAGAAAACAAATTGTTGCAACACACCACATGTAAAGGAAACTATCTGACATGGTTTCAAAGAGACTATCTATTCAGCCTCTACTTAAATTTATCATTTCTGTTTTACTTCATAACATGCCTATTCTATCTCTACATACTACTTTCCAATACCTCATACTTACATGGATCCTTCCTTTCCTTACACTTCTCTATCAGTTTTCTGTTTCTTCCCACTCCTCTATGGTCATCCTTTTAATTTAGCTCAAGCATTAAAGGAAATCCCCAGATTATCATTCTCCAGATTCCACTTTTATTTTTTAATCCTCTCATCATTGGCTGGGACTATAACAAGTATCCCCTACTTAGACCAATACTACTATTGCTGTATCATGTGTTATTTCTTTCTATCAACTGTGAACTTTCCTAGCAGGCCATTCTTCCCATAAGTGTACATGAGATATCCTTTTATTCAGGATTTTGTTCAAGCACTTAACACACTTCCTTGAACATAATAGATGCTGAATTGAAATTTATTGAATTGATACTTTTAAAACTATCCGATAATGACATTGCTGAAATCTATGTATAAAGGGTGTTATGGCTTGGATTTGAGATGCCCCACAAAAGCCCATGTGTGAGTCAATACAAGAAGGTTCAGAGGAGAAGATTGGGTTGTGAGCGTCTTAATTCAATCAGTGAATAAATCTCCTGTTTGGGATTAACTGAGTGGTAGCTCATGTGGTAGGGTGTGGCCAAAGGGAGTGGGGTATTCGGTGCATGGCTTTGGGGTATATATTTTTATCTGGCAAATAGAGACCTTTCTCTCAGCTTCCTGATCAACTTGTGAGCTGGTTCCGTCTGTCACACTCTTCTGCCATGATGTTCAACCTCACTTGAGAGATGGAGCTGGCCTTCTATGGACTAAGACCTCTGAAACTGTGAGCCCATAAAGAAACTTTTCTTCCTTTTCAACTGTTCTGGTTGGGTCATTTAGTCACAGTGGCGAAAAACTCTGAAACAAAGGAGAACCTCATTATAAAGTTAAAGCTATAAAAATTGACATTATGGGCTGGGGTTGTGGCTCAGCGGTAAAGCGCTCGCCTAGCACGAGCACAGCCCAGGTTCGATCCTCAGCACCACATAAAAATAAAACACATTGTGTACAACTAAAAGCAAAACAAATAAATTTTAAATTTTTTTAAATTGACATTATTTTCATAAATTTATTACAAGTCAACATTATTTTAATGCTTCTGATATTATGAATTTGAAAATGTGATAAGGTACACTGCATCTACAGAACGATAATTTACCCTTCACCCTGTAGTATTTACTCCTCCTCTTACAATATTTCTATAAGGGAAGTAAAATTTTTTATTACATTATTATAGGAAAGTATAATTAATGCTGTCTTAATGGAAATACTGTGAGTGGAGGTGGCAGGTAGTTTGTAATCAGGTCTATAAAACATAAAAGGCTACCAAAAGAAATCACATTTAAAATCACATTTCGAAAGAAGAGTAGTGTTAAGTGTTCTAAACAAAAATTTTAGCTTGTGTAAAAGGTTAATTGTGAAGAGAGAAAGTAATTCAGTTATGAGGTGAAAAAAGAAATAAGATGAGCCTGGATGAGGAGAACAGGTAAATCATGTGAAGGAGCCCCAATTAGGAAGATGGCTATTGCGGTCAGCTGGAAGCCATAAGTTCCACCTGATAATAAGTATGTATGTGATGCACCTGTAAATGCACGTGAG
The DNA here is from genome assembly GCA_025594165.1 of Tamias sibiricus. Lineage (NCBI taxonomy): Eukaryota > Metazoa > Chordata > Mammalia > Rodentia > Sciuridae > Tamias > Tamias sibiricus. Next base: position 64,606,353 of record CM046659.1, read on the forward strand.
GCACCCGCAAAGCTAAAGGTATATAACCGGGTGAAAGCGGTCGGAGTCAGGAGAAGAATGAATTCATTCAGTCAGTCGTGCAGTCACTCGGTCGGTCAGAAGAAGAGTTCGGGTCGGAGAAGAAGAAAAGAATCAGAGCGGCCAGAACATAGGCAGAGCAGTTACAGAAGAGAAACCAGATAGAAGAAGTAATTGCTGGTCAGAGTCAGGCTGAGGCTCCCGAGGAAGAAAGAAGAAAGAAGCTCTAAAAGCTAAGCTCTCTCTCTCTCTAAAGAAGAAATCTCTCTCTTTCAAGCTCTCTCTCTTTCTCTCTAAGCTCTAAGAAGATGAAGAAGAAAAAAGCTCTAAGAAGAAGAAGAAAAATATCTCTAATTTTCTCTCTAAGCTCTTTCTAAGAAGAAGAAAAATCTTTCTTTCTCTCTCTAAGCTCTCTCTAAGAAAGTAGAAGTAAAAGTAGAAGTATCTTTACTCTGCCTCTGAGAGTTTTCCTCCGCAGCGTTGTGGCTGGCCACGACAGGCAGCTTACAATCATGGAGGGGCAGAAACTCAGTGTTAAGGTATTTGGGATATAGCTTTATGACAGTTTGAGAGCAGTGAAAGTTTTTAAGCACTAATCCATGGAGTGACATTACCTGAATATAATTTAAAACATGAGAGCAAGCATTTCTTACAGTGGTCTGAAAATTAAGAGTAGCATTCATGGTAATATAAAATTTAGGGAGCCTGACTTGGAGGCAGGAGTCTTATAAGAGATGAATTCTTTCAGTCTTGATAATGGCAGTTGAGAATTAAAGAATCTGGAGTATCAGGAAATAAAATTCAATGAACAAGTTAAAAAAATAGTTCTGTCATATTAGGAATAAAGGAGGCTGGGGATAGTCGGACAGGACATAAATGTTCTTAACCTCTGTGATAGCTTCTAGTTAAGGAGACTAAAAGAAGAAAAAAAATAATAGAGCCATCAAGATTCTACAGCAGATTTTGAAGCACTTGTGTTTTGAAGAAGCATTTGGTGTACATGTGTTAGTTTTAGGTGACATTATTAGACTGGAAGTATACACAATGTGCATTTTTTTTTTCCATCTGTCATTTCTCTGACCAAAAATGAGATTGAAATTTGTTAATTTCCTTTCCTTTTTCAGTTCACTAAATTGGACTGCCATATTGTATCCTACTGATTTCATTCTCTTTTATTGTTAGTTACGTTCTTATTGAATGATTTGAGTCATTTACCTCATCTGAATAATAATCATTGGCAATCTGATAATACATTTTAATTAATAAAAAAGGAGGAATTCATATAATTCTTTACCTTCTTCTACCCACCCTACCATTACAAACCATGTATCTGGGGCTTGTTTTTCCACTCTTCTTTAGTCAAATCTAAAATCATCCATATCACTTATTTAGACATTTTATAATGATAAAATAAACCAATGGATAATATATTCTATGGTCACTTTACTTCCCCAAATAGTCTTTATTAATATGTGTATTCCCCTGAAATATTAAAAGCTCTAATTTATTTAAAACTTCCATCTCTCCAACCTTGTACTTTGTGAAAGATGTGCTTCTTTTTTTAAAAAAAAAAAAAAAAAAGTTATTTCTATTTTTTGTACTATCATGTTAATCTTACTTTCCATTCACTAGGCTGCTTCCAACTCCTTTAACATGGAGGTGAGGAAGAGGGAAACATGAAGAGATAGGAAGTGTATTTCTTAGCTGACACAGTATAAAATGAATTTGATTCTTTCGTTCTTTGCAGATGTCTAAACACAACTCTTTCGGTGTATTCAGTGAGTTTTTCAAAGACTTCCTCCCATTGTTGAAATTATGAAACCTCTGACTCCCTTGCTGATTGCTTTATAATTCCATTTTTACCCATGGTTCTCTAATGGTTATTGTCATTACTCTTATGGTTATTGTCATTACTCTTAAAACCCCTAATCCTAATATCCCTCCAGTAATCTCTTGCTTAACTATCTTAAATTAACTTTTGGCCCATATCTGGCTTGCGGGAATATGGTATGTTGTTTCCTGAAACTCCAGGGTTTTACTTGTTGTTATAGCACAATTCAACTAGGTATTCCCTTACCCACTTTCTTTTCTTCTCTCAGGTGGTAGGTAGTTCATTGTGTTCTGTCAAACTTCAAGAGGAAATTCTCAAATTCTCAGTGATTTCTCTCTAAGCTCTAGGAACTGAAGAACCACCTCTGCTCCTATTCCATGCTGATTTGACAGAACAATATCTTCAGAGAAAGGCTCAATTCTCATATTATCAACAGTGAACTAATTCTCAGATAAACTAATTTGGGTCTTTTTGGCATAGAAAATCTAGAATCTCACTTTGAAATATGGCAGCAATTGACCCCGCTCCTATAACTGAAAGAGTCTCTACTTTTCTCAATTTAAACAAACAGCTACATGTATATTGAATATGCCTTCCACCAACATGCTTTTGGTCTTTTAAATATGTACATAGTGACATTGGTTTTAATATTGTTGTGTTTAATCAATTATTATATTTTTAGCGTTTTAATACAGTTTAATGAATCAGTTATGCTAAATAAAATGAAAACTGAAAATTACTGTTTTCACACTTAGACTTTTAATTCAAGGTGCATTTAATTTTTTATTTTGTTTTTATTTTATGGAAATATCCCATTCTGTTATTTTTAAACAAGGAAATCTAGTTATTCTGTGTTTTGATTTAGTTTAGATACTAGTGCTTTATACCACCATATGTCTTTTATATAGCATAAGGAATATTCATATCCACATACATTAGCTTCTGGGTTCTCTATTATCATCATAAATCTATTTTTTCTTGTGAATAAACAGGACATATTTGTTGTCTGTGCTTCACCATAAATGTAGCAATTCTCCTCCTTATTCTTTGAAAAACACTGCCTTAGCCATTCTTAGATTTTTACATTTTATAAGTCTTGAATTCTTTCTGAAATTACTATAAAAATTTGGTGCTTTGACTATAATTACTAACATTACTTTTGTTTGAAAATGTATGTGTGGAGAATTCCCCCCTTAAAATTAACTTCAATATTTACTAACATGGTACAGGTATGGTATGCCCTTTTCAAAATGCTTGGGACCTGAAACATTGTGAATTTGACAAATTTTTAGGTTTTAGAACTTTTATATATGCACTATGAGATATCTCAGGGCACAGACCCAAATCTAAAAACAGAATTCATTTTCCTTTTATATATATCCAGTACAAATAATCTGAAAATAATTTTATACTATATTTTAAAATAATTTTCTGCATGAAGTGAACCATCAGAGAGAGAAGGTAATTCTGTCTCAGCCACACATATTGCAATCTGTGGTTGTTTGGCAACATCGCCATTCTTAAGAGTGTGACTTTATATGCAACCTATCAGCAATCATTTTTTTTTTTTTTACAGTTACACACAGTAAATACCAAACAGTAAAAAAATGACATATGACTAATATATTGAAAACATAAGTGTATAGTGTACTGAGCTTCCCAGTAGCATCACCAAAATACCTGTGCCATTTTTTTAATACAGCAACATGATATTTTTGCAGTGTTTTAAGAGAACTAAAGGGACTCCACTTTGTTCTTCAGCAGCCACCTTAGAAGTTCTGAGAAATAGTTCTGTTTCTCAGAAATAGTAGAACATGGATAGTCCTGCCTCTGTACCCATTAATAGTTGCCTAGCATGACATATTTGATAAAACAAAAATGGCAATTCTTATACAATGTAAAATTGTTCTCTATGGTTTCATTTTTCTTGGACAATGTAACTTGTCAGAGACTGATTGTCTAGACATTAGTAACCATCATCTAACATGTACTCAACTAGGGTCATTTTGACCCCCCCTTTCCCTTCTGCTTGCTTGCTGCTATGTCAACCTGGAAAGTCCCATGGGAAATACCATTGTACCATTTGCATTGACTCACTAACTGCCCAAATTCAGCTTCTGTACCATGGCTTGCTTGCATTGGCTGAACAACCAAATATAAACCCTTGAAAATAACTGCCAGGGTGCCATTTTGTCATGCTGTGTGAGTGGTGGCTGCTGATCAGCTTAATAAAGGCTTCTTTCTAGCTCAAGTGTGATGTGGTTGGAGTTTTAATTCACATTTCACTGGGTATAATAATTTTTGGAGGCCCCAGCGAGATCCTTTTTCCTTGCCATGTTACACCCAAATTAACCTCCTGTCATGGTCTCCTGGACTCCCTCCTGGAGTAGAGGGGAGCTCCTGAGAGACGTTCTTCAGTCTTGCTCCTGGGAGGATTTTAGCCTGCCAACAGGACGATTCACAAAGCTGCCTGTGATCTGGTGAGTTAACTATCTGGGGGACAAGGTCAGACTGGATGCAGTTGCTTACACCAAGTCCCAGGACCAGGCAAGACATCACCCTGGTTCACTGGTGGGTCCCCTGTGTGGCCTAATCTGGTCATCATCTGTCTATTTGTCTTTCTGTTGTCTGTCTGTTGTCTTTCTGTTGTGGCTATCTTTGACTTTGCTTGGCTCTCTGTGCCAAGTCTCTTTTCAGATAAGTCAACCACGGGACACAACCAATCAACTCAGTGTGTCACAGTCTTAACCTGTTTCTTAGATAATTTTCAAGACTTCCAGAAATGTGCTTCTGACTATGGAATGTCTGTTAACAAATTAGACTTACAAAAATTCTGTGAATTGGAATGGCTCAAAAGAAACCTGTTAATCAGAAATCCCCTGGACCCCCGGTTTTAGATAACTTGAAGCTGAGACTACTTTCCTCTTGGAACCTCCTCCCTACCTGGCACCCAAATTTATCCCCTCTCATTTTCCCTCCTCCAGCCCCTTCCTCCTTGCCCCTTCCTCCTCACCCTCTCCTCCCTTGTTTCCGTCATCCCTTTCACCTCTGGCCCCTACCTCCTCTGCTGGGGTCTAGCCCCAGTGAGATCCAGGGGTTCCTGAACAATGAGTGGCATCGACACAAAGAATGGGATGAGGAGTCATTCTGTCTGAGCAATGTCCAGAGAGAGAGAGAACTAATTCTGCTTTCTCTAGGTCTTTATTTATATGCTTTTTCTTTCATTATAGTTACAGAATCATTCCAACAAAAGGCATCATTAATTTACAATTTCCAGATATGTGTAATTATCCCAGAATGTAGCTTTCCCTTATTTAACAGGTGCCAGACTACCTAACCAGACTATATGTCTTCTAACCTATCATTAATTTTTAACGTATACCTACGCCTGAAAGCTTATGAGTCTAAAAATATTTCTATAATCATTGGTAACTCTTGTAGTTCTTCTTTTAAGAAACACATGTCCTATGGAAACCTATTCTAATTTTAACATGCAATGCCTACTTTTTTAAAGATTAGTCAAGTGAAACGGTGGGAGTAGAGAAGGAACAATAGAAATCTGCAACTGGCTTTGATCATACCTGTTGAGTTGCTTTCTCAGAGAGTTTCTTTATTCTTTTGTTAAAGTGCACCAGGCCTTAAATCTTTGTAATCTTTGACTAAAAGGTAAGCTTTGTATGCCAACCCAGTATGTCAATCCATTTGCCATCAATATTAACTATGTGTTTTCCATCCTCATCATTAATCCCTGTATAAGGTAAAGGAAGGTCTGTTGGAAGATACCATAATGTTCCTTTAATCAAGTAGGCTATGTATAGTTGGCCCTGTACAGTGGGTAAAATAATTCTTTCTCTGTAATTAGGCCTTTTAAAGGGTTGTGGCTTTAGAACAGGAGGCTTAGTAGGAATTATTAACTGAAAGGCAAACAACTCTTGTTGCCCAAGTTTCTCCCAGACACCTGTGGACATTTCTCAATTATGTTTTTAGACCCATTCTGGAAATATTCTTGCATGTCTAAACAGCCTGTTTTCTCTCTTAGAATTGGAAAATTTTCTGTCATCCATAAGTATCAATAATTAAAAAACACATTATTAAATCAAATAACTCCCATGATTCCAGTTTCCAGATACAGTAGCCTTGTGGCTCTTTTCCCCATGCTGTGACCAAGTCAGCGGGTGCTGGAATGCTTCCACCACTCCTTGCCTTCTCCTCCATTGTCTCAACCTTCTCCATCATCAGGTGTCCTCTCCCCATCTCACAAAACCCCTCTTTTTATGATCAACCACAGAGACTCATCTCTCTTTTAGAATCAGTCTTTTATACCCACCAGCCCACATGGGATGACTGTCAACAGCTTCTTCAAACTCTGTTCACATCTGAGAAGCGAAAATGCATCAAACAAGAAACTCAGAAATCTATCTTGGATGCTGACGGTTGGCCCATACATGACCCTGTCCTGTTGGAAGCCATTTTTCCCTCTGTCCATCCCAACTGGGACCCCAATGAAGATACAGGTATGGAGGCTCTAAACCAGTTTCACCAGACTCTACTGCAGGGAGTTCGAGCCACCACTAGAAGGCCCACTAACCTTTCAAAAGTGAGTGAGACAATCCAGCGCCCTAGCAAATCTCCAAGTACATTCTTGGAGCACCTTCTACAGGCTTACCACTCTTACACCCCTATAGACCCTGAGGCTACTGAAAATTGTAGACCAATAAATATAGCCTTTGTAACCCAATGGGCTCCTGATATTAGAAAGAAACTCCAAAAACTTGAAGGGTTCAAGGAAAAAAGTTTTATCTGAATTGGTAGAATGTCCCCAACAAGTCTATAATAACAGAGATCCTCCCGAAGAAAGATAAACCAAACGATTTACTAAGTTCTTATTGGCTGCCACCAGATGACCTAACATGCCTTCTAGAAGGCCACCTATGTCAAGAGGTCAAAAATTTAAAAAAGGACCAATGTGCCTACTGTAAAGAAAATGGTCATTGGAAAATTGAATGCCCACAGAAAGCCCGGAATTTCAGACCCTCCAGAGGTCAGGAAATGTCCTTTCTATACTGGATGAGAACTGATGGGGTTGAGGCTCTATTCTAATAAGCCCCCAAGAGCTTATGGTTACCTTACAAGTATGGGGCAAACCCACAAAATTTCTAGTAGACACCAGAGCTACCTACTCGATGTTGCATCAATCTGAAGAACCCCTGTCAAAACAAAAAATCCCTATACAGGGAGCCACTGGAAAAACCCAACACTGTTCTTGGACAAGAGCAAGAATCACAGACTTGGGTAGGGGTAACTATTAATCACTCCTTCCTAGTGATGTCTGATTGCCCATACCCCTTACTGGGGAGAGAATTACTACAAAAACTAACTCTGGGTAAGGAGCTCTTTGTCATTGCTTCTCATGTGGTTGAGACTATATTAAAGACTCCCCCAGAGAGATGGATAACAAATACCAGGTTGATACATTACCAAACCTTGTCGCTAGACCCACAACAAGTGAAATTCTCAGCTACTGCAACCTTAAACCCAGGCACTCTACTTCCTGACGATGATCCGTCTCAACCTGTACATGACTGTCTAGACATATTAAACAGCTTACAGGGAACCAGACCTGATGTACAAGATGTGCCCTGGGAAAGACAAGAGGAAAGCTCTTCATGGATGGAAGCAGTTTCATGATAGACAACATCAGGTATGCCGGAGCGACTGTGGTCATCAGTGACAAGGTAATCTGGGTCCAAATGTTGGGACAGGGGACCTCAGCTCAAAGGGCGGAACTCATAGCTCTAATTCAGGCCCTCAGGTTTGGAAAAGACAAAACTGTCAACATTTATACGAAGAGTAAGTATGCTTTTACTACAGCTCATATGCATGTAGCCATCTATTAAAAGAGAGGTTTACTAACCTCAGGAAGAAAGACTATTAAAAAGGTCCCAGAAATTCTGGCCCTGCTAGAAGCCATTTAGCTACCAAAAAAGAGTCGCTATCATACATTGCAAGGCCCACCAGAAAGGAGAGGCATTAGAGATACAAGAAAATAATTTTGCTGATCGAGCCATGAGGGAGGCCACCCTAAGACCAGTGGGTCCATTAACTATTCTTTCAGTTCTCCCCAATCAGATCCTGCCTTCACAGCCTATTTATTCTGAACAAGATGAAATCAAAATCAAGTAACTTGATGCCCACAAAGACTCTGATGGATGAGCTATACTCCTAGATAGCAAAATTTACCTCCCAGAGTACATCGGCCGAGCTCTCATCCATTACCTACATCAAGGGACCCATTTGGGTGAAATCAAAATTATTGACCTGCTCAAGACGAGGTACCACTTCCCAGGAATGCAAAAACTAGTACAGTCTTCCATCTCCTGATGTCCCTCCTACACACAGGTAAATGCACATCGGATCACATAGGTAATCAACAATCCCAGATACTGGAGATTGGCACCACGAGAACATTGGGAGATAGACTTTACTGAAGTAAAAGTCATCAGGTATGGATATAAATATTTATTGATTTTTGTAGACACCTACTCGGGATGGACAGAGGCATTTCCCACCAAAACAGAAACTGCCCACATTACAGTTAAAAAATTATTACAAGAGATTATTCCCAGATTTGGTCTTCCTTTATCTTAGGGACTGACAATGGCCCTGCCTTTATGGCAAAAATAACTAAATCTTTGTCTGAAGCCCTAGAGATTAATTGTAAACTCCACTGTGCTTGTAGACTTCAGAGCTCAGGACAAGTAGTAAGGATGAATAGGACTCTAAAATAAACTTTAACCAAATTAATCTTGGAGACTGGTGAAACATGGGTAGACCTCCTTCCCTTTACTCTCCTTCATGTCCACTGCACTCCCTATAAACAGGGAATAACCCCCTTTGAAATTATTTTTGGTAGACCCCCACCTTTGTTACCTAAGTTAAATCTATCAATGGTCCAACAAGTAACTGATAACCATTTTCTTGACTCCTTGCAGGCTTTACACCAGGTTCAAACTTACATTAAAAAGGCTCTGGGAGAGTCACATACAGGTGAACAAAATAACCAAAAAGATTTACATCCCTTTCAGCCTGGTAACCTGGTCTATATCAAAAAGCTGCCATCCTCCTCCTCCCTGGAACCTCCATGGACTGGACTTTGGACAGTTATTCTCACCACACCAACTGTGATCAAGGTGGCTGGGAAAGCATCATGGATACACTGGACACACACCAAGTCCGCTCCTGTCACCAACCAAAGTGAAACCAATAGGAAGTGGACCATCCAGTCATCTTCTGATCCATCAAAGATAAGACTGGCACTCTTGCCCTAACCCTAGTTTTGATCCTGACTGTTTACAATGCAAAGGCAGTGTCCCAAAAATGTTCCCATGCCCTCAGTTGGTATTGATGGGAGCTGAGAGATACTGTAGGGGGAAACGTTATAAAGATTGTCTTTACTAAAAATCAGGAATAACCACCTCTCAACTTAGATTTATGTGAGGTAACTAAGTACATGACTAGAGATATCTGTTCTTAATTTTCAAAAAAAAATCTACAAAGGACCAAGGTCTGTATGTGCCTGGCAGACCAGGACTACAATTGTGAGGGGCCAGGAACATATCACTGCAAACATTGGGGCTGTGAGTTTTTGGTACCAGGGAATGAACTCAGGGGCACTCGACCACTGGGCACATCACCAGCCCTTTTTTGTATTTTTATTTAGAGACAGGGTCTCACTGAGTTGCTAAGTGCCTCGCCATTGCTGAGGCTGGCTTTGAACTCGCGATCCTCCTGTCTCAGCCTCCCAAAGTGCTGGGATTACAGGCGTGTGCCACCGCGCCCAGCTATGGAAATTATTTTTAAGAGTAATGGTTGCACAGTAATTTTAATATACAAGATACGTGACAATTTTAGTCATATATTGTAAATCAGATTGCTATTTCTAATTTTCTTAAATTTATAATCATTAGTGTATATAATAATTTTATTTGTTTTTCTAAATTTACTGAGGTCATATGATTTTTCAATTTTAATTTATGCATCATGATTTTTAATTGAATTATTTATGTGATTGAAATTTATATCTGATTTAAGTATTCTTTAAAGTCTGGATGTAGATTTTAGAGGATCATAACATTTAATATATTTGTTTGATCTTTCTTTAAGAATGTTTTTTCTTTTTTTGATTTGATGCTAGGGATTAAAAATGGGACTTTGTACATTCTAGGCAAGTACTCTCCCAGTAATTCACATCTAGGTATAAGAATTTTTATCTGCATGTTCAAAGTAAAACTGATCTATCATTTCTTTTCATTTTAGTGCTTTTCCTAACATTTACATATATTTATGAAAACATAATATATTTTGTAGTTTTTATAACTTGCTACAATTTTGTATAAAATAGGAATTAGTACTCAATAAAAACCTGTAAAAGCACCTGGTATGTCAATTTTATGAGAGAATATTTTTGATTATCAATTCATAATCTACTTATTTCTATATTCCTTATTATATATTTCTGGTTATTACAATTTTTCTGAAATGTTTCAGTTTCATGTTAGTTTTTAAAATAAATAATTTAAGATTATGCATATTAATTTCTTTGGAATTTTTTTCATAATCCATTTATCCATGTCACTTTATTTTTAATAGTATTTGTTTATATATTTTTTCTTTTTGTCACTAATGTATTTCCTATAATTTTAAAAAAAACTAGGTAAGGTTTTGTTCATCATATCTTTTTTAGTTTAACTTCTATTTATTATTTTTTGCTTTTAAGTTATTTTTTAGTTTTAATCTATTTTCATTTATTATGCTAACTTTTCTATACTTTAGTTGAAATTTATTTTTTAACTTTAGTTTCCCTCTATTTTAATATTTTCTTGAATGTTTTAAACTTCCTTCTGTCATAATTCCCATACCTAATGGTGGAATTTTAGATTGAAAGCTAGAGCTAAGTATGTCATAATTTCTTAACTTTCCAATCAATAAATTATTTGCAACTGTTTATAATACTTTTGTACTTGTAGTCGTATGTAGTCTTTAACTTGAAAATTTTATATTTAATTAAGAATACTTATTTAGAATTTAGGACAATACACAACAAATATTTACTGATATATCAGCACTGCTTGAAAGTAAGGCATACATCTTTTTGTTGAATGCACAGTTCCATTCACATCTGCGTTTATTTTATATATTCATCTAAGCTCTAACCTATTAGCATCATATTGTTTTAATACCCTTTCTTTATGTTTACTTTGTACGTTCTTTATGTAGACTTTATTCTTTAGCTTATAAAAGTTCATTTTAGAGTTTTAAATTTTCTGCATGCTATTTTTTAATGACATTTTTGAGGTTGTTTAATCACATTGTTTTTATATGGAATTTTGTTATATCATCTATTTTTAAAGTTTTTTACTCTTAACAAAATGTTCTACTTTTTCATAAGAACAGAACATTTATGTACAGAATACACATTGTTTTCTGTTCAGTTTAGTTTATATCTGAAGAGTCATAATCTAGATCTTTATTAAGTTCTGTATGTTTCCTATTATGCAATTCATTTAGTTATTAATTTGCAAGGAAAGCCTTTATATCATAAGAAGTTTAGTCTTATTTATAACATTTTTTCTTTTTTCACTATTTGAAGATACGTACTTAACTTACATTATACATGAGTATTTTCATATTCCTATTTATTTTATCTTTAGATGACAAACATTCTTTAACTACTCTATCTTTATGTCACCATCTTTTTAATATGGTTTCATATACTACAGAGGTTGGTAAGCTAAAGTTGTCATTTCTTCTGTTTCCTTGTTGCTGAATTCAGCATATAGCTTAACTCAGTGAATGCAGTGACATATGGATTAGATGGAATCAAAGAGACAGAGGCTAATGTACCATATTTAAGTTGTTATTTTACTGGTTAGAAAAGTCCTGGACATATGAAGATTTTCTGCAACATTTTATTGCATGTCTTGTGTCCTGATGTTAAGAGGCTGTTGAGATGGAATGGGCCAGACCACATATTGCTATGGGGTTTCCCCCGTTTTGTGGGCATTTTTGTATTTATCAAATACAAATGTTGTAGGAAGGATGCCATTTGCATATGATGCAGTTTCCATGGCAGCAGGGCTATGTATGATTTGTTCATGATGGTTCCAGTAGAGATTTTAGAAGTGTAAACAAAATGTCAATTTGGGGAAAAATTTCTGGAGACCTGACCTAGAATCCATTCCTTCCCTATTCAACATATTTATGAGTTCTGATTTTCCATATTAGATAAACTTTAGTTTGCTAAAATACCCAGAGAATTTTAGTGTTTTCTCTCTTCCACATTGTCATAATTGACTCAGCATTGAGTACTAGAAGTAGTTTCAGGATACATCAATGTTGGAAATCTGAGTTAAATTGACTAATCTTTTAGATTTGAAAGTGGGGATAATCAAGTGGACAAAGAAAAATGGGGCTCTAGTAATCCACACCATACAGTGACAACATAGTCACTTCATTCATGCTTGTATCCTCATGGGATATGGAACCTGTCAAAGCAAGTGTACCCGTGTCAGTGGTTGCTCTGATAGACTATTGGGCAGGGAATAAGGAAACCAAGGGAGGTTATTGCAAATTGTCTAATAAGTGACTATTCCTGGGAGTATGAAAACATTTTAAAGAAATCTTCTATTTGATGGAAAGGACAAAATAGATATCAAAAGATAGAGAAAATCCTTTGTTTAATTTAGATAGTGATATCAAAGAAGAGAAACTCTTTGATGTATTTAACTTTAGCAAAGGCATGAAAGGAAGGAAACAATTATTATTTTAGGTTTGAAGAAGAGAATATTTATGCATGAGAATATCTGCAGATTAAGAGATTGATCATCCTACTTCACAGATTGTAAGGAAATATTTAAATGGTATTAAATTGCATTACATTGTTTGTTATTGGTTTTCAGTAAATAGTTGTTTAGTATTTTTCTTCAATTTTCTAGGTAAATTTACCTTAGACACATTTATCTAGCAAGGGTACATTTCTGAAAATCATTGGGAAGAATGTATAAATAAATCAATGTAACATCTTAGACAATTTTGTTATACAGCCAACTCAGTTACAAATATTGACTGAAAGTAGAGGGGAAAACATTTCACCAACAATTCTGTGTTTCAAATGTGGGATTTGTCCCATAAGTGTATTTCAGAAGGTTAAGCTAAGACTGTGATGTCAAACTTATAACAATATAAGCTATTCCTACAATGGTAGTCAATGAAAAGGTACAGGATCTATGGAGTATAGAACAAAGTTATACATACTTCAGTGACAAAGATAAAACACCTAATACTTTAAACCACAGAGAAACAATTGAATAAACTGAGACAATAATGAGATATTAACAAATGAATTAACCCTCTAGTTTAAAATGAAGTTTACATTATATGTGATCAATATGAATTGGATTTCTAAAAGGCCAAGACATAACTGCTCTTATGGTAAATGAAAAATAATTTTTCATGTTTTAAGTTAAAGTTTGACATGAGCAAAAGAAAATATATAATTAAAAAATACAGCAAAGATTTGATTTTTCCATTAGAAATTATATAGAAAATAAAATTCATAGAAAAGGAACTCATGTAGATGCTATTAAAAAGGTAGTAAAAAAACAAGTTATTCACTTTATTGAGGGTTATATAATCTCCACTGAACCTGAGATACCAGGAATGAATTACATTTCAGAAAGTAGTAAATGTTTTCAGATAAGCAAATCTTCAAAGAAGAGGTAACTTCAAAGATGTGACCAACTATAAAAGGATCACCAAATGACGAACTCAAATCTTACCCACAGAACATATTCTAACAACAGAAGAATTTAAACATTGTCAGAACTAAAATAAAAAAGTCTCCACCAATTTATCTACCAATAACTAAGACTCAGTGTAAAGAAATAGAAATAAAAATACCTTTAGATTTTAGCAAATTGGCTTATATTTGTAGTAAATGACGTACGATGAGGAATGATATTGGTCAAATTACATTGTTGCTTTGTGTGTGTGTTCAGATATGTAACAATAAATGCCACCATTATGCACTGGACAAATTTTTTAAAATGTGGAAAAAATGACATTGGAGAGTTTAGTGTGAAATGAAAAAGAAATATAACATAGTAATAAAAATGTCATTAGAGAATAAAACACTGCTTTAATAATCTTAAAGAAAACACAAGAATATTTATTTTCATATCAAAGTAAGCATTGTGCTACAAATATGAACAATAGCACGTAATTCATTTCAGCATAAGAGTATGTGGATTTAAGAATTGTATTTTCCTATGTAATTTAGTACATGGAAAATACATTATTGTTATCTATAATGTGAGAGTCATATGATAGTGAAAATAAATGCAAGGGACACATTTTTATATTTCAAACTTCATCCTCAATATTTTACATTTTCTAACAAATTATATAAACTATACAAAATCCAATGCTCAAATGAAAGTTGGAAATACTGTTATTAAAATTAATTGAATTTAAGAAATTTGTTCTATTGAAAAATGAATTTAAAATATTCACATATTTACCAGTTTTTTAAATGCCTAACAAAGGTTTCCAAAAAATTGACTTTATAAAATAAATGGAAAATGTATTAAATAACACATTGATCTTAAATGTATGTGCATTTACAGTAAAGTATATGGGTAATATTATTTCACACATTTTAAGTGAAAAAAAATTAAACATATTTTTAAATGTTCAGTACTCCTACTAATAATGTAACATATAGTTAAAAATTGTGTATGACTACAGGCATTATTCTAGAATACATAGCCGGGCGCGGTGGCGCATGCCTGTAATTCCAGCACTTGGGAGGCTGAGGCAGGAGGATCGCGAGTTCAAAGCCAGCCTCAGCAATGGCAAGGCACTTAGCAACTCAGTGAGAACCTATCTCTAATAAAAAAAAAAAAAAAAAAGGTAGAATACAAAATTAATAAGAACTGTTATTTGCACTTTGTAGGTATTTTACCTTAAAATAATGGTGAAGGTTACTTATTATGTATTTACGTATTTTCAATTAAAAGCTATTGAATGTTTCTTTATTGTAGCATATATTCAAAGTTATGAGGAGTACTTAAACTGATTTTAGAAAACAATGTAACAAAAATAAAGTCTTAAAATGATTCATTTTTGTCAAAAATAAGAAAGATAAGGACTGTCTTATTCTGCCATCAATTAAATAATAGCATGTATCTATATCTATAGATGTAGATATATAGATATAGATATGTATAGCTGTAAATAGTAATACCAAAGTCAATAATATGTTGTTCTTCTAAGATGAAATTGGAAACAACATCATTTATTCCAATGTTTGTGCTATGCATAAAATGTAAAACAGCTCTGAAAAATAAAGTATCTCAAAAATGCATGCAAATTACCTTCAAAAAATAATTTGAAAATTTTATTTTAATCATAAATCAGTACACAATTTCTGATGTCAAAACAGTCTTATAGGCAATATTTGTTGCCATTTTCATGTAAAAGTAAAATATGAATATTAATAGTAAGTATCACACACATAATCTTTGTGTCTATTCTAATAAATTGCTTCCCAACAGTTGACTTATAGAAAGAGTTACATAATGCTACTCTTTTTTTAGTCTTATAATATTATGTTCCTGATAATATAGGATGGCTCTCTCTGACTCTTTCCATTCTAATTTTGACTAAAATAAATACTAAGAAGATATAAAACAGAAAAATTTACTTCTGCTCCAGATTCCAGGAATGAGAATACATTACTTACATTTATCTTGCTGTAAGTTACTGGTATACAGAATGAGAAAAATAAAATAGCAAGTAAAAAGATATTTCACACTCATAAAACCCAGGGCAAGCATGGGAGCTATGCTTTCTTCCAACCACACAATCACACTGACTCTGGCTTTCTCCTTCAGTTTGAAGGTTTGTCCCTTGTTCTAATAGAAAACAGAGCTCTAGCTCATAACATCCAAATATGTAAATAATTACATTAAAGTCAAATGTTCTAAAGGACCCAGTGGAAAAGCAGAGATTGCCTAGATAATTAAGAAGGCAAAATCCAATTCCATAATGTTGATAAGAAACCCAATTTACATATAAAAGAACAGACATGTTAAAACTTACAGGATCTAAAAGGATATGCCATGTTATCACTATCTGAAAAAAG
The DNA here is from genome assembly GCA_025594165.1 of Tamias sibiricus. Classification (NCBI taxonomy): domain Eukaryota; kingdom Metazoa; phylum Chordata; class Mammalia; order Rodentia; family Sciuridae; genus Tamias; species Tamias sibiricus. The sequence goes on from CM046659.1 coordinate 64,622,405, forward strand.
CTGAATTAGCTGAGTTAATATCAGATAAGAAAGATCCCAGAACAAAGAATACTGACAGAGTATTTATAAAGATAAAGGTGTCAATTTATCAGGAAATCATACCAATCCCAAATGTTTATGCCCCTAATACCAAAGCTTCAAAATATGTGAAGGAAAAGCTGATTGAAATGTAAAAAAATAGACAAATTCACAATTGTGACTGAGGATTTATATACTTCTTTTCCAATAATTGATGTAACAGGTAGAAATTCTGTAAAAAATACTGAAGATAGAGTGAACACTGTTAACAAGATTAATGTAGTTATATTTCTAAAATACTTCATCTAACAACAGGTGTGAATGCATATTTATCAACATAGACTCTACACTGTGTAATAATAAAAGTCTCATTGAAGTTAAAAATACAAATGCACTAAGATAACAATATTAAATATTATAAATAATTTATACCAAAAATTCAAAAACATAAATGATGTGGACAAATTATTTTAAAGATATAAATTGCCAAAGATCACTTGTAAAGAAAATGACAATATATATGTTCCTATTTTTATTAAAGTAATTACTGTGTAGTTGAAAATTTCTACTCACAAAGCAATTTTTTAGGTCTAGATAAACTCATCAGGGCTCTACCCATCCTGCAAAATTGTTTACATAATCAAGTACTAGTCAGTCATACAGAAGAAATAAATTATGACATTTTCAAGTAAATGGATGGGGGGATGAGAGAGGGAGAGAAAAAGAAATGGTAAAGGGGGCATTCCATCAAAATAGAAGAAAGTTTGGTAGAATAGAGGAAGGGAATTGAGGGTGAAGGAGAAGGGAAAGGATAAGGGAAGAATATTGGAATGAATCTGACCTAGCTTTCTCATGTGCATATGTGAATGTACCACAGTGAATCTCACTATCATGTGTATTCATAATAAATTAATTTTTAAAAACAGTATAAGTAAATATGTGAAAATAAAAAGACACAGTAGAGTACAGGAAGCAGAAAAACAATTACTGGGGACTGTGTTAGAGCAAATTTTATTCCTTTCTTGTGTAATTATGCCAAAATGAATCCTAATGTTATGTATAATTAAAAAGAATGAAAAGAAAAAAGAAAACATATGAAATGGAGAACTCTCAGAGACAAATTAGTGCCTCTCTCTAGAAGAAATAGAAAAACTGAATAAAATCATGATAGAAGAAATTGATAATCTGACTAGAATTATGAAGAACAATGAGATTGATTTAGAAATCAAAAACTATAAACATAGAAAAGTCAAAGTTAAATGACTCCATTGGATTATTCTAAGTAAAGAATTAGCACTAGTTATGCAAAAGTTTAAAAAAAAATAGGAGCATGGAACGCTGCCTAACTCATACTACATTAACATTATTTTCTGATATCAAAACCAAAAAAAGACATTACAAGAAAAAAAGTTATACACCAACACCATTGTAAATACAGATGCAAAAACTCCTTAAGAAATTACTAGCAAACTATATCTATAAACATTTAAAAAATATTGCTTCATGACCAGGTTGATTTATCCCAGGAATGCAAAAGCTATTTAAAATTCAATAAGTAATTTTACATATGACATTAATAGGAAAAATGACAGAAAAGCATGTTAACTCGATAGACATGAAAAAAGCAGAATTCTTGTTGACTTTCATGATGAAAATTTTGACAAATGGGCAAAAACACTAGAAATTTAAAAGACGTACTTCAACCTGTTTAAAATGGTCTATAATGACTCGGGTATTACTCAGTTGTCGAGTGCTTTCCTCGCATTCTGGAGGGCCTGGACTGTATTCCCGGTACAACAAAAAATGACAAACCAAACCAAGTCAAACAAACAAATAAGAAGATAAAAATCAAAATTAACATCATGCTTAATGGTGAGAGAATTAATGTTTTTCCCTGGGAACTGGGAATAAAAGAAGGACATCATCCTTTTGCACTTTTATTTAACTTTTTAGTAGAAGTTATAGTAAGGACAGTATTTTTTAAATTTTTAATTGAAATTGGAAAGGAAGTAGTATTTTCAGATAACATAACCTGGTATACAAGAAATCCTGAAGAATTAACAATAAAAACTTAGAAATAGTTACTAAAGTTGTATGATATAAGAGCAATGCACATAAAGTGATCATTTTTATATACTTTCAATAACCAATTCAAAAATAAATTAAGAAAGCAATTTCATTGAAAACAATATTATGAAGACTATAATACTAAGAAATATATTTAAAACATAAACTTATACTCTGAAACCTATAAACATTTTTGAAAGAGGTAAAGAATATCTTAAACTAGGATAGGCACTCATGTTCATGTTTCAAAAGATTTAATGCCACTACATAAAAATGATAATAATGTCTAAATTTATTTAAATATCAGACACAATCCTTATTTGAATTCTTTGGTTTACATTGCAGAAATTGAGAAGATGGTTCATAATACATATGGAAATTAAAGGGACCCAGAATAGACAAAACAATTTTAAACAAGAAAACAAAATTAGAAGACTCATCATTGTTACACATTTCAAAATTTATTACAAAGGTACAATTGTCAAGACAGTGTGGTTCTAGCCCAAAATAGTTATATAGAACAATGAAATAAAGTGCATAGTTCAGAAATTTACCCTCACATTTATGGCCCATTGATTTCTCACAAATATCTACACTACCCCTTATATAAGCAATGAGTCTGCTTCAGTATTTGTGTTTATGTCTGGTCTTATAAAGTGGAAAAATAACATGAACAGTGTTTGCATCTGGGGGATAAATGTTACTAAACAAAAGTTAGATGAAAGGGTCACTTTTCTTTCATTTTGCATTTTCTTTCTTCTCAATAGTTCTTTATTGATAGAAATTCTTAAAATGCACATGGATAAATTTGATTATTAAATGTAAAATCAGAAAATAAGAATCTGCAATCATGCAAATGATACTGTTTCATTTCTGTGCTATCATTTAAATCTGATGTTTTCAAATCCTTTTTATACTGTAAGAGATAAAATAGAAATCAATGCCACTTCATTGGCAAAGGCTAGTGTCAATCAAAGATGATCAGTTTCTATTGGCTAAATATAATATTTTCTTATCCATTGAACATATTCTGGAGCTGTGCTTTTTACTAAGAAAACTGAATTACTTGACTATGTGATTTTATGAAATGTGTTGGCAATTTTTTAGTGGAAGTTATAGTAAGTACAATTAGCTAAGTTTTTTAAATTAATTAGCCAATTTTTATTTTTTTATTTTTATTAACTAAATCAACCTATTTAACACTACTTTTCAATATAAGTATATTTTCCTGTTATGCATCAGAACAGAAGCAACCAAGGTAGAACTGGAGAAATTATTATGAAGTTAAACACATACTTTCTGTTTGTTGTTGTATGCCTCTAAGCTGCTTAAGAATTCTTTTAATTTGACTTATATTTCTGCTTCCCAGTGAAAATTGTCATTTGTAAACTGCACTCCATTTATGTCACCAACAACCTACCATTTTACAGAAAATACGTATACACTTTTTTTTTTTTTTACAGTTAAATTTTTAAAAATCTTTAACTATACTATTCATCCATGAACATTTTTTCCTAGCACCTACAATGCCTGGGCACTGATGTTGAAACACAGAATGAACAGAATTATCCACCCAGTCACAAGCAGCACCAGACCAGAACAAAGCTGCTACTTTGAAATTAAGGTTGAGAAAAATAGAGGAAAAGTTATTATATCAAAAGTTTACAACAAGTTCCTTTCCAGGAAAGAAAAATTGAGCACAAGGCCCAGTTTTCAAGCCACTTTTTATTTAAAATCACTAATTAAATTAAAGTACTCCCTCTTATAAAGAAATCTGGGAGGGTTGGGGAGGGATTGATCATAAATTTTGACAACAAAGCTGACATAAGCTGTGGGGAGCGATGTTTTTTCTATCAATGCATTTCTTCTTATTCCTTTAATCCAAGAAGTGCATTTCATGTGACGTTTCCCTATGCTACAAGGAGCAAAGAATATATTGGCATATATAATTTGTCTTTTAAGCTTGGTTCAAGAAGGCATTAGTTTTTTCTCTTGCTGTTCCAATCACAAGCCTAAAAGACAAAGTATAAAAATAATACACACACACACATATATAACATATCATAAATAGAATGCATATTTACATATAATGTGTGTACACATATGCACACATTAATACATGTACTAATCATACTGGCTGAGCCTTTCACCCTTCTCATCTGCTGAAACTTTTCTCCTTGGAAGGATTAAGGCAAATGTAATTAAGAAGACTTATAAAAGGCAAAGTCATGTTCCTTTCAGCTGGGAAGATGATAAATTCTACCTTGGTGTAAAATCCAAAGAACAAAGTATACAGGGATTCTCTGATCTATACTATACTTTTAAAATGTGCCTTCACAAGTTGGACTAAATTATAACTTCTGGTGCCACCATAGCACAGAAGAATATATGGTGTTGTCAAAGGTGAGTATGTATAAATCTAGAAGGAAGAGTATCCCTCAACATGAAAGAGGAGGAAGATATTTTATTTTTTTAATTTATGTTTTAATATGTTTAAAGATGATAGTATGGCTTGGATCTTAAATGTCATGCAAAATTGTGTATGTTTAAGCCTTGATCCCCAATGCAGCTATGTTTGGAGGTGGGGCCTTTGGAAGGTGATGGGATTATGAGGTTCATATGTCAATAATGGATTAATCTGGTTAGAGGAAGTGAGTCATTGGGTGTCTATTTTGTCTCTGGCCTTTCCCTACCCCATTGAATTCTCTTTCCTCTCTGTCCTCCAGGATGGGAGTACTTTGCCCTATCACTTACTCCCTATCACTTACATGATAGTCTGCCTCACTACAAGCCCAGGGGAAAAAAAAAAAAAAAAAAAAGAACAAGTAACCTAGTGACCATGGACTAAAACCTCTAACACCATGAGCCAAAATAAACCTTTCTCCATTAAATTCATAGTTCTCAGGTATTTTTTCACTGCAATAGAATGCTAACTAACACAGATGGAGAGGTGATAATGTTGATATAAAAGGTGCACAACTGTTTCACAGTCACAATAAATTGTGGATTCCAGCACATGACCAAAGTTTATTTACAAACATGAATCTCTTGGACTGGCCAGTGGAGAAGAATTTTAATAAAGAAAAATCCATAGGTGAAGGAGCCCCAATCAGGGAGATGGCTATTGCGGTTAGCTGGAAACCATAAATTCCACCTGATAATAATCATACATTAAGTATGCACGTGACGCACCTGTAAATGCACGTGACGCACCCACAAAACTAAAGGTATATAACTGGGTGAAAGCGGTCAGAAGCGGCATTCATTCAGTCAGTCGTTCAGTCGCTCAGTCGGTCGGAAGAAGAGATCAGGTCGGAGAAGAAGAAAAGAGTCAGAGCGGCCAGAACATAGTCAGAAGAAGAAATAAGAGTCAGAGTATAAGAAAAAGAGTTTAGCTATGAGAGCTACAGAGACTAAGAAAGAAATGAGACAGAGACTAAGAAAGAAATGAGACTAAGAGAATGAGAAACATCAGGCAGCTACACATAGGCATAATCAATTTAGTATCTTAGTACAGAACATACTATGATCAAGTAAGTTTTATAAATGATTGGTGAAGATTAAATAATCATATCACCTTGTTTGGAAGCTCTTAAAGTTTGTCCTATCATTTAAGTCATCGAAAACTAAAGACATACTTTTCATATCAAACTTTGTGTACTATAAAATAACTTTCTGATATATGAAAGAAAATAGAGTAGAATATAACAAAAAATAATGTATGCAAAATAAATTTCATGCTCCCCTAAAATTCACTTGTTGAATCCTAATCCCCATTAGGAATGTGTTTGAATGTAGGACCTTCAAAGGTAATGTTTGTGAAAAATCATGAGGGTGAAGCCTTCAAGATATGATTAGTGTCCTTAAAAGAAGAGGAAGAGTGACTAGAGCTTTCTCAATCTCTACTATGTCAGGACACAGGGTGAATATGTGTAATTCAAGAAGAGGTCCATCACCAGGAAGTGAGTCAATTATCATTTGATATTTGACATCCCAGTCTCCAGAACTGTGAGAAATAAAGGTTGTTTTCTAAAGGCACACAAAATGGTATTTTGTTATAGCAACCTGAGCTGTCTGAGACAGTGTAAGCCCTAGATAGTCTAACATATCCATATATTTTTATAAGAAGCTGACCTCTAAATAGAGACACAAAGCCTATAATTCAAGGGCATGAAGAGAAGAACAGTGGTTTCAAAATGAACAAAAAAAAAAAAAAAAAAAAAAAAGGAGAAAAAATGCATTAAAGAAACAACGTCTGTCAAGGACCTGTAAGTTATTTGCTGTGGCTGGATTCTAAGATGAAAGAGTCAAATTCTGAGTTATGAACTAAATGAAAGTGTAGACATTTATCAAGAGTATAGAGTTTGAACACTTTGGTAGCAAAGCAGTGTCACCGGATTATAGGTATAGGTAAATACCAGCTCTGTACTTTGTGATGATTGTTCTGATGTTGGTATGGAGATTGGGTCAGAAATGGTGAGATGGGGTAAAAGAAGACCAATTAGGCTATGTTGTTTTCTAGGAAAGTAATGATGAGTGAACCGATGAAATTTCAATTAGGAAGAAGAATAAATTTACAGAAAGTTATTGTAATATTTTTCCTCTAAAATTCTGTGATCATTAAGCCCTTGCTCTGAAGTTAACTTAAATATACTCTCCTCCACACTGATTTGTGATGTTGGCAGCTAGAACTCTGGTAATTGTATTTCTTCTTTGCCCATTGACTTCCTGATAGATTGTTCTACAATGGAGTCCTAGAAGGTGATTAGAAGGCATAAATAAATATTTGTTTTTTCCTGTTGGTTTGCTCATTGATAGTGACAGTTAGTTTCAGTATTGATTGATTTCCATTCCCTTTTTTACTAGTACTTGAAGAACTAACCACATAACTCCTTCAGGACATGAGAACCAGCCATGCAGCCCTTGTTACCTAGAGGTCTGTGTCCAGCTCCACAGAAGGATTCCTCCCACCTTCCAAATCCCAGTAATCCCCAAATTTCCCATAGTTCCCTTAACTAGGGTGAAAAACTCCTCTCTTTTATTTTTAATTTTATAAAATTAGTTTTAATTATTCATACATGACAGTAAAATGCACTATGATACATCATACATAAATGTAGTATAATTTCTCATTTTTCTGGTTGTACATGATGTAAAATCACATGGTCATGTAGTGATATATGTACATAGGGTAATAACGTCTGATTCATTCCATTATCTTTCCTATCCCCATGCCCCCTTCCCTCCTTTCACTCCCTTCTACCTGATCTAAAGTAACTTTATTCTTCCCTAGCCCCTCCCATCCTTATCGTGAGTTAGCATCCACATTTCAAAAATACATTCATCCTTTGGGTTTTTTGGAATTGGCTTATTTTGCTTAACATGATATTCTCCAACTCCATCCTTTTACCTATAAATGCCATATTTTCATTCTTTTTTAAGGCTAACTAATATTCCATTGTGAATATATACCACATTTCTTTATCCATTCAGCTGTTGAAGGGCACATAGTTTGGTTACATAGTTTAGTTATTGTGAATTGAGCTGCTATAAACAATGATGTTGTTTTGTCACTGTAGTATGCTGATTTTAGGTCCATTGGGTATAAACTGCGGAGTGGGATAACTGGGTCAAATGGAGGTTCCATTCCAGGTTTTCTGAGGAATGTCCATACTGCTTTCCATAATGGTTGTTCCAATTTGCCATCCCACCAGCAGTGTATGAGATTACCTTTTCCCCCACACTCTCTCCAAAATTTATTGTTGCTTGTATTTTTGATAATTGCCATTCTGACTGGAATGAGATGAAATCTTAGAGTAGTTTTGATTTCCATTGTTCTAATTGCTAGAGATATGGAACACTTTTTTATATATTTGTTGATTGATTATATTTCTTCTTCTGTGAAGTGGCTGTTCAGTTCCTTAGCCAATTTATTGATTGGGTTGTTTGTTTTTTGGTGTTAAGTTTTATGAGTTCTATATATTTCCTGGAGATTAATGTTCTATCAAAAGTACATGTGGTAAAGATTTTCCCCCATTCTGTAGGCTCTCTATTCACATTATTAAATGTTTCCCTTGCTGAGAAGAAGCTTCTCAGTTTGACAGCATCCATCTATTGATTCTTGATTTTACTTCTTACACTTAAGGAGTCTTGTTAAGGAAGTCAGATCCTAGGCTGACATGGTGAAGATTTGGGCCTTTTTTTCTGCAAAACCTTCAGAGAAGAATTAACACCAATCTCCCCAAAGTATCCCAAGAATTAGAAAAGGAGGAAACCTTATCAAACTCATTCTATGAGGCTACTATCTCCAATACTGAAACAAGACAAAGACACATCAAAGCAAGAAAAATTCAGACCTATATCCCTGATGAATATAGATGCAAAAATTCTCAATAAAATTCTGGCAAATCTCATACAAAAATATATTAAAAAGATGTTTTCATAATCAAATGGGGTGTATCACAGGGATAAAATTTTGGTTAAACATACAGAAATCAATAAATGTAATTCATCAATATACATAAGAAGAAGAATCATATATGATCATCTCAATAGATGCAGTAGAAGCATTTGACAAAATACAGAACTACTTCATCTTCAAAACACTAGAAAAACTAGGGACAGTAGGAACATACCTCAACATTGTAAAATTTATCTATTCTTAACCCAAACTAACCATCATTCTAAATGGAAAAAAATTGAAATCATTCCCTCTAAAAACTAAAACAATACAAGGATGCCGTCTTACACCACTTCTATTCAACATCATCCTTGAAACTCTAGCCAGAACAATTAGACAGGAGAAAGGAATCAAATCGATACAAATAGGAAAAGAAGAACACATACTATCACTATTTGCCAATGGCATGATTCTATATTTAGAAGATCCAAACAATTCCACCAGTTAAATTCTAGAACTAATAAATGAATTCAGCAAAGCAGCAGAATATAAAATCAACAACCATTAATTAAACACATCCCTATACATCAGTGATGAATCTACTGAAACATAAATTAGGAACACTACCCCATTCACAATAGCACCCCCAAAACAAACAAACAAACAAACTTGGGAATCAACCTAAAAAATGATGTGAAAGACCTCTATAATGAAAACTACAAAACACTAATGAATGAAATAGAAAAAGACCTTAGAAGATGGAAAGATCTCCCATGCTCTTGGGTAGGCAGAATTAACACGGTCAAAATAGCCATACTGCCAAAAGCATTATACAGATTTAATGCAATTCCTATTAAAATATTAATGACATTCTTTATAGAACTAGAAACAACAATCATGAAATTCATTTGGAAAAACAAGAGTCCCAGAATAGCCAAAGCAATCCTTAACAAGAAGAGTGAAGTAGAAGCCTCACAATACCAGACATTAAACTATACTACAGAGCTATAGTAACAAAACTGACATGGTATTGGCACCAAAGCAGACATGTAGACCAAGGTAGAATAGAAGACACAGAGACAAACCCAAACAAACATAAATACAGTTATCTCATACTAGACAAAGGCACCAAAATCATTCACTAGAGAAAAGATAGCTTCTTCAACAAATAGTGCTGGGAAAATTGGAAATCCACATGTAACAAAATGAAATTAAACCTCTGTCTCTCACACTGCATGAAACTCAACTCAAAGTGGATAAAAGACTTTGGCATTCGAACAGAAACCCTGTGCCCAATAGATGAAAACTTTCTTAAGTTAGTATTTCAGTTTTGGCCTATTTTGAAAACATTTAAGGCTGAATCTTTTAACCACAATTTTTTCTATTAAAAAAGCTAGTATATGTATGTTTTTCTCTCCCACAGAATCATGACTGGTACAGCTCCTAATAAAAAATAGTAGTGAAAATTTACTCTCAATAAAAAATTATATTCCTTAAAATTGCAGCATAAATTTTTGTAACTAATTCATGGTCTAAAACTAAATGATATCTGATGATTCTTTTTTTAATGATTTTTTAAAAAATATTTATTTGCTTTAGTTGTACACAGTACAATGCATTTATGTTTACGTGGTGCTGAGGATCGAGCACGTGCAAAGCGAGCGCTCTGCCGCTGAGCCACAACCCCAGCCCCTGATGATTCTTTACATCATTTCAATTCATATATATTTAAAATTATTATTAGTAGTAGTAGTAGTACCAGGGATTGAACTCAGGTGCACTCAACCCCCGAGCCACATCCCCATAGCTTTTTACTTTTTATTTTGAGACAGGGTTTCACTGAGTTGCTCACTAAGGTGCTAGGCTGGCTTTAAGCTTACAATGCTCCTGCCTCAACCTCCTCTCCTGAGCACCTGGGATTAAAGGCAAGCACCACTGCATCTGGCTCATTGATATTTTAAATAGGAATATTTATTATTATTTTTTGAATTCCATTAAATTTTTAAATATTTAATGATATATGTGGTAGGATTTATGATTTAAAGTTTGACTAAGATCTAGAAAACATTTTCACTGTTTTGCATCAAAGGAAGAGTTGCATTCAAGTTTCTGAAACAATATGTATGCCATTACAATTCTATAACATTCCAATTCTCTCAACAGTAGTACTATGGTTTCAATAAGCATCCCTCAAGAGTTTATGCTTTAAAGCCTTGGTCCTCAGGATGGTGCCATTGGGAAGTCATGGAAACATTAGGAGGTGCAGCCCACTCAGCAGATTTAGGGGTCACATCCAAAAGAGGATTGTGGAACTCTGACTTTATCCTCTGCTTTTGCTTCCTGGCCACGAAACTCTACCATTGTCATCTGGCATCCCCACAGAGTCCTAAGAGCAATGCATATGCCTGTGCATGGATTGAAATCTCTAAAACCTTGAGCCAAAATACGACTTTTCTCTTCACTGGGTCATTATCTCATGTATTTTGTTAGTGAAGAAAAGATAACACAAGTACTCAGTAGGAAACCCTAAGCTTCATATTTGCTTAACTACCTCTGAGCCATTTACCAAATTTTATATAAAAAGAATCTCACAATAAGAATCAAAGACATTATGAGGAAATGGATTAGTCTTCCACACTGAAAAGATATTACCAGTGAAAGCTAATGGAGCTAGCATATGAATAGATTGTATCTACTTAGTTATTTGGACATATTTTTGACCTCATAATAAAATATGATGTAAAAAATTTTCAAATAGAACAAAATGTCTGAATAGTGTGGGGAATGTTTAGGTTGGCATATAGAAGGAGCCCAAATATGCCAGATGAATAATGTTTTTAAGGAATATTGAGAGTATAAAATATTTTTCTTTAAAGCTTGTTTATGATTATCTAAATTTAGATTTGGGAATGGAAAGGTGTTAAAACTTATTTCAGTATACATATGGCAATTTTTCTATACAGCTGGTTTCCTTAGTATAGAGGAACCAAGGTCATTTTAATGTTTATCATTCTCTTAGCAAGTATATTTTGGTTCAGTGTGTGTCATGAATCAAAAATAATGTTATATTGGTCAAGATGACCCAGTCAGAAAAATGGCATTTTAAAAAACTTTCTTAAACTGATATATTCAAATGATATAAAAGAGCTGAGATGAAACACTTAGATCATCTCTCTTCTTCTACTTTTTAAAATCAAATAAGGTAAGAGGAGAAACTATCCTTCTGACCCAGCTTATCCAGGAAGAACTACGGACATTAGTAAAAAAATGTGTTAGCTTAGAAGGACAGAGATAATAGAACTTGAGCTGATGGGCAGTTACTACAATGTCTGAGTCTCGTTTCAGAATGCAATTGCTGCAGTGATATCAAATCTACTCTATTAAACTGGTAACTCTGAGCTCTAACCTCACTCCTACAACTTTCTTAGGATGGGAGAGATGGAGCAATTTCCACCCATGTTTCAGGAGAAGACTTAAACGTAGTACTGTAGGTTTCCAATTCTGAGGAATATACATGCTGAGAATCTTCTGTTTGCAGGGCAGAATGAGGAGGGGCTTGCCCTGGAAGTGGGTCAGGATCCTCACTTCTCTCTTAAATGCTATGTGTTAGATATTGCTTAACTGTTTATCCACAGGAGGGTAGAAAAGTCTGCCTATAAATTATTGAAATTAGCATAAATAATTCATTCTGAACACCTGGGATTCCCATGCCCCAATTTTATTTGTTAAATGAGAATAAATTCATGAGATTAAAGTTCATATCAGGTTTTGCTTGAGAGTGCATTTCTGAAATTTAATGGTACTCTTTAAATATTCTCTGAGCTTTGCTGAAATTTCCTCTTGAAACAACAGTGACTTATGTGACCCACTAGAGAAGTGAAAAAAACAAAAATCTCCCAGATCTTTAATGAAATTCTATAACAATCTTTGACAAACATTTGTTGAATTTGTGTCATAATAAAATGCATCTTTATTTCTGGAAATTCAGAGATAAGCTTAGTATTTCATGTACATTTAATTCAGGTAGTTTTAATTTACCTAATTTGCACATTTCAGTTGAAATGAAATCTAAATCTAAATATTTCTGATTCCAGCAACCCATGTAGCTGTGTACTGTAACTTTCACCTTAATACCAAACTGGAGAAGCTTGAGGTCACTGGTGGAGTGCTTGCCTAGCACGTGTGAGGCACTGGGTTCAATCCTTAGCACCACATAAAAATAAAATAAAGTTTTAATTAATAAAAAAGATTTTTTATTGTATATCCTTTGTCTGATTTACAATTAATAATTCCAGGAAAGGATTAGGAGAAAACCTGTTGATTGTCCATTAGTGATCATATCAAAATTGTGAAGATTAAATGGATAATAGGTGCAGGCCAGTCTACAGAGTTCCGCTCTGACCAATAAAACTTACATAAAATAATTGTTGCAGTCCTTTGGAATTTGGACAGCATTATGCTGAGGAATGATTTTACTACTCTTCAATGTATTTACTATGTACTCAGTGTAAATTCATTAAAATTCACATTCTTAGATTCTAAGGTATTATAAAACTACAGCTTGGTAAAGAGTTTAGTATTGAAACAATAATAAACAAAAATCATAAAGTTAAAAAAAGTTTAGAAAACACCCACAAATGCAAGGACAGTTGAGTTTTGGAAAGTGTGGTGGCACTTCAGGGGACTGAGGAAGGCCATGCATTGCAATAAAACCTATTGGGACCTTGGGACCAATAGATGAACAAATGGACAAAGTGTAACATTATCTTGCTTCATCCCTTGCATAAAGTTCAATTGTAAATAGACTGTCAATTCAAATGAGAAAATCAAACATAGAAGGAATTTTTCTTGACTGAGTTAAGCAAGGTTTTTGTTTTTGTTTATTAATTTGGACCCAAAGCAGAAAGTTCTAATCATTAAGAAAATGATTGACAATTTGGGCTACATTAAAGTTATGAAGTTTTGTTAATCAAAGAAAAAAAATATTTCTAACAGTGTGAAAAGGCAAATCAGTAGTGACAAGTGACTGCCAACATTATCCAAAGTAAAAGGATTACAAAACCTTAGTTAACACATACCTCCTTAGTCACATGTACCTCCCTAAGGAATCTTAGACCCACTGGCTCATAAGCAACTCATATCAGACTTGTTTGAAGCTAGACTTCCTAGCAGCTGTGATGTGAAAACTGAAAGTGTCTAACTAAACAAATAACTTATAGTTCATGTTACAGAGAATCTTGCATTTAGAATTTCACCTTATTTTGTTTATGTGCTCTTTCTTTGCTATAGCACATGTACTTTTGCTCAAAGAATCCTCCTGAACTCACACATAAATGACACAGTTCTCCCTTCTCAGATGATGAAAAATTTCACTTTAGAATCATATTAAGACATCTTCATAACTTAACGTTGAACATTGTAAATAACTCCTGAAATAAAATGTAAGGAGACAAAATGAGCAAAAGATTATATACAATTAGCCAATAAAAAGTGAAAATATCATTCAACTTCTGTAAGATTAAAATCACAACGTGAGGCAATTACATATCCACTGGAATGGATCTAATGAAAAAGGATGAACTTGCTGAGTTAGGCAGGATGTAGAACAATGGCAGTTCTTGCTGTGGAGAAAGAGATAAAACTGGAAAAACTGATGGCAACACTAAAGTCAAACCTATGTGTCATGACACCCAGCTCTTCTTATCTTCTGGAGATATAACCACCAGAAATAAGGGTATACTTGCACAAGAGAAAAGGATGATGGGATTCAGAAAAAAAAAAAAAAATCATAGTAGATCATATTGAAAGTAATTTGAAAAAAAATGTATGAATAAATATACTGTAATATATTCTTTAACAAATAATAATGTACATAAATAAAAATGAATGATCTACTGATACAGAAAACAAACTTTAAGGAGAATATCACCAATACAATGTTAACAAAAAATACAGAAACAAAAGGTATGTCTTCATTCTATTTGTATTAAGTTAAAAACCAAATGAAAAGCTTACTGTATTTGGGGATAGAGTTAAGAATTATGGTAATCTTTAGGGAGGTGTAACAACAACAGAAGGTGAGGAAAATATTTTTGGTGATGGCACTATTTTATTTCTCATTTTGATTTGTAGTTACACAGGAGCCCCAGACTTTAAAGAAACCACCAATTTCTTTTTTTTATCCCCTATGCTTATGACATCACCTCTTTCTTGATGTGTATGGTAACTATATTAAAATTTCTTTCAAGAAAAGGGAAGATTCTAAGAAGGTGGCATGAATTTTTACATACTCCTTCCTCTTTAGGATAATGCACCAATAAAGAACATGTTACTTTTGTCAGTATGGTGCACTTAAAATGCAAATTCTGAAGTAATCTGGATGAAATGAACTTCTAACAGGCTGTTTTAAAGACAGGATATTCAATTACCAGAGCACGCATAGCTGATAAAAAGCCTATGAATTTTTAGAAAAAAATCATTGTTGAATGCCATACATAGTTCTAATAAATTTTGTCATTTTTTCTTCATTTGAAGTGATTAAAAGAGTGAGGTACCCATTGTTTGTTGCCAATGAGTCTTGGTAGGGCTTCCACATTTTAAAATTTTTTTAAAAAGTCAAGGTGTTTGCAATATGAATTTATCCCAGTCATTACAAAAAGAAGAAACCAGCTATTTGCATGTGGAAGAACATCAGAGTAGAGAGTACATAAATTTTAAGAAGTAAAATTTTAATTGAATTATCATACACTTAGAGAAAGATGTGATATCATAAGCATAGAAATCAGTGAATTCTTTAAAGTTTGGGATTCCTGTGTAATTACAAATCAAAATGAGAAGTAGAACATTACCCTACCTCTTGCCCCTGATATCTCAGCAAGTCAACAGAATCTAAATTGGCAACTTTGGGGCCCTTGTTTCTCAAGTAAAGAAATATAAGATTCTTGATTTGTTCTTATCTTGCTGTTACCAAACAGAAATAAATGTTCTGTGATATGCCAACACTGAGGGATTTTACCATATTGAATATCAAATAAAATTTTCTTTAAGTAGATTCAACAACCTAAAACTCCCTGTTTAAATCAGAAAAGCAGAAAAGGCAAAAGAAAATTTTGACAAATAATTTTCAAGAGCTATATTGACTGCAATAGAAAACTTTCTTGAACTGTTCATATTATCAAAACAACATAATTTTTGTAATTGGAATTAATACAGCACAAGAGAAAAGAGAATGATTACCCATGGTTAAATCCTGGAAGGCCAACTGGAGTATTTATGTACACAGAATTTATAAGACAATGCATGGTAACCATGACTGACATAAAAGACACTTGGAAGATAAAGAGAACCTTCATTAATGGAAACATTCTGATAGTTGTTAAGATGGTAAGGGGAATTTTATTCAGAACAATCACAATAGCTGTCAAAACTTTTGAGGTAGGGAAAAGAAATTAGACTCAGCCCCAATGCACTATGAAAAAGTGTATATTTATAGCCAACAAGCACAACAAGAAGGTAAAGAGTTGGGGACAGAGTAAAGGGATTTGGATTCTTGGTGACAACAGGCCAGGGTCATGAATTATCAAGGGTGGCTGTTTGGGCTAGGATTGTGGCTCAGAGGTAAGGCACTTGCCTAGCATGTGTGAGGCATTGGGTTCATTGGGTTCATTGGATTCGATTCTCAGCACTGCATATAAATAAATTAATAATATAAAGGTCCATCAACAATTAAAAAAAAAGTTAAAAAAAATAGATCTCACATCAAGAATGATCAGATAGCAAGGGTGCGGAGAGTCTCCTAAACTGTAGGATTCTTGCCACACTGGGCTGTGTTTGCCCATATGGGAAAGAGGCCATGAGGAAGGCCTGGTGGAAAGGAGGCTGCAGAGAAGCCTGACCAGAGTTTAGTGAAGGAGAGTCTTTTTCACTTACAGTGCATAGGGAGAAAGAAAGGAAAGGAAGGAAGGAAAATTATTGGATATGGAAAACAAAAAAACCAAAATAGTGAGGTCTGGAAAAAGGGAATGAAAAAAGAAAACCATATATTGATACCTTTCATCTTTCTCAGGGCAAATTCTTTTCAGATGCTGGCCAAACCAAAGGTGGGGAGAAAGTGTTTTGTCAAACCTAAAATAATAGTCTCTGGGAAATGCTAATCTCTTCCAAGATAACTTCTCTCTAGGTGCTGGCCACTGACCCCCAACCCCAAAATTTAAATTCCTGAGTGCCCAGACTGACATGCTCACTAAATCACCCCCAACCTATATAAGCCCAGTCCCCCTCCTTTGTTCAGGGGTTCATTTTCTACCAGGAATGTGGGGTCCATTCTCATAGGTGTAGTCCTATTCCTGAATAAAGGCTGAAATGATCGGTGAAGTTTGCCTCCTACCTGGTCTCTTTGTGTTAACAGAAAGAAAGAGAAAATTAGGAAAGAAAGAGAGGGAGGAAAGAAGGGAGGAGGATAGGGGACAAGAAAGGAAGGGAAGAGAGTGAAAAGAAAACATGGAAACATGGAAAGAAAATCAAATTGAGTAAATAAAAAAAAAAAAAAAAATAGAATTAAATTCCACAGTGTTGAAAAAGAAATGTCTACTTTTTCAAAGTGAATATTATAATTGACATCTAAGTGTTCTTCAAAGTCCATAATTTATATTAGTATTCATTAGGTAGAATACCTTCTACAGATTCAAATGTGTAATAATAGGTGTCTACCATTAGATAATCAGACAAAGTAGTTTCACTTTCCTAAGAACCCACTCTGCTCTATTTATCCCTTTCTCTTCCAAGCCCCTAATATTCACTGATCTTTGTCATAATGTCATATACTTCAAATAAAAAATACATGGTCTTTTCAAATTGATTTCTTTTCACTTAATAATATACATTTTAAATTTCTTCAGGTTTATATATAGCTTGATAGATCATTTCATTTTAGCACTGAAAAAATAATTCCATTGTGTGCACATACAACAGTTTATCCATCTTTCTACTGAAGGACATATTGTTTTCTATAAATATTCACATGCAGGTGTTTGAGTGAACATTACCCCCTTTGAATAAATACTAAGGGGCATTATTACTGAATCAGTGGTAAGATGATGCTTTATCTCAGATGGAACCACAAAACAGTCTTCAAAATGCTACACCATTTGGTTTCCTGCCAGCTTGTTGCTCTACATCTTCACCAGAACTTGATGGTATCAATGTTTTGGATTTTGGCCATTCTAATATGTGTGGTTGTGGTATCTCCTTGTTTTGATTTCATTTCCCTAATGATTTGTAATTGCAGCAGCTTTTAATACGTTTACTCTGTTAATCAACTTTCTGTTACAAAATACCTTAGATAATTGATTTATAAAGTAGAAATTTTGGTTTTGGCTCATGGTTTTGGAGGTTTCAGTCAGTGGCCAGGAGTACCCATTAGTTTGGGCCTATGGCCTGGCAGCACTTTATGATGGGGAACATGTGCAACAAAATGCCATCACCTCATGGCAGCTGGGAACTGAAAGAAAGAGAGGCGGGGGGGACTGGTGGCAAAATCCCAATGACCTCTTAAAGGGTCTTAAAAATTTCCATCACCTTCTAGTAGTAGCACCACCTGAGGACCAATCCTTGAAAACATGGGTCTTTAGGAGACATGCCATATCCCAACAATGGCATTTGCCATGAGCAAATGCTTTTGGTGAAGTGTTGGCTAAGGTCTTGGGTCCATTTTTAATGTATTTGTTGTGGTGGTGGTTGTTCTATGTGTTATTTTCATATTTTGGGTAATATTCCTCCATCAGATGCATCTTTTGCAAATATTTTGTCCTTTTATGACTTGTCTTCTCAGGCTCTTGACAGTGTCTTGCAGAGATCAAGAAAAAA
Organism: Tamias sibiricus; assembly: GCA_025594165.1. Lineage (NCBI taxonomy): Eukaryota > Metazoa > Chordata > Mammalia > Rodentia > Sciuridae > Tamias > Tamias sibiricus. Next base: position 64,640,754 of record CM046659.1, read on the forward strand.
ATTTTTTTTTTTTTTTTTTTTATTGCAGTTCAGTCTATCAATCTTTCTTTTATGAGTCGTTTAGATATTGTACTTACAGTCTTGTCACTCACCCTAAGGTTATCTAGTTTTCTACCATGCTATTTTCCAGGTATTTTGTTGTCTTCATTTTATATTTTAGTTCTTTATCCATTTTGAGAAAAATGTTGTGAAGGTTATAAGAGCAATTCCTAAATTTCTTTTTAACCTAGATGTTAAATTCATGTGACAGTATATGTTTAAAGAAATACGTTTTCTCCTTTGTTTTGCCTTTGCTTCTTTGTCAAAGGTCAGCTGATGTTATACCATGAAAGATTTGGCTTTTTTCAAATGCCTTTATGTCTTTATTGCTATGATCATGTATTTTTTCCTTTGTCTTCTTGTTCCAATGAGTTATATTAAATAATTTTTGAAAGATGAACCAGCTTTATGTGCCCATAATAAATTCTGCTTTGTTGTAACATAAAATTATCTTTATACATTGTTAGATCGAATTTGTTTATATTCTGCAACTATGTTCAAGAAAAATATCAGAAAAATATTGATCTCCAGTTATATTTTCTTATGATGTCTCTGACTAGTTTTGGTATTAATGTGCTGGCTTTATGAATGAGTTAGAAAGTATTATCCTTGTTCCACATAATGTAAGAATATAGAAATTGGTAAAATTTCTCTCTTTTATGAGCCTTTTGAATATAATGTGCTCATGTATTTTTGTTGGCATTTGTCCTGCTTGGCATTTTCTGAACTTGCTCAATCTCTAACTTGGCATCTGACATAAATTTGAATACATTCTTAGTCAATATTGCTTTCTGTGCTTCTTTATTTTGCTATTTCCTTTCCTTTTGGTATCCAATTATGATGTATCTTTTGCAGTTGTCCCATGGTTCATGGAGATTCTATTTTGAATTTTCCACTCTACTTTTTTTTTTTTTTTTCAGTTTCAATTTCAGAGATTGTTTCTTCAGTCATGTCAATAATCCCATCCAAGCATTCTTCATTTTGGTTATAGTATTTCTGGTATTTAGTAGTTTTCAATATTTTTTCTTAAAATTTGCATGCGTCTGCTTACATTTCCTATCCACTCTTTCATGGTGTCTATGTTATTCATTTGAGTTATCAGTAAATTAATCATAATTATTTTAAAAACTTGTCTGAAAATTCATTCATTCCTGTCCTATTTGAGTCTGTTTGTGATATTTGCTTTGTCTCTTTAAACTATTTTTATCTTTTAGTATGCTTTGAATTAAAAAAAAAATAGCTGAATATGGTAAACTAAGTAAAAGGAACTATGCAAAAAGGCTTTTAGTAATGAGGTGGTGATGTATAGGAGAAGGAAACTATTGTATAGTCTTGTCATCAGTGTTTTTGTGAGCCTTTACCTCTAGACCTCACCAGTTCTTCTCATTTTCCTCCCACCACCCCCTCAGGTAGGAGAGAAGGGGTAGACTGATGTTGGATATTTCCTTTCTTAAAATTGAAGGTGGAGTTGGACAGAATTTGGTCTTTCCCTCCCTTAAGGTTAGGCTTTAGTGATACCCCGTCATGTTAGGATTTGGCTAAATAGTTTTAACTGAGGGCAGACCTTGTTAAGAACAGAATGCTATGGGATATTCAAAATTGTTCATTTTCTCTCTCCCCCTTCTGGAAGCATGAGCAGATGGCCCTGTGAGAACACTGTATAGCTCCTAGTGGAAACCACTAAGGTACGGATACACTGCAGTGACTGGGTCTATTTACAGTTTTTATGTCTCAGAATTGTCCACACTTTAACAATTAATTTATTGCAGCTTAGGTATTCCTACCCGGGAACTATTTCATTTCTAAAGTAGGTCTGTGCAGAATGGTTCCCACCCAGTACATTGTCATTCCCTATACTCAAGTATTTCCTGTTTGCTGGGGGGTGGGAGGAGGACCAAAAGTTTTTCCTATGACCCTATTCTCTAAGATACCTAAGAAATTTATTGATGTTATAGTTTTGTTTCTTACTTGTTCTTAGGTCAGAGGTCAATTTCTAAAGTGCTTACACTATACTTGAAACTGAAAGTTTCTGTATTTTTAACAGAATATTGTATTGAAGGGCTGGGGTTGGGGCTCAGTGGTAGTGCTTATCTAGTATGTGTGAGGAACTAGGTTCGATTCTCAGTACCACATATAGATAAATAAAATAAAGTTCCATTGACAATTAAAATATTTTAAAAAATGAATATAGTATTGAGAAATACTGGTGGTAGAAATTTTAGTTTTACTGTTTTTTTTTTTTTTAATCTATTTAGACTTTAACTGGCATAGATAACTTTCTGAATTAGAAGAGAAAATATTAATTTCTTCATAAATTTTTTTCCTATTTAGCTGCTAATTATGAATGATAACTTAAATATAATTTAATGATTATATTTGATAATTGAATTTTTTTTGGAGGGGAAGTACCTGAGATTGAACTCAGAGACACTTAACCACTGAGCCACTTCCCCAGCTCTATTTTGTATTTTATTTAGAGACAGGGTCTCACTGAGTTACTTAGGGCCTTGCTATTGTTGAGGCTGACTTTGAACTCTCGATCCTTCTGCCTCAGCCTCCCCAGCAGCTGGGGTTACAGGCGTGCACCACAGCACCTGGCTGATAATTGAATTTTTAAGACAGAATGTGTTTGTATTACAATTTAATTCATGACCGCTATATATCTGTACTTTGATTTATAGATCTTTACTTTTATCTCATGATTTTATAAGAAAGTGATTTTATATATTGCATATAATTTAGACAAAAAGTACAGGGAAATTTCAGATGTCACATAGTTCTAATTTGTTTCTATGTTTCTCTTTAAAGAATGCATTTTCTGAGAATATCTTGGTAATTGTTCATGTCATGTTCGATTTCCTTTTTGAGCTTAAAGATAAACAATAATTTGCTAGGGGTATGTCTTTCAAGTCTAAGAAAATGAATATACTGAAACATGTTGACACAAAAGATGAATTCTCTTCTGCCAGCACTTCAGTCCAGTCCCTAATCTTGCTTTATAATTAATTAGCTGTCAGAATCGCTAAACTTCCATGAAAAGACTACACAGATGTCATGGCAAATAGTTCCTGAAATTAAGATCTGAACTGGGAATGTTTTTCATCCTGACCTTACAATTCTCTTTATTGATTTTGCTGTCATTTTCACCTGTTAAGAACAGAAAGAGATGGAAATGGTGCTTATTTGTTTCTAAGAAGGATTTGTCATAGAATATATGAAAAAATAGCTTAGAATTTAATATCACAAATTGTATATGTGTGTGTGTGTGTGTGTGTGTGTGTGTACACATGCTCACATGGCCTTAAATACTCAGTACTGAAGTTATGAAATGAAAGGATATAAAATGAACCAATTGAAATTTCAAATAGAATAAATGATTGAAGCAGTATTTTTCAGTTTACTCTACATTACTTTAACTTATTTTTACCTTGGTCATTATTTATTAAAAATGCAATGATTTTGTTTGCTTAGAAATAAATTTAAATTTTTAATATTTCTTTTGTGAGTTTGAAGAGCATTTGGTATCATTAGAGAATTAAATATTCTCACTATAATGGAATATTTTAAATTAATGTGAGTTTTAAAAATTTTGAGGATGCAATTTTTTAAAATGAAATTAAATTTTATTTTTATTTCTCATTTTTATTGGTGCATTGTAATTATACATAAGAGTGGGATTTGTTGTTACATTTTTTCACAATATGACAACATAAGAACTATTTTGAGAGTATAATAATAAATTATAAATTACAGAATGTGTTTTATATATTCTATATATAGAATATGAAATAAATGTTATGTATTTATGTCTATAAATATGACATTTTAATAACTTATTTTAATTTCAAATTCTTATGCTAATTTTCTCCTATGAACACTATATAATTAGAAAGCTCTGATTGCACTTAAAGTTCTATGTAAATATAATTTTAATTTCAAAAATGCATATATTTCCTGTATTAATCACATTATGCTGTGTAGTGTAATTAAGAAAATACTGGCACACTATTTTAGAATTTTTAGGGGTATTACAATATAAAGTACAGCATTATTGCCTTCTTACATAAATACTTGTCCATTTAAGGACTTATTTCTTACCAGGATTAATAGTTCATGTTTACAATCCCACTTACTCAGGAGCTGAGGAAGGAGAATTGAATGTTTGAGACAACTCTGGAACTAAAATTAAAAAGGGATTAAGATGTACTTCAATGGAATAGTTCTTGTTGGGCATGTACAGGGACCTGGGTTCAATCTCTAGTCACACACACACACACATACACACACACACACACACACACACACACACCCCACAGTTTCTTTGAAAAAAATCTATTATAAATGAATTATTTAGCATAGATTTTGGAAAATTTGGAACTCTTAATTCTCAGAAGTGTACAAAGTAATCTATTGTCTCACTTAAAGTACATCTTAATTTTTTTTTCCACATACAATTATTTTTAAATCTGGTATTTTACTACAAATGTGAAGTCCTTGGTTTACTCATTACATTAATGGCAGAGAAAAATAAAGAATCATTTTCATATTCACTCCTAACAGTGCTGAGTTTTATGTTGGTCCTCCCACCTATAAGGGCTGTCTAAAAATCCAGAGAAGATTTAAAAGTAAAATGTGGCTAAAGCTGTCACAGGCCATCCCTGGGCTGTGTGTGTGAGCTATAAGCACTTGAGCATATGGGAGGATTGGCCTGGTGTTGTATGCTCTTTGGGCCATGCGACACATGTGGTCACTTTCCCTTTGATCTGCCTTTGATCCCACGTAGCACCTGATGGGTGTGGCCTTCCAAGATGTCAGTCAATCTGCTGACCACAAGATATCACAAAGCTAGACTCAACCCCTTGAAACCTGACCCCTTACCTTTTTGGAATGGCATGTTCTATCAACAGCTCAATAAATAGGATGGTTTCAGACATGCTCCTCACTTCTTTTATCTGCCTCTCTTACTTCCCCTGTGGGAGCTGGGGCTAAGGAGATAAACTGCGGAAGAAAAAGGTACTTTCTGTGTCTGTGTAATTATTTTGTGCCAACCCAAATTCACCTGGAATGACCCTGACTGATTTAGTCTTCTGTTGTGACATAAAGCCATCAGAAAACAATCAATATAAGGAAGGAATGGTAGACATACACCTTGGAATAGACGAGAATTTATTGACTGATTGTAAAATATGCGTCTCTTTCTCTTGAGACATTTGCCAATGAGAAAACAGTAGCATAAAAATTTGAATGGAGTTTTCAATTGTCATCTGGGCTTCAAGAATAAAACTTAGAGTTTGGGATCTGCAAAGGGGCCACATCATAAATTTGATTGAAAACCAATACCAACTATCCCAGCCATAACAAATATTAAGCCTTTTTTAAATTAAGTTAATCACTGATTCAAAAAGGGTGATCTTACTCTTTCATAACTCCTGGCCCAAAGCAAATATCACTCAAATTGAGAAGAGCATATCATGCAGAAATGCAATGATTCGCATTTCTAAATAAAATTTTCATCAAGCAACACAAAGTAGCCAATTACAAAAAAAAAAATGGAAATACTACAAATAGAACTAAAATAGACACAGATAAGGCCAGATATTAAAGTTCATGTGTTTTATTTTTTCAAAAACAAATGAAAGAATGACAGATGAGAAAAATAGAGAATAAATATATGATAATTTTACTTGATGATTTCCTTAGGTGAGTTTATCCTGCTTTGAGTTTGCAATGTTTCAGGCTTATTTTGCTAGGTATCCTATCCATTCTTAGTTTTTTTTTTTTTTTTTTTTTTTTTTTTTTTTTTCCCTAAATTCATCCAGCCTTTATCATCTAAAAACTTGCTTCTCCTGCACACTTACTTTTCTTTTGGTATGTAAGTATTAAATCTTTTATTTATGTCATATTTTATGCATTTTTCTATGTTATTTAAGATTTTTTTCTATTTTCATCTCAGTGTTTTAGTTTGCATATTTATCTCATCTATCCTCAGCTCATTACGCTCTTAAACTTTGCCTAGTAGTATATTATTAAAATGATCTAGTTCTTGATCTCTACTATTTTCAACAAATGGTTTGTACAATTGATTCTTCATAATAAATGATTACAAAGATAGACTAAAAATATACTAAGAACTTTTATTTGTATTTACTTACAAAAGTTTACCAATATTTAATTTCAATAGTTAAAGAGCCAGGCACATTGGTGCATGCCTGTAATCCCAGTACCTCTGGAGGCTCAGGTAGGAGGATGGCAAGTTCAAAGCCAACTCAGCAATTTGGCAAGGCCCCCTGAGCAACTTAGCGAGACCCTGGCTCACAGTGAAATTTCAAAAGCGCTAGAGCAGTGGTTCAGTGGTTAAGCATGCCTGGATTCAATCCCTGGAACCAAAAATATAAATAAATAAAAATAAAAATAAAAAATAAAAAATAAAGACAAAATAACAATATAGCATTCCCTAAATCAATGCTGAAGAGGGTATAATATTAATACTAAAACCATAAAAACAGATTGAAAAGCAACATATGATGGTCAACCTTATTAATGCAAAAAAATAGAAGAAGAAAGATTCTAATGAGCAATAAACAACAAAATCTTTCCTGAATTGTTTGAATATTCTTCTTGAGTACAAAATTTGCCAAATGTTAGAATATATATTGGTAAATTTTATCTATTTAAGATATGAAGGGAGTATAAGGCCCTGGGTTCAATTCCCAGCAACACACAAACACATACACACACACACACAAAAAAAAATATATATGAAGGGAGTATATCCATTCATAGGATTATGAGATCAAATTTATAACTTGTTTTACAAAATTGAGCAATAACTCATTGACAAATATTATCAAATTAGGCATTAAAGATATTTTTCATGCTCCCCCAAGTATCTATAAATAGCCATTGAACTTCTACAATAAGCATTCATATTTAAACAGTAAGATATTTCTTTAAAAATATAAATCATGTTAATGCACATGTACAAATATGTCACAATGAATCCCACTATCATGTATAATTACTATGCATCAATAAAAATTTTGTTTTAAAATCGGTAATAACACAAGGAATTTTTCTAATATCATTTCCATTATATGTTTTTATTTGATTGACATTATCAGCAAAATTAGATGATCAACATGTTTAAAAGATTGGAAATAGAAAATTTCATCATTTACATATATTATTTTCTAAATCTAAATTTAAAAAAATCCCAGATTATTTAACTAATAACAGCAGTCACTAATATTGTGTGTAGAGAGTTTAATATTCAAAAGTCCAATACATTTCTGTAAAATGTCATGAGAAATAGAAGTATAATTCAAATTAAAATTCCAAAATGTAATTTATCCAAAACAATAAGAAGTATCACAGGGAATATTGCCTAAATAAATAATTCAGTTATATTTAAATTATTTTTAATATTCAAATGTAAAAATAATTTAACCACATAGATTAATCTACATGGATGTCATAACAGCATGTTTGAGCAAAAAAAAATGTAAGTTTCAAAACAATATTGATTGAAATTTAACTTAACATATCTGAAGATTTAAAACAACCTTCAAGAAACAAAACATTATTTTGGAATAAATTCATATTCAAAAATGGACAAAGACATTAAATCACATGTTAAATGCAACTTGCAGAACTTTGATAGCATCTGAGCCACCATGGACAGAGAGTAAAAAAAAATCATAGGTTAGATGTTCACAGGATCTTCAGAAATGTTGGTAACGTTTTCTTACTAGGTACTCGAGTGTACATAAGTATTGGTTTTATTATTTTTTCCTTCAAATCAGCCATGTATAATTAGTTTTTTTTTTAATATTTAAGCCAAATGAAAGTATATTTTTAAATCATTTTCATAGCTATTGCCTTGGAGATTATAATTAACATCTCCTTTTAAAACAGTTTAGTTCACATTAATAACAACTTAATTTTAATAGTATACAAAATATTTCTACATTAGAATTCAGATCTCTCCTTTTCCATGACATTTGGTTTCTATGAACTGCACATGTCTACATTGTGAGCTTATAAACACAGATGTATAAGTCTTGCTTTATGCAGTTGTTATGTAAGATAACAAGAGGAAAGTAAAAATATATATATGTATACATATATATATTTTATACTTAATTCTATTTACCTATCTATTTACAGGTACCTACCTACTTGTACCTTTATTTCTTTGTGTGTATTTGAATTACTCTCTAGTGTCCTTTCTTTTGATTCTGAAGTAGTGTCTTCAGTACTTTGTAAAGACTGGTTTTGCTAACAACAAATTTTTATGGCTTTTTCTTATCTGGAAATGTCTTATTTCTTTTTATTCATTTATCTATGTTCTGGGGATTGAACTAAGGGGCAGTTACCACTACTGAGCTTAGTTTCCAGTCCTTGTCTTTTGCTTCTCTTCCTCCTCTTTCACCTCCTTCAGTTCTTCCTCCTCATTCTCTTTCTTCTTTGCCTTCTTCATCTTCTTCTTCATCATCTTCATTATCTTGTTGTTCCCCTCCCCCTTCTCCTCCCCCCCTTCTTCTTCTTTTTCTTTTTTTTTTTTTTTTTTTTTTTTTTTTTTTGAGACACATCTCACTAAGTTGCTTAGAACCTTGCTAAGTTGATGAGGTTGTCCTCGTGCTTGCACTCCTGCACTCCTCCTACCTTAGCCTCCTCAGTTGCTATGATTACAGGCATACCATATATGTGACCAGCTCACCTTTATTTTTAAAGCATAGTTGTACTGACTAAAGTATTTTGACAAATGGTCTGTTGCTTTCAGCATTTTTATGATATTACAGTTATTTCTGACTTCCACAGGTTTTTTTTTTTTTTTTTTAATGTGATTCTAGCTGCTAATGTTGTTAGTTATCTCTTGTGCAAGATGATTTTTCCTTTTTTTTCCCTAGACTTTGTTTCCTTTGGATTTAGACTGGATACTGTTTGGGGAATGATGTGCCTCTCAAACCTTCTGTTTATACAGGAATATTCAGAGTTTCTGTGATTGGAATATGAGCCCGTAACCTAACTAGTCCATCCTGGTTTGACTTGACTGCCTGTGTAGTACTGTAGGCAGGTAGGGTGTAGCTGGAGAAGGTGGACCACCAAGGATGTGCACTGGAAGGTTTGTTCTTCCCTGTGGCTCCTTCCCCATTCTGTTTCCTGATCCCAGCATGGGCTGAGTGGTTTTCCTCTGCTTGGTCCTTGGTCTATGATGGGGTCAGAGTAATGGAGTAGGTTATAGACTGAAACCTCTGACACTGTAAGCCCCAAATAAAACTTTCCCCTTCTAAGTTGTTCTTTTTGGGCATTTTGGTCACAGTTAACAAAAACAACAACAAAGAAAAAAAAAAAAAAGAAAGAAAGAAAAGAAAAAATCTGACTACAACAGAAAATTTGACTATGACATGCTTACAAATGCATATATTTGAATTTATAATACTTAGAGTTCTATGAGATTCTTTTATGTTTATAGTCTATGAGATTCTTTTATGTTTATATTCTTTTATGTTTATGTATATAGAAAACCTTGCTTTCATTAAATTTAGCAAGGTTCTGGTAATTTCTTTGTGAAATATCATTTCTCTTTCTTCTCTCATTTTTTTTTTCTTTTGGGTATATTTATGCAATTGATGTTGTTCCACAATTTTCTACAGTTATCTCCATTTTTCTACTTGATTTCATTTTTTTTTTCCCCTCAGTTTGGTCATTTCAACTCATCTATCCTCAACTTTGTTAATTATTTCAAAAGATAAAAGACATTCTTGATTCAATTTAATAATATTTTCTTTTTAATTATTTTACTTTTTAACTTATTTTTGATTCCTTTTTAATTTAAACTTCTTTATTGATATTCTATATTTTGTGAAACATTATTCTAATACTTTCTCATATTTATTTTTAAATTCTTTGATCATATTTAGAATTTCTGATTGAAAATCTTAGTATTATATACAAAACCTGAGTTTCTTCAGGTTTCTGAATGTTTTCCCTGTTTATGAGGCGTATGTTCCTGTTTTTTGTTTTTTATGTCTGATTTTTGTGGTTGAAAAATGAACATTTTTAAATAACTTAATGCTATAAGTCTAGAAACACAAAGTACTAACTTCCCTGTTATTTTTATTGTTTAGTTTTTGTGTCATTTCTACTGTTAAAGTTTATATATTGGATATCTTGGGAAAATTCTACGAAATCTGTATTTTTTATCCACTGTGGACACTGAAATCTTTGCTTAATTAGCTTAGTGATCAGTTAATTACTGAGCAGATTTCTCTTTTGGCCCTGAAACAATTCATCATTCAACTTTTGTCCAGGGCTCTGTTCGTTCTGAGGTACAACTTCAAATCCATGACAATTTATAACTACCTTGGCCTTTCCTTCCTTGTTACTGAGACCTTCCAAATCAACTAGAGTTGAGAGATTAGGGCTTTTCCAGGCATTCCTTACATATATTCATTGATTTCTAAAGTCCTAAAAGTGTGTTTATATCTTTATAAAGGACTCTATGTAAATCTCATCCTCCAGATTTTTTTTATTAGATTTATTTGCTACCCTCTCATTCTTCAAAAATGGTATTGCTGCCTCAGGCAACTGAAATGCTAAATATTTGCCACTTATTGCTTTTGACCATCGATCTGAGGATAGGGATTTTCTATCAGAAGGACCTCTGAGCCAGATGAAATAAATATAAGCTCAGTGAATGCGGCCCTTATAGTTTCCAGACAGGTCAGAGTGATAATTTTGTTGAGATGAAATTTTGTGAAGCTACAAACCTATCATCTAACTTCTCATGTTTGCCAAGCTGATTCATAAGGGCTTCTTGTGGCTTAGAGACAGGGCATGGGCTTATAATAATCCCACCAAAGTCACAAATGGTTCTTGGATTGCTATAAGACTCTGTAAAAATTTCTATAGTTCTAAAAACATTGACTTTTAACAATTTCTCTCACTGTTTTTTTTTTTTTTCTCTTATGGAAGAGCAGATTTTTAGAGATTTAACTCTTCTACTCAAAAATCTTTCTCAGCTGCCTCTCTCTAGACATAGTAAAGTTGTTAAGAAGGAGTAAAAGCACAGGATTCACTCTAACAGCTCAAATCTTAGTTTAACAACAGTCATTTCAGCAGAAATAAAAGCATTTCTGATTAACTTGTTCCTTTGCTGTTTTCTTTCACATAAAACAAATCACAGACATACAGTTCAGTGATTCTAGATCAATAAGTCTTGATAAATATAAGTTGGTAAACTTGGGACATTTGTCATATTGGGATCAAAATTAATTTCAGCTTCTTTTTTAGGTGAAGAGAAACCTTAAGAAGTTATAATATTCTCAACCTATTTACAGAATGAAAAGGAACCTAAGCATCTACTTATTTATTTGTTTCAGCTGAAAATTCTGTGACAGTTTTATTAGACTCTAAAACTCCTGAAGAAAAATAGTAGATGTATAATGAACACATAAATATTCAAATAACTCATTGTAAACACATGAAATATTGGTGCAATTTAAATATCCAACTCTTGCATTCTACACATAGCACAACAACAGCAAAGATATTGTTAAATGACTTTTATTCTTAAACAAATATACTGTTCTACTATAAATTTTCACTTTGTTATATTTTTTTAATCTTCTTAATTGTAACCTGGATTTGGTTTGAGCATAGGTGTGGAGAAGCTAAATTAGCAAATTATCATTAGATTAACATATAGTTGAAGAAACATCAATAAAATATATACATTATTATAAAATAAAATCCTATGAAAACAGTTTATTTTGGGGGGAGTATTTTCTTTTCTAGGACTAGATTCTGTCAATAGTCTGCTAGCCTTACTTAAAGGTGATTAGTTCTGTCATGCCGATTAGGTGTAGATGTAGGCTTCTCACCCATTTCCCCTTCAATGCCTCCTACTATCTTGCACATACTATCCAAGAAATTTCAGAGCTTTCAAGTTACTAAATTTCATGGGCATTTCCCCCAAAGATAGAAAAACTGAAAACAGCATTATGAATGCTGCGAATACGTACAAGGTACAATATGGGATTTTGTGATTAATTCTATGTCATTAGCCCTGATCCATGAATTTTGCTAAAAACATTCACGTGGCTCAGCCACACCTATGTTCATTACAAAACTGAAATTCCTCAGTATTTTGGGACCTCTTCTGTTCAAGAATAGTAAAATGTCTTCAGCAAATGAGAAATGAGTAAGGGTATGGATTAACAATACATTATTTGAAAATATGCATCATGGGTTGAAATATTGTTATAAATGTAGAACACTTCTAGTTCATAGACCATTAGATTTATCATTAATAGAACTCAAATGTATATCAATAATCAGTTTGAGGTAGTAAGAACTCACAGAACACAGTTGTAATACTATTTCATGTATACATATTCAAAGGTTTCCTTTCTATTTCTATATTTAAAAAAAACAAATATTATCAGTTATTTTCATACATTTTTAAAAATTAATGTAAAACATGATATTGAAAGATGCTATCTGACCTTTTAAACTATGTATTCTGATTAACTGTTTCCCCATGTTTGCAGTGGCATTCGAGGAGTGCACTGAATGTCTACACAATAAAGACACAGAATATTGAAAAGGTCACCAGGGTGTGATGATGAAAATTGCCTCAGAAAGCTACTGATCTTAGAGGTATTGTCTTCATAAAATAGGCTAAAAATTGGCAGAGCAAAGAATCCAAGGCAAATATTTTCTGATAATAAATACAAAAAGAAAAAAGCAACAAATATTATAAGCAAAACGTTTTTATTTATGTTTATTTTTTAAAAATTTCTCTTAATTGATACATAAAAACACAAAAGTAGCATATTAATGGGATACCCTTTGATTTTTTTGGGGGGGTGTTACTGGGGATTGAACTTAGGGGCACTCAACCACTGAGATATACCCCCAGCCCTTTTTTTGTATTTTATTTAGAGGCAGGGTCTCACAGAGTTGCTTAGTACCTCAGCATTGCTGAGGCTGGCTTTGAACTCTGGATCTTCTTCCTGCCTTAGCCTCCTGAGCCACTGGAATTACAGGAATGCACCACCACGCCCAGCTGTGATGTTTTGATATGTGTTTTGCAAATTATAATATTTAAACAGGTTGAATTTATCTATCTACTCATACACTTATCATTTCTTTGTGGTGAAAACATTTAAAATACACTTTTCCAGCTTTGTGAAATACATAGTACATTTTTGTCATCTACTGCCACCCTACTGTATAATAGCACACCAGAATTTTTACTTCTACTTGAGTGCAAATTTGTACTCATTGATTAATTTCTCTCCATAATTTTCTCCTACCCTGTTTTCCTCAGACTCTGGTAATCGCCCTTCTACTTTGAAATTCTGTGATATATATTTTTTACATTCCACCAGTTCCATCCATGTTGTTTCAAATGGCATGATTTCTTTTCTATGGCTGATGGTATTCCATTGTGTACAAGAGCCAACTTTTTGTTGTTGTTGATCAATTTGATGGACTCTTTTATTACAATTTCTTGATTTTTGTGAATAGTACTGCAACAAATATGGGATTGTGAATCCAATACAACTTTAAATATATTCTTTAAAGCTGGCATTTCATTCAGAAACATCAGAATATTCACATCAATTGTTAAAAGCCCCTTTAAGTTGAATGTATCAATTGCTTTACCCCTCCTCATATTTGTATGTAAGTAATATGCTATAATAGATACTTAAGTTCAGAAAAAAAACTGCAGCTTAATTAAGTAATGCTTTTAAAGAAATCAGTGTGTAAAATCTGCACATTCTGAAATTATGTTACTGATAGTCCTTGTCCTCTATGCCAATCTAATAATAGGGACCTGGTTTTGAGAAAAAGGAAAAAGAAGTTTTGTTGCTTTGCTAGCAAAGGAGAAACACAGGGGACTCCTGTCCCAGGGGCTGTGATTCTGCCCATCAGCAGGAACAAGGGGCTTTTAAAGAGGTGACTCAAAGGCTACATTCCGCCTGTTTTCTGCTGGAGTTGTAATTCACTTGTTCGTATGGGAGTTAGTCATTTGTGAGATCTTCTGGTACCATCCCCGAAGTCTGAATTTCTTCATTCCTATGGTGGGTGTGTACTCAAGGACAGATGCATCTGCCTAAAATGGGGAAGAAAGCTAATCCTGTTTCCCCCAAGATTATGGAAGGGGAGTGTCATGAGCTGTGCTATTAATAATTACTTGCAGGTGGATTGTCTTTAAATGCAAGTGTACATTCAATCACACCAATCATCAAATACAAACAATGCAAAAGTATTGGATGTGCAGGAGCACCCCAACTAGCATTCAATGCACACTAATTTAACACTATAAGCAAATCACACACTCCTAGGGCAACCATGAGCCCCCAAATACCTCTGATGCCACATGACTTCTCTTAGATAAAGAGCAGACATTGTCCTTCTCTGGTGGTTCTTTCCAGCCAATGGCTGGACATCAGGGAATGGTGGAGTCAGTCCAGGGATGGAGAGCAAGACAGCCATCTCACTGATGTCCTTGAAGCAAAACTCTTCAATGTGTCAGGACCAGCAACTTAAATACAGTTCCAAGTTGGTGGTATACGTTGATGATTGGTTACACCCAGAGAAAGTTAATGTCCATTGGTTATGTCCAGTGAGGTGATGTAATTGAAGCTGGGCATGTTCTTTGTGCATATCCATGGAGATGTGCTCCCTATCAATTGTAACCAGTCATTGCTAAGCATGCCTATGGCTAGTACCCCTAACAGCTCTTTATAAATTGCAAGCAGACATGACTAAGCAGTTCAATGGCTGCTGTTCCTTATGGCCAGCAATTTAGTGAGTCCCAGCATGTCTATGGCAGATGCTCCTTACACTAAAAAATGACCTATTTCTACACTATCTTTTTCATTATTTACATGTATTCCTTTTCAAAAAAATTATCAAGTCAGCATATACAGTACAGTGGATCTAAAGATAGACATCTGACATCAGCATATGTAAAACTTCTTCCACTGTGAACACAAGAAAGAGATTATTGAAACTAAAAAGAAATTTAAAGAAAAACTTCCTTTGTGTGTTATTTAATTATGTGTATTTAATTATTTAATTATGTGTATGTTACATATTGATAAAAATTGCATATATTTATATGAAAATGAAGTAGTTTTAAGAGGTAAGCAAAAACACAAAAGTATGAAAGTTTATAGAGACTACCAAATAGTTCTTATTTAATTATGCAAAAACAGTGATAACAACTCTGACATAATGGATATCTGATGAAAGCAATCAAGCCAGGGAAAGATCATGATTATCAATCTAATTCTGTGACCAAAACACGAACATACGTGTATACAAATATCATACACCTATATTCATCACTTTCTAACTTTGGATACTACACAATTGAGAAATAGCCCACAAACTTCCTTTAAAGAATTCTCAAGTATTAACTTCTTATTATCTATTCAGCAGTTTGTGTCTTCCCTTAGCAAAATCTGCGAACATTAATCACCTCTATGTTTAATAAAAGCAAATATATTCTGTATGACACACTTGAATGTGGGCTTAAAATCTTGTCTCCATTGTGCCTTTAGAAAAGGAATCTTGGACATATTCTTTGTCCTTTCATCCCTAAAATAATAATAATGCAATTATTTTCCCTGTGAATTTTCAGTGATCACCACCTTCTCTTCTGTCATTCATCAGCTTTTGTGTCATTTCCTTAGCAAGGTCTTCTCTATTTCTGAATATTCTAACAACACCACCCTCATTTATATAACAGTGCCTGTCATTTTCTTTCAATGTTCTTGGCATAATTTTTAGATATTTATACCTGTAAGTTTGTTATCTCCAGTCTTTCACCAATTTTATTTCCCTACGTGGTGGGTTAGACTGTAATCATTTGCTTCTCCCAAAACTGGAAGGGTATCTAGAGAATCCATTGACAGGTAAATGGATGGGATCTATATAAATTACATATGTACTAAAAGATTTCACCATAGGGAGGAAAATTATCTAGATACACATAAGTTTAGTACCCCAAGGAGCATGCTTAGACTGAAAATAATAATTATTTTCTGTAACTCTGAAAAAAAAAATTATCAGTGAGAGCACAAATTAAACCAGGATTTATTCATTCAGTAATGTCTGGAAAAAATTGAGAAGCAAAAAATACATTCTTATTCAAAATAAATTTTGAGCACAATAAATTGGAAGAAGGAAGCAGTAATATATTTTAGCACATACCCTAAGTGATTAAAGAAAATAAAGTATGCAAGACCTCAGTTCTACACTTTTCTGAAATTAGTAATCTCCATATTCCATGGCTTAATACAATGAATATCATATTTAAGTAAGTTTTAAAATATAGAAATGTCACAATCCCCCGATAGCTAATTTGCTGAGAGATTCATCATGAGAGTATGAATGCTACTACATATGACAGATCCACTATTAACATCTTGATGAATGGAAAAGATCTGAGGATTTCTCCTCTAAGATCCACAACGTAAACAACTAGAAAATTGGCCAAAAAACTAAAAATTATTTCCTTTTGACACTGTCTTAAAATGTATGCAAGGCTGTGAACATTGAAAGAAAGCACATGCAGCGTATTGCGTGATTTCTGTCTGCAGTGTTCCTGGAATTACTTTTTGAAACATAATACAGAAAGAAGAGCCCAAGCAGAACACAAAGGTATTATTGGTTTAACATGAAGGTGGAAGAAGTACGAATTAAATCCAGCACAAATAGAAGAAACAAGATAAAAATCATCTATTTGATTGAGAAGCTCAGTACAAATCTGGTTACAAATTTATAAGAGGGTTTTAAAGAAAGAAACCAGATGATCCTAATCTTAAAGCAAAAATATATGTGGTTATCCAAAGAATTTTAAAAAGTGCAAAGTTGGAAGACTTATGCAAACTTATGCTAAGGTTTACTCTAATCTATATAGATTATAATGTTATCAAAGTAAATGGGATAGAATAAGTTGTCCAGAAGTTCATCCACCCACATACAGTTCATACTTTTTACCTAATTTGCCACTGCTATTAGGCAAGGCTATTATTTTGGACAAAGTGTGTGTTTGGTTTAATAGAAGATTAATGCTTGTCTCTTATGGTGAGTTAGGCAAAATTTACTTTTCTTTAATTTTTTGGATGGCACAGTGTTAATTATTATTATTATTTCCTCCTTAAATTATAGATTCAAAGCTAAAACCTTCAAATATATAACTTCTAAAAACATAAGAAAAGTTATTTGCAATGATTGGCAAAAATTTATAAATAGGACACATAAAGCGTGAAACATTTTTTTTCAAAAAAATAAAAAAAATTGATAAATTGAATTTCAACAAAATTAAAAGTCCACCCTTCCATAATTTCTGGTAAAAAACAATGTAAAAAGTGGCAGATGGAAGGATTTATTTATTTATTTTCCTGATGGTGCTGGGGATTGAACCTAGGGCCTTGTGTATACAAGGCAAGCACTCTACCACCTGAGCTATATTCCCAGCACCCAAGAAGAATTTATTTTCTGTATGCTTATCTGATACAAGATATGTATCCAGAATATACAAAGAACTCCTACATCTAACAACACAAACCACTTACTACATATTTCCAAAATATATGAACACTTCTAGGGATAGTGGTAGATAAATGGCCAATGATTACATAAATAGGTGCCAAACTTCATCAGTCATCAGATAAAACCATAATGAAATATCATTATACACAATTAGATAAAACCATAATGAAATATCATTATACACAATCTATTAGAGTAGCTAAACTTAAAAACAGACTATACCAAGAGTTAGCAAGGAGTTTGTACAGCTGAATTCTCATAGTATGCTGGTGAAGATGTAAGACTGTCTCCATCCTGTATGATGTTTATTGAGTTTGCCCCAAACTTGAGCTGATAAGAAGATTGGACAAAAGACAAACACAAATAAATATAGAGAAAAGCGGGACTTGGTGGACCAATGGAACTCTTGGTGGGAGAAGCCTGGCCACAAACAGGCTCTGCATGTTTATTACATGGGTTTAAACATCAAAAGGATTTATTGCAAGAAAGCTTTTTCAAGATAAACAAAAACAGGCTTGTGATCAGGAACAGCCCAGTTAAAAGCTTATCAGCTCGCACTCATTATCTCTTCTATCTCCAGGCAGCTGGTGTTTGGACCCAAGGCTATTGAAGTGATAAATTCTGTGAGTCACAGAACCTCCTTTAAACAGAGGACCACAAGTGACTGAGCAGTCTCAATCCTCGTGTTTCCACCGAGAGTTCTCAGAAGGGCGTCACTTCTGCCTAGGATGGTTCAAAAAAACTTTAATTCATTGGTCACTTTAGACATAAGACTGTATAATAACTTTGGAAAACCATTTGGGTGTTTTAATAAATTTCAGCATACACTTACAATATGGGCCCCAACAGTGTTTTTATATGTACTTACACAGAAGAAATAAAACATGCTTACATAAAATCTTCCATGTGAATATTTGTAGTTCATATTTATGGGGGGGAAAAACTGGAAAAAATTCAAATGACCATCATCAGATAAGTGTAAACACATATTGTAATATACATGCTCAATGGAATACTGCTCATCTTTCTGTGTATACCTATCCATATGTGGTGCTGGGAGTTGAACTTGAGACCTCATGCAGGATAAATACCCAGAAACTCTCACCAGTTTTATAAACCACAGTTGTTATTGTAGCAACTTATATAAATCTCGACATCATGCTGAGTAAAAGCAGACACACACATAAGAGGAATTTCTGAGTGATTTGGTAATTGTTAAATGCTGGGAAAGGTAAACTAATTTATTATAACTGATAGCAAAGAAACAGGCTTACTGAAAACAGAGTGAGGAAAACTGATTTTAAAGATAAAAGGGTCAATGGAAAAGTTTTATACTTTGAATTTAATGGTGACTAAAGGAGAGCAGACATTTGTCAAAAGTCATCAGACCATATACTTAAAATGGGTGCACTGGATTTTATATACATTTTACTCAATATAGTTCCAAAAACTTTAGGATATAAAGGAGTATTATTGGCATCTTTTGATGAAAAATTCAGTAACTTACATGAAGTGATCACATTTCTTGAAAAACAATTTCCAAAGATATATGGACATATAATATCTAAAAGGTCATATATATTTTGAACATTTTGAGTTGTTTTAAATTTCTTATAAAGAAAAGTCTAGGTTTCAATAACTTAAATGGTGACTTCAATATTTCTGAATATTAAAGGAATATTAGTCTCCAGAGGTCAGAAAAGATATACATTTGTCTCTGAATGTATTTTATGTATCCAGAATATATTAAATAACAAATCCTGAGAATGACACTAGCGGCAATGCCCAAACATCTCCATGGCCCGTAGTCAACCGCAATCTTAGCCATCTCCCCAAATAGGGCTCCTGCATTAAAGGAAAAGTATTTTACAAACAAATATCTACCAAATATGGAGGTAAAAATTATATGAAAAAGTATGGAGGCAAATGAATCTGGTGATAAGAATAACAATAGGTTATTAAGTAGGACAACTTATGGATACATGTTGATACTTGCTAACATGTTATTATTGTTCATAAAATTAACAGATAAAAGCCAAAACACTCATATTATTACCTTGATAGATATAGACAAATCATTCAATGTAAATGAATAGTCATTGATGCAAAAACACTTTGGAAATAAAATGAATACAGATATGTTCAGTAAATTTCATATTGAAAGGTGAAATATTGAAAAATTATTATCTGAGACAGAATGATAAAAGAAGGTCCAGTATGTGGCTTTTATTCAAAGTTACTGTGGAATAATTATAAACTATTAATTTACACAAAATAGCTTGGGTCCTTCCAAATATGACCCCATACCAACGTGAATTCCTGATCATGGATGCAAAATTGAGGATGACCAAGATCCTGCACTTCAAGAAAAAGACAAAATATATATAAATGTGAGTCATGGGAATACAAACAAGAACACTCAGTATACACACACCATATTTTTGAACCCTCCAAGAAAAGAACAAAAATGAGAGCTGCTTAAATTTTTGCAAAGGTGTTTAAACTATAACTCTTACCAAAAGTTCAATAAAATCAAATTTACATTTAAATAAACATCAGAAAACTGAGGCTAGAATTCATATTCTTTTTTAGTTATTATGTATAGCAATAAATGAGACACCCCCGCACCTGGAGAATTGCAGGTATCTTTCAGTAAGATATTGTTAGAAAGGACTATCAATAGTAATTTGGCTCATGTAAGGTTATTTTAAAGGAATATTTATGGAAGTGGAGAATTATAAGAGATTGGGTACTATCATGAAATGGGTGATTTCCTGATAAATTTAATAATTAATTAATCAACTTAATAAATATTATCTAGAAAAAGAAAAACTTCAGCAAGACTAACTTTCTTATTAGTAAATAAGTAGCAGTTATAGTAGGCAATACAGATGGTAGTCTGTTGATTTTTATGGTGTGTGTTTCAGACATAATAATTGAAAAGTTTTCTATTTATTGTTGATTTTCTTCTTGGTCAGCCATGGTGAAAGGTGGCTTTGTATGATGTTGAAGCTTTTTGAAATTGTTCAGGTTCTACATGGGCACACTGAAACTTAGACGAGCATTAGGCTAACTTCTCAAAACACTGTGAGTTTGCTGATGGTCATCAGCCTTCCCCAGATGCCAGGAACTGCTTATTTCTTTCACACCTCAGGCAAGGAAACCATGTAAAAAAGTCATGCCCACAAAATACAGCACAGCTTTTTAAAAAAAAAAAAAAAGAGTTAAAATTAATTAACCTTGTCCTCTCAGACAAAAAAAGAAAATATGAAAGATTGGTATGGTCATGGTCAATACTATTAAAAAGATTTCACCTTGAAGGTGCACCCTCTGCTCAAACATGAAATAGAGCTGTAATAAGCAGAGCAACCACAACAGAATGAAACGCATCAAATGTACTTAAATTTATAAATTACTAAATATATGTGCATGCACACACACACACACAATGGGATCTTCTAGACAAGATAAAAATGAAATAATTTTTCTTTTAAATTCATAAATACAGAAAGAAAGTCAATTATTGATTCTGTCCTTCCTATTTGAACTGTGAATCTGGAAAGGAAAGGTAAAACTTGACTACACACATTTATATTCTGTACAAAAGTTTATGAAGTATTTTTGCATTTCAGTTAACTTTAAAAAGTGAACTGGAAAACTCTCCGTTTTGCAAATATCATCAAATTAATGGATTAGATAATGAGAGTCATCAACTGCTAACATAACAAAAGGAGACAATCAAATTGTTTCTTATTGAAAGAAGGGCAGCTCCCATGCAGAAGACAGAATTATGCCTCCCTAAGATGTTCCTGTATCAATCTTAGGAACCTATGAATAGATTATCCTGCATGACAAGAGGAATTTCAAATGCACTAAATATTAGAAATCTTGACATGGGGAGTAGCCTGAATTACTCCTGTGTAGTATTTAACCATATGAATCATTAAAGGTAGAGAAACTTTTCCTGAGTATAATGATTTAAATGAGGGAGAACAGTGAGAGAGCAAAAACAAGTCTGGCTTTGAAGATGGAGAAATGGGGCTGTTACCTGAGGAATGAGTGCAGTCTCCAGACACTAGAAAAATAGATGAAAACTTCCCCCTAAAGAATCCATTAACACTGCAAACAAATTGATTTTAACCCATGAGACCCATGTTGGGCTTCAGACATTCAGAACTAAAATGCAAGACAATAAACTTATGTTGTTTTATACCACTAATTTCATGGTAATTTGTTTCAGCATTACTAGAAGTTAATCCAGCCAATAGAAAGTATGCAAATAGTATAATCTTGCCAAGTGGATTGAAAATACATTTTACTAAGCTTCTGTATCTAGTTGCTCATTTTCAAACAAAAGAAATTGTTTATCTGGTATGCAATAGGTATTCAACTGAAAACCAAGCTGTACAAAGCCTTATATGTAAAAAGGCTTATGTTTGTCAATAGAAAAACTGTAAACAAAGAAAAAGATGTAAGTAAGGAGGAAAAAATTCATGGATTAAAACATAATTTAAAGATGGGCAGGATTATGAGACTGATTCTTTATATTTCACATGTGGGAAGATGGTTACTAGAGGTTGGGAATGGTGATAAATTTATAGGGAGAGGAAAGTTATCGATCAAAGGATAGTTTAGTAGATTAGAAGAATATGTTTTAGTGATTATTGCATCACATGATGACTGCAATTAATAATAATGTATTATATATTTCAAAATTACTAGAAATAGATTTCTAACATTCCCATCCCCCCTTCCCCACATGATGTCAGTCAGGAGATAGGCATGTTGACTAACTTGATGAAATCTTTATATATATATATATATATATATATAGAGAGAGAGAGAGAGAGAGAGAGAGAGAGAGAGAGAGAGATCAAAACTGCACAAAGTATCCCATAAGTATGCACAAATATTGTCAACCAAACACTAAAAATATGGATTGGCTCAATTAGAGATAAATGATAAATGATATAAACTTGAATACCAATACTATGAAGAAATGCAAGGAGTGATCACTATAAAAAGCAAGAGAGTGTGAATCACAATGGAAGGAAAAGGATCAGATTGGAACTTGGAGCATGACAGGACATCAGAGGTTCTATTTCTTTATGTGGATGATGTTTATGAGCTTCTTTGCTTTATAAGCATTCAGTAAATTCTTGTTCATTGTGTGTAGTTTTTGGTAACTGACTTAATTTATTTTACAGCTGATAGTGAACATGATTCTCAGTAGTTCACTTCTATCATTAATATATTTTGTGTACTTTTAATATGTTTAAGGAAAAAATAGAACCTCAATAAAATTTTGCTGAGTGATATGCTTAAAAATTTGTATTCTATGGTAATTTAAGCAACTTCATTTGTTTTTATCATCTTTCAAAGTTGCTCTAGCATAATATTTCTCCTTACATTTCCTACAAATTTCTGCAAGTTTTTAAGCCAAATTCATTAGATAAGTTTTCTTTGTCCTAGCTAAGATCCCGAATATGATAATTGAGCTACTAGTTTTGAAATATTTGTATGCTTGCTATTCATTTATTGTTAACTCAAACTTTTTGTTTGTTTGTTTGTGAAGGATAGAATTACCTTATGAAATTAAAGCATTTATCTATGAGCACAGTCATACAATATAGATATGTCACAATGTATCTCACTATTATGTATAATTACAAATTGTATATAAAATAAAAAGAATTAGCTGATTTTAAATTGGCAGAGATTCATGTGGCTGATAAATAATATTTGAGTATATGTATAAAGAACATAAGTGCATTTCTAAATAAATTCAATATTTCATAAGTGAAAAAGCAGAATTTTTAGTTTTTTCTCCTTAAGATGTTTTATTAAACTTTTGAAAGTTCAAGTAGCAAAATGAATAAAATAGTTTAAAATACCAAACTTGTGTTAGGCTTTTTCTGTACTTTAGTCTAAGTAACAGAGCTGATGGGTACATGTTGAAAATCTAATTAAGATAATAATAATTTAAAAGTAATATCCTGGGACAATAATATTTTTGTTCTATCATGTCACATTATAATTGATAGTGATTAAGTTTTGTATCTCTGGTTCTTTCTATTGGCTGAAGAACATACAAAGGAATCTGTTACCTGTGGTAACTGAATAATGTTTTTTCCAATGTAAAGCCTTACACTTTGAATTGTGAGAATACATATTAAAATAAAAAACTATTTTCCTCTTGAAAATATTTTAATTTATTTAATTTTACTGCAGAAAAAATGTATTTTGGCAGTGTGGGAATTTTAAATAAAAAATGTCAGGGGCTGGGGCTTTGATTCAGTGGTAGTGCACTTGTCTGGCATGTATGAGGCACTGGGTTTGATTCTCAGTACTGCATATAAATAAATAAAATTTTAAAAAAGATCTATCAACAACAACAACAAAAAGTCAATACATGAAAAGAGATAAGATTGGAAATCTTTTTCAGTAGTAAATGCTTATGTTTATTTTAGGAACAATTGTTTTTATGACCACTATCCATATTCTATTATATCAACATTTACAGAAAAGTTCATTTCCTTAAAGCTATATTAATAATTTTCACTTAGTAGTATCTAAAGAAAAGAATGAAGATTTTTTTAAAAAGCACACAAGTACATAACCTACTAATTTTAATGAAGTGCTATCTATTCCACAGTTGCTATTATTGTCCTTCAATATCCTCTCAAGGATTTCCTTTGAAATCATTATTATAACATCTGCATTTTTCAGAACATGATTTTCTAGACCACTGATTCAATGTGTGATAAAATGAAATATGCATGAAAATTTGGTTAAATCATAAAAAAAAACTCATCTATGATGTTATATACTAACACCTTGGAATCTAAGGATTGTTTAATGTTTAGCATTTAAAATCTTTCCACAGCTCATTAGTCTCTCTAGTTCAGAAAATAATGGATATGTATATTTCCTTGTATATGTAAAACATGGAAATGAAATGAAAAAGGTTCATTTGTGGTACAATAATTTTTAGTACCTGCAGGTAGTCTACAAACTTCCTCTCGGTAAATATGATTAATATTTCCTAAGAAGGTGTTCAACAACTTGTATGTATGCATAGTTTTCTCCCTGAGTTTCTATTTCTACATATAACTAAGCTGAACTTTTCAATGAATTGATAGAAATAGAATATATTAGAACTTAAACACAGATTGTCAATAGTTATTTTTCATACTTTAACTTCAAGAAGGTACAAAAACTTTTATTGCATTTTTTAAAAACTGAACTAAGAGATTGTAAAAATGAAAAGGATAAATCATATTTTTGCATTATTCTTTCTTTCTTATGTATGTACTAAGATGGTAAACAATATCCTTAAAAATAATCCCTAAATACCAATGTTACATACATTTTCTCCTGAATTTGTTGGGATTAATTTTTGGCATTCTAAATACATGTGAGGCAAATAAAACAGGCTTTGTTAGCTGTTTGTTTGTTTGTGATTCTTTCTCCTTCTGAAGTCCCCCAAATCCACTCTAGCTTCATGGTTTTGTTAAATTTCCACTGATCAAAGAATGCTTGGTAAGAACAGATTTACCATTACCTTTCAGATGTCTATGATACTACGTCCTCAAAAATTGTAATCTATGCAATTTTAGTTTGTTTTGCCCCCTTCGTACAGAAATATTTTTTTTCATTCTGCTTCTTTGTTTACTATATTTTCTTTTAAGATACATGGTGCATGAGCCAAGTATCTTATGAATTGCTAAACTGATATTCTTTGTAATTGTAAGTGTTGATTGAAAAGAATGGGGAGCAATGGAAGGAATAGAAGAAATTTACTTGGAATGCATTCTATTAACATGATGGGGACAAAGTTTTATTGACATTATTTTTGTATAGTTTTTTACCACTGCAGAGGTAGACATAAAAATATACAACCTCTACATATTGGCAGCTATTCCCTTTCTTGTTATTCTTATAACTTTTACATTTAAGCTCTTAACTTTGAAAAAAATTTATAAAGAGTTGTACTAGACATTATCTTTCTTCTTGTACAAGCAAATTCATTTTCTAAACCATTTATCGCTAATCATCTTCTTATGCAAAATATGCTACAATTTAAAATTTTAGTTCTATATCATGTCTAAACAGAACTATCATTATTTCAACAAATTAGTTTGAGTACCTAGCATGGTGCAGGTACTGTAAAAAGTGCTTGTAAAACACAGAATATGCTAGTTTTACAAGTATTAGTATCATGACACTGGGACCAATACATGAAGGACACCTAATCATGGCAAACTCTTAATATGATTATTAAAAATTTTTATATATTCATGAAAATTGATGGAATTTGTTGGGATTAATCTTTGGGATTCTAAATACATGTGAGGCATATAAAACAGGCTTTGTGAGCTTTTTGTTTGTTTTTGATAGTAAGGATTGAATCAAAGACCCTGTACATGCTAGACAAGTTCTCTACTATTCATGATTTTATATACACCTGCCAGCCCAAGATTATAGTTACAAGAACAAGTGTACATATTATCAAAATTGATAATACAGAAGAAATTGTAGTGATAAAATTCCTATTTCAAATATAAATTTTAAAGATTACAATAAACTGGGCACTGTGGCACATGCCTGTAATCCCAGTGCCTCAGAAGGCTGAGGCAGGAGGATGACAAGTTCAAAGCCAGCCTTAGCAACTTAGCTAGGCCCTAAGCAACTTAGAGAGAGCTGTCTCTAAATCTGCTTTCAATCACTCTTATGAAAAGATAAATAAACAAAAAGATTATAATAAAATTTAAGCTAAAAATACAATAAATTTAAATCTAAAAATGTTAAAACTTTTAAAATAAAAATTAACTTTTCATTCCATAATATTTCATTTTATTGCATAGAAACAAATAATAATACAATGAAAAATAAATTCTAAAATGAATCACTAGCATATTCCTTTCATGCCATTATGGAATTTGTATCAAAGTGCCTGTGTGCTTTGATACATAGTGATAACATTTATGGTAATAACATGATAATAAATGCACTACATACTTTTTTCTAGTTTCCCAAAAATACTATGTAGATAATATGCTGCATAGTCTTAATATCTATAGATCTAAATATAGTTTGCAAAATTCCTTTATATTTGCTTAGAACATAATTTGTTTTACCTGGGACTTTTTAAGACATTTGTAACTTCATAGTGTGTAACTACATCTCTCTCTTTGACTTTACTTTCATGTTTTTATTATATTATGGTTAAATCATGTATTTCATAGCCATACCAATTACATAATAAACTGTATATTATCTATAAATGCTGTTGATTTAACATATAACCATCATCTTTGCAAATATTGGATGGTGTCTAACTATATACCATTTGATTCTTTAGTATTAATTTGCTATTAATAATTCAGAAAGTGAAAATTAATTCAGATATTGAAAAGTGTTATTTCTCTAAATACATATGGGTTTTGGCTAGTTTTTAGTTTATTGTTGTAGTTAATGAAATAATGAATTTCAATGTGATATTTTAGTGTCATTTTATCTGGTAATGTGCTGAAATAGAACTGTATTTTAGAATTAGCTATATCTGTATGTGGTTTCAACTCTTTAAAAATGCATGCTTTGCAATTTTCCTGGTCATATCTCTTGTCACAAAGTTTGGTGAATGGTAAGCATTCGATAATTATTTTAGTGATATATAAACAATATATCTAAACAAGATATTTAAGCATTTCTGATTTTATGATACTGGTACATAGCATTTAGAACAATATGAAATGCAATCCTATTCACTAGAAATTTGTCAATTGTACAAAAGTAGGGAGATTAAGTCCTTCAGTTTACATAACAAAAGAGGGTAAACCTAAATAAACCTCCTTTATTTCAGTTAACTCTGATATAAAATGTAGAAAATACAATCATTTAAAATGGTATTATGTTGTTACCAATGAGGAATAACATGCATTGGTATCAGGAAATATAAGAAGGTCCATGTTTTGAAGATTCTAATTATAAAAAATTTCAATTTTACATTCCAGAGTTATAGAATATTTTTATTACCTCAAATATTAAATTTTAAATAAACTTTTCATATTTTTAGTTTTTTTTTTCTTTATGTACTATATAACATTCTCTTGAGTTAACATCTCAAAACTTCATTGTGGAATACAATAACCTGGCTATAAATAATTTTTCTATTTAAAAATGAAATAAATGAAAAACAGGAACAAGTTTCAGAAACAAACTGATGGAGTTAAATATTTCTTCTATCTCTAAATATTTTTGATATATTCTTTGAAACAGAAAATGATGACTTAATGAACACAGACTCAATGGAATAAACCAATCTGTCCCTATTCTTGTTAAAAGGTATTCTTAAATTAGGAATAAACACACATTCCTCTATCAGAACTGTTGTACTCTGTAGCAGATTTGTGAATGTGATATTTGACAATGTTAAACAAAACTCTCCAGAATGTCATATTGATTAACTCAGCATGATCATTTTAAGAAATGAGTGATGAAAAAATTGACTCTAATTTTGGCTCCATACGGCAAGAGATCTTGGATGACGTACTTGAGTATTTACATGTGTTGATGAAATAAATATCAAATATTTCAATATGAGAAAGAAGCAGGTCTTTGTTTTTGTGAGTCATGTCAATTTTGCTGACAGTATGTATCACAGTAGGTAGTTAAACACCTTTAAATAAATTGATTTTGAAATATATTTCTTCATGCTTTTAATAAAACAATGAGGACCAAAGTTTGATGCATACTTTAAGCCAGGGAACATTTAGATCATTTTTGTTTTTCTGATATGGCAGAAAGGATGTCTTACCTTTTTTTCTTTCAATGTCCACTTAATTTGTGAACTTCAGTTCTTCTTGTTTCATAAATTGCTGACATGGAATTCCTTCTTGCTGAAACTGTCTAATATTTAAAATTAAGAGGTCCAGGCCCCTAATATGCAACCCCATTACATACAAAGCAAAAGAACAAGAAGTGAGTCTTTGACAAGGTGAATGTTCCTTTGGCTTTCCTGTGATTCCATATTCCAAAAGGATCTTCAGGTATTTTTGTTGTTGTTGTTGATTTGTTTGTTTGTTTTTAGTTTACTTTCTTATAATATATTTTCTTTCCAATGACTTCTCTCCCTTTGCAGAAATTCCCTCTTCTCAACATTGATTAAAATCTTCTATCCCATCCTAGTGATGGAAAATGATGCTGTTTTGATTCCATCTTGACATGTTGACAGAGTATCTTGGTTCCCATAGCCACTAAATTCAGCCTGTTTATACAAACAGGATGAAAAGAGATGTTTTGCTTCTAGAGAAATTAAACTTGAATGGTTGAGATGATCTCTCTAGCCTATCCACATTGGCATCCAATGATGTTCTTAGGAAGAAATTTCCTTTCCAGATCTGTAGATCATTTACTCACAGTAAAGTGGGGTAGGGGAAAATTTATTTCAGCTGAACTAGAGCATTCTAACATACAAATTTGACTAGAACCAAAATCCCATTATAATTCCACACTTTATTTCAAGACATTGTAACAGTGTTTCTTTGTCACCACCCTGGAGGCTATTCCCTTGTTCTCTGACTCTGAGGATGTAAGGTATGAGATTCTAGGAGACAATATTAAACCTATAAAGAAGCAAGGAATATTGAATATTACAGAAGTGAGGCATGCTGAATATTGATGAACACCATTAACATCTACATTTTTTTTATTTTTTTTTATTTTTTGGTCACCATTGTTGTTGTGGTTCACTTTCTCATACATTGAACATGCTCACTTTTCTCCCCAGGGTAGATACCACCCCTTCATAATTATTCTTAGATCATGGAAGAGATGCCACTATCTCTCCATCAGATACATTTGTCTTAAAAACCAACACAGCTATGTTGTGGAACCAACCTAGATGTCCCTCCAGTAGATGAGTGGATAAAGAAAATGTGGTATACATACACAATGGAATTTTACTCAGCAATAAAAGATAATAAAATAATGGCATTCGCTGGTAAATGGATGAAGTTGGAGAATATAATGCTAAGTGAAATCAGTCAATCTCAAAAATCCAAATGCCGAATGTTTCCTCTGATATAAGGAGGCTGGTTCACAGTATTGTTGGGTCGGGTACATAGGAGGATTAGAGGAACACTATAATGGTCAAAGGGAAGGGAGGGGAAGGGAGGGAGCAAGGGGGGATGGAGGGGGGAAAAGAAAAAGTGGTTGAATAAGATGGATATCATTATTCTAAATGCATGAATGAAGACTTGAATGCTACGAATATATAGTGTATACAAACTGTTTTGTGTAAAAAGATGCTCTATATGTGCAGTATGAATTGTAATACATACTACTACTATAAATAAAAAAAATTTTAAAAAAAAAAAAGGACAGTGGTGAAACATGGATACACTAATTGCAAGTAACATCCTCAGTTGCAAAGGGAAATTACAGGTTCTGATGCTTAACCAGACAGAAAATATGTGGTTCCCTATGTTGGGATGCTAGTATTCATTAATTAGTCCTTGATTATTTCTCTGAAAGGAGGTGCAAGGTGCACTGATTTTGTTGTCATCTGTTTGCTTATTTATTTGTTGTGGCTACAGTGTTTTAGTTTCTTTCCCTATCTATCTTCCTTTGGAATAGAGGGTGAGTCTGCCATTTCAGGGACTTTAAAATGTTTTCAACCTCACAATCAAGTATTGCAAGGATTATTTTAAAGTTCACCAGTATATTTTGTGTGTATGCATGTATTATATGTGGATATTTTGTATAATGCATAATATGTATAAAATATTCACATAACCCCGTATGTGTGTTTCATTGGTATCCCAATAATATCAAATAACAACAAATGACAATTTGATCTACTTGTTTCCTATAAGTTCTTTTCTAGATAGAGATATGTTTATGTTTTGTCTTTCGTTTATTTATTTATTTATTTATCTATTTATTTATTTATTTATTTTTCATTCCAAGACTCATGACAAGGTCTCATAGCTTGCTGACAGGCACAGGAAGACCATTTGAAATAATCAACCTAGGCAGAGATAGCACTTAAGGTAACAAGTAATACAAAATAATGTGAAGCAACATGCAAAGCAACATTTTTAAAGTAAACCAACAATAGACAATCCCAGTAACGAAATAACATTTTGACTTTTCCTAAACCATTGCTTTAGAGCTACACATTGTGTATATCCATGGTGCTCCTATTTCTTGTATAATTCTTTCAATACCATAATATATGGAAGAGGAAATTGCAAATTGCTTTGGAAATTAAATTTCTTTATATCACTTTGTAAAGTATATGGTATCATATTTAGATTTTACCTAGGAATATATGGAAGATTCTAATGCATGGAAGTACAAAAAAGATAGCAAATTGAAAGTTCTTGTCTCTAAAACATTTACATTCCATCCTTATGAATTAGGAACTTTATAAGTATTTAAAACTGGGGAAGGGGGTAGAAAAAAATCTGCTACATATAGTGACATTTTCAGTAAAAGAAACAAAATGATCTAAGAAACAAAAGAAACATAACACTCCTTTATTTTGTAGGTAACAATAACACTTTTTCCCCTGCAATTAACTAATTGCATACAAAATTAACCTGCCCACCTGAGGAGAATATGACTTTTAGATTTTACTCATTAAGATCATCATGTTTTTTGGATGGAAATTATACAACAGAGCTTAAATGAAGTCCTTATGGAAAGAACAAGTTTTACTGAATAATTTACTAATAACTATTATGCTCCCATCAAGTGTATTCCCCCAGCAATTCACTTGTTCTAATTTGAAAGCCTCTCAGTTGTACACAGAATGACATTGCTGCAGATGGCAGTGGAAGAGGCATATTAAATATATGAGCAAGTCAATAAAAATGAAATGTACTTAAAGTAATTCCAGTGAATATAAATAGTATCTGATTTTTTTTTTACATCTTAAATGTACTGCAAAGAAGTCACAGAATAGCATTAACAACTGATTAAAGAACCTATTGTTATAGTTGCTTTCAAATTATGTAAACAATATAAATCATAATGTAGAAATTGGTTATATTTGTTTTTTGAATTGGAACTTACTGCTTTCCAAATGAGACACTGACCCATTAAAATGTTAGTATTGCAGAACCTGGAAACTTTACCCAGATATCATTGAAATACAATCTGCAAAAAGAAAATTACCAAACAATCCCATCTCCTCACAAGATAAGTTTCTGGTTTAATACATTCTTAGATAAATATTTTCCAGCTATTTTTTTTTTTTAATTTTTGGTGTTAGAATTACTATATTTTATAAAATAGCCATAGATTATTAAAAACACACCATCCTTTCCTTTCTAATGAGCATTGGTATTTTAATAAGATTGAGCCCAAGAGTACAAAAAGTCAATTCCTGTTTGTGACAGTTATTTCAAATTCTGTTCATTTATTAAGAGGAGGTATATATTACTTCCTACATTGGAGTCTATACCCAAATTTTCCACTCTGTAATGTTGATTGCTTTTCTTTATTGGATGAATTTCAGTGCATTTTCAACATCTGAAAAAGACACTAAAATCATTCATTAAGTTTAACAAATGTTAAGTGTTTGTTTTAATTTTTTCTGATTTATAAAGTTTGCTTTGTACATTTTTGGAATAAAAAACATATACATATTAATATGAACTCATTAACATCTGCAAGTTGAATTTTTATAGAGTATTTTCATTTTCATTTATTCAGAATTCTAAGAACAGGAATCATTCTTTAAATTTTTACATAAACGTTTTATCAAAATTTGTTTTAAAGTTCTTTCTTATGCATATTATGATTTTCGCTGGTTTTTAATCCAATTTTATCCATGTGCTTGTTTCTAAACAGAAATAATTTGGTTTTCTATGTGGATTATGTTTATGAATTTAATTAGTATTTGTATATATGAACTCATATCAACTGTACAAGTTAATGGGCTTCACTGTGACATAAACATTCATTCATATATTGTTTTAATCATATTTCATAGTCACAAACTCTACTATATTCTCTTATTCTTCCCCTCTCTCCCATCCCTCCAGTCCCATTTTTCTTTTCTAATAGTTCGTCTGCTACTTTCAGGTCTTTTTAAAATAGGTTTACATATGAGAGAAAATATTTGATACTTGTCTTTCCATTTATGGCTTATTTAACTTAACATGATGTCCTCCAGTTCCATCTATTTTCCTGCAAAAGACATAATTTTGTAACAGTGGTCTACTTTACCTTTTGCATATAGCCCTCCTTGCTCTGAGGCTTATTTTTAAAAGGATGTTTTCTTTTCTCTCTTCTACCCAATGCCCCTCCCTAACAAGATTAGGGAGATCGTGTTGTCTTTTCTTTTTCCCTGGTTAATTGTCATTGAACACATACACACACACACACACACACACACACACACACACACACACACAGAGGCACACCTAGAATGTAACCTTGGAAGAGCTTCTTTAAAAGCCCTCTGTTTTCCCTGATAGGCAGAATCACAGCCTCTGGGACAGGTGTCCCCTGTGTTTCTCCTTTGCTAGCAAAGCAATAAAACTTCTTTTTTCCTTTTTCTCAAAACTTTGTCCTCATTATTGAATTGGCACTGGGGACAAGTACTCAACTTTTGGTTATAATTTCATTCATTTTTATGGCTGAATAATGTTCAATTCACCTGTGGGCAGGCACCTAGGGTGGCTTCACAATTTGGCTAGTGCCATGATAAAGATAAGTATGCAGGTATCTCTTTTGTGTGCTGATTTCATTTCCTTTGGGTACACACCAAGAACTGTTTAGCTCAATGATATGTAGTTTTAGATTTTTGAAGAATTTTCATACCATTTCCCATAGTGATTGTACTAATTCACATACCTATAAAATGCATAAGGATTCTTTTTCCTCCATATCCTCATCAGTATTTATTTAACTTTTGATTAACAGTCATCCTGACTGGGGTGAGGTAGAATCTCAAGGTAATTTTGATTTGCATTTTCCTGATGGTTAAAGATGGCAAGGATTTTTTCATTTATTTATTGGTCATTTATACTTATTTTGAGAATTGTTCAGATCATTTGTCCCTTTTTATTCTTTTGATGTTATTTAATATCAGCTAAAATTTCCAATATTTTCCAATTGTACAACATTATATTTTGTATAAACTCTGTATAGATAATTAAAACAATTTTCAACTGACTTAATTTTATACATTTTATTAGTTTTCTATTACTGCTTAAATAATTTCCCACAAATTTAATCCCTTAAACAAACAAACAAACAAAAAAAGCTATTATCTTACAATTCTGGAGGTCAGACATCTAAAATGCTCTTAGTGTCCTAAAATAAGGTCTTGGCAAGTGTACAAGTTGAACAATATGGTTACCTTCCTGTCCTGCCTCCCCACCTTAAACTCCTCCTATTAGGCCCTGCCACAAGAGGGCCTGCAAAAAGTAACTAGCTCCTCCAATGACCTGGCTCTGCTAAGGCCATATAAAAGCCAGACCCTCAAAGTAGCCTGCTGCCATTTTGCCCCCAAAGATGTGCTCCTCTAGTGCTGAATAAAGTATTGCTGGTCCATGAGGTCTCCCTTCATTTTCTTTTTGTATTCTAGTTCATGTGCTTTCCTAAATCGTATGCACCATACATAAACTGTGGTTTCCCTAGTTTCTTGTTCTCACCTATATTTAAAGCCAACAATGGCCAGAGGAGCATTTCTCTTACTGTGACATCCTGACACTGATAGTCTGCCTTCATCATTTAAAGAAACTTTCAATCACAGTGGGACCACCCAAATAAAACATAATAATATCCTCAATTTAAGGACAGTGTAATAGCAACCTTCTCTCCATTTCCAATCATAATCTTCTTTAAAATGAAATATAGCATATCCATATGTTTCTAATGTTCATGGACAGCTTCATGGGGACATTATTCTACCAATCATAATAATTATTACTTTTCATGGTCTATTTGATAGGTAAATCCAATCTGGTATGAAAGGCAACACTCCCTACCATATTATATATTTAGGTTTTTATGTATTCATATTAAAATGTAAGGAAATGTCATTCTGATTTTATTAAGAATTCTATTCTAAGTAAGAACTAGATTTTGAATTTTAACCAATACATCTTTAGTACCTATGGAAATAATTTATTTTTTTTCTTTTAATCTCTGTACAAATTATATGGCTAAATTTTCTAATACAGAACAGCATTTTATTACAAGCAAGAAATCTAATTAGCCCTCATACAATGATTTTATAAAGACATGGTATATGTTTTATTAGTCTAGTTTAGTTTTTTATTATTTACAGAGTTATATTTGCTAGTGGAGTATTGAGAATTTCTTACATTTTTAACAGAATGTATAAGCAAACTATATCTCTATTTTCCATTTTACCAGTGTGGCATTGAGGTAAACTGTTTCTTAAGTATATAGATTTTCATTTTTAAAATAATCTGGGCCTATATATTCAATGACTAAACCATTATAATTAAGGTTTTTAAATTTAAAAACAAAATGTAAAATGAATTAACTCCAATGCATGTTTTTAAATGATAATCAACAGTCTCCTCTGAGTAACCAACTTTCTGTATTTACTATCTATGTTATGTATATAAGTATGTACTGTAAAGCTACTTAAAATTCTGAATGTCTGCATGAACTGAGATCCTCATTTATTGAGATGCTCTGTAAGATACATAGTAGTTTATTCTATTAAAACAGACTACATGGCTAGTAAATTTCTCTTTTGTTCTAAGTAGTAGATGCACTGTGCCTTTTTATTGCAGATGCTTAAAGGAGGTCTTAATTTTCTTTGACATTTATGAACTATCTTTATAGAGTCTAAAATATTAAATGGAATAACATGTCATCAGACAACTTGACCACCATTGAATAATTAAAATTAAAATTAAAGTAACAAAGCTCATGTTATCAAAGTAGAAGATGTACTGGTTAGACTGGTCTCTCTGGATTTCATTATAGTCTGATAATGGTTTTGTCAGAGCCCACGCTTTCAATGGTACCATAGAGTTCAGGGACTGGTGGAGTTCCAGGGGTACCAAAGGTTTTCATCAGGTATGAAACTGTTTTTTTTCTGGTGAGACTAAGAAGTTCACCATGAAGGTATGTATATTAAGGTAGTACATTCCTAATTGGCTGGCTTGAAGAAGGTACATCCTACAATGGATCCACTGCTTTATAAAACCAAGTTCAGTGAAGCAAGTCCCATTGACTGAACTGTTTCACAACTGCCTCTACTGAGCATTGCTACCATGACTACAGTGAAAGAGCCTTTTGCTAATCTCGTGACACAGTTTTACTTTGTCGTTTTTTTTTTTTTTTTTTTTTTTTTTTTTTTTGCGGTAGGGAGACAACATCAAGTATTCTTCAGCTCTTCACTACAATGTAGATTCTCTTTGCACATTGAGTTTACATAGGAGGTTTTGATAGGTTTGATTTTCCATTTGATTTGTTAGTCAGCATGATATCCTGATTTTTAATAATGACTTCATTTTATAAAGCAGCTAGTTTCACAATAAAATTTAGTGGATAATTACAGATATTTTTCCTAGACCACCTGACCCCATGCATGCAGCACCTTACCCATTATCAACAACAACCCCCACCAGAGTGTGCCTTGGCTACAATAAATGAGCCTATGTTTACATATCATAATCACCCAGGGTCCACTGTTCACATTTGTTTTACCTTTTGGTGTTATGTAATATTTCTATGGATTTAAACAAATGTACAATGACATATATACAGCTTCATTGTATTAATTGGAGTAATTTCACTTCCCAAGAGTCATCTGTATTCTCCTGTTCTTCCTTTTTCCCACTCTGGCCCCTGGCACCCACTTTCCTCCATAGCTTTGACTTTTCTAGAATGTCTACAATTGGAGTCGTACAATAAATAGCTTTTGCAAATGAATTTCTTTAACTTAGTAATATGTATTTAAATTTCCTCCATGTCACTATATGCCTTGATAGTTCATTTCTCTTCAGCATTTAATAATTTCCATTGTCTGGTTCTATTACAGTTTATTTACTTATCTACTTACTGAAAGATATCCTGGTTACATTCAAGATGTGACAGTTATGAAGAAAGCTGTTGTAAACCCTCTGTGAGCAGATTTTTTGTGTGAATAAAAATTTCACCTCCTTTGAAAAAATATCAAGGAGCATGATTATGGGAAGAGTACTTTTGGTTTTGTAAAAGATTACCAAAGTGTCTTCTAAAGTGACTGTACCATTTTGAATTCCCACCAGCAATAAAGGAGAGAGTTTCTGTTGATCCAAAGACTCATCAGATTTTGGTGATGTCATTGTTCTAGATTTTGGCCATTCTAATAAGGTTTGTACTGGTATCTCACTGTTGTTTGAATTTACATTTCCTTCATTTCCTTGATGACATGATGTAGAACATCTTTTCATATGTTTATTTGCTATCTTTTTATATATCTCTTGAGATTTTAGCATATTTTAAAATTTGTTTTCTTATTACTGAGTGTGTGTGTGTGTGTGTGTGTGTGTGTGTGTGTGTGTGTGTTGCTGGGGATGAAACCCAGTGTTTCTTGTATGCTGGGCTAGCACTCTGTCACTGAGGTACGCCCCCAGCCCAGATGTGTCTTTTGTAAATCTTTGCTTCTATTGCTCTCAGACTGTGACATATCTTTTTATTTTATTTACAGAGTCTTTCACAGAGCAGAAATTTCTAATATTAACAAAGTTCAGATTATCAATTTTTTTTCATGGATTGTGCCTTTGGTGTCATATCCAAAATCATTTCCAAACACAGTGCCATCTAAATTTTCTTCTGTTACTCCATGTTTTATAATATTGAATTTAAGTTTACCTGGGTTATTTGTTTTGCATTAAACTTGTGAAGTTTTATTCTTTCACCAGTATCACACTGTCTTGATTACTGCAGCTTCACAATGTCTTGAATTTAGGTACTGTCAGTCCTATGAGTTTGCTTTGCTACTTCAAAATTCTGTTGATTATTCTGTCTTTCATCTCTCCATAAAAAACCTTAGAGTTACTTTTTCAATAACCACAGTAATATTATGGGATTTTTAATAAGCTTGAATTATATCTATATATAAAATGGAAGAATTATAATCTCAAAAAAATTGACTCTTTTTCTACATGATCATTAATTATCCCTCTATTTATTTAGTTGTTAGATTTTTTTCCCAACAGAGTTTTCTAGTTTTCCTCATGTACATCATGTATACATTTGATCTCATTTATGCTTATTTTCATTAAGCATCCTAGATGGTATAGTTTTAAATTTCAAATTATTTCTATTTGTTGCTAATATACAGGAAAGAAAAGTTTATTTATTAATCTTTTATTTCACAAACTTTCTAGATTTGCTTATTAGTTCTAGGCATTTTTGATTGACTCTATAGAATTTTTATCAAGGATGTTCACAGCATATATGAACAAAAACATTTTCACTTCTTTTAATCTGTTTTCTCTTTCTTGTCTTATTGCATTAGTTAGACATTCTAGCATTATATTTTAAAATCATGGTAGGAGAGTACTTCCTTCTCTTGATTCTAGTAGTGTTTTATAAACTTCAAATTTCTCATCATTATGAATGACATTTGCTCCAGAAATTTTAGAGAAATTCTTCAGATTGAGAAAGTTTCCTTCTTCCTGGTTTACTAAAGAGTTTTTATCAGAAATGAGTATTGGATTTTGATCTGAATTATATAAAATTTTATTCATTTAATCAATTTCTTTAAAGGTGTATTTATAAAAGTAGACTTAAATTATTTCTTTATATTTCATCATTTTTATTAATTCAAAAACATTTTTATTAATTTATTCTTTTAGGTATTATTTGAATGACAGTTATACCTATCTCCAATTAAGAAAAGTTTTCTTTGCTGTCATATAATTGAGGTTCTACTCACAGTATATTTCAATGATTGTAGGTCTGTTTTTGTTTGTTTGTTTGTTTTTACAAAAAATAACTATTTTGGAACAGTAGAAATGACCATTACTCTTTTTAGATAAAGATAAATATTTTTCAATACTAAGAACAGAAATGTCCACTTTAGAAATTAATAGTTGTAAACAATTCTCTCCCAATTATGCTAAAAAAGATTTCATAGTTAATAAATGGCATTATCTCAGTAAATATGACTCCATTTATGATGCAAACAATGTATGTTGCTGCTGCTAAAACTGGCAGAATCAAAGAACAGAGAGCTCAGAGAATGTGGCTGAAAAGTTAATGGTTCTGTCAGAACAAAATTTTTGAAAAATATTATCATCATTTAATAATGTATGATGATCTGTCATGTAAAGTATACTTGAAGGAAACTATAGAATACCATACACTATCATAAGGCTTGCTTAATTTAAAATAAACTAGAAGATGGATAGGTAATCTTATCTTTATTATTATTATTTGTAACAAGGATTAAGGAGGGAGATAACTTTCTGATTACTCATTCTAATATCAATCTTGAGCAAGCGATTTGCCTATATAAACTTCTGCATTCACCTAAGAGCATTTGCAGTTCTATCATACTTAAAAATGTTATGGAATTATAATTTTTCAGTACAGCTAAATATTTCAGTAAGATATATAAGAGCACATTATAATTGTATGTTCCACATTATAATTATATGATCACTTTATCATGAAATTTGTTCAAAACTGTGAACTATATTCCAAAATTTGGATATTTCAATTACTGTGACAAATAACTACATACTTATTATGTGAAAGAAAAAGCTGTACCATAAAATTTGTGAGAAGACAATATATGGTATACATATGCTGTTACTAGGGTATGGAAAATCTAGATTTAGGATGTGAAAAATTGATATTAATGATCAGTTTTGGCAAAATAAATATGATTTAGATCTTTTCTGGGCAGTATCTGGATGATTCATGTTTTATCTTTCTGAATGAGGGCAGGTATTCAGATTTGGAAAATTGATTCACAAAATAAAGTATTTCATCGTGAATGTAATAAATTCTAAAATTGGACTATTTATTTTCTAAATGTAACATTCTGACCACTGACATCATTATATATTTCAATGAGCAACTTCACAAGATATGAGATACCTGGTATTTTTTATCAATTTAATTAGTTTAAGACAGTTTGAAGTTCAGAAACTGTTGGAAGAATACTTCCATTATCAGAGTTGGGTGACAATGGATTTATAATAATCAGGATTCTTTTACGATGATTGAGTACTGGTCCTGCAATTAAAAATGGTAAAAGCCAAAACTTCGATGATAAAAAACTCTCATATAACAATAACAAATACTATTCGGAAAATGAAGACACACTTTGAGAAGGATAAAATGATGAGACTAAACTAATACAAGATCTGTCAGATATGGAAACATGTCTGTTAGATAAGATATTGAGAAAATCTAGAGCAAATGAGCTATTGTTGCCACTCATTAATGTCCTAGAAATACAAGATGAAACAAAGAAGGTGCTTATCAGATTATTAGTATGTATTTATCATGAATATTTGTATAAAATGATGAAATAAAATAAAACAAAATCATTTTAGTTTTAATTTGAAGAAAAATAATTTTGTTGTATGAGGAAATTACTTTCTAAATTTAGCATTTTTTATGCCCATATATTACTTACTGAATTGAATTTCATTGAAATAGGGGAAATAGATTTTAGGTTCAATACAATTTACATGCAATTGGATTGGGTAGTTTTAGGTGTATGATTTGATAAGCTTGATAAGCTTGACAAGTGTACACAGTTGTGCAACCATTCCCACTATGCCCACACAGAGATATGACACATTTTTATTACCACCCAAATTTCCTTCACAACTCTGGAAGTTAATGCCATTCATATTCTTTCAAGCAAAGCAAATACTGATCTGTTTTAAGCCTTTAATCTGTGAAATCAGTTTTTTTCCATGATATATGGACAATAATATCTCTTATCATTTGGATTTTCCCCTTTCTCTTATTTTTAACTTTGTACAAGTCAGTATTGTGTTTGCAAAGTTATAGGACCTTTCACCAATAAGTGTTGAAAAGTTGTGATTATAAACTTTGAGAAAGTACATTTTTTACCCTTTACCAACTGATCTATGTACTGATGAAAGTTTGCATTCAAATTTCAGGCAGTTTTCAAATATTCTACAACTTTTACATGTAAGGAATCATGCCACATGTATGTTGCTTCCAAGCCTACCAGAAATGTGTGGAGAACTTTGGTCATTGGGTCATTGTATATCCTCCCTGTTCTTACACATAGCCTCCCAGACAGCTGTGGTTGCATGAAAATCTTGGGTCTTTTTCAGTGGTTTTTCTTGTACATGTACATTACTTATTTATCAGTCAAGGATATGGTGATAACTTACAGCTTTTCTCAATGACTTTTTCACTCAGTACTCTCTTTATTTCTAAAGATCCTATAGTTAAATTAATTTACTATTTAAAAATATTTTTATTGGTGAATTATATTTATACATAATAGTAGGCTTCCTTGTAATATAGCCATACATGCACATAGCTTAATTTGGTCTGCTTCATTTCTCTGCTTGTTATATTTCTGTTTAGTGTTCTGTTTTGCCACTATCCCACTGAGACCATGATTTCAAGTAAAGAGAATTATAGCCTTTCCCTGCTTGCTATTTTTGCATGATTTTTTTTCTGCCATCTGTTCCAAATCATGTTTGTCTCTTCCAGCAGATTTGCATCTGGTTTTGAGGTCAAATCTGCCTTGGTAGACTTAGCATACTTACCTTGAACAAGCCGGATTGGTACATATAGACATTGTTAATCAAGAGGACCTTATATCTCTTTCATACTAAAACTTTAGCAAGTTTTGAGGAATAGTCATTTCAATTTTTTTTTATTTGAAATTGTTTGATTTTCAGTCCTAAATTATTTTTGATTTTTAGAAGCATTAATTCTATACTGGATACCAAAAACAATTCTATCTTCTACCAATGTTATGGTTTAGATATGAAGTGTCTCACCAAACCCTATATGTTAGATAATACAAGAAAGTTATGGGAGCCTTAATGCAATCATTGCATTAACCCAGGCTGGTAGGGTGTGGCTGAAGGAGCTGGTTCACCTGGGGAGTGACTTTGTGGTTTATATTTGTCCATGGTGAGCAGAGCTTTCTCTCTCTCTGCTTCTGGATTGCTTTGTCCTGAGCTGCTTTCCTCTTCCACACTCTTCTAACAGGACATTCTGCTTTACCTTGGGCTCAGGAGAAATGGAGTCATCCATATATGGACTGAGACATCTGAAATTGTAAGCCCCCGAACAAACTTTCCTCCTCTATAATTGTTCTTTTCAGGTCTTTTGGTCATTCTGGCAAAAAAGATGACAAAAATAATCACACTATACTTAAAAGAGTATGTGAAATCCAGTAATTACAGATTTTGACTTAAAATACGATTACTGAATATGTTCCCCCCAATAAAAAACATTTCTGTCAAAATACAGATATTTTAAAAGGTAATTATGATGAAGAACATTAGAATTCAATGTTTATCTCAACAGGGTTGTAACATTAGCATAAATTTTATCAATAATTTTTGTGTCTACAATCTCAAATGTTTTGAATATAGATGGTGTCATTTATGTAAATGTAGAAGAAATTGACAGTTGAATGAATTTCATGGCTTATTCTTAAGGCATATCAAGATTCTGATTAGTTGTAGAAATCAATATAAAAATACAGATGAAAAGGCACATATTTATATTCAACCCATCTCCACATATACCCAATTTCTAAACCATTCTGTGAAAAATAAATACAGAAAATGTGTTCAAACAAAAGAAGATGAAAATTTTAAAATGAAAAATATTAAGTAAATAGAAAAATCATAAAAGCAATGAAACATAAATCAAAGAAAAAAGTTAAAACTATTAACTTTGAAGTCAATAGTTTTGAAAAAATCACAATGAAGGTACATGAAAAGAAATTTGCAATATAAGATAGGAAATCAAGTATGTAAATTTAGAAGTAAAAATACAAAAAGCATGACTATTTTAAACTATTCCAATTATTCTTTCTATAAATTTGGAGAAAAAACAATGTCATAGAAAGTAAGCAACATCATAGAAATATATTTATTGTCAAACAGTTCAAGAAGAACATCATAATTGTTTTATAAATGTTGCATCAATTTAATTAGTTATTGAAAGTAATCCTGAAACCCAAGATCAAGACAATTACATCGATATTTTGAATAATATTTAGTGCTTAATTCATGTAAAATCATCCATATTAGAGAAAATTTAGTGTTTTAACATAATATAACAAGTAATTGTAATATTAATAAAGACTGCAATTTAAGTGTCTATATTATGTAGGCTTTGAAGGAAGAATGCATGTTGGGTTTATTTATTTATTTATTTATATTTTTAAAGTTGTAGATGGACAGAATGCCTGTATTTTATTTGTTTATTTTTACATGGTGTTAAGGTGAACCCAGTGCCTCACACATGCTAGGCAAGTGACTGAGCTTGAGCCCTGGCCCTTCATGTTGTATTTTAATGTAGTCTAATAATTATTTTTTTTTAAATGCTTTAAATTCATAGCTTACCACAGATATGTCCAGTAGTAAAACTTTGAAATTCTATCTTCCACCATGCTGATTTTTGCTTCTCATTTTATGTTTACTTTCTGTTAGGTGATGTTATCTCCTTCCTTCAAAATTAATTTTATAACCTTATGTCAATATGTCTTCTCATTTAAATCAATCTACATTGTTTTCTTTTCCAATATCTAGTTATTCTTTTTTTTTTTTTTTTCTTCTTTTTTTGGTACCGGGGATTGAACTCAGGGGCACTCAACCACTGGGCCACATCCCCAGCCCTTTTTTGTATTTTATTAGAGACAGGGTCTCACTGAGATGCTAAGTGCTTCACATTGCTGAGGCTGGCTTTGAACTCATGGTCCTCCTGCCTCAGCCTCCCAAGTGCTGGGATTACAGGTGTGTGCCACCAGGCCCGGCAATATCTAGTTATTCTAACTACTTTGCACCATATGGGCAGAGTGGGGTAAACCAATGTAGAAAAATTAGTTTGAGTCTTTCAGCAAATACAAAATCTTTTGTCAGAGTATGAATACAACCCAACCATTTTTTTAATTCAACATTTCTTTAATTGTAATTTCTTTAATCAGTGAGAATATTTTGAAGAAATTTGAAGAAAAAGGAATTTTGAAAAAGGGAAACAATAGGACATATACAATATAACTTAGACAAATATTTTCTCCCATAAAAGTATAAATTGAATATTCTAATTAAGAATTGATATATTTTTAAATACCAAAATCAACAAATAAAACTTAATAATGATATTAACAAAGCAATCTTCACAACCATTCAACATCTGTGTTCTGAAACACAAGAAGATCTCAAAGTGACTGACATGTTGTTTTCCTGTGTCCTCCAACCATGAATCTGTCATGCCTATTCTTGTTCAAAGAGGGTGACAGCAGATGAGAAGAAATTGAATGGCCTTTAAAAAAAATAAAATGCTCATGACAGGTGCCATATGGCTTTTCTCCCCCATAACTGCTTTGAATATATTTAGAAAAGAATAACAAAAGAGAGTAAAGTAAAAACTTATTTCAGAAATGGGCTTGCATTTCAAACAAGTGTGCAACAAATGTCATTGAGTGTTCAGTGACCCAATGAAATCATCACCAATGAGTTATAAAATGACAAAGTAATAACTGCAAGAGTAGGAAAATGAAGCTTTACTTTAAGAAAAAAATTAAACACGTTCAAATGCAGAGAGACAGAAAGAATGAATCACTGTATGTCTGTTTAAGAAATTCTTATCAGAACACACTGTATGTCATTTAACATGGAATCAGAAGAGAACACTGTCAATTCATTTTTAAAGCTAATACTACCCTGATACTGAAATCAGACTGTTAAAAAATATATTCCTCATGAATACATGAAACATAAACAAAATGTATTATAAAATGCATTAATTCATATATATTTTATCTTAGTATCAAAAATTAATGTTTATTCCAAATCCGGTTTAAGTTTGAAAATCAAGGTAGCTCACCATGTAATTAGGCTAAAAATGAAAAATCATATATAATTATTTCAGTTGATGCAGGAAAATTATTTGATGAAAGACTGGTCAAGCAACTGTGTACATTGATAACATTAAAAATTAAG
Source organism: Tamias sibiricus (assembly GCA_025594165.1). NCBI lineage: Eukaryota > Metazoa > Chordata > Mammalia > Rodentia > Sciuridae > Tamias > Tamias sibiricus. The sequence goes on from CM046659.1 coordinate 64,685,552, forward strand.
TGAACTATTAATCCCTGGAATAGCCTGAGTGAATTTTCACTATACATGCTGAATGAAAGAAAAAGACAATTCCAAAATATCTCTTTAGACAAAAATTCTTAGAAAAAATATGAATAGAGTGGAACTTCCTCAATTTTGGGAAAAATGCATGTATAATAAGACTATTGCTGATATTATGTTTAAGGGAAAATAACTGAGTGTCTTTCCTCTAAGATTGGAAATATGACAAGGAAATCTGTCCTCAGCACTCTTATTCAGCATGGTGGTAGTTGCAGCCAGAAAAACAAAGTATGAAAAGAAATTAAGTCATATAAATATTAAAGGAAGAAACTAAAACTCGTCCTAGTATCAAATCACATTTGTATGTATGTAGAAAATATAAGTCTATCAAAGAATACTTTACAACTAATCAATGAGTTCAGAATGATTTCAGGATATAAGTAAACATACACAAATACACAAACTGATTGTATATATCTATTAGCAATAAGTATATGGACACTTAACATGAAAATATAATAAATATAACTCTTCCCCAAAAGAAATGCTTTCATAAAAATTGGACAGATTTGCTAAATGACCTACATACAGAACACTACCAAATTATAAAGAAAGAAATGAAAAACGCCAAAAAAGGGACATATTTTACATTAATGGATTTAACATAGTAGAGAAAAAGAACAATGTAGGAAAACTACATTGTCCCATTTCAAGACTGAGAGTTGCAGAAATCTTGGCATTATGGTAAAAGCGAAAGAAGAGACACCTACATGGACAGAAAGATCCACACAACCAAATCAACTTAGCTTGGACAAAGGCAACTCAGTGGAGAAAGGATAATCTTCTACAAATGGTGCTGGCACAACTAGATATCACATATTAGAAATAAATAAACTTAGACATAGGGTATATACCTTTTACTAAATAAACTAAAATGAAATATAAACCTAAATAAAACTCGCAAAATTTGTAGAAAAACAACAAAAAATAAATAACAAGAGAAAAACATAACAGGAGAAAATCTTATTTTCCTGGCCTAGGGATAAGGGTCTAGGTCAAACAAAACCATAAAAATGAAAAGAAAAATAAAGATAAACTGGGCATAATTAACATTAAATGCCTTTGCTCTGCATTCATTCCCAAAACATAGAAGCTCACATTAACACAAACACTTGTACACAAATATTCATAGCAGTTTTATTTATTATAGCAAAAAAAAAAAAAAAAAAGTCAGAAACAACTCAAATTCCCTCAAAAGCTGCATGGTCAAGCAAACTGTGTACATTGATAACAATCAAACTTTGAATGAATCATTGATCCCTGCAACAGCCTGAGTGAAATTTCAGGACATATGCTGAATGAAACACAAAGCCAATCCCAAGATATCATAAAATGTGTGACTATGATTATATTGTTAAGGCAAGATTACAATAAATCACCAAGTCCATCTTAAAGCAGGAGAAGAAAACTTTATTTACCAGCCGGTGGTCTAGATCTACCAGCTGGTGGGCCAAAGGGCAGGCTGCAATTCTATACCCTTTGACCCTTTCCTGGGGTTTGAATACACCCTTTATAGTCCAAAATCATATTAATCATAAGTGGCTGTTGCTGTGATTCAAAACCATAAACAAAGTTGTGAGATCTAAAATCATAAGTAAAAGGGGAGTGGGTCAAAATGTCCCTAGTTGAGTACTAGCTAAAGAATGGTTACAAACATCAAGACAATCAAACCCTGACAGGGTACATTGTCCAAGAAAAATGGAAACCAAAGAGAGAACAATTTTACATTGTATAAGAATTGCCATTTTTTGTTGTCAGACATGCTATGATAAGCAACTATTGATGGGTACAGAGATGGGGCTTTGCCATGGGAGAAGCAGTTTTTACATGACCTGGAGTGTCAGGGTAAGATGGAGTCTGTTTGGTCATTGCCCATATAGCCTGGCCCATAAAAATATAACACTCTTGAAGTGGACCAATTATGGAAATAGAGAACACATCAACAGCTTCCAGGGGCTAGAGAGCAAGGTGGGGTGAAGGGAGTGAATATGGACACTGAAGGGCAAAGTGAAGGATGTTCCTGATGAGAAGTGTTCCTTTGTTGACAATGTTAGCATCTCAGTGGAATACTGCACTATAAGTGTTCAAGATATGCCACTGGGGAAAATTGGCAAGGGGACACAGGATCTCTCATAATTATATTGTAACCGCATGTAAATCTATAATTTTCTGAAAATACAAGTTAAATAAAAATAACAGTTCCAATTTACTCCATTTCCTGATAAGCATCTTTTAAGTCTATTTTGTACTGATATGGTTTCATACATCACAATTGTCTGAGATGGGGTCAAGTTTCTATCCCTTCTCTTTTCACACATTATTTCTTGAGTTCTGTCTTATTTGTCCTATAATTTTCACAATGTGGAATTTGCTGATTACTGTTTATTTGTGCTTTGCTTTAACATATATGCCCTTCTTTTTTAAAATATTGTAATCCAGTAGGTGGGTCTACATACCTGATTGAGATGCAGGTTTGAGATATTTCATAGAAGCATTTTTGTATCTCTGTCAGAGAGCACATAATGCTTAGGTGAAATACATGCTGAAATATTAGCAATCATTATGACCACTGCCTAGATTCATCATCTTGTTGGTAATGAATAAAATGGCAATGTATTATTTTATTATTTTTTTTTTATCTATTAGCCAGGTACTTCTTTAGCAGACACTTTCTCTTATTAACATTTGGGCAAATTTCCTTTATGAATATAAGGATAAGTGATGGATTCTTTCCCTTTATTGACTACCTTTGAAAATACTGATTTGTTGCTCTGCATTATGCAGAATTGAAAATGAGGTCTTTCATTGTCTCTTTTTAATTATGACCTCCTGGATTTTACACATTTAAAGTGTTCAATTCATTGTAATTATTCTTCTTCTTAACATAAAAATGGCCCCATCTTTGATCACTTCAAGGTGTTCCTTGAATCAGTTTGTTAAGTTTTTAAGAATCTTAATGAACACTTTTGGTAAATGCAAAGTATCTCAGCCTCATCTTGGGTATTTCCATCCATCCTGATAAAATCAACGAATTCACAAATAAGACTTACTCATTTTTATGAGAATAGCATTCAGGAATATCAACATATGAGACAGATGTGACCTTTGTTACAATGTTGGTTTTGTGATAATAAAACAAACAGGTGGGCTGGGCACAGTGGCATGTGACTGTAATCCCAGGGAGTAGGGAGGCTGAGACAGGAAGATTCCAAGTTCAAAGCCAGCCTCAACAAAAGCGAGGTGCTAAGCAATTCATTGAGACCCTCTCTTTAAATAAAATACAAAATAGAGCTGGGGATGTGGCTCAGTGGTCGAGTGTGACCCTGAGTTCAATACCCAGTATACACCCCCAAAATATAAAAAAAAATAAAACAAGTGAAAAGCTTGATTTTAAAAGATCAGTCTTTATGAGTTTATACTGACACATCCATTTCAAATTTAATAGTATAGCAAAAATTAAAAAAAAAAAAATCGTTCTCCTTTCTCCTGTGTCAAAAATCCAGATCCCTGCTACAATAATATATTTTACACTTGTTACCCCACACTACACTGGAAATCTCAATAACCAAGATGAATGATATGATAATATAAAACACTAATTGTTTGCAGATAATTCTTTTTGTACAAGGGATTGAACCCAGAAGCACTTAACCACAGATACACGTTCTCAGCCTTTTTTTTTTTTTTTTTTTTTTTTGTATTTTATTTAGAGACAGGGTCTTGCTGAGTTGCTTAGGGCCTCACTAAATTGCTAAGGCTGGCTTTGAACTCACAATCCTTCTGCCTCAGCCTCCTGAGCCACTGAGATTACAGGTGTGTGCCACTGTGGCTGGTTGCAGATATTCTTTTAACCTTAGAGTGTATCACATTAAGAATATAATCAACTTAGTGTATTTCACTATTACTTGATATGGTCCCTGTCATGTAATTATGCCAAAATAAAATTAACTTTAGTTTCAATTTTTAAGGATTACAGTAAAAATTATTTTAAAAATATAAAATATTTACCTGGTTCCAAAGGAGTCAAATCTATAAATAAAGGTAAAAATCAAGGAAATAAATATTCTATTTTGCTCCCTTTACTACTGAGTATTCTCTCTCCACATAAAGGTAATACATGAATATATATGCACATAGGATCATGCATATATAATTAATTATACACACATACCTCAACATACACAAAGAGATAGCCTTTTCTGCAACTGTTCACCTTATTTTAATGCTCAATACATCCTGAAGTCATTGCATCGTATGATAATTAATGTAGAGATATTTTATATATTTTTATTACATTATTACATGCACATTATATTATAGTACTGTATATTAAAATGGCAGAGTAAATTTACTTGTATATTTGCATTTTTTTTTGCCTGTGTAACTTTGAAATATATTTCTAGGAGTGAGATTTTTGGGTCAAAATCAGTTTGTCTTCTAGATACAAGGCAGTTAGTTCCTTTCCATTGAAGGAGTTACAATTTTGTACTCTCACAAAACTTAATACAATAATTTTCCTGTGACTTCATCAATTGAATAGATTTTCAAATTGTGAATATGGTGCCAGACTAAAGGCAAGAAATAAAATCTTTCTATATTCATAGTTTTTAATATTATTTATATGACTTTAGGGTTACTATCATGTGCTTAACTTCATTGATTCTTTGTATACTATAATTTATATTTCTTTCCATATCTTTTATTTTATCTATATTATTATAAAATATGTTTTAGAGATATTGATTATATACATGATTTTACGTATCAAATTTAAGTTCACAATTTGCCATTTTAACTTGTTTTCATGTGTTTAAATTTTCTTTTTATAAATTATCTGAGGTATCCATTTTTCTCTAGTTCTACCTGAAAAGTGAGTTATAACAGGGAAAATTTTCTGCATGACCAAGTAATAAATTTTCTTTCTTTTTTACTTTCTCATAAGTCTCTAATTTGTCTAGAATTAGCTATTGTACATAGTGGGAAGGAAAAATTCATTTTTGTTTCATTTTATTGTTGTTATCACTTAGAGCAACACGACACCATTTTAAAAAAATAACTCTTCCTCCAAAATTTAAGATGTCACTTCTGATGTGTTTGGATGTTTATGTGTGATGTTTCAATTGGATCTAATCATACTTTATTTTTCTATTTTGTGTCTATCCATTTATTCACCATATTTCACTATTTTAATTATAGAAATTATATTTAAATATTTTGTAGACCCTTCAATAATGGTGTTAGGAAAACTGGTAATACGCATGCAGGATAATGAAATTGGAATGTAATCTCACATCATATACAAAATAAACTAAAATATAATAAAAATTTAAATTTAAGACATAAAAATTCAAATCTATTAGAAGTACACAGTTTTTTAATATTGATCTAGTTGCTGATTTTTCTTGGTAATATCCCAAAAGCACAGCAAAAATAATAATAAAAAGACAATGAATTAAAAATCTTTTTTGTAGCAAAGGAAACAATAGTATAGAAATAATCTGAAGAATGGGACAAAATATTTGCCCTCTATGCATGTATTGTGGGTTGGTATTCAGAATTTATAATAAACTCAAAAATATCAATAGCAAAAATAATTAAATAACCTGATTTAAAAAATGAACAATAGGGCTGGGAACATAGCTCTGTTGGTAGAGTGCTTGCCTTGCATGCATAATGCCATGGGTTCAATCCCCAACACCACAAAAAAAAAAAAGCAATAGACCTACACAGACATTGCTGTAAAACACACACATAAATGGTCAACAGGTATTTAAAAAGAAAATGCTCAACATCACTAATCATTGGGGAAATGCAAATCAAACCCACTACAGTAAGAATGGCTATTATCAAAAAGACTGAAAATAAGTGCTGGCAAAAATTTGAGGAAGGATTAAGCTCACTGTTACAAGTGTAAATTAGCACAGTCATTGTGGAAAAGGGCTTACATTTTCCCAAAAAAGTAAAAAAATAAATTTTTGCTGTTTGATTCAGTAATTTCACATTCAGTAATTTCACACTCAATACACTGCTGAGTATATATACAAAGGAAAAGATATCAGTGTATTAAAGATAGATCTGCACTACCTTGTCCATTGAAGTTCCATTCACAGTAGCCATGAAATGGAAACAAATTAAGTGTTCATCAACTAATGAGTGAATACAGAAAAATGGTCCATATACATAACGGAATACTCTTTGTCCATAAAAAGAATGAAGTGCTGTCATTTGCAACACCATTGATGCAATTGAAGAGCACTATTTTAACATATAGTAAAAGAAATCAGGCATTGAAAGAATAATACTTCACAATTATACTTGTAAGTAGAATATAAAATAGTGGATATTATAGGATTTGAAAGCAGAATGGGGTTATCAGAGGTGGGGGGATGAACAGACATTTTTTGGAAAAAGTAGATCAAGTTTACTAAAGTGGAATTAGACAGGAGCAAGAAGTTATGGTGTGCCATTGCACGGTAGTGTGCCATTAGATAACAATAATGTACCATATATTTCAAAAAACTAGAAAAAATGTACCACATGGAAATAAGTGTTTGAACAAATATATAATTGTATTTAAACATTACATAGTTTATATATTTATCAAAATATTACATGATACTTCAATAATATATATAATTTTAATATTTTATGTACAAGTTAAAATTGATTTAGTTTACAAATTTAAAAGAACTTTTTTAATGTTAATATTTTTATTATTTTTTGGTCTGAGACTCAAAAGCTACAAAAATCACTTTTTCCACTTAAGCACAACAATCTATCAAAAGGTCTACAATGGTATATATGGCAATTTTCTATTGAAAAGTCAGAAAGATTGAAGAGTTTCAAATTATTCCAATCTGAGGTATATGGAAGAACTTTGAAATATATTATTTGTTTGTCTTTGTTATTTGACAAACTTCTCATCCTGTATTTCAGCCATAAAACAGGAATGTAAGCTTTCTGAAAGAATAATGATTTGGACCCTACATCCCAAAAAGAAGTAATCAATTTTAATTCATTTTAAAAACATCGTATTGGTTTTCAGAAATGATTAAAGTATCACATATGAACCTAGTACTGTTTAATTTTTTATCTCTAATAATTGTACAGCAAAAATAAACTAAGGCTTAAAATAGTAAAGCAAGCATTGATAATATCATTACACAATAACTAAACTTCTTACCAGGTGAAAAAACAAAAACACACAATCCTATTTCAGGAATAACCAACCAAAGGTAGCAGTGCGTGCCATGCACTGAGCCCACAAGAAGTACTCTTAGCAAGTATGCAGTTTCCTTAGGAAATACTCCACTCCAGACATACATGAAAAAGAGAATCAGAAGCTCTTTTTTCCTTTGGAACATTGTTACTCACTTGCCTACATTAGCCTGGGTTTCATTAACAAAAATCCTAAATCAGAAATTTCATTCCAATGGAGAACTTTTTTGTATTAATTTTAAAATATCAAGTAATTATTATTGAAGGTCAAAGAAATTGATCAAAATGCTTCAGCTATTTGAACTTACAGAAATATAGTGGACTAAACTCTGTGTATCTGTGATGGAAATTTTTGTTTTCCTTCTTACATCTTTAAATATAATGTTTTATTTTGATTCAGTCATTTAGGTACTTGCTATCTGGCATAAATTTAATAGATATTTTATCTTCTCATTATAGGTAAAGTTGATTTTGCACATTATTGAATTGGAAATCATTCATCTAAAAAGAGATCATCTGTGCATTAGCCAGCATAACTTTATTTTATTGCACTTGATATACATGAGGGAGTGAAGTCATTATGGCCAGTATCATTAAACAGATGGCAGTGAATTTTCCTTCTATTTTCTGTAACTCAGAAGGAGCTTGCTTTCTTATTCTACTGCTAAATTAAGTTTAACGTAAAGAGTAATTGAGTCAATTTCATGGTTTTCCACTTTCAATTAGAATGTGGTCCTTCACTGAAGACCACTATTCTCATATCACTAAGAAATCAGATCATTGGAAAATCTCCATACCTAAAATCAGTCATGGTGACAAGTCCTCAAGAGAAAACAAAATAGAACTAAGCAAATTAAATATTAAATATCATACCTTTTTACCACATAAGCAATCTATGGCTGTTTTTAAGCCTAGACGATCAATAGGAAGAACAGTAAACACAACATAAGTAGGGCAAGGGGAAATCATTCCTGTTTTTAAGCTATGTACAAGGGCTACAGGGATGATCTTAAATTCCCCAAAGTCATAACTGCACAGTGAGCCAGGACACATCTGCCAGTTGAGTCTTTTCCATTGGCCCGTTTACATGGTGGAACTCCTGCAGACTGGAGACCATGCCAGGAGGTAATAGTGATCCCACAAAAGTAGAGAGTACCTCTACTGAGAAAAAAGGTTGTAGTTCAGTTATTTTTGTGTATATGGGGACATATTAACTTAAAGAACAAAAGTTAATGTGAATTCAAAAGAGACAGACATATGGGTTCAACAATGAAAAAGGAGGTTGTTAATAAATGTTTGCCAGTCATTATATTTAGATGTTGAAACTGCTTTGATTTACCTACCTGAATGTGCATAGGATTCCCTTTTGAAATAAATGTATACAATAGAAAGACAAAGTCAGAAGTCCATGACTCTAGTAAGCAGTCTTAAACTGCAAAATAGTGAATAAATGAACTATCTTTGGGAGAAAAAGAAAATTTAAATTCCTACAAATGGATCAGAAACTAAAATTAAACTCAGATTACATTAGTTTTCCTCTTCAAACATATTGTTTCACTAATTTAATACTTTTTTTGTTTTGTAGAATACATAAAATAGAGAATTATAAATAAAATGTAAAATGAAAAAATGTTGATAAGTTTTATTTAACAGGTTTGCCAATATTTCTTAGGAGAAAAAAAATTTTAAATCTGCTTATTTTGTGTATATACCAAGGAAAGAATTAATATAATTTCAGTGGGGAAACATGACTAAAGCATATTTATATTTTTTAACATTTATTATTTTTTATTTGTTCATTTTAGTTATATATGACAGTAGAATGCATTTTGACATATTATACATATATGGGGTATAAATTCCTATTCTTATGGTTGTACATGATGTGGAGTTACACTGGTAGTGTATTCATATATGAACACAGGAAAGTACTATCAGATTCATTCTACTGTCTTTCCTATTCCCATCCCCTCCCCTTCCCTTCATTTCTCTTTCTTTAATCCAAAATACGTCTATTCTTCCCTACCCACCCTCTTGTGTGTTAATATTTGCATATCAGAGAAAACATGTGGCCTTTGGATTTGGGGGATTGGCTTATTTAACTTAGTATGATAGACTCCAGTTTCATCCATTTTATTTTTTATCATATATTTTTACAGAATTACTTATCTAGTTTTAAAATATATCCCCTATTCTCCATGATTACCTCTAATTTTACTATAATAATCACAAAAGACTATAAGATACTTGTGGGCAGTATGTTTGTGCTGGTAAAATTATATATTTAAGTATACTATTTTTAAATTGTTTTAAGTCCATTAAATTTTTATTGAAATAAAGTAATTTTTCTTGTCTCTCTCTGTGTGTGTGTGTGTGTGTGTGTGTGTGTGTGTGTATGGGGGTGGGGGGAGAGACTCTGTGTTTCCATGGGTTTATGAGTATGGCATCATCTGCCTTTATTGTACTTTTATAAAAGTTAGCTAACTACAATTATGAGCTGCATGACAGTATTTTGTCAAGGGTGGATCATATATACAATGATGGTTTCATAGGATTGTAGTGGAGGTGAAAAATTCACATCGCCTGCTTATGTCACAACATAATTGTGCAACTCGTGATTGGCATTTTTGTGATGATGTTGGCATAAACATTCCTACTGCACTATCAGTTGTATAAACTTATACAATTGTGTACAGTACTGTACAAAATATCATGATTATAAACCATTATGTTGCTGGTTTATGTGTCCTTTAGGGTATACTTTAATCACTGTTTTAGAGTGTACTCTTCTGTCTATATATAAAAAGTCCACTGTAACACAGCCTTAGGCAAGTCTTTCAGGAGGTATTTCAGAACAAGGCAGGAAAGTCTAAGAAACAATAGCTACAGGCATGTTTTGCCTCCTGAAGACCTTGCATGGGATAAGAAGTGGAAATGAAGACAGTAGTACGGATGATCCTTACCTTTTGAAGCCCTGGCTAATATATGTGTTTGTACCTTAAAAAGGAAAAATAAGTAAAATATTTTAAAAAGAAAAAAAAGCTTATAAAATAAATTTAAAGAAGAAAAATATTTTGTACAACCACAAAATATGTATTAGTTAAGTGTTATTACAAAAGAGTCAAAATATAAAAAATACAGTTATGTTTAAAATACAGTGTATGTTAAAAAGTTATGGTAAACTGAGTTTAAATTGTTACTGGTGAACGAAAACTAGTTTTTATAAATAATTTACTATAGCATAAGTGTACAGTGTTTCTAAAGCCCAGAGCAATGTCCTGGGTCTTCGCTGACCCTTGCCACTCACTCCCTGACTCATGGAGAACAACTTCCAGATCTGTAAGATCTATTCATGACAAGAGCTTTACAGGTGCTCCATTTAAATCCTTTATGCTGTATTTCAACCATACCTTTACTACATCTGGGTATGCTTGTTACACAAAGACATATCACTGTGCTACAATTGCCTATGGTACTCAGCAATTCACATGCTGTGCAGGTTGCAGCCTCTGAGCAATTGGCTGTGCCATATGAACTCCAAAGGTTCTGGGCAATGCCATCCAGGTTTGTGTAAGTGCACTTTCTCATGTTCACTCAATGGAGAAACTATCTAAAGACACGTTTCTCAAAATGTGTCCCCATTGTTAAATGAGGCATGAGTGATCTCTCACTTTTGACTTCTTAATTTAGGAACTGAGGTAATCATTTCAAAATGTAAATCATCTCATATTTCTTCCATGCTTCACAGCTTTGATGACTCTCCATTTCACTTAAAATAAAATTCAAGTGATTATCATATATTATCATATAGTGGGTTAGGCAAGCATATTCGTGCACAACCCAATATTCTTGCTGGGAATGCAAAATGGATCAGGTTCTTTAAAAATCTGTTTTAGAAATTTTAGAAAACTAAACCTACAGGCACCACATGATCTGACAGTTTCATGACTAAGAGGTACCTACCTATAGGAAATGAAAATGTGTTAAAATGAAGATTTTAGTACAAATGTTTATGACATCTTTATTTTTCTTCTTTTTAGTTATATATGACAATATAATTCATTTTGACAAAATTATAAAAGCATGAAGTACATATTCTAATTTATCAGTCTCCAGTCTCACTCTTCTCCTTGACTCCATTCTCCAGCTGTTCTCTTCCCTGTATCTTCTAATCTTTTCACTATTTGGTTATTGTATTTTTTCTTTTTAATTAATATCTTGGGGATGTATATGATTTTGATGTTCACTGTGGTATATTTGTATATGTACATAGGAAAGGTAGGTCTACTGTCTTTCCCTATCCTTTCCTTTCATTCGTCTTTGTCTTGTACCACTGATCTTTCTTCTATTTTTTTCCTATCCCTGCCCCCTTATTTTGGATTAGCTTCTGCACATCATAGAAAACATTTGACCTTTGACTTTTTGGGGACTGTTTTATTCCATTTAGCATGATAGTCTCCAGTTTCATACATTTACTGACACATCTTTATTTTTGATCCTGTAAGACTGAGAACAACACAGATGTCTTTCAACAAGTTAATGGTTAAACAGCCATAGTACACTCTCACACAATAAATTACTTCAATGATACCTAAAGAATAAACTATTGAGGGACACCCAAGCTGTTTCCCTAACTTGACTATATGAGTTGAGCTGCCATAAGCATTGATATGCATGTGTCACTATAGCATGCTGATTTTAGTTCTTTTGGATAAATACCAAAAATGGGAAATCTGGGACATATGGTGATTCCAGTCTTATTCTTTTGAGAACTTCCTTCTAAAGTGACTGTATGAATTTGCAGCCCTACCAACAGTGCACGTGTGTACCTTTTCCCCACTTCCTCACCCACATTTATTGTTCTTTGTATTCTTGAAGAATGCCATTCTGACTGGAGTGAGATGACATCTCCATGTAGTTTGATGTGCATTTCCCTGATTTCTAGGGATGCTGAACATTTTTTTTAAATATTTGTTGACCATCTGTATTTTCCTTTTAAGAAATGTCTGTTTAGTTCATTTGTCCATTTATTGATGGGGTTGTTTATTTTTAGGGTGTTAAGTTTTTTTTTTTTTTTTTTAATTTATTATTAATCCTCTGTAGAAGAGTAGCTGGTAAAATTTTTCTCCCAGGCTCTCTCTCCACACTTAATCATTTTGTTTGCTTGTAGAAGCTTTTGGATTTAAAGCTGTCCCATGTATTGAGCCAGTCTAGGGTTCCTCGGTAGAAGAATAGACAATGAAAATGTGATACATATATACACAGTAGCCTATTACTCAGTCATAAAGAAGAATAAAATTATGACATTTGCTGGCAAATATATGGAACTGAAGAATATAATGCTATCCAGACTCAGAAACTCAAGGGTCAAATGTTTTTGTCTCATATGAGAAAGCTAGAGAGAAATAGGAATTTTCTTTTTCTTAAAAAAAAGGGGGATCACATGAAGATATAAAGGAAAACAGTAGAATAAAATAAGGGGATAGAAATGAATGAGAGGAGGAATGGGAAGAGAAGGTACTGTGGAGTAAAATTGAATAAGTTATGCTTTCTGCATATATGAATATATCACAATAAATTCCACTTTTATGCATAACTGTAATTCACCAATTGAAAAAATAAATTAATAGAAGGAATACCACTAGAGGAGAAGTAGAGGATCAGTGGAGGGAAGAGTGACAAGAAGATAGTAGTACTGGGGATTGAAATGGAAAACATTGTGAATATGTTTCAATAAAACCTACAATTATGTAAACTATAATGATATGATAAAAACATTTTTTAAAGAGGCAAACAAAAGGCTGGACACAGTGGTGCATGCCTATAATTCCAGTGGCTTGGGAGGCTAAAACAGGAGCATCATGAGTTCAAAGCCAGCCTCAGCATAAGTGAGGCACTAAGCAACTCACTGAGACCCTGTCTCTAAAATACAAAATAGGGCTGGGGATGTGGCTCAGTGGTTGAGTGCCACTGAGTTCAATCCCCTGTATCAGCCCCCCAAAAAATAGCAAACAAAAAATAAAGCTTACTGGTGTTATAAGTTAGCCAATGCTAACAGTATCAATAACTATCAACCACTTAAAATAATATTTGGAAGTGGCTACAATAAAATGAATTCCAATAAATAAAAATAAAATGAATAAGCAAAAAAGAACAAGCTGTTTGTTTGAAAAACATGAATGTTAAAAGAACCCAGGCCTCAAACACTGAGTATGTTTTGAATTTATTTATATTATGTTCTGTAAAAGGAAAATATTTTAAAAAAGACCATTAATTGTCAGTGTTTGGAGATATAAGAAAGTGACATTGCTATAAATAAAGGTAGGGAAGAGGCTAGAGCAAATCTTGAGATGGTTTTGGTTGGAGGTATCAAAATATGTGTGTGTATGTATATATAAATGAACACACACACATATGTGTGTGTGTTCTCTTTCTGTCTCTGTCTCTCTCTTTCTCACACACACACACACACACACACACACACACACACACTTGATGTCTTAGTTCTAAAAGAAGTAATATGACAGTAGTGATTTTTATGCCTAGTACCCAGATCTTAGTTTCTAAATACCATTTTTCGATTAGAAAAACATCAAGATGCCCTAAAAAATGTGCCCTATGACAGGGATAGGAATAATTCAAGAAGAGCTTAGATCATCTTATATTTCCAGAAAGCAAAGCAGGCAAACAGGAAAACACACACACACACACACACACACACACACACATACACACAAAATTATGCCAAGATCAAAATGGCCAAAACTAGAATAATTTATGGCACAAAATAATCATAATTGGATTGTAGTTGAATGCATGAATATCTTAAGTCTGTTATGATGCATTCCAAGAAGAGAATGAACAACTCTTCCAGATTAATTCTAATTTATAAATATAGAATAAATGCATAAAATAGCACTATTAGAATGCCATATTAACAATTTTTACAGGAAAGATGCATGGTTAGGGGCTAAATCAGGTGGTACACAATTGAAAAGAAACAAAAATCTTGGGTTGTAGAAATTTTAGGTTGTGGTATGTCACTATTCTCTGATAAACCTAAAATTACTTTATTTCTATAAGCATTCATTACCTTATATGCTGTCTGCTCTTCTTATCATGTTTTATTTCTTTATTATATAATAATTGCTATAAATAATAGTTATGGTTTGAAAATAAATTAAGTTGTAGCATAGAAAATACATAATTTACATGTGGATATATGCATGCATATAGATATGTAGTTCATTTTCTGGGAACCATAATGCCATTCAATTCAGTTGCACATATACATATAGATAAGTAAAGAAAAGGATAAGCCATGTTCCAGATTTCAGAGGAATGCTTTCAATTTTTTTCCATTTAGAATGATGTTCCCTTGGGTTTAGCATAGATAGCTTCTATAATGTTGAGGTATGTTCCTACTATCCCAAGTTTTTCTAGTGTATTGAACATGAAGGGGAGCTGTATTTTGTCAAATGCTTTTTCTGCATCTATTGAGATGATCATATGATTCTATTGATGTGATGAATGACATTTATTTATTTCCATATGTTGAATCAAACTTAAATCCCTGGGATGAACCCCAATTGATTATGTTGTACTATCTTTTAAATATGTTTTTGTATGTAATTTTTCTGGAATTTTATTGAGAATTTTTGCATCTGTTTGTCAGATATGAAGTTTCCTTTCCTTGATGTGTTTTTTTTGTCTGGTTTTAGTATCAGGGTTTCATAGAATGAGTTTGGAAAAGTTTCATCTTTTTTCTATTTCATGGAATAATTTGCGGATATTGTATTAATTCTTCTTTGAAGGGCTTGTAGATCTCGTCTGAGAATCCATCTGGTCTTGGACTTTTCTTGGTTGGTAGACTTTGGATAACGTCTTTAATTTCTTTGCTTGAAACTGATCTATTTAAATTGTGTATTCAGTTTGGATAGGTCATAGTCTCTGGAAGTTCATTGATGTCCTCAAGATTTTCTATTTTATTAGAGTATAAATTTTCAAAATAGTTTCCAATTATCCTCTGTATTTCAGTTGTGTCCATTGTGATATTTCCTTTTTCATCACAAATTTTTATAATTTGAGTTTCTCTCTTTTTCTCTTCATTAGCTGTGCTAAGGGTTTATCAAATTTATTTATTTATTCAAAGAACCAACTTTTGTTTTGTCAATTTTTTAATTGTTTCTTTTGTTTCAATTTCACTGATTTCAGCTCTAATTTTAATATTTTCCGTCTGCTACTATTTTTGGTGTTGATTTGTTTTTCTTTTTCTGGGGCCGTGAAATATAATGTTAGGTAATTTATTAGTTGACTTTCTATTCTTTAAATTAAAGAGCTCAATGCAATGAACTTTCCTCTTAGCATCGCCTTCATAGTGCCCCAGCGATTTTGATATATTGTATTGGTGTTTTCATTTACTTCTAAGTATTTTTTTTTTTTATTTCATCCCTGATTTCTTCTGCTATCAATTTATCATTTGATAACATATTATTTAGTCTCCAAGTGTTGAAGTAGCTTCTATTTTTATTTTATTATTGATTTCTAATTCCATACCATTATGATCTGAGGGAATGCAGAGTAGTACTTCTTTTCTTTTCTTTCTTTTTTTTTTTTTTTTGTATTTGCTAAGAGTTGTTTTGTTGCATAATACATGGTCTGTTTTCCTTTCTGCTGAGAAGAAAGTGAATTCGCTCATTGATGGATGAAATATTCTATATACATCCATTATGTATAAATTATCAATTGTATTATTGAGTTCTATATTTTCTTTGTTTGGGTTTTGTTTGGAAGACCTATCCATTAGTGTAAGAAGTGTATTAACATTACCCAGTATTATTGTGTTGAGGTCTATTTTATTCTTGAAATTCAGAAGGGTTTGTTTGGTGTACATAGATGGTTCATTGTTTGGGGAATAAATATTTATGAATTTTATGTCTTGTTCATGTATAATTCCCTTCAGAAGTATAAAATATTCTTCTATGTTCCTTCTGACTAACTTTGGCTTGAAGATCACTTTATCTGATATGAGGATGGAAACCCCTGCTTGTTTATGTGGTCCATGTGAGTGATATGTTTTTTTCTCACTCTTTTACCTTCAGTCTGTGGATGTCTTTGCCTATGAGGTAAGTCTCTTCCATCTACAACCACTTCTATTCAACATAGTCTTAGAAACTCAACAGATGAATGAAATAAGAAAATATGGTATATTTAAATAATGGAATATTACTCAGTCTTAAAGAAGAATGAAATTATGTCACTTGCAGGTAAATTGATGGAGCTAGAAAATATCATGCTAAGTGAAATAAGCTAATCCCCCAAACTATAGTCCTAATGCTTTCTCTGATATGCAGATGCTAATTTACAATGGGGGTGGGGGTTAGGGCAAAATAGAGGTACTTTGGATTAGAAAGAGAGGGGAGGGGATATGAAGGTAGAAAGGATAGTAGAATGAATCTAACATTACTACCCTATGAACATATATGATTATGCAACCTGAGTGATTCTATATCATCTATGTTTTAGTTAGCTTCTTTGTTGTTGGGATTAAAAGACCCAAACAGAACAATATTAGCAGAGGAAACATTTATTTGAGGGTTTACATTTTCTGAAAGTCTTAGTCCATAGAAGGTCAGCTCCATTCCTCAGGGTTCAAGGTGAGGCAGAACATCATGGTGGAAGAGTGTGACAAAGGGAAGCAGCTTACATGGTGGTCAGGAAGCAGAGAAAAAGAGGCTCCCTTCTTCAGAAACAAAATATATACCTCATAGCCATGCCCCCAATGAACCACTGCCTTCAGCTACAACTTACCAGCCTCCAATTTCCACTCAATAAATCCCATCAGGGATTAATTCACTGACTAGAATAAGGCTATAACCTGTTGTAAGTGGAAACGCAGAGTAGTCCAGCAGGGTTCAGGAAGGTGAGTGTGACGGCGAAAACATCACGCCGGGAGCCAGGTTCGGTGACACAGACTCAAGTTTAATGTGGAAATACAGCGCTTTTATACATCCACAGACAAAGAAGGCAAATAGCCAACAGCAATGAATACAACAAGTTTGTGAATGTGTAGCAAGCAGATAGCCGCTCTTTTCATGGTTTCTTAATCTACTCTGGCCTGGGACATACTGAGCTTTGCTCCTTTTCAAGACCGAAGAAACAAGAAAGAAGCATTCTTGTTTGCAAGCAATGTTTCTTTTCTATCTATTCTATACCTCTTGGCAGAACATTCAGTTTGCAGACACGCCCACTCAGGACCACCAAGCGCGCCTCCGCCTCCTTTTACAAGAACACCTGGAGTCACTACTTTTGATTCTTTACATCTCAGCTTATAGGAAAAGAGGAAGTGCCTGCAGCCAGTGTGATTTGAAGGGAGCTAGGCTCACAGCAGAGGTGTGCCTCTAGCTTCTGAGTGGGTGCAGGTGTGCCTGCTCCATAGTCAAGCATCCTCCTTCAGCGCCATACACATGGCCTGAGGAATTCCTTCAATAACCCAATCATTTCTCCTCCAAACCTTGCATTGTCTCACACGTGAGCTTTTGGGAGACACCTCACATCCAAACCATAACATTCTGTCCCTGGTTCCCAAAAGGTCACACTCATCTGACAATGCAAAATACATTTAGTCCATTCCCACAAATCCCCATAATCTCAACAGTTCTAAGATTGCTCAAATTTCAAGTCAAAAGTCTTCTCTGAGGCTCAATGCAAACTCACATTGGGAACTCCTGTAAAATTAAAAATAATTTACAAGTATCCAATATACAATGGTACAGAAAAATAAAATTCTACTCACAAAATTAGGGACATAGAAAGAAGGGATCAGACTAAAGCAAGATCAAAATACATCTGGGCAAAAAGTCCTGTAGCTCCACATCTGACATCTGGGGCACATGGCATCATGGGGTTCTCTCCACAGGGCTTGTGTAGATCTGCCCCAGTGGCCTTGTTTGTTGCAGCCCAAGAGGCCTTTTTTGTTGGTTTGTCTCTGCTGTATTCCTACAGCTTTACTGGGATGATGTCCCACATTACTGACATTTTTTAATCTTGGAGGTCTCCCCAGCAGCTTTGGCTTCCTCCTCACATTTCCACACTTTGACTTCTTCAGGGGGTGCTCACAGGGACTCTGACCCTGTTGTGATTTTTGTGGCCTCTCAGGCCTTCATTTGGAATCTTGGTGGAAGCCTCCAGGAACCACTAATTCCAGCATCCTGCATTCCTGCAAAACTAGCACCCTGTGGTTGATGCCAAGGTCTGCTGCCATCTCCAACAGTAGCCAAGCCTTCAGGGACCCTTGCTGCAGGAGCCTCTGAGTGACTGGGTGGCTGACAACATTGAAAAACTGCCCCCTTGTGCAAGAAGAGTAACCCACTGGTCTTTTCTCAAGATAATTTACACCTTTACTCCCTTGAGCTTTAGATGGGTGTGGTCTTGCCAGCACCTGAGATGCCCTCAAGTCATCTTTCTTATTTTCTTGGCCAGGGTCTTTAGCATTTCTTTAGTGGCAGTAATGTCTTTAAGAACTGCAAGTCCCTAACACTGATTTTACTCCTGTCTTTCAAGTCCATGTTTTTCAAATCTTTCCATTGTGTTTTCTCTTCCTGATTATCACAATAAATTTGGCTAAAAGTTGCCAGCAGTGTCCATGCCACCTCCTGAATGCTACACTGCCTAGAAATTGCTTCTTCCGGATTACAAAGCCTGTCACTTTTAAAATTAGCTTCACAGAAAGTCTCAAGACACAGGCAAAATACAGACAACTTCTCAGCAAGAACATAACATGAATGGCCTCTAGTCCAATTATGGATGGTGTCCACCTTTTCCTGCAAACCTTCTAGAGCTGTCTTCAATGTCCATGATTCTATTGACATTCTGAGCTCCCACCAGAATTAGCCATTGAGCTCCATTTACAACAACCTAAAGGATTCCCAGCTTGCACTGCTAAACATCTCAAAAATTCTCCCACCAATTCCAAAAAGGTCAAACCACATGGACAGGTTAAGCCACATGGACAGGTTAAGCACAGCAATGACCCCACTACTGGTACCAATTTCTGTTTTAGTCTTTATTTATTTATTTATTTATTTATTTATTTATTTTTTGATTCTGTGACTAAAAGACCAAACAGAACAATTTTATGGGAGGAAAAGTTTATTTGAGGGCTTACAGTTTCTGAAGTCTTAACATGGAAGGCCAGCCCCATTCCTTAGGGCTCAAGGTGAGGCAGAACATCATGGTGGAAGAGTGTGACAGAGGGAAGAAGCTTACATGGTGGTCAGAAAGCAGAGAGAGAGAGAGAGAGACAGAGAGGCTCCATTCTCCAGATGCAAAATACATACCCTATAGCCATCCCCCCAGTGAACCAGTTCCTTCTACTACACCCCACCAGTCTCCAATTACCAGTTAATCCCATTAGGGATTAATTCATTGAATATGTTAAGGTTATAACCCAATAATTTCTACTCCAAAACCTCCTGCATTGTCTCACATGTGAGCTTTTGAGGGACACCTCATGTCCAAACCATAACAGTGTACAACCAGAAGAATGAGGAGTTGTACTTCATTTATGTATGATGTGTCAACATGCATTCTACTGTCATGTATCACTAAATAGAACAAATAAAAAAGAAAGAAAATGAAAAATCTATGAAATGGGAATGTAGGAAAGCCCAAATATCTCCATATGTCATGTTTTGTTAGAAGTATTTATCTAATTTACATTTAAAGGAATTATTTAAATAGATGAATTTATAGCTAGGATCTTACTATTTTTAATTATGAGCTAGTTCCATGTTCCTTTCTTCTTTATCTTGTTTTTGTTTAAATTACTGTGTTGTCTTCCTACTTCACTTTCTGTCTATTAACTTTTCCATTAAACATTTTTGTTGTTTTAGTAAGTACTATATAGAACACATGTAACCTTGAATTATTTCAGTCATCATAAAATATTTCTGTCATTACATCCCTAATAACACTAGAAACTTAGATTTTTTATAAATATTTCCCTAACTAGTCCCCTCTCCATCTTTACATTATTGTATTTATTCATTGTAGTTATATTTTAAACCTACAATTTATAACTATTATTATTTTATATAGTTGATGCTTGCCCAACATTCATTATATTTACCTAATATATATTTTTTGGGTATGTCATTTTTCTCTCCTATTCCAGCAAAATAAGGTTAAAGCAAGCACTTCATTCCTGAAAGAAACAAACATCTGGAACCTGCTTTTTAAATTGATATTCTAGAAGGTAAGACATGTGAACAAGAATCTGGAGAACACACAACCCATAAAAAAACACTATTGTCAGGATAAGGGATGTAACTCAAACAAATTAAAATAATTTTTTTTTGTTTTATATTTTATTGTGTTTGTTATAGAAGTCTTGCTTTTTGGTGCTTAAATTAGGCTCTACTTTTCAGAGCAGTTTCAGGTTCACAGAAAAAGTGAATGGAAGTTAGAGTTTCTTGTAAATCCTCTGCCCTTGTCCCCCTCAGAGCCTCCCTATTAACAACATATCCTTCCACATTGTGATACATTTTATTATATTTCATGAATCTACATCAACACATCATTACTGTGGATTGAATCCAGGGGTGCCTAACCACTGAGCCACATCCTCAGCCCTTTTTATTTTTTATTTGGAGACAGGTTCTCTCTCACTTAGTTGCTTAGGACTTTTATAAGTTGCTGAGGCTAGTTGTTTTTTTTTTTTTTTTTTTTTTTTTTTTTTTAGTTATATATGACAATAGAATACATTTTGACATAATTATAGGAGCATGGAATACATCCTGTTCTAACTCAGTCCCCAGTATTTCTCCTTCCTCTTCCCTCATCCCTTCTCCTTTCCCTTTCTTGATCTTTCTGCCATAAAATATTTCTTAAATATGGTACAGAAAATAGGATAAGATGAATACAACAGTTAAGATTAAGGATCATCTCAGTAGGTAATTAAAACTATAGAAGTATCATACTAAACCTTTAGAGAGTAAAATGCAGTGTTTGATATTAATACATTAAGACACATTGGGGAGCAGAAGTTGAAGAACAGGAAAAGGCAGGATCAGAATATTGAAAGACAATTTATTAGCCAATATCTCCACTGCTACACAGTAAACAGTAGCGTTATAAATACAGAACACTGGAAACCTGAGGACAAGGGAGACAATGCCTAACATTCATGTACCTGGACTCCAGGAGAGAGGAACGAGGAGTCCCAGCAGCTCCTGGCAGTGTGAGCAGGGCCTGTGTGGTTTCAGTCCAGTGAGCACCAGTTTACCCCAGCTTCACCTCCTGTCCTCCAGGATTGCTAGCCAAAGTCTCTGTTCTTTTTCTTGCTAGTGTACTGATACAGTCCGAGTTTCTGAAACTTTCTGATCTGGTGTCTAATTTTCCTCAACCTCTGAGGGATAAGTTAATATGAGCTTGAGACCTATCCAGTTCCTGTCCTAATTTTGGGTTTGTCTCCCATCAACAATAACCTGTGGAATAACCTGAATTTTTACCTGGTTGTTTTGTCTTTTCTGTTGCTCTCTCTACCTTCCAAAATTACCACAATTTTGTGACTTATGGAGCACAAACGTATGACCTTGCAGTTGTGCAGGACAGAAATCCTACTCAGGTCTTGGTAGGCTAAAATCCACCTGTTGCCAGGACTGAGTTCTTTCCTGGAGGCTCCATGGTGGAATCTGATTATCAGACTTTCAGTTTCTGAGGTCATGTGCATCTCTTTACCTCTGGCACCTTCACTCCTCTTTAGAGCCAGCAGCACAGCATCTTTTGGACCCTTCTATTTTCACATTCCTTTTCATCACACCCAGGAAAGTTCCTCTGCTTTTAAGGATTCAGTGATTTGATGGGGCCCACTTACATAACCCAGGCTTATTTCTTCATCTCAGGTCAGCTGATTACAAACCTCATTGTGTCAGAAAATTTAACTCCTTCTCACAGGTTTCAGGGGCAACATTTTGCCTAATATATTCCCAGAAGTTTCAAATGCCTCCAGGATTAAAGTCTATAAAAACCATTTCACCTCACTGAATTCTCCTGTCTCTGGAGTCTTCATTTCTCAAAGTTTCTTTGCCTTTGAAGTCCCTGTTATCTTCGACCACTTGGTTCAGTGATTTTGGTGGGGATGCTGAAGTTCCAGGGAGTCCATCATTCTTGGAAGCTGAAATATTCTGTATTACTCAGTTTTCAACATAACCATCTATCTGTGTGGGACAGATAATAAGCACTTTAAAAAACACAGAAACCTACAAAACCCTAACAATCTTACACCTGACACTTACTTTGTGGTGTTTAGATGATAAAACTGATATAGAATTCTCATGATGTTTAAATTGCAACTTTTCAAACTGTAACACTTTGATATAAAGAACATAATTCAGCCTTTGCTCATGAATAGGCTCAGAAAAACAAAGAGCATTTTATAAGTTATTTATTATTTTGCACAGTCAAAAACTAATCACTGGTCAAAATACTGTTTGTCATATAACTTAGTCACTTACTATATATATGTGTATATATATATATATGTGTGTGTATATATATATATATATATATATATGTATATATATATATATATATATATATATATATATATATATATTTGCATTTTAAGTATACCAGAGTGGAGTTCTCCAACTGGAAATTAGGTTAACAATTTAGTCCTTACTTTTTATTTAACTAAAATACTACTAATTATAGAAATAAATTATACACACACACACACACACACATATATATATATATATATACATACACACTCTTAGATTTCATATATTAATGAGATCATGCACACACACATAATATATATGTATACATATATATATATGTGTGTGTGTATTATGAAAATCACATTGTTTTGATAATCTATTCTCTTGAAATTTTAGTAGATAAAGAGTAAGAGTCATAAAGAGTTTTGGTCAGTAATTTGACTTAACTTTTCACAAAGGAACAAATAATACTGAAAAGTCCAGGCAGGGACCTTTAGTGAAGATTTATTGTCAGAATTTGAGCATGAGAAATCCCTTTGGAATTCTGTAATCATTTCTGTAAGTTCTTAAAATGATCCAATGTCATTGAAAACCCAGTATTTTATCCATAAAATAAATTTATTTTCCATTGCTTGAGGTTGGGGCTGTGTGGTAGAAATAAGTCTCTTAGGCAGACATTTTAAATAAAAGCCAGAAAATTCAATTGTCCCTCTTTATGTTCTCATAGTATTACACTTTTATACATCCTTGAATGCTTTTTTGAAAGTGAAAATGAAGAGAGGTTTATCACTACATTTATAATTTTTTAAAAAAGATTACATTATATTTATTTTTAAACTGATACAGAAAACCAAAATTTTACATATTAATGGGGTACTATCTGATGTTTTAATACATGTATATATTCTGTAATATTTAAATCAGGCTAAATATAGCTATGTTCTCAAACATTGATCACTTCCTTATGCCAAAACTTTAAAAAATTCTTTCTTCTAAGCTTTTGAAACATGTAGTGCATTATGATCATTTGTAGCCTCACTACTGTGTAATAGCAAACCAGAACTTCTCACTCCTATGAAGCAGTAATTTACTATTCATTGATCAATATCTGCCTTCTCCATCCTCTCCCCTACACTTTCAGCCCATTCTCTTCTCAGTATTTTTTAAACTTTCTTAGATTTCATATATTAATGAGATCATGCAGTGCCAGTCTTCTATGCCTGGCTTTTTTTTTTTTTTTTCACTTAACATAACATTCTCTAATTCCACTGATGTCTTTTTAAACAACAGGATTTCATTTATTTCACAGAATAGTATTTCATTTCATTCACAGAATAGTATTTCTGTGTAAACATGTACCATACTTTATATGTGTACTCTTATGGGTTGATGGGCACATGTTATTTCTATTTCTTGCTTGTTGTGAATAGTACAATAAGGGATATGAGAGTGTGATGTCTCTTCAACATGTTAATTTCCATTTTGCTTGCCTATAGCAGGAGTGCCATTGCTGGGTCATATGGTAGTTTTTTGTTTGTTTGTTTGTTTTCTGAGGAAGCTCCATAGTGTCTTCCACAATGGAGGTACTAATATGTATTCCCACCAACAGTGTACAAGGGTTCCCTTTGCTCAACAGCCTTGTTAGCACTTTAGCTTTATTAATAATACTTATTAGAGTGAGGTGATATCTTGCTGTGGTTTTGATTTGCATTTTCTGGTAGTTAATGATGTTGAGTATATTTTTTTTTTCACATAGGTATTGCCCATTTGTATGTCTTCTTATGAGAAATTTTGTTTTGGGTCTTAGCATATTTTAATATTTAATTTATTTTTAAACTGATACATAAAAACATTCCCATTGTCTAACCTTTCCCCATTTCCCCTCACCATCTACTCTTCCCAGCCTCTTGTTACCACTATTATACTCTCAATTAACTTAAGATTAACTCTTCTTTCTTTTTACTTTATTTTTTAACTGACACATAAAACTTAGAAATTTTACTATTAATAGGGTATAGGGAAATGTTCAATACATGTTTACTCTGCATACATTTTAAATAAGGTTAAACTAATTTATCTTCTTAAACATTTATCATTTCATTATGGTGAAACTTTCAAAATCCTTTCTTCTATTTTTTAAATGTATAGTACATTATTGTTATTTATAGTCACCATTCTGTGCATTAGCATACCAGAACTTTTTACTCCTGTGTAATTGTGTCTTAGTACCAATGGACTGACTAAATTTCCCCATTAGCTGCTACCCACTCTTCTTACTCCTGGTAGCTACAGTTTATTTTCAAATTCTATGGAATCAATTTTTTTTAAATTCATATATAAGTAAGATCATACAGTATTCTCATTTCTCTGCTTGGTTTGTTTCACTTAACATGATAACATTGAATTCCATCCATGTTGCAACAAATTGCAAGATTTCATTTCTTTTATGAGAGAATTATATTCCATTTTCTTATTCATCCTCTGTTGATTAACAATTAAGTTGCTTACTATTTAAAAAGTGGGCAATTTACCTAACTAGACATTTCTTAAGAGACATACAAATGGCCAAAAGTACACAAAAAACTGCCTAGCATCACTAATCATCAGGAAAACAAAAACCAAAATGTGACTACATGAACAATATGATTCTGCAACATGTACACTCAGAAAAATTATATTCCATCTATGTATGATATATCAAAGTGCATAAATACATTCTACTGTCCTATATAACTAATTAAAACAAACAAAAAATGCAATAACTTTTCAGTAAGAATGGCTAATTCCCAAAAGAGTAAAGGTAACAAGTGCCCATGGGAATGTAAACAGAAGGGAACCCTCACATTCTGTTGGGAGACAATATAATTAGTACAGTCAATACTGCATATTTTTTAATTGTGTTGCTCAGTTTTATGCTGTTGAGTTTTGGGGTTCCTTACTTGTTTTGGATATTATTCCTTTGTCAGATGTACATTTTACAAATATTTTCCTCAATATGTAGTTTGTCTCTTCACTCTCATAATTGCTTTTTTTTTGTTGTGCAGAATCATTTTTTATGTAACTCCATTTGTTTATTCTCACTTTTGTTTCCTGTGCTTTTGGGGGTCTTTTCCCAAAATTTCTTGTCCACTCAAATGTCTTAAAGCATTTTCTCCAAGTTTTCTTCTAGCAGTTTCAAAGTTTCTGATCTTACATTGATGTCTTTAACCTGCTTTGAATTGATTTTTGTAACTGGTGTGAGATAGGTGTCAACTTTAATTTTTCTGCAGTTAGATATCCAATTTCCCAGCACCATTCTCTGAAAAGACCACATTTTTTCCAATGCTTGTTCTTAGCACCTTTGACTAAAATCAGCTGGATATAGATGTGCATGTTTACTGCTTGACTCTCTGTTCTTTTCAATTGGTTTATGTGTTTGTTTTTATACTAATACTACACTATTTAGCTAATATAGCTTAATAGAATATATTGATGTCAGGTGGCGTATTCCCTGCTTTATTATTATTGTTGTTACTATTATTATTATTGCTCAATCTTGATTTTTTTGTGGTTCTATGCAAATTTCAGAATTGTTTTTCCTAGTTCTGTGAAGAATGTCCTTGGTAATTTGGTAGAGATTACACTGAACCTATTAACCACTTTGGGTAGTATAGACATTTAAATAACATTAATTTTTCCAATCTAGGAGCATGAATGTCTTTTCATAATTTGTGTATTTTAAAATTTATTTTCATCAGTATTTTATTACTTGCAAAGTAGAGATCTTTCACATTTCAGAGAAAATTTTATGTCTAGGGTTCTTTGATGCACGTGTGTGTGTATGTGTGTGTGTGTGTGAGAAGCTGTTGTAAATCAGATTGCTTTGTTGGTTTCTATTTCTGAGAATTCGCTGTTGGAGTATAGCAAAGCTACTCATTCTTTCTGAAACAATCTTATGAGTTTGAAGTTCAAATTGCTCCATGAGAAGCAATAGACAATAACACTTCAGAACATAAATGCTGGAAGCCATGATGTATATTATGCATTCCCAGGATTCCACGTGTTGATTGTGTGAGTTTGGGCACATTTATTAACAGCACCATGTCTATCAGTTTGCTAATAAGTAGAAACCAAGAATAGTAACTTTTTGCATTGGTGTATTGAGACAATCAAACGACTTAACATTTTAAACATTGTCATTTATTGAGCACCTAGGAATGGCTCAATAACAGTTTGTTGTTGTTTCTAATATACAGCACATGTAATACTACACACACATATATAAAACGTTTTTATATTTATACTTGTGTCATAATCTGATGATGAATTGCATATCGCTACATGTCTGCATATATAATAATATATATGCTTAATCATCATTACATATTTATCCTACTGACACATGTTAAATGCTGACCATCCTAACCATTCTGTGGCGCTCCACTAAGTTTTGCATAATTATCTCTTTTGACACTTAAAGTAATTGTTTAAGATGAGAATTATTAGCATAACTGGATTACTGAAGCATAGAAAGCTCAAATAATTTTCTTATTGTATATCTAGAAATTAAATCAATTATTCAAACTGAGTCTTGCGGCATTCCAAACAGTGCTTAAACACTCATTGGCTAGGAAAGGGAAAAGTGAATTTATTGAAAACAACGGTTGAAGTAATTTAATGCAAAACTGTTGAATTAATTATTAATCTATAGGTATTATAATGCATGTTATTATTTTACTGCTAATAAGAATATTAAATTATTAAAAAGTGTTAATACTAGCTGGGTGTGGTGGCACAGACCTGTAATCCCAGCAGCTCAGAAGACTGAGGCAGGAGAATTGGGAGTTCAGAGCCAGCCTCAGCAATGGCGAGGCACTAAGCAACTCAAT
Organism: Tamias sibiricus; assembly: GCA_025594165.1. Classification (NCBI taxonomy): domain Eukaryota; kingdom Metazoa; phylum Chordata; class Mammalia; order Rodentia; family Sciuridae; genus Tamias; species Tamias sibiricus. Next base: position 64,713,201 of record CM046659.1, read on the forward strand.
GAGACCTTCTCTCAAAATAAAAAATACAAAATAGGGCTGGGGATGTGGCTCAGTGGTCAAGTGCACATGGTACCAAAAGCAAAAACAAAACAAAAAAAAAGCATGAATACTTTTCATATTGACCAACTCAGGCAAAACTTGTTTGATAAGGAGTTCCTAGCCATACTTTGATAAGAAAATTTCTGCTTGCACTTTAATCCCTTTCTTCTATATTTAAAAATTTGGAAATAGGTCTGATTTTTTTATTATAGGATTATAGTTATATAGTAGTTGGGTTAATTTTGACAACACATACATGCATGGAATTTGATTTTGATGCCCTTTGCTTCCCTTATTTCCCTCCTCTCTTACCTCTTCCTATTTCTCCTTCTACTCTACTGATCTTCCATTTGTGCATTTATTTTTTTAAATTTATATTTGACAGATACTTTCTCTCTATATATATAAAATAGTAAAATTCCCTGTGGTGTATTCACATATGCGTATCATGTGATTTTGTTAAATTCAATCCATATTTCCTCCCCTGCCTAGTCCCCCCCCAATTGATCTCCTTCTTCTACTCCACTGATATTCCCTATATCTTTGTGATATGAATCAAATGAACCACAAACACCTTCTTTCCCTTATTTTCCTCTAGTTTCTATATATTAGAGAAAACATCTGACCCTCAATTTTTTTAAAATTATTTTTTATTCTGAGATGATATAAATGACAGCAGAATGCATTACATTTCATATTACACATATAGAGCACTTTTTTACAAATCTCTGGTTGTATGCAAAGTATATTCACACCATTCGTAGCTTCATACATGCACTTAGGGTAATGATATCCATCTCATTCTACCATCTTTTTTTTTTCTTCACCCTTTTGCTCCCTCCCTTCCCCTCCCTCCCCATTGGCCATTCTAGTATTCCTCTAATCCTCCTATGCTCCCCAACCCTACCCGACTGTGAATTGGCCTCCTTATATCAGAGAAAACATTTGGCATTTGGCTTTTTGGGATTGGCTAACTTCACTTAGCATTATATTCTCTAACTCCATCCATTTTCCTGCAAATGCCATGATTTTATTCTCTCTTATTGCTGAGTAATATTCCATTGTGTGTATATACCACATTTTCTTTATCCATTCATCTACTGAAGGGCATCTAGGTTGGTTCCACAATTTAGCTATTGTGAATTGTGCTGCTATAAACATTGATGTGGCTGTGTCCCTGTAGTATGCTGTTTTCATGTCTTTTGGGTAAAGACCAAGGAGTGGGATAGCTGGGTCATAAGGTGGTTCCATTCCAAGTTTTCCAAGGTATCTCCATACTGCTTTCCATATTGGCTGCACCATTTTGCAGTCCCACCAACAATGTATGAGTGTGTCTTTTTCTCCACTTCCTCTCCAACATTTATTGTTGTTTGTGTTCTTAATAGCTGCCATTCTGACTGGTGTGAGATGAAATCTTAGAGTGGTTTTGATCTGCATTTCTCTAATTGCCAGAGAGGTTGAGCATTTTTTCATGTATTTATTGATTGATTGTATATCTTCTTCTGGGAAGTATCTGTTCAGTTCCTTGGCCCATTTATTGATTGGGTTATTTGCTTTTTTGGTGTTATGGTTTTTGAGTTCTTTATATATTCCAGAGATTAGTGCTCTACCTGACGTGCATGTGGTAAAAATTTGTTCCCAATTAGTAGGCTCTCTGTTCACCTCACTGATTGTTTCTTTTGCTGAGAAGAAGTTTTGTAATTTGAGTCTATCCCATTTATTGATCCTTGGTATTAATTGTTCTGCTACAGGATTCTTATTAAGGAACTTGAGCCCTAATCCAACATGTTGGAGATTAGAGCTTACTTTTTCTTCTATTAGGTGTAGTGTCTCTGGTCTAATTCTAGATCTTGATCCATTTTGAGTTGAATATTGTGCATGGTGAGAGATACAGGTTTAATATCATTTTCTTGCATATGGATTTCCAGTTTTCCCAGCACCATTTGTTGAAGAGGCTATCTTTTCTCCAATGTACATTTTTGGCACCTTTGTCTAATATACGATAACTGAAATTATATGTGTTAGTCTCTGTGTCCTCTATTCTGTACCATTGGTCTACTGGACTATTTTTGTGCCAATACCATGATGCTTTTTTGTTACTATTGCTCTGTAGTATAATTTAAGGTCTGGTATAGTGATGCCACCTGCTTCACTCCTGTTACTTATTTTTCCAGATGAATTTCATAACTGCTTTTTCTATGAGGAATGTCATTGGGATTTTGATTGGCATTGCATTAAATCTGTATAGTGCTTTTGGTAGTATGGTCATTTTGACATTATTAGTTCTGCCTATCCAAGAACAGGGTAGATCTTTCCATCTTCTAAGGTCTTCCATAATTTCTTTCTTTAGTGTTCTGTAGTTTTCATTATAGAGGTCTTTCACATCTTTGGTTAAGTTGATTCCCAAGTATTTTATTTTATTTTTTTGATGCTATTGTAAACAGGGTAGTTTTCCTCATTTCCCTTTCAGAGGATTTGTCACTGATATATAGAAATGCCTTAGATTTATGGGTGTTGATTTTGTATCCTGCTACTTTGCTGAATTCATTTATGAGTTCTAGAAGTTTTCTGGTGGAATTTTTTGGGTCTTCTATGTATAAAATCATATCGCCAGCAAATAATAATAATTTGAGTTCTACTTTACCTAACTGTATCCCATTAATTTCTTTCATCTGTCTTATTGCTCTGGCCAGCATTTCAATTACTATGTTTAATAGAAGTGGTGAAAGAGGGCATCCTGTCTTGTTCCAGTTTTTAGAGGGAATGCTTTCAATTTTTCTCCATTTAGAATAATGTTGGCCTGGGGATTAGCATATATAGCTTTTATGATGTTGAGATATGTTCCAGTTATCCCTAGTTTTTCTTGTGTTTTGAGCATGAAGGGGTGCTGTATTTTGTCAAATGCTTTTTCTGCATCTATTGAGATAATCTTATGGTTCTTATCTTTGAGTCTATTGACGTGGTGAATAACATTTATTGTTTTCCGTATGTTGAACCATCCTTGCATCCCTGGAATGAACCCCACTTGATTGTGGTGTGTTATATTTTTGATATGTTTCTGTATCTGTTTTTCTAGAATTTTATTGAGAATTTTTGCATCTATGTTCATTAAAGATATGGGTCTGAAGTTTTTTTTTTTTTTTTTTCTTTTGCATGTGTCTTTGCCTGGTTTGGGGATCAGGGTGATGTTGGCCTCATAGAATGAGTTTGGAAGTACTCCCTCTTTTTCTATTTCCTGAAATAAATTGAAGAGTATTGGTATCAGTTCTTCTTTGAAGGTCTTGTAGAATTCAGCTGTGTATCCATCTGGTCCTGGGCTTTTCTTGGTTGGTAGGCTTCTGATGGCATCTTCTATTTCGTCGCTTGAAATTGGTCTGTTAAAATTATGTATATCCTCCTGCTTAAGTTTGGGCACATTGTACAACTCTAGAAATTTGTCGATGACTTCGGTGTTTTGTATTTTGTTGCAGTACAGGTTTTCAAAATAATTTCGAATTATTTCCTGTATTTCCGTAGTGTTTGTTGTGATATTTCCTTTTTCATTGCATATATTAGTAATTTGAGTTATCCCTCTCCTTCTCTTTGTTAGCCTGGACAAGGGTCTGTCAATTTTATTTATTTTTTCAAAGAACCAAATTTTTGTTTTGTCAATTTTTTCAATTGTTTCTTTGGTTTCAATTTCATTAATTTCAGCTCTGATTTTAATTATTTCCTGTCTTCTACCACTTTTGGTGTAGGATTGTTCTTCTTTTTCTAGAGCTTTGAGATGTAATTTTAAGTCATTTGTTTGTTGACTTTTTCTTCTTTTGAGGAATGAACTCAATGCAATGAACTTTCCTCTTAGAACTGCCTTCGTAGTGTCCCAGAGATTTCGATATGTTGTGTCTGTGTTCTCATTCACCTCTAAGAATTTTTTAATCTCCTCTTTGATGTCACCTGCAACCCATTGTTCATTCAGTAACATATTATTTAGTCGCCAGGTGTTGGAGTAGCTTTTATTTCTTATTTTATCATTGATTTCTAATTTCATTCCATTATGGTTGGATAGAATGCAGGGTAGAATCTCAACTTTTTTATATTTGCTCAGAGTTGTTTTGTGGCCTAGTATATGGTCTATTTTAGAGAAGGTTCCATGTGCTGCTGAGAAGAAAGTGTATTCACTTGTTGAAGGATGAAATATTCTATATAAGTCAGTTAAGTCTAAGATGTTTATTGTATTTTTGAGTTCTATAGTTTCTTTGTTCAGCTTTTGTTTGGAAGATCTATACAGTGGTGAAAGGGGTGTGTTAAAGTCACCCAGAATTATTGTGTTGTGGTCAATTTGACTCTTAAACTTCAGGAGAGTTTGTTTGATGAACATGAATGCTCCATTGTTTGGGGCATATATATTTAAAATTGTTAAGTCTTGTTGGTGTATGGTTCCCTTGAGCAGTATATACTGTCCTTCTTTATCCCTTTTGATTGACTTTAGCTTGAAGTCTACTTTATTTGATATGAGGATGGAAATCCCTGCATGTTTCCTCTGTCCATATGAGTGGTAGGATTTTTCTCAACCCTTTACTCTCAGACTATGGATGTCTTTTCCTATGAGATGAGTCTCTTGGAGGCAGCATATTGTTGGGTCTGTTTTTTTGATCCAATCTGCCAATCTATGTCTTTTGATTGGTGAGTTTAGGCCATTAACATTCAGAGTTATTATTGAGATGTGTTTGCCATTTTATTTCTGGTATTTACCTTGACATGGTTTCTCTTCTGATTGTTTTTTTTTTTTTTTTTTTTTTTTCCTTTAGTGTAATACCTCCCACTGTTGATTTTCATCATTGTTTTTCTTTTACTCTTCATGGAATATTTTGCCGAGGATGTTGTGTAGTGCTGGCTTTCTACTTGTAAATTCTCTTAACTTTTGTTTATCATGGAAGGTTTTTATTTCGTCCTCAAATCTAAAGCTTAATTTTGCTGGGTATAAGATTCTTGGTTGGCATCCCTTTTCCTTCAGAGCTTGGAATATGTTGTTCCATGATCTCCTAGCTTTGAGTGTCTGAATTGAAAAATCTGCTGTGATACGAATTGGTCTCCCCCTATATGTGATCTGATTCCTCTCTTTTGCAGCCTTTAAAATTCTATCCTTGTTCTGTATGCTAGGCATTTTCATTATAATGTGTCTTGGTGTAGATCTGTTGTAATTTTGTACATTTGGTGTCCTATAAGCCTCTTATATTTTGTTTTCCAATTCATTCTTCATGCTTGGGGAATTTTCTGATATTATCTCATTGAAGAGGTTGTGCATTCCTTTGGTTTGAAACTCTGTGCCTTCCTCTATCCCAATTATTCTTAGATTTGGTCTTTTGATGCTGTCCCATACTTCTTGGATGTTCTGTTCATGGTTTCTTACTATCTTCATTGTGTGGTCAACTTTATTTTCAAGATTATATACTTTTTTTTCATTGTCTGAGGTTCTTTCTTCCAGTTGATCTAGTCTGTTGGTGATGCCTTCAATTGTGTTTTTTATTTGGTTAATTGTTTCCTTCATTTAAAGGATTTCTGACTGGTTTTTCTTCAGAGTTTCGATCTCTTTTTTGAAGTAATCTTTTGCTATCTGTATTTGCTCTCTTATATCTTTGTTGTAGTGGTCAATTTTTGCCTGTATTTGCTCATTTAGGTCATTCTTTGATTCACAGATCATTTTAATTATGAACCTTCTGAACTCCTTCTTTGACATTTCGTCAACTTCGCTGAGCATGGGTTCTGTTATTGTAGAATCCTGGTTTGTTTGTGGTATTTTCCTCCCCTGTTTTTTCATGATGTCTGTTTGCTTTACATTTTGCAGTGTAGATCTTAGTTATTACAGATTCTTTGCTATATTTTTAATACCCTTGCAGGTTGTCTGTGCCTCCCCTTAGCACTGGACTATCAGAATCTGCCACTGACCCTCAAAGTATGCTACCTGAAGCTGTGTTCACACTGGTTGGCACGGGCCGAACTGGTTAAGTCTGAGCTCCTGTGGTGGTCTGGGGATAACCGCAATGCGGTGAAGGTCAGTGGGACTGCCCTGGGCCCGCCTGGGCTCAGGCCCAGTTGGCAGGTCTGTCCTTGCCATCTCCTGCTCTGGGGTGGAGGCCAGCAGGACTGGATAGAGCCTGTGCCTGGCAGCACTCTGATGTAGGACCCTGGGACTGCCCAGGGCCCACCTGCACTCTAAGCAGAGTTGGTGGGTCTGTCCTTGCTGTCTCCTGCTCTGGGGCAGAGGTCAGCAGGGCTGGCTGGAGGCTGGTCGCACACCAGCTGGGTGTCGGAGGGACTGATCTGGGGCTGGCTGCACTCAGTTGAAGGTCCGCGGGACTACCTTGAGCCTGCCTGGGCTCAGACGGAGTTGGCAGGTCTGTCCTTGCTGTCTCCTGCTCTGGGGCAGAGGTCGGTGGGACTGGATGGAGCCTGGGCCTGGCAGCACTCTGATGTAGGACCCCGGGACTGCCCAGGGCCCACCTGCACTCTAAGCAGAGTTGGCGGGTCTGTCCTTGCTCTGACCCTCAATTTTGTGAGTCTGATTTATTTCACTTAGTATGTTATTCTCCATTTTCATATATTTACAAGCAAATGCCATAATTTCATTCTTTCTGTCCGAGTAAAACTCCATTGTGTATATACATTTTTTTGACAACAGGTCTCATTTCTATATACCCTTTATCTTGTTTATATGTTTCCAAAGTAAAATAGTTTGCTGTTCTCCCTCAGCCACATTCTCTTCCTCTCTTCACAGATACTCTTTTTCAACTAGTTTTCTGACATTGAGTAGCTAGCTACTTGACATATATTGGAAAGCATTTTTTTTTTTCTCCTTAGCCAACTAACGTAATAAAAGTAGTATTAAAATTTGCCATTCACCAAAGCACTTTGAAATGTCACACCTGAGGCAAATTTGTTTACCCATGTAGTTATATACAATGTGACATATTCCTGTCCCTCAGAAAGAGGATTTGATGGGTTGGGTTTTATGTATATATATCTCAACAGAGATAAAAGAAACATATTCCATCCTCCAAATTGGTATCTATAGAACAAATAATCATAAGCACCCTCTACAGCAACTTTTGTTAATTTATTTTGTAATTGAAAGCACATGGTACACAAATGACAGAGGCAGGAGGTGGGAAGCAGGCCAAGGATCAGGAAGCTCTTCTTTATTCAGCTGTGGAGTCAATAGGTCAAACACCTGGTGTGGCTCATTTTTGGCAGGGGGGCTGGAGGGAGGGAGATGGCTGCTGGCCACTAGGAGAGTTTGGGTTTTATACATGACCTTGGCAGAGCCAGGCCATGGGAGGAGTTAATTAATCTTGGTAGGCTGAGGACAGGACCAGGTCATGGGAGGAGTTTTGTGGTAGGATCATTTAGGGTGGAAGGACAGGTAGAGAACCATAGCCTTCAATAATAATGTTAGGAAACCATATATTGTACACTAAAAGAATAAATCAATATTGTGACAAAATGACAGTGATATACATTTCTAAAATAGTAGAGGAAGTGCTGAATGTGAATTATTTAATCAACAAATTATGTTTTATTATCTAAATTTAAAGGAATATCCATTTATTTTTCTATTAGAACAAAGTGCTCTAGAATCTGATCAATACCTTCCTGACTTTTCTCACTCCAACTGTGCATGTAACATGAGTAACACATTTTGCTTAGGGAAGTATTATAAGGGTAAAGGACAATTAAATATTTAGGTCCAGGCTTTCCTTGTCACACACTCAGATGAGGATCAGATTGGAAACTGATCACACCACAGACTTTCAGTTGGTGTTACTACATCTTTAATATACCACTTATGAAAAGGAAAACAGCATTTGTGAGAGAAAGGAGCCAAAATGAAAGGATTGTGATTGCATTAAATATCTAAGAGGACCATTAAAAGAAAAGCCTGGAAAATATGTCTAAGGAGGATTTTAGAAACATTGAAGAAGGTTCACTAAGAAACAAACAGGTTTATGAGTAGACCATAGTAAAAGGCCGTGGGCAGGAGTTAAAAAGGATGAATTTTAGCATCAAAGAGATCTGGATTCAAAAGTTAGTATATCCTATTTATAGCTTCATGGGAAATTAAAATTATCTTTCAGAGTTTGCTCTCATGGGCTTGCACTTTGATTGGAATGTGAACATTGGTTTGTCATAAATCCTGTCAGAGTTTTAGTCAGCTTTTTTGCTGCCGTGACTAAAGGACTGGACCAGAACAATTTTAGAGAAGGAAAAGTTTATTTTAGGGCTCATGGTTTCAGAGGTCTCAGTCCCTAGACAGCTGGCTTTATGCCTTGGGACTGGAGGTGAGGCTGAACAGGATGGCTGAAAAGTATCCTGGAGGAAAGCAGCTCACATGATGAAGGAAGCAGGGGGAGAGAGATCTTCACTTGCCAGATACAATCTATACCCTAAAACCATGCCCCCAATGCCCCACCACCTCCATCCAGTCTCACTCTACCAACCTTCAGTTACCTATCAGTTAATCCTGTCAGGAAAGTAATGCACTGATTGGGTTAAGACTCTCATAACCCAATCACTTCTCCTCTAAACCTTCTTGCGTTGTTTTACACATGAGCTTTTGGGTGACACCTCAAATCCAAACCGTAACACTCACTGATGACTTGTGCCTTGCCTGGTACACTCTTTATTTATCTCTTAACCTTTCATGATCCATTCAGGCTTTGCTACCTCTGGGTCTGGTTGCTACTAATCAGAATGAAGTTAAGAAGAAACAACTAAAGTTTATCTTTAGGGTCATATTTTCTCTCTAAAAATATAATTCTGAAAAAGGCAAAAGATTAGAAAACATGTTGTTATGCATATTATTATGAAATATGCATTTTAATAGACTGATGTCAAGGTATTGAGGAAGGAATATGTTATTTCAAAGAAAGTCAATACTCAGAAAAGAATAATGCTCTTGAACTCTTCTGAGAATTTGAGAATATTATAAGAGCCTTTGAAACAGAACTGCATTATTTATCTTAGAATATTCAAAAACAGGTGGCAAAATGCTACACACTATTAGGTCCTCATAAATAAATTAAATTTAAATAATAAGTAATATTAAATCACCACCTAATTTCTACTTGCAACATGTAGTTGCATTCTAAAATTTTATATCAGATGTCCATAAAGTTAGTAGAGCAGAATTAAACAAACATATTGTCAAATTAGTGCAAATCACTGCAACAGGAATGGTTGATTTGGGCTGGGGTTGTGGCTCAGTGGTAGAGTGCTTACCTACTATGTGCAAGGCCCTGGGTTTGATCCTCAGCACCACATTAAAAAAATAAATAAAATAAAGGTATTGTGTCCAACTACTACTAAAAATTAATATTAAAAAAATAAAAAAAGAAATGGCTGATTTGCCTGAGAGTGGAGCTGTGTTTGAGCACAACTCTGGCTAAGGTACCAAGTGACAACAGAGATGATATCTTGGGAATAAGTTAGCATTCCCTGGATATTACCTGAAAACACAAAAGAGGTGGAGCTCATAAAACACTTGACTTTCTACAGCTATTTAGCACAGAGTCATGGGCTATTATAATTTTAAAAATAAATGGAGAATAGAAGGGTAGTTATCAAAGGTATGGGTGGGAGATTTGGGGAGATTTTGGTCAAAGAATACAAAATTTTAGGTAGACAGAATAATTTCAAGAGATTTATTGTACATAATGGTGATTATACTTAATAACAATATATTGTATGCTTTAAAATTGCCAGAAGAATAGATTTTAAGTGTGTTCATCACATTAAAAAAAGTTTATAGGTAACATATATCTCTATTACCTTTATTTGGTCATACCACATTCAAAGTATCATGTTATAGGTTATAAAACGTATAATTTTGTTGGTAAATTTTCTTAAAATTTTTCTATAGCTAGATGGAAAAATTAGAAACAATCATGCTATAAAGTCATAATTTATGGAAAAATTACCAGATTATAATGAGCGAGAATCTACCAATATATATTGTCTTGTGTGTTTTCAAGTTCTGTATCCTATCATATAAAGAATTGTAGAACAGCCTTATAGAAGATGACTATATTAAATGATTAATATACAATTATTACGAGTGAGATAATGCTCTAAATAAGTTGCATATATTGTCAACTCCCCACACAAACTTTATAATTTTTATAGAAGATGAAACAGAGAACAGAAAAATAAATGCAGTATCATAGATATAGTTAATGTCTACTATAGCTGTATCTGCTGTTTCATCAGCTTTTTCACTGCTGTGATCAACAGACCTGACAAGAACAATTTTAGAGGAGAACAAGTTAATTTGGGGGCTCATGGTCTCAGAAGTCTTAGTCCATCGACAGCCACTTCCATTCTGCAGGGCCTGAGGTAAGGCAGAACATCATGTTGGCAGGGTGTGGTGGAGGGAAGCAGAGAGAGAGAACATCAGTTCATAAAATATATACCCCAAATTTATTCCCCCAGGGACCTACCTCTTCCAGTCACACCTTACCTTCCTACAGTAACAACCACGCTAATCTCTATCAGGGGCTTAAAATTATTGTAACCCAATCTTTTCTCCTCTAAACTTTCCTGTATTGTCTCCAGTATGAGTTTTTGGGGGACACCACATATCTAAACCATAACATCTAATATTGGTGATATTTGTAAGAGTTCCTTCATTCCTAGTTACATAACAAAGAAAAAAATGAGTGCCTATGTCCTCCAGAAGAAATTAATAGTAAAAGTAATAAAAAAGATAAAAAAGAGCAATAGAATATCAATTACCAATTAAAAAGAAAAAAACCTTACTGATGCAATCACATGCTGGATGGTGGGCATAAGAAATTTTTTTATGAAGTTGTTATATTCTTCTGAATGTTTTGCTTTTTTTTCTAAGTGATATTAAATGACACAAATCATTTTAAATTGACAAAGTAATAATATTTCTTTTATTTATCCTTAAATCTTTCTATCAGATGACTATATTTCTTCTTTTAGGTACTTAAAAACTCAAAAATATTTTTTATTAAGTCCTTATTATGGGTGTTTATGCTTTCAATCTTTAATGTCTCTCACAAAGCTCATGTGTTAGGCAACACAGGAACATTCATAGGTAAAATGATTACATTGTGAGAGTTATACTCATCAGTGGATTCATCCATTTGACATATTAGTAATTGGAATGGACTGTTGAATATTAACTACAGGCAGGTGGGTATGGCTGCAGGAAGTAGGTCACTGGGAGTGTGCACTTGAGGATTATACCTTGTCTCTGGCTCTTTGCTTTCTCTGCTCTGCTTTCTGACTGCCATGTACTTTACTTTGCTACGTCCTTCCACCATGATTCTGCTTTATCTCAGGCTCAGAGCTATGGAGCTGGTTGATCATGAATTGAACCTCTGATACTTTAAGCCTAAAACAAATGTTTCCTCCTCTAAGTTGTTATAAGGTAGTTCAGTCACAGTAACACAAAGTTAACTAATATAGTGGGTAATTTATTCATATGTAAATAAATAACAAGTAAGATTTTTGGGTAGATAATATAATTTGTGCATTGTCTTTTTTTTTAATTGTGCCACATCATATTCAATGAATATGATGAAAGTCACAATATACTGGCTTTTAACAGTATTGTATGAGAGAATGTAATTCCTTACTTATTATACTAAAAAATGATTAGATCTATTCTATGCTTAATGGCTGAAAATATATTTCAGTTTAATATTAATATGCAGTTTACAACTCATTTGTATAGTTTTTGATAAGACTTCTCATGTACCAATATCATATGGTTTATTATCACCTTAATTGTATGGTATCTTCTGCTAGAAGCAGAATTGCCTAATTTTCCTTAATCTGGAAAATTTCACCATATTTATTTACTTGATTCTATCTTCCCTGGAAATGTAAAAACAGGTAGTCTTACATAACTTCTACTGTCACTTTTATTGAGAATACATTAAATATTTTAACTTGGGAGAATTGGTATTTTGTGATTTCAAAAATTTCCTATATAAACCTATTTTATGTTTGTTTTGGTTCACCTTTACTTTATTTAAGAAGATTTTAAGAGTTTTTAAGAATTGTTTTTTATACCTATTATGTAATCCTGGTTACCATTTATTTATATGTATTTTATACTTTTTTATTTTATTATTATACATAAATAGTTCTCATTTTATCTTTTAATTGGTGGTTGTTTCTAAGTGAGAAAACTATTGATTCCTAATTTTGATTTTGACCATTCTATGGTCTTACTCTTTTTTTGCAGTACTTCAGTTATTCTCCTTGATTTTCTAATCATTAAAAATTTTGGCAAAAAATCATCATTGTAACTCCTCCTTTACAATTTTTCTGTGTCTAACTGTATTTTCTTTCCAGATGTACTAGTTCTGACTTCCAGGACAGTGTTGAATAATAATGATTATGATGGTTGAAAGCATGTCTAGATTCTGAATTTACTGGCACTGTTCTTTGGGTTTCTACTGAAACATAACTGTAGCAATTTGTTTAACCTCTACATGTTTTTATTTGTTGAAAACCATCCTTATTTTATCATTCTTTTGTTTAACCTAAACATATTTTTCTTTGTTGAAAACCATCCTTATTTATCATTTTTTAATCACTGATCACTAGCATAATGATGGGTATCTCTTCTGCATCTATAGCAATAATTCAGCACTTTATTTTTTTTTTCGCATTTTCTGATTGCTCAGTCCTTCTTGAAGCACATGCTCATGAGAGTTTTCATCCTTATGTTTACCCACTACCATCACAGAATTTTGTAAATTTAACAGACTCAAATATTTAGTGAGGGCTTGCTGTAGGTTTAGGTCTAGGTCTAGATCCAAGACCAACATTTCAACAAGACCTTTATTCCCAGAGACTTTTCTGCAGGAGTCAGAAACCTGAGTAATTAGAATTTCTATGGAATTTATTTTACTGGTAAAGTCCTTAGATTTCAATATTAACGGATACAAAAGTTTGAATTCTGGCACTCAATTAGCATTGGTGAGGCAGTGTCATTTAGGTGGTGATAATGCTTTTGTCCAGTGACAGAGTTATTTCAGTGACTATAGTCATTTTCTCATCAAGCCAAATCCACAACATTGTTCTGTACATATAACTAAAACCTTAATTTTCTGTTTAATTAGCTAAAACTAATAATTTTTATTAAATTTAATCATTCTGAAAGCTGCATGAATTGCAGGCAGATATAAATAGAAGTGACTGACCCTTGGAGTACTATAGGAAATCTGGAAATTTATTTTTAAGAGAAAATTCTTAGATAAATTTAACTTAACAGAATTTTATTGAGAAAAAATAATATTATTCATGAATTGAACAGCACTCAGATTAATGAGGTTCAGAGAGTCCTACTCCACACCTTCAACATGAAGTATTTATGGACAGAAAATTGAAGTGAAATACAGAAATAATTTGATGATTTACAGGTCAGATCTGTCCTTATTTAGACATGGTTTGATCAGTGGCAGCCTGTGGTTGACTGAAACTCTGGTGCTGTAAGGATGAGACGCAACTGTCTGTTAACAAGGATATACAATTTGTTTGTATACTAGGTTGCAGGTGGAACTCAAGATACAGAGGCAGTATTTGACCAAGTTTAATTTATCATCACAGTTTCCTGGCCTGGTTTTGAATTCTTCCTTTTAAAAAGCATAAAGTATGTGATTCATGACAGTCCATGGCATTCATTGGCAAAGTAACTACATTATCTTGTGTAGCTAACTGGGATAGAGTCCAAGTGAAGCCATTCCCATGGCAACATATGAAAGACATGAGGAATTCAAGAAATGTATGATGAGCTGTTTGCTTTATACTGATCAGCTTAATGAAAGAGAATAGAAAGCTCACAGCTTTCATTTCTCACAAGTAAAAAATAGTCGTATCATTTCTATGATGCATACAAAGAATTTTTCATTAATTGTATCTAAGGATAATGTACCAGAAAGCTTAAGCTAAAATTAGGGATCCTGTGGATTTGTGGATTACAAAGTCCCCTCAACTCTGAGCCTCAGTAGAGTAGAAAAATGTAAGGGCTCTAGGTTAAATTGCTTTGGCTCAGGCTGTGTTTGGTTATTTTTTACCTTTGTAATTTGGCACAAGTTAACATCCCTGGACTTAATTTTTCTCATTTGAATAAGAATGCTTGCCTTATAAAGTATTGTGAGGAATAAAGGAGTTAATGTATGTGAATGTTTAAAACAATGTCCAGAATGAATTACATGTGCTTTTTGACTTATGATGGGGCTATTACCTGATAAACCCATGGTAATTTGAAATTATCTTAAATTGAGAATGCAGTTAATGCACCATATCTACTGAAGATCATAACTTAACAACATGGTACACTGTTGGGTATTGGGTGTTTACCCTCTTGATGTAGTGAGTGGGAACTATGGCTCCCTGCCATTGCACAGCATTGCAAGAGAGTATATAACCCTGTGTAACCAGGCTTGGTGATGCATGAACATAATCCCAGTGGCTCAGAAGTCTGAAGCAGGAGGATCACAAGTTCAAAACCAGCCTCAGCAATTTAGTGAGGCACTAAGAAACTTAGTGACACTCTATCTCACAGTAAGAAAAAAAAAAAATTAAAAAGGGGTGAGGAGGTGGCTCTGTGTTTAAGTGACCCTGGGTTCAATACTTGATACAAAGCAAAAACAAAAACAAAAAAAAAAAAAAAAAAAAAAAATCTGTGTAACTTGCCCAGGAAGAGACAGAGATCACAGAGATCACAAATCAAAATTTGGAGTACAGTTTCTATTGAATTAATGTCACTTTTGCACTATGGGAAGTTGGAAAATTGTAAGTCAATGATTGTAAGGCAGGGACTGAGTATGTTTATTGAATTTGGGTTAATCTTTACTAGTTATAGAAATTATTATGATCACATTAAGGATAGGAATTAATAAAATATATGAAAGAATATGAATATGAGAGCATAAATAGCTTCATAAAGGGTCACTAGGTTGCTGGGCTGTTGTCCCAAACCACTGACCATGTACCTTCCTCCACTTACTCTCCTCCCCAAATCTCACAGGCTATTCTCAACTTGCTCAAAAACTCTGTAGCAACCCCTAGTGCAGTCAAATCAACTCATGTACACCTCCACCAATTCTGACTTTATTATTTTTCCAGATCTCTAATGAGACTGAAAACCCTAGCATTCCCCAGGATTCAATTATAAACTGGGAGAAAAAAAACAAAAACAAAAATAAAACAACAAAAAACATGAAACTATCATAAAGCTTTCTTAATTTATATTGAAAATAATCCATGAATGATATTTTTGAATATGAATTCTCAGAGTATTTGACTTAGGAGAAATACAATTTTAGTGGAAATGATTTTTTGAAAAACATATTCATGAACAATTGTGGATTTAATACACTAACTAGAGAAAATGAATATAGTTCTAGTTTTTTGTCAACTGAAAAAAGTTATTCTCACTAAATAATAAGATGCCAGAAAAATCTTTGTTTTAATGCAATGGAAGAAAAAGAAAACCCGATACATATAATTTTTGAAATAGATTTCATATATACCATATATTCCCATCTACTTCCTCTCTAATGTCCCCAGAGGTGGTTCATAAGCAATACTTAATGCTTATGAAAAAAAAATCAAAGAATCAAGAAATTGTGTTTGTGATGAGAATGAAAATACCAATGAAATATATTTCTTCAAAAGTCTGAAATATTGGTAGGAGACTATACTATGTAAGTGGATCTTCATACTTTAATTTGGGATAATGAAACTATAAGGTAACAGAGGTCAAATAATTTTTAATGCAAAACAATTAATTGATAATGTAGATTCAGGGAATGAAAGAGATAGTTGCTTAACTAAAATCCAGTTTGGATTTTAAAAAGGTAAAAAGATCTGGTAAGCAGAGGTCTATTTTAAATTATTATGATGGAAACTTAAAGTATCTTATGAGTGAGTCTATGTACAATCCTAGATCCAATTTAAGAAGATGAATCTAGGTAACAACAAGAACAAGATCCTTTAATAATATCATAAGCAAATATTATAAATATTCATATTTGCCTTTCCTAATGAGACTTGTCAGTCAAATCTGCACCATGTTATTAGTGAAGGATGCAAGGACTGTTGTGCTTATGTCCTAATGAGTGTGTGCAAATTCTGGAGACCGGTAATAGCATTGCATTCCAGGAATCAAGGAAGAGAATTAGTATGTGTCAGTAATAGAGTTTTGACTCATGTTTGATACATAGTTGCTTCTTTCATTGCTTTTCAGGTGTCTGAATACAGAATATTGACAAATTACTTAGTTGTTTGTATATTATCTATATTAATTTCCTGATTTGTGACTGTTATATAAGCTATGTAAGTTAATGGATCCCTAGAAGAACTCCATTTTGTTTACATTTAGATTGTACAGAATAGAGGTGGGAACTGTTGTGAATTGTCATTCATTTAATCATATGGTGATCCCAGTTAAAGCTTTTTTTTTTTTTTTTTTTTTTTTTGTCTCTCTTGTAGTAAGTCAACAAATTCATGGTGTTTTATTTAATGCTCTGGTAGTTGCCTCATACTTCTTTACCTAAGTAAACTAAAATACCATTGATGGATCCATTCATTGGGATATGAAGCATCTATAAATTGTGGGCTATTTCTCTTAAAAACACACAAATACACACACACACACACACACACACACACACATGCACACACTCCCTCCTAATTGATAGGATATCTCTCTAGGCTAGATAGGGAGCTTTTGCAATGAGTACTGGGGCACTTGACCACATCCCCAGCCCTATTTTGTATTTTATTTAGAGATAGGGTCTCACTGAGTTGCTTAGCACCTCACTTTTGCTGAGGCTAGCTTTGAGCTTGCAATCCTCCTGCCTCGGTCCCTGGAGCCACTGGGATTATGGGCTTGAGACACCGTGTTCCTCAGGGTTTTCTGAATCTCTGACTACATCATCACTGTTTTTCTTCAATCTTCTAAGACCTTTACAGATCTGTGACTTTGATGTGGGACTTGTATGTATTTATTGAACACGATGGTGGTCCACTGAAGCATGGTTGATGCCATTCTGTTGGTAGGTCTTGGAGAAAGTGAAGTCTATGTTTTGGTGAGACACCTGTGTGACGGAGGGTAGAAGGTAACTCCCAATAAAATATCTTCTTAAAATCTTTATCTCAATTAAATTCTGGGACTCAGTGCCTTATGATTTGTTGAATTACCCCTCTTGTGTAACAGCAGCACAATTATAAATACAGAGTCACAATGAATGGTAGATATGCAGTAAAGAAAGCAACATATTTTTCTTCTCTTTCATCCACATCTAAGACAAATTGATCTTGAATTTGCCTTCTTCTAGTTACCAGAAATCTAATAAACTTAGAATGGCAGCTGTATTACCCAGAAGAGTGGTTCATAGAAAAAATACTGAATTCCTTGTCAACTGGGAATAAAATTAAAGAAGAAACACATCACAAAATCCTATGTGAAGTCAAAGCTTTGTGTTCTTGGACTTTGTGCTGTGTGTGTGTGTGTGTGTGTGTGTGTGTGTGTGTTTGTGTACTGGAGATCAGTCTGAGGGCCTTACACATACTAGGCAAGTGCTGTTCCACTGATCTGCAGCCCTAATTTTTAAAGGTTTTATTTTGAGACAGGGTCTTAGTAAGTTGCCAAGGCTGGTCTTAAACTTGAGATCCTCCTGTTTCAGCCTCCCATATACCTTGAATTATCAGAGTGTACCACTAAACTAGGCTCACTGGGATTAGTGATTCTTACAATTCAGGATGGTTCTCTTTTGAAAATCTGGAAACTGTTAATGAAAATTTTAGAAGACATTAATGTCTACATAGAGCTTGAGGATTCTCAAGAAGCTAATGCATACATGTTTGCATTAGGACTTTTGTTTTAGTTGTTCTATTGCAAGAATGTTTCTCTTGTTATCTGTTTGGTAAATGTGCTTGACATCTACCTACAAATTCCATGAACCTCACCTTCTGGATACTTCAACCACACTGTCATTCCTCGGGACATGTGCTAATCTGTCAATTCTGTTTACCATCTTATTTCTTGCATCCTTACATAGGGCCTCCTATTTGAAGTTATTATGTGTATTTCATTATCACTTCATCATATAAATTCTACAACAGTGCTATTTGTCTGTTTTGTTTCCTAATATATAATACATTTCTCAAACAGTGTCTGTCATATGTTAATTTCTCAATTATTGCATGATAAATAAAACTAACTTTATCCTGAGCTCGTTAAATCATGACTTTTCTATCTATGTCTTCTTGCAATTTTTTTCTTGAATTTTTAGGCTTTTGTTTTGTTGAATTGATTCATAGAGATGACTACTGCTTTAAGTAGAACATTTTTATTCACCATTTTCATCAATCTGTAACAAAATACTTCTACTAAATTTATATATAGAAAAGTTTTTTTTTTCCTTACAGAATCTTTGCATTGTCTTTCTGAACATTGATGTTTGAGGTAGACCTTCCTTAAGTTATTGATTTGTAGACATTTCAGGTTTAAAGTGACTAATACAGATTACTTGTAACATTTTTTTCTGCCCCCAGGATTTTGAGGATAAATTTGTTTATCCTTACTAGTTAAGAAATAGCCACTCTTCTACCCTTCTGATTTAGAGGGATTCATCCTGAATACCTGACCTGCCTCTGTGATTTCTTTACTTCATGTTTCTAAGAAGAAAACTGATTCCAGAGAAGTTCCTGTCACTATATGTTATGTTTTTCCACAGCTAAACAAAATGGATTCACTGTAGACCATGCCATCAAACCTTGGGAAGTTGTTTATCAAGTGACTTCTAGATCGATGGTCATAGACCTTTTGTCTTGCTACAGTAATTACTAATATTTCAGACCCATTGCATTTGGCTGAATCTCTCATCTAATTTTCAATGTGTTTTTTCAGTGGTATTTATCTCTGTCTTAATTTACTTACATGAATGCCTTTCTTTAATTATGTACTTTCTGGTTTTAAGTGTATAGTATTTATTTGATTATTTCTATTGTTAAACATGCAACAGAATATTACCAATATATCCCTGTTAAATTAGAACGTTTTTTAAATTAGAACGTTTTTAACTCTGCATAGTTTAAAAATTAATTCTTTTTTTAAAAAATCTTTTATTTTCTCTTTAAAGTTTAGCTGTTTTACATCCCAGATACTTTGAACATCTACTGAATATCCCTACTCCTTCCTTCCTTCCTTTCTTTATCTTTCTCTCTAGCTCTTTCTCTTGCCCCCTCTCTCCCTCCTTTCTTTCTCTCTCCTTCCTTCCTCTGTTTCTCTCTTTCTTTCTTTTCTTGCTCTACTGGGGATCGAACCCAGAATCTTGCATCTTACACATGCTAGGTAAGCAGGGAGTTACAAATCAAGCACTTCATTTTATTTTATTTTGAAACAGGTTTTTGCTGATTTCCCCAAACTGGACTCAAACTTGTGATCTACTGAGTAACTGGGATTTCAGGGGCGCACCACAACTGGACAACTCCCATCTTTTTAGTTGCTGTTAATTATATTTAAATGTATTTTACTCAAATAATTCATATTCAATCAATGTAATAATATGTTAATCAGTTACCTGTTCACAATTTGTGGTGGAGATTATTGATTGTTAGAGATCCAGTTTTTATTTTATGCATTAATAGAACACTAACATTGTAGTTGGCCAGCTGGAGATCCTTGTCATCTCCTGAGTATATCCTGGCTAATTGGTATAAAGTTTATGTCCTTAACACAAGGGAAAGGGAAATGTCCCTTGTTTCTTTTCTTGGTCCTACTGCTTGGAACAATGCAATGGTGTCTGGAGAACCATTCGTATAAGAATGAGAATCACATTCTTGTCCAAGAGACTGAAAAAAGAGTCTCCTACTTCTCCAGCAGGTATGCAAGAACACTAAACTTGATCTGCTTGCTGTTACACTATGGTGATCTATAAGGTCAGGAGAAGGTCATTCTGAGCTCCTGACTCACAGTGCTAATATAGTATAGAGTAAAAAAGTCAGCAGAGACCATTATTTATTTCATGCTTGTAAGGTGTGTTCAGGTCCAGGATTAAGAAGGGCTGGGAGACTACCTTGAGTCTCTCCGCATCCACCCAAAATCTAAGAAAATAAAAAAATAAGAAAGTGCCAAAAAACCTCAGTAATCAATATAGGTAATATTTAATGCTGTATTAAAAAGCTAAATTAATGCAACATATTCATGAATCAAATTAAAAAAAAAACTTTAAATAAAGAACTGTGGTTTACTTTTTTAGTTTTCTGAATTTTTGTGCATTGGGATAATCTTTCTAATAATCCCATAATTATGTATTTATGAGTATTGGCAAGGAGTAGAGAATGATTTGGGTAATTTGAGATGTTATATGTAATAATGTTTATGAATTGCTGAGTCTTAATTCATCTTTCTTCTTGGGCGAAAATATGGGAAGACTTTTTGTTAAGTGTGCCTCCAGTTTTACCCTAGCTTAATTCTCACCTCAGCACTTTGGATGCAGTGCTCTCTAAGAGTTAGTTGTTTTTTGTACTCTTTCACAAAAGGGAACTTTTCTTATCTCATTTATCCATCTTCCACTCCTTGCTGTTTAGAAGTGACACTGGCTCTCATTCATCATCTTCAGTGAATTCCTGCTTACCTCTACCAGCTCCAGGGATGAGAACAATCCTAATATGGCTTTTCTACCCTGATCACTGCAGTGCATCATAATTCCAGAAGTTGTGGGAGTGTTGATCTTGTTTGGGTCCTATGCCTATTATATCATTTGTATTTTTGTATACTTTGTGAGCCATTTCTACATGTTTTTGGGAAGGAGTGTTTAGAAAGTGAAGACGTGTAGTTACCATGACTACACACTGTATAAATACAGTGTGTGTGCCGGAATCAAGCCCCAAGCTTTGCACATGCTAAGCACATGCTAAGCACGTGCTCTTCCACTGAGCTATAGTCTCAGCCCCTGATCTTTCATGTTTGTAAACATATGATGAAACTGAAGTCTAGAGAGGGAATGGCTTTTATCAGAGAGAGGCTGCTGATGATGTTAAGTCCCTCTTATTCTTCTAATGTGTGTTTCTTTAAGGTTTCCACTTGAGGGAAAGACAGATACATATACCTAATTAGGAATTATAAAAATATAACACTAGGTGGTGTAGGCCTATAATGGTAGCTACTCAAGATGCTGAGGCAGGAGATTTCAAGTTTGAGGCCAGACTGGGCAATTTGATGAGACCCTATCTCAAAATAAAGAATAAAAAGGGCTGAGAGTGTAGCCCAGTGGCAGAGCACCCCAGGATTCAATCCCAAGTACTACAAAACAAAACAAAACAGAAAAACAATGTAATACTAAGGCACACATATCGAGGGCAATTTACTACATCTCTTGCTGTCTTATTATCAAGAATTGAATACCTTTGCAAAGCTATTTTTCCCCTTGTGCTAGTTGATTTAATTATACAATCCTATAAAGGAAAATGTTATTTATTAGGTGTACATTTCTTTTTAGTTTCTTCCTGCAATGTGATTCCTTCAGTGGAGTCACACTGGCATAAAATTTCTATTATAAGAAACTATTCATTTCTCTGGTTCTTTTTTCAGTTTGTTATAAAAGATAGAAAATAACTACTTCCACTTCAAATATTTCCCTAAGTTGCAAAAGCTTAAAGTGCCAGTGATTATCTCACATAAGTCTTAAATTAATATTCAACAGCTCATTAGATGCAATGTAGTTTGAAACATATATCATGCACATCTTTGAAAATCTTTAATATAAGTGCATGGAAAAACCTATTTACTTTCGTAGCTTTATATTTGGAAAAAATGAGAGTCTGAAGAAATAAGGCAATTTATAAGTAATGCAAGATTTAGTCTGAAATATCATTTTTCCCCCTGCTTGTAGCTTGGTAGACATTTTTTATTTTAAAGGATAAGGAAGATCTTCTAAGTTTAAATTAAATAAGAATAGCTATTGCTTATTAGAAGAATTAACACAAAGTTACTAAAACATAATAGTAACATAACAAATATGATTGCTATAATGTTAATATTTATTTTTTCATCATTTTATAACAGCTGTGATTTTCTGCAAAATATTCCTGCATGGATAGAGATTGTGTATTTCTTAGGTTAAACTATAGAGTGCAGACAGCATTCAAAGAAAAATAACTCCTATTAGTCCATATTCCACAGGGTATAGTTAAAAATGATTATATTTTGTCTTCAATGATTAGAATTTTCTTATTTGCTATGTATAATAGGAGAAATAAGATTTATTGATGCAAATAGAGACCAGTTGATTGTGTTCAATATTAGAAATGGGTCCTCATTGATAGTTAAGTAAAAAAAATAAAAATACAAAATGAGTAAACTATTTTAGAGATTTCCATTGATATTGCCTTTATTGGCTATACAACAACAAGATTTATAGTTTGAACCTGAGGATTTTAGATGTCCAATTCCTTTCATTTTTCTGTATCATTTTTTGTTGTGTACATAAGATTCATACAACATATGGTTTCCATATATATATATACACAGAAATGATTAACACAGTTAAACAAATTAACATAATAATACCTTCCACAATTACTTTGTTTTTGTAGTAAAAGTATTTCAACATATTTTTATGGCAAATTTTCAGCATAAGATTCAATATTGTTGATGATAATCCTCATGCTGTACATTAGATCCCTAGACTCATTCTTTACAACTCCATGTTTGTACCCATTGACCTACTTCTCATTTCTTCTTGAGGGACACCTATTATCTAAACAACAACAATGGCCAACTAATTTTCTATAAGGGCACCAAGAATAAACAATGATAAAAACAGTTTCTTCCACAAATGTTACTGGGGAAATGGATATATATGCATGCAAATTAATGAAACTGGACACACGTGACGTGTAAGAATAATAATGCAACTCAAAATTGAATATATACTGTTGTGGTTCGGATATGAATTATCCCCCCAAAGCTCATGCATAATGCAAGAAAATGAAATTATTGGGTTATGAGTCTTAATTCAATCAGTGAAATAATCCCGGATAGGGATTAACTGAGTGGTGACTAAAGGCAGGTAGGATATGGCTAGAGGAGGTGAGTCCCTGGGGACATGCCTTTGGGACTTTTGTTCTTGTTGAGCAGAGCTCGCTCTTTTTACTTATTGGTGGCCATGTCCTGACCTGATTTTCTTTGCCACATTATTCCACCATGATGTTCTGCTTCACCTTGAGCCCCAAGGAATGGAGCTGGCTGTCTATGGACTGAGACTTCTGAAACCATAACCCTCAAAATAAATTTTTCCTCTTCCAATTGGTCTTGTCAGGTGTTTTGGTTACAATATCAAAAGGTCTGACTAAAAACATGTGCCTAAACATAAGACATAATACTGTAAAAGTCCTAGAGGCAAACAGTGAAAAAGCTACTTGATACTGATGTTTACAATTGTTTGCGATCTGACCCAAATGTCAGTCAAGAAAATAAAAAAAATAGACAAATGGTATTACTTCAAACTAAAAAAGTGTTTGAATAATAATGGAAAAATAATAAAAAAAAAAGAAGGATTTTTGGTGCATATGCCCTGAGTGAACATGTACCTTAGTATTCTATTTAAACACCTGAAATAACATGGGCCTTTGACTTGCTTCAGATCGGTGAAGAGGCTGCCTGAAGTGTTTCATTCTTTGCCTCATGGTAAATGTTTATTAATGAAATGCTTGGTATGACAAAATAATCCATGATTCACTTTTACTAAAACAAATCAAAAAAAAGGCAAATATAAATATCTTCAATATTTTTATTGTGGCTACAATTATTTAAAAAAGATGCCAAGTCATTCAAAACATTATTGGCTTACTCTACTATATTCCAACAGTTAATTGACAAATGTTTCTAATTGTGTATTATATGTATGATAGGTCCAGAAGATATCAAGGTAGATAAACCCAGTGAAGGTTTTTTAAAGGAAAGGAAACATCAAATCTGTATCACTAAAACAAATGTATTCTATTCATCTCCTAACATATGCATAAATGTATATTATTTTAGTATGTTTAATGTTAAATAAAACAATTAGTTAAATATAATGCAAATACATAAATCTTTCATTAAAACATTATAGCTTAATTTAGTAAAATGATCTGTAATGACCATTTCAATTTTTCTGGGCCAGTCTTGCATACTTTTAATTAGACTTTAAGCCTCTGTTCATAATTAATTGATAATGAAACCTGGAAAAAATAACTAAAAAATCTCCTGATATGTTAAACATTTAGGAAATCTGAAATTTTGATGAGCATATAGTCCTTGCTTGAGTCTCAACCAAATGTATGTGAGTCTGTTATTCTCTAGATCTGATTTGATCTATCCTCTTCTTCACCTTCATTATTTAAGTGCTTATCAACTTGACATATAATTATTACCCTAATCTAACTGGTAAGTATCAAATCTTTAAACACTGCTTTGCATTTAATGAACACTTGGACATAGTGTGTGAATTTTGTTAAAATCAAATGTTGACAGCATTGCAAAATTTTACTATTTTCTACAAAAGTATAAGCACATCCTTAGCCCAGATTATGATTTATTACCTCAATTGTTTTTAATATCATTAAAAAATTCAAAAATCTGTTTGAGAATCTCTTTTAAGTGGTTGTTTAGGCATAATTTTAATGGAAAGCTCCCACATTAAGCCTCATTCTGTAACTCAATCAGTAACTACAGGCAAAGTATTTTCCAGAAATGAACTAAGTAAAAGAGACAAAAACAAGACTGATAATAAGACTGGACCCAGGCCCAGGCCTAGGAACAACCCTGCCACCCCCATAGGAGCCAAGGCCAAGGTTAGGCCCAGGACTGCCCTGCCAACTGGCAGGCCCATGCTGGAGCCCCGGCCTAGCCCACCCCCCTTTGGGACACTGCAGATGTCACCATAGCCCTCCCCACACAGTAGCCTTGACCTTGGGACAACAGATAGGGTCTAGAGGCAGCTGCATCTTCAAACAGTCAACCTTTCAGCCCCATCTCTGAAAATGGTTGCAGCCATCTTGAGGCACGCCCACTGCTATATTGAGTTACCTCCTCTATTGCTACCACCATGTTTAGTTGCAGTAGCATTTATTGTGGAATACTGGCAGGGTCCTAGAAGCCCAAAACCATGGTGAGATACAGGTAATCTGCAGCAACACTACAAGATTATAGGGTAGAAACTGTAATACCTCAGATTCACACTGGAAGAAAGGGAAACACATAGAAAACATGAAAAAATAAGGGAAGAAAGTGCCTCAAATAAACCAAGATACTACAATAATAGAATCCATGGAAAGTACAGTTGATGAAATGTCAGAGAATAAGTTCAGAATATACATAATTAAAATGATCTAAGAATTAAAGAATGACCTAAGTGACTAAATACAGGCAAAGTTGATCACACCAACAAAGAGGCAAGACAACAAATACAGGCAACCATTGATGACACCAATAAACAGATAAGGGAGCAAATACAGACATCCACTGATCACACAAAGAGATAAGGAAGCAAATACAGGTAGCAAAAGATTACTTCAAGAAAGAGAGGATGATTCTTAAAAAAAAAAGAAAACAATAAAAAAATCCTTAAAATGAAGGAAAGAAATTAACAAAATAAAGAAAAACTCAATGAAAAGCATCATCAACAGACTAGATCACTTGGAAGACAGAATGTCAGATAATGAAGAAAAAGTATACAATCTTGAAAATAAAGTTGATCACACAATGAAGATGGTAAGAAACCATGAATAGAAAATCCAAGAATTATGGGACAGCATCAAAAGACCAAATATAAGATTTATTGGGATGGAGGATGGTGCAGAGATTAATAATAATAATAATAATAATAATAATACATAATCTCTTCAATGACATAATTTTAGAAAATTTCCCAAACATGAAGAATGAATTGGAAAATCTAATATAAGAGGCCTACAGGATACCAAGGCACATTGTAATGAAAATGTCTAGCATACAGAATAAGGATAGAATCTTAAAGGCTGAAAGAGAGAGAAATCATATCACACATAAGGGAAAAAAAATTGTATCTTAGCATATTTTTCAACCCAGACCTTCAAAGCCATGAGATCCTGGAACAACTTATACATTTCATATTGTTCTATTTTATATAACAACTTACATATTTTCTGAAAGAAAATGGATGATAACCAAAAATCTTATATCCAGCAAAATTAAGCTTCAAATATGATGACAAAATAAAAACCATTCATGATAAACAAAAGTTAAAGGAATTTTGGGCTGGAGTTGTGGCTCAGCCATATAGTGCTCACCTACCATGTGCCAGGCCCTGGGTTGGACCCTCAGCACCACATAAAAATAAATAAATAAAATGCAGGTATTGTGTCCAACCACAACTAAAGAATAAAAAATAAAAAAAAAATTACAGCAAGAAAGCCTCCCCTAAAGCACATCTCAGCAAAATATTCCATGAGGAGGAAATGAAAAAAAAAAAAAAAATGAAAATCAGCAAAGGGAGGAACTACAGTAAAGAAAAGGCCAATCAAAGGAGAAACCAAGTCAAGTTAAAAGCCAAAACTAAAAACCAAAATGACCAGCGGTACAAATCATATTTCAGTAATAACTCAATATGAATGGCCTAAAGTCATCAATTAAAAGACACAGATTGAGATATTGGATTAAAAGAAAAGACCCAACCATATGCTGCTTTCAAGAGACTTGTCTCATAGGAAAAGAAATCCACAGAATAAAGGTGAAGTGGTGGGAAAAAAATGTACTACTCACATGAACCACATAAACAAGCAGGGGTTTCCATCCTCATATCAGATAAAGTAGACTTCAAACTAAAGCTAATGAAAAGTGATAAAGAAGGACATTTCATACTGCTTAAGTGATTCATTCCTCAGCAAGACATAATAATCATCAATATCTATGCCCCAAACAATGGGGCATCAACAAAGCTTTCTTAACTACAGAAACCAAATAGATCACAATACAATAATATTGGTGACTTTAATATACTTCTCTCACCACTGGATAGATCTTCCAAACAAAAGCTAAACAAAGAAACTACAGAACTCATTAAAAGCACAAAAAGTCAACAAATAAACGACCTAACTTTAGAACTCAAAGCCCTAGAAAAATAGGAACAAACCAACACCAAAAGTAGTAGAAGACAGGAAATAATTAAAATCAGGCAGGAATTAATGAAATTGAAATAAAAGAAACAATTGAAAAAATTGACAAAGCAAAAAGTTGGTTATTTGAAAAAATAAATAAAATTGACAAACCCTTATAGCCCTACAAAAAGAGGTAGAGAAAAAACTCAAATTACTAAAATATGTGATGAAAAAGGAAATGTCACAACAGACACTACTGAAATACAGAAGACAATCAGAAACTATTTTGAGAATTTACACTCCAGTAAAATAGAAAAACGTTGAAGACACTGACAAATTTCTAGAAGCATATGATCAACCCAAACTGAGTCAAGAGGACGTACACAATGTAAACAGATCAGTTTCAAGCAAGGACATAGAAGATACCATCAGAGACCTACCAAACAAGAAAAGCTAAGGATCAGCCAGATTCAAAGCTGAATTCTACAAGACCTATAAAGACGAAGTAATACCAATACTCCAAAAATTATTCCATGAATTATAAAAAAAGGGAATCCTTCCAAACTCATTCTATGAAGCTAATATCATCCTGATACCCAAACCAGGCAGAGACACATCAAGGAAAGAAAATTTTAGACCAATATCCCTGATGAACATTAATGCAAAAATTCTCAATAAAAATCTGGCAAATTGCATTACAAAAACATATTACACAAATAGTGCACCATGATCAAGTGAGGTTCATTTCAGGGATGCAAGTTTGGTTCAACATAAGGAAATCAATAAATGTATTTTATCACATCGATAGACTTAAATATAAAAATCATATGATTATATCAATTGATGCAGAGAAAGCATTTGACAAAATACAGCACCCTTTCATGTCCAAAACACTCAAAAAACTAGGGATAGTAAGAACATACCTCAAAATTCTAAAAGCTATCTATGCTCAACCCAAGGCCAACATTGTTCTAAATAGAGAAAAATTGGAAGCATTCCAATCCCTAAAGACTGCAACAAGACAGGGATTCCCTCTTTCATCACTTCTATTCAACATAGTTCTTGAAACTCTAGCCACAGTAATTAGACAAATGAAAGATATTAAAGGGATGGATACAAACAGGGAAAAAAGAACTCAAACTATCATTATTTGCTGATGACATGATTCTATACTTAGAGGATCCAAAAAACTCCACCAGAAAACTTCTAGAATTAATAAATGAATTCAGCAAAATAGCAGAACATAAAATTAATACCTATAAATCAAAAGTATTTCTATACATCAGTGATAAATCCTCTGAAAGAGAAATTAGGAAAACTACCCCGTTCACAATAGACTCAAAAAATAAAAAAATAAAATACTTGGGAATCAATAAGAGGTGAAAGACCTCTACAATGAAAACTACAAAGAAAGAAATTGAAGAAGACCTTAGGAGATGGAAACATCTCCTATGCTCTTAGATAGGCAAAATTAATATTGTCTAAATGGCCATAAGACCCAAAGCACTATACAGATTCAATGCAGTTCCAATTAAAATCCCAACTTCATTCCTTATAAAAATTAGGAAAAAAAGTCATGAAATTCATTTGGAAAAATAAGAGACCCAGAATAGACAAAGCAATCCTTAGCAAGAAGAAGAGACAACATAATACCAGAATTTAAACTATATTACAAAGCCATAGCAACAAAAATAGCATGGTATGACACCAAAATAGACATGTAGAGCAATGACACAGAATAGAAGACACAGAGACAAACTCACATAAATACAGTTATACTAGACAAAGGAGCTGAAAATACTCATTGGAGGAAAGATAACCTCTTCAACAAATGGTGCTGGGAGAACTGGAAATCTATATGCAGCAAAGTGAAAATATACCCCTATCTCTCACCATGCATAAAACTCAAAGTGGATCAAGGACCCTGGAATTAGACCAGAGACCCTGTGCCTAATAGAGGATAAACTAGGCCCAAATCTTCATCACTTCAGATTAGGCCCCAACATCTTTAACAAGACTCCAAAAGCACAAGAAATAAAATTGAGAATCAATAAATGGGATGGATTCAAACTAAAAAGCTTCTTCTCAGCAGAAGAAACAATAAATGAGGTGAAGAGGCAGCCTGCAGAGTGGGAGCAAATTTTTGCCACATGTCCATCAGATAGAGCATTAATCTCTAGGATATATAAGGAACTCAAAAAACTTAACACCAAAATACAAACAACCCAATCTATAAATGGGCTAAGGAGCTGAACAGACACTTCTCAGAAAAATATATACAATTGATCAACAAATACATGAAAAAAAATGTTTAACATCTCTAGAATTTAGAGAAATGCAAATCAAAACTACTCTTAAGATTTCATCTCACTCCAGTCAGAATTGCAGCTATTAAGAACACAAACAACAATAAGTGTTGGCAAGGATTTGTGGGAAAAGGCACACTCATACATTGCTGGTGGGATTTGCAAATTGGTGCAACCACTCTGTAAAGCAATATGGAGATTCCTTAGAAAACTTGAAATGGAACCACCATTTGACCCAGCTATCCCACTCCTCCGTCTATACCCAAAGGACTTAAAATCAGCATCCTATAATAAGGACTTAAATCAGCATCCTATAGTAAATTTAAATACAGCCATATCAATGTTTATAGCGGCTCAGTTCACAATACTAAACTGTGTAGGCAATGTAGATGCCCTTCAATATGTGAATGGATAAAGAAACTGTGCTATAATACATACACAATGGAATATTACTCAGCATTAAAAGATAAAAAAAAATTATGGCATTTTCACACAAATGGATGGAGTTGGAGAATATCATGCTAAACAAAGTAAGCCAATCCCCAAAAAAAGTAAAGGTGGAATGTTCTCTCTGATAAGTGGATGCTGATCCATAATGGGGTCGGGAACATGGGAGAAATGGAGGAACTGCTATTGGGCAAAGGGAGGGAGGAGAGGGAAGGGGGTGTGGGGGCAAAAATGATGGTGGAATGTGATAGACATTATTACCCTAGGTATGTGTATGCCCGAACATATGGTGCAACACTACATCATGTACAGAGAAATGAAAAGTTGTGCTGCAATTGTGTACAATGAATCAAAATGCATTCTGCTGTCATATGTACCTATTTATAAATTTATTTAAAAAAAAAAAAAGAAAAGAAAAGAAGGCTGGAATTAGTTCCTGATTTGCCAAATTCTACTTATTGAATATGTGAAATTAATTTAACATATTTAAGGTGTCACTTCTTTATCTGATAAATGGTTAGAACTGTGTTTTAACTAATATAATGCTAATGAGGCAGAAGGACAGTGTTTGGCATGGAGTTGGGCCCTCGGTATTTAATATCTGCTTTTGACAGTTATTTTACTGTTACATCCAAACTTCTCCTTATCTAAATATTTATACTCATCCGTGATTGGAAGTCCCCAAGAGGCAATACCATGAGCTGACTGACTTTGATAGTTTTCAAAAACAATTATTGACTCTGCTGAAATATAACTTGCATATTTCAAACTAATACCTTTTAGCAGAATTCTGAGCTTTGACAAAGTTACACATTTTTGGAACAGTCACAGCAATCACTACATAGAACTGTAGCATCATCCTTACAATTATCTATGTCCCAATGTTCTTATTACTTCTCCATTTAGTTGTCCTCCTAAAAACACAGTTCTGTTTTCTTATTCTGTACGTTTGATTTAGTGTAGAGGACACAAATATAAATTTACAGAATGTAGGCTTTTAAAAAAAGTTTTTTGAGGTATGATTTAAATACAAAAATCCACACATATTTAATGTAAACAATTTCATGAGTTAGGAGTTAAATATACACTTATTAAATGATCACCATAATATATGCCATAAACCTATCCTTCACCAACAAAAATTTCTTCCACATCCTTTATAGATTATTTTATTATCTTGTAATAAGAGCACTTAACACAAAATTTACTCCCTTAATAATATTTTAAATATACAAAAGAGTATTGTTAATTCTAGGCATTATACTATGCAGTAAATCTCCAGAAATTAATCTATTTTGTTTAATTGAAACTTTGAATGCTTTGACCAACACCTCATCATTTCCCCTCCCACCAGCATGTGGCAGTCACCATTTCACTCTATACTTACATGAGTTTGAGTATTTTAGATTCCACCTGTAAGTGGCAGCATATGGTATTTTCTTTCTGTGTCTAGCTTATTTCATTTAGCATAATGATATCCAGATTCAAAAATATGGTCCCGAATGACAAGATTTCCTTCTTCTTTTAAGGGTGTGTAGTATTTTGTTGTTGGAATATACCACATTTTCCCCCATCTATCCATTCATCCATCATTGGACACTTAGGTTGTTTCCATGTCTTGGCTATTGCAAATAATAGTGAACTCGGGAACACAGCTGTTCCGTAAATGTACTAATTCATTTCCTTTTGGTAAATAACCAGAATTGTGATTGTTAGTGGGTCATGTGGAGTCCAATTTTTATTTTTTTGAAATTTTCCATACTGTTTTTGATAAAAACTGTCACAATTTTACTCTTGCCAATAATGTGAAGAAGTTTCCCTTTTCTACACATTCTCATTAAAATTTATTACCTTTTCTGCTTGATAATAGCTTTTCTAAAAGGATGAGGTGACATCTCCTTGTGTTTTTTATCTGAATTTCCATGATGATTAGTGGCATTGAGTAACTTCTCATATACCTCTTGGTCATTTGTGTGTCTTCTTTAGTACATAGGCTTTTGAATCTGTTGCTTCCACTTATCAAAATTAATTTCAGTTTAATCCATGTTGTTGTGCATAGCAGAAGTTATTTCTTACTAAATAATATCCCATTCTGTGTCCACAGTTTTCATCCATGAACCAATTAAAACCTTTAGTTTTTTTCTGTCATTAGTGATTATGAATTAACTTTCTATCGGTATATATCCATCTATGTCTCTTTAACTATCTATTTATATATCTGACCGTAATCATGTGAAAATAATGTTAATAATCATGACAGTAGTTTGGGAGAAAACAAGGCAATGTTACTTTATTCTGCCTTTTCATTGTCTTTAGTATGTAAAATTCAGAATTATTTCCCCATTATTATCTACATGCTAAGGAAGAAATTAGGCTCAAATTTCAGAGGTCACAATCAATGTACCTTTCATTTTATTCAAATACAAAGTGTAAGGACAGTAGGACTAGTTTTATATTTGGTAAACTATAAGCTCCATATAATAAAAATAACAAAATTATATTTCTGCATGTTTAATGAGGTAATTTATAACTACTGACTTCAATAGATGTATGATGACCTAAGTAGGCTCCAGTCCATCACTTTGAAGATCATTGTTTGACACTTTTCATGGAAAAAATCAGACTTCTACATAATATGGGCACATATAATGAATATAACTAAATTTGAACAAAGTACATTGAGATCTATAGTGACAATATGGATATGTGAAATCACTGTTGAATAATGAAATGATTATCTATGTGCATACCATCTTGTTTGCATTTTCTTTGTATTATAAAATGTTTTAAATAATTGCATGATTATAAAATAATGAAGAGTTAAGAGTAAGAAAAGGAACAAATGCAGTAAAAACATGTCTTTTAGTTATAAAATTTGGGAAAATAAAGTCATAATTATGAAATATGTTATCAGAGAAGAAATAACTGCATAAATTATATCATATTTAGCCACTGGGTTAGGACACCATTGGGATTACTATATTAAATAGTTACGATTTCTCCTCTGATGAAAGAAAATTCAAAAATATTACCTCTGTTCTAAAGCTTCAAATTCGATTAGATTTCTTCTATCTCAGGTTTTATTATAGGAAAAAAAAATATGAACCTTAATATATTTTTGTCATTGGGAAAAAAATAAGAATATCACACAAATAGTAAAAATGGCTTTCATATTTCTTCAGAACAACCACACACCATAAAAACCTGTGATATAAAAGACCAGATGATAAATAACTTGTCTTTTATTAAAAACAAGGAAATTTCTTTCTGAGGTCTAGAGTTTTCCAAAACAAAATATTTAATTTTAGTTGGCTTTTTTCTTCTTCATTTCTTTCCTGTGGCACACTTTATAACTTTTTGAATAAGTAAAAGATCTAAATTAAAGAGTATTTTTTTTCTGTTTTCACCAATGAAGTTATGCCCTTCACCTTAACAAAGTTGAAACCCTTCCATTCTCATAGGAAGGGTAATAATTGAGAACATAAGGAGTTGTTCCTCCTTGAGATGTGGAGATGGGTCTCTAAGAATTGTCTGTGGTAGATCATCTAGAAGTCTAGAGTGGTTGAGGTTCCCCTTGACCTGTCCTATAGTAACCACAGTTTGTAATGTGAACTGAATTTAAAAATCCCTTAAAAGTCACTATCAAGTTACAGCTATTCTTTTCTAATTCCATAAATTACTATAAAGCTCTAAATTTCATATTTCTATAATACTTTATCAAAATAAGATTATTTGTCAAGAAAACATTTTCTTAGTTCTTTATGATAAAGAAAAAAACATATTTTAAGATGAAATGTTAAGCAGACAGTACATTGTATCATAAT
This sequence comes from Tamias sibiricus, assembly GCA_025594165.1. Taxonomy (NCBI): domain Eukaryota; kingdom Metazoa; phylum Chordata; class Mammalia; order Rodentia; family Sciuridae; genus Tamias; species Tamias sibiricus. The sequence continues at coordinate 64,746,967 of CM046659.1, forward strand.
CTGCCTTGAAGCTTCACTGGCTTCTTAATCTCATCTAATGGAATGGGCTGGATTAGGACATAGTAAGGTATGATAATGTCACACCTGAAATTGTTCCTAATTCAAATCTGAAAATGCAAGGGTGCTATTAACTCAATTTTACCATTTAATAAGTTTAACATGGCAAGAACTAAATGTCATAATTTTCTTCTTAATTTTGATGTTAAGAAAACATAACAAAATTTTAAACAAATATTTTCTTCAATCTGCTGTAAATATGTATGTTCAACTTTGGTATATCATATTTGACACATTTAGATCTTAGTGTTTTGAACAAAAAAGCATGTATATCCATGTCTAAGTCACAGTTAATGATTTTTTATGTACGTATATTATAAACCAGAGTTCTACCATGTTACTGTAATTGTTCTTTATCACCAGTCCATGAATCTGAAATCTTTTGCAGATAAATCTTCAGGTGTGTTTTAATTCTTTCAGGGCCATATTTCTCTTACAGACAACATATTTTTCTTCTTAATTTGAAGTGCCCTTTATACTGTATTATTTTGGATCAGACTGCCTTTTAGTTTGTATTCTCTATTATTCACATATTATGTAAGAAACATATATCATTGTTAAATATTGGGTGGAGTTTTCCAATAAAACTCATCTGGTAAACATTCGTAATGGGGTCAAAGGCCAGCATCTCATTGGGGGGGTCCTTCTTCCTGCCCAGGAGAATGTAAGCTACCCTAAAACACAAATATTCAGAAATATATTTACAAAACGTGAAGCCCCTGATAGATCTAGTCCACAAGGGGTTCTGGAACTAGACAAAGAAAAGATGGCTCTGGTGGTTTATTTAAGAGGGCACATCAAAGGCAGGGATGAGGTTGCAAGGGTGGAGTCTTGCTTCCTGGTGTCTTGTAATCAGTAGGTGGATTGACATCTGAGCAGGTCACACCCATCTCAGGTGCTGTATGGGCCTTGGCAGAGCGGGACTGCAATTCACATTGTCCCTGGGCAATTGACCAGATAAAATGTCCACTGCTCATTCCCAGACACCAGATGACTCTATTCACTAAGCTTCCATGTGCAGGAACCTACATGCAACCCATGGACGACTCCTGACACACTGGGACAAAATTAACTCTCTATAAACTTACCACATGGGGTGATTTTCTAAAGTTCTATACCCAGTGTTCATCTCCATTTCTCTGTCCTCTCAAATCTAGGTTCTTCTTGAACATTACTTTAGTTTAATTAGATTATCCTGGATTATGGACTTGTACTTGATAGCGTCTTTGCTTTTGATTTTCCAGGATATAATAGCACAATTACTTGTGTTGTTCCTTCGAATTCTCCTCCTGGACTGATAGAGTTCCTACTGGTTAAACCTTCCCACCAGCCTGACCAGTGACAATAGATGGCATGTCATATGGAAGGCTGTGAAAAGAATATATGGAACTGAATTGGTTTATATTGTTTGGGATTCTGCTTAATTCAGCTCAATTTTCTCAGACTTAGATAAAACAAAAACTCAATTACAATTGATTTGTGGAGAGTATTTACAAGCATAACAACAATAACAATAAAGATTTTGTGTTCTGACCTGATAAAGAGTATATCTTGCTAATTAAGAAGATCAATTTAAAAATTGTACCTGTTATAAATCTATATATCAAAGGACTTAATCATATTTAAACTGTTAATATGATATTAAGTATAGTAATTTTAAATCTTATATTAGATTTATACAAATTCATCAATTAAAGTATTAAAAATGAATTAAATCCCACAAATTTTTGATAGTATATTTTTTAGTATTTTGCTAAAATTAGTGAATTTAAAAGTCATTTGGTTTTCTGATAATATATTAGAGAAAACATTTAGATAATGTATAATGAGTATAAGGCAATGGTTTATAAACTTGCTGAAGGATATGTCTAATGAGACTACTGCAATGCTTGACCTATAGTTTGCTATACTATAAGTCTAACTCAAAGTATCTATAAATCCTAAATTACTGCATTAAACCTTGGTCTTCTTCATACCCAATTTAATCATAATAAAGACATTCTAGAATAGCTTATAAGGCCTATAAGAATGTCAAACAAAAGTAACAAGAGATATTTTAAGGAAGTTTCACGTGTTAAGAGTTTGCTGAGCAGAATAAATAAAAGTTAAGTGAGACAGAGAGAAGGAAGAGATGACTTTATTACCTTAGACGAGACTAAGTTGATAACACTTTAATTTTGACTTCCTTCCAGTATTTTCACATACAAATATATACTGCCTCTCCATTTTTTTTCCATAGTTTTCATGAATCAGAATACTGTTTAGGATCTTCCTAATTTTTTGCACATTATTAATGTTTATCATTGCTTATATCTAATATTTTCTTCCATTACTTTAACATTCTCTCCAACTCTATGAAGTCTTACTTTTATAGTCAAGTCTCTAATGTCTTGACTCTATAATTACCAAAATTTATTCTGGCATTCCACATTTTGCAGTTCCCTCTCAAATCATACACACACACAAAAGTATTTTAATATTACATTTTTAGCAGATTTAGACAATTGCATCAAACACCAAACATTCAAAACTAAAGCCCAGATCAGGGTATCTCTTTATAACATAATAGATTAACACACAGTACTTATTTTATTGTCTTATTTTTTTTTCATGATACTCATACTGGGTATTTGTTTATGGGTTATAGTGTTACCTAAAATGTTAAAGGAGCTATGAGAGGAAAAATGCTGATCCACTGAGAAATACAAATAGGAAAGAGATCACCATTATAATTGTTCATTGACTAAAATCTATGTTAAACAAATTGAATTCTCTAGAAAAGAAATGATTCTACAAATGACAGATTGCCAAGAAAAAAAATAATCCAGGTGTAATAAACCATAAAAAATATTGGGAAGCAATGCTAACAATGCCCTTTAGAGGAAGTCCAAACTTAATTAATTTTCCACACATTTGGTTGGACTACTCACCTCACATGGATATAAACAACATTGAACTAAAAGTTCTACAGTCAACTAGAATAGAGTTAGTATGAAACGGCTTTAGGTGTTTGACTTGACCAACAAATCACACCAACAAATATAAACTTGTTTTTAAAATAAAATATCTAATTATAAATTATACTTTCTTGCTTAAATTTGCTTTATGTAATTTCACTGTTCATTAAAGTGGTGACTGAAACATTTCTCAATGTAATGATAAGAAATATCATGACTGTTATAGAAACATTCCCAGAGAAAGATGTTCCCGATTTCTTCCCCATAGAACACTGACAGGTGTATGAATTAAAACCTGCTGAGGTGGTTGAATTCTTTTATCTTTACCTTTTATACCATGGCTCCATATTTCATTGATAATGTCCTAAAACTGGTCTCATCGGCACTGGAAACCTGATCTTCTGAATAACCACTCATTCTGAATAAAATTTGCCAGGCATTATAAATTTCTTTAATAATAATAAACCACTCCTTCTGAATAATGTTTATCAGGCATTGTAACCTTCTTTGCAAAATCTCCAAATCTGCAGACATATCCTGTTTGTAAACCTGTAGCATTAACACCTTCCCTATTGTGCTGGATTTTTTTTTTTTTTTTTTTTTTTTTTTTTTTGAACTGGGGATTGAACCCAAGGGTGCTTAATCACTGAGTCACATTCCCAGCCCTTTTCTATTTTTTATTTTGAGACAGAGTCTCACCAAATTGCTTAGGGCCTTGCTAAGTTGTTCAGACTGACTTTGAAATTACAATTCCCCTGCCTTAGCCTCTGGAGTTGCTGAGATTACTGCATGTGTCACAACAGCTGGCTTTGGATGATTTTTTTTTTTTTTTTTTTTTTTTTTTTTTTTTTTTTTTTGGTACCAGGGATTGAACCCAGAGGGGCTTTGCCACTGAGACACATCTCCAGACCTTTTTTTTGTTTGTTTTTTAAATTTTAAGACAATGTCTTGCTAAATTGCTTAGGCCCTTGCTAAATTGATGAAGCTAGCTTTGAACTTGCTGTCTTCCTGCTTCACTCTCCTGAGCCACATGGATTACAGGTATGTGCCTTGGTGCCTGGTCTGTGATGGAAGTCAGTCAGTATTTAACAAGAAGGGTTTAGCACTTGGATTAAAACTTACAACAATACTGTCTACTGAACTTTCTTAAATGTGCCAGCTCTTATATGCACATCATGTAGATGTCAGCAGTGTGGCTGAGGGGGGCAATTTAAACAACAAAATCAATAATAAAAAATACATAAAATTGGCACTAATTAGATTGCAAAAAGGGCACTAGTTTTTGGGAACTGAAACAGGAAGGGAGAGTAGCACTGTTAAGCTTCAGCTGGGGCTGCACATAGCAATGTTCAGCTGCACATTGAGATTCTGCACATCTGCAAAGAACTGTGAAGATACTACCTACAAGTATTTATTTTAGAGTAACAGATAAAATTCATGAGTAGGCAAATTCATAAGTACAGATTTGGTGAGTGATGAAAATTAACTCTGCATAGGTGAAGCAAAGTGTCTGTCTATAGTACCTTTAGAGTATATGAAACTCCATATCTTAATTACATTAAAAAAGCATTTATAGTTGTTAATGAATACTAACATTTATATTATAATTGCCTATGTATTAAGCATTTTAAATTGATTTTTAATCTAATCTTTATGTAATTCCTATATACAGGTACTATTATAGCCACAGTTTTTGGATGAAGAAACTGAATTGTGAAATTTAATTAACTTTTATAAGAGTGCATGGCTTGTGGGTGATGGAGTTGGTACTTTAACACATGTGGTGTGACTCTTTAGCCTGCAGTACCCAGTGCAAAGGTACAAACATTGTATTGGGATTTCTTCTGGACATTAAGTCCTGCTAGGAGCATTTAAAGGAAAAAAAGTGATCAGAGTATTTTTTTCAATCATGTAATAGAGAGAGAATTAGGCCTAAGAAGTGGCAGCAGAGTAGATCATACACTCAGATACCTAATTAATAGAAGTTATTACATAAAACTAGAATGCATGGGAGCTGGAGTCAGAGATATAGCTTGAGTTCATAGCTCGTGGGACTGACAAAGAAGTCAGGCCAGAAAGTGTGAAATGCATATATTATGCTGTACCATGTTGTCTTCAGACAAATCATAGCTCAAGCCCTGCAGGTAGGAGTTTTCTAATTATATACACCCTCACATCTGATGAATGTGGCTTTGCTGTACTGCCCCATCTGCATTATAAACCATTATAAACCTTTATGACACCAGCTATATTACTTGAAGTATATTGGGAGGAACAAATATACTCATTTTTCGTTGCCACTAGCAAAGAATTAACTCAATTCTGCTACCATAAAAATTGCCAATAGACCATTAACCTGGCATCTGCAGCAGCAGATGGCCCTTGGTGTTAGGATATGATATTGCTCTTCCAGAGGTGAGAGAAGAGTGTTGTCATAAATATGAAACAAAATATGCCCTTGAGGTATACACTATGATTTAATTATGGTCATACTATCCTTAAGAGAGTTCAGAAATTTGTATTTTTTTCACTTCTAGTTTATTATGTATTAGTTTACTTATTATATGTTGACAGTTATTGTTGAATTTATTTATGGGGTGTAAATTGATGTTAAGATTTCTTAATTCAACTTAGAATTGATGTTAAGATTTCTCAATTCAATCAACCTATTAAAAGTATGGCCATGATTATATATGTGAATCTTCTACACCTCAATGATAACAGCAAGGGATTTTTTTTTTTTTTTACTCTTAATGTGTTTGCTGAAGGTCTATTCTGTAGACAAAACTATTCTTATAAGTGATTTATTTATCATTACCATCTGAAAATCTTTTAAATATATTCAGAATAAATTCTAGTCTTTATTAATTTAGAGTAGACTTAAGAGATAAAATAGTAAATTCATTTCTCACAAATTATTTCAGTGAATATACTGTTCATCATTAATGTACTCCTTAATTAATAAGTGACATATGATTTCCAAAGTTTGACACTTAATTTATCAATTTTGTTGTGAACTCATGTGTATATAATTATGTGTGTATATACATACATAAACAACTTTATTTGTGAAAAAATGCTCAGCAAATTGAAATGTGCAGATTTTACAGGAGTGTTTTATTTCCAATACCTTTGCCAAAAAATCATTTTCATGTAATTATCATATCTTAATAGTTATAGAATTTGCATATGTTTTTCATGAATATGGTTGAGCATCTTTTTGTGCTGCATGTTTATTGGACATTTATCTTCCTTCCAGTTCTAATTGTACCTTTAGGGTTATATTTTTCCCAAGAAGTTTTTGTTGTTGTTGTCTTTCACATTGATTTGTGAAGATACTTAACAGATTCTAAATGTCATTTTTTTCTGTTAATTATATGTCACAGATGCAAGATGGTCAGAAACTTACCTTTGCTTATTATAAATCATATCACCTTCTCTCTGAATCTTGTGTCTGTTGTTACCCTCATTAATAGAGTGTCAGCACTATAGAAAATGGCCTGTAAAAATTTTAACCCCCTTTTTTACAAGCCTCAAGAAAATTACCCAATTGGATATAGTCTTGACTGCATGTGTCCCACTTGTACAACAGAGGAGGGCCCAAAAAGGCAGTTTGTCCCTGGTTACATTTCAGGAAACACATGGCTTACTGAGCAAAGTCCTGAAGAACATTCTGCTTCCAAGGAAGACAGAAATGGCCTGGCTGTCCCATAATATATGAATCACCCAGTATCTGAGGAACATTTAATTTTCTCTTATGTACTGTGTTTTCCTGACCTCCAAGGCCTTTTAAGTGATCCAGGAGCATAATATAACTTGCACTGAGCAGTTCACTCCCATTGTTAACCTTTATGCATCCTCCATTGACTGGACATAGAAATCACATTTCATGTCTTCTCAGTCTAACTGTACACTCTTCAGCAGCACAGTAAACTGCCTCCCTCTGAAATAATGGCAAAAGAAACAATAGCAACAACAGCATCAATAGTAGTACAGCATTGTGCTATCTGCACGAGATGAATCTCTTTGACATGCACATCATTAGAAACTGAATCTGTTTTCCAGAGATAGGACATTGCATACAAAGGAGTTTAGTAGTATTTAGAAATTATGACCAAAACTAACATAAAAATGACCTGGTAGTTTCCAAATTTTCACTTCTATTATAACATAAGCATGGGTGGTTGGATTCTTTTTCTTGTGAACTTGAGGATGAAGTCCATGGACACAAAGGTGAGAACAAAGTAACAGCATTTATTAGAGTAATAGAAAGAAATCAAATCTTCTGAAAGGGAGGGTCCCAAGAGAAGGATGTTAAGGGATGTCTGTTGTCTAGGGGGTTTGAAAAAAACATATCTGATGCTCTAGCACACATGATTTGTGTGGTGAGGGATGCAAACAAGGACCAGTCAAGCTGTTCATGCTGCAAGCATATTAAGCCAATCAGAAGCACATAATTTCAATCCCTTGTTTACGTAATTGAGAGGATGGGTCCAACCTTGTGGTTTGAAACATCTGTTGGGGAGAGAAAGTGCTTCAGGTAAGATTCTCCTTTGTGGCTGGCCGTTGGGGTAGGGGCAAGGGTTACTAAAGAAGGGCTGCTGTGGTTGAAGCTGTGAGGAACAGAAACAGGTATTTTAACTCTGAAGAAGTCATTGTGGTTAAAGCTGGAAGGGAGTAGCCAGTCACGGGATGTCCTCTAGACCTGACATCTTCTTCTAGACCTTTATCCTAGCTTCCTATGGCAGATCTATCTTCCTGCCCCACCCCTCTCACTATATATTATACTATTAGTACTAATAGTACACTATTCTAGATAAGGATAAATTAATGGCACACTGCAGTTCCCATGAATCTATTTTCATTGTAAATGTAACAAAAGTCAGGTGCAACATATTTATGAAAGAATGAAGCTAAAATACGCCACATACACACACACACACACACACGCACACGCACGCATTTTTTTTTCAACCCATGAAAAATATTTTTGGAATGTTTAAAGCCTGAATTGTCTCCATAAACAGTTTCCCCCAGGTGAGTTAATCCTTTCAGAATTTTTATTCACTTCTGTGAATTTTGAATTCTGTGAATAGTTGAGGACAATTAATTATAACATATGACCTGATTATCTCATTTATATAAGTGATTCAAATCCCTGTATGAAGCCTAGATTGTGTATAAATCTGTCTAAATGTAAGTGGTTCCATGGAATGAGGATACAGGAAGGCACACACACACAAACCTCTGTTACCCATGTGTAAGTTTGAAACTAAGTGTCCCCCTGTAGAGAGAAGATAGAGAAAAAATATTAAAGAACATCAATAATTGAGAAGTGAAGAGAAAAGTATAAAATATTACTGTCATATCTGTTCATCAAATGCAATATTTGCATTTTGGGGAGTAGGAATTGACAGAGGTGGAAAATGTTGTGTTTGTACCAACAGATATAGACAGTTAATTCTGAGTTTAAATTGAAAGGGCCTGAGTTCTTAGATCTGAAGCATATATGTTCTAGCTTGAAATACAAAAGGAGTTTTGCAATAATTAATCTTCACTTAAATCAGGGAGGGGATTGGTGAACAAAAGAAAAGCTCTAGTATAGAACTAGGCACTAGTCTAATCCGTGTGTGATAAAACATGAAAGATGATGAAAACTTATCTTTATCTCATTTTAGCCTTTGTAGTCTTCTGGCATGGATATTAAACCACCACTGTGTTATATCTTATTTCTTTAAAAATAAAATAAAAGTGATCTTAACATTTGACTAACATGGCAATCAAAAGTACAGTATTCTGGATAAATCTATATAAGGATAAAATAATGGCACACTGCAATTCCCATTAATCTGTTTTCATTGTAAATGTAACAAAAGTCAGGTGCAACATATTTGAGAAAAAATGAACCTAAAATACAATTCTAAGAACAATTATCTAATGCTCTGTTCATGTATGAGCATTTTAGAAGACCCCCCCAAAAAAATAGAATAGTCCTAAAATAACCAAGTTTTGACCCTAAACTTGTCTTACAAACTTAATGGAATCTCAAATGTGCTTAGTGTGTCACTGTTATGAGGTTCAGTTTCCTTTATTTTAAAGGAAGGAGACTTTGAAACTGCTCTCTCTTGATGTTTCATCTAGTCAATACAGAGTCATCTACAATTTTTAAAAGAATTGCACATCTACCTAGTCCCTACTTTATAAATAGTAGTCAGATAACAACAAGTAAGTAGATTTATCAACAAATACAAATATTATTTTTATGTAGAAAAAATAGCACATATGTTATATTGATAATTGTATTCTATGGTCATACATTTCTTGTGTTACCTTGGCAAGTCACTTAACTCTAATTTTTTTTTTTTTTTTTGCTTATAAAGATATTCTTAACAAAATTTTTAAAATTTATTTAAATTATTTTTTAATTTTTAAAAAAATGTGTTTTTGTTTTTTAAAAAAATTGACATTTTATTGCTTGCTAGATATTGCAGTGATGATCAGATGAAAATGACTGCATTTAATACTTATACCAAGGCCCTGAAATAGCACCATTATTTCCTTTGTAAAGATGGAGTAGCTGACTGCTGTACTGAACTATTAAACAAAAGTCACATAGTTAATAAATGATGGGACTCTTTTGAAATAAAAAATATTCCATAATCTTATGTTCTTAAATATTATTTTCACATGACTTTGTACAGGGCCATTGTAAGGATCAAATAAGAAAGCAAAAAAATCCTCTGAAGACAATTCTCCATGGTGCCTACTGATATTTTTGTTACAGAGAGATCACCTGCTAGCCAATGCCTCTAGACCAACAAAAGGAGTTTTTAAAATAAAGATAGTATTTTGTAAAGTGTTAGCCAGAAATATTGGATGAAAATATTCTTAAATATGCAACATACATAGAGAATACAAATTCACTATGACTTATTGTCAATTCAGTCTTTTTATCAATAAGTACATTATTGGTTATTACAAATATTTAGCATCTGCTCTGGATTAGTTGCTATTTTATATTCTGGGACTATCATTGTGAACAAAATATGTCATTGCCATTGTGACCATGGAATCTACTTTCCAGTATATGCCTATCAAATACAAGTGAACTAAAGTACCTGAAAGATAATATAAACTTGTGAAAGACAATCAGTGGCTGTGGTCTAAATAGAACAAGCATGACTTGCTTAAATGTGTTCATACTTGTTAGGAAAAACTATCACATGAATCTGTTATGAATAAATGCTGTATAAGTATGAAATATGATTACCTAGAATTGTTAATTTCATCTAAAGTAATAGATAGTTTAAATAGAACTCTATTTACTAAGGAATACATTTTTATTTCTTCTTGAAGAAATGATCATTCATTTAAAAATGTGACACGTGAAAAATCATATCAAAATTCATTTTTGAGAAAACAGAAAAAATGAAATAAAGTTTTGATGAGAACTTTTGTAAGAAAGAATGATTCTGTAAGTAACTGTATATCTGAGAATGTTAATTATTATGTATAATATTTGCTTTTGTTAAACATTAAAGTTAAGTTCTATTATTCAGCCTTGTGAACCAATAACAAGTCTTTCAAAGGAATATAAAGAGGCTCTTCCTGTGAAAATACATACTTATTTGAATACTTTCATAATCCTTCTTTAAATTTCATAACTTTAGTATAGCTGCTATTTTTAAGTAATTATTATGGACTAACCATATTGTACATGTTTACTCATTTAATTTTTCGAATGATCTGGAGTAAATAATGGTACTCTTTCTTATTTAGAGATACAGAAATTGAAGAATAAAAGAATTTCATTACATATCAATGTGGAACCTGCATGTGAACTTAGGCAGTTTGACTCCAATTGGATAAGAATGGTATATAGAATATAGTATTTATATTTTTAACCAATGGCAAAAGATTAAACTAATCACTTCTGAGTAACATAGGTTTGTCAATTCCCTCCAACTGACATAAATTTCACTTTGACTTACTATTATTTTTCTCATCATCTTAAGGGTTGTGATATATATTTATTTTTTTTTTTTTTTTTTTCATATCCCACTTACAGTTAAATTTGGATCATTTTATAAATTAATTAATAGTCTCCATCCAATATGCTAAAATACTTTATGTATATATTATACATCTGAGAGGAAAATATTTACTCTCCATTTTAAACAGTTGTTTAAGAGATATTTTTAAAAAGCAATAAGAAAAAAAATCATGTTTTTCCATTCATTCAAGTACAATGTCACATTTTATTCTTACCTGAGGATCACAGTTTTTATTCACCATGATTTCCCTTTAGCCTAAATATTGCTATAGTGTGCAAGTGTTCCCCTTTCTCTGTCTTTTTATTAGCAGTTTTAATTTTTGCCATTTTTTATTATAACCATTCTAACTGGGATGAGATTTTTGTGATTTTGATATGCACTTCTCTGATGATTTAGTGATGTTGAGCATGTTTCCATACACCAGTTGGCCATCTACATATCTTTGAGAAATGTTTCTTGAGATCATATACCCATTCATTAACTGGATTGTTTTCTTGCTGTTGAGCTGTTTTGAGTTCCTTATATATTCTGCATACTAATCCCTTGTCAGAGAACAGTTTGAAATCATTTTCTGCTAATCTGCAGGTTGTCTCTTATCTCTGATGATTGCTTTTTTAGTTTTATTGAAGGTTATTAGTTTGATGTATACTACTTGTCAAGTTTTACTTTTGTTGCTTGTGCTTTTGTAAGCCAGTGCTAGTAGTTTTCAATCTTTTTCTATTCTTGACTGTGGACAATTGCTATGATACATCTTCACACTCACTTATTTTTTGGAGGTTTCTTCTTCATTTGGCTATTAACCAGGAAGAGTTTTTGTTTGATTTTCTTTATTGCAAGTGTTAAGTTTTTCAGCTCTATGATTTCCATATGGTTTCTTTAAATTGTTTCTGTTTCAGGAAAAATAAAAGTGACATTTCTAATCTTTTTAATCATTGCTAACCTCTTTTAATTAATTAAGACATTAAAAAATAATTTCATATTTTTGAGTCCTGCTTCTAATATCCAGTTTTCTGGTTGTTTTTAGTATAAATGATGCATTCCATTTACTTTATTCTTTATAATGGGTACTTCAGATTATTTCCTGAATATTATGCATGTGAATGTGTTTCATGATATTATGAATGTGAATGTGTTTCACAAGGTGTGTAGGTCAATCAGCGATATTAGGGTATTTCTTTCTGAATTCCAGGTTGCCCACTATCTTCAAAAGCTTAACTTTCTTCTGCTAGTTTCCCATACCAGGAAGACTGCTTTGTTAGTAGACTATATCACTTATAAATATCCATGCTTGAATGAATTACAAATACCATTTGGAACTTCAAGAATAAATTTCCTCAAGGTAACATTATGAAAAAAAGCCATTGTGCACAGTGTGCTTTTTGTAGTCAATTGAGTCCTAAGGTCTATTTCTACTTCACTTTTTCATAACCTTTGTTTAATGATATCTTTTCAAAGGGATTCACTTCATCTCACCCCTCAAATTTAGAAAGTCCTGGCTTATAAGGTCATTATTTTGATTATTTTTTATCCTTCTCAAGATTAATCTGTAAAAATTGGCTTATGTTTTCACACAAGAGAAATTAAACCATTAATAAAATAAGTTTTATAAAAATTAATAGTTTCTTTAGTAAAATATTTACCATATTAATGTTAACTTTGTGAATATTTGGATCTGTGACTTTAATATATCTAAATATAGAATCTATATATTCATTTATTTTGAATATTATTTTATTTTTACATTTAAATCAATAATGCTATAATTTTAACCACTTTCATATTATCTTTCTGAAGATAATAGTTTTTATGTCATCTTGTTTTTAAATAAACTTAACTTTTTTTTTTCCTTATTGAATATTCACAAGGACATTTGCACATTTGGCAGTTCATATTTACTTTATTAATTTTTAACTCTTGCTGAACTCTGCAAAGTTTACATTCCTTTAACCACTTTCCCAGTGAAAATTAGGTTGCTTTCAAATTTTGTTTTCTATTACAACTACCTCATTGAACTTCCTTTACACATAATGTTAAGCATTTGTCTAATAGGTTAGATTCACTAAGCTGTCAACTTATGTGGTAAAACTGGTGAATTCTTAAGAATTATTGGAAATATATTAAAGGTAGACTTTTTTTTTTTTCCTGAAATACTCTCTTCATTCATAATCCCCTTATTTTCTACTTTTACACTAGTCACCACTTCTTAATTTTTGTTCATTTCTCCTCATTTGTCCTACTAAAATATTAGCAAATCCCAGGATTTAGTCCTTGAATTTTTCTATTATTTATCTCAGTAAAAAAAAAAAAAGAAAGAAAGAAAGGAAAAGGAAAAAGAAATCAATGATTTTAGAGATTTCCAGATTTATCTCTCTAGCCTCACCCATTTATAACCTCTTTTTGAGGGCTGTGGGTCTTTTTGAGGGCTGTGGGTTCAGCACTGCGTTAGCATGTTTGCCCTACAGGTAAAAGGGCCTGGTTTTGATCCCTAGCACCATGAACAAATTACTATAGTGAAATGAAATTAATCAAAATAAATCAGTTATGGAAGTCTGATATTTGTTTCAAATTTAAATGTTCATAATCATACTCCAGCACTTATTCACATCCCCATTTATTTCTTCAGCAATTTTTCTTATTTTCCCTTCATGTTCCTTATGTTCAAATTCTTGAAGTTATCAAACATACTTTGTATCTTACCTACCAGGTATCTTATATGTTTGCTAAAAGTGAACAACAAAAACAAAGACCAAGAACAATACTATTTTACTGTTTTGACAGATGATCATTCTAGTTCATCCCTCCAAACTCTTTGTCTGAATATGGCAATATTTTCCTGCCCTATATCACCCCTGCAGCCTATTGCCTAAAGTACAACCCGAATATTCTTTATAAAACGAGTCTGTTTTATTTACCAACTTCTTTGGTCTTCTAATATTTTATCACTTCTCTCAGAAAAATACAAATCCTTATAGCCTGGAAATCCTATGTAATCTAGCTACCTATCTCTGTACTACTAAAAAATTATTTTCTCATCTTTCTCAGTTTACACCAATAACACTGACCTCTTCCATTTCTTCCACCTTGGGGATCTCGCATTTGTTTTTATCTTTACCCTATTTGTGAGCATTCCCAATATCTGTAGATAAATATTCATTTAGCTATATAACATTTATAAATTAAATTCTGAAATGAATTTCTGGCTCACAGTATTTTAAATAACACTTATACCTCTGTTCACAGATACACAATACACAATATAAAGAATCCCTTTGTACACCTTAGTTTATTATGGAACATTACAACAGTCTGGCAGAACATATTTCCCTTATTGGTTGGGGGGCGTTTCTTTTTAAAGTCATGCTTATGGAGGCATATGGCACACTTTGTATCTACATCATTGATGAATTCTTGGTGAAGTATAAATAGCTGTCACTGTCAAATTGCATAATATTCTGATCATTTCAAACCTCCCCCTTCAGCCCTACTAACTAAAACCACTTTTTTGACAGATATATTTTGAAAGTATCTGCATAATTTTTTAAATGGATGTCACACATTGAATCATGTGGTATGCAGACTTCTTTTTCTGAGTTCTTTTTATTTATAACCATGAGTTCTTTTTATTTATTATCATGTTTATTTCAACAGTCATGAATGTTCTTGCATATATCTGTAGTATACTTGATTTTATCTTGAATAAACTCTCATCATAATATTTTTTTGGTCAGTTGAACATTGGGTTAGTATAGTAATCACTTTTATAAATAAAACTGCTTAGTTTTGCATGACCACTTATTTTCATTCTTCCTTTTTAAATGCCTAGAAGTGAGATGGCTAAGGTAAATGGGAAATGTAGGTTTGAATTTACACAAATTTGATAAAATATTTTTCAAAATGGCTATCACATTTTGTATCCCTATGTCCATGTAAACTTCATTTTGGTATTTTAACCCCACAATGTGATGCATTAGTAAGTGAGGTCCCTGGGAAGCAATTAATTTATAGGGGTAGATCACTAATGATGAGACTATGTTTTTATAAGTGGAATCCTAAGGAACTTGCTTTTTCTGCCACGTGACAACATACAATAAGTCAGCAACCTAAAATAGGAAAAGGGCCCTAAAACCCAATCATTACAGCACATTGATTGCAGACTTGAAGACTCCATGACTGTCAGAAATATATTTCTTTTGCTTATAATCCACCTGGTGCATGATACTTTGTTATAGCAGCCTGAACAGATTTTAATATAAAATAAGAGCAGGCTTGATTCTTCTTATAAGAAGAATTAGGTAAAGATAAAAACAAATGCAAGATCCCCGAGCGAGGGATCTTGATTCTTCTTATGAGCAGAGAGAAACAGTAAGTAAGAGAGGAAACGAAAGGAGGGAACACACGCCAAAATAGCCTGGGAACCATTCATTCCATGAATTATAAACTTATGGCAATACAAAGAAGTTATTATAAGCCCAGTTTGGGCACAGGGTCAGTAATACCTTTTATGCTTTTTAGCAGTGGAACAAATAACACCAAGAAGCAACTGAGTAACATGCTGGGTAGTAAGAAGAAGAAAACAAAGAAGAGTTTTTGAGGAGAAAATAAGTAGCTCTAACCACTGAATAATATTCAAAGGATTAAGAGTTTGGATTTAGATTGCAAACAAAACTGGAGAGGGTAAACATACCTAACTTACTGAGAATTTTTCTACAATGTGAATCTAAAATTGCTACTCATACAAGTTAATATAAGAAAGTCTGTCAAGTACTCTATACTTTTTAATGGTATTTACATTCCCAATATTCTTCATTCCACCTAGGACTAGATAAATGTCATGAATATATTGCCACAAAATGGCATTTGATATTGGGCTATAAAAAGTAATAATGTGTGGGGCTGGGATTGTGGCTCAGCGGTAGAGTGCTCGCCTAGCACGTACATGGCCCGGGTTCGACTCTCAACACCAGGTAAATATAAAAGGCATTGCGTACAATCAAAATAAAAAAATAAATATTTAGAAAAAAGAAAGAAACAGGATATACATTTTTTTTAAAGTAATAATGTGTTTGAAAACAGCTAATATTTGGGAATTATAAGAATGCAGGAAGCAGAAGTATAGAATAAATATTTCCAGTTGCTAGTACTAAACAAAGATGTTGGCATCTGGTAAAGAAAGACATATAGAAAAATAAAACCTTAAAATAATTTCTATAATTTTAATATGAATAACATAACAATGGACAGTTGAAGTCTTCCTGGATCTCTCTGGAGAGGTTATGTAAACTTCCAAGGAGGGGTCAATATTGATTTGAAATTTAAAAATTAGAATGCTAACCCTCAAACAAGGTGATGTTGGGCAATTCAGAAAGTGCAAGTATCGAGTTGAGAGAATCTGCAGAATTTAGAAGCTTTAGTTGGTTACGAATTTTTAAATATTGATGGAACTGAAATATATGATGCAAAGTGGCTGTGAACAGAAAGATATAACAGTAGAAGTTAGCAAAGGAACCAGGCATGGAGGTACAAGCCTGTAATCCCAGTGACTCCAGAGGTTGAGGCAGGAGGATTGCAAATTCAAGGAGAGCCTCAGCAACTTAGCCCTAAGCAATTTAATAAGACCCTGTCTTGCCGGGGTCCAGCCCTAGCAGGGTCGGGGGTCTTCCTGGTCAAGGGGTTCTGACTGCGAGACAGCGTCGGCGATGGATGGACAGCAACCACACAGACTCACAGGCCAGTGTAGAACGCTGCCAATTTTATTGAACTCACACACAGTTTTTATACATTTCTTAAATTATAACATGCCAAGAATGTGGTTAACATAAGACCCATAGAATTCTTAGTACAGAACAAGCCTATTAGGGAATGATTATATGAGATAATAACACCCCACCACAACTCTTGCTATTGTTCCAATTTTAATGTCTAAATCTATGAATATAATCAGCAATGTTGATCTTAAGTTTCTATTTCTACATAAATGCCCTTTGCATAATTTATCACCTAGTGCTTAATTATAGTAAACGTGTTAGACTCTTAACTCTATTCTTGTCTAAATTAGCCTAAGTTAAACTTTAAGTTCGGGCTAGCAAGAGGGCAGTGGTTTCAGTGGTTCTCGTGGCCAATTTTTATTGTAGATATCTGATATATTGTTTAGCAAAGCTAATCTTACTAAAGCAGGATTGCAGGCACCAAAAGAACTTTTCCCCATGGGGTCTCAGTAGTAGGAAGCACTATAATTTTATTCTGTCTCTGATTACTAACAATAGGACTATGTGCTTTTTGCATACTCATGACTGGAGAAACAGGCGGCTCTGTGACTGTACCCACATATAGCAATACACGTACATAACAATCACCTCAGGAAGAAGACACATCACACGGTGGCAGAAGAATATTTACTGTTTGTGGTAGGGAAAGGGTCGTGATTTCTAATGTTTTATTAATATTCTTAGAAAATGCCATAGCATTCCTTTCACCCTCAGTGATCATCACCAGAGAATAGTATGAGTAATATATTATTAGGAAAATTGTGCAGAAAAGGCACCAGAGCCCAGAGGCATACATATGGCATTTTCCCAAGATGATGAGTCCTTGCAAACATCATTCTCCAAGTGGATCCTTGTCAAACACTGGTTGGGTTGCCAGGTGCCCCCGCACTGTCTCAAAATTACAAATAAATAAATAGTCCTGGGAATGTAGTTCTGTGGTACAGTGTCCCTGGGTTCAATCCCCAGGTCAAAAGGAAAAAAAAAAAAAAATTAAAGCTAAAAAAAAAGAAAGAATGTTTAAAATTTTTACCACCAAAAAATGATAGATGTTTGATGAATAAACATATTTAATCTGATTTCAACAAAGAATTTCTATACTTTTCTTTTCAGTGAACATGAGAAAAATAAGATTATTTCCTCATTGTGTTTTTTCTAGATACTATTCATAAATTAGAACAATATGTAACAGAATAAATGCTAATACAAAGTTGTTTAAAATAAGAAGATTTTTTAAATCACATTCAAGACAGGATAGTATTTTTTCATGTAGTAAATAAACCTAAAATTTCTTTGTAATAGACTAACAAGTGGAGATTTTTATGTTGGGGAGATCTAAACTGCCTTGAATTATGCATGAGGTGATGGAGACTAGAAGTAATAGAAGTAAGTTGAGAATTTTTTTTATATATAAAATAGACTTATTAAATTTGCATTTAATGAACACTGAAATTGGACAATGACCACATTTGATCAGTAAAAAAAAATAGAAAACCTAACTATTTTGTTCCAGAGACATGAGCATAAACAGGACTTTTCCCTGCAGGGGTGGGGGAGTACTGTGTCTATGTATTTTATCGTCCTAAGACAATCTATTGCCGGCACTCACACTAAGATATAGTGCAACACATCAGGGTCTCTCCCACTGTTTCTTATAATTCACCTGTCCCAGAGTAGGAGAAATACAAATCAGTTCTCTCTGTCTTTTCCAGTATAGTCCTCTCCCTTCTCCATATTAGAAAAATAGTTCATGGGTTGTGGTACATTAACGTTTTATGTTGTTTTACTGCATGGATGGTATTTTCTCTTTTATTCTGTTGGTAATCTCTTTGATAATTTATGGCAAAAAAGATGAAGAATGGGATGTAGATATGAAGGCAAATTAGGGATTAAAATGGAAGGATTTCATGTGTTAGGACATGTCTGAATTTTTTACAAACTTTGGAAACTTTCCACAGTACAATAAAAGCACAGGAAGAAATCATATGCTTTTTTGAAGTACACAAATAATTAATAGAACACACAGAGGAATATTGGATGGTGATTCTACATTTCTCCTGTTCCTATTATCCATATACATTTTGTTCATCCTTAAATAATGCTACATGAATTGCAAAAAAGACTAATATCTTCATAGTTTCAATTCCTCATAATTTTTAGTGTGAAGACAATGTATTCCAGTGCATCATACTAAAAATACTATAATAGAGGATATCAATTGTCTGAAGTAGTGAATGAATCATTGCTTTGAGCTGCCCAGAGACAGAGAATGACATCTCTCTTGTTAATTTCTTCTTGCAAAGGGGCTGAGAAGTCTGCCTGGTCTGGTGGCGCCCTGTTTTAAAAGAAAATTCCTTGGTTGCTATGGAGTTTATCAGTTCATGACCTAAGATTCAGGTGCCACCAGCGGGTGGAGAATTGTGGGTGCAGGCTGATGACTGTAACTAGGTTGTTCAAGCTTTGTTTGCAGTTTTATTTTACAGTAACTTTCTCAAAATTCATCCCTTTGATGTAAAAATCCAATAAAATAGATGTGGGAGCCAATCATTGTCAGTCCTCCTCCATCAGAGTTTCACGGAACCACAGGGTCCAGCTCTCTGTATTTCTGTGTTTGTTCATCTTTTTTTCCAATCCCCTCATCAGCTCAGTTCAGGGAAACTGAGTAAATTGTCTCTCTGGAAGCAATAATAAATAATTTAAAATTAAGTGATGTAAGTAATACTTTTACATGCTATTTTTCTTAATCTCTTACATCAGGATACACTAAAATTAATGCATTTTCCTCTAAGAATGTCAAGCTTTTTTTCAATCAATAAATAGATTGTTATTGTGTTAAGTGTTGTAAACATATAACACTTTTTAAAGTATTAATGATTGTTGTGAGGGGTGCTATTAATAATTACACGCAGGTGGACTGTCTTTAAATGCAACCGTATATTCGATCACACACCAATCATCAAACACAAACAATTAAAGCAAAAAGAGTTGGGTGTGCTGGAGTACCCCAACTAGAATTAAATGTACACTAATTAAATGCTATAAGCAAATCACACAATCCTAGTGCAACCATGAGCCCCAAAGTACCTCAAATGCTACAGGACTTCTCTTAGCCAAAGACAATGTTGTCATTGTATGGTGGTTCTCTCCAGTGGATGGTTTGGATGTCAGAGAATGGTGGAGTCCATCTGGGGGCAGACAGCAAGGCGGCCAGTCTCACTGATGTTCTCAGAATGAAGCTATCTGATATGGCAGGACAAATGGTTTATATACTGTTCCAACTTGGTGCACATTTTTATCATGGTCCAGCGTTCTTCTGTCTCTAGATAATAGTCCTTATCAATTGCATCTAGTCATGACTAAGCATGCCTGTGGCTGCTGTTCCTTACAGATAGCAACATAGTGAGTCCCAGCATGGCCCAGCATGTCTATGGAAAATTCTTCTTACAATGATGATAAAATTTCAAATATATATTCTTGTTTTATAAACTTTCAAATGTTGCTGTTTGAACCAGGTGTGGTCTCATATGTTTCTAATCCCTGCAATTTCGGAATCTGAGGCAGGAGGCAAGTTCCAGGCCAATCTGGGGAACTTAGTAAGGCCCTGTCTCAAATTTAAAATAAAAAGGACTGGAATGTAGCTCAGTGGTAGGATATAACTTGATTCAATCCCTGGCATTAGGGGGAAAAAATTGCTGTTTTTCCATTGACTAAAATGGAACTTGGCATATAATATAAACCTACACCTATGTCATTTAAAAATATGTGTGTATGTTAAATTAATAAATGAATGAATACATGGATTAGTGAAAGGTCTTGAAGTTTCCTAGGTTTTTGCAAGCAATTTTGGTAAATTTATGTACCTATAATATGGACAGAAATTGCATTTTGTTTACAAAATATGTGGGTTGACAAAAATAAATTTCATTGATCAATACCATTTACTAAATTATATAATGCATTATTTTCTTTAAATATTTTATAAAGATAAAGATTTCTTTAAAGGTTTAACTTAATTTAGAATTTTTGTTTTCTTCTAACGTATTGATTTTTGTTTTTCTAACAAGAATAGAATTCGTATCATTTTTTGATTGTTCATTGACCATAGAGAAATAATCAAGTCGCTCCTTTGTACGTTTCAAAATAGGAAAGATCATGTTTGGGAGGTTGTTAGAATACAGGAAGCTAAAATCTGAAAAGGGTAGAATCTTTAATGCATGGGATAATGTACTCTATGTAATATGTGTGAGAAGCTAAAGAGAAGAAATGAAAAGAAGTACATATTTTATTGAAATTGCCTCTTATTATCTTCTGCTTTTAAAACTAGTTTATAACATATTTATTAAAGTTATAATACAAATTACAGCCTACGTAGTTTGCATTGAACTTTTTCTTCCTTACTTCTCTGTCTTATACCTCATTTATTTAAAGTAAAATAATTCCTAATTGCTGATATGAACTCCCAAATTTCTCTCCTGTTTCATAAAAAAAAAAGTTTAATATAGATATACTTGTTTTATGTAATTCCAACTTATTTTGATGCAAATGTAGTTTCTTCAATATTTACTATACCTATGAATCTCTAGGAAATTGACCTTTTTAAAAAAATCATAAAGTTTATTCGTTAAAGGTAGATGAGCCTATAATCCCAGCACTTGGGAGGCTGAGGCAGGAGGATTCCAAGTTTAAAGCCAGCCTCAGCAATGGCAAGGCACTTAGCAACTCAGTGAGACCCTGTCTCTAATAAAATACAAAAAAGGGGTGTGGGGGCTGGGGATGTGGCCCAGTGGTTGAGTGCCCCTGAGTTCAATCTCTAGTACCAAAAAAAAAAAAAAAAAAAGGTAGATGAAAATCACTGGGATGTCAATAATTTGTTCTACTCTCCCCATACTTTTCCTGTCCCTCTTCTTTGCTACCTGCCCCAACTATCTATTGTGTCCTTCCTTAATTTTTAATTCCCAAATAATACAAAACCATCTATTTTGCTCTAAGGCATAGGTACTTTGAGCTGAATCTGGTTAAATTAAAAAGAATACAAACACTGTTTAAGTAATAATAGTGAACAATTTATTCCACTTAGCTTCCTGTTAGGAAGCCAGACCTTTCTCATCAAAACCCTGACTTTGCTGAGGGAAAGTAAACAGCCTTCCACAACCTACCTGAGGTGGGCGGGCAAGTTCCAGTGCAAGGTATAAAACATGGCAGGGTGGAAGGCTGGGAGAGAGGCATTTCTATAAAATGACCTTAGCTAAAAGGAGGAAAAACTGAACCCACTGAACCCACAACAAATATTGTGGTTAAAAAAGAGAAGAAAGATGAGTAGTACAAGGAATAGCAAGAATTGTT
Source organism: Tamias sibiricus (assembly GCA_025594165.1). NCBI lineage: Eukaryota > Metazoa > Chordata > Mammalia > Rodentia > Sciuridae > Tamias > Tamias sibiricus. Next base: position 64,769,140 of record CM046659.1, read on the forward strand.
CTGCTTTTGATAAAGAAAAATAGTAATGAAAAATGACACCATGAAAATAAAAGCAACAGATTTAGTGGAGCAACTACAATCATGAACAAAGTCTGTATCAGACACAGAAACTCAAAGATATAGCCAACAGTAGGTGATGATGCCACACAGGGTGTAGCTTAATTTAGGATGAGAAGGAAAAGGCAACCTTCAGAAATTGCTACTCGAGTAGGAGGCACCCTAGGAGAATAGGTACCAGAGAAAGCACAGTGTTCATTTTTTAATTATACAATGTACTTAATACATATAAAACATGATTAAATGAAATATTTTTTAAAATATGCTAATGGTTTGGCTCCTTGTTATCTCTACCTTTAAAATCAAGGTGCAATACATATTTAGGGTATAATTCTTTGTTAGTACTAGTAGGAAATTATCCAAAATTTGTATTTCAAATAATCTTTTTGATAATGCTGAATGCATTATTTCATCCCCTCTTTTGAGAGTCGAGTTTAGTGTTGCCATTATTATTCTCTCATAATGTGACAGAAGAGCACACCAAGGACAAGCAATATAAACCTTATTAAATCTTTCTTCTTTCTAAGCTTCATTATAAATTCAATTTTCAGTTTTTAAGCTATTTATAAACTACTTACCAACCATATAAGAGCAAATGTAAGTATTCTAAATAAAACCTGTATAATCTATAGTCAATTTAAGCAGATTAATGGAAAATGAAGACACATGTTAAATTCTCACTACCATAGTCCATCTTGTACATTTTTCCATCCACTTGCACATCATTTGAAATATCAGTGCTGTCATGTAACCAGTACTTAATGTGTTAATCACTTATAAAGTAATTGACTTTCTTAGCTCTCAGAGAAATAAATAAATATGAAGAAAATCTCAAACATTTTATTTATAATCATCAATGCATCATCCGAGCACCATGTCTTGGCATGGCAGTTTGAAATCTTTTATTAGACTTTTTTCCCCCCAGGCTATTTCCTCTTTCATCAGTTCTTTTTAGGTTTTAAAACTTGGAATAACAGTTAAATCTATAAAGCAATATCTATATGTCTATTTTAATTAAGGCTGTCCAACTTTGGCTTGATTGTAGTAACACCTTATTTGTAATCATATTTCAAAATCCAACATGACTAAGGTAATTTTTATTTTTGCCTATAATGTCTTTAAAGTTGGATTATATAATATGTGAGAACTAAGGCCATGTTTAATTTATCAACCTTTGAGTCAATAGAACCAAGTCAATTCTCACACATGAAAAATATTCAATAGATATTGGATATGAGTAATTGGACAAAAACTTTCATCCAACTAGGAAACATTCAAATTTTGCAAATTAGCTAAATACACAGTGTCATAATCTCTGTATTTTAAAGAATAAATTTGCCTTAAACTATTAATTACAATAGTTTAAGAAACACTTAGAATATAGATGAAAGCTGGCCATAGGATTGTTTAAAATATTGTTTAATGATTGACTGTATGACCGGGTGAAAGAATGAATTAAAACATATATTCAACAAGAAACAAACCTGAACTTGAAGAAATAGTAATAATTCTGTAGCATTTAGAATATATACAACTAATTGAATAAAAATTTCCTGTGAAAATTATTGCTATATATAATTTAAAATATCTCAGATTTTTTTGTGAATTATTTTACAAAAGTGAATTGTTGGAAAACAAATGGCAATTTTCAGTAATATTCATACATACAGCTATTTGACTTATTTGACTTATGTATGCATATGATTTTTTTTTTTTTTTTTTTTTTTTTTTTTTTTTTTTTTTTTTGTACTGGGGCTGGGGATTGAATTCAGGGGCATTCGGCCATTGAGTCACATCCCCAGTCCTATTTTTTTTGTATTTTATTTAGAGACAGGGTCTCACTGAGTTGCTTAGTGCCTCACTTTTGCTGAGGCTGGTTTTGAAATAGAAATCCTCCTGCCTCAACCTCCTCACTGGGATTACAGGCATGCGCCACCATGCCTGGACTGAAATGAATTTTATATTGTGATACATTGGTTTTACATATAAAATTATTATGATAAAATATCAGAATATTTACTGAATTAATTTTTTACTATTTTATTATAATAAATTTATAACTATACTTCTCTGTTATTATTTTTCTCACTGTTTTAAAATATAATATTTTCATTCATCAATATCATGGGGCTGAAAGTACAGAATCAGAGTACTGTTTAAATCATAGTCATCAAACATATCATCTCCAACACCAAAGTTTATGCCAGGTGATTAATAATTTGTTAGTGAATTAATGAATTCCATCCAAACAGATCTCAACTATTTTAAATTGAATTGCTTTGTATAATTTCTGGTCCTTCAAAAGTAGACATTAAATGGACTTATTACCTCGTACCTAACAATTTTCTTCCATTTCTCTGCTTCTATTTCAAAATTCCCACTTTATCAATTCAAGTTGAAATTACTGAACATTTTGCTTCATATATTTGTTAACCGTATATTTTTTATCTCTTCAGAAGGATCTTTTTTGTGCTTTTGTCCATTTATTATTATTATTAAGTTTCTCGAGTTCTTTACATTCTGGATTTAATTTGCTGTCAGAGAAGAAGATAGTAAGTAATTTCTCCCATTTTGTGAGCTCTCTCTTCACACCCTTAATTGTTTCCTTTGCTGTGCAGAAGCTTTTTAATTTTATGCTGTCCCACTTATTGGTTCTTGGTTTTATTTCTTGCATGTTAGGGATCTTGTTAAGGAAGTCAATGCCTGTGCCAATATGTTAGACTGTTGAGATAATGTTGTTGTTGTTGTTGTTGTTGTTTTCCTACCAGTTACAAAGTTTGTGACCTCATTTCTAGGTCTTGATCCATAGACATTAACAATTCTTTAGAAATAAATACTAATATTAATCAAATGGACATACCAGATATCTATAGAAAATTCCATCCCTCAAAAACTGAATTCACTTTTTTCTCAGTAATACATGGAACTTTCTCTAAAAAAGATCATATTTTATGGCACAAAACATGTCTTAACAAATATAAAAAATAGAGATATTCATGGTATCCTATCAGATCATAACACAATGAAATTAAAAATCAACAAGATAAAAACAGGAACCATTTTAACAATTGGAGGTTAAGTAATAATACACTTATGTGTGATGAATGGATCATAGAAAAAATAAGAGTAAATAAAAATTCTTAGAAACAAGTAAAAATAGAGATAAAACATATCCATATCTCTGGGACACTGTAAAGACAGCTTTAAAGAGACATTGATTTTCTACACTAAAAAATAGAATGATTCCAAATAGACAATCTAATGTTACATTTCAAGTCCTAAAAAAAGAACAGTATAAATCCAAAATCAGTAGAAGAGAGCAAATTTATCAGAGTCAAAATTAATAATATTTGAGAATAAGAAAAAAAATGCAAAGGACTAATGCAAAACAGAGTTGGTTCTTAGAAAAGATAAGTTTGGATAAACCCTTAGTCAAACAAACTAAAAGAAAAAATAGAGAAAACACAAATCTACAAAATTAGAAATGCAAAAGGAGATATTGTCAGAAACACTTCTGAAATCCACAGGTTAATTAGAAACTATTTTGAAAATTCATACTCCAACAAATGAAAAAATATAGAAGATTTTGTCAGTGTTCTAGATGTGTATGACCTGTTCAAACTGACCCATGAGAATATAGAAAACTTAAACAGACCAATATCAAGCAATGAAACTGAAGCAGCCCAGGACCAGATGAATTCTCACTCAAGTATTATCAGACATTTAACTATTACCAGTCCTCCTCAAATTATTTTATGAACTATAAAGGGAAAGGATACTGTCAAATTCATTCTTTGAAACCAGTATTACTCTTATACTAAAACCAGACAAAAACACTTCAAAGAAAGAAAACTTCAGACAAAATAGATTTAAAAATATTTAGATGAAAATATTCTTATTAAAATATTTGAAAACTACATTTAAAATCATATTCAGAAGATAGTACACCATGATAAAGTTGGTTGCATCCAGCATATGCAAATGGATCACAGGATAATCTCAATAGATGCAGAAAAAAACATTTGACAAAATTTATCATCCAGTAATGTTAAAAATGCTGGAGGAGGGCTGGGGTTGTGGCTCAGTAGTAGAGTGCTTGCTTAGCATGTGCGCAGCCGGGTTGGATCATCAGCACCACATAAAAACAAACACATTGTGTACAACCAAAGCAAATAAATATATATATATTTTTAAAATGCTGGAGGAACTAGCAATAGAAGAACTTACCTCAATATTGTGAAGTCTATGTATGATGAACTAAAGATTAACGTCATATCAGAGAAAATTGAAAGCATTTCCTTGAAAAACAGGAATAAAACAATGATGTCCACTCTCACCACTCCTACTTCTTGAAACTCTAGCCAGTGCAATCAGGCAAGGGAAGGAAATTAAAGGATATAAATAGGAAAAAAAGAAGTCAAATTATCTGTTTCTGATGACCTGATCTAAATCTAGAAGACCCAAATACTCCACTAGAAGACTTCTAGAGCTGAAAAATGAATTCAGCAAAGTAGCAGGATACAATGTCAGCACAGACAAATCAATCACTTTTCTATACTCTTACACTGAACATGCTGAGAAAGAAATTGGTAAATTCACATTCACAACAACTTCAAAAATTGAGAATAAATTCAATTAAGGAGGTGAAAGACTTCTACAATTAGAATATAGAACACCAAAGAAAGAAACTGAGGGAGAACTTAAATAATCGAAAAACAACTTATGTTTTTGGATAGACAGAATTAATACTATCAAATTCAACATACTCTCAAAACCATTGTACAGATTCTATGCAATCCCCATAAAAACAGCAATGACATTCTTTGCAGAACTAGAAAAGGGAAGTATGGCAAACTTTTTTTTAAATTAATCATAAATTAATAGAGAAATAAAGAAGGCAGAGAATTTTAAAATTAAAGTTATTGCTTCTGAAAAGAATAATTTAAAAATGTTTACTAGCAAATAGAATGTTTTAACTAGTCAATTACTTTATGTACAGCACAAAAACCTGAGAGTGCCTCTATAAGGACCATTTTTCTTTGACAAAATGGATATATATCTTTGATACTTGTAATTCTCTAATTATTTCTTAAGCTTGAAATTATTGTATATTTCAGTGCTGTGTTTTATTTCATCATTTTAGTATTCAGTATTTATTGTTTGAAGTAGGTGTGTATATAATAGCATATTTCCACCTACATATCTGTGTACATTTACTCTTTAAAAAATATTATTCTCAAAATCACATCATTGTAAAATACCAGTTGAATATCAAATTCATCTTTTCAATAATGAATGAAAGTGTTTTGAGTTATTTCTAAATAGGTCCCAGTTCTTTCAGGAAAAATAATAGGTTAAATAGTATTACCTTACCAGTTTTACAAATATTAGGTTGATTATAGAAAACTGACACTGAAGTAGTATTATTTGTATTGCATTGAAATTATGAAAATAATTTTATTTTAAGGATTTATTTTCTTTTTTTTCTTTAAAAATTTTTTTATTATTTGCTTTAGTTGTACACAATGCATTTATTTGTATGTGGTGCTGAGGATCGAACCCGGGCCGCGCACGTGCTAGGCAAGCGCCCTACCGCTCAGCCACATCCCCAGCCCCAGGATTTATTTTCAATGGAAAATATAAGACTAGAATATTACAGTAGTTTTCAAAGTTTGAAAGTGACATATATGGATATAGAAATTAACTTGTCATTATTTAGCTGTTATCTGAACTCCAAAAGTTTTCTAACTATAAACACAATGAAGCAAATATAAATGAGGTGATAGTAGCAAAGCATTTAGTCATTACTCTGTGCTAGGCACTGTGCTGGTTACTTCATATGAGTTGATTCATTTAATATCTTCTAGTGTTAGGAAAATTAAGATCCCTGTATTACTTATGGTAAATTTAAAAATATATAATTTTTTCCAACTCTATAGAAAATGATAATGGATGAAAAGTTAGGGAACATAATGGCCTTTTCTTAGACAATAAATATCAGAAAGAATGTGAAATGCACATTAATTGGGTTTGTAATTCCAAAATTGCATAACAAAACAAATATATATTTGTATGAATGTGAAGTAAAAGTACTTTAAAGTGTTATTTGCAATAATTACATAAAACCTTAATATTCTAAAACAAATAAGTAAATAAATTAACTGCTATCAAAAATTGATCAACATATATTTGAGTCAAAATTATCTCACCAATATACATTATATTTTCCCCTCCACAAATACTGACCACATTATTACTTTATGAACCAGAAACCTTCTCACTTTTCTGACCTTCTAATAGAGTGCTGTCAAAACAAAAATATTTTATCTTTAATGATATGCAAACATGTTCTGAACACAAAAATGTATGTAAAAAAGAAAAGACATCCAGTTAATGTAGCAAAATAAGTAGAAATTACTCATTACCTATTCCTAGTTCAAAAATAAGCACATGATAGTTGGACATGAGGATAAACGTAGATGATGTAACTAAATAAAGAAATCTCTAAAATTTTTCTTTCAATCTCAAATCCAGACAATTGAAATTGACTGGTCTATGGCTTAAACACCTACCAGAGGCATTGCAAAATTATCTACAATAGATATGGAAAATATGACCAGGAGAGAGGGAGGCTGTATATTCAAATGAAAAATATACCCTCTAAAAAAGAATTCAGGGTCCCTAGAAAGTAATTTAATGAGACACACACAATTATTGTCTGATCCTGAGAATCAGTAATCAAAATAATATTAATATCAATCATTCTGATTTTTCTACAAATATTTTAATTTATTTCTATAAATGTTTTTATATAACTATCATGAATTTCACTATATATTAATCTTTAACATGCACTATTTATATACATTGGTTTGTGGTAATGTGTACGTACATGTGTATAAATATGTCTTTAATTTTCCTCTAACACGTAGTCAATCTTCAACAAGAATGTTTGATATTATTTCCAAATTATTTTAAATTAAATATAACATGGTTTCTTATATATTTCAGTAGGTCTTCTGTCATTTTATAAATAAATGAAAACTCATTGGTTATTCAGCCAACTTTACTAATAACTACCCATATTAGTTTCTCCTTTTCTTCTAAGGCAAGTGGAAAATTCTCCAGCACCTTTATAATTAAGTGGGGTCAACTGTTTCTTTCTGGCCAAGGAAATATGCTGAGAGTGACAAGAATCGTTGCCAACTAAAACTGAAAATTCCCTGTGGTGTTCTTCAGTTTTTCTCTTCCACTTCTTCTATAATGGATCACACTTTGTTTTGGCTGAACCATTATCATCATAACATGTGCAACATATATTTTTACATTCTTTGTCAATTATCCTAGAACAGCAGTTAATTATTTTTATCACATTGTCGGAAAGGCAAAATTATCTCACCAATATACATTATATTTTCCCCTCCACAAATACTGACCACATTATTACTTTATGAACAGAAACCTTCTCACTTTTCTGACCTTCTAATAGAGTTCTGTCAAAATAAAAATTTCTGGACACTGAAATTAAAGTGTTCTACACTCAAAACATTTTGCAATTCCTTATTGATAATAGTGTATGTACATACAGCCACATTCCCAGGTATTCATGACCTTCTTAATATGATCCCAGCTTATATTTCTATCTAGCTATACTATACATGCCCAGTCATTATAATCTTTATTATAACTACATAAGAACTGCTTTATATTCTGTGAAATTGCTCTGCACTAATAAAACTTGAAGCCATGCTACTATTACCCAGTATGCTCTTGCTTCTTTGCTTTTCCAGTTATAATTCTCAGATTCACTCAAATGTCACCTCCTCTGTCAACTTTTAAATTAAATATACCATGGTTTCTTATGTATATTTCAGTAGATCTCTTGTCATTTCATAAATAAATGAAAACTCATTGGTTATGCAACCAACTTTACTAATAACTGCCTATATCAGTTTCTCCTTTTCTTCTAAAGACCCACAATTCCCACTTTGAAATACAGTTTAAAAATGCTCCTGGCAGCCCACGTATTTAATAAGTGTACACAATGAAAAAGAGAGCCAAACACAGAATTCCATTTTTAGTTTATGTTGAATGATCAAATAAAATGCTATTCCAATATTTTTAGCAATTTGATAGAATTCACTACTGGGACAAACATAAAATGTTTACTTTCAGGTTCAATTGATAGAAATGTTACTAGATATTTGGGAGTGAAGAGAAACTACTAACATTAATTTTGTCACTTTTTATATTATATGCAAATAAACGAACATTTCTGTTTAACATATCAAAGAATATAATTTCCTGAAGATTAACAAAATAAGGATATTTCTTCTCTAAGAAAAGAAAAGAATACCACTCATCAACTTTCTAAGTTCTAAACAGTTTGCAAAATCTGAAATAAATGGAGATTTGGAAAAAAAAATGTTCACAAAGTGTAAAGATAGATTGCAAGTTCTTGAGTGGGGAGTAGAGCTCAGTGCATGCATGAGGCCCTGATTGCAATTTCCAACAAACACATACACATACACACAAATCAATGAGGGGAGAAAATAGCACTAAAATTAAGACTGCAAGCAGGCCCTCAGTAGTAGGATAAAGTAATCAGACTTATACTTATGTCATACTTAGACAATATTTGTTCATAAACTACAACATTTTATCACAAAAATGAGTGAAACATTGAAAATTTTAACTACAATCATTTTCTTTTTGGAGCATATTTTCAGAGAAAGAAAATTCCATAGACTATAAACCACTGTGAATAAAAAAAAAAAATCATTATGCTTACACGGAAACTTTGCTACAAAGTTAATGGATTAAAAGAATATTCAAATCTCAGTTGGCTTTAAAAATTATTGTAGATCTTGTGATCCTTGAACTCTCATACTAAGAAAGGTGGTATTAACTATGAAATGGGATGTTAGTACAAAAACTTGCTATAATTCCCAGTTTGGTTACTTATTCATTCTGTTTAATCCCATTTTTAAAAAATCTGAAAACAATAAGGTAATTGTACGCACTATTTGTCTTAGTTTTTATAGTTTGTCTTATTTCACATGGAGTGGGCCTGTATTCTGCAAGTTTTTATGCAGCTACTTCAAGTAGCTCTGCATTTGTAACTCTTTTTTTTTTTTTTTTTTTTTTTTTTGTGGTACCGGGGATTGAACTCAGGGGCACTTGACCACTGGGCCACATCCCCAGCCCTTTTTTTGTATTTTATTAGAGACAGGGTCTCACTGAGTTGCTAAGTGCCTCGCCATTGCTGAGGCTGGCTTTGAACTCGCGATCCTCCTGCCTCAGCCTCCCAAAGTGCTGGGATTACAGGCGTGTGCACCAGGCTTGCATTTGTAACTCTTTACTTCACAAATGTTTTTGGTTGTCCCATCTCACAAGTCCTCACAAGCTTTGTATTCTTCTCAAAGAAAATGAATTATTTGCATACTGTTGTGGTTTGGATATGAAGTGCCCCCAAAAGATCCATGCCCAAAGGCTTGGTTCCCCTGCAGCTATGTTCAGAGGTGGGGCTTTTGGAAAGAGAATGGCTCATGAGGGCTCCCCAGTGGTCCATAGATTCATTCATTGAAGGATTCACAGATGAACAGACTATTGAGAGGAGGTGGAAATTGCAGGCAGGTAGAGAAGGTTGAAGGAATTAGGCCACTGCCAGCATGCCCTTGGGAACTGTCTTTTCCCAGGCCCCTTCCTTACCTTCCCTTACTTTCTCTGCTTTTCGACTGCCATGAACTGATCAGCTTTCTGCCAACTCACCCTCCCACCAGGATGTTCTGCCTCACCTCAGGCCCAAAGCTGTGAGCCAAAATAAGCCTTTCCTTCTCTAAGTTGCTTGTGTGTAATGTATTTTGGTCACAGTGATGAAAAGCTCATACAGATATAGTTTAAGGGAAATGTTTATTCCTTAAAAATGCTGCAGACTTTTGGAAATGGTCTTTATAATGAAACAAAATTTTGATATCAGGAACAGCTACAAAATTGTATGTAAATTAATGCTGTTGCAATGAAAGTAAAAAAAAAAAAAAAAAAAACAAAAAAAAAACAAACAAAACAAACAAAAAAAAAAAAAAACAAAGAAACAAAAACCTAAAGTCTTTGACTTTCATCCATGATAGTGAAAGGAAAGTTCATGGAAAAGTTTTCCAAAATAGAAAACATTAACAGCTTGTAGTGCTCACAGGCATGCTCAATACCACTCTCTCAAGGACTGCTTTGTTCTCTTTGTCATAATGTTTGTTTACTGGTGAACACAGTTAAGTTGTTTGAGGAGAAACCTGTTTGGCTCAGCATTGAATTTGCCTCAGTGAAATCAGTAGAGAGAATTTTAAAGTAGAAAAGAATATCATTTTCTCCAATTTATCTATCCAAGATAGTTACAGGATTGATGCAAATCCTGATGCAAAATCTTAGCTTATCAAAAGAAACATTTTTTTTTTAAAAAATAATGAGAAAGTTCAATACAAGACCAAATTTCAAAAGTTATTCTCTCCATTTATTTCATATACATTAAAATATATAAAGACATACCCTTAGTTCACAATTAATTTCAGGCTTAAGTACTGAAATATCATAATTTGCACTACTAACAAAACCAGCATAATACTACTATATTTGTATGCTAAAAACAATGTACTAAAGAAGATATTATGGCCTCTAAATAATACATTGATACTTAATGCTTCTATAAGTAATGAAACTTAGAAATAAGCAGTGCATAGTTTATTTTAATACAGACATTTATACATAATTTAATTTCACTGTTGAAAACTGTAAATGTTCATTCCTATTAGGAAGATAATAGTGGCTATTACTTCTGTAAGCAAACTCAATGCTAATGATACCTAACAAATAGTGAAGTAAAGGCAGAGCTTATGTGAAAGTTGAGGTCTGTGTGCTCTCTACTGAAACACCATGATTACAGGACTTTCATGAGTACCATGGTCCTTGGCATCTTACTCAAAAATGTAAATAATAGAGCACAACTTCATTTTCTATTTTTATTACCATAACCTATGATGACTTTGCACAACCTATTACAGCACTTCTTCCTCATCCACAGTGTTATATCCTACTACTCCTAGTGGAAAGTTGAAAGTGCAGAGAGTTCTAAACCCCGTATATTCTTTTCTTTTTTTTTTTTTCCTATGCATAAAAATCTGCAATCAAGTTTAACTTATAAATTAGGCACAGTTAGAAATGAACTATAACTAATAATAAACTAGAACTATGCTAATAAAGTACTGTAATAAATATTATTTGAATGTAATGGATTCTTAATTTAAGAATTTTTCATTTAATATTTTTGGATCATGGTTCACTATAGGCAAGTGAAACTATGGAAATATGAGTATCTACTATAATACTGTGCAGGCCAGGCCTGGGTCAAAGTAAAAAGATGGTTTTATTCATTACAGAGACATAATATAAATAAGATATAGACATCTGCCTTAATATTAAATTATTAGTAGAAAATTGTATATTATAAGGCAAATATATAATGATGCACTAGGAGACTGAAAGAAGAACCCTCGAACTACCTGTGGATGTCCATGATAAGACTTTACAAGTTTTAAAGTTTCCAACAAGCATACTAACACATTTTATTATATATGTGTGGTCAAGCATTATACTATTTCAGACATAAAAATTAAATCTGATAATCACAATTCAGAAGAAAATTATATATTCTTTCTTATGCTGCTTTAAATAATAAAATTACAAAAAACAGTATTTATTCCATGTATTTCTTTTCATCTGTGAACACATGTGTTGCTCAGGAAGACTTTAGAATTTTTTACTTTATGTGAGTTGTGTCTATACTAAATATCCCTTGAAATGCATATTATCAAAAATTATGCTAAGAAACATTTTCCTATAAAAAATCAATGAATTTTTTATGATTCACAAAATGAATGAGGGCACATTTTCTCCAAAGCGTTAGACTTAGCTGATGAAATAATACAGTATTTATATATCAAAATGTCAGGAAAGTGTGAGAAAAAACTCCAAATATGATTTGAAATGCCAGATACAGAAATTTTGTGAATTTAAAAATCTTCAAAGGCTAATTTAACCAGAATCAGTACAAACATAATAAATTCAAAACAGAATGGAACTATGCAAATATGTTCGTGATGATAAATGAATCCTATGTACTGAACAAAATCATGAAAATTAAGGTTTTTTTTTTTTTTTGATAAGCATTTTCCAACATATTTTTTTCTATCTGAGAACAATGGGAGATTTATCAGAATTTGTAAGAATTTAAAATTTATCTAATGATGTCAAATACAGTCCAGTTTATTCTATCTAGTCATAGGTTTTAAATTTGTAACTGAAAGGTGGGTCTTCTCCCTTATATAAATCTAATTATGTTAACTGTCATTTACAAGTGTAAATAGATAATTGTTGCAGGCAATTCTGTTTTCCTTTCTACATACCTCACCGCAGAGCTTTATAGTTACAAAATCCATGTTCTGGGAAAGATCATGAAGTTATCTCATTCATTCCTCTAACATAGATCAATACTAATTTAAGTCATTTCCAACAAAGGGAAAAAGGGGCATTTCTGCATGTCTGCTTACTGGCACTATCCTTCATTAGTCCTTATCTCAGTTCATTCTTCCTGCTTTATAAACAAATCCATCACCCAGAAGTGTCTGGTCTTTTCTTCTATTTTCTTTTTTCCTATTTAAGAATTACAGTTGCATTTACAGAAACATTTGTAAAAGCAATCAACCACACCATTTCACTTCTTTGATTTCAAGTTATCATCACAATTATTCATTATTGCCGCCTGCAGCAGCTGCCGCCTGCAGCAAGGAATACCGCGGGAAAGAATTCGGAGGCAGAATGGAAACGAGTAGGTTCTTTATTCTGCTATCTCTTCTGACTTCTCTCTCCAACTCCAACAACAACCCCCAAACAACTCCAATCCTACCTGCTTAAATACTCTTCACCTTAACAAGTATACACGTGTCACAAGCTCAACTACAGGTGCGTCACACAGTGTTCACGAGCACAGAAAGATTCTTAGTAGATTACAATAAGGTCAGGAGAAAACAATTAAACGTTTCCTCTTTTGCTCTCAGTCAGCCGCCATCTTAGCTACCTCCTCATTAAGGCTTTTACAATTCATACATATAATAACAACTGTAATCACAATTTAATAACACAGTTCCAATGTGCTAGCTACTAAAACATTGACAAAAGAGATAATAGTCATAATTAATAAATATGTAAGTAGACTTATTATAGCTTTTTCCTGAATTGATTCATTGGGTTCTGTAATGATCAAATTGGCAAGAATAGTTACATTGTTTATCTATAGGTAGATATTTTGTTTACAGAAATAACAACCAAGAATATTTCAAAACAATAGATAAGCACCAGGGATGTAGATCAATGGTAGACCACTTGCCTAACCATGTACGAGACCCTGAGTTCAAACCCATGTACCACAAAAATAAACAAAATAACCCAAACCAATGTCAAATCAACAAAGCATGCCAAAAAAGTTTACAAGTGCTACAATAAAATAGTTATTTACCTAGTTATAAAACAAGTTAAAAAATTGTTTTTTTTCTTTATAATTTTATACATTTTCCAATATTTACTATACATTAATATTACTATCAGACAACATAAAATTATTACAATAATGATTGCTAACTTCTGTAAGCTGCCTGTCATGGCCAGCCACAGTGCCACGGGAGGAAAACTCAGAGGCAGAGTAAAGCTATTACTACTTTTACTTCTACTTTCTTAGAGAGAGCTTAGAGAGAGAAAGAAAGATTTTTAGAAAGCTTCTTTCTTTCTTCTTCTTTCTTCTTTCTTCTTAGCTTAGAGAGAAAGAAAGATAGAGAGAGCTTAGCTTAGAGAAAGATTATTTTTTAGAGCTTCTTTTTTTTCTTTCTTCTTTCTTCTTTCTTCCTCGGGAGCCTCGGCCTAACTCTGACCAGCATTTACTTTTTCTATCTGGTTTCTCTTCTGTAACCGCTCTGCCTACGTTCTGGCCGCTCTGATTCTCTTCTTCTGTTTCTCTTCTCAGACCCGAACTCTTCTTCTGACCGACCGAGCGACCGCACGACTGACTGAATGAATTCATCCTTCTCCTAACTCCAACCTCTTTCACCCGGTTATATACCTTTAGCTTTGCTGGTGCCTCACGTGCATTTACAGGTGCGTCACATACATATCAGGTGGAACTTATGACTTCCAGCTAGCCGCAATAGCCCTTCCTAATTGGGGCTCCTTCATAAACTTTTATGTTTTTTTCAGTAATTTTCATTATTATCTAATTTTCTGAGCTCTTTACATAAATCATATAATGCAGTTCTTATAAGGCAGGTGGTATTACCTTCGTTTGCAGATTTGTAAATGAAAGACCCTGAATTTAAGAATTTGCCCCAAATCTTACAATGAGTGGTAAATCTTGATTCAAACCCAGGAAGAAAGCACGTAAACACTAAAAACCACAAATGAGCAGCAACAGAGACTGCTAGCCAGATATAATTTTAAAAAATTGTTTATGCATAATTATTACATAAATGCTTAAAGATTGGTACCTTTAAGGAAAACTTGGTTATTACATAATTTCTAATGAAATACACCTGATCACTAAAAACAGAGAACAGGAAATGAGGGCATAGTCAATTACTGGTATAAAATATGACTATTGTAAATTATAATTTGGTGTCTCTTGTGGCTTTCTGTTTGGTAAAACAATTGGTGATTTTACAATATAATATATCACAAAAATATGAGAATTTCAGTCAAATTTTACTGATTTCAATAAAGTAATGATGTTAAAAAATGGAAGGTGGTCATAATTTTCTTTGAGTCTATCTTTCAAATGATTAAGCCCATTTTGTTTCTAGGCGAATATTACATAGTCTAATAATGTAATAGAAACTTTTGGTGGAGTCAAAGGAGAAAACTAAGAACTTACATTTACCTCAAAGAATTGTAAGACTACCCATGGAAAGGTTGCATTTTAATGTTTTCAGTATGCATATTATATTAAAAAAAAACTTAAGTTATTAAGAATCATGTTAATGGGGCTGAGGCTATGGCTCAGCAGTAGAGCGCTCATCTCACATGTGTGAGGCCCTGGGTTTGATCCTCAGCACCACATAAATACAATAAAGGTATTGTGTCCACCTACAACTAAAAACTATTTGTTTAAAAAAAGAAATATGTTAAAAGGTAAGCAGTTAAGGTACATTGACTTGTTCACCTTTGAAATTATTTCTATATTTAGCTTGATGTACTTGTTATAGAAGTTTTTTTATTTTTAAAAATAGTTTCTCAGGGAAACTATTTTTTTATGCCTTTCCTTTGGTCCATGATTCTGTTTACAATAAATACTCACCGAATTCCTGAAAGATTTCAGTGTGCTAGATATGAGAATAGCAGATGTAATTTTTGCCTTCAGAGACTAGTTCAACTGTTATAAAACAGTTATTAAGTGAGTGCAATGGAAGCATAAAATATACATAACTTACTCTAGAAATTTTAATTAAATTTTCTTTATTTAAAATAAAACATATAGTTTAATTTAAAATTACCTATATTAGCCAAGTAAAAATAGGTGTCAAATCATGGTGGTGGCACATGCCTGTAATTCCAGTGACTCAGGAGGTTGAGGCAGGAGGATTGGGAGTTTAAAGCTAGCCCTATCAAAAGTGAGGCACTAAGCAACTCAGTGAGACCCTGTCTCTAAATAAAATAGAGCTGGGGATGTGGATCAGTGTTCTTGTGCCCTGAGTTCAATCCCCAATAAAAAAAAAAAAAAAAAAAAAAAAAAATAAGGGGGTATGGAAGAAAAGTGTGTTTGGTGTTTGGGAGGGAAAATTAATCCTCTATGAGAGAATAGACACTGATATTAACTAAAAGTCATTTAGATTTACTGAATCATATTATAAAGGAAGAGAGAAGGCAAGAGGTGATATGGTAGAAGTAGGAAAAATCTTTGTTATAGAGTTATTTGTAGTATACACTTATATATTTGTTTGATCCTGGGTTTAGCAGAGGCAATGAATGATTTTCATAGGTTTAATAATAATTATACTTATGTTTTAATGATGATTATACTTACGTTTTATTCTAATATGGAAGCTATGTGAAAGATGGATTTGTTTGAAGCAGCATTAAGAAAGCAAATAAAAAAAAAAAATAAAAAACCATTAGGGAGGCTGAAGGACCAACCAGAAAGCTCATATGCTAATGACAGTGAGAATGGCTCTACAACAGCTTAATTTGGAATTGGGATTCAGGAGACAGGCACAGAAATTATAGAGATTTCTCAGAAAAATGGGAATGGAACCACCATATGTCCCAATTATCCCACTCTTCAGAGACTAGCACCTGGAGTCTGGAATTTAAGGTCAATAACAATTCTGAACCACACTGAGCCACATCCCCAGCCCTATTTTATATTTTTGTTAGAGACAGGGTCTCACTGAGTTTCTTAACACCTCACTTTTGCTGAGGCTGGCTTTGAACTCCCTATCCTCCTGACTTTCCCACAATAACCCTTTTAATAATAAAACTTGTATAATAAGTGTGCTGAGCTTGCTCATCATCAGTCTCCCTCCATTAGAGGCAGGCTGAATTACCATGCCCCAGATTTTTCTCTATTTGTGTGTCAGTCTTTTTTTTTTCTCCATCCCTTCATCACATGGTCTCATAATCTCCTCAGAATAAACTATCATGCAGGTCATGACATAGCAGCAAGGTTCACAATAGCCAAGCAATAGAACCAACCAAGGTGTCATTCAACAGATGAATAGATAAAGAAAATGTGATATTTATACACAATGGAGTATTACTCAGCCATAAAGAAGATTGAGATTATGGCATTTGCTGGTAAATGGACAGATAGAAAGACAAAGTTGAAATGCTTTTTTCTGAATTGTGAAAACTACTCCAAATCAAGGGGTGGGAGAGAAAGAAAAAGAGAGAAATGGAAAGGGGGGAGGAATTCCATTAA
Source organism: Tamias sibiricus (assembly GCA_025594165.1). NCBI lineage: Eukaryota > Metazoa > Chordata > Mammalia > Rodentia > Sciuridae > Tamias > Tamias sibiricus. Next base: position 64,786,205 of record CM046659.1, read on the forward strand.
AATAGAAAAAACATTGGTGGACTAGATAAAGGGGACTGGGAGGGGGTAGAAGGTATGAAATAAGGGAAAAACATCAGAATTAATCTAATCTAACTTTCCTTTGTACATATGTGAATATATCACAGTAAATCTCACTTTCACGTATATCTGCAAGGCACTACTTTAAAAGAAAGCTGTAAATAAATAGAAGATAAGTAGAGTAGATGGAAGAGAACAGGGGGAGGGAGGAGAGAGAAAAAGGGTAAGTACTGGGGACTGAATTAGAGAAAATTATATTACATGCTTTCAAAATTTTATCAAAATGAATCATAATGTTTTGTATAATTAAAAATAACCAATAAAAAATCCTGTGGATGGGGGAAAAAGAAATGAAGTAATATCATTGATGACATATTTCAAGGGAGACTGAAGAGTCACATTAAACTACCAGGTTTCTAACCAGGCTGGGGTCTGAATATGGTATGTCCATTTTCTTCTCCAGATCCCAAATAGGTTTTACATTTAGATTGAATTAGCATGTGGACTATGTAATAGAATATTTAGTAGTCAAGAGAAAATGAATGCAGATGTGGGACTGAAGAAATAGAGGAGACAGTCACTCATGGGCGGGTGAAAATTGATACACTGAGGAATTATTCTATAGCAAGAAAGAAAGGAAGTGAGGATGAAAGACTCAGAAGAGACAGAATTTAAGGGGTAAGTGGGGGTTGAAGCAAACTCAAAAGAAGGTATTTTGTGGCAAATAGAAAGGCAGAAGAATATCCTCTTGGGGGAAAAAAATTCTGGAAAACCAGAATAAAATCATAAAAAGGAAGACTCTATACAGTAAATCGATACAATGAGATCAAGTGAAATGATAAACTGAGAAACTATTAAATTTATATGTACAGCCTGGTTCCTGTTAGAAGGAAATGCTCCTGTGAACCTATATCAGAAAAGGAAGAAAGAAGCCACAAGGTATAAAGCTTCAAAGGATCCACTGATAGGTACTAATGCTGTGAGGACTTACCAACACACATGATATTATCAGTAATGCTTACATGCCAAAATATGTTTAGCACTCTCAGGATCTTTGTTAATAGTGGATCTGGTTAAAACATGCCATTAGTTCTGTATAATGAACTTAAACCTTATTTCTATCAAAAACCCTATTAATTTTAGAATTGACGAAGCAGAATGTGATGTGATACTTTTTAGGAAAGCATCTATGGTGTCATAGTAGAAATGTCTGTATTTGTATATAAATGTACACACAAATTTACATGTATATATGCAATAGTTATTAAGTAGTCATTATTCACTAAATTCTCAGTACCTGTATAGGTACAGACATGTATAACAAGCCACACTGGAATAGCCCCATTACAGTTAAGGAAAGTGACATAATTAACAGGTTTCTTTAAAAATTTGAAAAAGAAATACATTGAAAATATCTTGAAGGCTTCATAATCTCAAGGCCTACTCTCTAATTTCTTTTCTATACTTGAATAAAAAGAGGGTAGTGTTCATTTTCCAGAGTACATACAGAGATGTGTTGTCAATAATCATCACAGTGATCAATTTATCCTTTGTTGCTTTTACTCAGCAATTATCCTAAATCTATTATTCAAAAACACAGTCTTCCCAACCTCCTGATCAGCAGCATACTATCCCAACTGTCACTTTAGAGAATTACAACCATCTGACACCGAATTGTCCCTAATATCTACTCTTTTCACTCTTAAAAATAAATTTTGTATGACTACATACATGTTCTCTTTTTCATTTGATTCAGAGTAAAAATTCCTTACTTAGCTTTTAAATAACTAAACCCCCCAAATATGCCACTTTGGGTATTCATCCTATCAGCTCTAATGACATTCATTTTGTCTGTATATGCATGTCTAATTGTTCCCTATAACCACATTATTTTTTACATACAAGGAAATTGAAAGATGATCAATTATCTCATTTTAATTTAAATAATGTAAACCTCAATTTTTCTCAAAATGATTGTGTTCACTTTTTTATTAGTGTTTTATTTGTTTTCCTCAATTCTGACCATGCGATGGCAAACATATCTAGGATCTTACCTGTTCTGTGTTTTTCTCACTGATGAATACAATTTTTCTGCTAGGTTCTGGCCTATTTTCTTGTTTGTTTTCTGATCTGGTTTCATCATCTACCTCCCATGCTCCTTGTTATGGTTTGGATGTGTGATGTCCCTCGAAATCTCATATGAGACAATTCAAGAACATTTGGAGAAGAAATGATTCATTTATAGCCTTAGTCTAATCAGTGACTTAATACCTGATAGGATTAAGTGAAGTGGTAGGTTGTGGCTGGAGAAGGTGGGAATCGGGGTATGGCTTTGGGTATATTTTTGTTTCTGGCTAGTGGATTCTCTCTGCTTTTGATCACTGAGATGTGAGCTGTTTACCTCTGCCACACTCTTCTGCCATGATATCCTGCCTCATCTTGAGCCCCGAGAAATTCAGCCAGCCTTCTATGGACTAAAACCTCTGAAACCATGAGGCTTAAATAAGCTTTTCCTACTCTGTAGTTGTTATGGTCAGATCCTTTAGTCACAGCAGCATAAAAAGCTGACTAAAACACTCCTGAAGATATGAATTTCATGCCAGCTCAGTGCCAGATACTGTGGTATACTGCCCAAATATGTTTAACACTCTCAGGACCTTTGTTAAGGATCAAAGGAAAACCTTTATATTCCCTTGGGAAGATATCACCTCTCATCTAATATACTGGTCTTCACCTATAAAACTTCCCCCAGCCTGGTGCTGTGGCACACGCCTGTAATCCCAGCACTTTGGGAGGCTGAGGCTGGAGGATCGCGAGTTCAAAGCCAGCCTCAGCAATGGTGAGGCACTTAGCAACTCAGTGAGACCCTGTCTCTAATAAAATACAAAAAAAAAAAAAAAAAAAAAAAAAAAAAAAACAAGGGCTGGGGATGTGGCCCAGTGGACAAGTGCCCCTGAGTTCAATCCCCGGTACCAAAAAAAAAAAAAAAAAAAAAAAAAAAAAAAAACTTCCCCCAATGCTTTAGATACAGTTGACTACACTGCACAGTCATCCAAGCTCAATAGTGTCTTGAAGCCAGTGCTAGAGAAAGCAGTAGACTAAGTAAGAGCATAGTAAAGAGTGTCAAATTATCTGTACCTTCACAAATGTCAACATCAAATAAAAAGGAGCACTGTAACCAGATAAAAGGTTAACTAGAGTGCAAAAATACAGCAACTGCTATGCAAAGAAATACACATTTTCTCATCCTTCATAAATGTGCCCAATTAAGATTAAGAGATGGGGAACAATACCTAATCTGGAAAACTCAATTCCAGGAACTTTGTTCAGAAATAGCAAGAGAAAAAAAAAAAAAAAAAAAAAAAAAAAAAAAAAAAAAAAAAAAAACAAGATTAAGAGAAAATGTCCCCATCCAGACAAGAACATAGGGAGAACAGATAATAGCAAGCAAGTCATAAGTATGTTTGAGAGGTATTTTTTGACTTATAAGTGTATTGAATATACATTGTCTTATTTTAATTTTAAAGTATACCTAAAAAGTAGTTCATTAAATGTAAATTCACCACAAAGAAACAAATAAGCAAACAAACAAACTGGGTAAATCTATGTTAGGTTTTCAAACATGTGTTGTGATCCTGCATCTCCATCTTACTCATTCTTATATTAACTCAGGTTAATTTCATTAATTCTGTTATTCTCAGTTATACACTTGCAAGTCATTTTTAGAAAGTCATGTGCTCATACTTTTAACATCCATTTAGTTTATTTCTTATTGATTTCTACATTTGAAATATGTTTTATCTGAATTTCCTGAAACTCTTATTAACAAGAGTATAACAATGTGGGATAACATTAAAAGTCCAAATTTAAGATTCATTGGGATAAATAAAGGTTCTCAAATAAAAACTAAATGAATGCAAAATCTTTACAATGAAATAATATCAGAATATTTTCCAAATCTTAAGAATGAAGTGGAAATTCAAATACAGGAGACATATAAGATTCTATTTGGCTTTTTCTAAGAAATTACTTGGGAATCATTATGGGACACATTTATTTCATTGTCTATTTCCCCAAATCTATGTATGCTTCATAAAATACATTGCCAACTATTTGAAAATACAGGTAGTTTCTCATTCATTTTATATTAATTATCTCAATTTATACTAATTAAAGGCTTAGTATATTCTGGGTAATGTTCTGGGTATTAGAGGCTCAACAGTAACATTAAACAAACAAAAAATTGTCACTGGGAATTATGTTGCATGTACATGTAAACCCAGTACTCAGAAGGAAGGTTGAAGCACAAGGATAGCAAGTTCAAGGGCAGCTTGAAGCTCTATCTCAAAAAATAAAAAAATTTAAGATGTAGCTCAGTGGTAGAACATTCTTGGGTTTGATGCCAGTAATGCAAAAAAAAAATTAAAAAATCCTTGCCATCAGTGACATATACTATTTAATAAACATTACATATACAAGAAACTTATTGGGTATGTAAATGACATATTATGTGAGTAGAAAGTAGACAGTAGCTATTTCATTTTACAATGGGGGAAACAATATATATTTTCTATAGTTAATGAAACATGGAGCAAGACATTAATTTTCAAGTGTATTATTCAAAATTACAAAATGAAGAGATTCTTCATTTTCATTTTTAGCATATAAATATATGCAGGAGCCCTGTTTGGGGAGATAGCTAAGATTGCGGTTGACTATGGGCCATGGACATATTTGGGCATTGCCGCCTTCCATAGTCTCACAGGACTTGGCCTGGGATCTCGCAGGACTTGGCCCAGGATCTCGAGAGACTTGAGCCGTGACTCAGCATATCGGGCTAGTGCCATTCCTGCTCAGACGCATGAGATGAGACCTGAGAGAGAACAGACGGGTTAACGCTATTGTGTATATATATGTTGTAGTTTCTTGTAAGAGTACGTGCCTTGGTTTCTTGCGAGAGTGTGTATGTGGTGATAGAAATTACAAGAGACAGAAAGAGAAAGATAAAAGAATTTCTTCATTTCCATCCTGTCTCGAGGCTCCTTCCCGCGCCGCCGCCGATCCGGGCTGCAAATCCCTTTCCGGCTCCAACAGTTGGTGGCCTGTTCGGGGCATTCAGCACAGCAGGTAAGAACTGAGAAACCTCGCAGGAGTTTCTAGTCAGAGCGGTTAAAATGGGTTTGAAAATAACTAAGACCCAAGTGTACAAGGCTCTTGATGAATTCTTTGATATAGCTGAGTTTGTCCTTAGTGAGGAGGATTTAGGAAACAGTGAAGGCGATCATGAAAGCGTAGCTTCCTCTGAGTCAACTAAGACCAGTAAGGAGATTATTAGAAGCATCCCAAAAATGACAAAGATCCGAGCTGCTAAAGCTATTCAAGATTTATTAGAGATACTTCAAGGATACATGGTCTCAATTGAACCTGGGACTCAGGATGTTACTGAGTCAGTTAGGACCAATGAGAGTAGTAGTAGTGAGGAGGAATTAACTAAAGGTGATTTTGAGAAAATGAACAAAAGGAAATTAAGGAAGACCAAGATAAGGGATCATCAAGTGGAGGAACTTGTGTCCTCTACTCCCCCATGGGTGAAATCGATTACAGAAAATATGAAGGGTATCACTAGGCATTTGCATACCCTAGAAATAGAAATAAAAAGTCTTTCCGAGCGCTTATGTGCTGTCGAGGGTAACTCACAGATACATTGGGAACTGCTAGTATTTGAGTATGAAAATGGACAGAGGGGCCACCAGCCAGTAGATTTCAAAACAATAAAAAATCTCAAAGAGGCAGTAATGACTTATGGACCCCAAGCTCCTTTCATGTTGAGTATACTGGAGTCCCTTAACACCGTTAGCTTAACCCCCGCAGACTGGAAACGTCTATGTAAAGCAACATTAATGGGGGACAATACTTGGTTTGGCGATCGCAATTTCAAGAACTTTGTATAGAAACAGCTTAAAGAAATGCAGATGCAGGGTTTGTAGACCATAATATAGAAATGCTCACAGGAGAAGGGCAATTCACAGACGTACAGCATCAAAAATATTATACCCCAGGAGTATATGCTCAGATAAATGCAGCTGCCTTAAAGGCATGGAAAACTGTACAAGGACCTGGGGATCTACAAGGTAGCTTGTCCAAAGTAATTCAAGGACCTAATGAATCATATGCTGAATTTGCTGATCGACTTTTGAGAACTGCAGGTAGAGGTTTTGGAGACATTGATCAAGTTATGCCATTAGTTGTTCAATTAGCGTACGAAAATGCTAATAAATATTGCCAAGAAGCCATCAGGCCTTGGAAAAATAAAAAGGATCTTTCCATATATATACAACTATGTAAAGATATAAATGATGCCTTTGTCACAGGGAATGTGATTGCAGCAGCTGTGAGAGATGCTGCCCTTCAAAATTTCACAAGGGCTCAAACTAGACATCATAATCAATCAGGATATTCTAGGCAAAATTATCATAATCAATCAGGCTATTCTAGGCAAAATCCCAAAAGAGAAATAAGACCAAATTCATACCGTGCTCCAGGTTGCTGCCCCAGGTGTAAGAAAGGAAATCATTGGGCCAATAAATGCTATTCAAAATTTGACATCCATGGAAATCCTTTGTTCAGGAATTCAAAAAACGGGGCACGGGGCCCACAAATGTATGAGGCATTGGAGGAGGAGTATCCTCAAGCATCCACTCAGATGCTTCCCCGACACAACCCCTACTACCCATCCACTCCCTCGCCAGAGGAACAGGAGGAAATGCAGGATTAGACCTCTGTTCCACCGCCCGAATAGTGTTAACACCTGAAATGGGGGTTCAACTGATTCCCACAGGAGTCAGGGGACCTCTTCCCTCAGGGACTGTAGGAATTAGTCTCGGGTGAAGTCCTGAAAGCTTATTAGGTTTGCAAGTGACCCCAGGTGTAATAAACTCAGACTACAAAGGGGAAATAAAAATAATGCTTAGCTCACCCCAAATTATAAGTTCTATTAATCAGGGAGATAGAATTGCTCAGCTGGTCCTCCTTCCGAATTTACATAATTCGTTTAAAATGAATATGCCTTTAAATAGTAACAATAGAGGATTTTGTTCCACTGATTCGAGACCCATGGCTTGCTGGGTTCGAGACTGTACTAGGAGGCCTATGTGTAAAATAAGAATCCAAGGAATAGAAATGGAGGGACTTATAGATACTGAAGCTGATTCTTCCATCATTAATTTACGTCAATGGCCCAAACACTGGCCTCTGCAAAAAGCTTCAAATAGTTTAAGAGGCTTGGGATATAATAACCTCCCAGAAAAAAGTGTGGTAATTTTAAAATGGAAGGATGATGAAGGACATAAAGGAATGTTTCAGCCTTATGTTTTACCTAATCTACCAGTTACTTTATGGGGAAGAGATATTTTACAACAAATGGGAATACACCTTGCAACCAAACCTGCAGGTGTTAAATGTGAAAATCTACAGGGTAATCTTAAACCTAAAAGAAATCATTATCAAAAAGTACAGGGTAAGCTTAACCCTAAAAGAAATCATTATCATATAGGAAGAAGACATTTTTCTTTGGGGCCACTGAGAAAATAATTTTGAAAATAACATGGCTTTCTGATAAGCCAGTGTGGGTCCCTCAGTGGCCCCTATCTAAAGAGAAATTACAAGCGGCCCACCTACTAGTTCAGGAACAATTAGAAGCAGGACATATAGAACCTTCCACCACTCCCTGGAATTCCCCCATATTTGTGATCAAGAAAAAATCAGGAAAATGGCGATTATTACATGATCTTAGACAAATCAATAAAACCATGTAAGTCATGGGCCCTACTCAACCTGGACTTCCGAATCCTGTAGCTATTCCAAAAAATTTCCATCTTATTAGTCTTGATATAAAGGATTGCTTCTTTTCTATTCCCCTACATCCTCTGGATGCCCCTAGGTTTGCTTTTTCAGTTCCTTCTATTAACAATAATGGCCCTGATCAGAGATATCAATGGAAGGTTTTGCTGCAGGGAATGGCTAATAGCCCCACCATATGCCAAATATATATGTGGACAAGGCTATCCAACCCATTAAAAATAAATATCCAAACCTCATGTGTCTACATTACATGGATGACATTTTACTGGCCCACCCTAATCAAAAAATCTTATTTAATATATTCAGTGATGTGGTAGAAAATTTAAAAATATACGGATTATATATAGCAGAAGAAAAAGTTCAAACCAGATCTCCCATATTTTATTTAGGATTTAAAATCATGGATACTTTTTTAGACCCCCCAAAATTTTAATAAATAAAGAACATTTAACCACCCTCAATGATTTCTAAAAACTACTGGCAGACATTATTAATTGGCTTCGCCCTACACTAAACCTTACTACTGGCCAATTGAAACCTTTATTTGATATCCTTCCAGGGGACCCTGATCCATCCTCACCGCGAACTCTGACTCCTGATGCTAGGAAAGCTTTAAATTTAGTAGAAAAAGCCATCGAAGGAGCTCATTGTGACAGATTTGATTTAACTCAACCGCTGATATTGATTATTATTTCTTCACAATATACACCTACAGGAGTATTTTGGCAACAAGGGCCTTTATTATGGATACATTTGCCTGTCTCTCCTAAAAGCATAATTGAGTCTTATACCTCCATGGTGGCTAAACTTATTCTTCAAGGACTTAAAACTTCTACTAAAATATTTGGCATTCACCCTGCTACTTTTATTACTCCCTATTCATTGTCACAGATTGAATATTTATGCTTCAACGATAATGACTGGGCTATAGCTAGATGCTCTACCTCTGCAAATTTTGATAATCACCTTCCTAAGTCTCCTATATTATCTTTTTGTATTAATCATCCTATTATATTTCCACAAGTAATAAAAAAATCAACCTATTCCTAAGGCATTTAAAGTATTTACAGATGGATCCTCAAATGGTACTGCTGCAGTAGTCTCTACAAAAGAAAATATGAAGCCAGGCGCGGTGGCACATGCCTGTAATCCCAGCACTTTGGGAGGCTGAGGCTGGAGGATCGCGAGTTCAAAGCCAGCCTCAGCAATGGCAAGGCACTTAGCAACTCAGTGAGAGCCTGTCTCTAAATAAAATACAAAAAAGGTCTGGGGATGTGACCCAGTGGTCGAGTGCCCCTGAGTTCAATCCCCGGTACCACAAAAAAAAAAAAAAAAAAAAAAGAAAGAAAATATGACTTACATAACTGCACACAAATCAGCTCAACTAGTGGAATTGGAAGCTGTGGTAAGAGCTCTGGAAAAATTTTAGAGACCAGCCCATAAACATTTTTTCAGATAGCCACTATATTGTACAAGCCGTCCCAAAATTAGAGTTAGCAGGACCAATAGCACCTCATACTCCAGGCTTTAAATTGTTTTATCAAATACAAAAACTTTTGTGGGCAAGAAAAGAACCTCTATTTGTAGGCCATATTAGAGCACATACTAATATGCCTGGCCCCCTCCATGAAGGTAATCAAAAGGCTGATGAACTTACAAAAACAATAATTATACTTTCAGCGCTACAACAAGCTACTTTATTTCATTCCCAGTTTCACGTCAACAGCACCACCTTGCAACGTAGGTTTAAAATCACAAAAGAGCAAGCCAGAACAATTGTAAAAGATTGTAAATCTTGTATGACACATTTGCCCAATCCTCATTTTGGTGTTAACCCTAGAGGATTAATGCCCAATCATTTGTGGCAGATGTATGTTATTCATGAGCCAAGTTTTGGAAAATTGCAATTTATTCATGTAACCATAGATACATGCTCAGGCATGATTTTTGCTTCCTTACGTTCCGGAGAAAAAGTTAAAGATGTCACATCTCATTGTTTACAAGCTTTTGCTGCATTGGGCATCCCCAAAATGCTTAAAACAGATAATGGCCCCGCATATATGTCCTCATCTTTCAAACAGTTTTGTGCAAAATTCAACATATCCCATGAAACAGGCATCCCATACAATCCTCAGGGTCAGGGCATTATTGAAAGAGCAAACCGCACACTAAAAGTTATGTTGTTAAAACAGAAAGAAGGAAACTGGAAAAATCCTAAGGACAGATTGGCAGTTGCCCTGCTTACTTTAAATTTTTTAACTTTAGACTCTGATGGTTATTCTGCTGGAGACAGACATTGGAACCCACATCAACAACATAAACCTTTGGTTTACTGGAAGGATGTTCTTTCAGGTACATGGAAGGGTCCAGATCCAGTATTAATTTGGGGGAGAGGATCTGTTTGTGTTTTTCCAAAGCACGAATCCTCTCCAATATGGATACCATCTAGATTAATAAAGCAGGTACCAAATCAAAAGGATCAAGATGAAGTTGTTGAGGAATCAAGATTAATAAAAAAGGTACAAAATCAAGAGGACCAAGATGAAGTTATTGAATGATTCCCTTAAAAGAGTCCTTCAAAATATGTCACAACTTATGTGTCATTTCTCCCGGCCAGGACGAAGAGATCTCTCTTTAGTGTGCACACAATTGTTTTTTTTTTTTTTTTTTCTTTTATATATATGTGTTTATGTCTGTGTATTTGTCTAAATTTCATGTTAATGTGATGTCACAAGTATATATTTGTATGTGCGTCTGTCCAGTGTGACATCAAAAATAACAAAGTGCTTATGAATATATATATATGTGTATATATATATATATATATATATATATATATATGGATCCAAATAACTCTAATTCATTTAAGTTTAAAAGTATTCAATTTGGGTAAATAATTTAATAAGTGAAGTTACCTTAAATTTTGTTTTATAGGTGTCCCAGGGACTTCTCTTTATCGAAAAATATGACTAGTGCTGTATAACCTGATATTTTGGTGTTTTGACATAAGGTTGCTTATTTGTTATTAACTTCATTTGTTTAATAAATGATTAATTTCAATTATTTCAACAGGTAAAGGACTGCTGTGTATGCAGAAACTCGAGGGTTCCAGCTAACAAATTATTTCTCCAAAGTGCTTTTAGTTTTTCTTTAATCTATCTTTAATGCAGTAAATACCATCAGTCTTTCTTTGTTTTGTTCTAAATATGATATTTTGCCAGCTTATATTTGTGGGAGCTCAGGCTGCAATGTGTTTGAGCAGAAATCAACTTTAATTTTCTAATCTAATAATTCTATTTTTTAGTTTGACAACTCGCCTCTTGACTCAGTGCTGGAATAGCACTGCCTTTCCTTTAATAATTGATGCTTGAGTCTCTAGGTAGCGGGCCCTGAAGATTTGCCGGTGGCATTGTCTAGACATAAAAAAGATGGCTGCTGCTACAGCTGCAGGGATCGCGGTCGCTGCAAGCATCCCTGCTGCTCAAGCGTCAAACAACCTCACCAGCAGTGTGGCCTCTGCTCTGCATGCATGGGGCCTCCTAGATCTACATGTTATAACAAGTAGACATTTTGATCTTTCATTGTTTGGGACTTCATGGGACAAGGCCTTGTGGGTATTTGTCTAGAGAACTCACTGTGTTACTTGATGGAACTTCGGGCAGCTGATTTTTTTAAAGAATTTGATATGCTATGCAATTTGGCTCGTCACCAAAAGGCTTGTCACCTTAAAGCCGCAGCGTCTCCCCACAATTGGACGGCTGTTAGTAATCTTACACAGTCGATCCTAAAGGGCTCCATTGGATGGCTGGTTAGCCAATGATGGGTAAGATCCCCAGAGGGGGACAACCTAAGACAGGCACAGTCGCAAGGGATAGTCTCATCTGGCCGACATATCAACCTAAGACAGGAGTCAAGGGCACAGCCTTGATTATCCGATGACGGGTAAGAATGTTGGTTGCACATAGACATCCTAGAGCATCCCCTCTTTTAAAACAAAAGGGGGGAAATGCAGGAGCCCTGTTTGGGGAGATAGCTAAGATTGCGGTTGACTATGGGCCATGGACACATTTGGGCATTGCCGCCTTCCATAGTCTCACAGGCCTTGGCCTGGGATCTCGCGGGACTTGGTCCAGTATCTCGAGAGACTTGAGCCGTGACTCAGCATATCGGGCTAGCGCCATTCCTGCTCAGATGCATGAGATGAGACCTGAGAGAGAACGGACGGGTTAAGGCTATTGTGTATATATATGTTGTAGTTTCTTGTAAGAGTACGTGCCTTGGTTTCTTGCGAGTGTGTGTATGTGGTGATAGAAATTACAAGAGACAGAAAGAGAAAGATAAAAGAATTTCTTCATTTCCATCCTGTCTCCGGGCTCCTTCCTGCGCAGCCGCCGTTCCGGGCTGCAAATCCCTTTCCGGCTCCAACAAATATATATGTGTGTATGCACACACAACTCCTTGTCCACCATAAGAAATCAACACAGATCTGTTCATGGAATGGAATGAACTGATAAAGTAATATAATTTTAATTAATTTCTATAGAGAAAATACTAGGTATGACTTCATAGCATATATACATATTTTCAAAATATTGAAGATACAATGTATTTTTAAAAAACTGTTGGGCTGGGGATATAGCTCACTTGGTAGAGTGCTTGCCTTATATGCACAAGGCCCTGGGTTCAATCCCCAGAACGACAAAAAAAAAAAAAAAAAAAAAAAAAAAAAAAAAAATCTGTGTTTTCCTTATTATTTCAATATTTCATTAACATATTTAAATGTAGTTATTTAATTATTAAGTTACTTAAACTGAAAAACATGAAAAAAGTTTAAATTAGTAGAATGCTTTATATGTAGACATATTTAATTTGGTATTCAAATATAGCACTCTTTTACATCATGAACTCTTGTAGGGAGATGAAAAAACACTTCAGGAAAAAATGTCTGTAGACAAAAATGAGTATAATAAATGTGGAAAAGTTTACCAAGCCAAAATGTTCAAAATTTATGTTGTCTTTGCAAAATTTTCATCAAGGCTTCTGGAGTTACTGAAAGTAAGTGAATTGAAACACAAACATAATGCTTCCTGAGTAGAAACATTGCAACACAAAATGGATCAAGGATCTAGCAATTAAACCAGAGACCATGCATCTATTAGGAGAAAAAGTAGGCCCAAATCTCCATCATATTGGTTAGGCTCCTACTTCCTTAACAAGACTCATATTGCACAAGAATTAAAATCTAGAATCAGTGAATGGGATGGATTTGAACTAAAAAGCTTCTTCTCAGCAAAAGAAACAATCAGTGAGGTGAATAGAGAACCTACTAATTGGGGACAAATCTTTACTACACATGCACGTCAGATAGAGCACTGATCTCTAGAATATATAAAGAACTTAAAAATCATAACACCAAAAAACAAATAACCCAATCAATAAATGGGCCAAGGAACTTATAAGACACTTCTCATAAGAAGATACACAATCGATTAACAAATACATGAAAAAATGTTCAACATCTCTGGCAATTAGAAAAATGGAAATCAAAACTATTCTAAGATTTCATCTCACTACAGTCAGAATGGCAGCTATTAAGAACACAAACAACAATAAATGTTGGTGAGGATGTGGGGAAAAAGGCACACTCATACGTTGATACGTTGCTGGTGGGACAGCAAAATGGTGTAGGCAATATGGAAAGCAGTATGGAAATTCCTTGGAAAACTGGGAATTGAGCCACCTTATGACCCAGCCATCTCACTCCTGGGTCTATTCCCAAAGGACTTAAAATCAGCATACCACAGGGACTCAGCCACATCAATGTTTATAGCAGCATAATTCACAATAGCTAGGTTGTGGAACCAACCTAGATGCCCCTCAGTAGATGAATGGATAAAGAAAATGTGATACACACACACACACACACACACACACACACACACACATATATATATATATATATATATATATATATATATATATATATATACACACACAATGGAATATTACTCAGAAATAAACGAGAATAAAATAATGGCATTTTCAGGTAAATGGAAGAAATTGGAGAACATAATGCTAAGTGAAGTTAGCCAATCTCAAAAATCCATATGCTGAATGAATGTTTTCTCTGATATAAGGAGGCAGATTCATAGTGGGTTTGGGATGGGAAGCATAGGAGGATTAGAGGAACACCAGAAAGTTCAATGGGGAGGGAGGTGAATGGAGGGAGCAAGGGAGTATAAAGGAAAAAAAAAAGAAAAAAGAAAAAAAAAAAAGATGGTAGAATGAGATGGACATCATTACCCTAAGTACATGCAGGAAGACCTGAATAGTATGAATATACTTTGTATACAACCAGAGATATGTAAAATATGCTGTATATGTGTATTACGAATTGTAATGCATTCTACTGTCATATACAAAAACTTCAAAAAAAAAAGCAACAAAATGAAATCATCATGAAGTTTTTCACTGGTATGTTTTGTATTAGAAATATTAAAGTATTAAAAGAACCACATTTATTTTTTTCTCATTTTGTACAGTGTATAAGGAAAGTTTGTCAAAGCCTTTAATATATGCTATGAATGCAACATAGGATTCAAATCAATTATGTATCCCATACACATTTGCATGTATTTATTTTAATAGTAGGTACTAATATAAAAATTAAAAATACATAATTATTATTAAAGCATATTTTAAATAATGGGAAAACTATTGAATAAGCAACTTATCAGAACAGATAACTATACAAAGAATACAATTTATATTATAACCATGACAATGTCATCATATGAACATTTAGTGATACAGTGAAGCAGACACCAAAATGTTAGCTTCATGTTTGTTTTAAATGATTTCATTATTTAATACCTGTATGACTTCATAGGCTCCAAAGCTAGTCTCTCAGATACAACTAAGAATGTAAAACTGCTCAAAATAGAAATTGCTGACATAGAAAAGAAGCAATTTCTGGAGGAAATGTGAAGTAGTGAAACATTTTTAGTGCTTTCATATCTCCTTCAGTTTTTCTTCCTTAGGCATCAAAGTCCTCAGGCTGATGCAGACACACTGAAACTTTGCACCTCAGGCATTCTTTTTCCTCAATCCTCTTTTATACAATCTTTTTCATCATGTACTCCATTCCTGCAGGTTGCTCTTTCCCATCAGTGAACTGAGAAACACACTCTTTTAGCTCCAAATATTTTTAAATTCATGAGTAACTGCTGTCATGATTGTTTCTACATATGGTCATCATAAATTTAAATGCATGGTCAACAAATGGATAAAGCTTGGCATCAGATTGAGGGTGGGAAACACTGGTAAAGCACAAAATGCACACACTTATTCCTATATTTACTTATAAAATTAGTTCTGTGTTTTTCACATGTATGACATTGCCAATGTTTAGAAAAATGTTTACTATTTCATAAAAAATATAATTTTCTCAGGGGTGGATTAAATAAAAATGTTACATAGTAACACACTCTGATTATAATTTAAGTTTAGAATTTAATTGTATTAAGGATGCTTCTTTTTGGCTTGTTTTTGTCTTGTGTTATTTGAGAAATAGAATTTTTAAGCTTTATATTTTTAACTGGCAAATATAACATTACATAATTATGGAGTACAATATGCTGTTTCCATAAGTGTACACACTAAGGAATGATTAAACCAAGACTAATTACCATACAAATACTTGTCATTTCTTTGTGGTGAGAACATGTAAAATCTACTCTCTCAGCTACAAACAATACAAAATTATTAAGTATTGCCACTGTACTATGCAATGGCTCACAGAACCCATTTATCCAGTCAACTGAAACTTTGCACTTTTAAATCAATGTCTCCCCTTATCCTGTCTATCTTCCCCCATCATCCCAGCTCATTGGTAGTGTTGTGGCGAAAAAGGAAACACTTATACACTGATAATAGGAATGTAAATTATTACTGCCATTTTGGAAAACAGTGTGATGTTTCTTCAATAAAACTAAAAATAAACTGCCATGTGATCCAGCAGTCTCACTCTGTACATGTCCAGAGACTTCTGGACTAACTGGGCATCTGAGTTTTCTTATCAGTACAGGAGAAGAGGAAGGAATCTGGCTTTAAAACTATCAATATTTAGATATATATAAATAAATATATTTAGGTATATATTTTAGAAATATGGAAGCAATCAAAATGCCCATTAATTGATGAGAGGATTTTAAAAATCTGGTATATATACACCATGGAATGCCACTCAGTTAAAAAGCAAGAAACTTGTCACTTGTGACAACAAGGGTGAACTTAGAGAACCTTATATTAGGTAGAGTAAACCAGGCCCAGAAAGACAAGTACAAGTTCTCTTTTATATATGTTATCTAAAAAGTTAAACTCAAGTTTAGCAAAATAAGCCAGATATAGAAAGACAAGAATTACATGTTTCTCTTATATGTGGAAACTAAAAAAAAAAAAAAAAAAAAAAAAAAAGAAAAGATTAAAAACAGAGATTTTTAAAGATGCAAGAGACCACTGAAGGGAATAGCAGTAGAGAAGGAGGGTGGGAAGGGAAGATAATAGGGACAGTATGTAAGACCAGAGCACAATATGTGCATGTATAGAATTGGTACCCTGAAGCCCATCATTTATGGGTTTTGATAATTAATGGGTTTTGATAATTAATGGGTTTTGATAATTATATTAATAAAAACGCTAAAGTCCTAGAAACAAATGAATAGAATGAGGAATGTTTTCCTTTGATCATTTTCATTTTTGTGTCTTTAAACAATCCCAACTTTGTAAATGTTTGAAATAACACATAGCGGGAATAAAATACTATTAGTCAAGCAAATTTTTATAGATGAAATATTACTTTATCAGGTCAGAGGAAATTTTAGTACTTCTGTGTTTTAAAATTTTTATAAAAATTCTTTTCATGAGGAAATTTAAATTAACAAACTAATACTTTCAAGCACTCTTTGGATAAGTGGAGAATTAGAGTAATAAAAATGATTCTTAAGTGTGCAGTGATCAGCCAAGGATAAAATCATACCACAAGAAATCTTATCTGTGAAAACTCTGAATACCTAGTAATGCATATGGATATTTTACTTCTATCTTAGCTGAAAATGTGGCTTCCAAGGGGGAAAGTGTTATTTTTAAATGACAGTGTAATTTGATTTATTGTTTTCTAAACTCTTCCTTATACTTTTTAGTATGTCAGTATAATTTGGGTACAATTTTTCTTAAATTATTTTTGACTTGTCTCTCTTTAAAATCAAGGATTAAAAAAAACACCTGTTTTGTCCTTGACATTTTTATAACAAATCTCTTATTCACTTAATCTCATATGGCTTTGAAAAATTGAAAACAGTTATTTCTTGGTATTCATGAAGGACTTGTTCCTAGACCTCCTATGTATTCCCAAATTTGCAGATGCTCAAGTTACTTAAATATAATGGCATAGTGTTTGTAAGCAACTATGTATGTCTTCCTATATACTTTAAATATTTCTTGATTGCTTATAATAAAATTTTAAATGCCATAAATTATTATATGATATTATCTATGGAATAATGACAACAAAGGAGTCTGTACCTGTTCTTTTTTTTTGTGTGTGTGTGTGTGTGTACCGGGGATTGAACTCAGCAGCACTCAACCACTGGGTCACATCCCCAGCCCTTTTTTTGTTTTGTTTTTATTAGAGACAGGGTCTACTGAGTTGCTAAGTGCCTCACCATTGCTGAGGCTGGCTTTGAACTCATGATCCTCCTGCCTCAGCCTCCCAAAGTGCTGGGATTACAGGCGTGTGCCACCACGCCCGGCTTGTACCTGTTCTTTACAACATAATTCTTTTTCCAAATACTTTCAATCTGTGTTTGGTTCAATTTGTAGATGCAGAAACAATGTATGTGGAAGGTTGTCTCTATGGAGTTATTTTTTAAATGTATAAATGAAGCAGGAGTTTCTTACAGATGTAACTATTATTCTAGTTTGTTTTCATTCATTGGGTGTTAAAGAACTGTTTTAATTTAATGATTCATAGGATGTATATGGATTTACCTATAAAAAGTCCAGCTCTTGTTTTTCTGTACAAACAATAATCAAGTGTTGTATAATCAATTTCTAAGACGTGATCTAATTTCCAAGAAAGGACTTGCTGTACATTTCTAGGTAAGAATAATCTCATTCACTTACCTCAAAAATATTCTAGTCATAACCCTTGTAGTTGAGGGTCCATGAATAGCAGAAAGGAATGACTAGACTTTAATAAAGTGACAATTTACAAGGTTGTTGGAATGGATTCAAGAACCATCAAAAGGAAGTTACTGCGAGGAGAGTACTAATCGAAGAGAGCTATTGGCATCTATGACATTTCCACTGAGAGGAATCTGGGATTCTCAAAAAGTAGCTATTTTAGATGTTGGACAGGAGCCTGGAGCTCATGCCAGAAAGTAAGGAATTACTAACAAAAATAAAATTGATGGGAATAGCTCACAGGGACTGTGGAACTCCCAAGTGACAAAAGCCGATCCAATTCAAGGAAGAAAATACATACTTAGTATTTCGTTGTAAGTCTCAAAATAGAAAATAAATATCCATACTTCTTTGCCCATCCTGAAGAATCAGAAATGTTCCTCATCTAAAACTGGCTCAGGTGTTGTAAATGATGATATTGCATATAGGACAAAAGGTCATGAAAATTTTTACTACTTGAATAATGGAGGTTATCTGGGAGAGCAGGGAGAGAGGCTAAATAGGTTTGAAGAAGACCAGAAAGGGGACAGTGGACTTTTATTTGTGTCAGGTTTTAGGGCCAAGTGAGTGTTCCTACATGTGCACTGGGGCTTGCAATAAACCTCCAACTAGACATCTGAGTTTTTTTTTTGCCAGCATAGTGCAAGAGGGAGGAATCTGGCTTTAAAGCTATCAACATTTAGATGTATTAAAGACAAAAAAAATGGAGTCCGAATCCTTATAACCATGAATCTAAATTGATTGGACTTTTTTTTCTTTTTCCTGGTACCTTGTGCATGCTAAGCAAGCATTCTTTCACTAAGCTACATTCCCACATGCATGTTGATATAAATAATGGAATAAATAAATACATTTTTTTTTTTTTTTAAAACAAAGAGAAAGCTGGGGATGGTGGCACATGCCTGTAATTCTAGCAACTTGGGAGGTTGAGACAGGAAGATTGCAAGTTTGAGGCCAGCCTCAGCAATTTAGCAAGACCCTATCTCAAAATAAAATAAATTAAAAAAGGTCCTGGGAATGTGTCTCAGTGGTTAAGCTTCCCTGAGTTCAATCGCCTGCAACCCCATCCCCCCAAAATAAATTAAGGGAAAGGGACCAATCTCTTGTATACAAGAATATCAAGTACTCTTAAAGGTAACTTCACCTTCAAGGAACACAATCTCCCACTCACTGAATGTGTAAGGAAGTATGGAATTTCTTCTAAAGAGAGTACAGTAACAAAGAAAAACAAGAATTTTAAAACTATTAAAAATATTTTAAATATAAAGGAATCCCAACACTACACAGTACAAGTGAACGAGGATAATACATATAAAGTTTACATATTCTTGGATTTCTTTACTAATTTAAAATTATTATAAATTCATGAGAGAGATTTGGAAATGTATTTTTATTGCAGTATCCATATGGTTTTGATATTAATGTTCCCCCAGAGCTTATGCAATGCCTTAGTAATTATTCCTTCAACTTTTTGAATAATTGAAGTGAATTATCTAAATCTAGGTTTTCCTTTCAGAAAAGTGTTTAAAAATACATCTGTTTTTGTTTTTCTGTTTTTTTTTTTAAACAAAAACCTAGCCCGGTACTCAGTGTACAGAACACTATGTTGTGGCAAGAAAAGAAAATATCATTTAAGACAGAATGACTTATATCCCTATTTACCTAGTGTGCTTCTGTCAAGTCCCAGCTGTTAGATCTCTTATGATACTACTCTCATTAGAAGAGAGCTACTCTACACACACACTTCAGACCACTTCCCAAGGGAAGCCTGCATCCAATGTCTACTCAAAGCCCTCACTCAGGACCAGTGAGTGGTGCCATCCCTGCTTCAGAATTCCATTTTTTATTCCTCAGGAATTGATTACATTGCTCTCCGATGCCTTCACCTACCCAATTCTGCTTTCTTCCTTCCCAACAGATATTGAGTCCAAGATAACTGTGCAAAGGACTTTTAGCTATGAATATGTTTCAGAGTATTATTTCTGAGAAAACCAAAATTCAAAAGTAGATACTTTTTTTCTTACAAAGTAGATACTGCAATGGGATTCAGCATCTGAATCACCTGCTACTTAGTTTTTGATAAGGACTGTGTTGGTGGTAATAGATGAATCATGTGTGGCCTGTGGCATAAACTAAGAATATAATTGTTAAAATCTTCAAGGTAGTAAATACATTGTTACATTAATGGAAAAAAATACACTAGCAACTGTAGTTATCATGGGGTTTGGAAATATGAGGGAAATTGTAATTATGAGCAAATAGAACAGCATGGCATTGCCAGGGGTGACTGACGTTCTAGAGAAAAAAATTTTAAAAGCCTGAAGTTGATTATTCAACTAAAACCAAATGTGAAAACCAGAGGGACCCATGGCAGCATAAGAAAAGTGTCTCATTTCCTGCAGCCGAGTACAGAGTAAGCTGAGGACCCATACCAAGACTTAATCTTAAGAATAGCATGCCTCTGGAGGAGAAGTTTAAATTTTCAAACTAGGCAGGCCACCTATGCCAAATACAGGGAATGCCTAGGAGAGAATAAACTGTACTCTACAGATGAGAAAATGTAGGATGTCGCAACTGAAAATGCTAAATCTTCGTATGCTGAGAGCCACCGCGCGGTGCGCTGTGTATGGACTGTGTTGTGCATTGTGCATCCTAGCCTAGTGAGGAGATAAGTCAGGCATTGGGAACTTACTGTGGCACTTCCACAGGGATAGATCACCTGATGCAGGTGAACTTCCCCCTTAAGCTCTGCCAAAGATCCCACACAGCACCTGAGATGAGTATGACCTGCCAAGATGCCAATCAATCTGCTGACTGTAAGGCATGAAGCAAGACCCCTCCCTTGAATCCTTATCCCTGCCTTTGATGTACCCTCCTTAAATAAACCACCCACCTGAGCCATCTTTCCATTGTTGTCTGGTACCAGCACCCATGTGGACTAGATATATTTCTAGTCCACATATATTTCTGACTATCTGTGTTTTGTTCTTCACTAATTAATTTAAACTTTAAGTTTCCAGGTGGCTTACACCCTCCTTGGCAGGAAGAAGTACCCCTAAATGAGATGCTGGCTATGATCCCCATTATTGATTATTCCTGAAGATGTGACTTTTCTTCCAGAACAAAGTATAGAAAAATATATGCAGGAGCATCTCTCCTGCTAGAAAAACCATGTCTTTCGTTTATGTATCTCCTTGTCCCCACCTGAACTACAGACAGATAGAATGGGATAAGTCATACCACAATCCAGCCAAAGATGTGCTGGACCTTCAAGGACAGGAAAGGCAGTACATCCTGAAGGAGTTGTGAGACCTACATCAGCCAGGATGGTGTTCACAGGACTCAATCTTGAGGGTCCTGGATCAAGGGGAATTGAAATATAAAATTGGACAAAGGATAGTTTCTTGATATGGGAGCCCTGTCTTCAGATCGAGACTTTAGCAAATGGGCAAAGTTCTCTGACAAATGGTTTGGACATCCTGTGATAATGAGTGCTCCTAGAAGCTTGGTGAAAGTGATGGAAAACAGTAAGTAACAAAAGGAACACAAGAACCTCTGTAATTGACAGAAAAAAAATAAACAATAAATGTTCAGTGAATTACCCATGGGTATATTCTGTAAGTCTGGAAATCAACCCAAAAGCTATGCTCTTTGGGAGACTACAGAGAATACTTTTTTTAGAAAGGCAATATCAAATATACTTGAGAGGGACACCACACTACTGAGGAGAAAATGAGATTCTCATCTGCAGGTCAAGGTAGGCAGTAGGAGTTGTCCTCAGAAAACATTGTGGAGCTCAATGTCAGCAGTGGAAATGTTAGCAATCTCCATAATAGTTGGCATATACATTTCCCAAGAAGTTGGGCAAAGTCATCACAATACACATAAAAAATTAATAAATATATAAAAAGGAGAATCAAGACAAGTTTGATCTATGGCATTGTGGAGATTATTAATAGAACAATTCATGTAAATAGTACCCTTTTTCTTTGCTATCTACTTTCTTTTGAAAGAACATTTTTTAAAGTTATAAATAAATAAATAAAGGTCCATCAACAACTAAAAATAAAAGAAATCATTGTATTGTTTTCAAAAAAGCTATGACAGTTTACATTCTTAACAATAGTGCATAAAAGTTCCATTTCCCCAGATCTTCATAAAACTTGCAATTTCCTGGATATTTTTTTCTTTGTTAATACAGTGGTCATATTAATTGGCAAGAGATTGTATTTTTTAGTGGTTTTGATCTGGATTTCCTAATGACTAATGATGTTCAGCATATCTTCACTTGCCCTTTGGCTATTTGTATATCTTCATAGTAGAAATGGCTACTCATATTATTTGTGTCCATTATGAATTTGGTTGTTTTGTTTTGAAGTTTTAGAAATTCTCTATTATGAATGTTAACCTCTTATCAAACATTTGACATGAAAATATTTTCTTCTATTGTTTGATCTGCCCTTTTACTTTATTGATATTGTCTTTTAATACACAATTCCTAAATAGTGTCATGAAACCCAATTTGCCACTTTTCTTTTTTAACTTTATATCATTTTTAATTTTTATTATAATTATTTATACATATAATGCACACTAATGGGATTGACTGAGATATTTTTCACACAGGTATACATTGTGCATTGATCAGATCCATCCATCCTTCTATCCTTGAAGCCTGTTGTCCTCACAACCTCCACTTGCAACACACTTCCCAGTCTACAGAAGTTTTGATTTCTAGCTGCCTCTTCCTGTCTAGAGTCAATTTGTAGCAGTATGGCATATAATAACAATAGCCATTTTGTTCTTTTGTTGCCTCTGATTTAGTGCCATATTAAAGAAAGCACTGCTAAATCCAAACTTGTGAAGTAATTACTCTATTTTCCTCTAAGAGTATTATAGTTTTACATCTTATATTTAGGTCATAGATCCACTTTGAGTTAACTTTGGCATATGTGGCTAGGTAAGGGTTCAACCTCATTCTTCTGTGAGGGTCGTCACCCATCCATTTAAGCTATCCCTCTTTAAAAACAAAAGGGGGGAAATGTAAGAGCCTTAATGAGGAGGTAGCTAAGATGGCGGCTGGCTGACAGCCAAAGAGGAGGCATTTAATAGTTTTCTCCTGACCTTAATGTAATCAACTAAGACTCTTTCTGTGCCCGTGAACACTGTGTGACGCACCTGTAAGTTGAGCTTGTGACACGTGTATACTTGTTAAGGTGAAGGGTATTTAACCAGGTAGGTTTGGAGTCGGAGTTGGGGGTTGTTGTTGGAGTTGGAGAGAGAAGTCAGAAGAGAAAGCAGAATAGAGAACCTACTCATTCCCAGTCTGCCACCGAATTCTTTCCCGCGGTATCCTTGCTACAGGTGGCAGCAGCTGCAGGCGGCAACACTTCTGCATGTGGAGATCTATTTTCCCTACACCATGTGTTAAAAGTACTATATTTCCCCTGTTGAATGGTTTCAGTATCCTTGTCAAAAAATCATATGAGCATATTTGAGAGAGTTTATTTATGGATGCTCTTTTTTTTCTATTTAAGTCTGTCTTTATGCCAGTATAATATTTTTAATTAAAAGAAAATGGGGACTCCCTAGATTTTTCTTCCTTTCAAGATAATTTTGGCTGTTGAGAGCCCCTTGAAATGCCATATTAATTTGAGGTAAATTTTTCATGTTGGAATTTTGATAAGGATAGCATTCTGGTATTTCTCATATTTTTGTGATGGTCTTCCTTTTTATAAAGGTAACATATATTTTCATTTATGTAGGTTTTCTTTACTTTCATTCTCAAATATCTTGTAATTTTAGTGTGTATTTTACCTCTGGCATGGGTTGTATTGTCTCCACTATTGAGGTGACAAAACCCTGCCTCTCAGTGCCTGGAAATATGACTTTATTTGGAGCTAAGGATTTTAAGGATACTTAATTTAAATGAGGTCATATGGGTGGGACTTATTCCAGTAAAACTGGGATAAAAAAAGGAAGATACACAAGGATATTTACACACAAGAAGGTCCATGTGTGGACACAACAGAAAGGCAGCTGTTTGCCAAGGAGAGAAATTTCAGAGGGATCCAAGCCTGCAAGTACCTTGTTCTTTGATTTTCAGTCTCCACAACTATGAGAAAATCTACTTGCTGTTGTTGAGACTACTCAGTGGTGGCAATTTTCTATGACGGCCTTAGCAAACCAATACAGTTTTTGGTACTGAGAAGTTCTGGCATTAAAAAAAAAAAAAAAAAAAGAAAGAAAGAAAAGAAAAGAAATCTTAAGATGTGGAAGTGTTTTTGGATCTAGGTAATTATTAGAAGCTGGTTGTAAGAGTTTTTGAGTACATGTCAGAAACAGCCTATTTTTCCTTGAAGAGACTCTTGCTAGAAATAATGGACATTAATGGTGTTTCTGGTGAAAGAGGCAGAAATGAGGGATGATTATTATAATACTTGCTGAAAGATGATCCTTGTTACCTGTTGAAAAGAAGGTTGTTTGATTGTATTTTAGTGTTTTGTGAAAATTAGAAATTGTAATATTAGAATTAGAATTGTAAGAGGACATTGGGTTGTATGAGCACAGCTCTGGGTAGGGGATTACTACCCAAGTCTATAGGGCCAGATTTGCTGCTCAGGACCACAGGAGCAGGATGCTAGGTTAGACTGAAGCCACTATTTCTACTGCCTAGCAGGCAGGGTCACTAATGCTGAGGCCTGAAGAGTAGAACATTGAGCAAAGGAGGATTCTTCCCCACCTGAAAAATCTAAAGAAATGTACCTTGCTAGATTTTAGATTTGTTGGAATCCATGACCCTTTTCTTCTTAGAGAGGGAAAGAAAGATTTTTTCTAATTCCTATCTTTGAAATGGGAATTTATGTCCTATGTATAACCCCTCCAGTGTATTTTAAGAACAAATAACTTGTCTGATTTTACAGGTTCCCAGCAGAGAGGAATTTTGCCTCATGATGAATCATACCTTGAATATCATCTACAATTGACCTAGAAGATATTAGACTTAGAGTCTAAGTTGAACTTAAGACACTGGATTGGGATAGGACTTTGGGGTTTTTGAGATGTTGTGAATGTCTTTTGCATGTGAGAAGCACATGGAAATTTCAGGATCCAGAAGGTAGAATGTTGTGGGCTGAATATATTTTCCCAAATTCATATGTTGAAGCCCTAAATACTACCAGTAACTCAGAATGTTATCTGTATTTGGAGAAAGGACTTTTAAAGAGGTAATTAAGATTAAGTGAAGTATAGCAGTTGTCCCTAATGCAATATTTTGTTGTCATTACAAAAAGATGAAAAGACACCCCAATAATATGACATGTACTTCCAGTCTCCAAAACTGAATAGAAAATTAATTTCTGATGTTGAAGCAACTTAGTCTGTAATACATTTTTATGGCAGTTCAAGCAAACCAAACATATAACCTTTCTAGTTAGATTTATTACAGAGTACATAACTATTTGCATGCTAATGCAAACAAAAGTGCATTCATACTTTTCTTCTGGGTGTTTATTACAGGTGTAGAGGAACATAACTCTATGTATTTTGAGTACCCTTCAATTTTGTTGAAATATGTCAATAGATCTCTAGCTTCCTTGGAGAATTTCAGATTTTTATTTATTTATTTTTTTTTGGTGTGTGTGTGTGTGTGTGTGTGTGTGTGTGTGTAGGGTTATGGCATCTAACAATAGAGATTAATTATTTCTTCCATTCTTTTTTTTTTTTTGGTACTGGGCATTGGACTCAGGGGCACTCGACCACTGGGTCACATCCCCAACCCTTTTTTGTATTTTATTAGAGACAGGGTCTCACTGAGTTGCTAAGTGCCTCAACATTGCTGAGGCTGGCTTTGAACTCGAGATCCTCCTACCTCAGCCTCCCAAGTGGTGGGATTACAGGCGTGTGCCACCAAGCCTGGCTATGTCTTTCATTCTAATTTTGGCCTCTTTATTTTTCTTGTTGAACAGATCTGGCTAGAACTTCAAGAAGAATGTCAAATCAGTGAGAGGAGTTATGCTTGTCTTGTTCTTCATCATAGAGGGAAACTTTCAGCATTCCATTGATTGATATTAGGTATGGGTTTTCCTAAAATCTTTATAGTATTGAGAAATGTTCCCTTTATACATAGACTTCTGCGAGTTTATATCAGAAAATAGTGTCAGTTTTTATAAAATGGTTTTTCTGCTTTAAATGATCCCTCATTTCATCATCTGTGAGTGTTTCCTTTGTTCTACTATGTGATGTGTTATATTAATTGATTTCCTTATGTTGATTCAAACATGCATTTTTTTGGAAAATCTGACTTGGTCATGGTGAATAACCCTTTTTATATTCTGTTATATGTTTGCTGATAGTTTGTTGAGGAATTTAACATCTCTATTTAAAATATATAGGCACTGTATTTGTTTTTGTTTTTGTTTTTGTTTTCTCCCTAGAGATGTTTTCATCAGGCTTTGGATCAAATCAGGACAGGCTTATAGAATGAGTTAGGAATATTCGGTCAAATTTTTAGGTGGTTTTGATAAAAATTAGAATTAATTCTTCCTTAAAAGTTTTGTGGTATTCTCTGGTGAAGCTATCTAGTTGAGAACTTTTCTTTATTGAGAAGTTTGTGATTATTGAGATTTTTATATATCTTTTGAGTCAATTTAGAGAATTTGTGTGTTTCAAGAAAACAAATTCTTGTAGGTTATCTAATTTTTCATTTGCAGTTAATCATAGTGTCTATCCTCTTATGTCTTGTTTATCTTGATGAAGTCCATAGTAATGCTGCTACTTTAATTTCTAGCTTTAATTTCTTCTCTCTTTTTCTCTTATTGTCAGTTTAGCTAAACACTAGTAACTTTTGTTTGTATTTTAAAGAAGCCAACTTTTTTGGTCATTAATTTATTTATTATTTTTCTATTTCTATTTAATTTAATGCCTTATGAATAAAGTTATTGATTTGAGAGATTTCTTCTCTTTGAATGTAGGTATGTTCAGCTATAAATATTCTTTGAGCATTATTTTTGCTGTATCCTACAAATTTTGATTATTTTATTTTCAGTCATTAATGTGTAAGTATCTTCTAACATCTCTTTTGAATTTTTTCTTTGGCCCACTGGTTGTTTAAGTGTCTGTTGTTTATTTTTCACATGTTCTTGAATTCTTCAGTATTCCTTTTGTTATTGATTTATAATATCCTATTATTATTTATGAAGAAATGTATGACATGTGAATATATATATCAGATATGTATATATATAGCTTAATATATCATATATATAATTATATATTATATATAATAATTATGTATATATATATATATATATATATATATATATATGTATGTATGAAGTCTGGCTTATTTGTTGCCTTGTTCATATCTTGTAGTTCCAGGTTTATCTTCTCTATGTTTCATCAATTGTGAAAAGAGAGATTAAAGTCTTCAATGATTATTGTAGAAATGCCTCTTCTGTTCAATTCAGTTAACATTCACTAAATATATTTGCTTATATCTTATTAAGTGCATAAATTTTATAATTGCTATGTCTTCTTTCTGTACTGAACACTTTAACAACATACAATGCCCTTCTTTCTCTGTTTCAACTGTATTTTTTAAAGTCAATCATCAAACTTCTGAGAATAAATTCTGAGAACAGGAGCATTTAAAATGGATATAGATGCCAGCAATGTGGGAGGCTGATTCAGGAGGATCACAAAGTTGAGGCCAGCCTCAGCAACTTAGTGAGGCCCTAAGCAACTTAGTTACAGCTTGTCTCAAAATTTAAAGAAAGAAAAAAAGAAAGAAAGAAAGAAAGAAAGAAAGAAAGAAAGAAAGAAAGAAAGGGCTGGGGATGCGGCTAGTAGTTAAGCACCCCTGGGGTTCAATCTTTGGTACCAAAAATAAATAAATAGATAAATAAGAAAAGAAAGAAAAATGTGGACATAAAATGAACTACAAAAAATTTAAAATAGCCGGGCGCGGTGGCGCACGCCTGTAATCCCAGCACTTTGGGAGGCTGAGGCAGGAGGATCGCGAGTTCAAAGCCAGCCTCAGCAATGGCGAGGCACTTAGCAACTCAGTGAGACCCTGTCTCTAATAAAATACAAAAAAAGGGCTGGGGATGTGACCCAGTGGTCGAGTGCCCCTGAGTTCAATCCCCGGTACCACAAAAAAAAAAAAAAAAAAAAAAAAAAAAAAAAAATTTAAAATAGAGGAGTTAAAATTTACCAAAGTAGAATGTGCCAGGATATCATAAATAATAATTTGCAAACATTGACATCTTTTTATTAAATTCATAAAAATTAAAATGTTAAACTGGTCAGAAATATTTGCACATAATATTACAAAAATATAGTGATATAATTCTAAAACCTCTAATTAATAAAAATAATACAAATATAAATTTATATTTGATACATAGAAAAATCACAGATGTGGGAATGCAATTAACCAATGAGTCAAGAAATTTGTACTTAATATCATTAGAGTTTAGCTTAAATATTTTAAAATAAGCTAGCATGTGATCTGGAATAAATTAAAAAAATACAACCTTGTGTGGGAATATAGGAAACTTCTTAGATCCCTAAGAATGTGAATTATTGTATCATTTTGGAAGTTAATTGACCAAGTTACTAAATTAAAGTATTTAATATTTATCCCTCCATCATTAATTTGAGAATATCTTCTACATAAATAACATCATTAATGTGTGAGTACATAATGTTTATAATGTTAGTTTACATAAAAGCTCATTTTTAAATTAACTTAATAGAAAAAAGTGAGACTTTTATGTGAACACTTCACCAAGAATAATTTATTTGTATGATAAAGTTTCTTGGAAGAACTGAACAATACTAATGGACTTCAGTGTTCAAAGGTCCCTTCACTAAAACTTAAAAGAATTTTATGTGCTAGTCATTCATTCATTTTGTAGTAGACCTGTAAAAATTGAAAATGCAAATTTTTAATATCTCTTAAAGTTATTGAGATCTGAAAATCCTTGTGTGTGTGTACACACATATACACATATATATTCACATAATATATATATTCATATCATTATCACATATTTAAATAATTACTGTTTATTTTCAAGACAAGAAATGAAGCTAAAAACTCTAAATGTATTTCAGCTTAAAATATCCAAGGGAAGCAACTTTGTCTACTTCTTATATTGATGGAAGACAACACATTTGTACTCTTCATAACCAATATTACATCCAAAATGTTATTCACAATTTGTCATAATGATGTTTGTTTTCTATGACAATTTCAATATAAAAATTTAGAAATAAAATTTAATAGGAATTTAGAAACATGGCAACTATATAGTAAAAAGTAGCTGTATTTAAAAGATAATAATGTAAGAAGGAAATGAAAAGTCACAGTGTAGTTATTATGCACACTCAGAAACATAAAAATTATTAGAACATGGGCACAACCAAACTTAAACTACAAATTTTCCTTGCAGTCAATGCTATTTTGACCATTCTTTAAAGGATGTCAATATAGACTAAATATTAAGTATAGTAAAGTTGGATTGCATCTTAGTTATCCTGAGACCACAAATTGAGAAGAATAAAAGAAAATTAAGCATCTATTATCAGAAATACAATAGTAAATATACAATTTTTGTTTGGAGAATATATTTTGATATCTGTTTAATAGTGAATATGAATTCATCTAAGTTAATGTAAGCTTAATTGTTTATGTAAGGTAACTGTTGAGCAGTGTTGATTAAATATACATGTCCAATGTATATATTATGTATATTTGCATATCTACTCATTTTATACTAATAATATATTTCTAAAGTAGAAAATCATAGAATTAATAAGCACATAAAATGTATCAAGTTATGAATATTCTCACATAGATTAAGGTAATATGTATAATCAAGAAAAATGAATATTAACCATTTAATGTAGAAGAAATAATAATGTGAACTTCAAAATAATGAGGACTTTTTAAAACTGCTTATTAATGAGTAAATCTTAATAAAATGTTTATTTTCCACTTAATAAAATTTCTACCAGGCCAAATAAATCACAGGGAAAAAAAAATTAAATGAAAAGAAAAACCTTGGATAAATCATGAGTAAAGCTAGAAAATACAGGAAAGATGAAACTTGTAGTGGAAAGCAGTTGGCATGGGACAAGAACAATTTTTTTTTTTTTTTTTTTTTTTTTTTTTTTTTTGTGGTACCGGGGATTGAACTCAGGGGCATTCGACCACTGGGTCATATCCCCAGCCCTTTTTTGTATTTTATTTAGAGACAGGGTCTCACTGAGTTGCTAAGTGCCTCGCTATTGCTGAGGCTGGCTTTGAACTCGCGATCCTCCTGCCTCAGCCTCCCAAAGTGCTGGGATTACAGGCGTGCGCCACCGCGCCCGGCTGGGACAAGAACAATTTTTGATATCAAAAATATATCTGAACAACTTCACTTTCGGCACTGACATATCAAGAGCTTGGAATTTGTCATTCCCATCCTTACAACTAGAAAAAAGCTGGAAAACCTGAGCATCAAAGACATTTTGGGGGCCTATCAAAAATGGCAGTGTTGTTGGGGTTGTGACCCAGTGGTAGAGCACTTGCCTCACATGTGTGAAGTACTAGGTTCTATCTTCAGCACCACATGAAAATAAATAAATAAATATATTGTGTCCATCTACAACTAAAAAGTAAATTTTAAAAAATTGGAGGTCTCAAGACAAATAACTTCTTTGCCATGGAAAAACAAGGTGTATCCATTGCACTCAAACTTTGACCTGCTTCCCTAAAGTATGAGATCTGTAAACTGGAATGAAAATTAAACAGTAATGTTGACAAATTGCTGAAGATTTAGTATGAACTAGCATTAGCCTGAGATACTCCTCTCGTCCACAGTCTTAGAAAGACCTCTGTTATTCATTAGTTTTACATATAGAAACATGGCTAGATTCTCAAGGTAAAATTTCAAGAAATACATTTGGTGGGGCTCTGGCTGTGGGAGCAATTCATCATTATGAACAAAGCTCAGCATCATGTTCATGGCAAAGGGTTAATATTCGGAAGGAAGTGATTTGCCAGAGTGAAATTCTGAAATTTATTCAAGCTGGAGAAGGAAATTAAAAATAAGATTAACAGTCAAAGTTCACCAAGGTTTTAAGGACATAGACTGCAAATTTATAGGGAAGGAACATTAAAATAAAAAAAAAAAAAGTGAAAATCATAGCTCTGAGGCACAAGCCCAGTAAGACACTGAAATTTGATCAGAAAATCCTGATATTCTCTACCTTGTCTTGCAACTTCCCTTTACACAGTTCCCAGGTGTGATGGGAGTGGACTGCAATGATACTGTGCGCTGGAGCAATAAGAAGCCCAAAGTCATCAAAGAGACAAAAACAACTACCCTAAAAGTGTTCACAGTGTCTGTTACTTAAGGGTGTAACAAACATTAAGGCTAATGGGTTGCCTGGCTAAATTAATATGAATCTGCACACTACAGCCCTATTACCACAGTTCCTATTGACTGACATAAACTATTTTACCTTCAAGAAAAAATGTACACAAAAAAAGTAAAAACAGTGTGAAGGCACAAAGTAATAATTGAACGCAGATTCAGAGTTGTAAAACATGAGCAGGAGAATTCAGACAGGGATTATTGAAACTATTAATATAGTAAGGGCTGTATGGAAACAAAGGACATTATCCAAGAACAGGAAGGTATTGTGAACAGAGAGGTAGACACTTTACCAAAAATGCAAAATTACATAAATGAAAACAACAATAGAAATGAAGGTTGCCTTGATGGGCTCATCACTTGACTGAAGAATGTACAGAAGTAATCA
Source organism: Tamias sibiricus (assembly GCA_025594165.1). Taxonomy (NCBI): domain Eukaryota; kingdom Metazoa; phylum Chordata; class Mammalia; order Rodentia; family Sciuridae; genus Tamias; species Tamias sibiricus. Next base: position 64,818,140 of record CM046659.1, read on the forward strand.
GTAAGCTTGAAAATAGGTCAACAGAAACCTCTTGGTCAGAAACACAGACAGAGAATGAAGAAATGAAAAATGAAAAATAATATAAACATAGCATCTGAGAATTGTGAGACAATACCAAAAAAAGCAACATGCACATAATTGGAATACCAAAAAAAAGGAAAGAGGACAGAAAAATTTGAGGTAATGGTCAAAAGTTTCCAAAATTAATGGCAAATACTAAGCATTAGATATAGACAACTCAGATATCATCAAGGAGGATAAATACCTATCCAACCTAAAAATCAAAAACAAACAAAATACAGAAATGAAATACAGGTCCTCTGATTCCAGAGACATTAAACGATACACAGGGAATACTACACGCAATTGTATGTTTACAATTTCATTATCTCTTAAAAACTACTAAAGTTTCACACAAAGAGAAACATATAATAAAGCAGTAATTTAAAAAGATTCAAAGGTAAGAAAAGATCACAAATATGTCTTAAAGAAAACAGAACTTCTTAGTAAATATTACACTTTATCTGCTTTAGATTTTAACAATCTATAACTGTCAGTATGTGAATACATGTCAGAAAGAGAGAGCAAATGTAATACTGTAAATTAATATTTCCTTTAAATCATTAAAACAAATGTTCCAATATATTTTTCTCCGGTATTCTGAGATTATACTTTTGGAGATTATACCAATACATATTGAGATTATACCTTTGGAGAGCTTTCAAATGGTTCATGTTTTTGTCATATAGAATTATATATTTTCCTATATTTTGTATTTAATTTGAAATAAATGTGTACTTCAAAATTTACTTGTACTTAAATAGTCATCTCCAAACAAAATTTTAGCTTTCAATTTTGAATATGATTTTTTTTTTTTTTTTTGGTACCAGGGATTAAACTCAGGGGCACTTGACCACTGGGCCACATCCCCAGCCCTTTTTTGTATTTTATTAGAGACAGGGTCTCACTGAGTTGCTAAGGGCCTCGCCATTGCTGAGGCTGGCTTTGAACTCAAGATCCTCCTGCCTCAGCCTCCCAAGTGCTGGGATTACGGGCATGAGCCACTGCGCCCAGCTGAATGTGAAATTTTTGAAACCAAATAACCCACAGTATTTTCCTTAGGCAGATATTGACATTTCTGAACTAATTTCTGTTGAAATGGACCTTTTCTTTGGCTTTTTAAAAAATTTGTTTTAATTAGTTATATATGACAGTAGAATGTACTTATGCACTTTGATATATCATATACAGATGAGATATAATTTCTCATTTTTCTTAGTGTACATGTTGTAGAATCATATTGGTCATGCAGTCACATAAATACATAAAGTAATAATGTCTTGGACATGCTTTAATAATGCATTGAGTCACAAATCATACATTGTGAAAAACATTACATGTTTTTTAGATTTATTCATTTATGTAACCTCTTACATGTATTATTTTTGTCATAGCAGCTTTTGTTTAAATTCATATGATGGAAATTTAGTTTAAATGAAACTATGTTTCTAACAAAAGTACGAATAGATAAATTCATATTTTGGAGTAAGTGATATAAATTTAAAATCATATATAATTAGTTCCAGAGTGGAGTCAGATATCGACTCATTTCATATGTGTTTTAGGAAAAAAATAAAACCTGATTCTGAAGCAAGCTTAGAAACTGAACACAATATAAAATGGAGTTTAATGAGTTTGCCATACCTTTTATTTCCCATATTAATTTAGTCTATATTTTCAATTTAATTAGCAATAGAATGAACTACAGCATTCTATATACTAATCAATACAGCATGTGTTGACACTACATGTCTGAAATTGTGCTATAAAATGTATAATAAGGAAAACATTCCCCTCCAAATATTTATATAATGGCTTCAAAATGCAGTGTAGGGTACAGTCCCTTCAGTAAATTCTACTATATTATACTATTTCTTGGAGACTTAATATCTAACTTTCTGTCTCCAAAGAAGATAATCAATAAATTTTTAATTCCTTGTTATTCATAAAGTTAGCAAGTTATGCTCTAGAGAGCAAAGATATTTATTGGTGGTTAGGAATGGTTTATCATTCATCAAATCCTCTACTCATTTTGCTATACAGGAAAAAGTACACAGCTGTCCAGAAACTGTATACTTTCTGAAGTTGTAATAGAATTCAAGGGAGTTTTTTTTTTTTTTTTATTTTAGTAAATACAATTGAATGATTTAAATTTATCTCCAGTAAAATTTGCTATCTACAACCAGATATGATTTCTCCATGTGCTTCAATCATATTCTGTTGCTTCAAAGAGAAAGGAATGTGCATGTTACCAAGATCCAACAATCATAAGCTTCTCAAACTTACTAATGGAGATAGAATCAGGATTGTGATTATCTTCCAAGTAGGGCCAATCACTCAGTTTTTACTTATAAAAATTCAGAAACAGATGGTTTCTCTATTTCCCTTTTAAAGTAAAAGGTATTACAAATTAGATCAGAGATGTCAATTAATGACATATCTTGTGCCATTTGGTAAAAAAATGAGTCATAATGGAACTGAATAGAGATAAATACAGCTTCTATAAGCTCTTTGATCTATTGCATTTAGCATAAGTTTCCTCTGACACTTAAGATTTTTCAATTATATAATCTAATTTTCTTTTTCTCTTGAGTTTTGAACTTTTACTTTCAGAGTTCCAGAAGAAAGTACCATGCTACAGACTTGTTATTTTTTCCAATTATATTTAATTTGGGTGTCATATTTTATTTACAAATGAAATATATAAATTAAAATATGGAAAACTCTTGATCATTCTTCCAAAATTCATTTTTCCAAAATCTTCCCAATTTTACAAAATTACAAGTTTTGTCCAATGGCTCAAACCAAGAACTGCATAGTCATCCTCAAGTTTGTGTTTTTGACTTCCATATCCAATACATCAGCAAGGCCTGGAGTCTTTACCTGAATCGTATACCTGATCTCTGTGTTTCATTCTTTTTGTCTACCATTACTACAGCCGAAGACTCTTACCTGATTTTTCTAGTCCTAATCTGGTACCTTTCAAACCATTCTCTCCATAACATTTTGTATTTTGTTTATAAATTAAAAATGGATACATGCCAATTCTTGATAATTTTCTTCAGTTGATTCTCATCATATTTATAAGAAAGTTTAATTGACAAAGCCAAAGAGCAAAATTTCTGTACAAACATTTTTGTTCACCTCTTTATTTTCAGAAGAAAATAATGACAGAATAGGTTGGTTTAAATGGATTTCAAGTGAATATAGTGTGGACTTATGGAATCTAAACTAGAGCTAAGTGCTGGGAACTGAGACCAGAGTAATATGATAGTTAAAATAATAATAATAAAAAGAGATGGTGATTAATTGCTTAGAAAGTTGGATAAAATTGAAGAAGTACTGTCTACAGGTATATGAATAAATGATCCTGAAGTTTAGACCATGATAGTGAAGTAACCACCTGTTTGAAATGAAAATATTGGTATTTTTAAGGTATTGACTATGAAAAGGTGTAGAATAAAAATATAAGTGTTTTTGAGTTGTGATGGAGGGAAAGCAGTTCATTTGAAGTGGATGAAGAATTGAGGGGCCCAAATAGATACTGACAATGGATCAGGCATGTGGAAGAAAAGGAAAGTATGTGTGCTGATGTGCACATGCCGAGTTGGAGGGGAAGCTGGCAAGCCAAGGGAGAGGGACACCAAGGATGTGGGCAAGCATTAGGATATGGGGAAATGAGAGAAAAAAGAAGAGTAATCCTAAAGTTGTTTCAAAACAGAGGTTGTTTTTCAAAGAAAGAGTAAAAATAGTTGAGAAACAGTGTAACAGATAATAAATTCACCTGCAGACCCCTGGCATGGTGGGTGCCGGACAAGTTAAAAATCTTTTACTAGAATAGCATAGAACAGCAATTTCTTCAGGTAAATTTGGGGTTTGCGTTAAAGCATGGAGAGAAGGGAATCTTCAGAGAAGAAACTGAAAATATCAGCAAATGTCATTTGCTAATAATATCTTAAATTTCCAAGATATTGGTAGAAAAGTTTCTATATGCACAAATAACAGTTGGAATTAAATGTCATATATTAAAAAAAAACCAACATTTTAAGGGTAACGATGTATTTTATGATGGTTGAAATAAAAGCCATGACATTTTGGAGAAGATCAAGGTAAATGGAATCATTCCTTATGCCACCTAGAAAACATCTGAAGAATCAATATCAACTTGTAAATAACTAAGATAATTTGCAGATCTACAACCCTATATTTGGATTAGTTCTTGGTCAGAAGAGTGGAATTAGTTTTTCATTTATTTGCTCTTCACTTACTTTTGTCTTCCCTAGTGAGTTATTGGTTATATGAAGAAACTAAACAACAACAACAACAACAAGACTTTCATCCAGAACTGAGCTTCAATTAACTTAGAGTAAGAATGGATGTCAGGAGTGGTGACTGAATTAGGATCCTTGAGCTATCCTGCGATAGAGGCAATGCCTTTCTTGGGAACTTTCAGTGTGAAGATGCTAATTAAAATATTGCCCAGTTGCTATGGTGATGTCCTATAGCTGGTTTTGTGTGCCACAGAGCTCTCAGTTCTTGACCTTGAGGTTCAGACACCAGCTGCCCAGGGATAGAGAGTTATAGGTGAAAGTTGGTAATCATAATTGGGCTTCTCATACCTATGTCCTTGGTTGTGCTTGTTCTGAAGAAACTTTCTCACAATAACCCTTTTGATATTAAAACCTTTCTTATAATGACCCTTTTTATGTTAAAAACAAAAAACAAACAAAAAAAAGCCCTTTTGATGCTGAGTGAGCTCTGGGTCATCTATCCCTCATCAGGGAAGGGAGAACCACTAGGTTCAGCTTTTCTCTGTGTGTCTGTCATTTTTTCATCCCCTCACCTCCTGGTCCAATTACCGGAATTAATGGCCATGAAATTCTTGACAAATAGATCACTGAGCTTTGATTAATTTTGAGAAGAATGGGTATTGTGTAAAACAAATCCTGATCTGAATTATCCACAATAATGAAATGTGTATCTCATTTCATAACTAAAAACAAGAGCATCTTTGGTCTCAGTATTAAGATATTCTCTATGAAACAGCACAGTGAATATTAGCGAAGCCACATTAATTTAGTTATATGTACATAGCAAGAAGGAATATGTTCTGCATTTTTCCTATAATTATTTTTTTTATGAAACGTGCACTGTATTTTCCTTTATTTTTGTTGGTTCTAAGATTATTTTTCCTTAGCTATTAGTAAGTAGTTTGATTTTCTATATTTGAAAATCTGAAGTCTATAAATTGAAATTAAAAGTCTAAATTAGAAAGCACTTCAAGCCGGGCGTGGTGGCGCACGCCTGTAATCCCAGCACTTGGGAGGCTGAGGCAGGAGGATCGCGAGTTCAAAGCCAGCCTCAGCAATGGCGAGACACTTAGCAACTCAGTGAGACCCTGTCTCTAATAAAATACAAAAAAGGGCTGGGGATGTGGCCCAGTGGTTGAGTGCCCCTGAGTTCAATCCCTGGTACCAAAAAAAAAAAAAAAAAAAGAAAGGAAGGAAGGAAGGAAGCACTTCAACTAATAATATTATATGAAACAGCAAGTAGCTAAAAAAATGTACTTAGAAAAATAAGACCAGCTACATTATGTGAAATTGGATTTATCAGCTTAAATATCATTAAGGCATTTAACATGTATATGTTTAGTACATTAGTATGTATTTTTAAAATCCAAACAATATACATCTCCTACTTAAATACCATGAAAAAATAAGACATTTTGATACTAATCAGCCAAAAATATCAATAAATTAGTTGCTTCACTAAAAGATCTATAAAAATTAAGTATTCATTAATTAAATTCATTAATAAAATAATTACAATAATTATTCCACATTTTCTCTATGAAGAAAGTAAAATCAGAGGAAAAGGTATCAAAAATACAAGGAAATCTAACACCATTGAAATAATAGCTCAACAAAGAAGTAGGTGTTGAAGTTGTATCCAACAGAACATTTTAGAAACACCAAGATTTTGTTGAACGTTTAATCTAATAGATCTCTCACAACCAGTTGGTGACTTTCTTTAACATGCTCATGTTCACTGTTCACGCCATTTTATTAAAAGTGTACTTTATACAATCCATTTTGCAAGAGTAGAAACCTAGAGGAAAATCAAATGAGCTAATTGAAGAAGAAGATGAGAGGACTATTGTTAAGTACATTTTACAAGAAAATTGTGCTCTAAGGAGAGTTTCCTTAAAATGATGACATGGATAGAGTGAAATTATATAGATAGTGGTGACTTCAGAGAAAACAATAAAAGTAGGTCTGAGGAGAATAATAAGCCAAGGATATGCTTTTAGATGAAAACTTTATCTCCGGAGTTGAGAGTAACTACATAATACAATCACATCTACTCCTTGAGTTAACAGGATCATTATTAACAAATGGTAAAATATCACTGAGCAAATGTGTAAGACATTACCAATAAGAAGATATAAGAAAATTCCTAAATAAAACACTAACAAACTGATCTAAGAGGTGATTCCCATTCCAGTGAGCTTCCAAAGGTGCTAGCTGATACAGCTCAAACAATTGGAAAAATTAAGGGTACAATAACTTAAATAAAAATTATGTGACTGCTTGTATAAAGATCCCAGGTGAACCAACAAGAAGATGATCTAGTATAAATATAGAGCATACTTTCGGGAAACTAATGTTTTTCTACAGAGTAGTAATAACCAGTGTGACATTAAATTTTAAAAAATATATTACTAATAGCATTAAAATAGTAAATATATTTCCAAATAAAAGCAAATAGGTTGGAATTACAGAAAAGATTTATAACATTTTTCTTAAATTTTAAAATAGCACAAAGGAAACATGACATGTTTCTGAAAGAAGAAACAGAATATGAAATATATATAGAAACACAGCTATGGAAATTTTGATACTGGAAGTATTTTGTTTTTTTAATTCTTGAGGAGTAAATAAGTAAGATGGATTAAAGTAAGTGACTAACCTGTCACATTGTTTGAATTTTGTGTATTTAAATTAATTATAAAAGAAATGATTGGTTGGAACTAGAGACTAGCCCTAATAAAAAATTTTGTATACTTAATATTTGTGTGAAATAATTATTTAAACATGTGTCTATAGTGTATTTACATATAAACATAATTTTCTCTAAAAACTGGAAAAATTCAATTAACATTAATATAGTTACTATAATTAATATTATATTGTTATGATAGTTAATATGACTTCATAATATGTGTCCTTAATAGGAGCTATTAAAAAGAGTTCATAGTTTGACTCATTAATATGACTTCATAAGAAAACACTAATCCCGCTATACAAATGGGTAATTTATGTGAATATCAATTTCCCCAAATAAATATAAATATCATTAAACATGTGGTAAATATTTAAAACATTGGTGGATGCAAAATGCAAACACACTATTTTTAAATTTAAAATTACACAAAATTTAGCACTCAACAAGGGAAATAATTAAGATTTGAATAAGAAAAGTACTTTTACAATGAACATACTTTGTATACAAACAGTGTTATGTAAAATGGTGCTCTGTATGTATATTATGAATTGTAATGCATGCCACTATTATATATACAACTTTGAATTTAAAAAATTAATTTTCTTAAATAAAAAAAAGAAAAGTACTTTTATAAATTGACAGCTGAAGTATAGAGTAATACTAATTGTTTTAACTGTGATTTCACAGAAAGCAGTTAAAATTAACAAATAATCTAGAAGTCATATATTTTTCATAAGTATTATTCCTAAATTTTGAATAATAAATGCATTAGTATAAACACATCTTAAATATAATTTCTACAATGTATAGTGCTTTAACTTCGAAAATTTTAGAGAGATGCACTTTCATGGAAAGAGAAAAACACTATTTCATTTTAATCCTGGATAAGGAACATACATAATCAACCCATAATATCTCAAGTAAAAAAAGCATGGAAGTCATCCAAATGTTTTGGAAATATTTCAAAAAGATATGACAGTTAGCTGGAGGATGTTATTATAGTAAAATAGGGTCAATTTGTATGAGTAAATATCATCAGTAATGAGTTGTAGCACATTAGATTTCAACAAATCCCTAACTACAGGTTCATACCTAATCAAAAATTCAAATAGGTCATAAGTAGGAAGAAAATGAAAAGAAAGGAGTGAGAGAGAGAAAGAGAATAAATAATAGGTAGGTGACGAGTGATAAGAAGAAAAAGCTATTATTTACTATCAAAATTTCCCAAATTTTTGCAATCATCATGCTATTTGATTTAGGCAAGGTTGATGAAAGGTTGCAAATAATTATTGTGTCTTAGCTCAAATTAAACAAACTATTAACAGTGCTTCAAAGTCTAAGTAGATTATACATTAATCACAAAGATTAAACAATACCTTTTCAATGAATAATCTGAATTTTATTGGAGCAAATCTCATTTTAATTAAGTGATCAAACTTAATATTACCAATAGTGGGGCAAGCTGACATCTTGCTTTCCAGTATGACACAATAAGAAAGAAAATATGTTACTTATGTAATATTTCTGCTCAGAAGGTATAATATGAATTTCTACATGAAGGAAAAATTATTCACATCCACACTGTAGAAGATGGACTTTACTCTATAAAAATGTTAATATCTTGGAAGACAAAGGATATCAAATTAAATGAGACTGAAATGTTGTTACAGGCACATGGTACATTGGATTATGTTAGGATGTTAAATCAAGAAATAAAAAGTATTGGAAAGAACATTGTTAGGATGAATGACTAATTTGAATATGTATTGCATAATAGATGGGATGTATCAATGTTAAATTCACTGAGTTTTAAAATTGATTGTGTTTATACAAGCTAACATTCATGTTAGGAAATTAGGAAAACCTGCTGAAATAGATTACTGGTTATAATATCTGAAACTTACTTTTAAATGATTTGGCAGACATACACATTTACTCAAACCCCACCCACAAATATATCAACAAACACACAATATGAAGGTAAATATGAATATAGAATACATATTGCATATGACATACAATATAATATAGCATTATATGACCACATAGTATATTATATATTAATAGTGACATCATATTATATTACACATGTAACATATGACATACACTTCTTTATGTAATAACTTGTGAATTTTATTTACACAAAAGTTTTAAAGCAAATATGATAACATTAATTTAGGTTAAAGTATACAATACTTATCCACAATCTTCTTTCAAGTTTGTTAATATATCCTGTTTTATTCAAAATAAATTTTAATGAATCATAAAGGAAAACAAAAAGTTAGAATTGTAAGTAGATGATTTTAGCTTGTGTATAAAATTAGTAATCAAATTTTCTGCTATATGTGTGTTTTTATTAAAATAGTTCCATAGACAATAAAAACTTTATGTCGTCTTATTTTTAAGTCCATCTTATAGCTCTTTTCACATGTTTCTAGAAAAAAAAATGTTATATGGTGTTACAGATTTCTTCTGCTCCTTCTGCAGCCCGTTTTACTCTGGATTCTGCTTAAATATCCTGATAAAAATGTTTCTGGTCCTTCTTTAAGTGACCACTAATCACATTGCTAAATTGCTTTCATTGCTATAGTACTCATAGATATACCTTGTTCCACCAAAACAATGACTTATCTTGGTTTAAATAAATATTTTTCAAAGAAAAGCAAAGTAAGCATAAGAATGTAGTGTTTGTGTACATAAACCATGTCAAAATATTTTTGACTTAGACAATTTCATGAATTTGATTATTTATGTTAAATAGTAACCAAATGAGCACATATCATTCTTTTTATTTTTAAGTTATATGATACATTTGTAAGCAAAATATAATAAGCTAGTCTTTTTTCTTCAATATTTTAAGACTAATACCAAGTAAATGGTAGTTTGAAAGTGTAGAATGTCTTGCTTTCAAATTATAGGTGAGGTTGTATATATCAGAGAAGGCAAGAAAATTACAGAAGAAACTTTACTGTTATTATAATTTTTTTACAATATATATCTCATGATGGTTATTCATAGGTTATTCAGATGGTTATTCATAGGTTATTCAGGAGTTATTCAGGAGAAATATATGTGTGTGTGTGTGTGTGTGTGTGTGTGTGTGTGTACATTTCTACTTATTTATTTATTTAATAACAGTTATTCAGGAAACCAGGCACTCTTCACAATTGAATGGATAAAGGAAATATGGTATATATACACAATGCACTCTTATTCAGCCATAAAAATGGAATTCTGGCCTTTGCTGGTAAATAGATGGAAGTGGAGAATATTATGCTGAATGAAATAATCCAGTCTCAGAAATTCAAATGTCAAATATTTTATCTCATATGCAGAATTTAGAGTAGAAAAGGAGGAAAATGGGGGCACCCCATGTAATTAGAAGGGAGATCAGTGGAGTAGATCAGTGGAGAAGAGGATTGAGGCCAAGGGAGTGTTAGGTCACTACTCAGCCATGATTGGCTGAGCAAGGAAAAGACAATGCAGGGTGACTGAAAGCCACTGTCCTATCTAACAGACAAGCACCTGGAAGATTGGGGCTTGGCATGTTAAAACCTCCTGCAGTCACAGATACATCTCCTAAAGGAAAACTATTGTTTCAAGATTGTGTGACACCCTACCAAATAGCCTGGACCCTTCCTTATCACAGAAATCTTGTGGTAACCCCCCTTCACCTTGAAAATTAAATATCAAGACCCTCACAAAGAAAACGTGATGGGGCTATTCAAAGGATAATAAGCCAATTTAAGTGGGCAGGAAATTGAGGCATAAACAGGGCAGCTCCATAACAAACCCACTAACAAGGAAGAGAAATTGACACAGAATCAGGAGGGTTCATTTCCTTAAAATCTCCAACTCTGGACGGCATACCATCTTCTTTTAGAGGTGGTCCATGCAGTTCTACCCTGTCAGTCAAAAGTCAAAATGTGGACTCTTGAGTGGGACTCTGGAAACTTCCCTGGGACTTTCAATAAAACTGGAGTACTGGAGAACTGTGCCATCTTTCTCCTGTCTGATATGATTTTCTCTCTCCCTTAAGAGTGTGTCCCATTCTCTTTCTTATCCCTTCTAATAAACTCATGCCTGTTACTCTGAGCGACATATAAAATCTTTTTTATTTGGTTGCAAAAATTGGAGTGAAAAGAGGGTCTTTGCATTCCTCAGTTTCAAAAAAGGCCTTAACCCTATAACAGGTGGAAGGAAGGAGGAATTTTGAAATAAAATTTACCTAGTTATGCTATTTTTATATATGAATAAACCACAGTAAGTTCCACCTATGTGATTTTCTATAAAGCACAAATTTAAAAAAATAATAAATAGCCAGGGGTGGTGATACACACCTGTAATTCTAGCATCTCAGAAGGATGGACAGGAGGATCATAAATTTCAAGGCCAGCCTCAGAAACTTAGTGAGGCCCTAAGCAACTCAGTGAGACCCTGTCTCAAAATAAATAATAAAAAGGGATGGGGGTGTAGCTCAGTGGCAAAGCCCCTGGGATCAATCTCCAGTACATACATACATACATACATACGTATAATAAATAAATAAATAAAATAGGAATAAGATAAAATAGGAATAGAGGAAGAAAAGTGGAAGTACTTTGTACTGAAATGGGGCAAATTATATTCCATGCATATATGGATGTGTTAAAAGAAATCCCACTACCATTTATAATTAAATGCACCAATTTAAAAAAAACATTAAAATTTTCAAAAATTAGTGATACATTATGTTGAAAATATTTAAATGACTTTGGGCTCTGATTTCTATTATGTATACAATTAAGCATAAATCTTTTTAATACAAATAATCAATATTTTATTGTATTTTTACCAAAGGTTATGCAAAGTTTTCATTTGGATATTCAAGATAAAAAATGAAAAAAATTAACAATCTTTGCTATTTCTATTCTATGAAACTTTGCCACAACATATATTATCTGCTCTCACATTTCAAATAAATAAGAATGTATAACAGCTTCAAAATTGCGTAGTTGTGAAACAATTTTCTTTTTGATTTTAGAAATCATACCATTATTTACTTGATATTATCTCTTACTATATATGTGTGTTCTATGCACACATGTTACTTCATGCAGAGGACTTAATGGAAAAAAATGTGAAACTTACTAAAACCTTCTCAATGAGGGGTAATTTCATTGTTATTCCATGAATCAGGAAAGCCTACAAAGATATTTCAGAGATGTTGAACAATAATATGCTGCTGTCAGCTTGAGTTGCATACATAGATGAAGTCCCCACATTTCAGTTTTATAACACTGAGTAAGGAAGCATAAAAGTAGTTTCCAATCTGTAAGAATTGCTAGTTAAAATCTGCTTCATACTCCAGGTTAAATCCCTGTTTGAAACATGACATCTCAAATATATTTTATGAGCAGCTAGAGACAATGGGAGAAAAACAGTTCATTCTTTTATTTTTTTTTAACAAAGAAAGTTATGGCAAACTTAGTGGTCCCTGAGGTAACTGTTTCCTTGCTGAATGTCAGCAGGAGAACATCCTTAGCATCAAGATACATTTCTCCATTTCTGATAGGTGGTCCTTTTTATCTCAGAGCAGATAACAATGCATCAAGGCCTTATTAGGAAAATTAAACCTAATTCTTGTGATGTTTTGTTACCTAATTTTGTTGAAATAATCATATTCTACAAGGCCTAAAAATAAAAATCAAACAAGACAATGAGAAATAGTTATTTTTCATTCATTAAAATGCTCTCTCTCTCTCTCTCTCTCTCTCTCTCTCTTTTGTTCTAATTAGTTATACATGACAGCAGAATGCATTTCAGCTCACTTTTACACAAATAGATCACAACTTCTCATTTCTCTGGCTGTATATGACCACAGTCACATTGTTCATGCAATCATACATGTACATGTACATGTACATAGGCTAATAACATATGTCTCATTCTACTATGCTTACCACCCCACAACACCCCTCCCTTCTCACTCCTCTGTACAAAGTTCCTCCATTCTTCCCTAACACACCCACCCCGAGTATGGATTAGCATCCACATATCAGAGAAAATATTCATCTAGTTGTTTTTTGTTGATGTTGTTGTTGTTTTGTTTTTTGGTTTTTTTTTTTTTTTTTTTTTTTTTTTGGTATTGGGCCACATCCCTATCCCTTTTTTGTATTTTTATTTAGAGATAGGATCTTACTGTGTTGCTAAGTGCCTCACCATTGCTGAGGCTGGCTTTGAACTTGAGATCCTCCTGCCTCAGCCTCCCAAATGCTGGGATTACAGGTGTGCACCACTGAGCCCAGCCATAGCCTCTAATTTTATGGGATTGGGTTATTTCACTTAGCATGATATTTTCCATCTCCATCCATTTACATGCAAATGCCATGATTTCATTCTTTTTTTAAGGCTGAGTAAAATTCCATTACAAGTAAATACCACATTTTCTTTATCCATTCATCTGTTGAAGGGCATCCAGGTTGGTTCAATAGTTTAGCTATTGTGGACTGAGCTGTTATAATCATTGATGTGGAAGCATCAGTGTAATATTCTGATTTCAAGTCCTTTGAGAATAAACAGAGGAATGAGATAGCTAGGTCAAATGGTGGTTCCATTCCAATTTTTCTCAGGAATATCTATACTGCTTTCTTTCCAGAGTGGTTTTAACAATTTGCAGTCCCACAAGCAATGGATGAGTGTACTCTTTCCTCTACATCCTTGCCAACATTTATTGTTGCTTATATTCTTGATAATTGCCATTCTGATTAGAGTGAGATAAAATCTTAGAGTACTTTTGATTTGCATTTCTCTAATTGCTAGAGATGATGAATAGTTTTTCATATATTTGTTGACCAATTCTGTATCTTCTTCTGTGAAGTGTCTGTTCAGTTTCTTAGCCCATTTATTGATTGGGTTATTATTATTTTTTTTTTCTTTTTTGGTGTTGTTCTTTGATTTCCTTACATGTCCTGGAGATTAGTACTCTATTTGATGTGAGTGTGGTAAAGATTTTTCTCTCATTCTGTAGACTCTCTCTTCATGTTATTATTTCCTTTGCTGAGAAGAAGCTTTTTAGTTTAAAATCCATACCATTTATTGACTCTTGATCTCATTTCTTGCACTTTAGGAGCCTTGTTAAGGAAGTCAGGTCCTAAGTCAACATGATGAAGATTTGGACCTACTTTTTCTTCTGTTAGGCATAGGCTCTCTGATCTAATTCCTAGGTTCTTGATCCACTTTGAGTTGACTTTTGTGCAGGACGAGAGAGAGGAGTTTAATTTTATTTTTCTATAAATGGATTTCCAGTTTTCCCAGCACCATTTGTTGAAAAGGCTATTTTTTTTCCAAAGTATGCTTTTGGCTGCTTTGTCTAGTATAAAATAACTGTATTTATGTGAGTTTGTCTCTGTGTCTTCTATTCTGTATTACTGGTCTATATGTCTATTTTGGTGCCAATATCATGCTGTTTTTGTTATGATAACTCTGTTGTATAGTTTAAAGTCTGGAATTGTGATGCCCTTGCTTCACTCTTCTTGCCAAGGATTTATTTGGCTATTCTGGGTCTCTTGTTTTTACAAATAAATTTCATTTGCTTTTTCTATTTCTATGAAGAATGGCACTAGATTTTAATAGGAATTGCATTAAATCTGTATAACAATTTTGATAATATGGCCACTTTGATAATAGTAATTATGCCTATTCAAGAACATGAAACATTTTTCCATCTTCTAAGGTCTTCTTTAATTTCTTTCTTTAGTGTTCTATAGTTTTCATTATAGGGGTCTTTTACCTCTTTTGTCAGATTGATTCCCAAGGTTTTTTTTTTTTTTTTTTTTTTTTTTTTTTTTTTTTTTTTAGGCTATTGTAAAAGGGGTAGTTTTCCTAATTTCTCTGTCAGAGGATTCATCACTGATACATAGCAATGTGTTTGATTAGTGGGTGTTGATTTTATATCCTGCTACTTAGCTGAATTAATTTATTAGCTCTAGAAGTTTTCTGGTGGAATTTTTTGGATTTCCTTAATATAGAATCATGTCACAGGCAAATAGTGATAATTTGAGTTCTTCTTTTTCTATTTGTATTCCTTTAATTTTGTTTTCTGTCTAATTGTTCTGCCTAGAGTTTCCAGGACTTTGTTGAATAGAAGTGTGAAAGAGGGCATCCCTGTCTTGTTCCAATTTTTAGAGGGAATGCTTTCAATTTTTCTCCTTTTAGAATGATATTGGATTTGGGCTTAGCAGAGATAACTTTTACAATGTGGAGTTCCTACTATCTCTAGTTTTTCTAATGTTTGGAACATGTAGGGGTGCTATAGTTTGTCAAATGCTTTTTCTACATCTCTTGAGATGATCATATGATCTTTATCTTTAAGTCTATTGATGTGATGAATGATATTTATTTATTTCCATATGTTGAACAAACCTTGCAGCCCTGGGATAAATTCCACTTGATAATGGTGCACTATCTTTTTCATTTATTTTTGTATGTGATTTTCCAGAATTTTAGTGAAAATTTCTGCAACTCTGTTCATCAGCGATATTGGTCTGAAGTTTTCTTTCCCTGATGTGTCTTTGTTGGGTTTTGGTATTATGGTGATACTAACCTCATAGAATGAATTTGGAAGGGTTTCCTCCTTTTGTATTTCATGGAATAATTTGAGGAGTATTGGTGTTAGTTCTTCTTTAAAGGTCTTGTAGAACTTGTCTGAGAATCCATCTTGACTTGGGTTTTTCATATTTGGTAGGTTTTTGATGGCATCTCTTATTTCATTGTTTGAAATTGATCTGTTTAAATTGTGTATTCTCCTGAATCACTTTGGGTAGATCATATGTCATAGCTGAAAACAATGAAAGTGAAACAAAAAAAATTAATACAAAAAATTGACAAAACAAAAAGTTAATTATTTGAAAAAATTAAATAAAATTGACAAATCATTAGCCACACTAGTGAAGAGAAAGGGAGAGAAAACTGTAATTACTAAAATTCATAATGAAAAAGGAAATATCATGATGGATTACACTACTTAAATACAAAAGATAATTAGAAACTATTTTGAAAAAAAATTTTTTTTTTGGTACTGGGGATTGAACTCAGGGGAACTCCAAAACTGAGCCACATTCCCAAACAAATTTTATATTTTATTTAGATACAGGGTCTCACTGAATTGCTTGACATCTTGCCATTGCTGAAGCTGGCTTTGATCTCATTATACTCCTGCTTCAGCCTCCTGAGCCACTGGATTACAGGCATGCGCCACTGTGCCTCACTTTATTTTGAAAATTTGTACTCCAATAAAATAGAAAATCTCAAATACATTGTCATTTAATTTTTTTATAAAATAAATTGTATACATGTTGTATAGTAGTTTTTAGCTACTTCATGAATTAGTGTAATAAAAATTAGTATCCTTCTTGCTAGTATATAATGACAGGGACCAGGCTTACATGTGATTTTTTTTTCTTTTACTGGGAAAAAACCCTATGATGCAAATAATATGCCAAACAACAGTTTCCAAAATATTCAACATTAATTACAGAAGAACTGTGATTGCTGAAACAGAAATTGACTAAGGTGAATACAGTTATTGCAAAATTTTGAACATTGAATTAGTCATGCAGAATCCAGTTTCCTTCCTGAGTTGAATTGGTACTGCTAAAAGTCTAGTTTGTGTTATCCTCCTAATTAAGGTCAAAATTTTATTTTTTAGTAAGTGTTCTTTACAGCACCAAGTTTTAAAACATCATTAAGCTTAATATTTAATAAGTTGTATTATGTTTGATAGTAGCCATAATAACAATAGCTGTAACAGGATAATAATGAAGGATAAATTATTGCACATATATTTAGTATGTAGAATAACAAAACAATCTACAATTCTCTTGACCATGAGTCCTCAACAATTTTACCAACTGCTCTGTGAAATGATGAGATAATATATTGTAGATGTCAATTGATAATTTTACAAATGTTTCAAGTAATTTGATAATAATATTTAAATGTAAGCAATAGCTCCACCACCAAATTTGGAGATAATAGAGATATAGAAGAATATCTGAAAATTTCAAGAGAATTTAGAGTTATATACTTAGATGTATAAACAAACATATAGTTATTTATTTTATTATTAGAAAACAATCACAGTTATAAATGTAATTGTTTTAAGTTGTCCTAAATAATCTATTTGGATGATTTGACTCTATGATTAGTTATATAGGATTTTTTTCCTAGCTAAAATATACAGAGGAAAATGATATATTTTCAGCATATTGGTTACTTGCAAACAAGTCTGTCCTTGAAAAGCAAAATGGATCTCATGCATAAATAGATCTCATGAAACAAAGATTTATCAAGTAGTTTCTTTGAATTAGAAAAAAAATCTGTATGACTGCAGTGTTTGATAGTTAAAACACTTCCACTTGTGTACAAAAAAAGATATTGGCTTAAAAATTTTATATGTAATATAAAACACGAAGTCTTCCTTTTTTAATATAAAATATCAAATTACATTGAGCTTGGTGTAATATAGGATGAATTCTCCCCACCACCAAATTCACGTGTCAAAATTGTAACACCTGGTACAGGGAATGTGATTATTTTTAGAGATAGGGTCTTAGATGTAATTAAGTCAAAATGCAATAATTGGGGTGAACTCCAATTCAATATGATTGATGTTCTTATACAAAGAGGTTAAGACAAAGATACAGAGAAAAGTTCACTTGTAAACATAGGGAGAAGATAGCCATCTGCAAGCCTGAGACCAGCCCTGCAGGCACCTTAATGTCAGTTTTTAGCTTCCAGAATTGTGAGAATATAAATTCAGGGTGTTTAAATCATTCAGTGTGTTGTGCTTTATCAAAACAGTGATAGCAAATTAATACATGACATGAAGTTAATAATTCAAACAGAGAAAAATTATTATTTTTCCTGAATATTTTTCTTACAATTCAAAAAATATTCCTCATCCATTAAAGTGTTTTAAAAGTTTCATTTCTCAGTTTGACTGACTAATACAATTCATGCTTTCCAATCGAAACAACTACATAATTATAGTAAACAGGTAAAGCAAGCATATTCAAGAATTGATCAATAAATTCAAATCCTTGATTCTTGAAACTATATATCATATAAAGTAAATCCCATTATTGCTACATCTTTTTGTATTGAATTCACTTATAAACTGTAATACAGGAGCTTGAAACATAGTGGATTAACAGATTCATAGAGATCATGTAGTAGAGACTGGTATTTTGACAGTTGTTGGAACTTTAATTTTTAAGATAGGTTTCACAGGGAAACCTTACTAAATGTTCCCTAGAGGTCTTTTTGGGAATTTGTCCCAGAACCTTAAACATGATCGTTAGATTGTTGCAAACTAGGACTTTACAACACCTAGAAGAGTTGGCTCCACTGGGATTAAAACTCAAGCATTAACAACAGAAGTCATGCAATTGAAATTCTGACTCCTGCATATAAAGAAATCCCTAAGAATCCTAGGAAATGAGAATTTTACCCTTGTAAAACTATGCCATAAGAGTAAGGAGTACCTCCTAGGTCTTGGTTTTAGTCAGCTTTTCGATGCTATGACTAAAGGACCTGACCAAAACAACTGTAGAGGAGGAAAAGTGTATTTAGGGATTCATGGTTTCAGAGGTCTCAATCCACAGACAGCAGGCTCCATTTCTTAGGGCTCAAGGTGAGGCTGAACATCATGGAAGAAGAGTGTGGCAGAGAGAAGCAGCTGAGATGATGATCAAGAAGCAGAAATATTTCCACTTGCCAGATACAAAATATATACCCCGAAACCACACCTTCAATGCCCCACCTCTTCCAGCCACACCCATCCCCCTCAATACCACTCAATTAATCCCATCAGGAATTAATTCACTGATTAGGTTAAAGCTCTCATAACCCAATAATTTCCCCCTCTGAATTATTTTGCTTTGTCTCAAACATGAGCTTTGGAGGACAACTCACATACAAACCATAACAGTCATTATGCTAAATTCAAAACAAAATAGAATTATCTTGATAAAAGTCTAAAATAATTTTAAAAATCTATCAGTAACTGACAAATCTAATGTCATTTAAAGAAACATGAAAGAATATAGAATCACAAAAAATATGATTTCTAATATGCAACAGAAATTAATATGTCATGAATGATAGAGATTTAGTTTCATTCGTCTGCATGTGATTATGCAAATTTTCCTGCACCCTCAAATGAAAAGACTGTCCTTCTCCACTGCATGTTCTTAGCACCTTTGTCAAACATCAGTTGGTGGTAGATTATATTGTTTCTCTAAATAAGACAATAATTGGCCAACAGAGATGTTCAATATCACTTGTTATCAAGGAAATGCAAATAAATACCATAATGAGCTATCACCTGACTATAGTTAGCATGGCTATTTTCAAAAAGTCAAAAGATCTCCAGTGCTGGTGAGAATATGGATAGAGTCCTTGCACACTGTCCATGTCATTGTACATTAGGACAGTCATTATAGGAAACAGCATGGAGGTTCATCAAAATTTCAAAAACAGAACTACCACGATTCAGCAATCCCACTACTGAATGTATATCCATAGAAGTAAGTCAGTATGCCAAGGAGACATCTACACTCCCATGTTCCATGGTCTTTCCAGTACTATTCACAATAGCCTGAATGGAAACAACTTATAAGTTCATAACAAATGAATGAACAAAGAAAACACTGCACATTTAAGCAATGGAATACTATTTAGTCATAAAGAAATGAAATCCTGTCATTTGCGACAACATGGATGGAACTGGAGATGAGTCTGATAAGAGAAATAAATCAGGTACAAAAAGATAAGTACTTCACCATCACACTTATTTGTGTAATCTAATAATTTGATCACATAGATGTTAAGAATACAATGGTACTTAGGAGAGCCTGAGGAGAGTAGGTGGCAGTATAGAATGGGGAAAGCTAATATATGGGTATCTAGTTAGAATTAGATAGGAACAAGAAATTCTGGTATGGCATTGCACAGTAGGATGTCTATAGATAATGGTTGTGACCTGCATATCTAAAAGGCTAGAAGGAATTTGAATCTTTTCACCACAAACAAGTATGAGATAGATATGTTTAACCTGGTTTAAACATTACACAATGTATCAAAACATCACATTAACCCATTAATATGTAAATTTTTTCATGCACTAGTTAAAACTAAATATAATAATGTGCAGTCAAATTTAATTTTAATTAAAAAATAAAATATGTATTAGTTAAAACCTTATTTTCATCATTCAGCATCATGGTGACCACAACACAGTTATTATTATGAATACAAAAGTGAGTTTCAGTCACAAATCTGGTACTTAATCAGTTTATATGACTTTTGGTAACTTATAATCATTTTTAAGCTTCAGTTTATTTAGTTTTAGTATATTGATAACACCTCATAGACAGTGTTGTAATAAAGATCAAGAAGAGAATTCATACTAATTAACATGTTGTAAGTTCACAGTATATTTTCAGTGTTTAAAATAGCAACAATGACTATAATAACAGTACTCAAAATTGCTGCGTTACTTATATTAAAGGAGCCAAGGTCTTTAACTAACCCCCTTTCAGGGCCCAGAAGAAATCCCTTTCTGAGCGCAGAGAGGGATGGGGTTAGCCTACCTGGCGAAGACAGGCCCAGAGGGCAAAAGTCGCTGAGTGTCCTCTCCCCAGCTGTTTGATGGACACAAGGCCACACCCAGGGAGTTTTGGTCTGAAGCAGAGCCAAAGACTCAAATTTATTAAAAGGTGGTCTGTACTTATAAAGGCCCAGACATAACCAATTAGTGACCAGCAGGGCGGTTCCGATTCTCACAATGTGTCATAGCCACGCCCCCTACTTAGCCCAGGTCCTCCACAGGGCGTGGTAAGCAACCAGAGCCAGAGTTTCTCTGTCCCCTCGGCAGACAGCGTCGGGAATGTCCCCCCAAAAAAATAATTTGACATTAGGTCTTTTAGTAAATCATTAGGTTATTGTAGGTTGTGATCAAATATTTTTGTGACCTACACTGTAACACCAGTTAGGACATCTTTGTTTAGTTACATATGAATTATTTGGAGATACGAATAAGACATATGATAATGTAATGATGTATTATCACATAATAAAAATCTACAAAGTATTAAAATTCAGGAATTACACACATAGCATAGTCTGCGGAGAAGGATGTCCTTTATATACCAACAAATTTCAATCAGTTTGAAATAATATAAACAATAATATAAACAAGTAAACTAAAGTCAGGTGATTAAGTTCATTGATATTTACCTAGATTATTCCATTCAGTTCACTGAAAATTTTGCCATATATAGCCAATTTTAAATGGGTGAAACAAAACACATTAGGGAAAATAAAGATGGAGTTGGTTGGAGGGTCATAAGAAAAATAAGTGAGCATTAAAAATGTTAGAAAATGAAAGATAATTAACCTATAAAGTTCAATAAAAGATAACAGGGAAAATGTGTATAAACTCTCCAAAAGCTAATTATTACTAATAATGACAGGACTGTGATATGTTTGATTGCAGAGGAAGAATGAGATCGGGGTAGAAATAAAAGCACATCCTATGGTGGAATGATTAATCTTTATCAACACTAGTAAGACAGCTGATTAAAAACATCTAGCTCATATAGCAAGCAATTTTTAAAAATTTGCCAAATATAACAGCAGAAAGATGAGTTTGTTTGAAATCTAAATATAGATCAAATATGTAGACAATCTATCATAATTATTTATGTCACCATCATCTTTTATGTTGACATAAGCTGAAAACCTCTTCCCTAAAGTAATCATTCTGAACAGAATACTTTAGAATTACCTAAAAATACATAACACATACATTGGTTATAATTTAAAGTGTTCTTTGAAAAAAATGGCTTTTGGATTGTGAAAGAGTGGAGAACAGAAGTAGTTAGAAGTTTGGCCCCATGGGTCTAAAATTTTCTCTGAAGCTTATGTAATTTAAACACTTAATCTTTGAGTTTTACTTACCTCATTTGTGAAACAGATATAATGACTCTGTTCTGAAAGGGTAAAAATTAAAGACTTCATTACTATTAATTTTAGTCTTTTTAAAATGTTGAATTAATACAACATGGACACTTAAAAAAGGAAACAAAATTATAGTGAATCGTATCTAATTAAATCTCTGTAGCAAGATAACATACTTAGTGTAGTAAAATTATCCTTTCAAACTGACAGGATGGTAGGTCCATTTTAAAAAGTGTTCTTTGAATCTAACATATGCATTAAATATGTGCATAACACATAGCACATCGTACATATATTTAATATGTATATACATTGTGAATTTAGTATTAATTACAAATACACAGAGATGTATAAAAATACCGATTAACATGAATATGTCAGCCTGGTAAGTCAGAAAGCTATTCAAAATAATATTTTGAAAATATTTTAAATACAATAAGATTTATGATTTAGGTACACTTGCATTCAGGTGCTAAGTTTTAAAAGTATGATGTTTGGCAGGGGACTTTACCTCTAGGTTTCCTCACCAAAGGAAAAATAGGGAGCTCAGGGAATGGAATGATTGCACCTGAATGCTTCCAAGACTGACATGTAGTAGGCAGTCTTCAAACCTTAGCATCATGTGTGTGTGTGTGTGTGTGTGTGTGTGTGAGAGAGAGAGAGAGAGAGAGAGAGAGAATGGAATTTAACCAAAGGATGCTCTACCATTGAGTTACCTACCCAACCCTTTCATTTATTTTGAGGCATTGTTTCACTCAATTACTGAGGCTTCGAGGCTGGCCTCCAAGTTGTGATCCTCCTCTCAGCTTACTGAGTTACTTAGATACAGGTGTGCCCTGCTAACCTACCACCATTGGTTACAGCCACCATAAAGCACTCTTCGACCTGTTGGGACATTGCATTACTCGTTTCACTTCACTGCATTGAAACAAAGATGGAAGCTCCCTCTAAAAACAAGGACGCTTCAGTTTCCAAATGAAAATTTTCAGACATCTCTTCAAGCAAAGTATTTCTTTGGCTTGTACTGCTTATTCTGTACGAGAATTTTTAATAGTAAATAGTTCTTATTTCCTTAGAATAGTTAAGTTTACACTGTCTCTTTAGTAAGCTGGCAGGTTGGATCAAATTAAGCAATTTAAAAACATCACAATTTCTGCAATAAAATCTAAAAAGATCATTCTTTCTTATTTCCTTCCTATATTAAAAATCATGAAATCTAAATAAATTATTATTATCACTCTAGTGGGAGAATGTGGGAGGTAAATATTTTCATTCTTATTGTGTACTTAAATTATGCTTTTTTTTACCCACTAATTTTAATATACACTAGCTTGAAAAGATTTAAATTGAAAGGTCAACTTTAATTTATAGATAACTAAGTGAATTTGGCAACTTCAATTATGACATTTAATCTGCAAATAGATAACAGAACTTGGTAATAAAATGATAAATAGTTCACTATAAATAAATTAAAAATATTTTCACACTGATTATGTTAGGATGGTATTTCTTGTCTTTTTTTGTCAAACTGGAGAACCCTTTTAATTATTTCTGACTCTCTATTATGCTCCATTGTACAAAGTTAATTTTTTTTAATATGGACTAAATGAATAGTATCTCATATTCTTAAGTTCAACTTTCATTATTTTAACATTTATTTAAAAAATGATCACAGAGATAGGACAGCTTACTGTGAAACCTACTAAAATAAATATCTGTGATTTAGTAAATAAAGGTTTGTAAAGTGCATGTCTATACCCACAAAAACAATTATTTGAAAGAAGAATATGCACATACAATTTATTGGACTAAACAGTTCTATTGTGATAATAAACACAGTGTAATAGTAGTCATTGATATGTGTGTCAGTAATACTTTTTCTTAAATAAAAATACTTTCTATGTTAAACCTATCAAAGTATACTTTATATATATTAACAACATAAATTTAGTCTCTATTTTGAGTTTGGATATTATGAGATATTTTTATTTTCTTCGCTATTCCCATAAGGATTTTGTTCTATAATAAGCAAGTTCAAATAAATGAATTTTTATTTAGAATTTATTTCTCTACCATATGAATATGCCCATATGTTATTGTCATTTGCATGTAACAAATTTATATTTCAGTATTTTACAGTACATGAGTTTTTTAAATAGAGCTTTTTGGTTTCTGGGAAACTAAAATCCAGATATGTTATACAAGTTAATTGTGCATGTGTCCTAAAGAGAAAAATTTAAAATAACAGAAAATATTTTGATCCTTAATAAGAGAAACCATCCCCAAACTCAAAAAGTTTGTATTATAAATTTATTTCTTTATTTTTACATGATTAATAATAAATATTTTAAAATTAATCTTTTTGGCATTATCATCTTTCAGGTTGTCAATGAAAATCTTCATGAGAGGAAACATTATTACCAGTTCAAAGATTTTTAAGCTTCATTGCTAATTGACTCTTCAGGAAAACCCAAATAAAGTCTGAATATCCATATTCATATATAGGAAGGAAATAATAATTAAATCAAATATTTCAAATTGAAAATCAACTTTAAACTAAACTGAATTAAATTTTTGCATTCATCATAATCTCAAAATAATGATAACATCTCTTAAGTAAATACTTAAAAATTCAGAAGAAAAACAATGAAAGAGAAATTCACAACAACAAAAAAAAATATATTAAGAGCAGAAAAACTCATAAGAATGAATAGAAGATTTAATCCAATATATGGAAAAGTATTAATTTAATTTTGAAAAATATAGCATTATATTAATGAAGCAGTCATCAGTTTTAGAAGAAAAATGTTAGACTTACTCATTTCTCACCTTATATATTAATAGACAAAAAAGAATAAATGTTCTCACAATTATAATTTTTAAAAAAGAGAAACAATTTTTCCTGTTTTTGTTATATAAATACATAAGAGAATCCTAAATAACTCATATAGTTAAACAGAGAGACTTACATTTATCTTTAAGAATCAGCTAGTGAGATTATTAAACTGTACTGTCTCATATGACACTCCTGCTGACTATGAACCTCCACATCCAGGAGTCCAGAAATTTATAAACTTTTTAAAGTAAACATCCCAGAAGAATAAGAAGAAAGCAACCAGGAACCCATTTCTGAAAAAGAATAGAAGATAAAAACATTAAGTGTTAAAAAATAGTTTCAGAATCATAGCATTGAAGATTCTCTATATATGCTATAAAAAACTTATTTCCACTTAATTCACGGAACAGGCACATCACAAATATTACAAGTAGTTAGATAAGCCAATCCCAAAGAACTATAGACAAAATGTTTTCTATGGTATGTGGATGCTAATTCACAATAAGGGGAGGTGGAGAATAGAGATAATTTGGACTAGACAAAGGGGAGTGAAAGGAGGGGAGGAGTATGGGAGTAGGAATGATAGTAGAGTGAATTGAACATTATCAACCAATATGCATATATGATTACATGACCTGTGTAACTTTACATCATGTACAACCAAATGAGAAGTTATACTCCATTTATGTATGATCTTTCAAAAAATACTGGCATGTACAACTAATTAGAATAAATAAAATATATATGCAATAAAAAGATACACATCCGAATATTATCAGTTGGGTGGACTATCATAATTTATTTTGTATATAAATAAAATAAATTGGCACTTTTATGCAAGAATTATATTCAATAAATTACATATATTTACTTGTATTTATTTGCTGCTTATATTTATAGCTATTCTTTCTGAGTTTAAGATATCTATTTGCATGCTCTTTTTAAATCATATGGTTCAGATTAAGAATATAACATGCAAAGCATTTTTTTTTTTTTTTTTTTTTTTTTTTGGTACCGGGGATTGAACTCAGGGGCACTTGACCACTGGGCCACATCCCCAGCCCTTTTTTTGTATTTTTTTATTAGAAGCAGGGTCTCACTGAGTTACTAAGTGCCTCGCCATTGCTGAGGCTGGCTTTGAACTCACGATCCTCCTGCCTCAGCCTCCCAAAGTGCTGGGATTACAGGCGTGCGCCACCGCGCCCGGCTTGCAAAGCATATTTTTAAAAGTAATTTTTACAGCATGAACTAATAGAGTGAGGCCTAAGTATTAACATGTCATTTCTCAGCAAAGGATTCAATAATCTTTTTGTCTCTAATGAAAGTGAACATTATATAAACTGATATATTTCACATTTTTGCTATCATTTTGTAAATGATGATGAATTTTTTTTTAGCATTTCTTTTATTTCAATAAAAAGGTAAAAAAAGGATCATGCATTTTATTTCACTGGTATATTATGGTGATTCAGTCAATGTGGGCATTTGTAGATGGACCCAAGCAGGAAGCAGCAGATTAATTAAATTTGTTGAGGCAACTTTTATATTTGTTTAATGAGGCAGCATAATCTAAATAAATGGCCTTATCATGACATTTTATAATCCAGGTACAGAATTAGGTAACAAGAAAGACATTGTCTTTGATAAAAGGTAACAACACCTCCTATTACTGCAAAGTATAAATGCTAATGGAAATGACAAAGGTTTAAAAGGAGCAGAAGACATTTTCAAAACAATTCTGTGTCCAAAATTAAATATGTCTGAAATAGTAATAATGCCACATTCTTATTTAAATTAGTTTCAGTACCTTTGATCCCACTTGAATTGTATAGTATTATAGCGTATACATTGCCATAGATTTAAATCTTGGCAGTGTTTTCATTGTTAACTTAAAGTAAACTTTCCAGAAATAACTTATTGAATTTTACCTAATTATAATATACTCTCACTAAGTTTCCAAGGGTGGCCTCAAAATTATGATCTTCCTATTTTAGCCTCTAGAGTTGCTCAGATTGCAGCATCACCTGGCCTATTTATTTTATTTTTATTATGTCAAAATTGTTTTATAATTTTTCTTTTATAAAACTATCATCAAAACAGACGGAGACTTGGAACACCCTGAAGTTAATGTCTTGAACCAGTAATTATCTCCCACAGTGACCTGCATAAAAATCCACTAAAACTTATATAATCCTATGAAATTTTTGTCTCTTTCAGTTAAAATATAAATTTAACAAATATGGTTTGGATGTGAGATGTTCCCCAGAAGCTCATGTGAGAGACAATGCAAGAGGGTTCAGAGGGGAAATGATTAGGTTGTGAGAGTCTTAACCTACTTAGCGCATTAATATCCTGATAGGGATTAACTGAGTGGTAACTGAAGGATTAGGGTGTGGCTGGAGGAGGTGGGAATTGAGGGTGTGGCTTTGCGGTATATATTTGTATCTGGAAAGTGGAGATTATGCTCTCTCCTTCTTGATCATTATGTGAGCTGCTTCCCTCTGACACACTCTTCTGCCATGATGATCAGCCTCACCTTGAGCCCTGAGGAATGGAGCTAGCCTTCTGTGGACTAAGGCCTCTGAAACCATGAGCCCTCAAATAAGGTTTTCCTCCACAAAACTTGTTCCTGTTGGGTCTTTTAGTCATAGCAGTGAAAAACTGACTAAAACAATATTTACAATAAATTACTACCCAAAATTTTAAAACAAGTAATTGAAATTTCTATTTTCCCTACTCTGAGCCAACTAAAATTGGGGCATGTTTTTAACTTTAAAAAAAAAATACACAAAAAGAAATTACCTAAGTATGTTCTTAGGTGTTTTGCTTTTTTAATTTAATAACTTGTCAATTACATATAATAAAATTTACATTTTGAATACTTATCTGGTTCATTCATTTAAATTTGTATAGTATTTATTTGTATTTACATTTATGGCTACTATGTAAGGTTGTTTCCAGTTTTGTTTTAGCAACAGAAACTATATTGCAAAGAACAGCCTACAGACTACATTTTTTGTGGACATATAGATATATGTCATTGGGATAAATTACCTCTGGTGAAATAGATGAGCAGTGGTGGTGTTAAAAAGACCTTTGAAAATAATTTCACTTTCAACTTCCATTAGGAGTGTATGGAAAGTTCTGTTTTCTTCTAACCAATCCGATTTTTTAAAAATTTAATTAGACTACATTGGTTTAAAGTCTCCTAGTTCCTAGTGTCATTATAAATCACCTCACTCAAATCACTCATAACTCCATGTATATCAACTCACCTTGACATACCAGAAAGGAACTCCCAAGTAATAACCCATTCATTTTAAACCATTCATTATTTCTGGATTCTGGAGTGACAAAACTGATTAGAGCAGATAAAATTTTAACCTAGGGAAAAGGGCAGTAGGATACAAAGGTTAACATGAGTTAAAACATAGTTATCAGTTGAATGTTTTGAAATAATATTTAAAGATGAAACCTACTGCCAAGGGAAGAAATTGGAGCAATAATTGAAGAAGTGACATAATACAAGTTAGTATGTGTGAAAATTTATAGAACATAAATTCTGTAGTTTCCTATTCAATTCTTCAAAATCTAGTATAATATTAGTCTATCAGACTATTCGTTTATCCTTCTGCATAGTGTTCCTCAATTAAAAATATAAATCCAATCCATAGAGCAATCTTGGCATAGATGTCCAATGAGTTTTTATTCTACTTAACCTCTACTTTAGGACTACCTTATAAGAGACTATGACTGAATGAATATTGTTCCATGCAAAAAGAGAACTCTACAGAGTAACTGGAGGAGATACCTTCAGTGATGGGGCCATAGCATCTTGGCCTGACTCTATATCTGCATACCAAACCAGTCTTACAATTCAAATTCTTGAGCCCCTTTGCCTAATGATGTATCTGATCCTTCCCTTATACTTTCAAACAGTTGTTAATACTTCCCGGACACATAAATATTCCAGTTTTATCTGGTGTCTCACCTGGGTATCCATGTTTTTTTCTCAGTTTCCCAGTGAGACTGATCTTTCCAATCATGTGTACTTTATTGACTCCCTTTCTTTCCTTGTCCTATTTCCTGGACTTATGAATGGTGCCTCCCCAAAAAACTTGACTTCAGTATGTTTTGTCAATGTTTGTTTCTGGATGTTAATCAGTGAAAGTGAATAAATGACAAGCATTTATTAGATCATAGTCATAAAAGAACTGAAGTACTAAGCAGGCATATTTATGCTGTAGAGCACTATCATTGAGCTCCTATGGGATTTTTTTCTCCACCAAAAACAAAGCAAATTACCCTCTAATTTAAACCCATAGAAGGGTAATTCATATACATGCATATATGTAAATAGGTACAGATATGCTGCTGTCAAAAGTAAATAACATCATAAAGTTACAATAGGAAAAATTGGCCTGATTAGGTATGTTAATTTAAAATTCAGATAGCTTTATTCAAACATCTATACTTCCAAGTTTCATTAGGCAATAAAAGTAGTACTCTGCCTAGTTGGACAGCCTCATCTGCATCACTTAATGTCATCTCCTGGAGAAAGCAATTAAATTTGATAGAAATCTTATTAATTTAGAAACTGCTTTTAATTCTTTGCTACAGTGAAAAATCATTACATTTAATTGGAACCGTAGCCTCCAAGCAGAGAAGTTGTAAATCTGGCTACCTGAGAAAGAATTTCTGTCCTTTGTCCCAGATAAAGTAACAAAATGTTTGAGGAAGAGAATGGTTGATTCAGCTTGGGCTGACGTTTTCTCTGAGTAATCAGCTATGGCTGGTGGGTAATAATGAGATTTGGGGGCAATAGAAGTTCACATTGGATTAGACAATTTCTCCTACAGAAAGCACTTAGATAGTCAAAGAGGTAAGTATAATAATGTAGCATGAAAGAATATTTAGTATGCCTCCAGTAGGAGTAGCTTTGTGAATATCATAAAGAGAAGAAAGCCTGTGATGGATAAATTTAGGTATCAACTTGACTAGTGTAAGGGATGCACAGATAATTAGCAAAACAGTATTCTAGATGAACATTGATATCGGAATCAATAGACCAAATATCTGAGATCTGCCCTCACTATCAAATCAGCTGAGGATATGGATAGGACATAAATACAGAGGGGAGGCAAACTACTAATGTCTCTCTGGTTTTTGAACACCTTTTTTGCTTGCCCTTAGACATCAAAGCTTCAGTTTCCCTGGCCTTTGGGCTCCAGTGCTAATGTCACCCATCCACCTGCCAGCCCTGTCCACCCCCACTCCCAGTTTCTCCTGCCTTCAGAGTTAGATTTAATTTCACCACTGTTATCCATCTTTCAGGCAGCAGAAGGTGGGAATTCTCAGTCTCGATTATGAAGTGAATTAACATCTCTAATAAGTGCTCTATTCTATCTGTATATCTATCCATCTACTCTATTTATCTATCTATTTTGTTGTTCTGTTTCTCTGGAGAACCTTGAGTGATAAAGAAAGCTCAATAAGGGATTCTTTCTCAACTCTTCCACTGGTGTAGAACACACTTCAGAAAATTATGAACATGGCAGATTTGAGCATCACACTGCTGCACCGTGCCCAGTGGCCACCTGTGTGCAATGTAGCTGTGTGGGCCCTTCACAGTGCCTACCACACAAAGATATGCTCCTCAAATAAGGACTATGCTTCCAAGTAACAAAACGTACCTTCCTGCTGTTTCTGACTTCTCTCTCTTTTTCTTTCCCCTGGTACTGGTTATTCAATCCAGGGTGCTCTACCACTGACCTGCATCCTCAGTCCTTTTGTTTGGTTTATTTATTCATTTGCTTATTCTTGAGAAAGGGTCTCACTAAATTGATAAGGCTGGTTTTCAAACTTGTACTCCTCCTGTCTCCCTTGACTCTCTGGAGCTAAAGGGGCGTGCACCACACCCAGCTCTATTTATTTTATAAAGGAAAGTAGAATAAACTATTCTACTACATTTTCATTTATCACATAAAATTGACTAAGATGTGAATAAAAGCAGTGTTTTACCTAAATAATGACCTCTTTACATATTCAGGGAATTAGAAATGCTAGTTCAAGTTTAGAGTTTTTCAGTTATTTTCACAAATTTGTTACAACATTGTGACATGGACTCATTCAACAATATTAAGCTTATTGGAATAAATCTGTTTTGAAATATATATAAAGTTACCAGCTTATAAGTAATTCTAAAAATTTTTGTGTAGACCTCCTAGATTAGTGTTAAATAATGTGTTGCTAAGTTAACATTTATTAATAAGATGATTTATAAAAAATAAATGATAGATTACCACTTCATGGATAAGATTCTTGTAAACAGTTTTACTTTGGGGGAAAAATAACTTTTTTTAATATGTGACTAAACTTCTTTCAAGTCTACCCTAAGTATGCATACACTTCTTCCTGGGCTGTCTGCATAAAGGATAGGTATACAAGCTTATATTGTTTGGAAGGGAATAAAGCCATGTTACTATCTTGTCAGGTGTTTCCTCATAGAAACATTCAACTTTTGGTCAAGCCACAATTGGGTTCTTTTTTAAATAATGTCTTCATTCTATTATGTCAGTTTGGATGCATCCCATTGCTTCTGCTCTGAGCTTCTCATAGGGGCAGATAGTAACAATACCTATTTTGAGCTTCTCACAGGGTCAGGTAGAAACAAAACCCATTTTAACCTTGCAAAGAGCAACTTTTGGCTGTATTGCAAACTGTCACTTCTATCCAGTCATCAACTCCTGGAAGATACTTTGACCCTTGTTTATTTAAGATGCAAATATTAAACAGAAAAGAACAAAAAAGAAAGAAAAGGCAGATACATCAAATTGAGTTCTGGCTTTTTTCAGGCAATGACAAATTTGAAACTTATTCTGAAATATAGCAAAAATGTAAAATCCTGAGGAGCACTACACTTTTGAACAATTACATTATTATTTATTGTGAATCAATATGAGTGCATTAGATGAAGTCTGTTACACTGTAAATGCCTGGTACCGAAAACCAGGAGGAAAACTCTCGGAGGCAGAGTAAAGCTATTACTACTTTTACTTCTACTTTCTTAGAGAGAGCTTAGCGAGAGAAAGAAAGATTTTTCTTCTTCTTAGAAAGAGCTTAGAGAGAAAGATTAGAGATAGCTTTTTCTTCTTCTTCTTAGAGCTTAGAGAGAAAGATAGAGCTTTTCTTCTTAGAGCTTAGAGAGAAAGAGAGAGAGCTTGAAAGAGAGAGATTTCTTCTTTAGAGAGAGAGAGAGAGAGAGCTTAGCTTTTAGAGCTTCTTTCTTCTTTCTTCTTTCTTCCTCGGGAGCCTCGGCCTGACTCTGACCAGGAATTACTTCTTCTATCTGGTTTCTCTTCTGTAACCGCTCTGCCTACGTTCTGGCCGCTCTGATTCTTTTCTTCTTCTCCGACCCGAACTCTTCTTCCGACCGAGCGACTGCATGACTGACTGAATGAATTCATTCTTCTCCTGACTCCGACCGCTTTCACCCGGTTATATACCTTTAGCTTTGCGGGTGCCTCACGTGCACTTACAGGTGCATCACATACATACTTATTATCAGGTGGAACTTATGGCTTCCAGCTGACCGCAATAGCCATCTCCCTAATTGGGGCTCCTTCATTACACATTAATTTATGCTTAACATAAATAAATACATAGCATAAATTTTCTTTGTATTTATTTTTTTCAAAAATTAGTATGTAAAATACAGTTTTGTTTTTTTCACAAAAGCTTATTTTATTTTGAATACTGTTCAAATTAATAATAGTAAATAAATTAAATAGATAAATAAATAAATAGATATGAAATATTCCATGATGACCTAAATGCCCATAATTTCACCAGGAAAGTGTGAATTCACATCACCTATGGAGCATATTTATAATTTAGATTCTTTAGGTCCTCCCTAAAGATTCCCGTCAAAAAGGTTAAAGAAGAATTCAAGCATGTGAAAAATATTTAAAACATTTTAAGGAGGTAATAACATACAAACAGATTATGGGGCTATATTATTTTAAATCTTCATGTATACTATAACTAGGATTTTATTTTTGTATGAGAAGCAATGTATTTTGTAATTTTTAACATGATTGATAGTAGTATTCTGTATCTTTCAGCTTTATATATCACTAATATCCAGAAAAACTTGAAATTCTGTAGAATTACATTAGTAATCCAAATTATTTCTATTGAATAGAGCAATTTCCTAGATTCTATTAGAAATATGATTAAGTATGTGACACTGAACTGATATTTTCACAGTTGAGTTCCCAAAACAACTTATTAAAAATGTTATAATGTTATAGTACATATTCTAAAATGAAGATGAAATTCTCCCAAATTGTTTCATCGTAATATTAATATGACCATTCTATACTAATAGTAAAATATAAAAATATATGAAACAAGTTTTATAAAAATAAACATTATTTTAAATAATGTGTAAAAAGTAAAACAGCAAGGAACATTAACCTTTGCCAACTTTGGATTTATGTCAGGAATTTAATATTAGTCTGGTAGTAGAAAATTTATTGACCCAGTTTATCTCACAAAAAAACAAAGGAAATTAGGCTAATAATATAACCATAAGTGCTAAAAAATCCTGATAATTTTCAGAAATATTTCCTACTTAAAAATATGATAAGAAAATCACATAAGTATTTATAAACTCTATTTTTTTAAAATAAAAAAAATTTCTTTCAAATATAAAACCATCATAAACAATGACACAGAATAATTTTTGTTGTTAAAATTATTGGTATTGAAGGTAAAATTTCATATAATCAAATAATGTACATATGGATAAGTAACATTTCACTTTGTGCATAATTTGGTTTTTATATCTGCTAGAAAACTCAATATTATAAGAATAACAAAAATATGAATTAACATTTGAGATACATTTATAAATATGTCATTTCTATTTTGATACAACCCTGTGTGTATGTGTATGGCTAATATTTCTCCATAGCAACAAACACATGCTGTTTCAAACTGCTCTTTGAAATTAGTAGAAACTCATAAAACATCTGGTAACAAATGCCTACAGCTGAAGGAGAACTTTGGGGAATATACATGATGTGAAAATAAAAGAAACCACAATATCCTTGACTAGGAAGATTTAGTATCATAACTCAGTTATTTGCATAAATGCATATAAACATTAATAATTACAATTAAAATCACAATGTTTTATTTTATATAATGCTTTTAATATTTATCAGAATAACAAAAACTTTAGAAAAGTGAAGAAGATTATGATAAAAATCAAATGAACCTAAAACAAATCCCAGTGATATAACAGAAATGGTATTGACTTGCCCATGGTTGTTCAGCTAAACCAGAAATAGTCCAAGTTTACACAAGATGTGAATATTTGACAATGATTGCACTTTTTTTCAGTGGGGAAAATGCCTTACTATATAGTGTGACAAAGTTAGTTATCTTTTAGAAAGATAGTAAAGACCTCCTAATTTTACTTTATTTAAAATTAATAGCATACATGGCTGGGGTTGTGGTTCAGCGGTAGAGTGCTTGCCTGGGTTCAGTCCTCAGCACCACATATAAAATAAATAAATAAAATAAAGTTTTTTTTTGTTTTGTTTTGTTTTAAAACAAGAGGGAATATTATTAAAAAATTAATAGCATACAAATTATTTCAGATGTAAGGGTAAAAATGATGTATTAGAATAATTTATTAGTTATAATCGCTTCCAGCATGACAGTTAACTTAGTTTTCCAGAATTAGGCTGGTGAGAGGATTGGAAAAAAGACGAACAAAAACAGAAATACAGGAAGCAGGACTCCTTGGTTCAGCCACCTATGATGGAGGAGGACCACTGACAATGAGCAGGTTCCACCCATTTATTTGATGGGTTTTTACATCAAAGGGATTCAATGTGAGAAACAGAACAGAGATAAGTTTGAACAGCCCAGTTACAGTCATCAGCTTCTGTCCACAATTCTTCACTTCTTGTAGCTGGTGCATGAATTTTAGGTCACGAACTAATAAACTACATGGCAACCCCGGAATTTCCTTTTGAACAGGTCATCACCATACAAATGGGCAGTTTTCTTGGTGCCTTTGTGCTGAGAGATTCCCAAGGGAGAGGTCACTTCAAAGAACCATAAGTTCACTGCTCCCAACATTATATAACATAGCAAAGGAGGCTTTGTTGAAAGATAAATTAATTATTTCACAATATTTGTATGCCTAGAAAATGTTCTATGAAATTTACAAAACCAAAGTGATAATGGTAAAGTTGTATAAAGATGTTTGTAACCCACTTCCAATTAGCCTTTACAAATCTGCAAGAAAAATGAGTTAAAAATTCCAAAATGTGGGAAAATGTATATATAGAAACTTTACAAAATACTAAATTGAATGGACTGACAACATTAAAGTTGTCAAAATCACTTGTGATTTGGGAAAATCAACATAAAAACAGTATTTATGATAATGTTTCAATTGAAACAAATAAAATTCTCATCTAATCTGTGTATGCAGGAAGGAGTTGTGAAAAGATATAACAGGAGTTTTGAATGAGTCAGTGTTTTAGATGAGACAATAAGGATCCTGTTTTTTGAATGTCCAGTGTTAGAATAAACTCTAAAACTATTCATTAATTTCTGCTGTAAGTTGATTGTTCTTCAATTCGCCAAGAACACAGATATAAAAAAATATACAAACATAATTGTCATCATGATGCATCTTTAATTTATATGGTTCATGCATGTTCCTCAGTCATGATATAAACTAGGAATGGACAATTTAATAAAAAAAATCTTATTATGAAAAATAGTAGAATATCAAGTGATAGTTGTCATTTAAAAATATTTTTTATTATTTGTTTTCCTCCCTATAATGTTGGGTTAAAAATTATAAAATCAAACAGTTTTCATCACTCTCAGACCATTGACCATGGCTGATAATTTTCATCATGTTATAACCAACAGAAAAAAAATTTTCAGGAATTTTATTGTTTGTGCAAGTTCAATTCTGTGTTATCCACTAACTCTTTTGTATCTTTATTCTTTTAACAATTGTTAAACATCTGCAGCTGAAAGACATGCTTAAAGTGAAAACTTGATAGAAAGCAATTTTTTTTTTTGCATTTGGATTGCTTAATTAAATCAAGAAATTATTCTTTCCTTTTGAAATTCAGAGATGAAATAAGTAAAGGAAAAGAGATTGGATTTCTATATACTAATTTGCATAGTTAAATTGCCCTGGAAAAAGAAATTTTAATAAAAGAGATGATAGGAAGAATTATAATTAAAGACCTATATTAAAATAGATTATTTTTTAAATATAAAAGTGTCTATATCAATGTAAAGTGACCCTATTAAAAATAATGATGTTACTTTTCAACAATTGATAAAATCATGCATTTTATAATAATGTATAACAATATCAAAAGGGCATTATTATGTTACTGCACAATTTAAAACCTTTCTTTTTTACAGATCTTCTCTTTATGAGATATTTGTCCTAGGAGTTTTCAAGTGACAATTTCTCATTCATTTTACCTACCATAATTCCTATTACAGATTTATTTGATATACTAAATTTAATAGTGATCTTAACCATTTATCTTTATGTATCATGAAGACGTGTCCCCTGTGCTTTGGTCAATATGGCATCCTCAGTAAATTGTAGTGTCTCACTTATTAGAATCACTCCGCTACGCGCCTGTGAGAGAATACATTAGTCCAGAGTGATACAATGTTTGGGAGACAAAAACTTTTCATTTAATATCAATTATTGTTATACATAATTTGAAGCCACTATGAATAATATGGAAATTTGCAAATACAAAAGTTGCAATGATTTTTGTGTTACTAAAACAAATGATTTTGAAAGAAATATATACTCATAGTGTCTTTTTTGTTAAATTTGGAAACTTTTTTCTGTTGATGGCAAGTTTTTTAAGCATTAGATTTTCTTTCTAATTAAAAATATATTCGCACCAGTACAGAATTAATGAAGGGTAATATATTAATACAAACTTAATTATGGTAATTAAATGCCACTGTCTTTCCTACTTGCTTTCTAGATTCACAATAAAAAAATTAATATTTATTTGTAATGTTCAGTCAATTAATAAGTTTATTATGTGACTTGCCAAGATTCAGTGTAGATTTGGAGATTAGATTAGTCTTGAATTTGCAAAACAAATCTGATATAGATATTTTATGTACCATAGTGGAAAAAAAAAAACCTTCAAAGACACTTTATAAAGTTTAATACAATTAGAAATGCACATTTTAACTTAATTGCATTAATGTTTAAAGTCAATCATAAAATAATTTTGTATTCATATTATATAATACTTTGAAAATTAACATGTAATGAGAAAAACTGAAAAAGGCATGCAGGTCATGACTAAAAAATGGTAATGAAAATAAGTGACTGAGAAATTGATTAATACATCTCTATAGTGAAGCTAATTTTTTTTCAAGTTGGCCATCCTGTTCTCTTAATATAATTTTTATACAATGATAGACATATATCTTACCTTATAACAGCAAGAAACCACAGTTAGCATACTCACAAAAAGGTCTAGAATTTCATAAGCATAAAAATGTTTGCAAGAAAAATAATATCTCATATCTTCAACATTATTATTTTTCAAATTTTTTCTCTTTCTAAATAATGTATTGCCTAAGAAAACAGAATTGGTCTGAAAGTGCACAAATATTATATATATATATGTACATATATATACACACAAATATATATGTGTACATATATACACACACATATATACACATATACATATATTTTATATATATACACATATATATATATATACACACACACACACACATATATATATAATATAGATGTTATTTGCCATAATCATACTACCTATGTTAAAGTTGATGCATAAACATTTTATGTTTCTTCCATCACTGGCAAAGATGGAGGTTGTTTACCTATCTAAAAATTTCTTTAAAAAATAAATAATAATAATAATCTAAAAATTCCTAAAGTATTCCTATGTGCATGTCTAAAAATCTATAGACGAATATTCAATAGAGATTTAGGTTGACTGGGTGTGGTTGTACACGTCTGTAATCCCAGTGGCTTGGGAAGCTGATGCAGGAGGATTGCAAGTTCAAAGCCAGCCTCAGCAATTCAGTAAGGCTCTAAGCAACTTGGCGATACCCTGTCTCAGAATAAAATATAAAAAGGGCTGGGGATGTTGCTCATTGATTGTAAGCTGCCTGTCACGGCCAGCCACGGCGCCGCCACGGGAGGAAAATTCTCGGAGGCAGAGTTAAGCTTTTACTACTTTTACTTCTACTTTCTTAGAGCTTAGAGAGGGAAAGAAAGATTTTTCTTCTTAGCTTAGAGAGAAAGAAAGATATAGTAGAGCTTAGAGAAAGACTAGAGCTTCTTTCTTCTCTCTTCTTTCTTCCTTCTTCTGTCTTCTGTCTTCCTCGGGAGCCTCGGCCTTACTCTGACCAGTCCTCTGGAGCCTCGGCCTAACTCTGGCCAGTCATTACTTCTTCTATCTGGTTTTCTCTTCTGTAACCGCTCTGCCTACGTTCTGGCCGCTCTGATTCTTCTGACCGACCGAGTGACTGCCCGGCTGACTGAATTCTCCGTTCTCCTAACTCGGACCGCTTTCACCCGGTTATATACCTTCAGGTTTGCGGGTGCCTACAGGTGCGTCACATACATATCAGGTGGAACCCATGGCTTCCAGCTAGCTACAACAGCCCTTCCTAATTAGGGCTCCTTCAATTGATTAAGCACCCCTGGGTACAATCTCTGGTTCCAAAAAAAAAAAAAAAAAAAAAAAAAATGATATTTATGAGTTTGATAGTGAAACCCACCACCAATGAATACAGGTAATCATATTTTGTACTTATACCAACAGTACTGCTTTTAGTTGAAAATAAAACTAGCTCTGTTGATAGTTACAAGTTAAAATTAACCTGAATATTAGAGAAATTTTTAAATATAAAGATCATATTTATATTCATTTTACAATATAAATATTATAAAAGCAATAATTATATGGCATTAGAGTTGTTTTTGAAAGGATTACTTAATATTATCTTTTCAGAAATTCCCTATGTACAAATTTATTTGGCTATAACCATAGTTAACAAAAAGGTTTCTGCTCAGTATTTCTGTATATTGAATCTGTATCGTGAGAAGCATCACATCAATCAGCAATATTGTATCAAGCCCTGTACTTCAGTGGGAATTCAATACCTAAAAACCTTGACTACAAACAGACCTAGGATAGATAAACTACCTAACAGAAGTAAAAATGAAATGCATTTCTATCTTGCTGCTGCTTCTTTTTTCCTTGAAGGATCTAACCCAGGGACTTTTGCATGCTAACCATTTACTCTACCACGGAGCTACATTCCACACCTACATGTCTGATGTGCATTTACTAGATTTCTATGCATTATAATGAAATTATACATTATTTCTACAGAGCTTATAAGATAAATTTAAGCCTCTAGGTCAAATATAAACTATAGATACCTCAGCAGTAGTTCCGTAATTAGAGATATACAATTCAAGGCTTTATATTTAGTGCTTTTTGAGATAATTAATTGAATTGCATTATTTTGTTTCCTTTTGGACTTTTGATTCTATAGAATTAAACTGGGTTGCCTTTAAATATAAATCTATATGAACTTTAACACGCTTAGAAAACAACAGTTGATGACATAAAAATAAAGGATGTGCTTCCTATGTGAGAAATGGCTCATCAATAAATCTGAACAGGGACCTAGCTTCCCCCATGCATCAGTATCGTTCATTGCACTTTAAAATTCTCTTTTCTTGATTATTTTCCTAGAATCCCACATATCTCAAACAAACTTTTAGGTAAATATTATAAAATGGTATTATGAACCTTTTAAAATTATATTTAAATATGCACGTCATCTTTTATATGTATTATGTTATTTCATATATGTTTTGAATGAAAAGTAAAACAAAAACCGAAACAATGCATGACTCATTATGGTGGAAATGGCGGACTTAATTGCTTTTTTTTTTTTTTTTTTTTTTTTTCAAAAATAGCATATAATATTAACGATAGTATATAGAAAAGGCTGACTATTTCCCAGGACTATGAGTTATTTCACCAATGTTTGATGCACTTTTATAGTTTAAAGAATATTCTATTGCCACACTATTTTATTCAGTATAGCAATATCAACAGTGTGCTCACATTTCAAGATGACTAGATATGTAGAGCAGAGGATTTAGAAAGAATAAATATAAAAGATTGAAGGTTATAAAAAGATGTATTGGATAGAAGAATCATCAACACCTTACCTAATCTAAAATATAGCATTATATTATATGTCTAAATATGTTAGTCGTTTTTTCTAATATTTTTAGCTCTCTCCAATAACAGTACTTCAAGCTGATCAACACTTTAAAATTACCAATATCTTTTGACTTTAGTTTTCAGTATATTAAAATGAAAGTAATTGATCAAATGAATAGATTAATAAAAACAAGATATCAATCTGCCATCCATCTATACCTATTTGCACATAATAACATTCATAATTTGAAGGAAATATAATAATTGTTGAAATATAGAAAAATGGGTTATGGGTCAGTAACTATTGGTCAGGACACATAGACAATTGAATAAAAAAATATGTGCACTAAGCCCATGTGTTACTCAGGTGTGAATTTGGGACAGAATAATCCCTATTGCAAATGAATAGAATTGAAGGTGAATTATAAAAGGAAATAAGTCTTTTTAATTTCTCAGTTGAAAATATGCAATTCAGGAATTGAGTCATTTAACTTTACATAAATAGTTATAGTAACATGATGCATTTTGTCAATTATGCATAAATACAGAGTAAACATTTTTCCCCCCTACAGCCAGGTATTGAACTCATGGCTTCAAACATGCAAGGGAAACACTGCTACTGGCAATACCCTCAGTCCTAAAACAGGATCTTAAAAAGAAAATTAAAGGAATAGGGATACAGGCAATGCTAATATATGGAGTCTTCAGTGGCTATAAGATCATCATAAAAGAGCGTTAGCTGGGAAGATATTACTCATACATGGCTTCCTTAGAGAATTACAACTCAATTGGACAAAGCTTCCACAGTTAAACACATTTGTATGTTTTTTCCTACATATTGAGATTTAACAACAGATTAGGAAGGCATCTGTGAAAATAACTCATTATCCAGATTTTTATGATATGAACAAAGTAGCATGGACACAAATAAAATTTTCCTTTGAATAAATACTTTACTTTTCTGTTGGCAAAGCTGTATTCCACTTTAATTTTGATCTTACATTCGGTATGGTTACCTTCCTTAAATAATACAGAATACAATTTTTAATATTTAACTGATATTGACAGGATGTACTGTGATGGAAAGTGCTTTTAGAAGGACAGAGCAGAAAGAAAAATAAAGATTTTTTGATAAAGATTAGGCTAAAAATTTCATTGATCTTTAGTATATTTTATTCATGTAATTGAATCTTATCTTCTAAATTTCAATAAATGACCACACATCTTATGCAGATTTAAAATATAAATGTAGAAATGGTTTTCATAGAAACACAGAAATAAAATAAATATACCTATTATTACATTTAAATTAATATAAATATGAATCTATTGAATTTAATATAATCATTTGGCTATACTTTTAAATATCTGGCTTATATAAGTCATTTTGGAAAGTAAATTGTGATAATTAGAGCATGATATAATGTAAGTTTTGATACACATTATGCTATACATATAGCATAATTAATTTTCTAATACAATCAAAATTTGAATGACATATTTTAGTATGAACTAAATTTATTATATACAACTATAAAATATAACAATATAAATACAATTTTGCAATATAAAATAATTATATTACTGTGAGATATAAACCAGGAATAATAATAAAAAATTTGTAATTGAGAATTATTAAATTAATACCAGACTACTTAAAAACTCCAAATTTTGAAAACTGACTCTGATAAAGAATCATTGACATTTTAAAAAAGAATGTAAGACAGATAAATATGCTATGCTCAGAAAATAGTATTTTAAGGATAAAACATGCTTGAGGTTGTAAAAGACACAGAAATATTTGGATGTTAAAATAGAGCAAAACATAAGTAGAAGCTACATTACCAATTAAAAAATTTAAATTAGTAACAGAACAAAACTTAATGTAAAATGATTTGATTATTTCATTCACTAAAGTCATTTCATGAATTCAATACCATGTTTGTAGCTTAGAAGGAAAAATGTCTGAATTGCCACAGGAAATAAGGCAGATTAAAATTCTGATCTTTGAAGAACCCTGGGGGTAGAAAATAATCAAAGGCATCTAGAGAATGCAATGTCAACAAGATGTAATATAGTCCACAGGGAATCTGACACAACAGGCAAAAAAAAAAAAAAAAAAAAGAAAAGAAAAAAGTAGGCAATAGCAGATGTTTTCCCGCAGGGACAATTATAGAGCAATAATTAAAGATCAAGATGGTATCTAAAAAAGAGCATAATAATGCTAACAGGAGGAGGAAATTAAGAGAAGGATGAAACAATTTACAGCCTTTACTCCACAGTTTGCTACAAGTTCATATTCCTAATCAAAAACAGACACTAAACATATAAACAAAACTAAACTAATCCAAAAAATGCTGGAACAGCTCAGCCAAGTTGCTACTATAGAATACATACATAATTTAATTCATAAAAGATTTTAAAGTCAAAAGACATGCATTACACAAAGCAACATTTTATAGAGATTACATTTATATATTTGTCTTTATTCAATTAATCCTACTAAGGATATTCATGAAACAAGAGAACTTGTCTTATCTTCTAGTTCCACTATGATGCTAACCTGAATTTCTCCTGAAACTAGTCACTGATCGTCCTTGAGACTTAATATTTTAAAATGATTATTATAGAATAAAATTTATACTACACGCTTTTCAATTACATTCCAAATCTGGTGATCAAATGTGTTTGTGTTCGATTTTAGGTTTTATTCAGTGCAAAGCTTCATAATACAGAGATTTCCAATGTTGGTAAGTTATTCTTAAAAAGCCAAAGAAATTTTTAGGAATATTTATATAGTTGCATTATTTATCACAATCACAGAGATATGAAGATGCTTGCCAATTTAACCTTTATAATTTTGTTAAATCTGTACTTTTTTAACACCTTCACATTAAGCAAAGGAATTTGTTAGAAATGCTTATATTCTAATTTCCATATTAAATTTCTGATTTACTTTGAGAAAGTTGTTAAATAGCATTATTTTAAAATACATGAACTCAATTAGAAAATAAGGGCTACTCATTCTGTTTTCTTTTCACTTATAAACCCTCTTCCCTTTGTGTAGAGCAGATGACAACTATTTAAAAAAAAATGTGTAGCATAGTGTTTAGTAAAATGTAGAAATTAAACACTGGGTGAAAAGGAAGGGAGGAAGGGAGGGAGGAAAGAAGAAGGAGAAAAAGAAAACTTTGTCTTTTGGAATCAAACGTACATTGAAATTCCTGTTTTCAATTTGAAGTAAATTTCATGTTCATATTATCCTCCTTTGGAAAGAGACTAAATGAAAAACATGAAATTTGTATGTGCTTTCTATTGAAAGTTAATTAGTGAAATCTAACTTCTTTTAATTTATTCTTTCAGATACATACATATATACACTTTACTTTTTTGTTTGAAAACTTGTTCAAAATGAGCTTTTGCACACCAGCTATTAGTCTTGCTAATTAAACAAGACCTGTCCTTGCACTTGTGATCCTCCTGTGTGGTCCTCCTGAGTCACTACAGGTTGGCAACGTCATGCCTGGCTCTCTA
Organism: Tamias sibiricus; assembly: GCA_025594165.1. Classification (NCBI taxonomy): domain Eukaryota; kingdom Metazoa; phylum Chordata; class Mammalia; order Rodentia; family Sciuridae; genus Tamias; species Tamias sibiricus. The sequence continues at coordinate 64,861,895 of CM046659.1, forward strand.
TTCTTTTAAAACAGAAATGTAGCTCTGTGGCAGAGTGCTTTCATAACAAGTGCAATGACTTGTTAGAGTACAAAATGAAAACAAAAAAAAAATGTCAATAAGTTCTTCTGATTCAATATTTCATTTTTAATTTTTAATATTATCATCTAAGGAGTAAGATGTAGGTGAATATAGTGCGTGGTAAGTGCAGGTAATTTGCTTCCTGGTTAAGTTTATTACTAAGTATTTTATTCTTTTTCATGCTATTTCAAATGAAAATAGCATACTGTCAACCTAGCATCCTTAGAACAAGAGGATGACTTCAGCAGTGGAAGCTTCCACCCCAAATCTCAAACCAAGACTCATGTCAAATTCCTGTTTCATATTTTCATCTCATTGCTTGTAGTCATCACTCTCATGTTTTCTAGGCCCCACATTGTTGTTTACCATAATGTATCTTTTTCTTTTTTTTTCCCCTTCTTATTAGAATTGTTAGGTTTCAACAAACTTATTCTCTAGTCTTTCTTAGAATATCCTAAACAAAAGCAAATTTCTTAGTTCTTATTCACCACTGGATATGACATCCAACACCAAAGAAAAATTCCAGTTTTAGTGAAATCCTTTGGAATATCATTCAATTATATTTTCACTCTCATCCACCTGGACAAATGACCTTAAACTGAATAACCCAGGACTTATGTAGCAGTCCTCTATCCCAAATTAAAATCAAATTATTGTTGTTCTGATCATTTCCTAAGTGATTTTAAATTCAGTATGTCAAATATTTGCCACTTAGAAGAGATCAATAGATATGTAAATACATAACTCATCTAGGGTAAAGCATCAGTTTAGAACTTGTGTCATGACCAATTTCTTTCTTTTGGACTTCCATGTGTCTCAGATAAATACTGTGTTGCAACCAGAAAATCTAGTTCTGCTTTTCTAAGACTAATAACTCATTCATTTATAAATAGTATATTAATTCTTATCTACATAAGAAGGTCCTACTTCTATCACTAAGGTGGCAATTTGGTGTCAGATTGGGTTCCAAAATGAGGTCATTCTTTAATATTTGGTAATTTAAATAGGAAATTACTGACTCACCTTTTATGTGATATGATAATTCTATTTTTAATTTTTTGAGGAAATTTCACATTGTTTTCCTTAGTGATTGAACCATTTTACAACAGTGTACCATTGTTCTACATCCTTGCCAAAGCTTTTCGTTTCTGGGTTTTTTAAATTTTATTTTTAAAATTTACATATCTTCAATAACAGTTGTTCTAACAGGAGTAAGGTGATGGCTCATTATGGTGTGGATTTACATTTCCTTAATCACTAGTTATGTTGAATATCTTTCCATATTTTTGTTGGATATCTTCTTTGGGGAAAAAAAAAAATATATATATATATATACATACACATATATTTGAGTCCTATGTACACTCTTTAATTAGATTGTTCTTTTGTAGGGTTGTACATGTCCTTTACATATTCTGGGTTTAACTACTTATCAGGTATAGGGCTTACAAATATATTCTCCTAATCTGTAGGTTGCTTTTTTATTCTTTTGATTCTTTCCCTTGTGATATAACTTTTTTATGTACTCATGTTTGTTTATTTTTTCTTTATTAATCTGTTCTTAAGGTGTCATAGCCTAGAAATCATTACCAAATCCAATGGTATGAAGCCTTATTTTTGTTTCTTCTAGGAATTTTATGGTTTCAGATCTTATTTAATCGATTTTGAATTTACCTTTATATGTAGTGAAATACAGTGATCCAAGTTCTTTCTTTTGCATGTGGATATCCAGTTTTCCCAGCACCACTTTGGATGATTTTCCCACATTGTAGAATGTTCCACACCCTTGTCAAAATCACTTGGCCACCTATGTTCATTATTTCTGGGCTCTTTATTTAAAATATTTTTTTAGTTGTAGATGGACACAATATTTTTATTTATTTATTTTTATATGGTGCTGAGTATTGAACCCAGTACCTCACACATGCGAGGCAAGTACTCTACCACTGAGCCACAATCTTAGCCCCTGTTTCTGGGCACTGATCTATATGTCTGCTGATTTGCCAGTTCCATATTCTTGATTATTGCACATTTGTAATATTTTTTGAAATCAGGAAGTATGATAGTTTCATATTTGATTTTCCTTCACCAGATTGCTTTTGCTATTCTGGAATTTTTTAGATTACATATAAATTTCAGGATATAAATTACATATAAAATATTTCCTATTTGGGAAAAAAAACATGCCATTGGAATTTTTGTGGGGATTGCATCACATCTGTAAATGAAATCTTATATTATGAATACATTAAAAATATTATGAATTCCAATCCATGATTAAGGTATGCATTTCCATTTAATTGTGTCTTTATTATTTTTTTTTTCAGCACTCTTTTGTAGTTTCTAGTGTACAGGCTCTTGCTCTGCCATTGCCAGTTTTCATTGTGAAAATAAGATGCTTAGCTATCTTTTACTCTCAGCAACCACCAGGCATTAGTACTTTGGTTCAAGCAAAAGAGATCAGTCATTTGACCAACCTTTTGAAAACATGGCAAGTTGGAAAACACTCCACTTTTTAATTTCCAAAGCAGAAGTCACTAACAGAGTATTTGCTCCTAATTTCACTAAATTGTGCCAGCTTTGGGTAGAGCTTCACAGCTGATATGTAATAGCTTTTCCTACTTTCATCTTCAGTGATACTATTCTTGGTTTTAACTTTCTTAGGGTACTGCAACTTATTAACTAGTTTCTGGAATTCTCATGAAGACTTTTTAGTTAGCTTATTGTTTAATTGGTGTCTCTGCAGGGGAGCAAGTTCTGGAGGTTTTTATATAACCACTTTGTTGATGTTACTCTCCATTAATGTTGCAATTTTATCATTTTGGATATTCAACTAATGCTACCTATTGAACATTTACAGTTGACAATGCCATTTGTTAACAAAATAGTTTCTTACAATGACACCTGACAAATTTCTTTTTAAAATACTAGGATGATACTGGTCTTAAAAATGCATTTTTTGTTCAAATTTCTTTGACAATAACAAAACCTGAAGGTTTAACCGGGTGAAAGCGGTCCGAGTTAGGATGAACGGAGAATTCAGTCAGCCGGGCACATGGTCTTAAAATAGAAGGCAGAAGAGAAACCAGATAGAAGAAGTAATGACTGGTCAGAGTTAGCCGAGGCTCCCAAGGAAGACAGAAGACAGAAGAAAGAAGAAGGAAGAAAGAAGAGAGAAGAAAGAAGCTCTAAAAAATCTTTCTTTCCCTCTCTAAGCTCTAAGAAAGTAAAGTATATTCCCGGTTTTCAGTACCAGGCAGCTTACAACTAATAGCAGTATTTTTCACTTTTACAAATATCTTTTCATTTGTATAGCTAATTCCTTCAAGATAACAATTTGAGAATTAGTTAATAAATCATGTCTACATATTTGTTTTTACTTGATGAAAAATACATTTCTGAATAATTTTATTTAAATTTCCGCTGAGTGTTATTTCTTGAACCAAACTTATGAAAGTAGAAATATGTGTTAAAAATTAGGTTTGTCTCATAAAATTAGTTTACAAGAATAAATCTGAGGTAATTTCAATGTTATTCAGCCTGAAAAGTATTGTTATAGTGCATCTTCTTTAAAAGCACTTGAGATGCAAATTTCTAATTTCTTTTCTCTCTCCAAAATGTCAAAATCTCTGTTACCTTTGAGTATCTATAAGAAGGAATTAAAGTCTTCTATCCTGGGGATAATGCTTTAAAACAATTAAGCATCTACATCAAATCTTTTTGGTTGATAGTTAATACTAGTCAATCATTTCACTAACAATAGAGAGATTGGCAGAATTAGGAGAAATATAATTTAATTACCAGCATTTAATTTCAGAAGCTGAGGAGGCAAGAGTTGCATATGTTTCAGAATACTAAAATTTCAAGTTGATAACTTTTCTAAAAGTCTCTTAGGCACCAATACTAAACAAACAGAACAAAACAAAAGGGAGTCATTTTTAAAGAAAGCGAATGATATATGACTAAATATAATTTTTAAAACATGTATCTCAGTGGAATTAGTGATAAAATACTAATTATATAACCATTTTATCTAAGAATCTCACATTAATTAATTAGAATCAATACATTATTAATTAGCATTATTACATTAATTAAGAATCTCACATTAATTAGCATTATTACACTAATTAGCCAGTGAAATTACTATACTACTTTGTATTCAAATTAAATAAACAATAAAAAAACGGTGGACTATAAAGGAAACAAAACTAAAGTTGCCTGAGCTTTTATTTTATTCTTTGATGCCTTAAAATATTAAATAAATGTTTATTTTACAATCCGAGGGCAAAATTTTAGTTAAGTGAAGTAGATGCTACTTTTAGCAAGCAAAGTTTGCCTGTTTCAAATACATGATAAAAAAATAAGATGTTTTAAATTTTATTATTACATGAATTAAGATTTTTGCAGATGAGGTGAATCTTAATATTTATAGTTTTTATAGTTACATTTGACAAAATTTTCTGATTCTTCTCCATAGAAATAAATAATTTGCCATGCTTTCAATTTTGTCATATTTATTTATCAAATACATATAAACTGTAGTTTTGCAAACCACATGAAGTTAAATTTAAGGATACCCATGATTTCATATGATTTCAATATAGGTAGAATATTAACTTTCCATTAATTTAAAGTATAAAGTGTGCCCAAATACATAAGTTTCTGCATTTTTCAAAGCAAACATCCAGGCAATTAATCAATAGTTTAAGCTATGGAATTTGTTCCATAACATTTATGTTCTCATTAGGATAATTAATTGTTTTATAGATTAATTTTTAAAACCTTATTAATTTTTTAGTCTGTTCATCTTAAGGACATTGAGGTTACAAGATTTAACAAGTTTACTGATAGCCACATAACTATTCCAAAGCCTAGTATGAGAATAATTATGGAAATTTTTATATTTAATGAAATTATTTATTTTCACAACCTTCATGTTTTACATACCAAAGAACAATTTTGATTTAATTGATTATAGCAGCTAATGAAAAGCTGCTAAAATCAGGGCTTCAAATTATAGTGGCATGTGAACATAATTAAAATAAGAAAGCTTATGTGAAAATGTAACTTTTTAGTCATTAGCTACAAAATAAAAAAATTCTGTAAATAAATGATAACTATATAAGTCAGATAGGATTCTTTTAGATAATTACCATTTCTGATCTTAAGTATGCAGTATTTTTACCCTGTAACAATTCTTGTTATATCTGGTATTATTTTATTGTTTCTAATGGTAATCTGTCATAAAATTACATTTGCAAAAATCACATTGTCTTTGCTCCTTTTTTATACATTTTCTTTAATAATTTTTTTGTGATTTATCAGGAATTTTATCACTCATTTGGACCTGAAAACAAACACATCTGATAACTCATTCTTTGTATTTCTATGAATCTTTTGTTAGGCAGAATCCATAAAGAGAAATTAGTTTCTATGTTTTTCTTACATATATTTAATTTTATTTGTATTAGTTCTAATTAGTTATACATGACAGCAGAAAGCTCTTTGATTCATGCACACAAATGGAGCACAGTTTTTCACTTCTCAGTTGTACATGAAATAGTCACACCATTCATACAATCATGCATGTACCTGTGGTAATGATGTCCATCTCATTCCACCATCTTTCTTATTGCCATGCCCCCTCCCCCCTTCCCTTTGCCTCATCCAAAGTTCCTCCACTCATCCCATGCCCTCCCTCATTATGGATTAGCATCTACTTATCAGAAAAAACAATAGGGCCCTGGTTTTGGGGATTGGCTTACTTACTTATCATGATATTCTCCAACTCCATCCATTTACCTGCAAATGCCATATTTTAATCTCTTTTAATGTTTCCTTATCCATTCATCTGTTGAAGGGCATCTAGTTTGGTTTTACAGTTTGGCTATTGTGAATTGTGCTGCTATAAACATTGTTTTAATTTTCATCGAAGCACTGACATAACTTTTGGTTTTGGTCATATGATAAGAAACTGCTTACTAAGTAAATCATTATTTGTAGTGAAAAGCAAACAGAAAATTTGTTAAGTTTAACTTTTGATTAACCACTGGCCTTTAAGAAATTTATTTAATCACAGGAACTTACCTTGCCTTTGTCACCATACATTTGATCCTGTGAATATTGCAAAATTGTTTAAATATCTATAAGGCATTTTGGGTCATTCCTAATAAATGGAACTGGTTATATATAAATATGTAATAAAACACATAATATAAGAGAGGAGAAAAAATAAAGAGAGAGGAGTGAGAGTAGAGGGGAAAGGAGGGGAGGGGTAGGGAGAAGAGAGGAGAGGAGAAGAGAGAGGAAAGAGAGTATATGTATGTTATGTGTTATCCCAGGTTGAAGGATGGCAGGGGAAGCAGTCTTCAGCATAAATATCAGGTTGATATTTAATTTCATTGTTATCCTATTTCTGTCTAGACTAAAATTTAAATATATTTTTTAAATGTTTTAAAAGTTTAACACAAAAACATGAATGTTAGCTCTAATAATGAAGGACTATGTGTTATTTGATATATGAGTACACTTTACAATTAAAGCAGGTTGAACATTTATTTCTCGAAATATCTGTCATTCTTTTGTGGTAAAAACTTTAAACATCCTTTTTTTTTTCTAGATTGTGTGTGGAGGGGTGGTACTGGGAATTGAAACCCAGGGCACTTTACCACTGCGCTTTTTTTTTTTTTTTTTTTTTTTAAGGAGGATCTTGCAAAATTGCCCAGGCTGGCCCAGAACTTGTGATCCTCCTGTCTCAGCCTCCCAAGTGACTAGAATCACAGGCTTGTGTCCCATACCAGGCCTCTTCTAGGTTTTTGGCATGTGGAGTGCCATTGCAATAGTTTACCAAAGCATATTGCTACTACCTAAAGGTAACTTAGTATCCATTTATCAAACCTTTCTCATCCTACCCTCCTCTCTCCCCAGCCTCTGGTAACCACCATTCTATCCTAACATCTATGACTTTAGCCTTTTTAGAGTACAGATACGAATGAGATCATACAGTACTTATTTTTCTCTGCCTGACTTATTTCACTTAATATAATGATCTCCAGTTCCATCCATGTTGTTCCAAATGACAAAATTTCTCATTCCTTTTATGTCTGAATAGTATTCCATTGTGTATAAGTTCCACATTTTCCTTATCCATCCTTCAGTTGATGCACATTTAGGTTGCTTCCATTTGATGACTATAGTGAATAGTGTTTCACTAAACACGGGTGTACAATTGCTTCTTCAACATATTGATTTCATTTCCATACACAGTCATGGTATTGCTGGATAATATGATAATTTTATTTTTAATTTTTTAAGAACATCCATACTGTTTTCCATAACAGGGAAAACATTAATGTAGATGAGGTTTTAGATTTGCATTTCTATTATGTTTAGTAATATTGAACATTTTTCATATACCTGTTGGGCATTTGAAAATACCATAAATACTTAATTAGGATATATATATGTATGTATGTATATATATATATATATATATATATATATAAAATTTTGATAAATATCTAGTTAATGTAAATCTATAATAATAATATCTGCTATCTTTGTTACCATTCTATTTTCATTTATAAGCCAAGTATAAATCAGTAACTAATATACATTCTCCATGTATTTTTGAAAATAGTTATTATTAGCCAATAATGGGTTTACTTCAATCAGAATTCACCAATAGGTATGGTCTAATAATAAACCATGTTGAATTTGGATAAAGAAATTTTCCTTATCAAAAGATTTCTTTGGTATTACTGGTGTATTAGAAAACAGATTTATAAAATCACTTCATCAGTTAAAACACCCAAAGATGTTCACCTGACAAGAGAAATTTTAAGGAGTCCTAAGGAGTATATTTAGGCCATTTTTAGGTCTTACATTTGAATAAAATATATATTTTCTCTTATAAAAATAAATTTTTGATAAAAATATAAGCATTCACTTACTTAAATTTATTTGTGATTTTTTCTTCCATACATTAAAATACATAAGTTAAAATAGTCTACAGAACATAAATTTTAAGAAAGTGAGCCCAAGGCTTACTCCACAGTAGGACATGATGTAACATCTTGATCTCTAATAGAAATAGATTTTAATAAATCGTGCCACAAAGCAATAGGAAAAACAGTGTAACATTTTTCCTAAAGTGTTTTTAAATAGAGTAATTATTTGTTCAAGAATTTATTGCATGATCAATACATTTATTTTTGAAATTTCGAAGATGCCTTTTGCTATTAAAGGTGTACATTTTTTTGAGAATATATTGTTAATCAAGTATCTCTTCTTCGATTTTTTCCCTCTATTGGTTTCAAAAATGATGTGTATTAAAATAGGGATAATTATTTTATCTGAACAGATTAAAACATAGATTTTATGATTTTTTCAAGTATTCCTTTTGAATTTTTGAAAATAAATGTCTCTTGATTCCATTGGTTGTGTATTGGCTCTCAGTCAGTAAACTATTAAAGGAATTAATTGCTATTTTCTTTGAAATAGTCTCAAGCAAACTACTCTTTTTCTGGAGATGCAAAGGAAAGAAATTACAAAAAACAATTGATCTAGAATTAATTTTCAATTAAAACTATGACTATCTTCACAGCACAAATTTATAGATTGCTAGCAACTCCCCTATGGAAGCATACGTAAACACACACCTGCCCCCAAATATTTTATCTGATTAATGATACTTTGTGTTTTATATCCCTATTTTTTACTTGTGTATGCCTATTTATAAATCCTTGGCTATTAGATGAGGCTCTGTAACTGGAGTTTATGCTCTGTACATACTTGACCAATGAAAGTGAACTTGTTGGATATAAAATAAGAATGTCTGAGGAATTCACAATTAAATCATTTTTTATTGCAAGCCGTAGTATAATTTCCATGTTTTTCCCACATAAAGGAGAAAAATAGAAGTGATTTCCCTCACATGTAAGTATAGTTTCTGAGTAGGTAATTATCAGAGTTTGCATTGTGATGATTGTCAATACATGAAAGAAATAGACAAATTAAATCAATATTTCTATGCTTAGGTAGATAAAGTATAAATATCTTCTTGACTCTTGGAAACCTTGTCATAATTTCCAAACTGTACAATGAATGGCACATTTAGAAAGATACATTATGCAAACACATACTTTATTATGTTATAAGGATTTCCAATGAACCATAAAACTGTGGTTTGCAAACATGGCTGTGTAGCCTAACCATCCATTTATTTGAATATATAAGTTTATATCAACTTCTAGTTTCTGATTGATAACTACATAACAACAACATTCAGAACTAGAGATTCAAAGTGTATCTTGTTAAGTTTTATCAGTGATTTTGATGTCTCTGGATTTAAATTAAGACATGGAAACTACCTGCAAGCAAACAATGCATTTTCATACATGTATTCTGTTAAGTTGCCATGAAAGAAAATGTATCATGATATGTACTGGTCAATCCACATGAAATTCTGAGGAAATTATATATCATCTTATATTTTATTGATTTATTTTGTAGTTAAAGTAACCTAGGATGCATTAACAGAGTCTCAAAAAAAGATGTGATTTAGGCAACTGAAGATTGTTTTCTCACTTAAAATTCCAGACAAGTGTTCATGTCAGAGTGGTGTATCTCCTTCCCAGAGTTATTCACAGATGCAAAAATCAGTCAAAACACATTGGAAAACAGCTTGTTTTTACCTCTAAAATTTTAACATTCATATGGCATTTAACCCAAATTCTACAAGGAAACTCATACACAGAAGAATGTCTTGTGCACGTATAACAGGAGATGTGCACAAGATTATGTATAGATGCATTGGACAAAATAGTAAAAACCTGGAAAAAAATCAATGTCCTTCATTGGAAATAGATGAATAATTTGTGTTATATTCACACTGCATATATAATTAAGTATTCAAAACAGCAGCTTTCAAAAACAGCGTTATTGAATTCAATTAATGTAATAAGTGAAAAATAATGTTGTTTTGTACATCAATTACATACACACCTAGGGTCCTTTATATAAAATTAAAATGCCTAAAATAAAATATTAACTTAATGTTTCTACATATTGTACTTTTTTTCAAAAAGCAAGAGAACCATTAGGGGTGTCCATCTATTACATTGAAAATTTAAAAATAAACATGAGAAACTATGCTGTTCTAGAAAACATGCAATCAAAACCCAAATATTTTTTTTTTTAATTTTTAATGGTTTTTTTTTCTTATAAGTTCCTAATAATGAATTGATTTTTTTTTTCTCTTGTCACCACTTTAAGCATATTACCTTAGTTGTCCTTTGAGGTGTAATGAATTGGGATTATGAGGAATGAGCAGCATGGAAGAAGTCTCGTTAAATCTCAAACAAAATTCTTATGGGTTGTTGTGTTTTGGTTGAGATATCCCTTGCTTAGAAACATTAAAAAGTGAATAGGTATGTAGAGGTTTGTTTGTTTGTTGTTTCTTTGTTTGTTTTACCTTCAAAATGGAAATAGCAGTGTTAGTGTTCTTTGCAAGAGTGTTAGGAGAATACGTTATTAGTGATAAACCTGGCACTCAATATTTTTACACATTCTACTTTCTGTGGCACTCTCAAGTCTTCATTTCTTGATTTGAAGAGCTTCACATTTCACAGAAACGACATCCACAGGGAAGACGACAAATAAGGACTTTAGATGCTTATGTTAAAAAATGAAGAACATACTTATATCTTCTCAGAGCCTTCTTTGTGAAAGGATCCTCTTCATTTTAAGTCAGCTCAAGCAGTTCAAGAACAAGCTCTCTGCAGTAGCAAATGCTTTCTCCCTTTACCAGCTGTGGCTACCCACTGGCTTCTACTTTATAAAAAATGGTTTAAGTCTGAAATAAAACATACAATTAGAAGTTCATATACACATAGTATTATTATTTCCCTGCATGGACTTTCCACAAAATTGCACACTAAATGGCATTTTTTCTTGGTTCAATAAATATAAACATATGGGGGCTGGTTAATTACTAACAGTGGTAATTAATTAGCTGTATATATGGCTTTCTTTACAGATTTTCATGTAAATCCCAATTGAAAATTCAAACCTGCAAGTTTATTAAACTTAACAGAATTCCAAATATGCTTATTTCCCTCCAGTTGTTCTTTTTCTAGGAGTAGACCATATACAACATGATCATAAGCTCAATTTATTTTTATCAAAGTTTTATCAAATTTATCAAATTTAACACAGGATTTCCATTACAGAATATTCTCCAAGGTGTTTGCTATTTGGTCATAGCATTCATTTGGAGGAAAATGGTTCAAATTAAATGCTTCATAATACAGATAAGTTTCAGTGATTCTAATGAAACTCTAATGATTTTCGTGAACTTACACCAACTATTTCTAAGATACCATAGAGAAAAACAGGGCATTTAACCATCAGTTATCCCCTATGAGTTCTAAATTCTTTGAAAATGAAATAAAAATGTCTAAATATTTACTGAAATTAAATCACAGTATAACATATACTGCCAAACTTTTGAACTAATAAATACCATTAAATGTGAAATAGATGAAAGTAAAATTTAAATTATGCTTTGCAGTATAGGGCATAGTCAGAGTGCAGTAACTTTTGGAAACCCAATGTTTTTATTTTTGTGGTTCTATTTAAACACATTGTCAATATGCTTAATTAAAAAATGACACTTTTTTTTTTTTAATTCCATTCACCCTTACCTCCCCTAGTAGAAAAGATTTTGCTGGTTAAGTGCACATTTTGAATATCCCTGCCATGGAAGAATTCATGCCAACTTGTGTGCACTAGGAGACACTGCCCAGAACCATGCCTACATTCATGAAAAGCTTTGCAATGCAGTAAGCTTATTCATCTTGTCCATTCTGTGTGAAAATGATCCAAGAAACCAGATTTGCATTGTGTACTTACACATGGCTGGCCATGATAACACTAATGTTTGTTGAACCTCATTGATAGGGTCACTGCACAAAATTAACACAGCTGGTATTGGGCAGTTTCTAGTTTGATCCAGACCCATCATAAAGTCAACCAAAACTGAAACAATATGTTTACTACTCTCTCACATGAAATATTAAGCTAACAAGATTTTAAAAAAGGTCTATTTAATTTTAACAAATTAATTCTTGAGTATAATTCTAACAGCTATATCTCTTAAAGTACACCTATATAGAAAGAGAGACAGAGAGAGAGAGAGAGAAATGGGCCATGAAATTTGATTGTTATTCTTCATTTTCAGTGGCTCAATACAGACTCTTTTTCAAGAATCTATTACTGTGAAAGATATACATGCTTACAAAGTAGTCCTTTATACATGCATGGATCATCTTTATTTGTATGTTATTTCATTGAACTTTGAATTCCCATTGGAAATTTTTGGTTTATTTTATGCAAATGAGTATTCCTATAATAAGGGCAAAATTCTTAACATGATTTAAAGAAAAGCAGTTCTGAAGCAATTATACCACCATGATCTTATTAAATCCACAGTATAACTTACTAAAGTCAAGATGTATTAACAATTTAATCAAAGTACCATAAATCTGAATACCCTAATAGGGTGCAAATTATATCTGCTTATTAACCAAAATTATTTGGTTCGAGGAGCAGTGAGATGAAGGCACAGATTTAAGAACCATAAAAATATCAGCATGCAAAATCAATTTTTCCTTTAAATTGTAAGACCATTTTACTAATATTTCAAAAACTGTATTTGTTTATTTTGAGAAGACTATTGAAAAGCTCACAAGCCCATATCCCTAGAGTGGGCAACCAATCCAACTCAATATTCTCATCTCTTCTATTTTGTCAGAGTTAAAGCTGAAAAGCAAACCAAATATCCCAGGAGAACAGCCCACTATAAAGGCAGGCTAGTGGTACAGCTGAGAGGAGTTCCTCAGGGTCCTGTACAAAATATTTCATACAGAATCCATTTTCACCAGCCAAAGATAACTTCTGTTTTATCAGGCCATGTTTATGGCTTTGTTGTTGCTGCAAACATCATTAAGATGAATTGAGTCATTGATGCTGTTTTACAGAAAACAGCACACTGTGGGATTTGATGCTCCAAGTATAGATTAGCTTTCTAGCTTATTTGTTATTGTTTTTAATTTCTGAGTTTCAGTTTTAATAACTCATTTTTATACCATTTGAATTTTCAATAAAAATCACTTTTCTATTTAGTTGATGGAAATGACAAAATATTCAAAATATTCGTATGTGAAAATGTCAATGACTTACCACATATAGAAATGTTTGCCACTTAATACCATAAGTTCATTGCTTAAAGAGAAGAAAAATAACTTTTGTTCCTTTAGGGTAAAGTTATGACTATGAAGACAGGGCATTTTAGTGTGATCCACGTTTAAATTCCTCTTCTACGCAATTGTTAAATAATTTTGAAAAATATGAATACCTTTACTTCAGTTTTCCTGATTACCTTGTTAAAACCATTATAATCTGTATTTTATTTCAAAATTAACAGCCAATTCCATGTGATATGAGTTAATTTACTCCCAAAACTTAAACTTTACTCAAAAAAGTTGTTGTCAGACTCATTTTCCAACCAATATGTGTCTTCTACAAATAGCTTTTCCCAGGAATAATATACCTTTGCTTTTCTTACAACAAAATGAATAAAATAAAGTTATAATATTTTAAAATCTTGACGAACTTGCTAATAGTTACTAATTTAAAGAAAACATAAAACTGGAATTGGTAATATAGAACATAAAGTAGTAAATATTCCAGGCAACATTAAATGAAAACTTAATCAAAGTTTTATATAATCAAAAATCTCTAAAAAGAACATGATCTCCAGTAATATTCTATTCCAGAGAAAAGTCACCAATGATTGGGCCCAGGTTATTAATTATCATTCTAGGAATACTAGATGTTTTAGCTTGTTTTGAGTGTGTGTGTGTGTGTGTGTGTGTGTGTGTGCGCGCGCACGCGCATGAGCGTATGCGTGCACGCATCTTCCTCAAAAAGAAGCCCTTTATAGTTTCTAAATTTTATTACTATTTTATTCTTTGTGATTTATAATAACCAGGACCCTCCAAGTAATGTAAAACATTCTATTAAACAACATGACATATATGGAAAAGTAAACATAAGTAGGAAGAACTATAGTTTAGCTCTTAATTAAAGATGTTACATTCACTATACCTGTAAAGTGGCTTAATTAGTGCTAAGAAATGTGAAGTTTCTGAGATTTTACCCTATTTTTAAGCTACTAAATTAGTCTGTCTCCATTTCATGGGTGCTGACAGCAACTTTGAGAATACTGAAACAGAAACAAAGGATAGTTTCCTGCTCATAGCAATAGCAGTAAAGTGCAATAATTTTCCATATTTCCTGAACTTAAAATCCCACAGGCCCTTGCAACAAGGACCTGGAGACATCTATACAGGCAGTAGGTTGATCAAAGGAGAGGAACTCTGAACTCAGAAAAACTGAATGTTTCATAAACTAGCTGCAAGCTAGCCTACTCAAACTTTGCCCTGGAGAGAAGCATTATCTTTATTATACTAGACAAGAAAAAAAAAAAAAATCTCCCACCAGTGAAGGGAGCTATTTATCTGTCTTTCAAGGATATTTCTTTATAAATATCTCAAAAACGATAGTCTTTGAAATGGAAGTCAGTTCTTCTACTCATAAGAGAGGCAGAGATTCAAGAGACCCATAGGGAATTGTATCACAATAATAAATAATATTGCAATGATTCTTTTCAAACTGAACACACCCCTTAGAAATAGTGATAGAGAATCAAGAAAAGAGCATTACTGAAATTTTTGAAGTCCTTATTTTTCCTTCTACCTATGTCTTCCCAGTTAACAAGTGCTGCCACTGTCCTGAAATCGAAGAGCATCGATTAGGTTTGCTTATAACTTTATTCTCATGCTTGCCTTTGTGCATCGAATTATATTCATGAGATTCATTTATATTATTGTATGTAGTTCTGGATATTGATTTTCATTGCTATATAAATTTTACTGAATGAATATTTAACTCAATGCACATTTTGGTGTTTCTAATTATTGCTGTTATAAAAGTATGAATAATTTTATAGCATTTAAGGATATTATTTGGCTGTTGAATTTGTATTCTCTTTCACTGCACAATAGAACAGGACATCTTGTGGCAGGAAAAAGGGTATAAATGAACAAAATATTCTGAATTTACTTTCAAGAACAATAAATAAATGATGTAAAATTGTCTTTTTCTGAAAATCCTAGCAGATCTTGGGGTATAAATCATTATTTAGGCATATAGCTTGTTTTGATTAGTTTTTTTTCTACTGTAACCAAAAGATCTGATAAAAATAATTAGAGGAGCAAAAGTTTATCTGAGAGCTCATGGTTTCAGCTGTCTTAGTCATAAACAGTGCCAACTCCATTCTTTGATACCTGAGGTGAGGCAGAGCACCATAGTGGGAGAGTGTGGTGCAAAAAAGCAGCTGAAAGCAGCTGGGAGTGTGACACGGGGGGGGGGGGGGCGCAGGGAGGGAGAGAGAGAGAGAGAGAGAGAGAGAGAGAGAGAGAGAGAGAGAAAGAGATCTCACTACAATAAAATATAAACTCCAAAAGTATGCCCCAAACCCACCTCCTCCAGACATACCATACCTGCCTCCAGTTATCACCAGTTAATTCCTATCAGTGGATTAATACACAGATAGGTTAAGATTCACATAACTTAGTCATTTCACCTCTAAATGTTCTTGCACTGTCTCACAGATGAGTGTTTGGGAGGTATCTACTGTATAAATCATAACACAAGCAGAAAGATGCTAACCAAACATATCACTGGCAATCTTGTTCTGGGATGATTTCCTTTTTCTATTTAAATAAACATTTACAACTATTAGAGGTAGAATGTTTTCTGCCCACTATATATGGTTTCATGATTTAGATGTAAGGTGTACCCCAGAAGTTCATGAGTGAGACAATGCAATATTTGGAGGAGAAATTGTTGGGTTATAGCCTTAACCTATTCAGTGAATTGATCCCTGATGGTATTAACCAAGTAGTAAATGGAGGCAGGTGAATAGAGAAAGCGTTTCATTGGGGGAGTGGCTATGGGGTATATATTTTGAGAGAGTGGAGTCTTTCTTTCTCTCTGCTTCCTGATCATCATGTGAGCTGCTTCACTCTGCCACACTTTTCCCCTATGATGTCCTGCCTCAGGTAGAGCCTCAAGGAATGGAGTCTGCTGTTCATGGACTAAGACCTATCAAACTGTGAGCCCTCAAATAAACTTGGCCTCTTATATAATTGTGCTGGTCGTACCTTTTAGTCAGAGCAGCAAAAAAGTTGACTAAAACACATGGTAAATCTATGGGACTGAAATATTTGCCACAATATCTTTGTAATGTCCTTCTTGAATCCAGGACAAGACTATGTGATGACAACATATGCTTAATTGATATTTTCTTTATCATCAAGACCATTAATAAAAATCCCTAGATTTAAATTTCATAAGAAGAATAAAATCCTGAAAACATCATAGCTTATATTACTGAAACTGTTATACATTAGAATTGTGATTTTCAGGATTTACTTAAGTATGTTTTATGAAACCCTGACGTTCACCATAGAATCCTCCAAAATTTTGTAGTTATTTTTGTTTTGAGTTTTACAGAGACAAGTGTCACTTATATGGTAAAACCTAGGATGTGGAAGGCTTTATCAAGATACTGTTATAAATAGCAACATACAGAAATAGTAAAACAGATACTTACTTAAAATAAGCTTTATTCATACACTGTTCTTTGTTTTAAATATTTTATTTTAAATTTTAAACATGAGTATATTGCTAGTAAACCAGTTCAGTTAGGTGAAATTAGTTCACATGTACTTCTTTCAACATATCTGAAGCAGTTTTTCAAAACTTAGTTGAACAAAAAATGATTAGCATTAATGTCACCTTAAAATTTTAAAAAGTTTGGATTATAATGTATGCCATATTGTAGGTCTCTAGAGATCCTCTCACTACAGACAAATGAGTACCTTTGTCATGTACAAGTACTGGATAATCCTATAGTTCTTGTTTCCCTGTTCCAAGAATCCATGGGGGTAAACTCCTAGACTTGTATTCACTGCTGATCGGTTTATGTTAATCCCAATCCCTGGCACTATCTTTGTTTCTTGGCCTGCAATTAGATCAATTTATACCACCATCTGTTTCTTGCCATTGAGTATGTTAATTTTATAGTCATGTTTCTTACTTTTCTGTTTCATTTGTAACCATGTCATGATATATAACAGAATTTCGTCCAGGGCACTGAATGAGAAAAAAAGCTTTATAAATTAAAAATATGTCATCTGAAATTTTTTAGTTCTGAATTTACGCCAACTACAAAAAATAATTCTCCTCTTAATATCATTAGATTTTAAAAGATATAGTTGTAAGACAGGGTTTAGAAAATGAAACTAAGTTGCTTGCTTTTAATCATTCAGTGCAAATTTAAGGCACAGATGTATGGCCCTCTTATTTGGCACTGATTGGGATAAGTGCTGCGAATAAGGATAAGTTTTTCTTCATCCCTGATCTCCAAGGCCTCCCAGCCAAAAGGAATATAAGGTAATCTTTGTTTTGCATATCATATTCTACTCACCATTTTATGTAAATAACTTAATACCAAGAACAAACTAATTATTACTCTTTTATTTCATTTGCAAGGGAATGGAGACAGAAGTATCTTAAACTAGCTTACACATTTAGTAAATAAGAGACTCAGTCCTGACCCAAATTTCTTCTACATAATTCAAAATTCTCTTGTTTTTTCTTTAAGTCAACATTAACCAACAAGTAACCAGAACAGGTCACTGATGGCTTTACAACCACCTTTTAAATGTTTGGGTCTTTTCCTCTCTTCAAAGAACTTGTTCTACACTGTTATTTTTTCTAGTTACTGTATTATTGATATTTTACTTTACTTTGTTTGTTTCCTTAATTGTTACACTTGTCTACTGGCCACAGTAACCTTAGGAAGTGTTTAGGAGGCATACTGAGCATATGCCTAAGAAAGAGAATGATCTGGGGTCAGTCAATTCATACTATTCTACTTTGAAATAAAACTCAGTATTAGGAATTTGGTGGTGAGGCTGTTGATTTTAGTTTTCTGGGCAGAATTAAGAATTCTTTTAGACCCATGAATTACTTAGGTTTATGAAATTGACTAAAGAGTAACATTAAACTGCTTGTAAAAGAGTGCATTATTACCAAGGGCAAATTGCAGGAACTGCTAGACTCAAAAGCAGAAAAGTGTTAAGTTCATAAACACTAAACATCTCATCCAAAGATGACTCAATATCCTAAATATGAATGAAAATTAATTATTTAGAAGGGTAAACTAACAGACTTGTTTAGAGAAAATATCTTTGGGTGAGGTTATCTTGCATGCAAGTAACCCAACATTAAGAGTTCATTCAGAATCAGTGCCCCTGGAGGAATGGCTTCCACAAGAGTTATTAAAATGCAGATTTACTTCTTGTTAGGCAGTTTTCTTTAGCATACATGCTAAATTTTAGCTGAGTTTTTTCATTAGAGAAAACAAATGTTTTTCTCTGACAATTTTTACTTTAAATTTTATTTCAGGAACTAAATAAAGCCAGCTATCCAAATTTCTTTTCTTGATATACATATAAATCTTCATCTCACAAAAATTAAGAAAGGACATCTGTTGTGAGACTTGTTCAGATTTTAAACACATCATTTATTAAGTATTCTAGTAGCAACTTGCAGAAAGAAGTCAAATGGTTAACTTTGAATCTCAGTCCTTGCATTACTTCTGCAAAAAATCTTTCTCTAACCTGATCAGCTAAAATGTCTTGTACTTGTTTCTTTGTTCTTACCATGCTCATACACTTTCCAAAAGGCAATTTCTTAAACTGTTTTGTATCTTTGCATCCTTGATTTTATTTTATTTTTATTATTATTGATGTGTCTTTTTTTTTTTTTATTTTGTACCCAGAATTGAATCCAGGGGTGCTTAGACACTGAGCCATGTCCCCAGCCCTCTTTGTTTAATTTTAATTATTTTTTAAAGAATTTTGAGATAGGTTCTTGGTAAACTGCTCAAGGCCTTGCTAAGTGTGTGGCTGGCTTTAAACTTGAGATCCTTCTGCCTCAGCCTCCCGAGCCACTGGGATTATGGGCATCTGGTTTATTTGGTAATCCTTTTTACCCTAAACCATGGAACTATTAAGAGGGAGAGTTTGGTCATTACTTATTCATTTAAAAAGCTTCTTTCTCTTAGTTTTTTTAAATAGGTGAATTCAACAATTATAATCCACTCTGCATTGGTTCTCTGTTGCTGTATAACAAGTTATTCAAAAATATAGAAAGAAACATAATTAAAACCTCACAGTTTCTTTAGATTTGCAATTCAAGATTTTCTTATGTGGAAGGATCTGTGCCTATATTTCTAATAAGGGTGCAATCAATATGTCAGTCTGGATGTGGTCTTCAGAAGCTTCCAAATTGGCCCACTCACATCACAGTTGGCAGAAAGCCGCAGCTTCTTCTGGCCCAGTGTCCTGCCAATCCTACTTTAAGAGTGTCCTGAAGATATGGCAGCTGGCTTCCCCAAGTGACTGATATAAGAGAGACAGCATGGAGGAAGTTGAAGCTGCAATGACATTCATTATTTAGTGCCAGATAATACTGAGAAAAAGTGTGACTGTGTGTGGAGCTCTGTGATAAAGCATATGCTTAGCATACATGTGGCCCTGGGTTCAATCCACAGCAGCACACACACACACACACACACACACACACACACACACACACATCAGACACCATTAGCTTAATTAGTAGTCAATCATTAAGTTCAGCAAACATACTTACAAAGATGGTGTTGATTGTATTTTGGCTCTCATTTGGAAGAGCATGTAAAAGAATTTGTGAACATATCTTAAACTACCCTACATACCATACTTATCAATCTTTTTTCTTTCTTTCTTTCTTGAGGTAGAGTCACTATTTCTTAGGCTGGCCTGAACTCTCGGGCTCAAGCAATCCTCTTGCCTCAACCTCCTCAGTAACTGGGACTATGGGCACATGCCACAGCACCTGGATCCAATCAATGTTTTAATTGTAGATAACATCCTAATTTCCAAGGGATATTTCAGGACAATTTGCATTTGTTCCTGGTTTCCTTCCCAGGTGTTCTAGATTGGGCAGTGTGTAAACTCAGGGACACCTTTCACATATACTAAGTTTAAGAGTGAATGTGGATCTTTTACTGCACTAAGCCTCAATTTCTCTTTTTGTGATTAATTATAGCAGTTAGGTTATAAAAAATTTACACAAGTTAAATAAAGGGAAGTACATAAAGTGTTTATCACTGTGAATGATGGATAGTAAGCAACTAATGAACATAAGTGATGGCTGTCATTATTATGATCATGAGCAGATGTAAAGGATCTTGTTTTGGTTAGCTTTTGTGTAACTGATACCAAAATATGCAATAAGATCAACTTAGAGGATGGAAAGTTTATTTGGGGCTCACGGTTTTAAAGGTCTCAGTCCACAGATGGCCAACTCCATTGCTCTGGGCCCAAGATGAGGCAGCACATCATGGGGGAAAGGCATGAAAGAGGAGCATTGCTCACCTTATGGCAGGTTCAGGAAGCAGCGAGCAAAAGAGGAGAGAAGGACCCCCAGGAATGATGAACCCACCCAGGGCATGTTCCCAGGGACTCGTACCTTTCAGCTACATGCCACCTGCATACAGTTTTCACCCAGTCCATTCATACTAGGATAAACTGATCAGGTTACACCTCTCATAATCTAATAATTGTACATCCCAATATCCCTACATTAACAGGAGCTTTTGAGGACACCTCACATCCAAATCATAGAAATCTTCCACCATATGGTTTTCTCTGCTGATATCCTATCTGAGGTATTCTTGACTTACCACCAGAGGCAAAAGAAATCCTCAGGTTTTGTACAGTCACAGGCACTATCCACAGTAGCTGTGTGAAATTTAGAAAAGAATAGAACGTCATGGAGAAGAACTGAAAATTTCCAGTGAATATATTCCACTGGAAAATGGATTCTTTAATTTGAGGTTTCCATTGTGTTCTTCCTACATATCCAGGGTTACTCTTTGGGTGGATAAGGAAGGAGGGGAAGCTGAGCTCCCTATAAAATTTAGGAGATTGTAGTTCATTTAGTGCTTGATTTTGTAAAATCTCAAGTAGAATCTGCCAGGTTATTTCTTACTTAATTAATAAAACAATATAGGTTTAAGGATATCATAGAGTCGCAAAATGAAATGGTAGTACTATAATCAGCATACAAAATATATTTTACCTGAACACACTATATTATGGTTAAACAGAAAACAAAACAAAAAGTCAAAGCACAAAACAAAACAAAAACAAACAAACAAACAAAAAAACACACATTGAATTGGTCTCCAAAAGTTATTCATTGATTGACAAGTTAGGCTATCTATTTCTCAAACAGCTTCTGTAGTCTGAGTTCTAAGAATAATAACTTTTTTCTATTTTATTTTTGTCAATTTAGAGCTGTCTCTAGGATATTGTAAGAGGATGGAGATAAAATCTGCAACTATCATTTTCCTACTCCTATTTTACTAGAGGTAAAATAAAAATCCATGTTGAATTCCACTTTTTTCCAAAGGAAAAATATTCCTATGTATTCACATTTCCAGAAAGTTATTAGACTCATTTTTTTTTCAAATTCTGAGTTTTTAACTAATGAAATATGAAAATACATGGCATACCTAAAAAAAAAAAAAAAAAAAAAAGTAGTAACACTACCCAAGGTGCCAAAATTCTCTCCATTTCCTTTTTCTTTTTTTTAAAACTGATTTTTTTTTTTTTTTTTTTTTTTTTTTTTTTTTTTTTTTTTGGTACTGGGGATTGAACTCAGGGGCACTCGACCACTGGGCCACATCCCCAGCCCTTTTTTTGTATTTTATTTAGAGACAGGGTTTCACTGAGTTGCTAAGTGCCTCGCCATTGCTGAGGCTGGCTTTGAACTCGCGATCCTCCTGCCTCAGCCTCCCAAAGTGCTGGGATTACAGGCATGCGCCACCGCGCCCGGCTCTTTAAAACTGATTTTACATAACAACTAACATTTCTAGTATTAGAGTCACTCTTTCATTTTAGATATTTTATTCAGATTACATGTAGAAAAAACAGTAAAATCATAGCATAATCACACCTTGAGCTGTGTCTCCTGTTTTTCCTCTCAGCATCACTAAAGTAGCATTGATGTTTTCTAAGAGTGATAACCTAGACATATGAATATTATATGAAAACATTAAAATTTAATAAAGGGAAGAGAAAGGACAAAGTTGCTTAAGTTAGGCAAAATTATATCTTCCAAATAATTACAGAAAGTATGTTTTAATTTTTATTATGTTCAATTCAGTAAATATGTCATTTTATGACTTTAATTCAGAACATAAATCTGGTAATGGTCTGGGATTTGTACCATGCAAAATAAAAAAATATGAAGAGGAAAATGGGGCTGGGTCAAAATATAAAAATATTTTTAAATAAAATGATCTCATGATGGGAAAGGCTAGGTCCTTTGTTAATTCACCTTTTACTCTCTATCTCCATCTGCCTTTCATTCCATACTCCAAGTGGCCATGTCAGAGTGGGAAAACTAGACTTTCAATGTCTATATTGTTTGTTAGGGCACACAGAAAAGGGTCTTTGTGGTAGACATTCTTAGAAGATCTAGGGATATTCTCTAATTCCTAACTTTAATATCTTGGCTCTTTTTCAAATTCATAACTGTGAATTCTTAATGTTTCATTGGTGATTTTTCCAAAATTCATTTTATTGAACCCGTTCATGCCCTCATGAAGAGAATTCAAAGAGTTACAACACATTGGTTCTAAAGGAATCTAATCTTTAGGGGAATAGGGAGGAAAAAACAAAGGTGAGGTCATTTTCCAATGTTAGAATATATTCCATGGGCTGACTTCCCTTTCAATATCTTGCTTGTCAAAACCACTACTGAGTTATTGATATGAGTCACCCATTATGGTGATAAATAGTGTCAACATAATCTGAAATCTCTTAAACATTCTTATTTTTTTGTATAGCAGACTCTTTATGGATTTTTTTTTCATTACAAATTAAATAGAAGAATTAATTTAACAAAATGGGATGGGTAGAATTTGAGAGAACATCTGAAGCAAGGAGGATGGTTGAAGAGTGTCCTAGAAATTCACAGAATTAATTTAGAAGTGCTGAACTGGACTTCAGAATAGAAAAGTGATGGAAAAAATGTATTTTATGATTCTGTCCAATCTAATCTAGTGTAAATTCATGTTTGGGGACTAGATTCATTATGAATGCAGCTGTTTGGATTTCATTAATTTAGAAAAATTGGTGTATGTATAAACTTTGCATTAAAAGCAGGTGGGAAACTTGATGTATTTCAAATCAAGTCAGGTAGTTACATATGTGTCTGATTCCCTTGATAACATAATTTCCCATAGGTCAGATAGTTGATGGATGTAAAAACAGAGTGGTGAATTACCTGAGAGAGCAATCTCTGATGATCTTCAAAATACCAAATCTGATGAGTAATGTAGAAATAACTTTAATTAGTATAAGCTATGTGGTATACAAAACTTCTACTTTTTCTCCAGGGCTTTGTTTAAGTGTGAACTTTAGCATGTTTGTTGTGATTTGAGACATAGTAAAAAAGTCAAGCTCCTTTTTTCCTTTTATTCATTAACTATTTTGGAAAAAAATTAATTTCCAATTATTAATGATGGTCCCAATTAACATAGTTCTGTTGTTTCTTAACTGGTTTTCTCAGAGGATATAAAAAGTTGAAAGGAGGATATTTCTCACCCTTACAACAGGAAAAAGAGAAATGAAATTAAAATCATCTTTTTCTTGAAATCAGAAATATAAACAACTACTCTTAAATCTCAGGAAAGAAAAGTGTCACCCAGAAGAGATGGGTTAGAAGCACAAGATTACCTGGAACACAGCATAAATAAAATTCCAGATAAAGTTTTAAAGTAATGCTAACATAGTGTGAGATCCTGTGAGAGTGTGGAATCCCTAGGAATTGTAGAAGCATTGATCTCACAGTAGAAGGAGAAATAAAGGCCCTGTATGCCAATATTGTCCCATTCTCAGGTTCTAAGAATTAAGTCTTCAATATACACATTTTAGAGAAGACACAACTGAGCCCATAGTATACCCAAAGAAGTGAGAAGGTTAAAAAAAAAATCCTGATGGAGGGAAAAGAGGTTGGAAAGGACCTTCTCTGAGACATAGGCACATCCAAAAAATTTAAAAGTGAGAATGGAAGAAGAAATTTGAGAAAACTTCTCAACTAAGCAAAAGGCAACTTCAGAGCAATTTTATTCCAATGGATCTAGAAATGTAGGTGTTGAACAGTTACCTCATGTCTGCCAAAGACAACTTCTCAAGGATTATGTATCTGAACATCTACTGTGACTCTGATTTATGCCTGCTCCTGAATTATTAACCTCTAGTGTGTCCTATACTTGCTCCTCTCCCTAAACTTGAGCATTATTCCACTTAGCATAGTCCCTTTCCTTGATCCATCCTCTGAATAATGCTACTTCTAGGTGCCAGGTATGTGGAGCTGAGATTTTATTAATAACAATCATAGTAAATAGATCTATATCACTAATAAAGAAGATATTTTACAGTTGAACAACCTGAGCTTCCAGATTCCTGCCTCATATATCTCTTTCTCTCTTTCATTTGCAGTTTTCTTTCTCCCTACTTTCTGAATTTCTATTGACAATGCTTATTGTGTGTGTGTGTGTGTGTGTGTGTGTGTGTGTGTGTTTATAACAAATAAACATGACTGTCTCCTTTTACTCTCTTTTTAAAAAATCCAGTTACACAAACTCGTGGCTTCTGCATGTGATTTTATCTCTGCTTTGGCCAATTTCCCCAATTAACTACATGATTCACTTTATTATAGAATTTAGGTCTTCGTGTGCATGCTACACAGCCATCATAGTTACCATTTAAAATTGCATCTATCTATCCATTTTATTGTTTTATTTTTTGCATAGCACTTACTACCTCCTATTATGTATTTTACTTAATTATTATGACTGTGTTCTCTACTTTTTCTATACTAAATTATCAGTTTTAAGGAGGTATTAATTTTATATTTAGGTGGTTTTCTCCTTTAGCTATGTGTGTACAAAAATTAAAATCCTCCCCCTACATCCACAAATTTAGTATTTCAGAAATCTACTTGTCCTATTACTCATATTAATTTTCTAAAACAAAAGTCAGAATTGCAAAGTAATAATTTTAAAAAATGGTTTTAATTTCTCTACTTAAGGTATTGATCTGCACTGGGCATATGAAAGATAAATTATTTTTTTCATCAAGAAAATTCAGGATCTAGTAGAAGCAGATATTCTTATCATGCATTTGAATATTCTTTGAGCTGTGGATGTGACACTTTTGAAGGTCACTGGTGCATGTTGATGGTATTTAGAGATTAACTTCTAAGTTAAAGCCAAGAACATGTGAAGATGCAGAAATGAATGGAAACACCAAATCTGTAAGCCACCAATGAGAGTATAACTGGGCCACCAAAGCTAAAGAGTGGCAGAAGATATCTAAAGTAGAACCTGTTGAAAAGTGGTAGCTATGTTTTTATCATGCATAAATATACCTTACATATTGTTCTCAACAAATATGTTTTGAATTTATAAGTTTATACCTAGGAACATGAGGTCAGAGAGGAACAAGAATTAGGTCAAGAGAAAGACTTTTGGAACTGACTTCATTTGAGACTGTAATTATCTTTACAATAATATATATGAATAGTCAGTTATATTCAGATTATAAAACTAGCATTTTTTACATAGATTTGGTAATCATCATCTTGATATATCATTCATTTATACCCTTAAACTAAGTTTCAAATACTACATTTACCATATTGTGGATAAGGTCATGTTTTGTCAATTTGATTCAGCTAATCAGTAAACAAAAATAAGAAAATGTTATAACAATCCTGAGCTTTCATGATCAGGTAAAATATAATCTCTTTTAATATGTGAACTTGAATTTTGTCAAAAAATAAAAGTCAAACTCACATAGAAATAGAACAAAAATTACATTATTATGATGATATATGCATAAATAGATTACTCAGAATTTGTTTTTTAAGCCATCATGGTATTCTGTGCTGATTTACATTATTGAGGCTTATACTGATACTAATTAAAAGGACGTTAAAAAGAAAGCAGAATGTGTAGAGTTAAATGTTAATATATTCATATGATTTTATGTATTCTTTTGAATACTCAATGGAATGTAAACTGCCTAATTCACAGTCTGTAATTCTTGAGCATCACATCATTTTCCCCTTTGAAATTGGCTTAATCTCAAACAGTTTAGCCCTTGGAAAAGTGAACAGATGGCAATTTATTGCTTTAAGAATGTATTTAGTTTGGTGTAGTATAACTTACAGGTTAGGTGTTTTTGAATAAATTGTCTTCCCAATTCTCATTGCATAATCAGGCTATTGGAGCTGAAATGATGGTCAGTTTGGTCTTTGTCCAGTGAAACATAATAACAAAATTCAGGTAAGATTTTAATAACTTTTCCTTGATGTGGATTGAAATGTTTTATGTAAGGTAACCTGTTTATTACATATGATATCTATTATTTCTAAACAAAATAAAATTTTTGTTGACTAAAATGATTATTGAGTGTCTCCATCCTACTAAGCAATCCCTATTCAACCTAGTAGGGATTCATGGGTTTAAAGAACATAATCCATTCTTTCATGTTAAAGAATTCTCTTCCCAGGAATATGATAAAAATAATTAAATAATATGAAGGGTGGAGAAATAGGGAAATAATAACCAAAGAGTCCAACACCTCAAACAGGAGGAATAGATTTGGTCTCTCTTTCTTTCTTTCTTTCTTTTTTTTTTTTTTTTTTCTATTTCACAGCATGGTGAATATAGGTAACAGCTGAGTTCTGTATGTTGCAGTAGCACCCAAAGGGTAGATCTCAAATGCTCTAGTAAGGAAAGACATCGAAATGTTTTAGGTGAGGGAAGGGTTGGTTAATGTAATTTGATCATTACACATTGTGATAACAATTTGCTACTTTGTACCTCATCAACAGGTACACTATAATTTGTCAACATAAAAACATAAAAATGAATAATAAAAAAAAGAAACTAACAAGCAAAAAACAAACAGAGGCTGGGGATGTGGCTCAGTTGTAGAGTAATTGCCTGACATATGTGAAGCCATGGATTCAATTTCTAGCACTGTAATACAAAAAAATCAGAAAAACAAACAAACAACAACAACAAAAACCACACACACACATTAAAAATACGATTTGCTAAACCTTAAATCATATTTCCAATATAATTATTTTTCATAAATGAATTATTCTAAAGACTTTTAGGAGTTATAGTAACTGTTTGAGAAAAAAAAAACTTTGAAATAGAAACTAGTAAAGAAGAAAAAAGAAGAACTTTAGTACTGCATACATTCAAATACATTTTAGCACTATCCTATATTTTAAATAGTTTTTTACTTACTCTGCTATTACCTTTCCTTAATTAAGAAATTTTAGAAATTTTCTCCATAAATAATTATGAATAATTTATAAAATAACATAAAATATCAGAAAAAAAACATTAAAACAACAGATTTTATTAAACCTACAATTCTTATCTGAATATTATACTTAAATTTCTTACCAAATATATGTCAAGTACCATTTGTATCATTTCCTATTTTAATTTCTTCAGTTATGTCTCTTTGAACAAGAAAATCACTTTGTGTCTTTTATGAAGTTAAACTAAACAAAGGGGAAAATGATTATAGAAATTACATGTGTTTTGAATGTACAAAATACAAACAGAAGAGACTTACAGATGTTTATAATAAAGAAAGTTAACTTAAGTAGAAAAGTCTTTCAAGAAAACTGACCTTTCAGTGAGGATGACAATGATGAATAGGGTAGAAATAAATTAAATGTTATATAGAAGAAGAATGCCAAGGTCAGAAGAATTGGAGGTAAGGAAGGAATAGGAGTTAAGAAAGAGAAAGGAGTTAGCATAGACAGCACACACATGATGATGAAGTGAATGATGTAACAGAAGCAATAGATTGCAGTGTCTTGTAGGACATTGTATAATTTTTTTCTAGTGCAATGGGGAGGTATGGAGGGTTTTTAAAACTACAAAATCACATTAACAGATTTATATTCCATGAAAAACTCTTACAGCATTATGGAGAAATATAAGGAAGACTGGAATAGTTGAAGGGAAAGTATTTGAGGCTCTAGCATGAATACAATTAGGGTGCTAGCAGAAGAGATAAAAGGCATACACAGAAAAAGTGTTGGATTTAAATGTGAGTGGGCAAGGAAGAATAGACAAATAGGACTCACACGTTTTGGACTTTAGCAAAAACAGATGGTAGTTTGCTTCAGACTTTGGACATTCTGAGTAGTATGATACCCGTAGTTGTTACTAACATAGGTGTACCCATGGCCAGCAGAGAGCTTTCCACTAGAGGAAAAAAAAAAGTCATTTTTCTGGGAAAGGTGATGGAAGTCATAGAACTTGATGAAGTACCAAAATGAGAATATATAATGAGAAGTTCAGAGGCTCAAAATGAAGATAAAAGATACTTCAGTGTTTAAGCATTGGGTTTACCATGTGGAGGGGAGAGGAAATAGAAAAGAGAAAAAAAATTTGGCCAGAGAATGAGAGAAGGGTATCAGGGAGTTTTGTTCTTGGCAAAATTAATGGTTGGCATAATAAATGATAAATTGATCTATTAAACAATATTGAAATGTCAAACAATTAAAAACAATAAATGTGGCAAGAAACATTTTTTTTTTGTGTGTGTAATAAATGCCTATGCCAAAATAGACTAAGAAGAATTAAAGTTGAGAAAATAAAGAATGTAAACAATTGTTCAGAAATTAGAAGAAAGCAGGAAGGAGAAAACATAATACATATTTAGCAATGTGGGAAAATGTTAAGCAGATCAGTTTGGTTGTATTCTGTGTCATGCACTAATATGTCTACTGTATATATAAAAGAAAGAGAAAGGAGTTAGCATAGATAGCACACACGATGATGAAGTGAATGATGTAACAGAAGCATTAGATTGCAGTGTCTTGTAAGACATTGTATAAATTTTTTTTCTATTTAAGTTCAATATATTTGAACTTAATAAACTTTTAAATGAGTTAATTTAATTTATGTGAAATTGATTTTTATGAAATGTAAATTTTGATAAGAATTTTGCCTATTAGAAAGGAATTTTGAGAAGTAAATAAGATACGAAACAAATATTTTCTATCGGAATTAAAATAGACCTTAAGCTTAAAAAACAAACAAACAAACAACAACAACAACAAAAAAAAAAAAAAAAAAACAGAAAACTATGATGACAGGACTAACTTAGTGAAGACATGAATCCAGGGGAAGTTATTTTGAGATAGAAAACAAATACAGATGAAATCTAGAGGCAATAATGTTGACCCCAAATCATGAAATTATAAAAGTTTATTAAACATTTATTATTTTCAAGAGATTAATAAAGAAGTAGGACATGAGAATTTTAAAAATACATTATTTACCATAATGCTTTTACAGTATCTTGTGTTTGGTAGGTACCTGGATCAAACCACCAAAAAAGTATATGTCATCCCTATCACAAACTAGTCCCTGCTTTCTAAAAGATTCTTCTTGTGTATAAATATGTAAAAACAAATACCACTATTATGTGTAATTACAATGCACCAATAAAAATATTTTCAAACAGATGCACTTCTACTCAAATTCATATTGTGAAAGCAAATTTCTTATCTAAATATATATTTACTAAATACATGTATAATTCAGATTTTTGCCAAGAAAAAGCTAACCTCACAGGAAGCATGTGCGTATGTATGTATATAAGTAAGTGTGTGTGTGTGTGTGTGTGTGTGTGTACACATTGGGATAGAATATTTAATGCCTCTGAATCTCTCTCTGTGATGAAGGCCCAGGGAAAAGTGCAATCTACATACAAAAAAAAAAAAAAAAAAAAAATCTCCTGGAAGAATCCTTTCTTGCTTCTAGAAGGTCAGTATTTGTTCTACTAAGTCCTTCATCCAACTGGATAAGACTGACTCTTTGTGGAGACTAATGTGCCTTACTCAAAATCCACTGATTAAAACCTTAATTTTATCGTAAAAACAATTGCAAAAGAAAAAAAGAAAAATAACTTATCTGGGTACCCTGCTCCAGCCAAGTCAACACATAACATATGTTCTTATAAAATTTAATTGTGGAAGTGTTAACAAACACTGTTTTGGAATTTAATCTTCTTATTTGTTTTATGCTTTTTTTGTTCGTCTTTTGCAATTACTTTAGAAAACTATGATGTTTCTTGGTTAACTCAAAGAATAAATTAAATTAAAAAAAAAAGGTACTGTCACTTTCTTTTTTTTTTTTTTTTTTTTTTTTTTTTTTTTTGAACAAATGTTGGTTAGTTTTCAGTAGAAAGCCATGGTTTCCAGAATATATATTACCCATGAAAAAAACCACTATTATACAAATGTGAAGTGATGGAACCATCCTAAGTTGAAAAATTCATGTCTTGAGTCTGGCTTAATTTTAACATTTACAAATGAATAAGAATTAGTTTCTCTAATTTAAGTGAAAATTTAGAATAAACAATTTAATTTTAAGTATGTTCTTTGGACTGTGTAGAAGCAAAGCGCTAGAAATTGTCACCAAGAATTCAATAGTGACTAAGGGGTAAGAAAATGGGCAATTTTAATTTTAGGCTTATAGCCTATGGACTTTTTAAATATACAGGTAAATCTATGGTATCATACTATAATCATAATTTTTTTCTTCCTCTTATACAGTCATATTGAAAGAAATCTCTTAATTTCAAAAGTAGTTAATTTACTAGCATTACCATACATCAATGCAAGTTGAATAAAGTTATATTCTATCTTTTTAGACCCAGATAGTCATTATTATGAATTGAAACAGCCTTTTATCCTCAATTCATGATAAGGAATTCAATGTAATCACTGTAATTAATTTAGCTGCACTTAGGAAATAACCAAAACTATATGAAATGAGACCACTATGAAGCACAGACAGTATAAAAGTCTTACAGCAGCTGTTAGTTAAGTTTTCATTATTGATAAAGACTTTCATAGGTAAGTATTTCTTGTGGAGCTTACTTCAAAGTGATTTCCTCTCATCTCCACATTTAGGGTCACTTACTGCAGTTGTGATGCCACTGTTTTCGTCATGACTTCAGCAAAACATCATGAAATAGCTCAACAAGCATGTAGCATCTCCTGTAGTAGCATATTCCAAATTACAACTGTGCCATGTTAGATTGAATTTATGCTTGAAATTCTAGTTTGGCTTCCTTTGTACTATAGAGTGAACACTTAATAGAGATATAAAATCAGTGTGCTGGTCAGTAAGCATTTTTTAAACTAAAAAATGCCAAAAGTGAAATATATAGACCAAATGACAAGCTGATTTTAATAACAGCATGGAAATATGCCATGACTTAATTTTTAGAAATATTCCCTTTGTGACAATAACAGTATGAATAATGATAACTTATTGGTTTCTTTTTTATATCAGTGCATATTAATTATATAGAATAATGGGTCTTCTTGTGTTGTTTCATACATACATACAACATCTTTAGTCATTTCCACCTCTAATAACCTTTATCCTCTTCACTCCCACTACCCTGATCCTCATCAACTTATTGGTTTCTTTTTTATATCAGTACATATTAATTATATAGAATAATGTGTCTTGTTGTGTTGTTTCATACATACATACAACATCTTTAGTCATTTCCACCTCTAATAACCTTTATCCTCTTCACTCCCACTACCTGATACTCATCCTCTTCTTTGGTTGTCTCCCTTTTACTTCCATGCACTATTTCAAATGGATGGGATCTACTTTTAAAATTCTAACAACAATTTGAGAAATTCAGAAAATAATATATAACTTACACAATGTGGTAAATGGGGTTTTGTATTAATTCTGCTTTAGAAAATATTGAGAGGAAGAGTCTATAAGAGTGTTTGTGGAGAAGTGAGTGAGTGTTTCTGTGATGTAAACATATTCTAATTTAAAGTCATTATCTGTGATAAATTTATTGCAAATAAATAAGATGTTAGATACATCAAATCCAAAGTAGAGCTGGTAATTCTAATTTGTAGCTTATGCAATTTATTAAGAAATATTAGAAAATGTCATGTCTAGATTCTGCCATTTGTAATGAACTGTATTGGGGCAATGCAAAGCTAAACTAAGCAATCCTAATTAAGTAGCAGCCTTTGCTCATTCAGACAAAACCCAATGCATTTTATCCTTTGCAAATTAATTCCTACTTCTGTGTGAATGTGTTTCTCAAAATTTGTGTGTTGGAGATTTAATCCTCAATGTAGCAGCATTGGAAGTCAGGGCATAATGGGAGGTGTTCAGGCTTGGAGGGCTGCACCATTGTAATAAATACAGTCATTACCAAAGCCCAGTAATGGTTATTTTACTCTCTGCTCCTCTCACACCTTTTGGTGACCAATATTCCTCTTTGCTGGAGAAAACAGCAATAAGATGCTATCCTGGAACCAGAGAACTAAACATGCTAGTGCCTTGATCTTGGATTTCCCTGCCTCCAGAACTGTGAGAAATAAACCAATCTTTATCAATTACTCAGTATCAGTTATCCTGTTATTGCATAACAAAATGAACAAACATATCTATTCATTTAATTTATATTTTTAAAAGTATTAACAACAAGGCAAAACATATTCTTACTTTATTTGAGCTCATGTTTAAGTCCCAGATGATGAAAATTGGTGACATATCTTCACAATACCTCAAAAACCCATATATATAATTTCTAAAAATATTTCAACCAATCTCATCCATACATATGATATAAAAAAAGTAAAGTACATGATAATAGCCGGTAGGTTTATAATTGCTTAGATTTGGGTCCCCTGTCTCAGACACATAAGGTAATAGTAAAGCAGGATGTTTAACTAGGCTCTATGAACTTGAAATGAAGAATCAGTAATTTTTTTTTCAAATTTCTCATGGCAAAGCTAAGCCACACAAAATACTTTTTAATAGATGTGATTCAGCAGATTTTAAACTTGTTAAAAGTTTTAATTCTTCAGATGGATTTCATAAGTAAGCATAGGTTGTTATATTAAAGAAAAAAGTGCTAGGAATAGTTACAGTAAAGTATTAGTTGCAGGATCCCTGAATTTGCAAATATATCCCTTAAATATAAAATGCTATTTATTCTCCTAAATCCTCTTAGGAGCCTTATTAGAATCATTTATAAATATAGTTGGTTTACAGATCTGGTGTTAGATTTAAAATTGTGAATTATATATATATTGTGTGTGTGTGTGTGTGTGTGTGTGTGTGTGTGTGTAATAGTATGTGGCGCAGCATACACTATTTTTAGGTATCAGTTGTTCGAATCTTGACTAATGGACATTTTCCAATACTATTATTTATTGATTCTACCTTTAATAATTATTCTTTCTCTTCATTTGTTTACATGCTTATTTCTTTAGAGGGTGTTTTAAATATAATTTGTATTAAGATGCAACATTACCCTCAAATTATGCAAAGAAAATAATCTGGATAATGGGAAAACTAATAGAAAAGAAGCTGATAATATGTTTACTAAGATGCTTTGAAGCCTATGTCCACAGTGAGCTATACCATTAATTCACAGGACACATTTGTGTCTTTCCACAATGGCAGAATTTATTAAACAACAGTAAACTCACAAGCTACCTTAATTTCTCCAACTTTAAGTCATTGAATAGTTATGGTTCACTTGGCATCTGGACAATGGCCATCACAACTTCTTTTGTTCTATTCCAATTAATTGCTTATATCTATAACATTCAAGTCACATGTCACACTCCATGCACTGACACATAGGTTACAGAATAGCTAAGAAAGAGATAACAGTGGCCACATGGTTTAGGGAGGAAAAGCTGAAAATAAATTTAGGGAAATGGTACAGATGCAAAAGAGTCACTGTAGGTAGGCATATAGAATTCAGCTAAAGAACTTACTGGAGGCTTGAACTTATTCAAAGCATAGAGCTCTTCAGAGATCTGAAGTGTTCAAACACAGTTGTTCAAGGCAAAGGACCAAAGGCTCCAACTGGCAACTAGTTTTAAAGTGGGCTGGATCGATCTGGGGGATCAAGCTGAGCTGAAAACCTGGGGCTAAGGTCGGGAATTCATCACCTGTGACCCTCATGACATCTCACCAGGTTTTCCATAATACTTAGGTATGTGTGTGGCCATACCACTGACTTAAGTATCTTTCTTGTATATGTCTTTGGTGAGAACATTGCATCATTCACTGGTATAGTGTGATTAATAAGCTCATGGGACCTGTTTCTCCAATATGGGTTTGATATGCCCATGCATCCATGCACCTCTAATTTAATATTATAAGTTTACAGGTGGATCCTTTTTTATTAGAACAATTAATTTATTTGTCACTTTGTGACTTATGATTGTCCTGTACAGCTGGAGGTTGTTTTTTTTTTTTTTCCCCATATGTTCTGTATGTTCAGGATCTGAGGTTATGACTTAGATATGAGGTGGCCCCTAAAATTATCTTTTCAGAGCATTCAGAAGTTAAATGATTGAATTATGAAAGCTATAACCTAATGAGTTCATCCTAGTTTGAATGAACTGACTGAGTGGTAACTGTGGACAGAGTGTTTGGAGGACATCAGTTACTGGGTGCATGCCATGGAAGGTTGCATCTTCCCTGTGGCCCTCTGTACCCCCATTCTCTGCTTCCTCATTGCCAGGAAAGAAGCAGTTTCCCTCTGCTGCTTCCTTCACCCATGATATCCTACTTTACCTTGAATGCAAAGCAATGGAGTCAGCCATCTATGAACTGAGACCTCTGAAGCTGTGAACATCAAATAAACTTTCTCTTTTCTAAGTCGTTAATGGGTATTTTTGTCACAGTGATGCAAATTTGCCCAAAACAGAAATTGATACTGAGAGTGGGGTCATTGCTGGAACTAACTGACCATGGGGGTTCAGAGGCCTTTGGAGCTAGTTTGAGAGAGGCATTTTGAAAAGTTTTGAAAATCAGGCTGGAGAAGCTTTAGAATGGTGTAAGTAGAGCTTAAAGGGTGATTCTGGAGGGAGCTTAGATGACCAGAATGGCAATAAGAATGAGGACTGTGATCATAAGTTTTCAGAGGAAAATGAAAATCAGCTGGGAATAATTTGAGGTCATTGATGTTACATTCTTGCAAAGAAATCAGCTACATTTTGTCCATGTCCTGAGACTTTGTGTGAGCCTGAATTTAAAGGTGATGTTCTAATTAATATAGCAGGGGAAATTTTAAGATAGCACAGCATGCAGTCAGTGGTGTGAATATTATTGGAATCTTTTAACCTGCTATACTGTAAGAATTTGAAGCAGAAAGCAAAGCTAAGGGTTTAAAATTCCAGTTGACCAGAAAAGCACATATATGATAGGTCCAAGGTAAACATGCTTTTTGAAGAGATTAGAGCACCTAAAGAGATGTTAAGTACTTTAAACATAAGCAATAGGAAAAAATTGAGAGCATCCTTGGACTTTGCAAGACCACACCTACTGCTGGTTCAAGGATATGAGGGAAAATCCCTTTGAAAAGAGATCTCACAGAGGGTCCTAGAAAGATGTTTCATCATGCTATGCCACATAGGCACTTAGAGGATGCTGTAAACTTGATTCTTTGGAAAGCCCAGGTATCTCACAAGCTGGAGTCAGACTTTGGTGTCATTCACATGGTGTTGGCTCTGCAGGAATAAAGGATGCTTGAGTTAAGGTGTCCTGGAGGCTTCCATTGAGATTTCAAGGGAAGGTGTGAGGCCAAAGTGCAGCAGGGTCAAAATCCCCTGTGGACACTTAAAGGGTAAAGTCTAAAGCTGTAAATGTGAAGACAAAGTTGGAATGAAGACCTGGGGAAATAAGAGATGCTCATAACATAGACTGTCTGCTGAGAAAATTGTTTGGCTTCAGAGAGAGCTGGGTTAAAAGAGAAGGCATGTGGGCTCCTAAAAGCAAGATAAAATGGGCAGGACTGCCCAAGCCCTTTGACCATAACTTTTCACAATGAAGTGTTCTAGATGCTGTACATGGAGTGACATTATTGGTAGAGTTATGGAACCTATTTGCCATGTAGTGTTTTGGTCTTGCTTTGCCCCCCTTTCCCCCTTTTGTGTTCATTCTGTGTCACTATATTTTGGATTCTCTCTCTCTCTCTCTCTCTCTCTCTCTCTCTCTCTCTCTCTCTCTCTCTCTTTTCTTTCTTTCATTTTTTGGTACCAGTAATCGAAACCAAGGGCACTTAACAACTGAGTCACATCCCTAGCCCTTTTTAAATTTTATTTTGAGACAGGGTCTTGCTAAGTTACTTAGAACCTTGCTAAGTTGCTAAGGCTGGCTTTGAACCTCCTGCCTCAACCTATTGAACCACTGGGATTACAGGCATGTGCCACTGTGCCTGGCTATAACTTGCTTTTGATCTTTACAGGGGATCACAGATAAAAGTTTATCTTGAGTCTCAGAAGAGACTTTGGACTTGGACTTTCGGGCAATGTTGCAGTTATTGACTATGGGGCTTTAGGAGATGGACTAAATGAATTTTGCATTGTAAGATGGACAAGAGTTTTTGGGGTTCAAAGGCATAATGTTATGATTTGAATGTGAGGGACTCCCTAAAAACTCTTGTCAATGGAATAATATTCAGAAGTCAACTAATCAGATTATGAGAGGTATAACCTAATCAGCCTATTCTAGTTTGAATGGACTGACTGGGAGGGAACTGTAGGCAGGTAGGGAGTGGCTGGTGGAGGTGGATCACTGGAAGTATGCCTTGGAAGGGAATATTTTTCCTATGGACCCTCATTC
This sequence comes from Tamias sibiricus, assembly GCA_025594165.1. Classification (NCBI taxonomy): domain Eukaryota; kingdom Metazoa; phylum Chordata; class Mammalia; order Rodentia; family Sciuridae; genus Tamias; species Tamias sibiricus. The sequence goes on from CM046659.1 coordinate 64,898,961, forward strand.
ACCTCTAACTCCTTGCTGCTATGAGAGGAGCAGCTTCCCTGTGCCCTGCCCTTCCCCCATGATGTGTTCTGTCACCTTTGGCACAGAGCAATGAACTGAGATATCTGAAACTGTTGGCCACAAATAACCTTTTCCTCCTCTAAATAGTTCTTATCAGGTATTTCAGTCATAGTGACACAAAAACTTACTAAAATGGGTAATTATATACTTGATCAGAAGAGTTAAAAGTCTTTCTGTCTTAGCCTTTGTCATCAGAATGGAGTAGCTCAGGGAAACTGTTTCTTTATAAAACAGAGAAACTTATCACAGCAGGCAACAGTCTGCCCCTCACACCCTGTATACATTTTTATCATTTCATGTATAAACAATTTCAAATAAAAATCAACTATGATAGATGTTTAATATAGAAACTAGAGCTTTGAAGGAAAAAGTTAATAAAAATACAAAATCTATCAGGTGCCAACTAATATTAATGTCATGTTTTTTAGCAGTATAATGAACATATGTATTTGTACCACACATGCACACACACACATACACACATATACACAGCCTTCCCATGTATCTTGGGAAATTTTCAAAGGGGAGCAATATTAACTTTATATGTGTATTAAGTAAAGATTTCCAGAGAAAAACAACCAACTGGGTTCCTACCTGTTTATTTAGAGCTGCTATTTTGGATTTCCTTTTCTGCATTCATTACCATGTCCATGTGGTTTCTACTTTTCCTGTAAGTGCTAGTTTATTTTTAATTCAGGATGTTTTCCAAAAACCAAAGAATTATTTTGGCATATGGTTTCAATGGTTTTAATTCACAGTTGCTTGGCCCCATTGCTTTGGCCCTGCAGAGAAGCAGGACCTTCATGGTGGGAAGCACATGGTAGAGCAAAGCTGCTCAACTCATTGCAGTCCAGAAGCACAGAAGGAGAGGAAGGAGTCGCGGGGCCCAATTCTGCCCTCAAAGGACACCCCCCAGTGGTCCAACTTTCTCCCAGTCAGCTACAACTCCCAAAGTAACCACCACTAAGTAACCACATGTTGGTAACCTCGTCTTTAAGACATGGGTCTTTAAAGGACATATAAGATCTGATAATTAAACTATCGATTTTCAATATAAAAAAAATGTTTAAATTCCCAACTGTAATTGTAGAAGCATTTATTTGTTCTTTCAGTTCTGTCAGGTTTTGCATCATGAATTTTAAATCTGTAATACTGCCACACAATATCTTTGTGTTTGCTTGTCTCCATTATAAGGAAAAGTCATTTTTTTTCCAGAGATAACATTCTTTTTTTCAGAAGTCTACTTTGTCTGATTTATCTATCTAATCGAGGGCTTCATGTGTTTTGAAAGAATTTTCAAAACCTACTTATTACTTGCAAAATACATACATATATATTTATGTTATGTATATGTGTGTGTGTTTTCTCAGTAATATCATATTGCTCTGTTTAAGAAATGAACAATTTTTCAAGTAAATTTAAACAACTACCACTGTAAAAATCTAGAAAAGAGCCCACTGGACCAAAATTAGAACTGAATATAGTAATATTTACTCCTTCAAAGAACACTTGAGCAAAATCCTTTTCTTACTGTGACTAATCACAGTTTGTCAAACTGTGAGCAGCGGTTACAGAATCATTAAATCACTCAGTGACAAGGGAAAATGCAAGTTCAGAAGGAAACCAACCAGACTTCTCCTGCTTTCTCCATATTGGCACTGGGAATACGCACCAGATCTCTTTGGGTGATGTGTACTCACATCCATCTGTGCTGTTCCTAAGGCTTTTGTCAGAGCTAATAGAAAAGCAAACCATGCAATCTACAGGCACTTGCACCGCTCTAATGTACTCACCCCCGTATTCAGAGAAAGGTTCCCTCTGACTATTCACACCAGACACTTGATGTTCTTTCAGTTGGGCATAGTCATTGTGCCTCTTCCCTCTCTGATAGCATTCCTCTGCCTGCAATTCTCTTACTTTTATAACTCTTATTTTATGATTTCCTGCAAATGTTTAAATTTCATTATAACATTAACATCCCATTTAGCCTCTGATTTGTAGCACAATATACAACTCTATGTTCAAATTAATTTTTGTGATTAGTTGAACAATGTCTGTTTTTGAGAAGACTGCAAGTTTGAGGAGGGTACTTTCCTTATTCTTTTAAGTATCATATTCAAAAACAGTATTCCAGGAAACCAAAACAATTCCTGGAGAATTGCTAGCATCAACATTTATTTGTAAAATGGCAAAATAAATAGATTTATGGAAATTTTAAAGAATAAGATAACAAATTATTTTTTCTAGTACATACTCTTAAGTTAAAAAAATAAAAACATGTGAAAATGTTGTACTCCTGAATGTTTAATGTTTATAGTAGGTCATAGGTTCTGTGTACATGACTTGTGATATATTCCTGCCTGTGTATACATGTACATGTGTGCTTGCATTCAGTGTTTGTATGTATGTGATATGTCTACCTAAGCTACTACTTTATCGTGTAGCACATTTTAAAATTATATATAATGAAATATTTCAGTTTCAAATGTCCATGTTGATGATATTTTTACATAAACCAAGAAGAGTGCAATAGTGCTTGAACTTAGGGAACCTAAATGAATATTACATTTGAGAATTTGCTATTTGTGAAGCCCATATTAAATGAGTGTGGTCTCTCTCCCCCCCATACACACACACACACACACACACACACACACACACATTTGTGTGTCCACTGAAATACATCTTCTGAAGATAACATTACACATATATTTCTTCTATTTCCTCTGATAGCAGAAGGTCAATCTTTTATATCACAAAGTAACTTACAATTTGACTTAACATAAAAACATACATGAAGGCCAGAAGATGCAGAGAAAATACCCCATAGACATAATTACCTGATATTCCAAAAAGGTGACAAAAGCATATATTGGCAAAAAAAAAAAGACAGGCTTTTAAACAAATTGTGCTTGGAAATTTAGATATACACATGTAGAAAATGAAATAAAAACCCTTATCTATCTCCCTTCACTTATGTCAACTCAAAAGATGAAAGATTCAGGAATTAGAACAGAAACTTTGCAAATACTAGAAGAAAACATAGGGTCCATACTCCAACACATAGGTGCAGACATCAAGTGCTTTAACACAACTCCTACAGCTCAAAAAATAAAACCAAGAATTACTAAGTGTAATGGCATTAAATTTAAAAAGAAAAAAAGTTTCTTCATAGCAAAGGAAACAATGATACGTGTCAAAAGGGAACCTACTGAATGGGAGAAAATCTTTGCTACCTTCTCTTCTGACAGTAGAATATCCAGAATAAATTTTAAAAACTGGTCTTTTACTTAAGCTGATAACTAGGCTTTATTACTTTCTAGTGCTAACTCAAGCACAGCTACATAAATAAATTTGCTTTTCACTGTTGCTCTAATAACTTTCCACAACTTATCAGCTTACACTAAATCTATTTTTATACTAAAGTTAATAAAGCACAGACATCTAAGTCTGTTTAACTGAATTTACAAGGTATCATCCAGGACTGTGGATCTCATCTCTAAACTGGGGTCTTCTTTCAACATCAACATTTCAATTTTAAGTAGACTTCAGCTCCTTGTGAAGCAAAGAACCCAAATCTTTAACACATTTGCCCTTCTTAATAATTGACAATGGCATATTGAAGCTTTACCATACTTTAAATCTCCCTGAACTTCTTGTTTTTAAAATATACATAATTTATTTGTTATTTTTAGTTATATATACAATTGGGATTCATTTTGACATAATTATAAAAGCATAGAATATAATTTGTTTTAATTCAGCAGCCAGTACTTCCCCCTGACTTTCCCTTATTCCCTCATCCTGTGACTTTCCCTCTACTCCACTGATATTTCTACTATTTTACTTAGAGTTGTGGATACAAATGATGGTGAATTCATTGTGATATATTCATTTATGTACATAGGAAAGTTAGATCAGGTTTATTCTTCTGTTCTTCCCTAACCATATCCCTCCTCCCTCCCTCCTAATCTACTTTGTTTACTTCACTGATCTTTTTTCTGTTTTGATGGAATCCCCCACCCCTTCTTCTTTTCTTGCTTCTCTCTCTCTCTCTCTCTCTCTCTCTCTCTCTCTCTCTCTCTCTCTCTCTCTCATATTTCTGTATTTTGGACAAGCTTCCACACAGCAGATAAAACATTTGAACTTTGACTTTTTGGGTCTGTGTTATTTCACTTAGCATTATAATCTCTAGATCCATTCATTTGCCAGCAAATGCCATAATTTCATTCTTCTTTGTGGCTCAGTAATATTCCATTGTATATGTATCAGTGTGTTTAATATTCTTTATGCAGTCATCTGTTGAAGGGCACCTAGATTGGTTCTATAACCTGTCTCTTATAAATTGTGCTGCTATAAACATTGATGTGGCTATATCCCTATAGTATGGTTGATTTCAGCACTTTGGGATATAAACCAAGGAATGGGGTGAACTCCCCTTTTGCTTTCACTTTTTGCTCTTAAGGGATTACATGAATAGAATTGGCTCAACAGACAATCCATGATTTCCTCACTGTCTTAACCTTAACTAACAAATAAATATATTTACATTTGCATCATTTCTTTTACTGTGTAAAATAACATACTCATGCCAGGAGGTAGAAATGACAGATGGTAGAAGTGATGGCAGACAATTTCTCTGATACATTCCTAACCATATTTACTTATTTGGATTATGTAAGTATCTAAATCCTCCCTATAATGAAATAATTTTCTTTGATTACATTTTTGCTTTCCCCATCTCTAGTCGTAGAGTTTCCTATTATCTACCTGCAATCAAGCTGAATAGACCAGAGGCCTTGGCAATTATCTATTGCTAATAACCTATTTTCTACTGAAGTAGTCAACAACTTTAAAATATGAATGCTTGGGTTAACTTTGCTCATTGGCTCAATGTCTGAAATATTTCTACAACTTTCAAAAATCTGTATAAGAATTTTATCCTATTTTTCAGTGTTCCACAACTATTAAAACCTAGTGTGGATTTGAGAAATTAATAATGTTTTATGAAATCAGTGATGGGTCATGGGAAATCAATAAAATAAATTTTTCTTAAAGAAAATAGGAATAGAGTAAATTTAATTTTGTTCTAAATTATTCTGTGAATAACTGAATTTGTATAAGAAATATGGCAAAAGACCTCAGGGTAGAGTAGAATTCCAGGCTGTCTTCACAGTAAAATTACTGGATGTGGGAAGTATCTTAAGAGGAGCAATCAAAAGTAAAGTCAAGGCTACTTCCAGAGTGGGTAGAGAGGGTGACTCTTCACAGTGTACATGGTTGAGTTTCTAGGTGTTATTTTCTCAATTGAATTTACACAAAAATACTGATACAATAAATGTGTTATATAATTAGAAAGTATATTCTTTTCTAAAAAAAATTATTTATTTGTTTTAGTTGTACACAATGTCTTTATTCTTGGTGCTGAGGATCGAATGGGCAGTGCACATGGTAGGCGAGTGCTGTACCACTGAGCTACAACCCCAGCCCCTAGAGAGTATATTTTTTTTTTTTTTTGTACCAGGGATTGAACTCAGGGGCACTTGACCACTGGGCCACATCTCCAGTCCTTTATTGTATTTTATGAGAGATAGGGTCTCACTGAGTTGCTAAGTGCCTCACCATTGCTGAGGCTGGCTTTGAACTTGTGATCCTCCTGCTCAGCCTCCCAAGTGCTGGGATTACAGGCGTGTGCCACTGCACCTGGCTTGAGAGTATATTCTTAATGAACACTCAATAATAAGAACAGTGACTAAAACAGATTATAAACATCACTTTATAAATATCTTAGTCATAAATTACAAAAGTAATTGACTTTTCAATTTTGTGAAAATCATATGCATCTTCCATAAAAAAATTAATCAGTTACATTCACATACATAGCCCTGGACATTGATTTTTTTATACCCTGTGTCATTTGGATAATAACAGTCATAAGTATATAAGATTAGCTTATTTTGATTATCCCATTACTATTATCTGTCTTGCCAGATAGGCAAGAATAATAAACCATCCTTTCACTATTCACTCTCAAAATTCCCAGGGCTTATATAATATCAAAAGAATATTTGCTTAATAAATGAACTCATAATTGAATTATATATATGCCAATTTTACTACATTAGTTAATGAAGTATATCTTATGATTATTATCTTAAATGTCCTTTAAATTTAATTGCTGTTAATAAATACAATGGTTTAATTATATCATGTGGTATTTCTTCAATGTTAATTACAATGCTTTAATTATATCATGATGTATTTCTTCAATGTGTAATTGTCAAATATTTGTAGTGCTCTACAGATGTTTCATACCTTTTCCTATATCTATATTATCTATTTTAAGGGAAATTTTTCAAAAGAGACAAAAAGTATTGAAACAGTGACAGCTTCAGAAATACTGACAAAAATATATGAATTATCTCTAAATTATGGACCAAATATAACTTATATTCCATAAAATTTATGTTTACACTGTCTTGCTACCATTTAGCTAATACAAAATAAGTACTCAAGAGAATATTTCTTTGTAATTTCAGTGCATTTATCTCTATATGAATAAAAAAAAGATAAAGCTAGTGTTTTCAATCAGAATATTATATTTGGGTTATCTATGTAACTTGGTTGAATCATGGAAAGACAGAAGCCTTCAAAAGTCATTGGATTGTTGTGAAAATGTTCAAAATACATACAAGATTTTTGTTCCCCACGCTTTAGTAGCCTCCTGAAGCAGAAATACTGTGGAAATCATAGTGATTTAAAGAGATCATGATGTTTTGGCTTCTATACAACCCATATTCATCTGAATAGTTGTTAAAGCTGACAACCACAGCCAGAGCCTAGCTGTCAAAGTGTTTGCCTCCTTGCAACAAAGCAATTCCACTAAACCATATAAATATAATCATATAGTTTTAATGGAAGGTGAGATTGGTATAAATTTAGTACTGTCACTATTATTTACTACCTTTATTTATCTTAAAGATAATATCTTCTGGCAAACTATAAGCCACGTACAGTGAAGATGTTTATTTAAATGAGTCTTGGTATATTTATATCCCTCTTCACTGTTTTATACACAATGACTTTAGGATTTAAGAAGAAGGAAAATATGAAGTAAAATCTACTTTGTAAAATCAAATGATTTTCAAAAATATTTATTAAAAGACCAGTCCACAAAATATGTTGAGAAAGAGAAAATAATAAAACAGTGTTTGATATGACATAGAGGATCTCACTACAATTAATAATTTGGAGCCTGTGATTAGAGTTTGGAACAAAATCACTATGTGACCTTAAAGTTAGAAACTTAAACCTGAAATCCTTGGTTACTTTAATAAATGAAGGTGTTGCACAAAAATTTAACACAAAATTTTTGAAAAAATATTCACTCTATTTTAACTACAAGAAGATGTAAAATATTTTTAGTAATATTATGAGATTGAAAAAACTTTAAAGAAGAGAGAAATTTTAAGTTTCATTATAACTATGTTGGTCAATCCAATATGCAAACAACCATACTTTAGATGTTGAAATAGCCTAAGAAATAACTATGAATATTATATTTTTAAAAACAAAATAATACAAAGTAATACAAACAACAGCAACTCACATTGTTCTAATGCTTATTGAATTCCAGGGATTGTGCCAAAGCCTATAGATAGGTAGAAAAGTAAGAAGATATATCTTAGATAAGTAGATAAATATTTTTATGTGATTTTTAAATAAAGCTCTGTTATGCCAATAATAACATTGAAAAAATTTAAACATTTTACTTAAGTATACATGAATCACACAAAATTTAGTTTGGCCCTATCTGTCAATGCATAACATTTATCTTTTGGTCAGATGCAAAACTTTCTCTTACTTGCTAAGTGCTTCCTAGTTATGAACATGGTTGCCACATGACTTTTTTTTTCCCCTTAATAGTCCAGTTTTGATAAGTTATCTTCATTTATGTGTGACTAAAATCCATTTTGTAATTCTGGTGCTTTAACTTTGAGAAGGAAATTCATTGTTCTTGTTTGTATGAGAGATGCTTACCTTCAATTACTCCAAAAACTTTAGAATAAGTTATGAGTAAAAGAGAAGTCAAATGTGACAATGACTCAAATTTTTGAATCACCATAATCAGTCTGGAGGTATGCAATCTAAGGTTACAACAATGGTAATGTTTCAGAACTTTCCCAAGGATCCAGGTTTACCACAGCTTACCACTCCACCAGTACTAAAACATGGTTCTAAATCATAGGATATAAGATATTTTTTAACCAATTTTGTAGGTAGCAGAATGTTGGGACAAGAAAAGAAAAGGAAAATATCTCTTGAAGAAGATGACAGCGGTTACTTTGTCTTATATAACTTTGGCCAGATTTCATTACAACTCCACATTTAGCTGCACAGATGATTAGGAAGTGAAATAGGTTATGTTGTCTTGGAAGTCAATTTGTCTTGATTAGAGCACTTGATACAAAAGAACGGGTATTATTTCTCACCCAAACTCATGCATACCTGAAATCGGGACATTAAGAAAGGGGACATGGATCAGAAAGCTTCAAAAATTAATTATTTGGCATTTTTTTAGTAAATTATTATTTTACAATTACAAATAAGATAGTTTAAATCCAAACTCTTGTCCTAATCATCTCAGTCCCCTTTGTTGCTCTTATTGCTATTGCTGTTTCTTTCTCATTTAAAGGTTTTACTGGTCTAGGCCATTTTCTCAGATTTCTTTCCAATACACCTTTTGGGAACTATCTGTTCTTGTGGTTTTAAATAATCCATATATAAGGCAGTATTTCTATTTCCCCCTAATTTCTAGAATTGTATTTCTGGGAGCCTTTTTATATCCCTACTTAGGGTTTGAAAATAAATTAACATCCATGTATGATACAATGGAACTCATGTTTTCTCTCTTCCTTGAATATATGCCTTTGTTTTACTTGTCTTAATAAAAAGCTACTCAATTCATCTTCTGCTAAGCCCCATAATTTCAAATATTTCTTTACCTGCTTTTCTTCTGGGACAAACACATATTTAAATTGTATTGCTCTACCTTAATTCATTCTGCAAATAACTATTTGTTAACCTTTAAAATACTTTCAAATTCTTACTTGTTCTCAGAAACTGTCCACTACCACGCATGCCCCTCATACACAATAATCCCTCCTCTGACTCTTGGCAATATCTTCCCAGGTGTACTTTGGGCTTTTTACCTGCATTCCCTAGTGCTCTATTTTTAGGAGTCAGGCAAAATGATCTTACTTAAACATACAGGCCATTTCATTCCTTTGATCTAAATTACCCAATAAGTTTCCATCCTATTCAGTGAAAAACGCTAAATTTTAAAATGATTTTCTGCTTCTGATATCATCTTGTATCCTATTTCTCTCCCACCTCCATTTTCTATACCACCCACATTGTTCATCTTTCTTCCACCCAGTCTTTGCTCTGCTCTTCGTCTGAGAAAATTCTTCTAATATTTTTCTAGTTTGCTAATGTTATATCTCCTTTCAAATGCCACATTCTTGATGTGACCAACTATAACCATCTGGTTCAAAAAATAACACATACTCCTCTTTATTGTTCTTTTCCCCCTTACTCTGTTTTATGTTTCTTATTTATAATTATGGTTATTTGTTCATTTGGCTAATGTCAATATCTGTCAATAGAATGTAACTTTTTACTGAAACATGACCAACACTTGAAACAATACATGGCACAGAAATACTAATTTGTTAAGGCAGTGGATGTTAATTTATTTAAATTGCTATGATTATATTATCATGCTGAAGTAATCAAAACGAGCTGATTTATCATAACATGGAATAAAAATAATATTTCTTATTATTTGAAATATTTTAGAATATAAATAAAAAACATGTGTTCCTCCTTTCTCTAATAAGTTTTCCAACATCTCATAATTTCTTTAAAATGAGAGTAGGCAAAATTACATACTAATTAAAATTTGAATTTTTGTGCACTTGAAATTCACTGTTGATATGTAATTAGTTATATGAGAAAAAAGTTTTCAACAGGAATTTTGTGGCAGTATCATTGAAGTTTAAAGACTAATTCAATTTTTTTTAGTTTACATATCAATGCAATATATACTTGCTCATTTTATGATTTTTCTTTTAAAGTAATTTTCATCTTGTTTATCAGGAGGATTCTCTGCCCACAATAAAATACTTGAATTTATTAATTTTCTATCTTAATCACCTTTCCACTTTTTTTCTCATACTGCCAGGCTATGATAACATGATTATCTTTTGACCAGTTAGTCTTTCAATGCCTTTTTCTGGGTTACACCATAAACATATCATAGAAAATTATACTTTAATTGTAACAGTGATATTTTTAAAGTTTGACCATTGTTTTTAAATCTTAGAATAAATATTTTTTCTTAGTTTCAATATTTAACAGCTAATTAAAGAACTATCAAAAATTCTGTCCTTCATGACAGTAACTCAGGATCATAACTCAGGATTTTAACTCTAAAAAACTCTTTCCAGGATTTCAGGCTAAGCACTAAATTGCCTGTAGTATCTCTGTTTAGATAAAAACCAAGACATTCACAATGTAATATCACTCCCCATTAAACCACAAATTCCATATTTTCTGTCATTTACAGGGTAAATGAGTATATTAATTATAAATTAAATTCTCCTCTTTTATTTCCCCAAATTACAATTATGTGTCTCTGAGATTGGCTTTTTAATATAGTGACTAAAACACACTCTTTAAAACACAGTCTTGAGTTAATGGTCTGCTTCTTTGGCCTTATTTTTATTTATTTAAAGCACTTTACCTTGTTTCACCTGTAAACTACAAAACTTGGATATTCATAATATCAAATATATGAGGAATAAATGTTTGTATATGTTGTGTACCTGCTTGTATCTCTCCAAAATTTATTCTATTAATATCATTAAATGTTAAAAATTAATAGAAATTGAAAATATTATTATCATTATTTGACCTTCTAAAATATACTTTACAACATTCCTATCTTTTTTTATATTTTTTTCACAAACTGGCATAGGAATTTAGTATTAAAATTTGAATACTATTTTATCTCCTCACATATTTTACTTTTGTGTCAATTTGTATGTACCAGATATAGACACCAAGAAAAAATTAATATTACAAAATTTTTATTGGGGAGTAACTTCTGAAAAAAAAACAAACAAACAAACAAACAAACAACAACAACAACAAAAAATGGGAGGTGAGAGAGGTGGAAGAATTAGGAATACTAAGGTATATTCATTTTGTGGTGTGTGTTGAGGATTGAACTCCTGGCCTATAACATCCTAAATAGGTACTTTACCACTGAGCTGAATCCCCAACTCGAAGGATCAATTCTTACCTCTCTGCCTACTGGTTAAGGAAAAATGAGAAAAAATAGAATTGAATACGTAAAGTCCAAAACAGGCATGCAGATCTGACAAATGTGTTGACCAATGACACAGGGAGATTTGGTGCAAATATTACACATAAGAGGAGTCCAAATTATATAGAAATGGTTCATGACTTTAAAAATCATATGATCATCTCACTAGACGCAGAGAAAGCATTTGACAAAATGCAATATCCCTTCATGTTCAAAATGCTAGAAAAAATAGGGATAATAGGAACATACCTCAACATTGTAAAGGCCATCTACGCTAAGCCCCAAGCCAACATCATCCTAAATGGAGAAAAATTGAAAGCATTCCCTCTAAAAACTGGAACAAGACAGGGACGTCCTCTTTCACCACTCATATTTAACATAGTTCCTGAAGCCCTAGCCAGAGCCATTAGAGGAAAGAATTAAAGGGATCTAGATAGGAAAAGAATAACTCAAATTATCACTATTTGCAGATGATATGATTCATGAATTAGGCCCCAACTTCCTCAATAAGACCCCTATAGCGCAAGAATTAAAACCAAGAACCAATAAATGGGATGGATTCAAACTAAAAAGCTTCTTCTCGGCAAAAGAAACAATCAGTGAGGTGAATAGAGAACCTACAGAATGGGAGCAAATCTTTACCACAAACACATCAGATAGAACACTAACCTCAAGGATATATAAAGCACTTAAAAGCCTTAACACCAAAAAATAAATAAATAAATAAATAACCCAATCAATAAATGGGCCAAGGAATAAAACAGACACTTCTCAGAAGATGATATACAATCAACAAATATGTGAAAAAATGTTCAACATCTCTAGCGATTAGAGAAATGCAAATCAAAACAACTCTAAGATTTCATCTTACTCCAGTCAGAATGGCAGCCATCAAAAAAAAAAAAAAAAAAAACAGTAAATGCTGGTGAAGTTGTGGGGAAAAAGGCACACTCTTACATTGCTGGTGGAACTGCAAATTGGAGAAGCCAATCTGGAAAGTAGTATGGAGATTCCTAGGAAAACTTGGAATGGAACCACCATTTGACCCAGCTATTCCACTCCTTGGTCTATTCCCAAAGGACTTAAAAACAGCTTACTACAGGGACACAGCCACATCAATGTTTATAGCAGCACAATTCACAATAGCTAGATTGTGGAACCAACCCTGATACCTATCAGCAGATGAATGGATAGGGAAACTTTGGTATATATACACAATGGAATACTAGTCAGCACTAAAAGAGATAAAAACCATGGCATTTGCAGGTAAATGGATAGAGTTGGAGAAAATAATGCTATGTGAAGTTAGCCAATCCAAATGATCTCTTTGTTGTGAAGATACTGACTTATAAAGGCAAGGGAGGGGGGATGAGAGGTATGAAAGAACTTTAAATAGAACAAAGGGGGGAGGGGCAAGGGGATAGGAATAATGGTAAAATGAGTTAGCCATCATTACCCTAAGTACATGTATGAAGACACAATTGTTGTAAAAATACCTTACATAAAATCACCAACTTGAAAAAATCGTGCTCTTTATATGTAATATGAAATGAAATGTACTCTGCAAACATGTGTAACAAATTAGAATAAAAATAAGTTAAAAAAAAAAATAAAAGAATCCATTGTGCTTAGTCATGTGCTGAGGTTGACACAGGGAGTGTAACATTATGGCTTGAATGCTGTTGCAACCTTCTCACATTCTGCAACTGGAAACTTTTATCAAATCAGACTCCCAAATGGTACATTTTTTGATGAAAGAGCAACATCTTCATATGCCTACCATGAAGATGTTGACATGAAGGCGAACTCCTGTAATTTTGGCAACTCTGGAGGCTGAGGCAGGAGGATTGAAAGTTCGAGGCCATCCTCAGCCACTTAGCAAAAACCCTGTCTCAAAATTAAAAATTTAAAAGGACTAGAGATTTAGTTCAGTGTTGAAGTACCCCTGAGTTAAATCCTCAGTGCTGAAGGGAAAGCAAAACAAAACAACAACAAAAAAGCATTCCTAACATATGTCTACCTTTTAATACTTCCCTCACACAATTATTGATGAATAGAAAGGTGAAGCTTATATATTCAAAATTGATTAAAATATTTAAAATGTTCATTATCAGCTAGAAGTCAAAAATATAAATTCCAAATCTGTTAGTAAAGATATCTGCATATTTCTTTGACATATCCACTAACTCATTTTACCTTTTAATTTGAGCTAAAGCAACTTTAAAATCTTCATCATTTCTACTAATTACCACTGCTTCAATGGTATTTGGTGTTGATCTTGTACACAGACTTTTGAGCTCTTTATTGATTAATATTCATCCCAAGTATATTTTCCTTCAATGACTTTACCTTCACAACATCAGATTGCATTAGTCACCTCCCTTCATGTCCCATTGTGCACTATAGATGTTAATGGACAGAAGGGAAATAACGCCATTAGAAGCTATTTCATGTTGTGAAAATTTCATGAATTTTATGAAACAAAGGTCATTATTACTGAGAAGAAGATATTCAGATGTGATATCAGAGTGAGAAATTTGAAACAGAAAAGCATAGAAACAATTATGTGAAACTGCAGAACTTTTGGAAGACATAATAGCAGAGCAATAGTCCATTCTTTGAATGTGTGCAATTCTGTTAAAACAATTATGATTCATGAGGATTTTCCTGCATGTTGATATGCATATCAACAAGGAATTCAAAAGTAGGATGTCTTTATAATTGATTCTTTTTTTGTGTGTGGTATTTCAAGAGAAATACTGCTGGATAGAATTTTAAATTTGCACTACAAATATTTAATGTATTTAATCTACCTTTTGTATTTATAATCTAGCCTCCCCCAACAAACCTGCCATTTACTGGTGTTGTGGTAGCTGGATGAGAGAAGAATAGTAGCTTTAATGAATGTAGGAACTTTTATATGTGTATGCTTGTGGAGCACTGCACAGACCATCTTAGAGCAATGGCAGCATCCTGCTTGCTTATCTAAATAGTGTTTTGAATCCCAACAGAACCTTGAAGACATCACCCTTACAAATACCTTTATAACTTAAGACACAGGAAGCCAACTTATGATCATTTCACAACCTATCCCAATTTGCAATGAAGAAAGCTTGAAATGTTTTATTTAGGTCCAATGGTGGCAAATCAGTGAATGAGAAATCCAAGGTGTGGCTACAATTTTCTTTTCAATCCATTTCATTTCCCAAATGATAATGTAACTAGAGTGGAAACTTTAAATTTTGCCAAAGTGTTTGTGTGGGTCAGAGAGATAATGCCAGTTTCTTGAGCAATGAACAATCACAGTATAACCTAGAATAAAGAGAATTCTCTAACAATTAATTCCAAGAAGACAGCATCATGCTTTTCCTGTCTTTAATTTTAATTTTTATTTATTTACTTTTCATTCCATCTTTAAGCATTAGTAATATGTTATCACATAGTAGGCCATGATTAGTGAATTAACTGGTACATGAATGAGATGATAAAGGTATCATAGTTTTAGTCATGTATTGGGCTTTAAAAGCTCTGTAATTGAAGGAGCCCCAATTAGGAAGGGCTGTTGCAGCTAGCTGGAAGCCATAAGTTCTACCTGATATGTATGTGACGCACCTGTAGGCACCCGCAAAGCTGAAAGTATATATAACCGGGTGAAAGCGGTCCCAGTTAGGAGAACTGAGAATTCAGTCAGTCGGGCAGTCACTCGGTCGGTCAGAAGAATCAGAGCGGCCAGAACGTCGGCAGAGCGGTTACAGAAGAGAAACCAGATAGAAGACAGAAGAGAAACCAGATAGAAGAAATAATGACTGGTCAGAGTTAGGCCGAGGCTCCTGAGGAAGACAGAAGACAGAAGAAAGAAGAAGGAAGAAAGAAGAGAGAAGAAAGAAGCTCTAATCTTTCTCTAAGCTAAGCTCTATCTTTCTTTCTCTCTAAGAAGCTCTAAGAAAGTAGAAGTAAGCTAAGAAGACAAGAAGAAAAGCTCGCTTTAATCTTTCTCTCTAAAAATCTTTCTTTCCCTCTCTAAGTTCTCTCTAAGCTAAAGTAGAAGTAAAAGTAGTAAAAGCTTTACTCTGCCTCCGAGAGTTTTCCTCCTGGTTTTCGGTACCAGGTAGCGTACATGTAATGACTTTGGAATGAAATACACAAGTAATAACAAAACAAAAAATATTGCTAATATACAAGGCTAGAATAGAAAAAAGTTGCACAGCATGGCAATCAAGAAATTTAATTCAGAAACCAAGTAAAATAATCTTTGCAACCTAAAGCAGGTGCTTATAAGCTAGATTTCCCCATTGAAATAATTTATAAAAAAGTCATGCAAAGTTTACTTTATTATTAATATGTTTCAACATATATCAGTTATTTATCCAATTATATACATATGATAGATAAAATTTCACCCATTGCAACTCCACAATTTGTGATGTTTTTTGGAAAACTTATCAAATGGTGCAACCACCACCATAAATAGAGCATTCCATCCCTCCAATGAGAACTCTTATGCTAATTAATAACTAATTCCCATTCTACCTCCAGCCCCAGACCACCACTAATCTCCTTTTTGTAATTTTGTCTTTTCTGATCGTTTCATGTAAATGCAATCATAAACTATGTGATGTATTTTTGCTGGCTGCTTTTGCTTGGCATAATGTTTTTGAACATATGTCAGACTTCTGTACTTTTTTAAAGCTAAATTGTGTTCCATTTTATAGATGCAACCTATTTTGCCAATGCAATTTACAAACACAGACACAATTGGATATATGTGTATATATATATATATATAATTACCTATGTGTGATATATATTTGTTCACAGTGTATAAGCAGTTAATTCTCATTATTAACAGATGTTACATTTTGTAAACTTTTTGTGGACATAAATTAATAAACATTGAAATACTTTTCCCAGGGTAAAATATAGATGGATAAATAAATAGGTAGATCTATTCCTATGCAGTATATAATGGGTTTTAATTTTAAATCCTTAAAAGAACACATCTAAGTATATTCTATTTCCTGTATTTTATAAAATAGAGGGTGAGATTCAGCAGTATTGAGTGACTTGCCTGACACTACCCAGCTATGACCCCTAGAGCTCAGTTTCCAACATAGTCTAACCAGCCTCAAGGCCAGAGGTTCTTGCTCTATGCTCCACTCCTGCCTACTATCTCATTCTTGGTTTTCTCTGCAGGAGAGTTAGTACAAGAGGTTAGAGCATCACCTTGTTCCACTTCAGCTGGAAATGATACATCAAGCAAATGCAATATTTCATCACTTCATAAAATAAAAATTTAGTACAAAAATGCACACACAAATAAGCCACATTCAGTCAATTCTCATTATTAACAGAATCCACATTGGTAATGTAATATTTTATGCTATCAGAAAAGCAATTTCTATCTATCTCCCTTCTTTTTTCACTCTCAGTAAATAAAGAGTACAGTAAATAATATTTAACAACATTGACACCAAAATATAAAGACTGAAAAGACATATTTTGATTAAAGAAATTAAGTCAATGGTTAAAAGTCTGAAATGAATAAAGTTACCCTTAGATAAATTTTTATACAAAATCCTTTAAAAAGCACAAGAAAGGATTTTCCCCCATGCATCCTTTGAGATTAATAATACTGAAATAATTAAAATATGATTTTAAATTTGAAAATCAGATCTAATTCCATACATGAATGTAGATACAAAAATCAAACACAAAATATTCCCTTTCAGTGTGAATGTGGTAGTACACAAAAACAAAATCTTCTAGAAAAGAGGTTTATCACACAAAAGCAAAGATTCTTAACATAGAAATATCAATAAACATAATTTTCAACCATTATAGATCAAAGAAAAATATATTGATGAAGAAAACCTTAATTAGTATAATTAATATCTGTTTATTGTTAAAAGACAGTAAAGTAGCTGTATAAAGGAATTTTATTCCACAAAATCACAAAAATTAGAGCAACCTAGAATCAACTTTGTACATTGCACAAAAAGTGAGTCAAAGATCCAAATTTAAAATGGTAAACTACAGCAGGCATGGTGGTACATGCCTGTAATCCCTGCAGCTAGGGAGGTGGAGACAGGAGGATTAGCAAAGGCTAAGCAACTCAGTGAGACTCTGTCTCTAGATAAAATAAGAAATAGGGCTGGGGACGTGGCCCAGTGGTTGAGTGCCCAAATTCAATCCCCAGTACCGCCCCCCCCCCCAACAAAGGTAAACTACAAAATTTCTATTAGAAAACTTGGAAGGAAAAACTAGGTGATGGTGAATTCAGATATAGGTTTTATATACAACAAGCACAATCTATGAAGAAAAATATTAACATGTAGTATATTATTAGCATTAAAAATTTTTGCTCTCCAAAAGTCATGGAAAGAAAAATATAAAGAAAACCTACAGACTGGGATGAAAAGTAAAAGACATATATTTGATAAAGAACGTGAATTCAAATATACTAAGAATTCTTGATCTAAACAGCAACAACAACAATGTGAACATGGGTTAATAACCTGAACAGACACCTCACCATAAAAGAAACACGTTCAACTAAGTAGAGATTATAAATATCAATGTCATTGAGAAATTGCAAATTAAGGAATCAAAATACCAATAAACAACTAATAGAATAACCAAAATGCAAAAACTTGACAATATTAACTATTCCTGAGGAAGCAGATCCAAGAACGTGCTCATTTATTTTTGGTTTGATTGCATATATCACTTTATTTGATAGTTTTTCAGATTCTTTCGTAGTTGACCATTGTTTTACCTTTTTATCCAGCTATCACATTCTTAGGTATATATCAAAATGTTTTGCAAAGTATGTGCATTCAAAATCCTCCACATCAGTGTTTGAAACTACTTTATGTGCAATTGAACCAAACTATAAACAGCTAGTGCACTTCAATTAGCAAAAAGATTTTAAAAAGTCAATGTCAATTCTGTACAATAGGATTTTATTAAACAGTAAATTAATGAGTTATGAAGTCACTCAAAGACATGATGAATGTTAAATGGATAATGCTAAGTAAATGAAAACAATCTTTAATATATATATATATATACATATACATATATTATATATATATAATATAGCTTAAATTGCATAACATCCTAGAAATAACAAGTATAAAGAGAGTAAAAAGATCAGGGGTTGCCAAGAATTTCAGGAAAGAAGAATATGGTTGAACAAGTGGAAAACAGGGGATTTTTCAGTGAGGTTAAACTGTTCTCTGTGATACTACAATTCCAGTTTCATGACAGGTGCAAACATTTTCCAAAACCCACTGAAATTTACTACCCCCCAAAAGAAGCTTAATGTATACAGATTTTAAAATATCATTTTAGAAATTACCTAGGATAAAACAGATAAAACGTAGAATGTGACAAAATAAAGAAACTGTATTATAATTGTATTTAACTTCAATGAAAGGGAGAAGAGGAAATGTGTGGACTTAACTATGTAAATGAATGGAATATATCAAACTAAAGGCAAAACAAATTATACATAAACACTGTAATTTAGTTAATAATATTTTATAGAACATAGGTTGACTGTTCTGATATTGCTATACATATATATGGGAATTAAACAATTAAGTAAATGGGTGGCAGAGAGTAAGTACCAACTTTATTATTTTTTGAGTGGATATTTATACATAAGCCTGGGAATGAAGCTATAATAATCCATGGGGTGATGGGTGAGAGTTTAAGAAAGAAGTATAAATTTATGTTTATAGATAGAGAAATTTTTGTCTCACACTGGGGCCAGCTGTGCAGCCAAGGGATTTATTCAACAACCTTTATGGCTGGTTAAGGGTAGAAAAGGAATAGGGAGAGGGGAGTCAGGGAGAGGGAAGTGTGCAAGCTCAGGAAGTGTGCAAGCTCAATAAGTGTGCAAGCTCAGGAATGGAAGGTGGGAATCTGGTTGTGCCGACTGCAGTCTCTGGAGCTATTGGATAGGGCAGCTGCCATTAGGCTGGAGACAGCGGTAAGTGTGCAGTGGCTGCCTTTTCTCCATCTCCGTTGTCTCTCTTCTTGTCGCCTCTCTGGCTAGTCGCTGCTCTCTCTTCTCGTCGGCTCTTCATCTAGCCGGCTCTCTGTCGTGTTGCTCTCTTCAGTGTCTGGCTAGATGGCTGGCTCTCGGCTCCTCTGTCTGGCTCTCTAACTTCGAATGGACAGGAGTTTATATAAGGCTTACTGGTGGGGGGGGTACCAGGGCGAACTTTAAGCCTATTAACTCCTGCTCGTGGTGTGAGGGCAGGCTTCAAGCCTATTGGCTCCTGCCTGGGGATGATGAAACATCCTGGCCAGACAGCAGAGCGTACATTTGACCCTCTGTCTGTGGAATAGTGTGAACTTTTGATGACCTGAAAACCTATTGGCTCCTGCCCATGGGGTGAGGGCAGCCTTGAAACCTATTGGCTCCTTCCTGGGATGATGAAAACCTCCTGCCCAGAGAGCAGAGCAACCATTTAGCCTTGAACAGGGTGAACTTTTGACCCTTTACCGTGGACAGGGCGAACTATTCAGCCATAAGGGGAGGGCTTGTCTGAGGCCAGCATGGCGACCCTGATACGCTACAACTATGGGAGGGCATGGGGTGTGGACGCCTTCTGGATAGACCCTTTCCCAGTGCCATTCACCTGCGGACGCACCCTGCCCTGAGATACTCTTCCCCTGTGCCATTTTGCTGCTGTCCAAAGGTACACACATGACTCCACCCACAGGTTCTCTGTGACTGCTTGGACGTGATCCAGAACAACTGGCTTAAACTGGAAGGGAAAAAAGAAGGGCTTCTCAGGGTGCTGTTTGAATGAGACTTGTTCCTAGGTTCGGCTTTGTGAGTTTTTTTTTGTTTGTTTTTGTTTTGTTTTGTTTGACTGTGTTTGAGGTTGTTTGTCTGTTTTTTGTTCCTCTTTTCTTTCGTTCTTTTCTTCCTTCTCACTTTGGTCTCTTTCCTTCTTCCGTCATCTTTCCTATTTACATCCTATCACTGCATTCTTAACAGAGGCGAAAACAAGTTATAGGCAGAAATTTGGATTTCTAGAATTGGGGCAACTGAACTATACAGCAAAGCAGTGTTATATGTAGTTTATTCTCTATGTTTCTTTGACTCACTTTCTATTTCCTCACTTTTACATTAATTCCTACTTCTTTGTCATTTTTTCTTTTTTCTGTCTTTTTTTTCTTCTTTTCCATCCTTCTTTTTTTCTTCTCCCAACAGTTGCATAGGTTTGATTTATATATATAAACTGGGGTTTCCACTAAATCATTTGCTCCATTCTCTTTCCTCTCTCCATCTGCTGATATTATACCACTTCCATAGAATTCTCTTTTCACACTTCCTAAGAAATAATAACTCAACACCCTCACTTCCTTCTTCCTAAACTTATTACCTCTGTGCCCAATACTTGAAGCTATAATCCGCATCACAAACATACAGAGTGAATTGGAGACAATATCTGAGTTAACTAAATCTGTACATTGTGATCGAACTGAGAGTACCTGAATAAAAAGTGTCTGGTTTTAAAGTGTAAAGTATTTATGAGGCGGTAGCATTGTACTACAGGAGCATCATAAGCCTTTAAGGTAAAAAACGAAATAGTCGAGGTTCCATGGTGCCAGAAGAAAAGTCACACAAGCAATATGAAGAAACAAGGGAAGAAAGTGACTCAAACAAATCCACATACCTCCTCAGTAGATCCCATGGCAAGCACAGTTGGTCAAATGCCAGAGATGGAATTCAGAAATTACATATTCCAAATGTTTATGGAACTTAAGAATGAACTAAAAAAATGAGATGAGGGAGCAAATACAGGTGGTAAAAGATCATTTTGACAAAGAACTCCAAAAACAAATACAGGAAGCAAAAGATTACTTCAACAGGGAAACAGAGGTTCTAAAGAGAAACCAAACAGAAATTCTGGAAATGAAAGAAGGAATAAACCAAACTAAATGTTCAATTGAAAGCATCACCAACAGATTAGACCACTTAGAAGAAAGGGCCTCAATAACGAAGACAAAATATATATCCTGGAGAAAAATGTAGATTACACAGCAAAAATGGTAAAAAATCAAGAACAGAATAATCAAGAAATATGGAACAACATAAAAAGACCAAATTTAAGAGTGATTAGGGTGGAGGAAGGTGCAGAGTTCCAAGCCAAAGGAATGAGTAATGTATTCAATGAAATAATAGCAGAAAAATTCCCAAACTTGAGGAATGAATGGGAAAACCAACTTCAAGAGGCTTACCGAACACCAAACGTACAAAATCACAACAGATCCTCACCAAGGCACATTATAATGAAAATGTCTAATATACTGAGCAAGGAGAGACTATTAAAAGCCACGAGAGAAAAGAAACAGATTACATATAGGGGGAAACCAATCAGACTATGTTCACATTTTTCAACCCAGACCTTAAAAGATAGAAGATCCTGGAATAGCATATTTCAAGCTCTGAAAGTAAAGGGATGTCAACCAAGTATCTTATATCCAGCAAAACTGAGCTTTAGATTTGAAGATGAAATAAAAACCTTCCATGACAAACAAAAGTTAAGAGATTTCACAACTTGAAAGTCATCATTTCTGAACATACTGGGAAAAATATTCTATGAAGAAGAAAAGAAAAATAACAATGAAAATCAATAAAAGGGGATATTAAACTAAAGTAAATACCAACCAGAGGAGAAACCAAATCAAGTTAAATACCATAAACAAATAAAAATGGATGGAAATATGAATCACATCGCAGTCATAGGTTATTCAGTAATAACCCTGAATGTTAATGTCCTAAACTCACCATTCAAAAGACACAGATTGTCAGACTGGGTTAAAACAAAAGAAAAAAAGACCCAACAATTTGCTGTCTCCAAGAAACCCACCTCATAGAAAAAGACATCAATAGACTGAAGGTGAAAGGATGGGAAAAGTCTTATCACTCACAGGGGCTGCTGAAGCAAGCAGGGGTTTCCATTCTCATATCAAATAAGGTAGACTTCGAGCCAAAGCTAATCAAAAGGGACAAAGATGGATATTTCTTACTACTTAAGGGAACCATTCATCAACAAGATTATAACAATTATAAATCTATATGCCCCAAATAATGGAGCACCTACATTCATCAAACAAATTCTTCTAAAGTTCAAGAGTAAAATAGACCACAGCACAGTTATTCTAGGCAAATTCAACATACATCTCTCACCAATGGATAGATCATCCAAACAAAAGCTAAACAAGGAAACTTTAGGCCTCATTAAAACAATTAATAACTTAGACCTAATGAACATATATAGAATATTTCATCCCTCAGTAAGGGAATATACTTTCTTCTCAGCAGCACATGGCTCCTTCTCCAAAATAGACCATATAGTATTCCACAAGGCAACTCTCAGCAAATATAAAAATGTAGAGATACTACCCTGCATTCTGTCAGGACATAATGAGGTGAAAAGATATCAATGATAATACAAGAAACAAACAAAAACTATTCCAACAACTGGAAGCTAAACAACATGCTACGGAATGAAAAAGGGGTTGAAGAAGACATCAAGGACAAGATTAAAAAATTCCTGGAGGTAAATGAGAACATAGATACATTGTATAGAAATCTCTGGGACACTATGAAGGCAGTAGTAAGAGGAAAATTCATTGCACTGAGTTCATTCCTTAAAAGAAAAAAAACCCAACAAATACATGACTTAATATTACACTTCAAAGCACTAGTAAAAGAAGAATAGATCAACACTAAGAGCAGTAGAAGACAGGAGATAATTAAAATCAGAGCTGAAATTAATGAAATTGAGACTAAAGAAACCATTCAAAGAATTGACAAAACTAAATTGGTTCTTTGAAAAAATAAATAAAATTGACAGACCTTAGTGATACTAACGAAAAGTAGAAGAGAAAAAACTCAAATTGCAGGAGCCCTGTTTGGGGATTGGCTTGAATTGAAGTTGACTATGAGCCGGGGAGATTTGGCCATTGTCGCCACCCGTAGTCTCACGGGATTTTGTTGCGGGATCTGGAGTGACTTGGCCGAAATTGCTGATCGGGGTCAGCGCCATTTTAGTGGTGTGTTTGGCGTGAGTTAGTTGTTAGAACCAGAGAGAAAAGTTATCAGAATAAAAAGCTGTTGTCTCCAGTTTGCTTCTGAAGTTCTTCCCGCGGCTCCGGTGCTCCGAGCGCTTCAGGCTGTAGGCAACAGGTGGCGGCCCGTACGGGGAACTTCGGAGCGGACAGGTAAGAACTGAAAGGTCTCTAAAGATGGGTTCGAATATAACTGAAATCCCAAGTGATAGAGGCTATGCAAAGACTCCTTGATATACCTGACTCTGTTCTCAGTGAGGAGTATATAGACAAAAGTGAAAGTGATCAAAAAAGTGTAGATTCCACTGGGCCAACTGAGATCAGTAAAGAGAGTATTAGAAGAGACCCAAAAATGACAAAATCCAAGCTATTAAAGCTATTCGGGAGTTATTGGCGAAAGCTGAAGGATACTTGCTCTCACTGGAACCTGGGCCTCAGGATATTGCTGTCAGTGAAATTAGCAGTGGTGAGGAATCTAGTAAAAGTGATCCTGAGAAAATGAGGAAAAAGAAATTAAAAAAGACCAAGAAAAAGGTCCGTCAGGCAGAGGGAGTCACTTGTGGAAGTGGAATCCATTACAGAAAATATGAAGGGTATTACTAGGCATTTGCATACCCTAGAAACAGAAATAAAAAGTCTTTCTGATATTTGCGCTTATGGCGCTCTCGAGGACAGTATATTTCACATGGAGAACATAAAAGGGATCTTTCCGATATATATTACAACTATGTAAAGGATATAAATGGCGCCTTTGTCACAGGAAATGTGATTAGCTTGCCTCAAGGAGAGGTGCTTCCTCTCGAAATTTTCACGAAGGCTAAAACGTATAGACATTATAATCAAGCAGGATATTCCAAGGCATATATTATTATAATCAATCAGGCAATTTCTAGGGCAAAATCCCAAAAGAGAAAAAAGATCAAGCTCACATACCGTGCCCCAGGGCCCGACGGCCCTCAGGTGTAAAAAGGGAAATTCATGGGGCCAATAAATGCTATTCAAAAATTTGACATCCATGGAAAATCCTTTGTTCCAGAATTCAAAAAACGTGGGGCTCGTGGGGCCCAGGCTACCCCGGGGCCTCAACAAATGTACCGGGGCATTGCAGGAAGGAGGTATCTCTCAAGCATCCACTCAAGATGCTTCCCCGACACTATCCCCTACTACCCATTTTTTTTTTTTTTTCCACTCCCCTCGGCCAGGTAGGTAACAAAGAGGATATGACAGGATTAGACCTCTGTTTCCTACCGCCCGAATAGTGTTAACTACACTGAAATGGGGGTTCAAACTGATTCCCACAGGTAGGTCAGGGGACCTCTTCCCTCAGAGGAGCTGCTAGGACTTATTATCGGGTCGCGTATAATTTAGTTCCTAATTGCTTATTTGGTTTGGCAAGTGACCCCAGCCCCAAGGTGTAATAAAACTAGACTACAAAGGGGAAATAATAATATAAATGCTTAGCTCACCCCAAAGTGTAAGTTCTCGTTAATCATGGAGATAGAATTGCTCAGTTGGCTTCTCCCCTTCCCCAATTTTCATAATTCATTTAAACATGGGTATGGCCTCAAGAAGGGATACAATAGAGGATTTTGTTCCACTGTCTCCAAGTCCCATGGGCTTGGCTGGGTTTCGAGGACTGTTCAAGGGAGGCCTATGTTTGTAAAATAAAATCCAAAGGATTAGAAATGGGAGAGGATTATTGTTACTGGGAGCTGACTCTTCCATTATTAATTTACGCCAATGGGCCCAAGCTGCTGGCCTCTGACTAAAAAAACGCTTCTATAACCAGTTTTATGAGGCCTTGGTGAATGGGATAAATAACCTCCCAGATAAAAAAGTGCAGTTAATTATAAAATGGGGAGGATGATTGAAGGCCATAAAGGAACATTTCAGCTTATGTTTTACCTAAATCTACCGGTTACTTTATGGGGAAGTAGATATTTTGCAAACAATGGGAAGTACACTCGTGCAAAACCAAGACTGCAGAGATGTTAAAAATGTGAAAAACTGACATGGGTAAATTTTGCAACCATAAAAGAACTCATTATCAAAAAGTACAGGAGTAATATTCTTAACCCTAAAAGTAAATCATCTGTCATAAAGGAAAAAGATATCTTTTTTCGGGGCCCACTTGAGAAAATTAATTATGAAAATACCATGGCTTTACTGTTAAGCCAGTGTGGGGTCCCTCTGTGGCACCTATCTAATGAGAAATTACTAGCGGCCCACCAATTAAGTTCAGGAAACAATTAGAAAGCAAGGTTATATAGAACCCTTCCACCTCTCCCTGGAATTCCCCCATATTTGTGATCAAGAAAAAAGTCAGGAAAATGGCCGGATTGTTACCATTGGATCTTAGACAAAATCAATAAAAACCTTGCAAGTTATGGGGACCTACTCAACCTGGAACTCCTAGTCCGTAGCTATTCCAAAAAAATTTCAATCCTTATTACTCTTGATATAAAGGATTGACTTCTTTTCTATTCCCCTACATCCTCTGGATGCCCCCAGGGGGTGTGCTTTTTTCCGTTCCTTATATGAAGTGCACAATTATGGCCCTGAATCAGAGATATCAATGGAAGGTTTTACCACAGGGAAATGGCTAATAGCCCACCCATATGCCAAATATATATGTTGACAAGGCTATCCACCCATTTACAAATAAATATCCAAACCTCATGTGAGATCTACATTACATGGATGCATATTTTATTGGCCCACACCTAATCAAAAAAATCTTATTTAATATTTTCAGTGATGTCAGGTAGGAAAATTTAACAAAAATATGGATTATATATAGCAGAAGGAAAAAGTCAAAACCAGAATCTCCATATTATATTTCGGATTTAAAAATCATGGATACTTTTGTTACGACCCCCAAAAATTTATAAATGAAAGACATTTGACCACCTCCAATGATTTCCAAAAAATACTGGGAGACATTAATTGAAAAACTCGCTTCGCCTACACTAAAATCTCACTACTGGCCAACTAAAAAAAACCTTTATTTGACATCCTTCGTGGAGTTCCTGAATCCATCTTCACCACGACATTGACTCCTGTATGCTAGGAAAGCTTTAAAAAGTTAGTAGAAAAAGCATCGATAAGGAGCTCATTGTGATAGATTTGATTTAAACTCAATCCGCTGATGTTGATTATTATTTCTTCACAATATCACACCCACAGGAGTATTTTGGGCAACAAGGCCTTTATTAATGGATACATTTGCCCGTCTCTCCTAAAAGTATAATTGAATCTTTATACCCTCCATGGTGGCTAAACTTATTCTTCAAGGGACTTATTGGCAACTTCTATTACTCATCAAAATTGAATATTTGGCATGCATTGGGCTATAGCTACTACTTCTTATTTTGATACTCCCTAAGTCCCCTATTCATCTTTTTGTATTATCACTATTAATACTTATGCTATTCTAAGGATAATGATTGGCTATAGCTAAATGCTCTACTTCTGCAAAGTGGAATTGGAAGCTGTGTAAGTGCTCTGGAAAATTTTAGGGTCCAGCCCGGTAATTCATTTTTCAGATAGCCACTAATATTGTACATAAGCCGTCCCATTATTAGAGTTGATTAGGACCATAGCACCTCATCTCCAGCCTTTAAATTGTTTTATCAAATTACCAAAAACCTTTTGTGGGCAAGAAAGAAAACCCATTCCTACCATATTTAATTGAATTTACAGATGGGTCCTCAAATGGTACGCTCCATAATTCACTAAAAAAGAAAAATGACTACATAACTGCACACAAATCAGCTCAACTATGGAATTAACTGGGTAACCAGCTAATAAAAAAATAACCTTCCTAAGGCATTTAATGTATTTACAGATGGGTCTTCAAATGGGGGGGCCGTATGTACAGTAGTCACTAAAAAAGAAAAATAGACTTACATAACTGCACACAAAATCAGCTCAAACTAGTATTGGTAAGGCTCTGGAAATTTTAGGGGGACAGCCCGTAAACATTTTTTCAGCTAGCACTATATTGTACAAGCCGTCCCAAAATTATTAGCAGCGACCAATAGCACCTCATACTCCAGCCTTATAAATTGTTTTATCAAATACAACAAACTTTTGTGTGGCAGAAAAGAACGTCCTCTATGTCGTAGGCCCATATTAGAGCACATTCACTAAATTTGCTCTGGTCCCCTCCATGAAGGTAAAATCAAAAGGCTGATGAACTTACAAAACCAGTATTTATTACTTTCCAGCGCTACAACAAGCTACTTTATTTCACTCCCAGTTTCATGTCAACAGCACCACCTTGCAACGTAGGTTTAAAATCACAAAGGAGCAAGCCAGAACAATTGTAAAAGATTGTAAATCGTGTATGACACATTTTGCCCAATCCTCATTTCGGCGTTAACCCTAGAGGGATTGATGCCCAATCATTTGTGGCAGATGGATGTTACTCATGAGCCAAGTTTTGGAAAATTGCGATTTATTCATGTGACCATAGATACATGTTCAGGCATGATTTTTGCTTCCTTACATTCTGGAGAAAAAGTTAAAGATGTTACATCTCATTGCTTGCAAGCTTTTGCTGCATTGGGCATCCCTAAAATGCTTAAAACAGATAATGGACCCGCCCCGCATATACGTCCTCATCTTTCAAACAGTTTTGCGCAAAATTCAATATATCCCATATAAACAGGCATCCCATACAATCCTCAGGGTCAGGGCATTATTGAAAGAGCAAACCGAACACTGAAAATTATGTTATTTAAAACAAAAAAGAAGGAAATTGGAAAAGTCCTAAGGACAGATTGGCAGTTGCCCTGTTTACCTTAAATTTTTTAACTTTAGACTCTAATGGTTATTCTGCTGGAGACAGACATTGGAATCCACACCAACAACATAAACCTTTGGTTTACTGGAAGGATGTTCTTTCAGGTACATGGAAGGGTCCAGATCCAGTATTAATTTGGGGAAGAGGATCTGTTTGTGTTTTTCCAAAAGACGAATCCTCTCCAATATGGATACCATCTAGATTAATAAAACAGGTACCACATCAAAATGATCAAGATGAAGTTATTGAAGAATCAAGATTAATAAAAAAGGTACAAAATCAAGAGGACCAAGATGAAGGTATAGAATGATTCCCTCAAAAGAGTCCTTCAAAATATTTCACAACTTAAGTGTCATTTCTCCCGGCCGGGACGAGGAGATCTCTCTTTAGTGTGCACACAATTGTATTTTTTTTTTTTTCTTCTTTTTATATTTCTTCTTTTTATACATGTCTTTATGTCTGTACATTTGTCTATATTTCATGTTAATGTGACGTCACAAATATATGTTTGTATGTTTGTTTGTCCAGTGTGACGTCACATAGATCAAAGCGCTTATGAAAAAGAAATTATATATATATATGGATCCAAATAACTTTAATTCATTTTAGGTTTAGAGTATTCAATTTAGGTAAATAATTTTATAAATGAAGGTACTTTCAATTTTGATTTATAGGTGTCCCTGGGACTTCTCTTTAGCAAACAATATGACTAGTGCTTTATAACCTGATATTTTGGTGTTTTGACTTAAGATTGTTTATTTGTTATTAACTTCATTTGTTTAATAGCTCATTAATTTCAATTATCTCAACAGGTAAAAGATTGCTCTGTATACAGAGACTCAAGGGTTCCAGCTAACAAATTATTTCTCTAAAGTGCCTTTACCTTTTCTTTAATCTATTTTAATGCAGTAATTACCCTCAGTCTTTCTTTGTTTTGTTCTAAATATGATATTTTTCCAACTTATGTTTGTAGAAGCTCAACCAGCGATGTGTGTGTGAACAAAAATCAACTTTAATTTTCTAATCTAATTATTCTATTTTGTAGTTTGACAACTCGCCTCTTGACTCAGTGCTGCAATAGCACTGCCTTTCCTTTAATAATTGATGCTTGAGTTTCTAGGTAGCGGGCCCTGAAGATTTGCCGGTGGCATTGTCTAAACATAAAAAAGACGTCTACTGCTACAGCTGCAGGGATCGCGGCCGCCGCAAGCATCCCTGCTGCTCAAACATCAAACAACCTCACCAACAGTGTGGCCTCTGCTCTACATGCATGGGGCCTCCTACATCAACATGTTACAACAAATGGACATTTTGATCTTTCATTGTTTGGGACTTTACGGGACAAATGCCTTGCGGGTATTTGTCTAGAGAATTCAGTGTGTTACTTGTTGGAACTTAGGGCAGCTGATTTGTTTAAACAATTTGATATGCTATGCAATTTGGCTCATCACCAAAGGCTTGTAGCCTTAAAGCCGCAACATCTCCTCACAATTGGACGGCTGTTAGTCATCATATATAGTCGATCCTAAAGGGCTCCATTGGATGGCTGGTTAGCCAATGACGGGTAAGATCCCCAGAGGGGGACAACCTAAGACAGGCACAGTCGGCACGGGACAGTCTCATGTGGCCGACATATCAACCTAAGACAGGAGTCAAGGGCACAGCCTTGATTATCCGATGACGGGTAAGAATGTTGGTTGCACATAGACGTCCTAGAGCATTACCTCTTTAAAACAAAAAGGGGGAAATGCAGGAGCCCTGTTTGGGGATTGGCTTGAATTGAAGTTGACTATGAGCCGGGGAGATTTGGCCATTGTCGCCACCCGTAGTCTCACGGGATTTTGTTGCGGGATCTGGAGTGACTTGGCCGAAATTGCTGATCGGGTCAGCGCCATTTTTAGTGGTGTGTTTGGCGTGAGTTAGTTGTTAGAACCAGAGAGAAAAGTTATCAGAATAAAAAGAACATCAAATTACTAACATCCATGATGAAAAAGGAAATATCACAACAAACGCCTCAGATATACAGAAGAAAATTAGAAATTGCTTTGAAAACTTGTACTCTAACAAAATAGAAAATATTGAAGGCATTGACAGATTTCTAGAGTTGTACGAATTGCCCAAACTGGAACTGGAGGCTATGCACAATTTAAACAGATCAATTTCAAGCAAGGAAATAGACGATGCCATCAAAAAACTACCAACAAGAAAAAGCCCAGGTTCTGATGGGTTTACAGCTGAGTTCTACAAGACTTTCAAAGAAGAATTAATACCAAAGCTCTTCAACTTATTTCAAGAAATAGAAAAAGAGGAACTATTCCAGACTCTTTCTATGAGGCCAATATTACATTAATTCCAAAGCCAGGGTAAGAAACAGCCAATAAAGAAAACTTCAGGCCAATATCTTTAATGAACATAGATGCAAAAATCCTCAACAAAATTATGGCAAATTGAATACAAAAACATATCAAAAAGATAGTGCACCATGATCAAGTGGGGTTTATACCAGGGACGCAAGGCTGGTTCAACATTCGGAAATCAATAAACATAATACCTCACATCAATAGACTTAAAGATAAAAAACATATGATCATCTCAATAGACACAGAAAAAGCATTTGACAAAATACAACACCCCTTTATGTTCAAAACACTAGAAAAACTAGGAATAACAGGAACATATCTCAACATCATAAAAGCTATTTATGCAAAGCCCCAAGTTAACATTACCTTAAATGGAGAAAAATCGAAAGCATTCCCTCTACAAACTGGAACAAGACAGGGAAGTCCCCTTTCACCACCGCTATTTAATATAGTACTTGAAACTCTGGCTAGAGCAATTAGACAGACAAAAGAAATTAAAGGGATCCAGATAGGAAAAGAAGAGCTCAAATTAGCACTATTTGCTGATGACATAATATACCTAGAAGACCCAAAAAACTCTACCAGAAAACTTTTACAACTAGTAAATGAATTCGAGAAAGTAGTAGGATACAAAATCAATACACATAAGTCAAAGGCATTTTTGTACATCAGTGACAAAGCCTCTGAAAAAGAAATGATGTAAACTACCCTATTTACGATAGCATCGAAAAAAAAAAAAAAAAACTAATAAAATATCTGGGAATCAACTCAACAAAAGAGGTGAAAGACCTCTATAACAAAAACTATAGAACACTAAAGAAAGAAATTATAGAAGACCTCAGAAGATGGAAAGACCTACCTTGTCCTTGGATAGGTAGAATTAATATTGTCAAAATGTCCATACTACTAAAAGCGTTATACAGATTTAACACAATTCCAATCAAAATCCCATTGACATTCCTCAAAGAAATAGAAAAAGCAGTCATGAAATTCATCTGGAAAAAATAAGATGCAGAATAGCTAAAGCAATCCTTAGCAAGAAAAGTGAAGCAGTTGGCATCACCATACCAGAGTTTTAATTATACTATAGAGAAATAGTAATAAAAACAGCATGGTATTGGCACAAAAACAGACTGGTATACCAATGGTACAGAATTGAGGACACAGAAACTAATACATATAATTTCAGCTATCTTATATTAGACAAAGGTGGCAAAAATGTACAGTGGAGAAAGGATAGCCTCTTCAACAAATGGTGCTGGGAAAACTGGAAATCCATATGCAACAAAATGAAATTAAACCCTTATCTCTCACCATGTGCAAAATTCAATTTAAAGTGGACCAAGGACCTAGGAATTAGACCAGAGACAATATGCCTAATAGAAGAAAAAGTAAGCTCCAATTTCCAACATGTCGGATTAGGACCCAAATTCCTTAATAAGAATCCTGTAGCGCAAGAATTAATATCAAGAATTAATGAATAGGATCGATTCAAACTAAAAAGCTTCTTCTCAGCAAAAGAAACAATCAGTGAGGTGAGGTGAATAGAGAGCCAACTAGTTGGGAACAAATATTTAATATGTGCACATCAGATAGAGCACTAATTTTTAGAATATATAAAGAGCTCAAAAAAACTTAACTCTAAAAAAAAAAAAAAATAAATAAAAATAACCCAATCAATGAATGGGCTAAGGAATTGAAAAGACACTTCTCAGAAGAAGATACACAAGTTATCAACAAATACATGAAAAAATGTTCAACATCTCTGGCAATTAGAGAAATGCAAATCAAAACTTCTCTAAGACTTCATTTCACTCCAGTCAGAGAGGATGTGGGGGAAAAGTTACACTCATACATTGCTGGTGGGACTGCAATACGGTGCAACCCTTATGGAAAGCAGTATGGAGATTTCTTGGAAAACTGGGAGTGGAACTACCCTATGACCCAGCCATCCCACTCCTGGGTCTATTCCCAAAGGACTTAAAAACAGCATATTACAGTGACACAGCCACTTCAATGTTTATAGCTGCACAATTCACTATAGCTATGTTGGAACCGACTTAGAAGTCCCTCTGTAGATGAATGGATAAAGAAAATGTGGCATCTATACACATGGAATTTTACTCAGCAATAAAAGAGAACATAATAATGGCATTTGCAGGTAAATGGATGAAGTTGGAGAATATAATGCTAAGTGAAGTTAGTCAATCTCAAAAATCCAAATACCGAATGTTTTCTCAGATATAAGGAGGCTGATTCACAGTGGTGTTAGGTCAGGGTATATAAGAAGATTAGAGGAACACTAGAATGGTCAAAGGGGAGGGAGGGGAAGGAAGGGAGCAAGAGGGGTGGAGGGGAAAAAAAAAGAAAAGGTGGTTGAATAAGATGGATATCTTTATCTTAAATGCATGATTGAAGACTTGAAAAGTACGAATATACTTTGTATACAAAAAGTACTATGTAAAAAATGCTTTATATGTGTACTATGAATTGTAATCCATACTACTATTATAAATAAAACTTTGAATATAAAAATTAAATTAAATTTAAAAAACACACTTAAAAGTTAAAAAAATGAAATGTATTTTAAAATATGTATATGGAGAGTGCATTTATTATAGGAAAATTTAGAACTTTTCATTTTATATGAAAAATACAACTTCCAAATTACTACATACTAATAAGACTCTTTATCTAGAGTTAGTAACTCTATTATGAGTTATTATGAAGATCATGAGGAACATATTACTTTAGGGTACATGTGATAAAACTATTTTTCAAAGGCAATGGCTAATGCTTATCTCTGGGTTAGAGGATAGAAAGATGGGCAAGTGGAGGACATTTTAAGTTGATGGAAAATACTACTACTGTTAGTTTTTTAAAGATGACTGATGAGTTTACAGGTATACATTTGAAAATACAGTTTTTGTGTAAATAAAAGAAATCCAAACCAACTCATCAAAGATGCAGCAGCTACTTTTTTAAAAAAAGCATTCTCTTTGTTTAACGTTTATTTTATTTATTCTTTTTTTTTTAATCTGTGCTGAGGATTGAACCCAGTGCGTCACATGTGCTAGGCAAACACTCTACCACTGAGCCACAACCCCAGTCCCACAGTAGCTGCTTTGTAATTGGCTTTAAGAAAACTGGCTTCCAAATTTTGGTTTGCTTCCAAGAAGAATTGAATGAAGAATATGTGATATTCTTTAGAAAGAAAAGTTGACATGTAAATAAACTAATATTCATATGGGAAGAAATGATAAGGAATATCTTCTTTCTGTGACTCTTTGTATGTATTAATATGTGGCTATGAGAATATAATTCATGCAAGTTCATTTTACACCTCCATTTTACCAGCTTATCCCCATGACAAATCAGATTATTTGAGGTGCTCCTTCAGCTGGTTTTATTAATACCTAAATTAAATGTCACCTTTGTTGGTGCATGACCAGCAGCCAGTAGGAAGTAGGTTTAACCAGTTTGTTCATAGTTGTGACCAAAAGTCCTGACAAGAACAATTAGAGGAGGAAAAGTTTATTGGGGATCACAGTTTCAGAGGTTTCCGTACATAGAAGGCTGGTTCCATTCCTTGGGGCCTGAGGTGAGGCAGAACATCAAGGTTGGTCAAAGAGTGTGGTGGAGGAAAGCAGCTGGGGACATGGCAAGAGAAAGCAGAGAGAGAGGGAGAGGGAGACGGAAGGGAGCTGTCCTCACCATAACAAAATATATACCCTAAAAGCATACCCCCAATTCTTACCTCCTCCAGCCACATCCCACCTGCCTACAGTTATCACCCAGTTAATCTCTATCAGGAGATTAATTCACTGATTAGGTTATGGCTCTTATAACCCAATCATTTCACCTCTAAGCCTTCTTTCAATTTTTCATACATGAGCCTTTGGGGGGGCACCTCATATCCAAACCATAATATACTGTATTAAATTTCAGTGCCACTACTAGAATTTTGTTCTGGATTTGTGTGTTCTCATTCATACATCATATTAAGTATGACCGTTTTATGTAAATTTGATCTAGAAGTAAGTTAATATTTTAAGATAATATAGTAGAGTAGATAAAGAACACCTTAAAACATGGTCAACTGATACAGTAAAACACCCCGATAAAATCATTTTAAATTGGCCTCTGAGTTTCTAAAAAGGCCGTTAAGTTAAATAGCAAATTTATTCAGCTCTAATGAATATTTGATTGGCTTTCAGAGATAATTGCCCTCTACCAGGGTCATAACATTAACATGAAAATGAGTCATTATCCTCTCAGTGAGAATTGGAAAGAAATCCCTATTAAAGTTTTTGAAGGAGCTTCTCAATGAAATAACTTTGCATACTGTTGACATTGTATAATCATTTGAAAATATCTCTTCAAATTTGCTTTGTATTTTTACTTGAAGTCACATTTCCATGCTCATAGAAAATCACCTCAAATATGTAAGTATGACATACCTTTACATTTTCTTCCTGCACTGTAAAGATTGGAAAAAAAGAGAAAGAAATAGGCTAATAAATAACTTTAATGCCTCTTCATGTCCATTATGAATTATTAGTTGTTCAGGCTTATAACTTTTTTTTTGTTGTTGTTGTTATCAAACAATGAAATATTTTTGAAGTACTTCCAAAATAAACTAAGCCAAAACACTTTAAATGTCATTTTTTTTTCTCTTGGAAAATATGGCTGCATAGATATATATAGCTATAAGAAATTAGGTATTGCTTTTGATTTTAATCAAATTATGAAAATCATGAGTGATATTGGTCTCAGCAATAAAACTGATATGCTAGTTTTTTGCATTAACTCCATCAGAAGATCTTCAACTGACATGCAGAATATGGAGAAGTTTAGGGGAATTCTACACCTAAGTACAGTTATTTTAATATTTCTTATGTATGTTAGCTGTATGTTACAAAAAATAGAATAATGGAAAGTGTTAAAAAAAATCCTGGTGCAAAAAAAGCAGAGCATTTCCACATGAAATTGGTATAGAAATACTTCAGTGTCATAATAGCAATAATCACAACCACGAAAGTTGAAAACATCTACTGGTAGTTGATGGTGGTTTACAAATTGCTACAATGCAGATAAGAAGAAGAGAAAATTATCCCACTCCAATTAATAACCAAAGGTCTAGGGAGATGAAAGTTGTAACTATTAAAATAATGACAGACACAGAGAATAGCAGTCAATGACATCAAATGCATGAGTGCACATCATGATTATAACAATACAATTTACTGCTGTGTCACAGTAGGATTCCAAAACTTAGGCACAGAAGAATGGAACTATTTAATTTACTTTAATGTGCTTCCATAAAATTCCCTACACATTCCTTGTGGCATTTCTTAAATATTACTTACCTTTTATGACATAGTTTAAATAACCCCACTTCTGTTATCTCAAGTAAAGTCTGCCTTTGATGCTTCTACTTTAATTTTGTACTCTAGACAGAGTAATCATTTATTATTTCTCTAGTTTAGATCTGAAATGTTCCCTACAGACTCATGTGTTAAAAACTTGTTCACCAGCCTTTGGTAAGAGAGGTGGTGAAAACTTAAAGGGGTGGGTCTTGGTTAGATGTTGAGATCATTGAAGGAGACATTGTACTCTCACACCTTCCTGTCTCTCTTTTGCAACCCAGCCACCATAAGATGAGCAGTTTCCTCTGCCACACACTCTCATCATATTGTACCACCTCACCCACTCCAAAAGCAAAAGAGCCAACTGACAATGGACTGAAACCTCTGAAACCATGGGTCAAAATAAATCTTTCTTTCTTCTAAGGTGATTATCAAAGGTATTTTGCTACAGTAATGGAAATCTGATTAACACAATCATATTAGTGTTCATACGATATTTTAAAAAGTATAGATTAAATTTTCTTTCTTACTGGTATATAAAATTATTGTGTTATAATCATTGGATATTTAGATTTGCAGAAATACAATAATAAATACACATGTCTATCTTCATTACCAGAGAGTGAGACTGCAAGTGTAAGATTTGCAGATTAATCTTTTATGTATATTAGAGGCCAAAGAATGCTCATGATATGGTAGATGTACATTGAACAGTTGGGTGATGGTGACTTATTAACAGCCTAATAATTAATGATCCATTAAAAATAGCAAATGCTAAAAACTTTAAATATTGTTCATAAGCACTAATATACAAAAGATGGTATTTGATGAAGACAACAACATATGTTCTTCAGGTTCAGATTGTTTATACTGAAGAAACACTGTCTTCTAACACATTAATAAAGAAAAAGATCAGGTTTGTATACTATCAAGAAGCAATTTATAAAACTGATGTAACCTAGGTGCCAGAGCCTAGGACAATTTAACAAATCCTAGAGAAAAATACCTGTGGCTCAGATGGAGCCAAATCACTTAAAGACTGGTTACATTGAGAATTTAATTTTATACTAAGTTATATGGCAATGTAATTTGTTGTCTGATGTAAAATCTTTTGAGAATGAGAGAGGATATTATTAATTGTCAAAATAAATTTAAATAACTGAAAATAACTTGGTGTACTGTGTATCAGTTCCAGTTTATAAAACATATATATTTCATATATACATATCTCTCTGTCTCTCAAACACACACACATACACATACACATATCCTTAATTCAGAATACCTCAGAGTATGAGTAAAAAAAAAATTTACATATGCGTGCTTTCCTCCACTTTCTATATTAATTAATTGTACTCAGGATCTTATTGGTAAAAAGATTTATTTTAGATTTACTAAGATTTTGTTTATTTTATCACATTAATTTTGTTTGCTTTTCATTTTTATCATGAAAAATTATGAATATTTAATGAGTGGTATAATAAACTGCATTTGGCCATTTCCTAGTTGCAGTAAATATCAATGAAGGACCAATCTTATTTTATGCATATTTTTACCTACTTTCCACCCATCCCTTTTATATTAGTTTGAGGCAAAAGACAGAAATTTTAATATATAAAATATAAATATTTCAGTGTGAGTACTAAAGGTAAGGACTTAATTTTTAAATATAAATTTATACCATTATCACATCTAAATGTAAACCTTTATTCCCTAAAATTAAATATTGGTAAATATTCAGATTTGTTATCAAGTTATCTCATTGATTTTTTAAAATTTGTTCTTATTAGTTATGCATGACAGTAGGATGTATTTTGACACTATACATATATGGAGTATAACTTCTCATTCTTCTGGTTGTACATGATGTAGAATTACATTCATCATGTAATCATATATGTACATACAAAATTCATTGATGTTTTGATTTTTTATATTTGAATTGTTCAATCAGGATTCAAACAAGGTACAGTCATCCCTTAATATCAGTGAAGGTTTGGTTACAGGATCACCTGCACATACCAACATTCACAAATGTTCAAGTATTTTGCACAAAATGACATATTATTATATATCATCTATGTCTACCTTCCCAAATACTTTATATCATTTCTAAATTACTTATGATATCTAATACAAAATCAATGTGAATAGTAAACAGTTATGTAAATAGCTACTATTTTCTATGCTTTGAAATATGACCAGTATATGCCTTGAAATATGACCCTTAGCACCCATACTTTGGTCTCCAAATACCAGTTAGGACTAAAATAAACAATAGTTCCTTGGAGAGATAGCTGGCAACAAGTCTCAGGCAAAATGGACCAATGTATTAGGTGTATGATACCATTCTAAAAGTATCAGAACTATCAAGGGCTCTCAAGAAATTTAAAAAAAGGTTCCAATTGGCCCAGAATGGCCTAATTGAAATATAAAAAGAACGTCTAGTATCTGCAATATATTGACACACATTAAATATGTAACAAATGATTTCATAATGTCACCCAAATACACTAATTTAAAATGTTCACCTTTTGAAGAAAATGAAAGAACCAAACATTTGTTCTGCTTTTCTTAGAGGATTGCCAGAGGGTAACCATCCAAATAGTGGACATTGCAGTCCCACCAGCAATGTATGAGTGTGCCTTTTTCCCCACATCCTCTCCAACATTTATTGTTGTTTATGTTCTTGATAGCTGCCATTCTGACTGGAGTGAAATGAAATCTTAGAGTAGTTTTTATTTGCATTTCTCTAATTGCCAGAGAGTTGAGGATTTTTTTCATGTATTTGTTGATTGATTGTATATCTTCTTCTGAGAAGTGTCTTTTCAGTTCCTTAGCCCATTTATTGATTGGGTTATTTGCTCTTTTGGTGTAAAGTTTTTTGAGTTCTTTATATATTCTAGAAATTAGTGCTCTATCTGATGTGCATGTATTAAATATTTGTTCCCAATTAGTTGGCTCTCTATTCACCTCACTGATTGTTTCTTTTGCTGAGAAAAAGCTTTTTAGCTTAAATCTATCCCATTCATTAATTCTTGGTAATAGTTCTTGCGCTACAGGATTCTTATTAAGGAACTTGGGGCCTAATCCGACATGTTGGAAATTGGAGCTTACTTTTTCTATTAGGCATATTGTCTCTGATCTAATTCCTAGGTCCTTGATCCACTTTGAATTGAATTTTGTGCATGGTGAGAGATACAAGTTTAATTTCATTTTGTTGCATATGGATTTCCAGTTTTCCCAGCACCATTTGTTGAAGAGGCTATCCTTTCTCCACTGTACATTTTTGGCAACTTTGTCTAATATAAGATAGCTGAAATTATATGTATTAGTCTCTGTGTCCTCAATTCTGTACCATTGGTCCACCAGTCTGTTTTGGTGCCAATACCATGCTGTTTTTGTTACTGTTGCTCTATAGTATAATTTAAAGTCCAGTATGGTGATGCCCCCTGCTTCACTTTTCTTGCTCAGGATTGCTTTGGCTATTCTGGGTCTCTTATTTTTCCAGATGAATTTCATGACTGCTTTTTGTATTTCTTTGAAAAATGACATTGGAATTTTAATTGGAATTGCATTAAGTCTATATAATGCCTTTGGTAGTATAGACATTTTGACAATATTGAATCTACCTAACCAAGAGCAAGGTAGGTCTTTCCATCTTCTGAGTTCTTCTATGATTTCTTTCTTTAGTGTTCTATAATTTTCTTTATAGAGGTCTTTCACCTCTTTTGTTAAGTTGATTCCCAGGTATTTTATTTTTTTTTTTAAAGGCACACTCATACATTGCTGGTGGGACTGCAAAATGGTGCAACCGCTATGGAAAGCAGTATGGAGATTTCTTGGGAAAATAGGAATGGAACCACCCTATGACCCAGCCATCCCACTTCTGGGTCTGTTCCCAAAAGACTTAAAAACAGCATATTACAGTGACACAGCCACTTCGATGTTTATAGCAGCACAATTCACAATAGCTAGGTTGTGGAACCAACCTAGATGTCCCTCAGTAGATGAGTGGATAAAGAAAATGTGGTATATATACAAAATGGAATTTTACTCAGCAATAAGAGAGAATAAAATAATGGCATTTGCAGGTAAATGGATGAAGTTGGAGAATATAATGCTAAGTGAAATTAGTCAATCTCAAAAATCCAAATACCAATGTTTTCTCTGATATAAGGAGGTTAGTTCACAGTGTGATTGGATGGGGGTACATAGGATTAGAGGAACACTAGAATGGTCAAAGGAAAGGGAGGGCAAGGGAGGGAGCGGGGGGGGGGGGAGGGAAAAAAATGGAGGGTGAATGAGATGGATATCACTATCCTAAATGCATGATTAAAGATTTGAATGGTACTTATATACTTTGTATACAAGCAATTGTATGTAAAAGATGCTATACTTGTGCACTATGAATAAGTAAATAAATAATTAAAAAATAGTGGACAAGGAAAAGCCATTTTTAGAAAACTTCTAACTAGTAATGATGAGGGCATGATAGGCTTAAAAATTTTCCCACGTTGTAACTTTTTATGAAAATAATAGGTACAGGTAATGATGATCAGTGACTCTTGAAGCCTTTAGGTGAAAAGTTGGTGGGAGCTTTGCAATAAGTATGTCAAGCTGACAGTATGCAAATCCACTGTTTGATCCTAACATTAGTAAAAGAGAGGCATTGAGCTGGGCATGGTGGCACATGCCTGTAATACCAACTGCTCAGGCTGTTGAGTCAAGAGAATCACAAATCCAAAGTCAGCCTCAGCAACTTAGTGAGCTGCCCTATGCAACTTAGTGAGAATCTATCTTAAAATAAAAAATAAAAAGTAAAGGGCTGAGGATATAGCTCAGTGGTTAAGTACCCCTTGGGTTTAATTCCCGGTACCCCAAAATGAATGAAAAACTTAATAAATAATAGGGAGGGAGGGAGACAGGAGGGAGGGGAAGGGAGAAAGTTTTTATATGTATTCATATAAAAACATTGTTGTCAAATCAAATCTGAATCTAGTGAACACTCTAGATGTACCACTTTATAGGGAGTACTGGGAGAGTGATGGATAACATTTACAGACTTCATGGAAATTCAATCAGCAAAATCCAGAATGTGTGGATCTCCAGTGAACTATTTTCTTCACAAGATAAATTGCAAGGACAGAAAAACATAAGAGAGAGGGATATTACAAATCAAAAAAAAAAAAAAAAAAAAAAAAAAAGTGTAGCTGGAGATGTAACTCAGTGTTAAAGCATTTGCCTACCCTGGGTTTGGTCCCAAATACCACAAAATACACTATGAAAACAAAGAAAAAAAGTGAATAAACAGTTAAGAGTGTGATGTCCATACCACTGGCCCTTCCTATCTGCAGTTTATACATCAACAGATTTAGCCACCCACAGATCAAAATTACTGGGGAAAAATATGTCTTCATTGAATTTACACAAACTACTTTATTGAGGCATTATCAATTGGACCCATTTAAAGTACACAAATGAAATTTTATATCTGTATCCATTTGGGAAACAATTACTACATTCAAGAAGCAAAATCATTTTCCTTAACCTCATTTATGGTGTATAAATCTTCTATCCCCAAACTCATGCAATGACTGACCTGTTATCTTTACATGTTAATTTTTGTTTATGTTACATAAAGAGAATGATACATTATATACTGGTTTGAGTCTGGCTTCCTTCCAGCAGAGTGATTTTGAGAATCACCTGCATCATTTCATATATCATCAATAACTTTTTGTTGTTAAGCAGTGTCCCTTTGCGTGGATATACAATTTTCTTTTTACATTTACCTGATGTTGAACATTTTATTTATTCTTACTTTTTGTCTCTGACAAATAAAATGGCATATTTGTTTATAATAAATATTTGTGGGGACAATTTTTAATTTCTTTTTTGGAGTAGAGTTGCTGGATCATTTTAAAAAGTGCTTAACTTACTTTTTAAAGAAACTGCCAATCTTTCAAAGTCGCATATTTTTTTTTATTCCTATCTACAGTACAGTTGTTCCATATTTACTCTAATAATAGTTTTTCTTTCCTTTGCCTCTTCTTTCTTGTGGGTATAAGCCATGGCAATGTGTATATGGTAATAACAAAGTTTAGCTTTTTAAAAGATCATTATTATCTTAATCATACATGTTTATTGGGTAAAGTGCAATAAATCAATACACAAACATAATATATGCTGATCAAATCAGAATGATTAAAAAAGAGAAGAAATTTAGCAGTGTGGCTTTAATTAGCATTCCCCTAAGAAGTAATGACTGAGCAATTTTTAAGTATTATTAGACATCCATCTATTATACACTTTTGAGAAATGTTACTGTAAGTCTTTGAATCTTTTAATTGGATTCTTATTGTTCAATGATAAGAAATGTTTACATATTCTAGATATAAATGTGTTAATTAAGAACTTCAAATATTTTCTTTCATTCTTAATTTACCTACCAATAATTTTTGAAGAGCTAAATTTTTTCATCTTGATTAAGTCAGTGATATATTTTACTAATATAAATAACAATTTTATAAATCAGTGCTATATACTGGAAACATTACAATTAAGGTGACTTCATAAGCAATAGTACTAATTTTGAAATCTAGATAATTTTTTTTTTATTTTGTTTATGTGGTCCTGGGGATTAAACCAAGTTTATCTCACATGTTAGGCAAACACTGAGCTACATTCCCAGACCTTTTTTAAAACTTTGTTTTGAGAGTCTAGACACTTATTTTGAGAAAAATCAATCAGAAATGAGATCTTGAAAATCAGTTGTATAATAAACTATAAATTTTATTTTCTTTAGGTAGTCTGTAATGTCTCAACTTTCTAGAACTTCTTCATTGAAACCTATTTTTTCCCATTTTTTTATGTAGTTCTCATGTTACTATTTTCTTAATATGAAATTTGACTTTTATGTTTTTATTGTACTCCTATTTTCAATTTCTGTACTGCAGGTATGGAGTGACTTCTTTAGTTCTTAACATGTTTAAAAATCAAATACATAAATTATAATTAGGTATAAGTTTCTTCATTTGTTGTAGTGTTGGGATATTCTAGTCTACCCATACTGAATAAATATAATCTTATAAATTGCATTT
Organism: Tamias sibiricus; assembly: GCA_025594165.1. NCBI lineage: Eukaryota > Metazoa > Chordata > Mammalia > Rodentia > Sciuridae > Tamias > Tamias sibiricus. The sequence continues at coordinate 64,942,151 of CM046659.1, forward strand.
CTTTTACTTTAGGTTTGTTTTTAACATTTAAAGCATATTAATTACATGTTTATTTATATTGGAAAGTTTATAAAAAATAAATTTAATTTAACAATTAAAGTTATTAAAAAGTTCATATGAAATGTGATATGGAATCAGGTTAAGTAGTATACTTTTCTAGCTCTTTCTTAATTAAAAAAATACTCCTCTGAAAAATAAAAATGTTAAAAATCACAGTATCAGAGTCTATATGCTTATATGGCTAAAATAATAAATGTGGTATTAATCTGTTTACTGTTGCTATAACAAAACAAGTAAAGCTGGATACTTTATAAAGAAAAGATCTTTATTTAGTTCATAGATTTTTGGTTTGAGATTATGGGTGCCAAGAAGTGCTACAGTCTGGTAAATGCCCCCTTGGCTGTGACACATGACAGATGACATCATGGTGGTCAAACATGTAAAAGTGATCATGTGGTGAGACAGGAAGCCAGAAATCATTGAGATCTTCCCTGCTCTACTATCACGACTCTCTTCAGAGAACTCCCCAAGGTCCTATTAGAACTGCCTTATTCTTTTCAAAGGGTAATGGCCTGCTCCCATGAGGTCCCCCTTTTCAAATTTCTATCACCTGTTAACACCCTCCCATGGAGATGAAGCTTCCCAACATGTGAACCTTAGGGGATAAAGCACATCCAGATGATTGCAAAGGCAAATTGAAAAGCACCTTGTGTTTATCACACTCAGAGTCTTTTATTTGCCTCTTGACAATAGTAGTTCAATATTATTGTAAATATGTATGCACAGTTCCACCTTGAAATGGGGTAATGGAAGCTTGCCCTGTGTTCTGCCTCTCAGGAGAAATGAAAGTTTCTAAATGTTCTTCTACTGACTGAGACAACTATGTTAGAATAAGGACTTATGTGAGCTCTATTTTCCATTCCTTTACCTGAGTCTCCTTTCCAACCTTTTGCTTCTTTGAGTGTATTTATTCAAATGGCTCCAGGAGCTCAACTGCTGATTAGATCAACTCAGAGCATAGTATCCAGATTCATCACAAGATGGTGAATTTAAGAGTATATCACTTCCTCTGCCCTGCAATAAATAATTCAGTTGAGAAAATTTGAGGTTGAGGACAGGAGTGCTGATACCTGGTTTTGAGTCACACTTAGGTACAGCTAAGCCCTCTGAACCACCTAAAGTCCACTGCTAATGTTTAAACTTGAGTTTGTAGAGACTCAAGCGTCTCTTTCTATCTCTTTTTTGAACAAATGATACTCTTCTGTAAGATAAACATGATTAAAAACATGAAATAAAAAATGTGTTTTTTAATGTGGTTAAAATTATATTAATCTCTTTTATGTTGCTATAACAAAATAACTGAAAAAATACTTTATAAAGAAAGCAGTTTACCTCGCTCATCTCTTTTTTGTCAAGGTATCTATCATAGGGCCACTGAATGTGGGTAAGAAATGAGGTAAGGAGAAAAAAGGCAACCAGCATCTTATCCTGTTTATTTCCTGCTGCCTAAATTCTGGATGTTTCCCCCAACTTTCTCCCCGGTTTCAAAGACTTGTACCACATGGCTAACTGTGTGTGGCTAGACCTATCTCTTCTGAAGGCTTTTGAGACTGTGGCCCTGTGACACAAATATACATTTCAAATCAGTGACCTTTTTTGATTCCAACTGTAGTGGAAAAGTCATATTCTCCAATTTTCTTAATCTATGCTGGATGAGGGACTGACTTTCTATAATAAATTGGACCATTTTTCTTTCTTTGCCTACACATCTCTTACTTATTCCTCCAGCTGATGTTGATATGTCGAATGCAGGAATGTGTTCAATGTTGAAAGAGACTTCATTTTAAGAATATAGATTATGCCTAAAGAATTCAAAAGAGGACATAGTAGGGAGACGTGTTGTTTTGCACTTACACTACAAATTTCTGAATGGTAGCAAATTTAACGTGACCGGAAAACAAACTAGAGTTCACATTTTTTTGGATACTTTGAATAAGAACTATATTTGAGACAATAAATGATGTACTCTAATAATCTTTGAGACAGTCTCTGTAAGTCTGAATTCATGGGATCTTAGTGGATATAGATCTCACAAACCGTGATGTAACCAGCATTATAAAATTGATACTGAGGGGACAGAGCAAATGGAGCTGTTCTCAATACAACAGGGCCTGAATAGCCATGGCATCGGGAGCTGTAACAGTGTTGCTACCTTTTCCTTATAATGACAGATATGAAGATAATGTCACTCTTGATAATAAGGAACACAGAGATGGTTCCTGTAACTGGACAGGAGGAGATGGTATCTGAATTCTAAAGGTTCACATGGACTGTTTGGAAAATAAATGCTGATATATCTTTCTTTCATTAGTTTTCTAAATAATTACTGGTAAGTCAAAATAATTTATATGGATTCATTAATTCTATAGTATGTTTTAATCAAATTGTTTATGTGAACTTTCCCCATACATCATCATATCATATTCTTATTTGTTTATGTTTACCATAAAATTACCCCTCAAAACCAAAGCAATAAAAACTAATTTATTTTCAAAGGGCCCTGTATGAACTTTATCCTTTTCAAGTCATCTTTTTAAAAAATATTTTATTTATTCTTTTTAGTTATACATGACATGACAGTAGAGTCTATTTTTGACATATTTATACAAATGTGGAGTATATCTTATTCTAATTAAGATAGGAATAGGAAAGACAGTGGAATGAATCTGACACAACTTTCCTATGTACATATATAAATATACCACAGTGAATCTCAACATCATGTACATCCACAAGACTAGGATCTTAGTTAGAATAAGATATATGTTAAGTCAACTTTTAATTACAACAAAAATGATCATCCAATCTGTATTTTGGGCTTTCTTTTAATTTGATAAAATATTAGAGTGGTAATACATTTGGCATTTTCTTCTTATAACTATAATATCTGGATTTCTGTACTACTGTACTTTTGAGATAACAACTTTAGAGTAATTAAGAACAAGTTTGAAGTATGTAATAAATAAATTTAATGATAGACCTTACTTATAGGGTTAATAATAAGAAATCAAATGATTATATAAATTGTATTAACTTGCATGACATTATCTTCAGAGATGGCATTTTATGTTTTTTTTTATTATTATTCCCTGATAATTGTCAGATTTCAAAAAATATTGGCTAGGATTTTCAAAATATGCACAAACAGAGCCAAGATAATTGGCCTAGAACAGTGGCCCAGTCAAATCAGGTATTTGGTCTTTCTTTCAGACACACATTGAAACAAAGAATGTATACAAATCACTAGCATTTCTCTACTTCTCTCACAATTGTATCAACCTAAATGGAATATTTTTCTTCTCAAAGTTTTCTTCCACACTAGTATAGAAACCAATTTATAAGCAATGCAAGAGTGTGAATGTATGTGAAAACAAACACTTTGTTTTGCAAAATTATTTTTGAAGATAAAATTAAACTAAATTTTAAGATGACTACGCTTTCAAAATGACTCTTGGTTCTTAAACCTGCATCATTGACAATTTACATTACTCTTTTTCTTTGTTTTGGTGGGTAGTGCATGAAATTTCAGTATAACTTCTAGCACACTGTGGTCCTTGGGCATTATTTATATTAACTTTTTAATCCTAAACCTCAACTAATGCATTCCTCAGCACACACAACTTATATATGAATTAAGTGTTCATAATTGGTATAAGAATTTTCTTCATGCTTAGGAAAAACTGTCTTTTATTTGGTTTTATAGTAGACCAACCTCAGTTATCTCAATTATAATTCATTCTTTGAAAAAAAAAATAATTTGTCTGTCCACTTTAATATTTAATGAGTACAATACTATGAAGGAAGATAAATAATTAAAATCATTTTTACCTAACAAGATTGGAAATGTAATTTGGAAACTAATTAAGATCTTTCACTTAGGAGAAATAATTCAATTTTATTGCTTATAGAAACATCATTATTCTGACATTTGTTTTTAATTCTGTCCATCAAATACAAGCCCACAATGTCAGATACTGAGTACAACTGACTTTTCCAGGCTTACACTTAATAACTGCTGCATCAAAATAGAATATTTTTATCTTGGTTTTCTAGAATCTAGATATTAATTGCAGTGCATTATATATTTGGCTGAAGCCATTTATTTTCTTTGCTCACAGGCTCCATTTCCCATTTCTCCTGCAGTTAGATGCATCTATGTCTCTATGGTAGGACATAAAACATGGGAGGAACTGGAGTGCAGGGAAGAGCAATCTTCAAGTCTGACCGGGTAAATCTCCCACAGATGACTATCTTGCTCGTGTTCCCTCCCAGCTGTGTAGAAGGGAGACAGCTTCCAGCATAAATTCATCATTCACAAGTTGAAAAATGGAAGGGCCCGGGTGTCCCTACATGACAATTTGAAAGAGTGTTGTCCAGTCTGAAACATTCATATCTGATTATTAGGTAAGAGATAAATAAGGGATTAAGTATCTAAAATTTGATGATTTAGTCTTCTCAATAGTTAACTTCATCTTTAGTTAATTTAGTGTAGTTGGAAAAAAATAAATAAACAGCAACAGGATCAGGACAAAAAGCAATCCTTAGCAAGAAAAGTGAAGCAGGTGGCATCACTATACCAGACCTTAAAATTATACTTCAGAGCAATAGTAATAAAAACAGCATGGTATTGTCACCAAAATAGACTGGTAGACCAATGGTACAGAATAGAGGACACAGAGACTAACGCATATAATTTCAGTTATTTTATACTAGACAAAGGCACCAAAAAATGTACATTGGAGAAAAGATAGCCTCTTCAACAAATGGTGCTGGGAAAACTGGAAATCCATATACAATAAAGTGAAATTAAATCTCTATCTCTCACCATGCACAAAACTCAACTCAAAGTGGATCAAGGACCTAGGAATTAGACCAGAGACACTATGCCTAATAGAAGAAAAAGTAAGTTCTAATCTCCAACATGTCAGATTAGGCCCCAAGTTCTTAGACTCCTGTAGCACAAGAATTAATATCAACAATCAATAAATGGGATAGATTCAAACTACTAATATCTTTATTCTTCAACCAAACACACTGTGAATTTATGAAAGTTCTAGACCTCAATTTCATCGTCATCTGTTCTTTGTTAGGGGTTCATTTTATATATGAAGCAAAACATCATATACATGTTATTTTTATTTGTTATTTTTACATATAGATGACTGTAGAGTGTATTTTGACACATTATACATACATGGAGTTTAATTTATTATAATTACGATCCCATTCTTGTGGTTGTACATGATTGGAGTTTCTCTGATAATGTATTCACGTGCATGCTCTTAATGATTATTTCCTATATTACCTGGGTTCTAAGAACAATTTGGAGTAGAATGAGCTAGATAGAGTGCTTGCCCTCATGGATTTAAGTTTTCCTAATATAGCATGCAGAGTTATATTTATGACATGATTACACTGTTATAAATTTCAGTGTGTTGTAGTGATTTAAAATGAGCAAACAAGATCAATAAATTGCTGACATGGAATCGGTCATGGGCTGTGGTGGATTTGGAGGGAGAAGGTAGATTGAATCCAGGCATTTGTATCTGCTAGGTAAGCACCACACCACTGAGCTACATCCCCAGTTGCCCTGGCTGGCCTAGGACTTGCAATCCTCCTGCTTCAGCCTCTCAAGTAGCTGAATTTATAGGCCTGCACCACCAGGTCCAGTTTATGGTGGGTTTTGATGAACACAGAGTCAAGTAAACTTTATGAAGCAGTTCATAGGTTATTCACCTGGTCCCCAGCACACTGTGAATGTTAAAAATGTTGCTATCAGAATTAGGAAAGTTTGGAGAATCGTCCTATTCTCCAAAGAAAACATGCTGCTCTGAAATAAGATTATAAAAGTTCAGGAGAGAAGCACATTTAAAAAATATACTAAGCAGAATCAATAAAATTGAGTGAGATTTGGACATGAAAGGGGACCACATGATTGGAAGGGGCAGAACTGGGCCAACACTTTTTTGTATTTTATTTAACGACAGGGTCCACTTTGCCTGATTTTTGCAACTCAAAATCACAGTGCGCCACTGCGCCCGGCTTTACTGATTTTTAACGAGCCATTAAAACATAAAAAAAAAAAAGCAGGTAGAGATATTAGAAAATCACTTTAGAAATAATTAATTGGAAACTGCTTACCATTACAAAAATATAAATATTTTAAAGTATGTTTCTCCATTTGTAGGAAAAGCCCTATATGTATTAGTAAAATACATATGATATGTCAAATATGTCCATATTATATATGTATGTGCTTGTAGATTGTATTGTCAAGTGTATGTGGTTACAATTGGACAAATATATAATTAATTTAAATATATTAAAATCATAACACTTGGTGTGATATAATTTGATTGAGGTACAATAAACTCTACATTTGTGTAAAGTAAAATTCAATAAAATGACATTTATTTCAATGTTGCTGCTAACCCAACAGCAAAATCAAGGTTGTGAAAGTATCTATTATACCAGCTCTATCCATTTCTCTGAAAATGGCAGGATTTAATTTTTCCTTATGGCTAATAATATTCCATTGTTTATGTATGCTGCATTTTCTTTATCAATTAATCTGTTGATGCAAAGCTAGGTTGATTCTATACCTTAAGTATGGGGCATAGTACCACAATAAACATAGACATACAGGATTTAATTTCCTTTAGACATATATTAAAAAAAGGTGGGATGCCTGGATCATATGTTAGTTCTATTTTAACTTAATGTATTGCCACATTATCTTTTTTATTAGCATTCTTTGATCTTTTCCTTTATAATATACAAATTTTATTAAAATGAGTTTTCTATAGTTCACAAATAGTTTATTTTTCTTTCTTAGTCAATTTCACTAATTCTGCCTTCAACTGAGTTTTATAGTCAATAGGATCATTTTCATGATTAGCATTTAATCTTTCATATTGCTATTCTGTAAGAGCCTTGAATGAGGAAGTAGCTAAGATGGCGGCTGGCTGAAAGCCAAAGAGGAGGCGTTTTCTTGTTTACACTTGACCTTAATGTAATTAACTAACAATCTCTCTGTGCCTGTGGGCACTGTGTGCCGCACCTGTAAGTTGAGCTTGTAACACATGTATGCTTGATAAGTGTAGAGTATTTAACCAGGCTGGGGGCGTCAGGGAGAGAGAGAGGACAGAAGAGAGAGAGAGAGAAAGCAGAGAAGAAGAAGCAAGAATAAAGGAACCATTCATTCCCAGTCTGCCTCCGATTTCTTTCCCGCGGTATTGTTGCCTTAGGTGGCAACACTATTCTTTAGAGTTCTCCCAGCTATATCATATATATTTCCCCCATATGTAGCATATATATTTAACTAATACAGATAGTTCTTCTTCAAGAAATGAAGAAGCCTCCTTTGACATATATACATTAGGGTTTGGTGTAGTGACCTCTAATTAAGTATTTCTAAACTGATTTTCTTTGTGTTTGGTGGTCTAGAGAACACTCTCAAGTCACTGGTTTGCTCAAAGGCCCAACATGACTTATACGTATGGTTAAGGGTTTTTATAGAAAATGACACAGAGAAACAGGAAAAAAGTCATGCATTGGGTGAACTCCAGAGTGGTCAGGCACAGGCTTCTAAGATCAGGACTTGTTCTATCTTAACAATTTATTTCTAAGGAGCTCCCTTGAGTATTAGAGTTCTAGGTTTCATGAATCTCTATTTGTTTAGGCACATATTGCTACATAATCAGCCATAGTAACAACAAATTAGGACTCTAACAAAGAACCAAGTGTATATCATGAGTCTTGAATTTCTTATACCAGGGGCTGGCCAGGGGCAAATGATTTTCTAGGCTCCTTTTGAGACACAGAAGGAGTGAAAACTCAAAACTGCTATGTTAATTGATAATTTTTTTCTGAATTTAATTATTATTTATTTTGAGATTTAATTTTATGTATTTATTGGTTTTTCATTATAATCCATTTTTTATAGTTGTTTTCCTTTGGCATGTATGGGGTATATAATTAACTTGTCATAGGCAAATGTTATATGATGTTATAATTGTGTGTGTGTGTTACACTGTAGTTCATATACTATAAATATATATATATACACACACACATAATGCATATATACTTCCTTTCAATATTTGACTGTCTTTATATTTTAATTTGATGTTTTATTAAGTACAAAATAAATGATCACTTTTATGTAATTGTTTTTTAAGTAAATTAGAAAATACAAAAATAATCTTAAAAAAGATACACATTTTGTGGAATTTCTATTAGTTCTTTTCAGGGTCTCTAACAACACTCTTTTCTGCAATGTGTAATCTGTCTCTGTCCAACAGAAATCTCAAGAAATAAGACTGTTCTTGCAGGTGTCTCATTTAATCATCTAATCTCTCTTCCCTCTCCTCTCCTTTGGTGTACCTAGAATTGAACCCAGGGGCACTCAGCCATTGAGCTAAATCCCTAAACTTTTAAATGTTTATTTATTTATTTATTTATTTATTTATTTATTTTTGGTGCTGGTGATTGAACCCAGGGCCTCTAAACCACTGAGCCACATCCCCAGCACTTTTTCATATTTTATTTAGAGACAGAGTTTCCATTAGTTGCCTAAGTGCCTCACTAAGTTGCTGAGGCTGGCTTTGAACTTGCAATCCTCCTGTCTTAGCCTCCTTGAAAGCACTGGGATTATAGCCTTGCACCACCATGTCCTGCTTATATTTTATTTTGAGACAGGGTCTCAGCAAGTTGTTTAGGGTCTCACTAAACTGCTGAGGCTGGCTTTGTACTCACAATCCTTCTGCCTTAGCCTCCCCTCCTGAGCCTCAGTGTGTCACTGGCCTAGCCCTTTTTATATTTCTTCACTATTACCTTAAATTTATTCAGGAATTTCTTCTTCCTTTGTACTTACATTATCTTGCAGGTATACTTTAGTAATTGTTGCTTTACCTCATAACATAGTTCCACAGCTTTATATCTTATAATTTATTTAGTGATAATATATATTTCTTTTACTTTTAACACTATTTCAAATTAATTTTAATTCTAATTTTAAATTATTTATCATTGCAAGTTTCAGGGGTTACATATTCTTTGTTAGATTCTTGTTATATATATTCTATATACATGAACACATATCTATTCCATATTTTCAATTTACCTCACATGAAATATTTTCATATTCTCAAATAGGTGTCACTGTAAACATATGATAAAATATATAAATAGTAAAATAGATTGATACATTTTAAAACAAATAGAATAAAAAGTTGTTTTAAAATACAAATAGGATATATTTTAAATGCTGATTAATAATAGCAGAATATTTTTAAAAAATATATGGAGATATGTCTCATTTAAGCTTTAATGTAAGTAGAAAATGGTGAGAGAGGGAAAAGGACACATTCACATCAAGGTAATCATTTTAATCAAGAGATACTGAAGACTTGAACCTGAACTATGGCTGCAGAATCATTTATGGCAGATCCAGGCAAATGTCTCTGAAATACTTGCATTATAGATTAAAATTTCAACAGGAATTATGGAGGCTATCCAAGGCATCAGTCTGGCAAAAATGAATGAAATACTCTTGTCATTTCCACATTAGATTATAAAGGGAAAATTAAAAGGGGACGTGTTGACAGTTTTTTGTCTCTGTGACCAAAATCCCTAATATGAACAAGTTAAAGAAGGAAACATTTTTCTTACAATTTGTTCTTTTTAGTTATACATGACAGTAGAGTATATTCTGACATATTTACACAAACCTATAGTAAATCTTATTATAATTGGGATCCCAGTCTCATGGTTGTATATGATTTGGAAATTCACTGTGGTGTATTCATGTATGTACATACAAAAAATTAAGTGAGATTCATTCCACTATGTTTCTTATTCCTGTCCCTCCTACCTTCCCTTCACTTATTTGGGGCTTATGGTTTCAGAAGGCTCAGTCTGTGATTGGCCAACTTCACTCCTTTGGGCCAGAAGTTAAGCAGAAAATCATGGTGGAAGAGTGTGATTGAGGAAAGCTGCTCAGCGACAAATTGGAAAAAGAGAGAGGAAGGGGCCAAGGGTAGATCATACTCCAGTAACTTAATTCCTCCAGCCAAGCCCCAACTTCCTACAATTATCACTCATAGTTTATTTAAGTTATTAATCCATTAAGTGAATTAATTAGCTGATTAGGTTACAGCTCTCATAAGCTAATCACCTCTGAACATTCCTGTATTGCCTGACAGATGAACATTTCAGGGGACATTAAAGATCCAAATCACAATAGGGGAACTTAGTGTTAGTTTAATTTTACACAATTTTAATACATGGGTCTTTCAAAGAGTAGATTTATGAATGGAATGTTATAATCAATAACTTGGTTGGTGTTAACAGTTGGACTTATTCAAGGAAAAAAAAAAAAAGAAGAAGGAGAAGAAGAAGATAAGAGAACAGAAAAGAAAGGAGAAATATAACCGGCTGCGGGCAAGTTACGGCGAAGCTGTGGAAAGAACTCGAAGACAAAATAGAAAAGAAAAGATTAATTTAATTCTCCCGGGCAAGATCCCACTATCATGTGGTCCGGCAGGAGAATGGTGCCTGCTGGTTATTTCCTCTGGTACAAAGTTTTTTCTATCTCGTATCAAGTCCGTGAGATTTTAAGGCGAGCGAGATCCAGAAGGCATTTCCGATGTAAACAAACGGTCTCCACCGACTCTCTAATCAGGGCTTCTGCATTTCCCCCTTTTTTGTTTTAAAAGAGGGGATGTTGTTAAGATAACAAACCTTTTGTTGATGAGCTAAATTGTATAGTATATAATTTTTTTTTTTAAACAAATCAGCTGTCTTGAGTTTATCGAGTAACAACATATTGAGTCTTGTAAGCAAATAACAGCAAGGCATTGTGTGGTAAAATCACAAATAAATGAAAAACGAAAATGTCTGTCACAACACATTGATCTAGGAGGTCTCATGGATGTAGAGGAGAGGCCACGTTGTTGTTGAAGTTGTCTTGGTGAATTTGTCTGATGTTTGAGAAACAGGGATGTTTGGAACGAGTGGATTTTGTAGCAGCTGTGTTTTTCATGTCTAGACAATATCGCCGGCAAATCTTTAGGGCCCGTTACCTAGAAACTTAAGGTTTTATCATTGAAGGGGAAGTAGTGTTATTTTTGTACTGAGTCAAGAGGCGAGTTGTTAAGTCAAAAAACAGAGCTATTAAATTAGAAAATTAAAGTTGATTTGTATTTACACACACATCGTTTGAGCTCACGCAGGCATAAGCTGGCAAAATATCATATTTAGAACAAAACAAAGAAAGACTGAAGGTATTTATTGTATTAAAGATAGAGTAAAGAGAAGTTAAAGGCACTTTGGAAAAATAATTTTTTAGCTGGTACCATCGAGTCTTTGTAAACTTGTATGAGATTATTTGTTGAAAAAAACTCAAATTAATCAGTTATAAAACAAATAAGGTTAGTTATAAATAAACATCTGTATGTCAAACACCAAAACATCAGGCTGCATAGCATTAGTCTTATTTTTTGGTAAAAAGAAATCTCTTGGACACTTATAAATTAAAATTGAAGGTACCTTTACTTATTAAATTATTTACCTAGATTAAATAATCTTAAACTTAGATGAATTAAAGTTATTTGGATCCATAGATATATATTTTTTATAAGCGCTTAGTTATTTGAGACATCACATTGGGTAGACACACAAGTTTACAAACATATATTTGTGACATCACAATTACATGAATTTTAGACAAATGTACAAACATAAAGACATATATTTAAAAAGAGAAAAAATACAATTGTGTACACACTAAAGAGAGATCTCTTTTTCTCGGCCGGGAGGAATGACACTTAAGTTGTGAAATATTTTGAAGGACTCTGATAAGGGAATCATTCCATGTTTTTATCTTGGTCTTCTTGATTTTGTGTCTTTTTTATTAATCTTGATTGTTGAACAACTTTATTTTGTATTTTTATTTTGTACCTGTTTTATTAATCTGGATGGTATTTATATTGGAGAAAATTTGTTTTTTGGGAAAACACAAACAGATCCTCTCCCCCAAATTAATACTGGATCTGGACCCTTCCAAGTACCTGAAAGAACATCTTTCCAGTAAACCAAAGGTTTATGTTGTTGATGTGGGTTCCAATGTCTATCTCCAGCAGAATAACCATCAGAGTCTAAAGTTAAAAAATTTAAAGTAAACAGGGCAACTGCCAATCTGTCTTTAGGATTTTTCAGGTTTGGATATTTATTTTTAATGGGTTGGATAGCCTTGTCCACATATATTTGGCATATGGTGGGGCTATTAGCCATTTTCTGTGGTAGTACTTTCCATTGATATCTTTTGTCGGGGCCATTATTGTTAATAGAAGGAAGTGAAAAGGCAAACCTGGGGGCATCTAGAGGATGTAGAGGTATTGAAAAGAAGCAATCTTTTATATCAAGAGTAATGAGATGGAAATTTTTTGGAATAGCTACAGGATTAGGAAGTCTAGGCTGAGTAGGGCCCATGATTTGTATGGTTTTATTAATTTGTCTAAGATCATATAACAATCGCCATTTTCCTGATTTTTTTTTTTATCACAAATATGGGGGAATTCCAGGGAGAGGTGGAAGGTTCTATATGTCTTGTTTCTAATTGTTCTTGAACTAATAGGTGGGCCGTTTGTAATTTTTTTTTAGATAGGGGCCACTGAGGGACCCACACTGGCTTATCAGAAAGCCATGGTATTTTCAAAACTATTTTCTCAGTGGCCCCGAAGAAAAATGTCTTTTTCCTTTATAATAATTTTTTTTTTTTTGTTTTTTTTTTTTTTTTGGTACCGGGGATTGAACTCAGGGGCACTCGACTCCCGGGCCACATCCCCAGCCCTTTTTTGTATTTTATTAGAGACAGGGTCTCACTTAGTTGCTAAGTGCCTCAGCATTGCTGAGGCTGGCTTTGAACTTGCAATCCTCCTGCCTCAGCCTCCCAAGTGCTAGGATTACAGGCATGCGCCACCACGCCCGGCTGATAATGTTTTTTTTTAAGGTTAAGTTTACCTTGTGTTTTTTGATAATGATTTTTTTTAGGGTTAAGATTACCCTGTAGATTTTTACATTTAACACCTGCAGGTTTGGTTGCAAGTTGTACTTCCATTTGTTGTAAAATCTCTCTTCCCCATAAGGTAACCGGTAGGTTAGGTAAAACATAAGGCTGAAATGTACCTTTATGTCCTTCATCATCCTCCCATTTTAGAATTACCGCTCTTTTTTCTGGAAGGTTATTATATCCTAAGCCTCTTAAACTGGTTGAAGCTTTTTGTAGAGGCCAGTGCTTGGGCCATTGACGTAAATTAATGATGGAAGAATCAGCTCCAGTATCTATAAGTCCCTCCATTTCTATTCCTTGGATCTTTATTTTACACATAGGCCTCCTTGTACAGTCTCAAACCCAGTAAGCCATGGGTCTCGAATCAGTGGAACAAATTCTTCTATTGTTCCTATTTTGAGGCATATTCATTTTAAATGAATTATGTAAATTTGGAAGGAGAAGCAGCTGAGCAATTTTATCTCCTTGATTAACAGAACTTATACTTTGGGGTGAGCTAAGCATTATTTTTATTTCCTCTTTATAGTCTGAGTTTATTACACCTGGGGTCACTTGCAAACCTACTAAGCTTTGAGGACTTCGCCCGAGAATAAGTCCTACTGTCCCTGAGGGAAGAGGCCCTTGACTCCTGTGGGAATCAGTTGAACCCCCATTTCAGGTGTTAACACTATTCGGGCGGTGGAACAGAGGTCTAATCCTGCATTTCTTCCTGTTCCTCTGGCGAGGGAGTTGGTGGGTAGTAGGGATTGTGTCGGGGAAGCATCTGAATGGATGCTTGAGGATATTCTTCCTCCAATGCCTCGTACATTTGTGGGCCCCGGGGCATTGGGCCCCGTGCCCCGTTTTTTTTGAATTTTTGGATAAATGATTTCCATGGATGTTAAATTTTGAATAGCATTTATTGGCCCAATGATTTTCCTTTTTAAACCTGGGGCAGCAACCTGGAACACGGTATGAATTTGGTCTTATTTCTCTTTTGGGATTTTGCCTAGAATAGCCTGATTGATTATGATAATTTTTTCTGGAATATCTTGATTGATTATAATCTCTAGGTTGAGCCCTTGTGAAATTTTGAGGGGCAGCATCTCTAACAGCTGCTGCAATCATATTTCCTGTGACAAAGGCATCATTTATATCTTTACATAGTTGTATATATATGGAAAGATCTTTTTTATTTCTCCATGGCCTGATAGCGTCTTGGCAAAATTTATTAGCATTTTCATATGCTAATTGAACAACTAATGGCATAGCTTGTTCAACATTTCCAAACACTCTCTCTGCAGTTCTCAAAAGTCGATCAGCAAAATCAGCATATGGCTCATTAGGTCCCTGGATCACCTTAGACAGGCTACCTTGCAGATCTCCAGGTCCTTGTAAAGTTTTCCATGCCTGTAATGCAGCTGCATAGATCTGGGCATATATGCCTGGCACATAATATTTTTGAGCCTGTGAGTCTGTGAATTGCCCTTCTCCTGTGAGCATGTCTACATTATGATCTTTAAACCCTGCAGCTGCATTTCTTTTAGCTGTTTCTATACACAGTTCTTGAAATTGTGATCGCCAAACTAAGTATTGTCCCCCACTCAATACAGCCTTACATAGACTTTTCCAGTCTGAGGGGGTTAAATTAAAGGTGTTAAGGGCCTCTATCATGCTCAGCGTGAAAGGAGCTTGTGGTCCATATGTCATTACTGCCTCTTTGATATTTTTTATTGTTATGAAATCTATTGAGTAGTGGACCCTCTGTCTGCTATTATCAAATACTGGCAGTTCTCAGTTTATCTGTGAGTTACCCTCAAGAGCATATAAGCGCTCAGAAAGACTTTTTATTTCTGTTTCTAGGGTATGCAAACGCCTAGTAATTTTCTTTATATTTTCTGTAATGGATTTTACCCATGGGGGAGTAGAGGACACAGGTGGTTCCTCGCTTTGAGGGTCTTTTTTCTTTTCTAATTTTTTTTTTTTTTTGGTGTTTTTATTGGAGACTGTGTTCTCAGATTTACTGGTTTGTCCTTCACTGTCATCACTTTTACTGGAATCTTGAATCTCAGCTTCTAAGAAAGTACATAATTCTCAGCTAACTTCAATAATTTTCTGATGGCTTTTGCAGCCTTTGTCTTTGAATTTATATCATTATTTTTCTCTCTGGCACTAATTGACTCAGGGGTTATGTTTTCTTGATCGCTTTCCTCCCCATATATTGAATCTGCTATATCGAAAAACTCATCCATGGCTCTTATTATGTGGCTCTTAGACACATTTGTTCTCATGTTCAGGCAGTTCTTACCTGCCGAGGATACCTCCTCTTACGGGGGGGGGGCACTGGAGCTGACTGCTTTGCGCGGGGCCGGGCGGCTTCTCGTCTGAAGGAGCCTGGTTTCCGCATGCTACAGTTAATCCCTGCGCTCTGCTCACCTGTGCTGCTGCCGCCGATGCCTTGCCGGGTCGTGCGGGTTGCACCTCTGGGTAACTCGCTGCCTGCTTCCCTGTACGGGCCACCAACTGTAACCAGCTGTGGGCAAGTTACGGCGAAGCTGTGGAAAGAACTTGAAGACAAAATAGAAAAGAAAAGATTAATTTAATTCTCCCGGGCAAGATCCCACTATCATGTGGTCCGACAGGAAAATGGCGCCTGCTGGTTATTTCCTCTGGTACAAAGTTTTTTCTATCTCGTATCAAATCTCGTGAGATTTTAAGGCGAGCGAGATCCGAAAGGCATTTCCGATGTAAACAAACGGTCTCTGCCAACTCTCTAATCAGGGCTTCTACAGAGAAAGTAAACCAAGCTGTATTTGGGAAGCAGCTGAGGAAAATTTTGTGGAATTTGATAATGGATTATTAAAGGTATTATATTATAGTTCATGCAGAACTTCAAAATTATGTTGCACTGAATTTTAGTATTTTCATTATTATTCAAAAGTTTTTCTAAAAATGTGCTTAAAAGATAAATGCATTCTGACAGGTGTGAGATGAAATCTTAGAGTGGTTTTGATTTGCATTTCTCTAATTGCCAGAGAGGTTGAGCATTTTTTTATGTATTTGTTGATTGATTGTATATCTTCTTCTGAGAAGTGTCTGTTCAGTTTTCTTGGCCCATTTACTGATTGGGCTATTTGTTTATTTGGTGTTAAGATTTTCAAGTTCTTTATATATTCTAGAGATTAGTGCTCTATCTGACGTGCATGTGGTAAAAATTTGTTCCCAATTAGTAGGCTCTCTATTCACCTCACTGATTATTTCTTTTGCTGAGAAGAAGCTTTGTAATTTAAGTCTATCCCATTTATTGATTCTTGGTATTAATTCTTGTGCTACAGGATTCTTATTAAGGAACTTGGGGCCTAATCCAACATGTTGGAGATTAGAGCTTACTTTTTCTTCTATTAGGTGTAGTGTCTCTGGTCTAATTCCTAGATCCTTGATTCACTTTGAGTTGAGTTTTGTGCATGGTGAGAGATAGAGGTTTAATTTCACTTTATTGTATATGGATTTCCAGTTTTCCCAGCATCATTTGTTGAAGAGGCTATCTTTTCTCCAATGTACATTTTTTGGCTCCTTTGTCTAATAAAAGATAACTGAAATTATATGTATTAGTCTCTGTGTCCTCTATTCTGTACCATTTGTCTACCGGCCTATTTTGGTGCCAATACTATGCTGTTTTTGTTACTGTTGCTCTGTAGTATAATTTAAGGTCTGGTATAGTGATGCCACCTGCTTCACTCCTCTTACTAAGGATTGCTTTAGCTCTTCTGGGTCTCTTATTTTTCCAGATAAATTTCATGACTGCTTTTTCTATTTCTATGAGAACTGTCATTGGGATTTTGATTGGCACTGCATTAAATCTGTATAGTGCTTTTGATAGTATGGTCATTTGGACAATATTAGTTCAGCCTATCCAAAAACAGGGTAGATCTTTCCATCTTCTAAGGTCTTCCATAATTTCTTTCTTTAATGTTCTGTAGTTTTCATTATAGAGGTCTTTCACATCTTTGGTTAAGTTGATTCCCAAGTATTTTTCTTTTTTAATGCTATTGTAAATGGGGTAGTTTTCCTCATTTCCCTTTCAGAGGATTTGTCACTGATATATAAAAATGCTTAGATTTATGGGTGTTGATTTTGTATCCTGCTACTTTGCTGAATTCATTTATGAGTTCTATAAGTTCTCTGGTGGAATTTTTTGGGTCTTCTAGGTATAGAATCATATCATCAACAAATAATGATAATTTGAGTTCTACTTTACCTATCTGTATCCCTTTAATTTCTTTCGTCTGTCTTATTGCTCTGGCCAGCATTTCAATTACTATGTTGAATAGAAGTGGTGAAAGAGGCATCCCTGTTTTGTTCCAGTTTTTAGAGGAAATGCTTTCAATTTTTCTCCATTTAGAATAATGTTGGCCTGGGGATTATCATATATAGCTTTTATGATGTTGAGATATGTTCCAGTTATCCCTAGTTTTTCTAGTGTTTATAGCAGCACAATTCACAATAGCTAAACTGTGGAACCAACCTAGATGCCCTTCAGTAGATGAATGGATAAAGAAAATGTGGTATATACACACAATGGAATATTATTCAGCAATAAGAAAGAATAAAATCATGGCATTTGCAGGAAAATGGATGGAGTTAGAGAATATAATGCTAAGTGAAGTTAGCCAATCCCCAAAAGCCAAATGCCAAATGTTTTCTCTGATATAAGGAGGCCAATTCACAGTCAGGTTGGGATGGAGAGCATAGGAGGATTAGAGGAACACTAGAATGGCCAATTGGGAGGGAGGGGAAGGGAGGGGACAAAAGGGTGAAGAAAAAAAAAAAGATGGTAGAATGAGATGGATATCATTACCCTAAGTGCATGTATGAAGTCACGAATGGTGTGAATATACTTTGCATAGGATCAGAGATTTGTAAAAGCTGCTCTATATGTGTAATATGAAATGTAATACATTCTGTTGTCATTTATAACATCTTAGAATAAAAAAAAAGACAAATGCAAAACACTTAAGCATTTTTAAAACTAAGAATAATTTTCTTATCATAAAATATGCCATGTCATTCTTCATAGACTCTAGTATTCTAGAAATGATTTGAAGTCTGATGATATATATTAAAGAAGAACTACTTAATAATATATGGCATCTTAGCTGATTAATTGATTATATTTAGGAGAGGCAGATCTTTTTCAATGACTCTTTTAAACAGAACAATGATTTGGTTTAATGCTTTTGGGTATCTATTGACTACTGAGCAAAACAATATGCTTTGTTTTTCAGTGGTATTTTCATATTAGACAAAATTTTAATAATAAATATTTGACTATTAAAATTAAAATAAATAAGAAATCTCAATAACAAAATATTCCACCATTTTCAAAATAGTGAAACAAATTATTTTTTACAACTCTTAGCATTGTTGTCAGACATTTGGATATATAAGGCATAAATTATACATATATGCACATAAAAAATACATATATACAAAACCTTTATAATAACAAGCCCAAGTAAAATATCTAACACCCAATGTAAAATATTTCAGATTATTTTTGATATTCAAAATTTATATATACATATATATATATATGTTTGTGTGTGTATGCATACATACATATGTGTATATATGTATGTATATATATTAAAATAGCTTTAGACATTTTACATATAAAAACAAAAAATTATTTTTTCTGGTATTGGTGATTGAACTCAGGGGCACTTGACTACTGAGCCACATCCCTTGCCCTGTTTTGTATTTTATGTAGAGGCAGGGTCTCACCGAATTGCTTAGAGCATTGCTTTTGCTGACTCTGGCTTTGAACTTGCAATCCTCTTGCCTCAACCTTCTGAGTCACTGGGATTACAGGCATTCGCCAACCATGCCCAACAGAAAAAGAATTCTTATTTCAGCTTTCTGTATTTGCTTATTCACTGGAAAATTAAATGGCTGATAAATTCATAGTGTTTCAATGCCATTGACTCCTGACATTTTAGGAAGATTGTTTGGGAGGTTTAGCATCAATTCTTAGGAGATCTTGTTTTATTATATCCTACCATATGAAGTTTTGGTATGCTGCACTATTGATGATTAATATTCCCTTTCACATACAATCAGCCTGATTAAAGTTTTACAGAACACATGGTCCAAACAAATCCATTGTTTATTTTTAGATTTCTAGGTTTTCTCTTCTACAAATCTTGGTGTTCATTTTTCCAGCTGTTATGAATCATGTCTTCTCTGTCTCTTCTGTCTCCCTTATTATATCTACAATTCCAGTTGGCTATATCCTCTTTGAGGACTCATGCTTGTGTGTGGAAGAGCATAGGGAGGAAGTGCAGGTGTAAGTTCACAAGTAATAGATTGCAAAAACTTAATTACTTATGATGAGCTTGACATCCAGTATTTGCAGTTTTTAAAAATGCTTTGTACATCCAATTTGTGACAATGCTTGTGAGTATCAGAAAATAACATTTCATAGGAAAGTTTAGTTAATCATTATTAAAGTTATAATCACAAGATTGTAGCTTTTTTTGTTGTTGTTGTTGTTTTGGGGGGTGGGTATCAGGGATTGAACTCAGGGACACTGGACCACTGAAATACATCCCCAGCCCTATTTTGTATTTAGAGACAGAGTCTTACTGGGTTGCTTAGCACCTTGCTTTTGCTGAGGTTGGCTTTTTACTTGTAATCCTCCTGCCTCAGACTCTGGAGCTGCTGGGATTATAAGCCTGTGCCACTGTGCCCAGCCTTCAGTGTTGTTTTTTTTTTTTGTTTGTTTGTTTTAATAAATCAATAGAAGGAAAAATATATTTCCTCACATAAAAAAAATTATGTAGTGTAATATAGAGAACATTTTATCAATGCAATCTATTCACAAAGTCTTACAAAAATATTTCTTAATTCTATTTTTATTAGACTTCTGTATTCAGTAATTCTTGTTATTATAAATTAATTATCATAAGCAAAATCAGTACATGTTAGATCTATGTTCTTCCTAACACTTTTGTTTTTCCTTTTTACCCCATCTACAGTGGTCTACTTTTTACGTTCTAATATGATGTGATTTCTAAGAAGTGTTTTTAAGCATTTCAGTTTCTATTTTACAAAGCAGAGAAAAAGTACTTTTTATAATACATACTATTTTTTTAAATTCAGAAATGCCACCATAATGAATGCCACCAACAGATCATTTTACAGATGTGTTAAAGCTTTTAAAGGGTATATATTCTGTATACTCTGCTACATTTAAACAAGTTTTAATGCTTTGAGATCATGCAAAGGTATCTGAACTCTTATTGATTGTCAAAGCAATAGATTTTATTTAAATACTAAATATAGCTAAGATAATAAATGAATTGAATGCTGCAAAGTATTAAAAGTATATTACATCATGAATATGATTTTAATCCATGAAGAAAAGTAGTTTTAACAGTATGAAATATAAGAACTAAATTTATTATTTATCAAATGAGAAAGAGCATGTAAATAAAGTACCAGATAACTAAAGGACATTTTATTCATTTAAGTATCTATTGCTTAGGAGATAAATTTAAATTGCATAGAGAAAAAGACAAGTATAATATTCTCTAAAATTCATGTCTTATTATGATATTGATATCAATTAGTCTAAAATCAATATATGAATCAGTCATTCCTAAGATTAATTTTATTTTAAGAATCTGTGATGCTTTATTTTACTTGTTGTTTCTCTCTTTTGAAGAACTCTGCCCTCTGACTAATACAGAATTGGACAAATATTTTTAAAGGTAACATGGAAGAATCAGTATCTGAGAATAGCTATTTAATGCTGAGGTTTTTTTTTTGTTGTTGTTTGTTTTTTAAGGATACGCTTCTTTATAAAATGCTAATATTTATCTAGGGATTTGGCTTAGATCAGTTTGACTTTTTGATATATATTTCAGGAGAAAATAATGCAAAGAAAATAATGCAATTGTAGTATATATTGGTATTAGCATAAGTACATACATAATTCGAAAATATTTTGTCATATTTTATAAGTATCAAACTCATTGTGGAATGCAAATATCTTAACTATTCAACTGAACAAGTGTTAATATTGCACACACCTACGTAATACTATCTTTTAAATACTATGTAAAATATTCCATTGATCCAGACAAGTCACTGTGCCATTTTCCAAGTAATTCCACTGAACTACCAGTAATTTATTATTTTCATCAATTTTGATGTTTTGATTTTTTTGAACTTCATGTAAACAGAAAAATACCAATTCTGTGAAACAGTTACATGAACTCTAAGATTTCACACTTTTAGGATGACAATTATCCTCAAACTTCCAAAGTGACTGTGCATTCAGTGCCATACCAATATAAGTTTAGAAAGGACTTTTGGGAAAAAGTGCCAACTAATTATTTTTTAATTTATAGAAAGTTATAAATTGTATATAGTCAAAACAGTATTGAAAAAAAAGGGCAAAGATGACAGCCCTGCTATTCCTAATTTCAAGACTTGATAATAATCTTCAATCAATGAAATATATAGAGATGTTTAAAGTGGAACTACGCTTATGCCATCTAATAATTTCCAAAACGAAACCTGTTAATTTAATTCAATGATGATAAAATAAAGACTTCAACAGATCGTGCTGGAATAACCCTTTATCTATGTTGAAAAAACAAAAATGAAACTTAACTCTTATCTCACACTGCATATTTTTTAAAATTCATAATATATCATAGATGATAATGAAAATTTTAATTTATTATAATTCTAATATAACATATAGGAGAAAAATCTATGTTGTACTGGATTGGTCAATGAGTTCTTAAATAAACATAATAATGTAGACCATCCAAAAAAGATAAACTCAGTGCCATGATTTCTGATATACATACACATATACATACATATACATACACACACACACACACACATACACATGTAGATAGATAGATTTAACATAAGCATACATACACATTTAACAATTTGTGATATTGTTGTTTTTGTCAATTTTTTGATGCTGTGACCAAAGCAAGAACTATAAGAGGAGAAAAAGTTTATTTGGGGCTCATGATTTCAGAGGTATCCATTCATAGGTGACTGACTCCATTGCTCTGGGTCCAAAGTGTGGCAGAGCATCTTTAGTAGAGGAAAACAACTGGGAACATGGCACCAGGAAGCAGAGAGACTCTTCTTTCACCAAAAACAAAATATCTACTCCAAAGGTATATAAATCTACCAGCAACACCCTACCTGCCTAAGTTTAAGATCCAGTTAATCCCTATCAGAAGATTAATGCATTGATTAGGTCACTCATAAGCTTTCTTGCATTGTCTTACACATGAGCTTTTGGGGGACAACTCATACATCCATCGACTATAACATTGTGTTTGTTAATTTTGCCTCAATAAGGCTGATAAAAAGAACAACAAACAATTAAAAGCAAAAACAAAGAAAGAAACAACCAAATAAAATAAGCAATAAATACTCCTAAAGATGTTTAGAAAGCCTCTTTTTTCACTTATATTTTGTATTAACATTGTGTTACTTCACAATTTGTAAAATAATTAATACAACAACAAAAAAAACTTAACAAATAGGCAACAAAATAAAAAATACACAAATAGGAATATATCAAACTAAAATTTTTCTGCATATTATAGGAAACAATCATCAGAGTGAAGATAAAATCTGTAGAATGGGCAAAATATTTGCAAGCTGGTTATTTAACAAGAGAAAAGTATTCAAATATATAAGGAACACAAATAACAGAACTAAAAGAACTAATCCAGTTTTAAATAATACAATTTCTTCAAAGAATACAGGGTGAAGAATGAATTTCTATTTAGCCAATTATAATTATCAATTTTGTGCTCATAATTTATCCACAGCAGCTTGTCTAAACATAGGTCAGAACTGATAGTCTGTTGGCAAGCAAGGAATCTCCTTTTGAGCAGGGCATTACCATAACAACTGGGCAGTCTCAATTAGCACCTTTGCGCCAAGACTTCTTAGCTCAGGGCACTCTTGTTGCTGGACAATTCAAGGACTATAGTTCAAATCATCATTCCCAATGGTACATGGTTTGAAAATATAGATGAGAAGATTTTGAATATTCTCTAAACAAAGAAATTATAAAATTTTAAGTTATGGATATGCTAATTACTCTGAATTAATCATCACACAGATGATACACACACCCACACATATATATATACATATGTATACATGTATTACAAATAAAAAAAGAAATAATACATTATAATACATTAAATAAAGATGACTGCCAAAACATTTTAATTGACAAATACCTGATGTTACATTTAAAAATTCCCATTTTTACTCTAATTTCCCCAAATTTACATATCCACATACCTATAGGGAAAATTATACATTCACTCAAAAATACTAATTGAATATGTATTTGTGTGTGTGTGTGTGTGTGCGTGTTAGTATACTTTCTTTAAAAAAAAGTAGACGAGATATTGGTACTATTGATGAAGCTGAAGAGAAGGTGAGAAGCAGAAGCCTTAGGAGGTGGGATGAATCATGTGGACATGTGGAATTTGGGGAAGAACAATTCAAGCAGCATCTAGAGTGGGCTCAAAGGCCCTTAGAGAAAAGCATGCCTGGCATGTTAGCTAAGTAACAGGAAGATAGTGTGAGAGCAATCCACTGAGAGAGGAGAGTGGTAGAATACTTAAGCAAAAGCCTAGCAGAAGCCATTGCTGATTTTTATTCTGAGTGAGGTACCAAGCCATCACATGTCTATTACCAGAACAGTGGTGTCATTTGATGTACTTTGGAAAGAATCACTCTATTTGCTGCATTGAGACTAGACATGAAGGAGATATGGCAATTCAGAGCAGAAATGGCAAGATTTCTTAGGAGGCTCTTTAAATAATAGGATGTTAGTCCAGGTTCTTAATTATGAAAGTGTTAAGTGGAAATACACAATTTTCTGGACATACTATAAAATTAAGTTAAAAAAAATAACACTGAAATGACTCCTTGATTTTGCCTTGATGACTAGAAGGATGATGTCATTTGCTGAAATGGGGAAAAAATATGAAGGAGTATGTTTGGATGAAAACTGAGTAATTTGGTTTATAAGGTAGGTTGAAGAATAGATCACAAGTAGTCATAGTACATGAGTTTGAAATTTAGAGGAAAGGCAAGGGTAGAGATCTAAAATTAGGAGTACTTAACCTGAGATCACTGAGAGACTAAATACAGATTGAAGAAATAGGCCTAAGGAGGTGAGCTTTGCTCTCTCCAATACACACATAGGCAAAAGAGACTTAAGATTGACTTTTGAGTAAGGAAGATAGCAATAAAGAGGAGAAAGAAGTGAAAGTGCATTAGGGCAACATTTTGTACATCTCACATAAGAAGAAATATCATATTGCAAAAATGAATCTGCAAGTCCCACATGAAAAACAATAAGCTTAGAATAACAGTTCATATTACTTGACATAATTTTTAGTTAATTGGCAACCAGTATTGATATTCTGAAAGAAATACTAATAAAGTCCTCACTGAGCATCAGCTTTAAAGGGTGGAAATTGGATTTTTTTTACAAAAGAGTAAGTTCATAGTTAAATACCTCAAATTGTAATTATAGGAATTTGCACAGACTTGAATAATTGTAAATATTTAATGGCATAAAATAAATTTCAATTTAATGATATTTTGTCATAGGCAATACTATACCAGAAAAAAAACAAACAAAAAACTGTTTTAATGTGCTCCAAATTTAACATTATACTATCAGAAGAGAATTGATTACATGTGGGGGATAAAGAATGAACATTTTTGTGTGTGATTCAGAGTCTAGTAAATGTTTAAACATTATCACCAATACTGAATTGGTTAATACAGCTTTTTCTCTGCAATTAACCCAAATCTAATTTTAGTTGATTTTCTTCATAATTAGGCCTTTCATTTTTTTCCTTTAAGAGCATTTATATTAGCAATACAATAAATAATAATAGACTAGTAATAAATCATGATATAGAATAAGTGTTTTCAGTATTCTGTTCAAAAAGCTGTAGTGTGATACTGAGGATTCTGAATAATTATCTTTTTTTCATCTTTCTTTACACTCTACAATAGACAAGATAGAACTGGTAATCTGTCTATTTGTTTATTTAATTGTTTGCTTATTTATTTATTTATTTGTGTGTGTGTGTGTGTGTGTGTGTGTGCACCAAGGATTGAACCCAGGAGGACTTAACTTCTGTGCCACATCCCTAACCTATTTACTTTTTATTTTATTATTATTATTATTTTTTTAACAAAAATGGAGCACAACTTTTCATTTATCTGGTTGTTTGTGATACAGAAGCACACCATTCATGCAATCGTACATAGGGTAATAATGTCTATTTCATTACGTCATCTTTCTCACCCCCCCCACTCCTCCCTGCATTCGCCTCTACCCAATCGAAAGTTTCTCCCTTCTTCCCTTGCCTCCCCCACATTATGGATCAGTATCCACTTATCAGATAAGTGGATTTATCTTGGTTTCTGGAGGTTGGCTTACTTCACTTAGCATGATATTCTTCAACTCCATCCAATTACCTGCAAATGCCATAATTTCATTCTTCTGAGTAATATTTCATTGTGTATATTGTGGGACCCCCCTTTTTAGCCCCACACCTCTTTTCAGTTTAACTGCTTCTTTTTGCTTCTGTAAAATGCTTGGCTTAAAGGTAATAGAAGCCAAACTTCTGTGACTCCATTCTGTTATCAGCTGCCTCAAACTATTGCAAGTCTCCTGTCATAAGGCAAGAATAAGCCTGGGTAGAATAAGCCAGCCCACACACAATAAAATAAGGCAAAAGCAGGGCTGGGCCCTGCAGGGCAATGCAATGAACAGTCAGCACATTCCATTGTTCTGAGGACAGCCTCCACCGAAAGCCTCCTTAGTCACATATGGGCTCCCCTGGACAATCAGGCAAACCCCCTCCCTCTCCTTGCTTCAACCCCTATGAAAGACTCAGTCTCTCCTGAGTTCAGGGCTCTCAGTACAGATCCACTGTGTTGGTGAGGTCTGAGAGTCTGAGCTTAAGCCCAAATATAGGCTCTTTTTTTTAGCATGCACTCCAGATTCCTTGGTAGTCTGTGCTCTGGGCATAACATTTTGGGGCTCGTTTGGGGCTTGGTGGTCTGTGCTCTGGGCATAACATTTTGGGGCTCGTTTGGGATCCCCAAAACCCCCACAGGACACCAGAGTATGGAGCCTCATACAATCAGTAAGTGTCTTTGTGTCTCTGTTTGTTGTATGCTTCTGGTTTTGGGCCCAGTTCTGTAACTGCCTGTTGGTGGCCTTGGCGGACTCACTAGAGGGTCCCAGGCTGTGGGACATGGGAGATGTCCCAGACCCACTTGACAGGGATTGGATCCCACGTGTAGACTTGGGGAGACGAAGCAGGTTGCACCCGCGAAACGGAAAGAGGCCGAGGCTGGTGTCCTACTTTCAGTTTAAGGCACCAGTCAATCTTGTTTTGTCTCTGTGTCTATAATTTTCTTTCTGTTTGTAACTCTCACTGTTTTAGAAGAAATGGGGCAAAGTCTAACAACCCCTCTTAGTCTTTACCAGAGTTTAAGGCACGGGCTAAAGGCCTGGGGCTAGAAGGAAAAAAAGGGAAAGCAAGCAAGCTTAGGCCACAGGGAGGAGAAGAAGAAGGAAAAGAAGGAGAAGAAGAAGAAGAAGAAGAAAGAAGAAGGAGGAGGAGGAGGAGGAGGAGGAGGAGGAGAGTAAAGATGTCTTTTTATCTGAACTTACATTATTGGCCAGTCATTTTTCTAAGACTCTTGCTTTTTCTTGAGATTAAATATATATATTTGAGCTCATGATTTTGATCCTATGCACCTAAGTTAATGCTTTTCTGATCAGTTCTGTTTTTTTTTTTTTTTTTTTTTTTTGGTACCGGGGATTGAACTCAGGGGCACTTGACCACTGGGCCACATCCCCAGCCCTTTTTTTGTATTTTATTAGAAGCAGGGTCTCACTGAGTTACTAAGTGCCTCGCCGTTGCTGAGGCTGGCTTTGAACTCGCGATCCTCCTGCCTCAGCCTCCCAAAGTGCTGGGATTACAGGTGTGCACCACCGTGCCCGGCTTAGTTCTGTTTTTTATTCAACTATAAAGTTTTTAAACATCTGTAACATTGCAATAGAGTACAAACAAACAAAAAAAGCTCCAAGGCCTCTGCTATTGTGTTCTGTGTTTATATGTCTATATGTGCATATGTCCATATATCATATACATGACATAAAAATTGGCAAATAAAAAATGAGAGCTCATTAAAAATTTTTATAAATGGACCCAAATACCTTTAATTTACATGATTTTTAAAAGTTCAATTTAAATTGGGTAAACAAATGAAAACAAAGATGCCTTTAAATAAAATTTAACTCAAAAGTCTCTCTAGGTGGTCAAAAAAAAAACTAATAAAATGTTGATGTCTTTATATTCCTTGAGTCTAGGACTTCTCTTCAACAAGGAAGAAATGGGTAATAATGTTCAATACACTTGTCTGATATTTTGATAAAATAATTAAAGTAAATTTGACATGAGATCACTCATTTATGAGTAACATTGTTTGTTAAACATCTGATTAATTTACAAGGTTAAAATGCTAACTGTTAAATATGACATAAAGTAACTCCTTAAATTCCACTGGGTAACATTACTTGTTTTTATAAAATGTTAAATTAAAGAGAGAGAGAGAGAGAGAGAGAGAGAGAGAGAGAGATTTAAAATTGCTTTGTCATCACTGAAAGAATTTAAAGTTCCAACAGGTATAATTCTAAATACTTAAACATTGTGTTCTCATGAAATGGTTAACAGATGTGTGTAATTCTATACACAAAGATTTATAAAAGATTTCTATCTATACAAAGGCTCAAAAGTTTCAACTGTTCCAATTAAGAGTGCTGTAAATAACAAAATATTTTTATTAAGATGAAATGATTTGCCTAAATTCGAACTATTACAAAGATTGTATCAAATGTGAACAAAAAAGAGGGTTAACACATGAGAGAAAAAAATTAGAAAGTTATAGATATAAAAACCATATTTAATAAAAAGAAAAAAAATCCTTCAAGATAAGAAAGTCTTTATGTGATAAAGTAAATAAGTGAGTTTACTTAAGTGATGTAAAAGGTTTGTGTAAGTTAGTTAAATAAGTATATAAAACAATCAGGAAAAGCTATTTAAAGTTATTTTCCCCCTAAGGTCAAATGTTAATGTACTGGTATAAACCAAGGTTTAATATATATGGTAAGAAGACAAAGATGTCTTAAAACATTAATTTACCCATAACATTATGTTTATTAAGTTTTAGGTTTTTTTGAGCAAGTAATCTGAAAAAAATTAAAAGTTATATGGCTGTGGTTAAACAAAAACTATTATTTTAAAATATTGTACTGTTATTTTTTTCAGAGCTAAACTTAATTAATGTAAATACATCAATATAATTATGATAGAAAAATATTTTTCTTTATATATTAAATGTGTTCATATTTCAGGTTACAATCCTTAAGGTAAAAGCTTTAAAAGAGCATATGTCAAGCTGGTGTTCTCCAAAGTAGAGTTGTATGGTAATTTTAGGCTTATAAAGATAATATTAGAGCTTTATTTATATCATTTAAAATGTGCTCTACAACTGGACCTGGTATCAATAAGATATAAAGTTTTATGTTACTTTTCACACTGGTGTACAATTTAAAGATTTTTTTTTTTAAGTTAATGAGAGCCTAACCTATATAAAGGTTAATATTGTAAAACACAAAAGCATTTTGCTACTTTTCCACAAAAGGTTAAAAGCTCTGAGCATTTCTTTAATTTTTTAAATGTAATATATTTTCTTAGCTAATGTTCATATAAACTTGAGCAACAATATATGTAAAATCTGTAAAATTCTATTTAAGAAGCAAAGTTCAACTTCAGAACTACAACACTTGACCTAAAGTTTATAAAAAGCCCCACCTTATCTGAAAAAGGCTCTTCCTCCCACCTTACTACATACTAGAATGGCTCCAAAGTAGACCAAACTTCAATTCATTTAGTGTTATGTTCAAAAAAAGTGATTTTTGTTGTTAAGACTACTAGGATCTGAAACAGGAGTTATAATATATAACTCAATCAAAATTCAAGATAGTTATTACACAACTAGGTTTTTACTCTTGTTAATTTTATTTTGCATTTTTCTTATAAACTGTCTAGCGGTTGCCTATTATTAGTTTGCAGAGGTATTGTTTCAAGAATACAACCTGGATTAATTTAAGCCATCAACAGAACAGATAAGATAATACAGACCCCAATTAATAAAAAAAGTAAATGACATTAAAGTTATAAACATTAACATAAAGCCCAGTGATCTTAATTTATGACTAGTGAGACTAATTTGATAGATGTTTAATATCAAGACTTTAAAGCTAGATCAAAAGGGACAAGAAAACCAATATTTGGCTCTTGCCCTCTGAGTCAGTCTCAATCCAGGGAATAGGGGACTTCTCTAAGGAGCTTGGCAACTCTGGACCACATTACCTCCCAATAAGGGAGATAATGAGTCCCCTGGAGAACAGAAGCCAGACAGTGCCCTTGCTATGAAGAGGAGAGTCCTTGGAAAAAAGGAGACATCCCTGATGCTTCCAAGGGAAGCCGCATGGTCAAGCAAGACCTAGACCCATCCTCATGGAAGGCACTAACAAAATGAAGAAGCTACACTCAAGTTTCCCCCAAGAGTGACTCCCATCGGAACTCACTTGACTCTTAGCAATAGATAAAAGCAAAAGTCAGTTTGACCTACTTCATCTTAAACACCTAGCAAAAACAGTTAAAACCAAAACACAACCATTCCTAGACATTTAAAAAAATAATAGTTAAATGTAACTTAAAATATACATTTGTATTAGCCCCCAAAATAAGAAAGACTAGAGGCTACAAAAGAGAGATTCTTAGAAAGAAATGCCTGATAACTATCAAGAGGAACTGACAGAGTCAGAAGTTTTAGTCAGTTTAAGTCCTACAGATCTTCCTAACCTACACAGGTAGGCTTAATATTCACTAATATAATTATCTAGCCCTAAGTTAAATCTCTATTTGGCACCCTCAAATAGCTAAAGATTGCGGTTAGCTGAGAGCCATAAAAGATGTTCTAGTTTCCACCTGATGTTGATACATTATTCAAAGAATCTTTGTATGCCCGTGAACACTCTGACGCACCTGTAAGCTCGAGCTGTAAGCACGTGTCCTTGTTAAACTATATGTATATAACTGGGTGAGGTTCGTTAGTGTGTGTGGGGAAGAAAAGGTGGTGGTTGGATTAGAGCATTTGGAGTGATTGCTGGAGCTGGAGAGAGGAGAAGAATA
Organism: Tamias sibiricus; assembly: GCA_025594165.1. Classification (NCBI taxonomy): domain Eukaryota; kingdom Metazoa; phylum Chordata; class Mammalia; order Rodentia; family Sciuridae; genus Tamias; species Tamias sibiricus. The sequence continues at coordinate 64,972,631 of CM046659.1, forward strand.
AAAGACCTTTTTTCATTTTCATCCTGCCTCCGAATTTTCCTGTGGCGTTCGCTGCTCCAAGCGACTTCCGCTTCAGGCAGCGACAGGCACATTATAAGATCAGAGAAGTAGCTTAACTACATCTTATAGAGATAGACGCTCTGTAACATTAAAAGTTAAATGTTGTGTTTACATTCCTGATAACTCTAGAGATGTTAAAGATTTACTTTCCCAAATAAAGGCCTCGTCCACTCTGGCCTTATTATGGGGACAACTTCTCAGCTCTCACACCTCCTGGTGGAAAACATTGTTAGTTTTTATCCTCATAATAATACTCATTAATATATTCCTATGCTGTAACATTTATTGTTACATTAATCTCATTCCAGTACTTATAACTTCTTGTTTCTCCTATAGACCACCCATCACTCAAATGATCTCCATCCCGTTGATTCTTAATCAGACTTCTATCACAGACCACTCAGGAACTCCAAACTGCTTGTCCCACTCTGCCCCCTTTCAGCTTGAAGAAGCCAGATTTGGTCATCGTCCCTTGTCCTTACAGCAGTAATAAGTTCCTAAAATTAGAGGGGGAAAATTAAGCCAGATTTAAAGCTAGAGAGTGAGTGTAGTTAGGCAAATTTTTTCTTATATCAAGTCTAATAAAAATAAATAAATAAAGTTGGTCTGAGTCCTGGAAAAACCGGAACAACCCCAGGGGAGATTGGACTTCAATGTCTGCAAAGTCAGGGCCCATCCTAAAAAATGTTAATGAGGCAGCTCCAGCAAACAGATGCTAATTAACTTTCCCTAAGCCCCTCCCTGCAGACCCCTCTTCTCCTACTTGCTTACATTCTTCAGTGCTCCATCAGACTAATAATTTTTATGTTTTAGTCTAGCTGGTTCCCCATTTATATTACCAGACTGACCTAGAGATAGAAGCTATGCTCTCAGCCTAGACTAGACCCAAACGTGCAATAGGCACAGTGGCCATTGTCCTAACTACCCTACTAGGAATAGGCACTGCTCATCCTACAAGATCAAAACTACCACACACTCCAGCAGACTATAGACCTAGAAGTCCAGGCCCTTGAGAGATCTATCCAACACTTAGAAAAGTCCCTGTCCTCCCTAGCTGAGGTAACCCTACAAAACAGATGGGGGCTAGATCTAATTTTCTTAGGAGAAAAAAAAAAAAAAAAAAAAAAAAGAAAAAGGACTTTATGTTGCTCTGGATGAACAATGTTGCTTTTTTTTTTTTTTTTTTTTTTTTTTTGTACCGGGGATTGAACTCAGGGGCACTCGACCACTGGACCACATCCTCAGCCCTTTTTTGTATTTTATTAGAGACAGGGTCTCACTGAGTTGCTAAGTGCCTCGCTATTGCTGAGGCTGGCTTTGAACTCACAATCCTCCTGCCTCAGCCTCCCAAGTGCTTGGATTACAGGCGTGCGCCACCACGCCCGGCTCACAATGTTGCTTTTATGTCAACCATTCCGGAATCATAAGGCAGTCTCTGGCTGAAATTAAAAAGAGATTAACAGATGGAGAAAGCAATAGACTCAGCCACCTGAACTGGTATGAATCCCTGTTTTCAAGATCCCCCCGGTTAACTTCTTTACTCACAGAAAGAGCAGGTCCACTGTTCCTTCTCCTCCTAGCCCTTACCTGTAGACCTTATATCATTAACCAGTTAATGTCCTTATCCAGGAATGGGTCAACACCATACAATTGATGGTCCTGAAAACCCACTACCAGCCCCTAAATCCTCTTGATAGAAATCCCTGCCCTGATTGGGTCATTCCTACCCACTAGAAAATGGGGAAATGTGGAACCCCCCTTTTTTAGCCCCATGCCTCTTTTCAGTTTAACTGCTTCTTTTTGCTTCTGTAAAACGCTTGGCTTAAAGATAATAGAAGCCAAACTGCTGTGACTCCATTTTGTTATCAGCTGCCTCAAACTGTTGCAAGTCTCCTGTCACGTGGCAAGCATAAATCTGGGTATGATAAGCCAGCCCACGCACAATAAGATAAGGCAAAGGCAGAGCCCTGGACCCTGCAGGACCCTACAGAGCCCTGCAATAAACAGTCAGCACATTCCATTGTTCTGAGGACAGCCTCCACCAATGAAAAACCTCCTTAGTCACACATGGGCTCCCCTGGCTAATCAGGCAAACCCCTCCCTCTCCTTGCTTCAACCCCCATGAAAAACTCAGCCTCTCCTGAGTTCAGGGTTCTCAGTACAGATTCACTGTGTTGGTGAGGTCTGAGAGTCTGAGCTTAAGCCCAAATATAGGCTCTTTGTTTTTGCATGCACTCCGGATTCCTTGGTGGTCTTTGGGGTCCGTGCTCTGGGCATAACATATATATAGCTCAGTTTCTTTGTCCATTCATGTATTGAAGGGCATCTAGGTTGGTTCCACAGTTTAGCTATTGTGAATTTAGCTGCTATAAACATTAATATGGTTTGCATCACTGCAGTATGTTGATTTTTAAGTCCTTTCTGTATAGACCAAGTGTTGGGGACTTAAGAACACATCAGCCAAAAGGATAGAGAACTCTAACTCTCTGGTTGCTTCTCACTTCCTGTTATAGACCTGGTCTAACCCGGAGGCGTTCCCCTGATGTATCCTGGGAACCAAAACTACCCTAAGGATAGGGTAGAGACTCCACCAATGTGATTTGCTCATGTTTCTTATGTGTCCCTGTAATTCCTCTGCTGATTGGCCCATGTCCTCTATAAACGCTGTCCACCTTCTTCAATAAACAAGTTCCAGCGCTGACCTGACCGGGCTCCCTGGTATTTCCTGGGTCTTCTAAAGACAGGGGAGGGATTGCCAGTGACCTTTTACCTTTCCCAACCTCGCCTTATTGCTGAGGCATTTTCTCCCAGCCCACTCTGCTGGACAGAGAAGATTTGTCCTGGGTCAAGGGAGAGCTAAAAGCCTCAGCCCCTGTTCTAAGTTCCCGACAACCAAGGAGTGGGATAGCTGAGTCAAATGGTGGTTCCAGTCCAATTTTTCTAAGGAATCTCCATACTGTTGGGACTTTCCGGACGCTGTCTGCCAAGGGGATGAGCTCTGGTTGCTTACCACGCCCTTTGGAGGACCGGGGCTAAGCAAGGGGGTGTGGCTATGACTTATCCTGAGAGCCGGAACCACCCTACTGGTCAAGGATTGGTTATTTCTAGGCCTGTATAAGTGGAGTTCGTTGTTCAATAAATTTGAGTTTTGCCTTTTGCTTTCTACAAAACTCCCCGGGTGTGGTGTGGTGCCCGTCAATCAGGCGGGGGGACACTCGGCGACTTATGCCCGCTAAGCCTATCTTCGCCAGGTAAGCTACTTTAATTCTTTCTGCTGGCAGAAAGAACCCCCTTTTAGGGCCCAAAAAGGGGAGTAGCTTTAGACCTCGGCCCCATTAATAAGTAACACAGCAGTCCCGACACACATCCAGAGTGGTTGCACCAATTTGCAATCTCACCAGCAATGCATAAGAATATATTTTTCTCCACATCCTCACCAATATTTATTGTTGCTTGTGTCCTTGATAATTGCCATTCTGATTAGCATGAGATGAAATCGTAGTTTTGATTTGCATTTCTCTAATTGATAGAGATATTAAACACTTTTTATATATTTGTTGATTGATTGTATATTTTTATTTTTTATTTTGAGACAGGGTCTCACTAAGTAGTTTAGGTCATTCTTAAGTTTCTGAGATTGGCTTTGAACTTGAAATCTTCTTGCCTCAGCCTCCAGAGTTGCTGGGATTGCAGGGGTGTGTTACTGCACCCAGCATAGACCTAATATTTTCTAATACATCTTCTACAATATTATATAATCATGTGTGTTTTTAGTTGTACACAATGCCTTGTTTTATTTTTACGTGGTGCTGAGGATCGAATACTGGGTTGCGAGGTTAGCGCTCTACCGCTGAGCCCCAATCCCAGCATAATCATGTATGTTAACATTCACCTAAAACCTCAAAAATATATTCTTAAAAAGAAAATAAACAGAATTTGATTTTGGATTGCATTGTGGAAGGTACTATCAAAGTTATATCCCAGCTACAACTGTGCTAGGTTAAGGATATAATTGCTCGGAGTGAGAAAAACACTTTCAAGTCCAAATTCATTATTTCTAATGAAAAAGTAATATGCTTTAATCCCCAGTGATTTTGTATTCTCATTTTATATTATAGGAACACCATAATTGCTAAATTTATGAATTGAATAAATATGTTTAAGCTATGTAGAATATCATATAGAAAATATTACAAATGCTCAAAAATGTTGATTACTATAGTCATAACATTTTTTGTTATTATTTTTACAATGTATGATGAAATGGTGCTTCCAGTAGAAAATGCTATTTCATTCACTAGACAAAAATTTAAACATGTATGATGAGAAAAGAAAACATAATAATTTAAAGCCTCGCAACAAAACAGGAAATTACATAACTGGAATTCTTAAGAATGAGCATAATCAAAAGATACCCAAGCAAACCTAGATGTATTTTAGTACATAGTGTTAATTTTTTAGAAGGAAAAATAACATAAATAAAGGGCCTGTTTATTAATTTTTTTGAGAGTTGTAATAGAGGACAAAGAGTTAACAGTATAAGAAGACTTCACAGATTTATGAAAAAATAAATCATCTACTAAGAGAAACAAATATGGAAAAAGGAAAGGTCATATAAGGTCAAATCCAAATAATCCACAAATATATAAATTCATTGGTATACACAAATAAAATAGATATTTTTCTGTGTAGGGAGGAAATAAAAGACCATTTTTTTTTTATTTTTTTATTTTTTTTGGTAAAGGAGAAAATATGGTATACATTTAAAAATCCCTTGTGAAAACATTGACTATTTATAACCTTTTGGGGAATCAATTTGACAATATCTTCTAATTTAAAAATACCCATGCCATTGGTTTCAACCGGCCCATTATATGTAATTTGCTTTGTACAAAACAAAAGTATGTTAAGAGAAGTTAAGTATAAAATGGCACAATTTGCACCATCATTCACATTGGCAAAAAACTGAATGCAACTTTTCTAATTATCAATGAAGAAATGTTTGCATACAAAATAATTGAATAAATTATGCAGCTGTTTAAAAGATTAGATTATAATTCTATTAATCAACTTTGAAGAATTTAATTTTAATATTTGTTCAATGAGAAAAGGAAGATTCAAAGGAATTGTATATAGTATTATTCTTTTTTGTTAAAACATTGCCAAATGTTTTTCTTTTTTTTTTTTTTTTTTTGCCACATTGAACTTATTTTGATGTTAATATTAGGGAATTGAAATATAAAACATATCTACAGGCTTATGCAAGTGTGTGTGTGAGAGTGTGTGTGTGTAAATATAGGCGACAGACAGATATACTCTACACATTTAATATGGCATGATAAAATGAAAACTCAGAATTTCTCTGTCGCTTTCCTCTGGAACTTGAAAAGAAATTTGTAACGTGAAGAATCTCAAATAATTGTGACTATCCAATGATACAATGTCTGGAAAATGCAAAATAAGTCTTAATTTGCACATACAAACTCATGTACTGTTTGAAAAGACAATATTTAAATTGTCCAACAGTTGAGGACCATAGGTATTGTTAATAAAATATTTTATATTAATTTGATGTTATTATTATACAAGTTAAATCTCATGTATAAATTATTTGTTTGCTTTTACCCTACATATGATTAACTTGTAATAATGTGACATAGCAGTAAATCTATTGTGTAAAATGTATTTAAATCTAAATATGATGTTCTGGCTAAGCAATAATTTGCTTTAATTGGCTTATTATCCTCTCACACTACATTTATTGCCTTTGACATGGGGCTTTTTAAACCAAATTTATTAAATGATATCAGTCAGCCATGAAAATACATGAAAAATATTTACCAGCCCACAAAATGTTTTTTACCATCCCTTCTGCTTTGGTGACATCCCAGTTGTAATAAAATTAATGTGATTAACTTTCTTTATGATTCAGTCAGCTGGAGTTCTTTTCCCCTGAACCCCAAACAAATGGCTAATTTCCAAATGCTAATTAATTTTTGTGAATTGTTTTGGACTTGACACTTTGAATATAATGTATCATGACTTACTAACATCTGAAATATTGCTAAATGTTTTTTCTATAACCACTGTTGATCTATGTTAACACATATGTTCGAGGTAGAATATTTAGCAGGAATAGTGGAGAAGAGTGAAAATATAGTTAAAAGAAGAACTGATTTAATCCATTTCGATGACTAAATCCATTTTCCAAAAATCTTATTTGCTAGTTAAGCTCTGTAGCTTCAGAGTCAAACACCATCCTCAACAATTCCTGCTCTACTGTTCACAGAGAAATCATTTCTGGGAATTTGCAACTGGAAGTAAAAAGTGGTAAAAGGTGACACATGCAGATCCCTGTGACAATCCAACATTCCTGCTGCTGGGCCACTAATTCCCTGGCAGGCAATTGCTGGTTTTGAAATTAAAGAATAATTTAGAAACCCATTCTTCTCTCATCTGGCACTAATTCATGGTGGGAGTGTCAGATTTGTTGTTTAATCTTGTGGAACCCAATGTCTTCAATATTATAATAGGGTTAGGTAATTATTTAAATACTTTCTAAGACCTGTCTTAATGATTGAGATTTTCCATTTTCCATTATCACTTGGCCTGACTGGCACAAGATGACAGGGCATACCTAGTGATAAATGCATTCTAAAGCTACTTTGTTTAACATATAGGTCACCATTCATGTTGTGAAAACAAATTTACAATAAATATAAACATTAATTTGTGCACAAAACATGAAAACTGTATATCTTGGACAATGTATAAAGTTATAAAAGAAAACAAAAATAGTATCTAAACTTAAAAAACATACAAAACATAAAAAATACATTAAATCAGGAATGTATTCACATGAATAAGTCTAGTAGTATTCCATTGTAAAAGAATTGTCACAAAAATAAGAGGATTTTCATGGTATCAGAATTGCAAGGATAGAAGCTTAGAAATTGGCATTTAAAGTCCAGACAGTGGAAACAGCTCCAAAATGTGAGAGATGGACTATATCCTTATCTACAAATCAGGAGAAAGTTTTAGGCAATACTATACTTCCCTTCTCTTCATGGGAATTGAAGAACTATATTTAAGGAACATCAAAAATGTAAAATTCTCCGAAGAGGCCAGTGCTCACTAAATTTGTCAATGAATTGGTGTCTTTGATGAGAATTGTTCAAGAATACAGAAGTCCTTCCTTACAGTATATTGCTTTTTACAATTGCACACGAAATTCTTGTTGGCTCCTGGGGAGAAATAAATTTTTCTGAGGCACACTGAAGGTAGGATAGGCTAACATAGACATCAAGTTGGGTTCACATACCTTTTATATATATATGGTTTGTTCTTTTTCTTTTGAACTTTGTATCCCCAGCCTTTAGCTATGTGGCTATCACTGGTAGGCTAAATAAATGCCAAATGAGTTGAATCTACAAAGATATTATTCATTCCAAATTTCCAGTGCTTTCTCTTTTGTGAACTCATGGAATTTCCTTCAATTTCTTGAGAAATACAAAGGATTTTATGATGTGAAGGTTTAATATTATTTTTGTCTTTTTTTTTTTTTTTTTTTAATGCTTCAGCGTACAGTATTAACTACAAAGTAAGGCACCCCTTGAATTGTACAATGTAAGTATTCTGGATGTACAGTCGAATGAGTTGAGGGACCAGGGGAAGTTGCAGTTTGAGGATGGGTCTTTTCCTTTTTATGTTTTCTTTTAACAAGTAGTTCATTTACCAGCAGGTTCACACATGCTGAAGCAATATAGTCCTCACCCACACTGCATAAGCTCATTCATAAAATTGGACATGAATGTTGCCTGAGCATTGTCTTGCTTTACCTTGTCCCAGAGTCCGTTTGTTCTGCATACCCCTGTCTTAAAGAGTTGTAAACTGGGACGCTGACCTCCTTGGTGGTAGTAATTGCCTGTGAAGTTGTGAACTAGCACCCCCTTCCTGCAGGTCTTTCTTTCGAGTGTAGAGAAAAAGGCAGAAACACTTAAATATTCCACATCAATAGTCCCAAAGCAGAGTGATCGTGGGATTTGAGCTTTAATGTCTTGTATGATTTTTTTTTTTTTTTTTTTGCTTTTTTGCTTATTCATATCTACAATCAGACTTTTGGAGAAATTGTGCTCCGACTAGTTCACCTAGAATGATCTTTCCCTGTGCTTGTTCTAGAGATGTCCATCAGCTTTAGTTCTACATTAAAACGTACCAAGGCAGGAAAGTGTATATTCAAAGTGTGCTCTTTTGTGTTCACAAGTGTCCAGGCACTTTGTGTCTAATCATTGTGGAATAATAGTCCTTAACACTTCGTAGTTCACTTGGCTCAGTTCCTCAGTGAATTTCCGGTTAATGGACAAACTGATACTAGTGAGTCGCTGGTATTAACTATTCACTTGAACATGATCTTAAATAGGGAAAATAGAAACTCAGTAAAAATTAAGGACCTTACAATATAGTAGGGAAAGGGAAAATTCTGAACCACACAAGTGACTCTCATTTCCTATCACTTCCCTCTGTTTCAGAGTTTTTCATCTGTCTAAAACATTCTGATTATGTCAGGTCTATTGCTTGACATTTTTCTTTTGATCATTAATGACTGACAGATAACAGCAAAACAAACACATTATGCATGAATTTTCAAGATCTGATCTCATCTTTTTATAACTGATTTCATTTACTGTAGTGCAAAACAATAAACACCTCATAAAATATCTACAGAATTTTAACAAGAATACAAAAAGTGAACTTGTGTTAGTGATGTTTAATATTATTGTTCTTAGAGGAAAATAATCATCCCATATGATAACTTTTATGTGTTACTTAATATGAGGAGGTGTGTGGGTTTTAGAATTGTTCAATTGTATTTATATAACAATTTTTTTCTGTTTATGTGTTCTGAGTACATGAATTCAAAGAGCACAGTATCTAATTTTAACCCTCATGAGATCAAAAAGGAGGAGAAAAAATAGCTGCAGGAAGAATTCGATACACATAATACAAACAAAAACAATAAGTAAGCAGAGAACACAACTAGGTCACCAATTCTATTACAAATTTGAAACAGTAATATTGAATCAGATTTAACAAGAAATTGCCAAACAGCATTGGAATTGCCAAAAACAAATTGAAATAGGGATTAAATATATTACTGTTTAAAACATTAGTCTCTCATTAAGAATACAATGCACTTATATCATTATTATTAAAGCATAATTAAAAGACAATTACAAACTAAAAGCCCAGAACATGTACACCACTTTATATCAGAGCAATAATGGTAAAATATTATCTATTTTAACTTCATTTATCCTCTAAAAATTCCTAATAGTTTGTCACTAAAAATACAATAGCCCCAGGTACATGATTTATAAATACATGTCTTTACTAAGGTTTAATATGATTTTTGTCTTTCTTTTTGAATGCTCCAGCATGCAGCATTAAGTACAAAGTAAAGCACCTCTTGAATTGTACAATGTAAGTATTCTGGATATACAGTCAAATGAGTTGAGGAACCAGTAAAATATTGCATTCCATATGCTTTCCCCTTCTCTCCCATTAAAATAATTCTCATCAGTTTCCCCCCCCCCCCCCCCCCCCCCCCCCCCCCCCCCCCACTTCTGATTTGTGTGTGTGTGTGTGTGTGTGTGTGTGTGTGTGTGTGTGTGTTTTAATTGTCTAACATTTCGTTCAAGGTCTAATACAAAGACAATTCCTCAGAAGAATAGTCCAGGTTTCCCAAAAGAATGATAGTCACTTTCTCCCGTCTGCTCTAATAGACTGTAGTACATAAGGTGCTCACAGAAATTTATAAAATTATACCATGGATGCTTTTTCATGTTGTCTTCTGCTTCTAGACTTTCACAAAATATAGATTGGATCATCATTAAAACTTAAAGCTACCAGTATTTTACACAGAATAAGGTCTTAAATATTATGTGTATTTCTTTAATTTATTCATGAACATTGTTGGTATTGTGAATGCACATGCTGAACTCTTACAGGCATGTCTTGTCCTTTTCACACAATCGGTTAAAATTCCTCTTTTGAAAACTAAAATATACTCTCCATTCCTCTGTAAAATTGCTTTTAAACATCAGCTTCACTGTTGAAGATTTATAGATCTTGGTTATAGCACTTATTATTATGTACCAAATCTGTCTTACTTCCCTAGGAAATAAACTCTCCAAAGGTAAAAATGCTATATAATATTTTTATATGAATAGTCTTATAGTGTCTTTGGGGGGTGTACACTCACATATACACACACACACACACACACACACATATGTGTGTGTGTGTGTGTGTGTGTGTGTATATATATAGAGAGAGAGAGAGAGAGAGAGAGAGAGAGAGTCTTTGAGGAGGTATACACACACACACATATATATTTCCAACATAATATTTATGCATGTTTACGAGATATAATATGATAATTTAAATATGCATATAGACATATCTCAAATGCATATACTTATCCCACATTTGTAGAAATCACATTTAAAATTTTTAGTGACTACTATAATATGACATATCCTCATGAATTTTATGTAATATTTGAAGACAATGATGCTAGTAAATTAGAAATAAAAAAGTAGTTTTACAGTCTTATGGGGTGTTTTTGTTTTGTTTCATTTTTTGTTTTACAGTTCTATATTTTTAATGATAATGCCAGTGAAATCCCTTCACAGAAATAAAAGCACTTAGAGTGATCCAGGCATGTGGTTGATGGGAAGGACATTCTTCACACACTATTAAACCCTCATTTTAACTGTAACTAAAATTTGTGATAAAGAGAATCATTTTCTTTCATTAGTCTCTATTGTGTGATATCAAAAAGCATAGAAAATAATTGTAGATAAAACTTTCAATAACTTTTTCCAAATAAGTCTAGAAAAACACCTTGTGATTCATATTTTTAATGGAAAGTGTTTTTACAAAATATTTTAAATTTGTAAATGTGTCATACATGCTTACCATAAAGAATAAAAGATGATTGAAAACTTTAAGCCTAGGCAGTTCTTCTATAGAATATGACTACTAATATTTTGAAATATTTCTCATTTTTAAATTGATACATAATATTCATAATATTTATGAGGTACAGTATGATAATTTGATACATGTATACAATGTGTAATGATCAAATGCAGGTAATTAGTAGTTCCATTTTCTTAAACATTTATTATTGCTTTTGTGCTGGGAATCTTTGAACTCCTTTTTTCTGGTTTCTCATAAAATAAATAATAGGGTTTTTTTTTTTTTTTTTTTGTTTGTTTGTTTGTTTTTGTGGTGTTGGAGATTGAACCCAGGGCCTTGTGCATGCAAGGCAAGCACTCTACCAACTGAGTGAGGTATATCCCCAACCCTAAAATAGATAATAAGTAGTGAATAATTGGCAACCGAGTCTTCTTAGAACATTGGAGCTTATTTTTCTATGCAACCATATTTTGGCATTTATTATCTAACTTATCTGTACACCCCTCCTTCTACCATTTCCAGCATCTGGTGATCACTATTTTACTCTCCACTTCTATGGTGTTGACTTTTGTTTTCCATAGAGGAGAGATAAGTACAGTATTTGTCTTTGGTGCCTTAATTATTTTATTTAATATAATTTAACATAAAGTCTTCTAGTTTCATCCATATTATTGCAAAAGTCAGGATTTTTGTGGGTTTTAACGGGAAAAATGTAATGTTAAAGTCTGAAATCAGCAGGTATGTTAGGAACTTCTGGGATTCAGCTCCTCGGGAGGCTGAAAATTCATTTAGTTTTAACCATACAAAAATATCACCATAGTTATAAATTTCATATAAATCTGCTTAAAAGTAAATATCATGCCCAATTTTGAAGACATCCTTCCCAGTTTGTGCACATAAATCTTCATCAGCTTTTCTAGGAATATCTTAATATGTAAAGTAATGTACTATTCAGGATCTTTTTTATCAATTTAAGATCTTTTAATAAATTTCTTTCTTTTTTTTTTTTTTTTTTTTTTTTTTGGTTCCAGGATTGAACTCAGGGGAATTTGACCCACTGGGCCACATCCCCAGCCCTCTTATGTATTTTTATTAGAGTCAGGGTCTCACTGAGTTGGTAAGTGCCTCACCATTGCTGAGGCTGGCTTTGAATTTATAATCCTCCTGCCTCAGCCTCCCAAGTGTGGGGATTACAGGCATATGCCACCACACCCTGCTAAATTTCTTTTTATAGGTCATCATTGCATATTCTGAATATTTCTAAAAGAGACATATTCAGATGTGAATCAAAGAATATTAAAAATTTTAAGTCAAAAAATACTGCCCACCATCAGGGAGTGTTCTAGATCACATCTTCACTGACAGGGTTTGAAAATACCTATTAAGCCCTATTAGATAATACCAGTAATCATTAATCCTCTTTATCCTATGCAATATTAAAAGGTGAACTCTACCAAGTGCCACACAGAGCAAAAACTTCTGAGTTCTCTGTGTTTTATCTTTAAACATAATGCATTTTGGAAACATGTTCAAAGAAACCTAAAAAGAAAAACAGATTTTTCTCTTTGGGAAAGAAATAGCTGTTTCTGTATGTTAGCATGGGAATATATCCAGAAAAGAGGGGTTAATGGTTGTTGGCTCAATTAGTGCAACTTGAATGAGCAACTTTTTTTGAGAGCTTGAGGGTAAATTAAGACAACATTTAGCTCTGCTTCTTATTAGCTGTGCATAAATTCTCCCAAGAGTCTAATTAGCTCTGTCACAGTGAGTGTCTCATCCATTTACTTACACTTTGTCATGGAATAAACTACTACAATATTGAATTTAAATTCTGTTTTGGTAGTATTATGAAGTTTGTTGAAGGTTACAATATTTCCTGGAGTTAAATGGACATTTAAATTTTTTTCTGACTTCTGATATTGACCTAATATTAAGTAAGAGACCATTTGGGGGGGCAAAGTGTGTCCTTCTGTTCATTTACTTTCAGTGTGTGTTTATATGTGAAAGAATGAAATATAAGCAAGTGGTCAGCACCTCACTTTTGCTGAGGCTGGCTTTAAACTCATGATCCACCTGCTTCAGCCTCCAGAACCTCCAGAACCACTGTGATTACAGGCGTGCGTGGAGGGGCGCCACATGATCTACGCTTTATAAGAAATAAAATTCGCTGTCAAGTCCTGTTGGACATCCTTAGTCCCAAAGAGTAGTCAAAGGGTAGCAGCTTCTGGAAGAGGGTACTTGAACTTGAGGCTGAAGAATGAACACATTGGCTTTTGCACACACAAGAAAGCTTATGCATACATAAGAAAGACCCTTCTCCTGCCAGGAAGGGTAGATACCTAGTTGGACAGTGTGCTTTGCTGGCTCTGACCAAAGCCTCACTGCTGATGACTCATTCAGACACAGGCTCTGAGCTGCCAGAAGAAAAAAAAAAAAAAAAAAAAAAAAAAAAAAGTCTAACCTTTTAAAAATTAATTTTATTGGCACATAATATTTTAATATATTTATTTATTTTTATTATTTTCTTTATTTATGTTTTTATATGTTGCTGAAGATCAAATCCAGTTCCTCACACATGCTAGGCAAGCGCTCTATCACTGAGTGACAACACTAGAGAACCTACAGAATGGGAGCAAATCTTTACCACAAGCACATCAGATAGAACACTAACCTTGTATGTATTTATAAGGTATAATGTGATGTTTTGATTCGTTTGTACATTGGGTAATGATCAACTCAAGAGTACTTAAGCATGTACAATATAAGCATGCCATATATTCTATCATTTCTTTATGGTGAATACATTCAAATTCTATGATGGGGTGACCAGCACCCCAACAGAGCAGATTCCTGCCCAGGAGGTGTGAGCAGAGCTGCCTGTGAAAATAAAATGTCTGAAATACAGGAAGTAAGACAAAGCCAAAGATTAGACGTAAAAAGCGTAGCGCCTTATGCTTCTTCCAGTCCTGAGAGGAACTGGAACTGAACAATTGAAAAAGGCCCCAGTTTTTTATTTAAGGGAGAGTACATACATTTTGTTTCTGTGTTCACATTGACTTTTCTTTCATAGTCAAATGGCCTCTGCTTCCCTTAATAATAACCATTATTATTAAGTGTCATCTAGCTGATCTATAATCAAACTCTCATTCCAGTATCTTTAATTTAATCACATGTACTAAGTCCTTTGTGCCATGTAAAGTGAAATGACAATAGTGAATTATCTAAAGTAGAATTTAGAAAACAACCCAACTTCAAATAACTACAAAAAACACTTAGAAATTTAAACAGAGATGAAAGACTTCTAAAATGAAAATCATAAAACATTGATGAAAGAAATTAAAGAGGACAAAAAAATGCAGTAAACATGTCATGTTCATGGTTGGAAGAAACATTATTTTTTAAATATCCATACTACCTAAAGCAATTTACAGATTCCAAGCATTTTCTATTAAAGTACCAATGTAGTTATTTGCAGAATTAGAAAACAGTAATGAAATTTATATGGAACCACAAAAAAAATCCTTAATAGAGCCATCGCCAGCAAAAAGAACAAAGTATGAGGCATAACAGTACTTGACTTTAAGACATACTATAAATGGCTGGAGATGTAGGACTCTTGCCTCACATTCATCTACCCCCAGCACAACACACACACACACACACACACACACACACACACACACACACAAAAAAAAAACCCTACAAAACTATTTATCAGAACAGCATATAATGGTATAAAATAGAGCAATGGAACAGAATAGAAAGTCTACAAGTCACCCATGAATATAGAGCCAACTGACTTTTTACAAAGATAGAGCATATAGTGGAGAAAAGAGTGCCTTCAATAAAGAGCGCTACAAAATATGGAAATCCACCTGCAGAAAAATGAAACCACACTCCTACATCTTAAAAGTTATAAAATTTAACTCAAAATGGATGAAAGACCTAAATATAATGGAAACTGTGAAACTACTAGAAAAAAATACAGGAAATGCTTCAGGAAATTCAAATGTACAAGGATATTTTGAACAAAAGTTCCCAAAGCACATGAAACAAAAGCTAAAAGAGACAAATGGGATTAGATAAAAATAAGGAGCTATTTCACAGAAAGGAAACAATCAACAGAGTACATAGACAACCTACAAATATTTGAAAACAATATATCTCGTAAGTTGTTGATATCCAAAATAAATTAGGAACTCACAAACTTTATGGCAAGCCATCTCTCCCTCTCACACATTATGCACTGTCATGTGTATGGACAGAGTCTTTAAGTGATATCTCTGGACAGAGTCTTTAAATGGTGTGTCATTTTACCTGTGGTCCCAGAGATTTAAAGTTTTATATTGGCAATGCCATAAAGTTTGGAAATCAAATTCAATTTTCAGTCATATGTAAGCATTTTGTGATTAACTAGCTGAAAAAACACCGTCTAAAAGAGCACTATACTTAAAGCCAAACAACCTGAATTTATGTTCTATTTCTACCACTATGTAATTGGTGCCCCTGATAACTTCATTTCATCTTACTCATACCTTCCTCAATGATTTATTACAAAATTATTGAATAAAATGTGAAAAAAAATTCCAGAATGGATTTGAACAAAGGATTAAGCATAAAAGTAATGCAATTTCCTCTTCTTCTTTATCAGAGTTCAGAGACAACACATATTAAATCATGTATATCAATTAATTGCATACATTATTTAGAAAACACAATAGCATCCCCTCTTCCTATTTATGCATATCTTCTTTTCACAGTTTATCAATGTCATTGTAATTATATCTTTTTTAAAAATATTTATTTATTTGCTTTAGTTGTACACAATGCATTTATTTTTTATGTGGTGCTGAGGATTGAACCCAGGCCATGCAGGTGCTAGGCGAGCGCTCTACTGCTGAGCCACAATCCCAGCCCCCATATTTTTTTTTTTTTATGGTAGAAATCCACCAAAATTTTAAATTATGCTTATACAGAAGGTACATGATAATATCTTTTTTTATGTGAGTTCTCAAATAATTGATTGCATAGTGTCACTCAAATTATAAATAAATATTTAATATGAGATGACAATAAACTCTGTTTCAAAATTATTTCTACCCTAAAGGTTTAATAAAAATAATATTCAACTAAAACACAATGACAAAAACAACAAACTAAAAAGTTTGTTTCTTATTTGAGAAACCAGACAAGCAAAGTTATTATCCTTTAAAGTAGAGCCAAAATGCATGACTTTGATTGTTTATGAAAACTGATTATTGGCTGATGACCTTTTGTTATTACCAGTATATTAAAAGTGTCAGTGTATGCTTCAAAGAAAACCTGGTAGGCATATTTGACTCCGAATATTGGTTACTTTGGTGATGTATTCCAAAGGATAGATGTCACATTACACTTTTGCTACTATAAAATTAGTTGTTTTCTACACAAATTGTTAATGTGCACATTACAACAAAATTTCTTGTTTTAATAAATTTTAACTAAAATGTCATTGCTATTAACACAATAATTCTTTATAAGAAAACTCTATGTTCAACATCAAAGAAGCTAATATGTCAAAAACAATTTCTAGATGGTGGAAAATATAAAACACAACTTAATTTCCTAGGAGACAGTTAGCCTGACTCTGCTTTATGATCACTGATCATACTGCACTATTGACTGACCTCACTCTTTCTTAGGTGATAAAAGCAGATGTCTTTTCTGTTTTAGTTGCAGAAGATCAAAATCACACCCTCTGTGTATTATTTACTCCTCTCTCAAGAAAGTTTCTTGCTGAAATAAACTCCAGTGACAAATTTAACAACTGCTACATACAAAGTCAGACTGACATTAGGCTTGTGGCGTTTAAAATATCACAGGTTAATCTACTTAACAAAGCTTCAAGAGAGTTAGCTTTCCTTCAATATTCCTCATTTAACATTACCATATTGGGATTTCCATGTCTTTTAATCTCCACATCTATGCCATGTGTTAGAAAACTACTTCCATTTCACTATAAGTAAATTAAGCTTCATTTCTGGTAAACCAGTGTTCCTAAATTAACACTCCATTAAATGGTGACACAAACTTGTCACCATGAGATGTCAGAATATGTATTTTAGTGAAAATTATTTAAAACTATGTGATAGAATTGTGAACTATGTTGAAAAATTAAAACATCAGGGTAGAATTTGTCCTGTGAAGAATTAATTGCCATGAAGTAAAAAGCCAGAGAGCAATCTTGCCTCAAATTATTACCTAGAATTTGAAAGAATGAAAAACAAGGAAATAACCCCTTTTAATTTTTAAAATGAAAGAAGATAATGGGGAAGAAGCAGAGAAAAGAAAATAGATAAAAGGAGAAAATGGACTGAAATATATACTTGACACATAATATGCATGGCAGACATGTTTTCAAGAAGCACTCATTTGCTTGTGTTTATCAAGGTAGAAAAATTGTTGTCTTGGCTTCTCTCCCAGTTCCATCCTCACACATTTAAGTCTGATATCACACAAAAAATTAACTCAAGTAGAAATTGTGTCATAACTGTAAAAGTCAGAGATGAAAACACATATGATGATGAAGAATTTTTGAGTTTATTATATTTTCTTGCTTTTTAATGATTTATAATCTTTTAAAAATATACAATAATTAGATCAAGCAATTAATTTTTATAATCATAATTATAAAATATATGTGTGCACATTAACAATATGTATCATTTCTGGTTTAGGTAATCATAAAACCGTAGTGAAAAACAATTAGATTTTTACCTTTTTACATATAAAGATGTGAAATTTATCACTTGGTTCTTCATTTATAGAAAGAAAATTTGTGAGGAGATGAGATGAAATTATCTTCTTATATTTGATGCAGATAACGTGTCATTGACCTAATCCTATTTGCAGTTTAAAGTACTTTTATCCTTAAAAATAACATAATACAAAGTTCTCTTAAAGGATCGCCTCTCAGGGACCATGGGTTTATTATTAGGGTAATTTGTAATTCTCCACCCTTGCCTTGAAACACAATGATATGGGATTTCCTTTGAGTAATACAATTGAAGAAAATTATTCTTAGGACAAGTTTTACTTGTCTCAGAACATAAGAATATTTTTTAATAGTCCTGAGACTAAATAAGACAAAACACAATGCCATAATTACTCAGTGGAGTAATCATAAGGGTTTTCTAGCAGATGTAATAACTTGATCTAGTTCTTGAATTCAAAATAAACCTCTCACTTCATTGCACTCAGTATTGACCTTCAATGCAAAATATGACTAGGTTCTGTTTTAAATTTCCAGTTTCTATATGTTTGTATATATTTGAAATTTTTCATAAAAAATATTTTTTTTATTTTATATTCTCAGTACTGACAATTGAACCCAGAATCTTACACAAGATAAATAAGCAATTTTTCCACTGAGCTACAACCCTGGCTCTCTGGTTACTTTCTTTCTGTGATACCAGAATAAAGACATAAAAGAGTCAGCCCTATCTATGAGTTTATTTCTGCTTGAGTATCAGATGATTTTAGTTTTTCCTTACAAGTAAGGCATTTATCTTCATAAGAATCCACTGGAAACTGAGCTGATTTCAAAGTATTTTAAAGTACATGTAAATGACTTTAAAAGGTTTGATTTATTAATGGTAAGTAAACAGCATCAACCATGAAGGATTCATCCTAAAAATGAACCTGAATCTAATCAATTCTATAGATCTAACTACTGAATTTGAAGGAATAAGCTAAATGACAATTACATATAGAATGTGTAAAAATTCTACAAGACCGATGATTCAATTTCTCTAAAACACATGGGGCTGGGGAGAAGCACTGTTGAATATAAAAAAGACTTAAGAAACATAATGAGCAAATACACCATATGGCCTTTCTTGGACCCTGATTTGAATATATCAAGTGTGAAAAGACAGTTTTGAAACAACCAAGGAAATTAGAATTTGAAGGGCAATATAGATTAAGGTATAATTGTTAATTTTATTCACTGTGATAATAATGTGGTGGGTATGTTTTTTAAAGGCCTTATGAATTAGGAAAGATAGATACTGAGATATTAATTGGTAATATGACATGCAGTAAAAGAAAAGGAGGAGACTATAAAATAGAATTGGAAAAATATTAGTCATTGTTGAAACTGGATCATGAATTCATAGAAGTTTCTTACATCTGTTTCCTATGTTTGTGTATATATGAAAATTTTCATGATAAAATACTTAAAATGCAAAAATGAAGGTTTGATTTATATTGAATCTTTAATCATATACTGTGTACCCTTCAAGAAGGACTAGGATATATCTTCTAGCCAACAACGAACCCCTGGTTTATACTCCAGTTGACTTCAGAGAAAAATTCCATTATTAACTGTGCCAAATATGTATCATTAAGTGTTCTAGGAATCCTGCTGATCAGAGACATAGACTAAGCAAGGTACAGTCTCTACATGTACTTTCATGATCACTGAGGTAAAATGATATAATGAATCTATACTTTTCAGCTCAGAAGGAATACATATTGCTTCTATCCACATTTTATTGCCCAAATAAATCATATTATGTAATTTAATCCCAGTGGGCAGGAAAATGCAGTTCTACTATAGTTAAAAAGTAGGTGTACTATATCTTTGGTGAGTAGTTAATACACATATTGTATTTGTTGTTTTTCTAGAATTTTATTTTCTTACAATCTTGTATATCTAATTGTTATATGAATCACAAAATTTAATTCAGTCATTTTATCTTTTCACATGACAAATATTGTTTTCTCCCCATGTGGAAGTATTTAATATTCAGTATGTGATAGCTTCTGATTTGGGTTCATTATTTTGGAAATCTGTATTTTAAGGTTAAATTGTGTTTCCAGTGATTTGTATTAGTTTCACTGAATACATCAAAATTCTCTATGCATTTTGATTTCATATTGAAATGTGGTAGAAGAAATAGATGTTACATTATTATTTTGCAAACATCTACACAAATGCCCCAATAGTTAAATAGCAAAAATCATCAATTTAAATAAAAATGCCTTCATCATTTATTATCACCACATATAATTAGCTATCTATCTGTTCTTTCTTCTATAGCCATTTTGAAAAAACATAGACTTTAAAATATTTAGCCAAGTACAGATAAATTGAGGAAAATAAAAGAGCAAAAAGGATTCATGAGTAACAATGATTTTATATATAGACTTAAAAAGATAAATCTGAACATGAAAATTTAAGTTAAAAAATGAATTATTAATGCTAAAAACTAAACATTGTCAAGATAATACTAACAATATTTGAGGTTGAAAAAAAACATCATAAGAATGCAATTGTCTTTACCTTAGATAGTTAGGAGTTAGTAAATTCTAATGAAAATTAAACCGTATTTCCAAAACTCAACTTCATCTTCAATTCATTTATGTACATTGCAAATCTCTTTCAAGTTTCTTTTTTTCTTTTTTTGATGTTAATAATATCAGATAGGATCACTCCAAATTTAAAAATACCATCCTGAAATCTCATTGTAATAGAAGTATTCTTCTACATGTATATTTTCATGAAGAAATATTTTCAGAGATTTAATTTAAAAGAATTATTATAGCCTATTGAAATTACCTTATAATTATTGTTTACTTCTACTTTTTGAATTATTGATAACAACTGGAACTTATATGTGTAAATCTAGATAAACATGCATTCATGTGTATTTTATATTCATTTTTTTTCTTAAATTTTATATAAAAGTGAATAGAAGAAAATATGACTATAGTCAGTAGCAATTATTTCTGGACAATGGATAATTGCCAGTTTTTCTTGTTTTTTTATTAATTTCCCAAAGTAATATGTTTAAAGGTAATCTTAAGAGAATAATTTCCAAAGCAATTGCCAGTTTGTCAAGGGTTAGTCATGCTTTCGTTACTCCTTTAAAACACAATCCCTTTACTAGAAATTTCTCGTGACTATATATTTCTGAATTCTTACATAATGGGATATTTGTTTAATAATATTGTAATTTAAAAATCAGTCAAATAGACATTTAAAGTATGAGTTATACTAAATTAGTCTGAAAGATGTTGCTTAATTAATTGTATTATTAGTATGTAAAGACAATCAGACAATCATACATCTGTGTACACACCTAGAATTAGATAAAGTAGGAACCTAAATAGATATTTTTATATTTGTATTCATAGCAGTATTATTCTCAATATCCAGGGAAGAAGTAACCCAAATAAATGGATAAATGTTTATGAATAAACAAAACATAGTATGTACATACAATGGAATGTTATTCAGCCTTAACATGGAATGAAATTTTGGTACATGTTGCAACATGGGTACACCTTAAAGATATTATGCTACATGAAATATTTCAGTTATGTTTTTTTTTTGTTTTATTTTTTGTGAGATGCTTTAAAAGCTGTGTTAGAGATTTTCAATACAACAATACATTGTTATTCACTATAGTTTTTGTTGTTGTTGTTGTTGTTGTTGTTGTTGTTGTTATCAATATGGAAAGCATAGGAAAAAAATAATGACTCCAAGAACTGAGAAATTGTTGTTAGGAACAAGAAGTTGAAGAAGTCTATTATATAACATGGTGAGTATAGTGAATAACAAAGTATTATAGTCTCGAAAATCTCTTAAGAAAGCTTTTATAAAGTGTCTTTCCAAAAGAAAACAAAAACAGAAATAAAAGCAACACCATCCCCTCCGAATTTGGTATGTGAAGTAATATATGTGTTAATCAGCTCTGTTGAGTCATTCCACAATTTATACATGTTTCAAAATCTCATGTTGGGGTTGGGGGTTGTCACCATTTGGTTATGTGGTATCCTCTAAAAGCTCATGTGTGAGACAATGGAAGAACTTTCAGAGGTGAAATGGGTAGATTGTAAGAGCTCTAACCTAATCAATTCATGTGGATTAACTGGGCTGTAATAGTAGACAGCTAGAGTGTGCCTGGAGGAAATAAAGACCTGAGTTGCTTTCCTCTGCCATGCCCTTCTACCATGATATTCTGCTTCTGACCCAGACCTATGAAATCAGTTAACTGTGGACTGAACCTCTGAAACCATGAGCCAAAGTATATTTTTCTTCCTCCAAGTTTTCTCAGCAGTTATATTGGTAACAGTGTCGCAAAGCTGATTAAACTAGGGATGAGCTCAGTGGTGGTAGGGTTTTTGCCTACCCCAGTACTACACACACACACACACACACACACACACACACACACACACAAATCACCACCAACAACACAACTCTCATGTTGTACAAAATAAGCATATGCATATAATTTTAATTGGCCAATTAAACTATAAATTTATTAAATCTATTTATAAAAGTTTTCCATAATAAAATAGTTATTTTAAATAATATAAAGCAATCTGACCATACTGAGGACACAGTAAAATAAATATTTGTAAATGACATTGGAGACTAACACTGGAATAACACTGTTACTAATATTTGACTGTATACAGATTATGTAAAAGCTTTAAAATATTATATAATATTTTTAACCTGGTAAATTGACTTTGGATATTTTCTTTTAAGAAAATAGAATAAAATATACAAAAAATAGAAATATACAATGAATAAATTTATCCATGTAAATATTATTATAAGTAGTTTAAAAATTGGAAATTTACTAACCACCAAATATAAGGGCACAAGATAGTCATTAGTAGAGTATTAATCAAGGAACTGTTACATAGCACCAGCAATTGTGAATAATATTGTCAAAATTTTTTAATAACCTGCAAATTTTGTGCAGTTTTAAAGACAAAAATATGTGTAAAATTCTATTTAAATGTGATTATGTAATGTATGTTTGTATATATGTGTATATACAGATAAATGACTTCTTTGAAGTTTAGATGAATAGTTCTCATTGTCTAGTTTAAAGCTACATAGATCTAAGTAGACATCTAGATTGATGAACATAGATATAGAGATTTATGTTAAGATATTTTGAGCCAGGTATGGTGGTACATGCCTGTAATCCCAGTGGTTTGGGAGGCTGAGGCAGGAGAATCAATTTCAAAGCCAGCCTCAACACTTTAGGGAGGTTCTGAACAACCTGGACAGAACTTGACTCAAAATAAAAAATAAAAAAAAAGGGTTTGGGATGTGGCTCAGTGATTAAGTGTCCCCTGTGTTCAATCCCCAGTAACCACCACCCCCCCCCCCCCCCCCCCCAAAAAAAAAGAAAGAAAAATTTATTTTGATATTTACTGAATCATTGTTTTTGGTAACTCCCCAAATAGGAAAGTATCCAAGATCATTATGACAGTACTAATTATATTCAGCTAGAATGAAACTCATGATATATTGAAAAAAATGTAAGAATAATTATGTTCAGGATAACATATGGGAATATTTTAAATGCAGCATGATTATGTAATACATTGTAGTATATAGAAATTTGAAAATTTATGAAATTTATAGATTTATCATTTTTTTAAAAAAAATATTGTTGTTTGAGTATTTTTCAAAATGTGTTGAATTGCCATGAATAGGAAAAAATTGATCTATACAAAATACAATAATTACATTTTGTAAATAAAGATATTATGGCATCAATATTAAAGTGTGTGGGCTTCTGTGAGATATTAAAAAGACAAATATATTTTTTTAAAGTGTTGTATTATTGCTGATATATAAATATGTACCCCCAGTGTGAATTAAGAACTCAGAAATTTTGCAGGGAAAACAGAATACACTGCCCCCAAAAGGCACAGTAATAAGAAAGAGGAAGAACAACACATTGATTTAATATTCTTATCTATACTACTATTATTATTTTCAATCTCTAATGATAACACTAGGATTTCCAGGAACAATAATTTGATCTTTATTCACTGGAGGCAATCAGGCTGAACTTTTCTTAAAATAGTTTGAAAATAAGCTTCATTATATGTACAGAAATAAATTGTTTAAAAAACAGATTGGGACAAAATGCCTAGGTACAAAAATTTAAAATTTAGAGGTGAAATGTGTGTTTCTTTTGTTTTCTTTTTACATGATACATATTTTTTAGATTTATTTATATTTATTCTAATTTGTTATACATGTTTGCAGAGTACATTTCATTTCATATTACATATAAAGAGCACAATTTTTCAAGTTGCTGGTTTTAAAGTATCTTTACAACAATTGTGTCTTCATACATGAATTTAGGGTAATCATGGATAAGTCAGACTGCTATTATTCCTATCCCCTTGCCCCTCCCCCCTTTGTTCTATTTAAAGTTCTTTCATTCCACTCATCCCCACTCCCTAGCCTTTATAAGTTAGTATCTTCATATCAAAGAGATCATTTGACCTTTGTTTTTTTGTGATTGGCTAACTTCACTTAGCATTATTTTCTCCAACTCCATCCATTTACCAGGCTAACATCATCCTAAATGGAGAAAAATTGAAAGCATTACCTCTAAAAACTGGAACAAGACAGGGATGCCCACTTTCACCACTCCTATTTAACATAGTTCTTGAAGCCCTAGCCAGAGCAATTAGACAGATTAAAGAAATTAAAGGGATATGAATAGAAAAAGAATAACTCAAATTATCACTATTTGCAGATGATATGATTCTATACATAGAAGATCCAAAATATTCCACCAGAAATCTTCTAGATCTAATAAATGAATTCAGCAATGTAGCTGGATATAAAATCAATACCCATAAATCAAATGCATTTCTGTACATCAGTGAAAAAATCCTCAGAAAGAGAAACTAGGAAATCCACCCCATTTGCTATAGCCTAAAAAAAAAAATAAAATAAAATATTTGGGAATCAACTTAACAAAAGAAGTGAAAGACCTTTACAATGAAAACTAGAACACACTAAAGAAAGAAATTAATGAAGATCTTAGAAGATGGAAAGACCTACCTTGTTCATGGATAGGTAGAACTAATATTGTCAAAATGACCATCCTCCCAAAAGCACTGTACAGATTCAATGCAATACCAATCAAAATCCCAATATCATTCCTCATAGAAATAGAAAACGCAATCATGAAATTCATCTGGAAAAATAAGAGACCCAGAATAGCCAAAGAGATTCTTAGCAAGAAGAATGAAGCTGGTGGAATTACTATTCCAGAACTTAAATTGTACTACAAAGCAATAATAACAAAAACAGCATGGTATTGGCACCAAAATAGACCAGTCGACCAGTGGTACAGAATAGAAGACACAGAGACGAACCCATACACCTACAGTTATCTTATATTAGACAAAAGTGCCAAAAATGTTCATTGGAGAAAAGACAGCCTCTTCAACAAATGGTGTTGGGAAAACTGGAAATCCTCATGTAATATATTGAAATTAAACCTCTTCCTCTCACCATGCACAAAACTTAACTCAAAGTGGATGAAGGATCTAGGAATTAAACCAGAGACCTTGCACCTAATAGAAGAAAAAGTGGGCCCAAATCTCTACCATGTTAGTCTAGGTCTCAACTTCCTCAATACGACCCCTATAATGCAGGGACTAAAACCAAAATCAATAAATTTGATGGATTCAACTAAAAAGCTTCTTCTCAGCAAAAGAAAAAATCAGTGAGGTGCATAGAGAACCTACAGAATGGGAACTAATCTTTACCACAAATACATCAGATAGAACAGTAAACTCAAGGATAAATAAAAACACTCAAAAACCTTAACACCATAAAAACAAAGAACCCAATCAATAAATGGGCCAGGAACTAAACAGACACTTCTCAGAAGATGAGATGCAAACAATCAACAAATATATGAAAAAATGTTCAACATCTCTAGCAATTAGAGAAATGCAAATCAAAACAACTCTAAGATTTTATCTTACTCCAGTCAGAATGTCAGCTATCAAAAAAACAAACAACAATAAATGCTGGCGAGGATGTGGGGAAAAAGGCACTCTCTTACATTGCTGGTGGGACTGCAAATTGGTACATACAATCTGGAAAGCAGTATGGAGATTCCTAGGAAAACTGGAATGGAACCACCATTTGACCCAGCTATCCCACTCCTTGGTCTATTCCCAAAGGATTTAAAAACAGCTTACTACAGGGACACAGCCACATCAATGTTTTAGCAGCATAATTCACAATAGCTAGATTGTGAAACCAACCCCTATACCCATCACCAGCACTAAAAGATAATAAAATTATGATACATATTTTAACCTGTAAAATTAATTTTAATATTTTACTCTGGTAATTATGTGATTCTGAAAGTTTGTATCTTCATTTGTTTTTATTTATTTATTTGTTTGTTTATGGTGCTGGGGAATGAACTCAGGAGTACTCGCCCACTGAGCCATATCCCCAGCCTTATTTGTATTTTATTTAGAGACCAGATCTAACTTGTAGGGCTTTAACATTGTCAGCCAAGGGAATGGAAACCTCTGGCTCTGGCTGCTTACCATGCCCTGTTATGGACCTAGGCTAAGCAGGGGGCGTGGCCGTGACATACCATGAGAGAACCGCCCTGCTGTTCACTGATTGGCTACTGTCCATTATAAAGCACTGTCCACCATTTCAATAAACGAGTTTTTGGCCCCACTTCTGACCTAACTCCCTAACGTGGCTCTGAGTCCTTCTGAAGGCAGTGGAGGGGTCGTTAGGGACTCCTATCCTCTCAGCCTTGCCTCTGCTGAGGTAAGCTCTCCCCACTGTTCTCTTCTTTGCTGGACAAAGAAAGATTCATTTTGGGCCCACAGGGGGTGGGGGTGGGAGGGGTGGGGGATGTGGCTAGAGACCTAGGCCCATTACCGTAAGTTTGCTACACGTGGCGCTGAGCGCGGGGCAAATTATCAGCCGGCTGAGCTAATAGCAGGAGTCAAAGGACTTATTCTGATAAGAGTATCCTCTAGAATGGGGCAAACTTTAGTTTTTTGCTAGATCTCAGGATACAGCTCTCAAGGCATGGAGGAGCATACTTAGAAAGCAAGGTTTATTAATTTCTGATTTCCAAGCAGAAAAAATTTGGAGCGATTTAACGTGAGCTTCCTAAAGCTGATTTTAATGAATGGAAGACATAGCATCGCACAGAACAGCTCCTGAGAGAAAGAGAAAATGAGTACGGGGAGATCCCTCCCCTGGGAGTCTACCCCACCCTTTATGCCCTTAAGGTGTGCTCTTTTATGCAGCCCACAAAAGAATCCCCAGAGGCCACAGACCAGATGCCTCCGCCTATAAGGATAGAGGTAACAAAAGCTGCTAAACGAGAGACTGAGTCTCAGCTCTCCCGCTCTGCGGAATTAGAAAAAGCTGGCAGTCACCTACAGTCTCTGGAGCCTACAGCCCCTCCCCTTGAGTTTCCTCAGAAGTTTTCAGAGGATAAAGGCCACCCGCCATGTGGTTCTCCATCCTATGCGCAGGATCCACCCTTTTACGTGGCTGAAGCACCACTACAAGCACTGTCCCCCAGGGGATCTGTGCCACAGTTTTCCCGGGAACTCCCCCGGGAAACTTTTTCATCTGCGCCACCTTATACGGCCAGTGAGCATTCACAGCAGCTGCCGCAGATTTTTCCATTTGAGCCGGCAGCCAGCGTGCAGCAGCTCCGTTGCTTTCCCCTAAACACCCCTGAGAGACTTTTTCACCAGTAATGGCATTCCCAGTAAATCTAAACCCCGGAGGGAACAGGCCAGATCTTTGGTACCCCTGGGAGACTCCAGAGTTAAAAGAATTAAAGAAGGCAGTCTCGGAAGACGGGACTAACTCGCCGTGGGCCGAGACCATATTACAAAGTCTAGCACACCAACAATGCACCACGCAAGACTGGAAGAACCTGACTATAGCCGTTCTTCCAGGTCCCCTATTTATAAAATGGTGCGCCTTTTTCACTGACGAATGCCACTTGCAAGCAGAAAGAAACCGATCTGCAGATCCCCTTATAGCAATAACTTACGGAATGCTATCGGGAGTTAATGACCAATATTCCACCGGCATTCAACAGACAGCTCTAGGTGTGGTTTTTGATCCAATCATTAATTTCTTTCTTTAGCATGTTGTAGTTTTCATTATATATACATATATATGTACACACACACACACATATATATATGTATATATATAAATTTTTTTTTTTGAGGTTATAGTAAATGGGGTGGATTTCCAAGTTTCTCTTTCTGAGGATTTGTCACTGATATACAGAAATGCCTTTGATTTATGGGTATTGATTTTATATCCAGCTACTGCTTTCAGTTTTTCTCCATTTAGGTTGATGTTGGCCTGGGGCTTAGCATAGATGGCCTTTACGATGTTGAGGTATGTTCCTGTTATCCCTATTTTTTCTAGCATTTTGAACATGAATGGATGTTGTATTTTGTCAAATGCTTTTTTCTGCATCTATTGAGATGATCATATGATTTTTATCTTTGAGCCTGTTGATGTGATGTATTACATTTATTGATTTTCTTATATTGAACCAACCTTGCATCCCTGGAATGAAGCCCACTTGATCGTGGTGTACTATCTTTTTGATGTGTTTTTGTATTCAACTTACCAGAATTTATTAAGAATTTTTGCATCTATATTCATTAGAGATATTGGTATAAAGTTTTCTTTCTTTGATTTATCTCTGTCTGGTTTTGGAATCAGGGTGATATTGGCCTTGTAGAATAAGTCTGGGAGTGTTCCCTCTTTTTTTATTTTATAAAATAATTTGAGAAGTGTTGGTGTTAGTTCTTCTTTAAAGGTCTTGTAGAACTCGGCTGTATATCCATCCGGTATGGGGCTTTTATTGGTTGGTACGTTTTTGATGGCTTCCTCTATTTCTTTGATTGTAATTGATCTATTTAAATTGTGTATATCATCCTGATTTAGTTTGGGCATATCATATGTTTCTAGAAATTTGTCAATTCCTTCGTTATTATATATTTTATTGGAGTATAAATTTTCAAAATAATTTCTAATTATCTTCTATATTTCTATAGCGTCCGTCGTGATATTTCCTTTTTCATCATAGATATTGGTAATTTGTGTTTTCTCTCTTCTTTTCTTCATTAGCATAGCTAATGGTTTATCAATTTTATTTATTTTTTCAGAGAACCAACTTTTTGTTCTGTCAATTTTTTTAATTGTTTTTTTAGTTTCAATTTCATTAATTTCAGCTCTGATTTTAATTATTTCCTGTCTTCTACTTCTTTTGGGGTTGATTTGTTCTTCTTTTTCTAGGGCTTTGAGATGTAATGTTAGTTCATTTCTGTACATCAGTAACAAATCCTCAGAAAGAGAAACTAGAAAATCCACCCCATTTACTATAGCCTAAAAAAAAAAAAAAATAAAAATGGGAATCAACTTAACAAAAGAAGTCAAAGACCTCTACAATGAAAACTACAACACACTAAAGAAAGAAATTAATGAAGATCTTAGAAGATGGAAAGATCTAACTTGTTCATGGATAGGTAGAACTAATATTGTCAAAATGACCATCCTCCCAATAGCACTGTACAGATTCAATGCAATACCAATCAAAATCCCAATATCATTCCTCATAGAAATAGAAAACGCAATCATGAAATTCATCTGGAAAAATAAGAGACCCAGAATAGCCAAAGCAATTCTTGGCAGAAAGAATGAAGCTGGTGGTATTACTATTCCAGACCTTAAATTGTACTACAAAGCAATAGTAACAAAAACAGCATGGCGTTGGCACCAAAATAGACCAGTTGACCAGTGGTACAGAATAGAAGACACAGAGACAAACCCATACACCTACAGTTATCTTATATTAGACAAAGTTGCCAAAAACATTCACTGGAGAAAAGACAGCCTCTTCAACAAGTAGTGTTGGGAAAACTGGAAATTCTCATGTAATAAAATGAAATTAAATTTCTTTCTCTCACCATGCACAAAACTTAACTAAAGTGGATCAAGGACCTAGGAATTAAACCAGAAACCTTGCACCTAATAGAAGAAAAAGTAGGCCCAAATCTCCATCATGTTGGTTTAGGCCCTAACTTCCTCAGTAAGACCCCTATAGTGCAAGAACTAAAACAAAGAATCAATAAATGGGACAGACTCAAACTGCAAAGCTTCTTCTCAGCAAAAGAAACAATCAGTGATGTGAATGGAGAACCTACAGAATGGGAGCAAATCTTTACCACAAACACATCTGATAGAACACTAACCTCAAGGATATATAAAACACTCAAAAGCCTAACACTAAAAAACAAATACTTCAATCAATAAATGGGCTAAGGAACTAAACAGACACTTCTCAGAAGATGAGATGCAAACAATCAACAAATATATGAAAAAATGTTCGACATCTCTAGCAATTATAGAAATGCAAATCAAAACTACTCTAAGATTTCATCTTACTCCAGTCAGAATTGCAACTATCAAAAAAACAAACAACAATAAATGCTGGCGAGGGTGTGGGAAAAAAGGCACACTCCTACATTGCTGGTGGGACTGCAAATTGGTGAAGCCAATCTGGAAAGCAGTATGGAGATTCCTAGGAAAACTTGGAGTGGAACCACCACTTGACCCAGCTATCTCACTCCTTGGTCTATTCCCAAAGGACTTAAAAACAGCTTATTACAGGGACACAACCACATCAAAGTTTTATAGCAACACAATCCACAATAGCTAGACTGTGGAACCAACCCCGATGCCCATCAGTGGATGAATGGATAGGGAAATTTTGGTATATATACACAATGGAACACTGATACTCAGCACTAAAAAATAATAAAAACATGGCATTTGCAAGTAAATGGATGGAGTTGGAGAAAATAATGCTAAGTGAAGTTAGCCAATCCCAAAAAAACCAAAGGTCAAATGATCTCTTTGATATGAAGATACTAACTTATAAAGGCAAGGGAGTGGGGATGAGAGGAATGAAAAAACTTTAAATAGAACAAAGTGGGGAGGGAGAGGGGGCAGGGGAATAGAAATAATGGCAGACTGAGTTATCCATGACTACCTAAATACATGTATGAAGACACAATTGTGAAGGAGCCCTAATAGGAAATAGCTAATTGCGGTTAGCTGAGGGCCATAAAAGATGTTCTAGTTTCCACCTGATATTAATAAACAATCTTTGTATGCCCGTGAACTGTGTGATGCACCTGTCCTTGTTAATGCCAAAGGTATATAATTGGGTGAAGAGTCAGAGCAAAGAAGAAGAAGTAGTTGCTGCTTGGAGTCAGGCCGAGGCTGCCAAAGAAGAAAGAAGAAAGAAGAAGCTCTTGCTCTTTTCTCTCTCTCTCTCTCTCCCTCTCTCTTTCTTTCTCTCTCTCTAAGCTAAGAAAGTAAAAGTAAAAGAAAATAAAGTAAATAAGTAAAGTGAAGAAGTAAAGAGTCAGTATTAGAGTTCGAGAGGTTGCTGAAAGAGTCAGGTTAGAGTTTGAGAGGTTGCTAAAGACAAAGAATAAAAAAAACCTTCTTTCATCTTCATTCTGCCTCTGAGTTTTTCTCCCGTGGTGTTGTTGCTCCAAGTCAAGAAGTTACAAAATGGTGGCCCGTACGGGGAGTTCGGTAGGCAAGGAAAAATAAAAAAAACAAAGAGAAGAAGAGACAAAGAGAAAGAAAGAGACTAAAGAGAAAGAAAGAGACTAAGAATAATAGATTCCTGCCACCGAATCTCCTCCCGCGGTATTGTGGCTGTACATCAGGCAGCTACACAATTGTTGTAAAAATACTTTATATAAAACCAGCAACTTGAGAAATTGTGCTCTTTATATGTAATATGAAATGAAATGTACTCTGTAAACATGTATAACAAATTATAATAAAAAAATGGAAAAAAATTCTATATTTGTCTGTATGTTAGACATTTTCATAATAATATGTCTTGGAGAGAGTCTTTTGTAATTTTATGTACGTGGAGCCCTCTTTGCCTCCTCTATTGGATTTTCCATTTCATTCTTAAGGTTTGGGAAATTTTCTGATATTATTTCATTTAAAAGATTGTGCATTCCTTTAGTTTGTATTTCAGAGCTTCACTATCTGAAAGAATCTTAAATTTGGTATTCGATGTTACCACACATTTCTTAAAAAATTCGTTGATGATCTCTTAACATCTTTTCTCCCTGGCCAACTTTATTTTTAAGATTATATACTTTGGAGAGATCCTGGGAAGATGGCTGACAGGAGGGAGGTGCTCTCTGGACATAGTTACTAAAAGACACTTAGAGGAAAGTTTGAGCGCATTACTAGCAATTCTATTGCAACTAAAAGGGAGCTGAGACATTTGTGCACCTCTGGACGTTGAAATACAATGATCTCTGGACCACGATGGGGTAGGGGCAGAGTTGGAGCGGTCCATAGTCCGAAGCAGCGCTGTTGGCACTGAAGGCCCAGCCGCTGGATAACATTGTGGTAAGGGGATGATCCACACAGTGGCTTTGAAACCGATCAGCCAGGAAGGATAGAAAGGATCCTAGAAGCGCGAGCAGTGTCCATGTAGAGCTCTTTCACACAACTTGCCAAGCCGGTCCTGCACGCTGTGGAGTGACACAAAGGTCTGCCAAACTGCTGTTGAGCGGGAGGAGAGAACCGCCATCTTTGAGAAAAACAGTGGCTGACCCGGACAAAGAGCAAGGCAGAAAGAAAGAACAGTTGCAGCCATCCAGGGAGCCACCAATGCTCTGAGAACAGCACACACCTGGGTGAGGCTCGGGCAACCAGCAGGGGAGGGCGTGTCTGAGGCCAGCGCAGCGGCCCCAACAGGCTACAACTGTGGGTGGGCATGGGGAAAGGGTGCCTTCTGGAGGGTCCCTTTCATGGTGCCATTCATCCGCTGACACACAAGCATCCTGAGACACTCTTACCCTGTGCCATTCTGCCACTGGCAAAAGGTACAGCCTTGATCCTACTAAAAGGATCGCTGACTGTCTAGAAATGATCCAATACAATTGGCTTAAACTGGAAAGGAAAAAAGGAGGGGCTTCCCAGGATCCATTTTGTTTGAGACTTGTTCCTGGGTTCGACTATGTTTTTGTTTGTTTGTTTTGTTGTTTTTTTTTTATTTGTTTTTTGCATTGATTGTCAGTGTGTTTGTTTGTTTGCTTCTGTTCCTCTTTTCTTGCATTCTTTTCTTCCTTCTCACTTTTGCATCTTTTCTTCTTACTTCATCTTTCCTATTTACACCATGCCAGAGCATAGTCAACAGAGGTAGAAACAAGTTATACACAGAATTTGGGATTTCTAGAACGGGCATGATAGAACTGTATAGCAAAGCGTTGTTGTATATAGTTTACTCTCTATTTTGTTGACTTTCTCTCTCCTCTCTCTTACACCAATTCCTACTCTTTTGTCATTTTTTTTTTCTTTTCCATCTTACTTTATTTCTTCTCTCAACAGCTGCATAAGTTAGATTTATATATACATTGGTCTTTCCACCTAACTGTTCACTCCATTCTCTTTCCTCTCTCGTCTACTGATACTAAACCACTTCCACTAAACCACTTCCATAGAACTCTCTTTCCATACTTTCTAAAAAAGAACAATTCAAGACACTCACTTCCTTCTTCCTAAATATATCACCTCTGTGTCCAATATTTGAAGCTATAAAACCCCATCAGAAGTGTACAGAGTAAATTGGAAACAATATCTGGGTTAACTAAATCTGTACATTGTGAACAAACTTGGATTTTCTGAATAGAAAGTGTTAGATTTTAAAGTGTAAGGGAATTATAAGGGGATCTAATAGCATTGTACTACAGGAGCAACATAAGGCTTTAAGGTAAAATTGGAATAGTCAAGGTCCCCCAGTGCAGGAAGAAAAGACACACAAGCAACATGAAGAAAAAAGGAAAGAAAGTGACAAAAACAAATCAATATACCTCATCAGTAGATTCCATGGTAAGCTAAGTTGGTGAAATGCCAGAGGTGGAATTTAGAAATTACATATTCCAAATGTTTATGGAACTTAAGAATGAATTAAAAAATGAGATGAGGGAATAAATACAGGTGGCAAAAGTTCATTTTGACAAAGAACTCAAAAAAAATATAGGAAGTAAAAGATTACTTCAATAGTGAAATAGAGTCTCTAAAGAGAAACCAAACAGAAATGAAAGAAGCAATAAACCAAAATAAAAGTTAAATTGAAAGCATCACCAACAGAGTAGACCACTTGGAAGAAAGAACCTCAGACAATGAAGACAAAATATATATCCTAGAAAAAATTTAGATTACACAGCAAAACTCATAGGTAATCAAGAACATAACATCCAAGAATTATGGGACAACATAAAAAGACCAAACTTAAGAGTGATTGGCGTAGAGGAAAGGGCAGAGTTTCAAGCCAAAGGAATGAGTAATTTATTTAATGAAATAATTACAGAAAATTTTCCAAACTTGAGGAATGAATGGGAAAACCAATTTCAAGAGGCTTACCGAACACCAAACAAACAAAATCTCAACAAATCCATACCAAGACACATTATATTGAAAATGCCTAATATACTGAGCAAGGAGAGAATACTAAAAGCCACAAGAGAAAGGAAGCAGATTACATATAGGGGGAAACCAATCAGACTATGTTCAGATTTTTCAACCCAGACCTTAAAAGCAAGAAGATCCTGGAATAGCATATTTCAAGCTCTGAAAGAAAAGGGATGTCAACCAAAAATCTTATATCCTGCAAAATTGAGCTTTATATTTGAAGATGAAATAAAAACCTTCCACAACAAGCAAAAGTTAAAAGATTTCACAACTCGAAAGCCAGCACTTCTGAACATCCTGGGCAACATTTTTCATGAAGAAGTACAAGAGAAAAATAACAATGAAAATCAACAAAGGGAGATATTAAACTAAGGGAAATACCAACCAGAAGAGAAACCAAATCAAGCTAAAGACCATAATACAAATAAAAATGGATCAGAATAAAAATTACATCTCAATAATAAACCTGGATGTTAATGGCCTAAACGCGCCAACCAAAAGACACAAATTATCAGAATGGATTAAAAGAAATGACCCAACAATTTGCTGTCTCCAGAAACACACCTTGTAGAAAAAGACATCAACAGACTGAAAGTGAAAGGCTTGGAAAAGTCTCATTACTCACATGGCCTGCGGAAGCAAGCAGGGGTTTCCATTCTCATATCAAATAAGGTCGACTTCAAACCAAAACTAATCAAGAGGGACAAAGATGGATATTTCTTACTACTTAAGGGAACCATACATCAAGAGGATATAACAATCATAAATCTATATGCCCCAAATAATGGATCACCTATATTCATCAAAAAAAACTCTTCTCAAGTTCAAGAGTAAAATAGACCATGACACAGTTATTCTAGGGGACTTCAACACACCTCTCTTACCAATGGATAGATCATCCAAACAAAAGCTAAACAAAGAAATTTTAAGCCTCCTTAAGAACAATTAATAATTTAGGCCTAACAGACATATATAGAATATTTCATCCCTTAGTAAATGAATATACTTTTTTCTCAGCAGCACATGGCTCCTTCTCCAAAATAGACCATATATTATGTCATAAGGAAACTCTCAGCAAATATAAAAAAATAGAGATACTACCCTGCATTCTATCAGACCATAAATGGATGAAATTGGAAATCAATGACAAAACAAGGAATAAGAAAAACTACTCCAACAACTGGAAGCTAAACAACATGCTACTGAATGAACAAGGGGTTGAAGAAGACATCAAAGAGGAGATTAAAAAATTCCTAGAGGTAAATGAGACCACAGATACATCGTATAGAAATCTCAGGGACACTATGAAGGCAGTAGTAAGAGGAAAATCATTGCACTGAGTTCATTCCTTAAAAGAAAAAAAAGAAAAATAAATGACTTAACATCACACCTCAAAGCACTAGAAAAAGAAGAACAGACCAACACCAAGAGCAGTAGAAGACAGGAAATAATTAAAATCAGAGCAGAAATTAATGAAATTGAGACTAAGGAAACCATTCAAAGAATTGACAAAACTAAAAGTTGGTTCTTTGAAAAAAATAAACAAAATTAACAGACCCTTAGCGATGCTAACAAAAAGAAGAAGAGAAAAATTCAAATTACTAACATTTGTGATGAAAAAGGGAATATCACAACAAACACCTCAGATATATGAAGATAATTAGAAATTACTTTGAAAACTTGTATTCTAATAAAAATAGAAAGTATTGAAAACACTGACAGATTTCTAGAGTCGTATGATTTGCTTAAACTGGATCTGGAGGCTATACACAATTTAAACAGATCGATTACAAGCAAAGAAATAGAAGATGCCATGAAAAAGCTACCAACAAGGAAAAGTCCAGCACCTGATGGGTTTACAGCCAAGTTCTATAAGACTTTCAAAGAAGTACTAATACCAATGCTCTTCAAACTATTTCAAGAAATAGAAAAAGAGGGAGCTCTTCCAGACTCTTTCTATGAGGCCAATATTACATTACTTCCAAAGCCAGGCAAAGACA
Organism: Tamias sibiricus; assembly: GCA_025594165.1. Classification (NCBI taxonomy): domain Eukaryota; kingdom Metazoa; phylum Chordata; class Mammalia; order Rodentia; family Sciuridae; genus Tamias; species Tamias sibiricus. Next base: position 65,009,045 of record CM046659.1, read on the forward strand.
CATCCAAAAAAGAAAACTTCAGGCCAATATCTTTAATGAACATAGATGCAAAGATCCTCAACAAAATCCTGGCAAATCAGATACAAAAACATATCAAAAAGATAGTGCACCATAATCAAGTGGGGTTTATTCCAGGGATATAATGCTGGTTCAACATTCGGAAATCAATAAACATAATACATCACATCAATAGACTTAAAAATATAAATCATATGATCATCTGAATAGACGCAGAAAAAGTATTTGACAAAATACAACACCCCTTTATGTTCAAAACACTGGAAAAACTAGGAATATCAGGAACATATCTCAACATTATAAAAGCTATTTATGCAAGGCCCCGAGCTAACATTATCTTAAATGGAGAAAAATTGAAAGCATTCCCTCTAAAAACTGGAACAAGACAGGGATGCCCCCTTTCACCACTGCTATTTAACATAGTACTGGAAACTCTGGCCAGAGCAATTAGACAGACGAAAGAAATTAAAGGGATCCAGATAGGAAAAGAAGAGCTCAAATTAGCACTATTTGCTGATGACATGATAATCTACCTAGAAGACCTAAAAAACTCTACCAGAAAACTTTTACATCTAGTAAATGAATGTGGCAAAGTGGCAGGATACACAATCAATACACATAAGTCAAAGGCATTTTTGTACATCAGCGACAAAGCCTCTGAAAGGGAAATGATGAAAACTACCCCATTTACAATAGCATTAAAAAAAAAAAAAAATACCTGGGAATCAACTTAATGAAAGAGGTGAAAGACTTCTATAATGAAAATTATAGAATACTAAAGAAAGAAATTATAGAAGAACTCAGAAGATGAAAAGACCTACCTTGCTCTTAGATAGGTAGAATTAATATTGTCAAAATGTCCATACTACCAAAAACAGTATATAGATTTAATGCAATTCCAATCAAAATCCCAATGTCATTCTTCAAAGAAATAGAAATAGCAGTCATGAAATTCATCTGGAAAAATAAGAGACCCAGAGTAGCCAAAGCAATCCTGAGCAAGAAAAGTGAAGCAGGTGGCATCACCATACCAGACTTTAAATTATACTGTAGAGCAATCGTAACAAAAGCAGCATGGTATTGGCAACAAAACAGATTGGTGTACCAATGGTACAGAATTGAGGACACAGAGACTAATACATATAATTTCAGCTATCTTATATTAGACAAAGGCGCCAAAAATGTACAGTGGAGAAAGGATAGCCTCTTCAACAAATTGTGCTGGGAAAACTGGAAATCCATATGCAGTAAATTGAAATTTAACCCTTATCTCTCACTATGAACAAAACTCAATTCAAAGTGGATCAAGGACCTAGGAATTAGACCAGAGACAATACGCCTAATAGAAGAAAAAGTAAGCTCCAATTTCCAACATGTCGGATTAGGCCCCAAGTTCCTTAATAAGAATCCTGTAGTGCAAGAATTACTACCAAGAATTAATGAATAGGATAGATTTAAACTAAAATCTTCTTCTCAGCAAAAGATACAATCAGTGAGGTGAATAGAGAGCCAACTAATTGGGAACAAATATTTAATACATGCACATACAGCATATTACAGTGACACAGCTATCTCAATGTTTGTAGCTGCGCAATTCACAATAGCTAGGTTGTGGAATCAACCTAGATGTCCCTCAGTAAATGAGTGGATTAATAAAATGTGGTATATACGCACAATGGAATTTTACTCAGCAATTAAAGAAAATAAAATAATAGCATTCGCAGGTAAATGGATGAAGTTGGAAGACATAAAGCTAAGTGAAGTTAGTCAGTCTCAAAAATCCAAGTACCAAATGTTTTCTCTGTTATAAGGAGGCTAGTTCACAGTATTGTTGGATGGGGGTACATAGGAGGATTAGAGGAACACTAGAATGGTCAAAGGGAAGGGAGGGGAAGGAGAGAGCAATGGGGGAGGGAGGGGGAGAAATGGAAAAAAAAAGGCGGTTGAATGAGATGGATATCATTTTCCTAAATGCATGATTGAAGACCTGAATTGTACGAATATACTTTGTATACAAACAGTTGTATGTAAAAAGATATTATATGTGGGCACTATGAATTTTAATTATTATAAATTAAAAAAAATAAATTAAAAAATATTATATACTTTGTCTTCATTGCATGAAACTCTGTCTTCCACATGGTCTATTCTGTTGGTGATGCATTCCATTGAATTTTTAATTTGGTTTATTGATTCCTTCATTTCAAGGATTTTCATTTAATTATTTTTCAGAATCTCCAATCTTCATTAAAGTGATCTTTCACCTCATCTATTTTCTCTCTGATTTCACTCCTTACACATCTTTTACCTTGGAGATCCATTTAACTATGAACTTTCCAAACTTCTTCTCTGACATTTCTTCATCTGTGGTGTCAATAAATTCTGTTATTGAAGTATTTTTGTTTTTTCGGGATGGTTTATTTCCCTTCTTTTTCATATTATTTGTGTGTGTATCCATTTATCAGTATGAATCTGAGGCAGGAGATTTTTATACCCTATGAAACTACAGTGTCTCTAAGTGTTCTGTTATGTCACAGATTAAAAGAAGACAAATTAAAACAACAAATACAAATAACATACAGCATTAAGTTAAATATTTGTTTCTTATTTTGACATCTACAATATTAATTGACACAGTTAACAACAATGGTATGATAAGCAATTGCCAGCAGTAGAAACAGTACATTTCTTTTTTTTTTTTTTTTTTTTTTTTGTGGTACTGGGGATTGAACTCAGGGGCACTCGACCACTGGGCCACATCCCCAGCCCTTTTTTGTGTTTTTATTAGAGACGGGGTCTCACTGAGTTGCTAAGTGCCTCGCCATTGCTGAAGCTGGCTTTGAACTCGCGATTCTCCTGCCTCAGCCTCCCAAAGTGCTGGGATTACAGGCGTGCGCCACCGCGCCCAGCTAGAAACAGTACATTTCTAAGAGAGTTTGTTATTTCAAAGCTGAATAGGGTAAATGAAGAAAAGATGTGCCATGTCATGATTATGAGGAAAGAGGGAAGAAAGAAGTACAAAATTAAAGGAAAAGTGAAAGTCAGAACAATAGAATTTGGCTGTTAGCAAAATAACAGAGAGAAAGAGAATCAAGAGAAATAGGCAAATGAAGTAACAATACAAAACAAAACCAAAAGGTACTAATTAAAAACCCTAGTTATGAAAAATAACTACCTTCAAAAAATGCTTGAAGTGAGAAAAGAGAGACAAATGTATATATGTATGAATATCCATGATTCATTCAGCACACAATCAAGAATGTGTGTGTGGGGAGAGAGAGAGAGAGAGAGAGGAGAGAAAAAAGAAGAAATCCAATTCTTCACCTCCTCAACTAACCACAGATCCCAGCCATCCCAACCCCAGGCTCAGTCCCCAAGTGCACAGTCACTCCAACTGCCCAGTTTTTCCTGACCTGCTTCAGCTGCTCCTGTGAGCCTCCAACCTCATTGTGGGGAAGGAACCCAGGATCTCTAGAGTCTCAGTGACCCATATTCCCCTGGGTAAAACGCTTTCTGCAACTGAATTTCTCATGGTTTTCTAGGGACTCTCTGAGTCATGTGGTGTAAGACTGCCACATCTGGTTTTCAGACTCTGCTCAGATATCCCAGTCCTGGGCTCCTGGACTTATTTCCACAGTCACTGGCCTCTGTGAGAATATGGCTCTAGCCTTGACTTTCTGTGGACAACCAGGATACACATGAAATCTTTCCTGCATGATGAAATAGTATAGCACACTCTCTGGATCAGTCCAGCAGTGTCTTTGATCTCTAATTCCATTTGTACCAAGGCACACTCCACAGTGCCAACTGGAATGCAGATTTTTAGTCCTTCTCCTTGCTTTGCCCAACGTAGATCAGCTCTAGCAGCCACTGGAACCAGCAGTGAGCTTTCTTCTTTTATTTCATTGTATTCAGCCTTCTGAGTCCCCAAGCTTTTGTGAGAGTCCTGTATTTAATCCCAGTAAAATCTCTCTTTCACCCATCCCACTGAGAAGCTGTTTATCTACTTTCTTACTGTCATGCCTTGGAGCAGCCTTTTACCCCACCATCTTCCCAGTCTCAGCAGCAAAATTCTTAATGAATGACAATTTAACAGTATATCTCCATAATTACAAATGCATTCTTATTCATATATTGATCTACTAAATTTATTTCTGAGAAATGAAACAATGCATGCATGTATGCAACATGCTAATTTTCAAAAATATTTATTGCATCATTGTTTTCTAAGTCAAAATAGGAAAAAAGAACTTAAATCAGTAATAATAGAAAATATGTTTATAAAGTTATAATTCATTAATGCAATGAAGTCAATTGGATTGAAAAATGACATTATTTCTGTATTGAAAGGGACAATGCCTAATATATGACATAAAGTGGGGAACATGAAAAATAAAATGTGTAACATGCTACTATTTATAAGAAAATAACAATATAATATTTTTATTAATCAGTACAGATGTTTCCAGAAGCTGAAAACCTTGAGTGGCCACCAGGTAGGAAAATTGAGTAAGTGCTAATTGAATAGGATGACTACATTCACTGCTCTTTTATAACTTTTGAAATTTTTGCCACGCAAACATACTAATTCAAAGAATAAATGTAATTAAATTATTTTCTTTCTAAAAATCATAGTCTATTACTTATTTTCAGATTGTTTATATTAATTTTAAAAATATAATTGAAATGTATAAAAAAGCAGATATACATATTCTGAGAAATAATTTTCATGAGACCTATGGTAAATTCTAATACATATGAATTACAGATTACATCCTCATAAATTCAAAATGGAGCCAATTAGTAAGTAATACACAGGATTTTGCAAGGCATATAGTTATATTAAAATATAATGAAATGACGTAAATATATTGCTTGTGGGATTATAAATGGAATATCATGCAATTATACAGTTCCATCTGGGCCTAGCACTAACAGAAGTTATTCTTAATTTTGAAAACTATGTATCATGTGCATCCAGTGAAATGTGAGTACCTTTATCTTGGTAGTAAAGTCCCATTCAATGATTTTTTTCAGAACAGCTTGCCTTAGGTTGCCTTAGGTGATAGCAGTTTAATGGAATAGTTAGACATTTTAACCATCTACTTGAACTTACAAATGAGAGACTTTAAATATCCCACATGGGATTTTGCTCTCTTTGCCCTCAGAATAAATTCATATTAATAGTGATTATAGTGATTACCATGCTAAGATGAGAGTAGGCAAGTCCACTAAAATAATTAACAGTCTACACCTGAAGGGTGAGATGGTAGTTGACTATTCTCAGTCTGCAACTTGAACATAGCACATACACAAATTTAATTTTATTAGTTGCCATTAAAATCAAGTCTTCAATTTCCACATTTCTAATAGAACAATCACAATTTTTATAGGTTGTTATCTATATCCTTTTTTATTGAAATTTCTCCATAATAAGCATTTTGTGCATATCTCAGACATCTGCCCAGTTGAGTTCCTCTCCTGGCTATCCTTCAAATTCCATCTTCTCAGCAAAACTTTCCATAAACCTTAGGTCAACAGTGCATTCCCCCATTCCCTTTAACCTACTCCTGTTTCACTCTTAATTACTACAATTGTCAGACCTTATATTTTCCTTTATGTCATCTTTATAATTTCTTTCACCTTACTAAAGTAGATTCTCAATATGATCAGGAGTGGTCTGTCCTATTCACTGATTTATGCTTAGTGCTGAAACACTATCTAGCACATACTGGACATTCAAATACATTTATTAAATCAATTGATGAGTAATTGAATCTGGAGTTGGTGTTTAGAGTTTATAATCCCTTCTTCAGAGATATGAGCTATCAATATTTCTTGATACATTTTAAATTGTGTGAAGTTTAACTTTGACCTGTATCACTGGTGCAAATTCTATTTGTAATTATAAAGGTTAGTCCCTCAGCTTGCTAATTAGAATGTCTGGAGAGATAAAATAAGGTTTAAAAAGTAGGAAACAAGTAAGGATTTTCATTCTTGCACTGCCTATCATTTTAACTTTTAATCTAATAGGTACATAATGGCATTGTACTGTGGTGTTTATTTCCTTTTTTATATTAACAGATATTTTCAAATGCTTATTTGTCATATTTACATTTAATATCATGTAGGTTTAAATATTTTGTCCATTTTAAAGTCTTATTTGCTATATTATTATTGTTATAATTTATGTGTATATAATTTATTTAAATTTGAACTCATTAATTCTATATACAAATAGAAGTACATATTTATATACATATATATGATCTGAAACTAGAAATGTGGCATATATTTACTTACAGTTGAATATGAAGATGTGTTGTTTTGGTGTTGTAGTATAAGCCTAATATTACGCTTTAAAAATTTTTTCCTATGAATTATACTGCAATACTAATTATATACTATATCTTATAAAACATTATAATAATTACTATGTGTCTTACCATTGGACATCAACTTTTTATACATTAAAATATATATAATGTTGTAATTTTGCTAATCTCTCTTATGAGTTCTGATAACTTATATATTGTTTTAATCACAATACAAAATAAGATAAAAAGAAACAAGGCTGAAAAAAAAAGGGCTAGGATAAGTAGAAAACAATACTAAGATGGAAATATATATCTAACCATATCAATGTTTATATTAACTATAAGTAGCCTAACAACCACATTTAAAAGAATATTGTTTTACAGATTGGGTTTTAAAAGATCACCAAACATTAAATATAAAGAAAAACATGATGGCAAATAAAAGGATGAGAAAATATAATATTAAACAAAATATGTGATCTGGCAATGTTTAAAAAGGTATTTGAAGGGTCTATATTAATATTACAATAACTGATATCAAAGCAAAAAATCTCATGAGGAATGAAGACCGTGATTTCCTTATTATAATGTTGTCAAGTAAGAGGACTTAGCCATGTGTTTTAGTCAGCTTTTACATGGCTGTGACCAAAATACCTGACAAGAACAATTAGAGGAGGAAAGGTTTATCTGGGGGCTCATATTTTCAGAGGTCTTAGTTCATATACATCTGGCTCTGTTCTTAAGGGCCTGAAATAAAGCAGAACATCATGGCTGTCACTTACCAGGGACCAAATATACACTCCAAGGCAACTCCCCATTGATCCACCACCTTCAGCCACACCCTACCTGCATGTAGTTAATGATTAGGTTAAGGATCTCATAACCCAAACATTTGCCTCTAAGCTTTCTTACATTGTCTGACACATAAGCTTTTGGGGGACACAACATATTTAAACCATAACATGATCTTAAATATATATGGAAATAACAAGTGAGCATTTATCTACTTACAACCATGTAGCAAAGCTCATAGAATTGTGAATTGCAAAAAATTAGACATATGCACAATTATAATCAAAGAGGATACTTCCTTTTTATCAATTATACTGCCAAACAATCAATAAGGACACTGGAGTGCCTTGTGTGACATGTTTATATCATTTGCTTTTCTGCTTTTCTCTTCATTGTAGTCACATTTTCCCCTAATTAATTGAACATTTGCCCTGTTGACAATAATTACTTCAACTTCCTTTTACAGATTCCTATTTACAGGTTTACACTGAAATATTTTTCTCCAGGTTTTATGGCATAACTTCCTGATTCTTTATAACTGGTATTTTTAATGGGTTGTAAACTTTTTAAATTTTGTATTGCCGATACTGAGATTTTGTTTCAATTTATTTAAATAGCATGTAATTCAAGTTAATTTGAAACTACAGGATTCTTTCCAATCTTGCTTATATACATTGTTTAGTGTAGATCTAGAGAAACTTGTAGGCTAAATTTAGCTGTCTTACTAAAGAGATAACTCTGGATTGCTTTACCTTACGCCCTGTGCTTTACAACATCATTCCATCTAACGTGTGGCAACACAAACTTAGCTCTCTAAGAACTCTGTAGTATAGGTTTAGAGTAATTATTTCCTTAGTATTAGGTACTATACCATCATGCTCAAATCAGTATTCACTACAGACTCTAGTACATCTCTCTATAGATTTGTGGGCTCTCTTTCTTTAATCTCCCACCTCTCTAATTATCAGCAAGCTAAACTGTAGCTCTTTCTTCTGAAAATACCTTCCAAAAAGTAAGTTCTTGGAATCATAGATTGTATCATCTTTTATTCCATTTTCTTCAGTTTTACAGGCCTCTGTTACCTATTTTTGAATACATGGTATTGATGGCTGAATATATTTTTCTTGCTTCTCTAGTTGTTTAGAGTAGAAGTATAAATCTATTACTTATTCTCCATCTTGGCCTGAATGAAAAATTCCCAATTTGTTCTCCTACACATTTTCATTATTGAACATAGCAAATTTTTTTTATCATCTAGAATTGATCGATTAAATTTTTATCATCTAGAATTGATAATATTTGAAATTAGATATGAATTTTGAAAGAACAGGTGAATAGCTTCTTATTATTGGGTATTATTTTTCCATAATATCCAGATATGTTCATGTATATTAATGTGATATAATATAACTGTTAAGTCTGTGATAAAGGTTTTGTCATGAATTTTACCATTGTTGATGTAGGAAACTAAAATACAATTTTGTTTGATTTTAAAACAAGGTGAAATAGGTTTAATTTGAAATGTCCTCAAAAACCATACAGTAAAGTATTGTTTGCCATCTTGTAGTGCTATTGGGGTGATGGTGCAACCTTTAGGAAGTGGGACCTAGTAGAAGGAAGTGAGGTCATTAGGGAGTGCCCTTAACCATGTATTGAGACTCTGGCCTCTCCATCTTTCTCTTTTTTGATTATTTCCTGGCTTCCATGAAGTGAGTAGCCACCTCTGGTGCACATTCTCCACTATGAGGTTAGCCTCACCACAGGCACAAAAGCAATGGTGTCAGCTGACCATGAACTGAAACCTATGAAATCATGAATCAAAATTAACTTATCTTCTTTATAAATTGTTTATCTCGGAAATTTTGTCCCAGTGATGGAACGTTAACACGCATGTGCAATTGGAAACATTGTTTCAGAAAAAATAACAGTATTTTATAAGCCACCAAATTTATGATGTTTTTATTACAGTAGCCTAAATATTCTCAAGGTATGCTCCTTGGTCTTTACCTAAATAACCAAAAAGCTAAGTCTGAAAAAAAAAAAAAAAAAAAAAAAAAGAAGGCTGCACAGGAATATTTGTAGTTTTATTCCCAATTGTAAAAGCTTGGAAACAACCAAGATTTCTTCAACAAGTGAAGAAAATAAATTGTATCTCCATACAATGGAATGTTATTCTATAATAAAAAGAATGAGTTATCAAGTCACAGAAAAACATAGATGAACTGAACCTTAAGTTCATATTGCTAAGTAAAAGAAATCTTCTGGGAAGGTTTTCTATTCTATGAGTCCCAACAAATGATATTCTAAAAAATGGAACATAATGGAGACAGTGTTAAAGTCACTGATGACCAGTAGTTAAGGGAGAGGTGGAAAGAAGAGGTAGAGCATAAGTGATTTTTAAGATTGTGAAACTACTCTTTATGTGATACTATAATAATGTCAAGGACTTGTCCATGCTTGTGGAAGGTCTATTCAATTTATCTCTCTCAAATATAAGCCTGCTTAGTTTCCTAGTTATAACCTCCATGCAGAGAATGAATGCATTTTTGCTACAGATTAGCAGTGTGAAAGTGGAATTAAAACTCATGAAGAAAACTCAAAAGGGAAACAAACTTAAGACCATGGTTAACTCTGGTGTAGGAGAGAGATGGGTTTCCAAAAAGCGGCAAAAAGAATGCTTCAAATACATTTATCTTCTATTTCTTATTGAGTACTCAGAGGAACATATTTTAAACATGCACATTTTACAGTATTTACTTAGTCATGCAAGATAGGCTACTGTTTTTTAATGAATGTCATTTTAATTTCTTCAGTTCAATTTATAGTGTAAAATTTATCTTTTCTCTTATTAATTAAACTCTACATGAAATATTTTAAAATATTAAATCTATTCTGTCATAGATTTTACAAATATTTTTTTTCAGTGTTGCTCAATTTTTTAACTTATATACTGGTGTTGCTACTCTAAGTTTTTTTTTTATGTGTTCTGAATTTTATCTATGAATAGAAATGATTTTTCATTCTACATTCATTATTTGCGAAATTTTATACCTCACTATTTTACCCAAATATTTGATTCTTGTAGTTGTTTATAAAATACAAGGGAGGACTTTCAACACACACACACACACACACACACACACACACAAACAGGCACAAACATGTCTCACTGGTTGGTAATTGTTTCAGTGGCATCAACTGCAATATAAAAGACATCCTTTCCTCATTAGCATTATCATAAACTGAAATCTTGAATACACACCAATTTTTGGAATTTCATTATTTAACTTTTACTTAATATTAGTTGTAATTCAAATTTCAAAAATTGTGCTCAGATTTATGGCATAGTTTACCATCTGTTAGAACTGGACAAATGTTTGTTTTTCAAAACACTTCCCCTATTATTTTGTTAGTTTTCAAAGCATTGTCATTTTAATTAGAAATATTCATTGCATAGTTTTGTGTGCTTGGAGTTTGATGGTTGTTCTTTCCAATCATTACTGAAAAGTCAAGCTCTAATGCTTGTGCCCCATTTTAGTCCCCAAGCTCAGGAGATCTAGGGTACAGCCAGGATTGCAGTGACCTATTCTAGTTTCTATCAAATTCAATGAGAATTACTTGAATTTTTATTAAATTACATATTTTTTAAATCTTTAAATAAACATTTAAATGAAAGGAACAATATTTAAAAACATTACCTCTTAGTGTACTTTGAACAGTTCTTGTAACATTTAATTTCAAAAATATTTTCAAACTTTTCCTCAGAGAAGTCTGAGCATGGTCCAAGGTCAATTCATGAAGACATCAATACCTAAAAATAAGTAGGATGAAATTATTCAGAGCTATGACAAGCTTATTTCAGGGTGGTCTCTAAATTCTAAAAGACATTCTAATTTAATAGTGTTATCTCAATATCCATCAAGCAAATGTGACATCACTTCAATGGGCTTTTCTGAATTTATGTTTAACTATTGGTTTTCTCTAAATATCTTCCTCTTAAAAAGTACTATTAATTTTATTTTTTTTTCCTAAAATACTGACAAAAATGTAGACATAAAAACAATGAAAATGAGTACCTGTATTTCTAAGCTTGGGTATATCTACATGAGGGATAGCTGTAATTCAACTCTATTCTTGAATATCTCCTGGGATGGATATTTCAAAATTCTCCCTTACTATCTCTTTTGTTTGTCTGGCAACTCAAGTTCTTATACTTTGGGAATTGGTAAGGGTAAAAAAAAAAGCTGAATTCATTCTATGACTAGAGTTGATTCCTTGGTAAAGCTATAGCTTATAGTTAGGTGAATTAGTTGCCAGAAAAATGACAGAGATGATCCAATCATAAGCTAAGAGCAAGTACAATGATGTAAGGAATTTAGTGGTTCTCTCTTTGAAGCAATAGAAAAATTACTTATACCTGCTGGTGTTGAAGATAATGCCACCTTAGTTTTCTACTCTAATTGCAGAAAGTCTGAGTCATATCATTTAAGTAAAATAAGGTTATGAATTTGAATCAGGTAAGTTATGTTAAGTATTCTGTAAACAAATAGTAGAAATAGACAAAAGGAACAATGTCAAAATAAAGTCATTGTTAAAAGTTAATTCTGCAGTCATTCAATTTATCTAGAAAACAAAAAAAATTGAAATGCATCTATACTGATCTGCGATCTATTTGGCAAAAGTTAAATGTTCTCAGAAGTAATTACCAATTTGTTTAATATGTGACATTTATATTCATGATAAATAAGAATACCAAATCAGTCACATGGATAAATACATATTCTGTGAGATTATATATATGTGTGTGCTTGTGTAATTCAGAACAAACCAAAGCAGAATATATACATCATGTATTTTAATTGTATAATCATGTAAATGTGATTAAAACAAAATAATTAGATGATATGTAAAGTTTAGAACTTGCCAGAGAAATTATGCACATTAAGAAAATAAAACCAAAATTATGAGGTTTAAAACAAGTGATGATAGCAGTGTTTATACTAAGAGCACATTTTGTTCTCTTTTTAGCCTTTTTTCATGTATTGTTAGATATATACAAAATGTATTTACATGAAGATATACATTTAAACACAGATACAGACAAATCTATGTCAAACTGTATTAGCCACAAATCATCATGGTAACAAAACAGTATTTCACACATGTTATCATCACAAAGCCACCTAGAATATACAGCAATGACATCATATGTTTAGCATTAGTATCATGATCATAAGCTCCTCCAGAATTTCCCTTCTCTATCAGTTGAGTTTGTACGTCCCCTGAGATCCTGTTGGGTTAACCAATAGTGACTGATGGGTTTGAGAAGAAGGAGGTCAAAGCTGACAGTCCCCTGCTTACCACTTTGTGAGCCCTTCACAAAAGGTCACTGCTTCTCCCAATGTGGCCAATGCTACATAACACTTTTTCCTTTGAGCCTCTAATCATCTTCTTTCCTTCTATCTTTTGACAAATATAATGATTCTAAATTCAAGTTCAAGCACTATTATGATTCTTCTATATACCATATACCATTTCAAAAACTCTTTGAAAGTTTCCAATTTGTGTATGCCACTTTTTTCCCACTGGACTCTGACTGACTCAATGAGATTAAGATGATCATTTCCAGGCTTTGAACAAATGCAAACAGTGAGAAAGACAAAATTTCTCATATAGAAAATATACCTGAATATGTACAAAAGCAGCTGCAAATGTGTCAGTTTATATAAATAGTAACTTTACCAGGAAGAAGAAGAGATGGGGAGAAGGAACATGATGTTAACTATCATTACAGTAATCATCTAATTAGAATATTCTCTAGATTTACCTGATTCTCAAGTTTTTTTTCACTATAATTTAGAATCCACTGAGAAAATTTTAAAAAGAGTCCCAGGCCTTCTCCATAAAGGTTTTGGTTTAGCAGAGGAGAAACAGTTCATGAAACTGAATTTAAATTAAACTGATTTAACTAAAATCATAAAACAGGTGATTTTACTGCAGGTATTTCAAGGACCAGAACTTGAAATACATATGTTGGCATAAATAAAAAGGCTGTGTTTCTTAAAAGCAAAAGAATGAATAAAAAAGTAAGAGATAAAAATAACAATGTAAACTTCATAACTACTATAAATGGCAATATTTTGCTAAAGAGCTGGTTGAGTACTTTTGCTAAACAATTACTGCCTTTTTTCACAGACTGACAAAAAAACATGGTTCCAGAATAGGTTTCTAAAGAAGGATTCATTTTTATTGACAAAATGCTTGTGATTTCAATTATGACTGACCTTCTTTCTACGATTATGAGAAGGAAATACTACTATCAAGACACTATGGATTTAAAGATGCACCTTAAATCTGTTTTCTGTGATTTTATCAAGTAAGATTTGGAGAAAAAAGTAATTTGAAGATTTGTCTTAAAATTAAGATTTGATGAAAATGTTAAGATTATATTAAAATTTTCCCAAATCTCTCACAATTGTGAATTTACAATAGTGATAATTTTAAAAATTATGAAAACATAATGTGATTAGATTTTTAACAGAATTTCTTTCTTTCTTTCTTTCAGAGGACTTCTAATATAATAAAAGAAAGTAAAGTGATTTTTTGGTTTCTCAAAATTATTTCCACAATTTTCAAAATATTTAAGAAATAGTACATCTGGCTAATATTCCTAAAAATCCAGTCTTCCCCTTACACCTTGACAAAGTTTGCTCTGTCAGTACACCACCCATGCTAATATTTATGTGATAGTTTTTTTCTACTAATGGCTTTTAAATCAATTCAATTTTCTTTCTTTTCAATTTTCTCCAAAGAATAATGTATTAAATCATTGATCTCATATTCTAGTGGTTCTAATAAGCCCTAAATATAAAATTATTTGTCAAATAAATGACTAATCAATATGACATGAAATAATTTTGCACGTCATCAATGTTACATGTATTATAGTTTGTCAGATGCTAATACATCAGCATACTGTTTTCAGATTGAGTTCTAACTTTGGAAAATTACTTTTACAACATTTTAAAGTGAGAAATAGTGAAATAAAACCCTTGACTAAATGTCACAGAGATGCATATCACAATTTTTCCTTCATATTGTGTTGATTTCAAAATTTATGTTTTAGAAAATGCATTAGAGTTGTCTGTCAAAGTCATGACTAATGAAAAACAAATCACAAAATGAAATATATATCAATACATACCAGGACTGGAACTCCCTTGTTATTGTCCACTCAAAGTATCTCAGTATGTGATTTGATATATTCTGTCACATCATATTTCTGTTCCATTTCATACATAATGTGACTGTGGAAAACACTGTTGAACACTTGTATTATTCCCTGATCAAATTCCCTTGTACATTTTGAAAATAAAGATTGCTCTTTATCTGCATATTTCTATTCAACTAAAATCACAAACTCCACACCAAAGTGTTTCAGAGAAACAACTCTTTTTATGGTCTTCTTTCCAGATAAATTATAAGCAGAACAGCAACTTTATTCATGAAATCTTCTAGATGTTACATGGAAAATATCCCTCTTATCTATCAAATAGAATTTTCTTTCAAGTTGAACAGCTCTATAAGACTTTACCCCAAATAGAATTTATTTGTTATTCATAGATTGATTGGTTTAGAATCTGTCTTTATTATTGTTATTATTAGTAGTAGCTAAAGAGTACTGAATGCTCATTGCATGTGAGCATGCACTAATATTTTACATTTCACTAGAACTTTATGGTTACCTATGATGTAGGTTTTATAAACACTATTTCCAATACCTCACAATTTGCATATGTTCAAAAGTATTTTAGTTATAAAGTTGAATTTGAATTCAGATCTCACAATATATTTTAGCAAAATAAGTTAGAAGTACAGATTTTGAATTATTTAAAAATTAAGTTGCATATTATATTAAAATGTTTTCTTTCCATGAAGAATTCAAAAGCATCTAAATAAAATGTTTATTTAGAATAGACCAAAATATAAAATTTATATTTTATATAATTATAATATATATTATAAATTTATATATAATATATACTATAAATTTATATTTTGTATAATTATAATATAATTATAATTTTATATAAATATTTATATATTTATATCTAAATATAAAAAAATTTTATTTAGATATTTAATGCTTCTAATATAGACATAATCTATCAGAACCATTTATCTAAAAAAGCCTTCAATTATCCACCAGCTTAAAACTGAATAGCTTTTTAGTTTCTTATCTGCTTACATTAATACTCATCCTTCCTCAAATAATTAATTACCATGCTCATCTTCAGCAGGAAGGCAAGAAACATAGCAAAAAATGTTTTTACAGATAATAACAGGAGTTTTTCTCCTTATCCAAATTGAATCAAATTTATCTTCAATCAACTTGGTTTCCTGAGCACACTTATCAACAATATGTTTGAAGTATGTACCACTTTGTCCATGCTCAGAATATAAATTTTTATTATAAACTTCAGGAAATTTATTTATGCCTCAAAAATAATCATTACATATAAGAGGTATTTCAGGTAAATTTTCTAAAAGTAAATAGAAATATATGAGTAAAGGACATCTAATGACATGTAATTTTGCAAATTAAGCTGAAAAGAGTCAAATCCTTGAAGTACCAGTTGCCAAATACTGAACAATTCCTGCCAGCACTTAGAAATTCTAATTTGGGAATATCTACAGACTGCACTACATTTCTTGCCAGCAAGAGGATTTAGCCAGAAGACTAGGCCATATTGTGAATTAAGTACATCCTCATTAGGGCCAGACTCTAGATGGAAATTTCTATTCAATTTTACACCTAATTACTGAAAATTTTTAGAAAAAAAATTTTTTTTGCTTATTTGGGCAAACATACTAGATCTGCTAACCAACATATATTTTATAGCCAAAATATATTTGAAAAATCAGTATCATAATTTCCATTTATATCTTCGCATGAAATATAAAATTAAAATATGGTGTATTCTATTGCTGAGATATTCAGTACAACAATAAACAGTTCTAGGGAGTGGGTAAAGCTCAGTGGTAGAGCACTTGTCTGGCATAAGGCCCTGTATTTGCTTCTCAGAACTGAAATAACAAACAAAAAATCTCCAAAAATCCTAGTAGACCAAAAAAATATGCAGTATACTTATTTAATAAAAATTTACAATAACTCTATGCCTGTGTTAAACTTTTTACCTGTATTTGTGATCATGCAATATATGTAATAGTCTTGACACTTAGAAACTACTAGTGAGCTCAGAATCAAATGTGCTTCCTAATTTCTGTAAAATATGTTCTGCTTCACATATAAAACAATCTACTAGTCAAATCCTACTTCTCAGCTGGGCGCGGTGGTGCATGCCTGTAATCCTAGCACTTGGGAGGCTGAGGCAGGAGGATTGCGAGTTCAAAGCCAGCCTCAGCAATGGCAAGGCACTTAGCAACTCAGTGAGACCCTGTCTCTAAATAAAACACAAAAAAAGGGCTGGGAATGTGACCCAGTGGTCGAGTGCCCCTGAGTTCAATCCCCGGTACCAAAAAAAAAAAAAAAAAAAAAAAAAAAAATCCTACTTCTCCACATAAATATCCTCTGACCTTATATTTTTAGGTTTTAGTATATATATTTTTGAATGACACAAATATTAGATGATTCATATTATTTGTAAAAGGAAAATCTATATTATAGCTATAAAATAAATTGTTAAAGACTACATATATAGAGTTTTCACCTATTTATTTATTTTTGTTTTGTTTACTCCATATCCAGGTATTTGTGGCTAAAGAGATTTTTATAATTTTGAAGTGATTGGGCAAATTTTTATCTTAACTTTAACTATTTTATGCCCTACTCTAACAAATATTATTTTTTAAAGATCATGTTAGAGACACAATATTTTAAGTTAATAATAACAATATCCAGAAAACAAGGGTGATTCCTGCTACGTTTTAAATAATGAATATTAAAACTACCTTAGATACTAATTCTTCTTTATCTAAATATGGAATATCATTATGAATAAAATCATAATGTTGACTAAGAACATTATATTGAAATGCTGAGAAAACACAATAGAGTATGTACCTCCTCCTCAGAATGCAAGGACAGAACTCTTTACATATACTACCATGGAAATTGACACAAGAGAAGTCTCCTCCTGGTGGGGTGAAACTTAGAAGTAGTTTTAAGTCACAGAGAGATATTGTCAGAAGGATGGATGTATCAATATGTTTAGGATAGTCTAATGAGGGACAAATAATAAAATTAACACATATAATCAGTTTTAGGAAACAAAAAGTCAACGGAATAAAATTAATTACGTCAAGATGAGGGTCCTTTTTATAATGGACTAAAAGCATGCTTTTAGTGAGGCTTGACTGTTGTAGTTTTCCCCTTAGAATAGATTGTGCACTGCTTCTGATATCACAAGGCTTTATGTAACCTGGCACTATAACTCCAAATGTTTTCTACCATTTCTTTCACAGCTTACCACATTCCATTCTTTGAATGCCCCAGCCCTGCTTCCTGGCCTATGGATTGTGGTTGTACACTGCCTAGAAACTTATGGCCCAAATCTTCATACTGTTAATGTTTTTTTGTTTTGTTTGTTTGTTTGTTTTGTTTTGTTTTTGTTTTTGTTACTCAGCTTTTTGCTTGAACTCCATGTCCCTTTAAAGTGGCTTCCTGGTTATCACATCCAAGTCCTAGAACTGCCCAGATCCAAGGACACACTATTATAGATTATATTAATGACTCCTACAACGCTCTAATGTGATCTTGTAAAAATTTTTTTCTTACTTTTTATAATTCATTTCTCCTATAAAATGTAGATGAACAGGGAAGTTGCCTGTTACACTAATATTTCAGTATCTCAAAAACACCTGATGTTTAGTAGGCAAAAATGTGCATCATTATCTATATTCATATTAGTCAATTTTTATCAAATGCTTCTGGAGAAACAAGCCATACCTAGATCTCAATGGATTACACATCAGAATTATTTCTTCTTTGTGTTTTATGTTCACTCTGTGTCAGTTGCAAAACCTTATTCTAGGACCACAGATGAAAGGGCTAGGCCAGATGGGTCACGCTATTATTGAGACTGAGAAAACAAGAATGGGAAGAGGATGAAATAACACAAAGTATGTCATGTATGCTTGCATTTTGTGGTCAAGGTTGACTTCAATGAGAACGTATTACAATGGTCAGAAATGTATAATCCTGGTAGCACCCTAGTAGAGACAGATTACAGTGATATATAACACATACTAGAGTATACTGCTCATGTCTGTCTGTACCTACAATAAAGACCAAATAACTATAAACAATAATGCAATATATCATAGCATTAGAATTGATAGAGAACAAGGACCATAAAAAGCCATAGAGCACATTATTTTACAGTTTTCAAAGCAACTACACTTGTGCCCCACTCTCATTAGTATAATTAACATGCTGAGCTAATTAGCATTGAAAACTTCTTCTAAATATATGTATTTCATGAATGTAGGATATTAATTTTAAGATAACACTGTTGTTTTATGTATCCTTAAGGAAGAGGAAAAACAATTAAATACACACAATATTAAGAAGCATTTAGCAAATAGGTCAAAATGAGATTAGTGCATGGATATTAAAATCAATAAAAGATGACAGTAAACATTTTAGATATTAATTATTCAAATTGAAGTTACTTTTCTGCAAACTATATGTCTTTCATTGACCTAATAAAGAAAAGATTAATGAAGCAAACTGACATATTATATAAACTAATGGGAGCACATTTAACCTACTTAATTTCACATTTCTATAGATAGTCACTTAATTTTGATTCATTAATGATTGTTACTATTTCTAAGAAAATATTTATTTGTCACTTGTGCTGTTGTTGGTCCTTCCATTTGAGCAAAACCCTGTGGAGCTATATAGTAACTGTTTTTCTTTTTTTAATCAGGATTGTCACTAACAAGCAATGTTTCTTTGGAAATGAAGACTGACCTGCCTGTGTCTCAGTTTTATATCCTGTGGAGTAACAGGACTGAAATAGAACTGAACTTTACAAGTGTGTTTCATAAGATGGGAATGTAAAGGAAGTAGGGATACAAATTCTCCTTTACCTCGCCTATGGATTTCCTATACATCTGCCTAGAAATTTATGGTACAAATCTTCATATTGTTAACTTTTTGGTTGTTATTTAAATTTTCACTTAAACTATGTCCTTTAAAGAGTCTTCCTGATCATCATGTTTAAGTCCTGGAGCTACCCAGTTCCAGGGACACACTGTTCTATATTGTCAGTGATGCCTACATTCTAAAATAATCTTTTTTTTTTTTCTAATTTCAATTTTTGACTTGTTTATAATTTGTTTTTCTTATAAAATATAAGCTTCATGCCTTTGTAACACTATCCACTATTGATGCCTGGAATTCACAAAGCAATAGTGCTACCTTATAAACATTGTTCTGAGACAGTGTTAACCTTGTCATTATACTTTATTGATAACAGGGTGATTAATGATTTCCACACAGTCAGTCTCCAGGAGACCCACAAGAACTGTCTACCAATGGCACAGGTCAAATGGCAATATTTGTCGTTTGACCAGAGATTATAGGAAGCTTGGGCTTATCCTCCATTTTCATGGTGTTTCTTGGTGATTCCATGGTGTTTCTTGCATAAAATAATATGTCTGACCCCCCAAAAGAAAGCTATTTGCGGTGCTCTGTGCAGAGGAAGAATGATAGGAGATTGCATTTGCCTTCTTTGAATTCATGTTGTGAGGCAGGATTTGAATGTGATTATGACTCTTCCTTTAGCACTGTTGATGTATGGTACCATTTTCAATATTCACATGTACAAATAATTAAATACACGTAAACAATGCTATGTATAAACAAAGTGATATATAAAGTTTCAGATGTTTAATAGAAGACATTTTTGTCCTGGTTGTCCTGGAAAGAACTGCTAAGTAACTTCATTTTCAGCTTGGGAATTTGAAAACTTTGCATTTTTACAGATATAAGTGAATGGTATGCTTGTAGTAAACTGCAAAGAAAGAAAGTCTGGGCATGGAAGAAATGGATACTATTGTTCTTTTTTCTTTTAATTTTTTTTTTTTTTTTTCTGCTAAAAGACTTTTTCCTCTCCAATGCCGACTGCAGTTCATATGGTGTTGTCCTAATGTTTACCTGGCTTATTTCAAAAGATCAAGACCTAATTGAATGTCTACTATTATGTACTTACCCGGCAGGAGACAGACCATGATCACAAAGATGGTTTTCACAGGTGAAGCACTCTGGATATGCTGACCCCTGACATTTCCCCAAATGTAGGAAACTCAACTGCATAATTTGTGGTAGTGGGAGACTGCATTGGCATTCTTGCCTTTTTTTTTTTTTTTTTTTTTTTTAATGTCTACTGTTATGAAGTTTATATTCTCAGACTGAGGAGGCACAAAATGATAGGATAAATAATTACATTTGATATTTTAGTACACAATTTGAAGAAATTAAATTGTGTAATATATTCAGGAGTGCCTAAATGAGGTTTGTGTATTTTAGCCAGGGAAAAGAAAAAGGCTCTTCTGAGGGTGTAGAATTTGACTTAAGAAAAGATAAAGGCAAAAATAAAACTGAAAGAATGGCAATGCAATATTGGTGAACTAGAAGAAAAATCATGTAAAAGCACGTTGAGGAAGTAGGCAGAGTCTTGAGTTAGGGAAAAGTAGTGAAGATTTATTTTAAGTAATATGATACATTTTGGAAAGGCCATAGGTAAGAATAATAGTCTAAATTAGATGTCCCTCCTAGAGATGTGGATTGTAGGTGAGCAAGAATGGAAACAAGAGAACCTGTTAGAAGCTTTCCTGATATCAATGATGCAAACAGTGAAGAGTTACTTAATTATGATGAATTATCAGAAAAGGTCATCTTTGAAAAGCATTTTCATTAAAAAATCATCAAAATAATACAGTATCACAATTTATTCTTTATATTGCAAAAGTTGATTTGTGTAGGATGTAGGGAAAGAGACACACAGTCAATGCTAATGGATAACCTTATTTTGTAAATTTTATTATAAGAACATGGTTATTCATTATTTCAATGTAAGAATAGCATTTCACTCAGCTTTGGTATTAAGAATAAATTTCATTTTACCATATAGTATTTCTATAGTTATATTATCATTCTTATTGATCAGAAATACAATATTTGCTTGGTTTATCTTGATATCTATAGGGGAATTATGACATTTTTAAATAACAATTTTGTGTTTTGTCCTTAATTTTAAAATATTGTTGCATACAAAATAATATAAATGTTCGAATGAAGTGGTTTTTTGTTTAAAAGCACATGAATAAAATATAATTTTTTTTAGGTTAGATTGAATTCGAATAAATTAATATCCAAATTTTGGTAGCAGTAGTCATAGTACTACTACAGAATATTGGCAGGGAATCATTTTTGAAGTGAGCATAGTAAGTAACCTATAAATAAATCTATTGTTCTTAGACTGATGTCTAATGAAAACATTAAGTTCTGTGAAAAATGTGAAAAGGAATGTTTCCATATTTTAAAGAAATCTAAGACATTTTCTTCAATGGATAAAATACTATAGGATTTGTGCCATTAGCATTTCTCTGACAAGTCAAAAACAGAACACAAACCAAACTAAAATGAAGATAAGCCTATTAATTTTCAAACACATAAAATTGTGTTTTGTGATATTCCAGACACTTCTAAATCTTTAGCACTAAGACATGAACACATGCTTTAAAACAGCAAATAGTGTGTTTTCATCAATCACAATTATAAACTTTACAAAAAATTACACCATCTAACTAGAATTTTAGTAGTGTTTGGAAATGAAATGTCATAGTTTCTGCTTAAACAGTGTTCAGGATGCTGGATTAATCTGGTAATTCTTGCAAATGTGTAATAAAAAAATGTCCATCCCAGCTTGAAAATTCATAACATATTTTGCTGCCTTTTTGCATGAGCTTTTCTTCTCTGCTCAGCCAGAATGTAAAGAGAGCCTGCCACTTCGCAAACAACCATTATCCAATTTCTGCAGCAAGCACAGTTGGGATGGTGATTCTTTATAGGTCAAATAACGCTTTCCAAGATATATTTATAGCGTTCTACTTTCCTGGAGAAATGCTGACATTGCAATACTGTGTTTAAATTGAGAGCTCAGATAACAGATGGGGTTGATAACATTAGTTCCAGGGTTTACATTTCACCTTTCTTCTTTCTAGTCCATTTTTGTGAATCATTCTATCTACCTACTTGCACAAATGTCATGTCTATCAATTTAAGGAAATATTTGTCCCCTATTTCTTTTCTCAACCTGGAACATGCACCTTACCTTGAGAGAAACAAAATGAAAATAAATTCTGTTGGAATATTTTTCTAAGCAAGCTGATAAAAATGCACACTGTTCCTGTGTGTGAGAATCCTTCAAGAATCCTGAAAAAATAATGCATGCAAACATATGCTCACATGAGTTCACACATACCAAACACTGACCATAATATACACACTGTAGCACAAATATTTCAGTAATACATGGAGCCCACTCAGGCCTAAAGGAATTCTGTTACTAACTCGAGTAGAAATAGCTTGGCTAAATACATTTGAGAATATATGCAGACCAGGCATTTGTAGTCTCTTTAGTTAATTTTCCTGAAGTAATATGCTATACTGCCATATGTGGTTTGCTGAAACAAAACAAATAATAATGACCTTTCTGTAATTCTCTGGATTTTAGCATCCTTTCAGGAGTCTCACTGTCCTGAGATATACCAGAAAACTGAAGCCAAATTCTTCCAGTAATTTTATATTTGGAAAAAAATATAAACATTTCTGAGGGCAAGTAAAGTCAATCTCCTGGTGCAAAATTTCATAAGACTGATGTAAATATAAAAATAAGATAGTTCTTGAAGAGAAAGTGAATGCTAAAGAAATGGAGAAATTTATAGTGATGAGTTCACCAACAGTCTTAAATCAATTTAAGTTGCATTATAAAAATTCACTAAATAATTTACTATAAAAATGTATAAGAGTAAATCATTATTATAGACATGATTACACATCAACATTCAAAATTCCTTTCTACATGGGCTGGGGTTGTGGCTCAGCGGCAGAGCACTCACCTTTGCACGTGTGCGGCCCAGGTTCGATCCTCAGCACCACGTAAACATAAATGCATTGCATTGTGTACAACTAAAGTAAATAAATAAATATTTTAAAAAATTCCTTTCTACATAGTCTGTAGGTTTAACAATAATATTTTTTATGACATGGAACAATAATTCAAACATATACAATTATGTTACAAATGTTAAAATTACATGGAATACCCTAAAAGGTATATTTTCACACTCCAATAATGCTGGCTTACATCATGAAAAATATATCAACAAAATCTTGTAGGATAGAGTAAGGACTATATATTAAGTTTTTAAGGGCTATATTTATTTATTCAGTAGTTCAATATTAAACTAATGTTCCAACACTTAATATTTAAGTATAGATTCATAACTAATAAAATAGTTTTTTATCTCCAAAGTTAACTAATTTTTTGTTAAGGTAATATTGTTTTCTATTTTACCCATTTTTAGAATGCACGCTTAAAGACAAAATTTCACTTTTGCATATACTGTATCAGAAGGGAATCATGTGGCTTCTGATAACACAGGTCTGAAAAAGTAAAGATTTAAAATATAATGTTTTTTAATTTCATGAAATAGGAAGAAATAAAAATATGGGTTGTACAGGGCAACAATTAAAGCACTTTTGTATCATCAAGAACACTATCTCTTTCTTCTCAGGTGTCCTTTCTCTATGCTTATTCACTCAGAGTCCCAAGATGGATTTGGAACTCCATTGATAATGTTAATATTGCAGGGAATAAGAAAACAAGGAAGGAGAAGACAATGAAAGAAAGGCATGTGTGATTTAAGTCAGCCATCATCAACTTCTAACTTCCTCTTTAAGAAATTTTATTGACGTTCCACTCAATAATTCATACTTGCATCCATAAGACAAAAGTTACTTGTGTGGCAGTCACTGCAAAGGAGAATGGAGAAAAGAGTTATAGCTGATCACTTTATGGCACTCAGGACAGGTATGATCTATTAATAGATATAGAAGCACTAATACTGAATGACCCACTGGCAATTTATAAACACAATAAAAATGGAAAGAAAATAAGTTCCATCTTTTGCCATGTATGTTTTGATAACTATGCTTTTATTAAATTGAAGAAATACAAATTCCTGCTTATAAATTTGTTTACCTACTTTTGGAATTATTTTTATTCCTATCATATATATATATATATATATATATATATATATATATATATACACATCCTCCCATTTACTAACCATAGCCTTCATTAAATGTCATCTGATGTCATATTTGCTGGATCTATTGAGCTGATCTAAATGATTTGTGTCTATTATTTTTATAAACACGAATCATTTCAGACCTTAGGATTAAAAAAGTTTTTACATAGAATAACATAATTTATTATATTATTTAATTAAATACTTACCTAGCACTTAATTACCACCTTTATATTTTAGGGTGATACAGTATTAAATTCTCATCCATAATATTAAAATGAGAATTATGTACAATTTAGTATATTCAACTTCATAATATTATAAATTTGACTTATTTTGCCTGTAAGCATAGCATCATTTTCTGTTCATAAAGATCTATGTTAAAACAAAACACAACATATATTAGAGAAGTAAACAGACTACACAGGAAAGAGATAAAAGAAATAAAAAATTGGATTCTTTCACAAACTAATTCTATTTCATTATCTTATTTAAAACTTTCTAAGTCTTTATAAAATTCAAGCTTAAAGTTCAATGAAGTACACTTATGCAAACAGAATAATAACTAAATTTCAAATGAAAACATTTTCAGTCATTGCATAGTATGAAAATTATCTAGAATATTCATTCACTGCTCAATGGAATTGAAATCTGTACTGTATTTCTTGGAAACAATTTGGCTTTTTCTTATAAAATTTAATTCATACAAAGTATTTTCATACCATTTGAATTTTTATACGTGCACTTAGTATATTGATGTCAAACTCCTTCTGCCATTGTTTCTTACCCCTTACCCCTTTCCCTCCCCTCCCCCCCTTTTTGCTATTTAACATTCCTTCATTCCTCTCATCCCCCTCCCTTGCCACTATAATTCAGTATCATCATAGCAAAGGAATTAATTGACCTTTGGTTTTCTGGGATTGGCTGACTTCGCTTAGCATTATTTTCTTCAACTCCATCCATTTACCTGCAAATGCCATGATTTTATTCTCTTTTAGTGCTGAGTAGTGTTCCTGTGCTCTTTATATGTAATATGAAAGGAATTGCACTCTAAGAGCATGTATAACAAATTAAATTAAATTAAAAAGTTTAATTCATACTTACTATATGATTCACTAGTTCAATTAAAGTCAAATAAAAACATAGTCACACAATAATTTATGTGCCAATATTCATAGAAACATTCATGAACCCCAGTGCTGCGGGGTTTTAGTCAAGATGGCAGAGTACAGGATGTGGCTTACCCAGCAGCTCCATAGCCTGAAACCAAGAAAGACCAACAGGAACATTCTCAGTAAGGTGAGTGAATTTTAAAAAGGTGACTTTACTGGGAATTAATACAGGATATTCAAAGCAGATTGGAACTCGGGAAGACAAATATAATAAAATAAGGGGTAAAATTTCCCATGCCACCACCACCACCCTACTGGTGCCAGCCAGAGCACTGCCCCTCTCAAGCAAAGTGGAGAGATAAGAAATTAAAAGAACCCACATATTTAGAAGGCCTGTGGTGTGTCTGGGTACACAGAGATAAGATATGAAAGACACTGCCAAACTAACCTGAAATGTTTGATGCACAATATCTTTGTGTGGGAAAAATAGAGATTCTAAAAAATAATAAGTGGAAATTCTTGAAATAATGAAATAAAAAAAACAAATTAATTATTCAATGTAATTATCACCAATTGACTAGATCACTTGGAAGATAAAGTTTCAGGCAATGAAGACAAATATATAATCTTAAAAATAAAGGTGGCTATAAAGAAAAGATGCTAAGAACCCATGAACAGAATTTCCAGGAAATATGGCTAACATTTAAAGACCAAATATAAGATTCATCAGGATACGTGAAACCTCTGAGAGACAAACCAAAGGAAAGCACTCTTTTCTTTCTTTTTTTTTTTTTTTTTTTTTTTTTTTGTGGTACCGGGGATTGAACTCAGGGGCACATCCCCAGCCCTTTTTTGTATTTTATTTAGAGACAGGGTCTCACTGAGTTGCTAAGTGCCTCGCCATTGCTGAGGCTGCTTTGAACTCACGATCCTCCTGTCTCAGCCTCCCAAAGTGCTGGGATTACAGGCGTGCGCCACCAAGCCCGGCGAAAGCACAATCTTTTAAATGAAATAGTATCAGAAAATTTCACAACCCTTAAGAAAGTAAAGGAAAATCAAATACAAGAAGTATACAGGACCCCAAATTAAAAAAAAAAAAAAAAAAAAAAAATTACAACAAACCCACACCAAGTCACATTATTATGAAAATACCTAACACAGAGAACTATAATAGAACTTTGAAGGCTGCCAGATAAAAACAACAGGTACATTTTGAGGTAAACTTATCAGGATCTCAGCTGATTTCTCAACCCAGACCCTAAAGGTTAAGATGTCTTAGAATAATATAACAAAGTTCTAAAAGAAAATGGCTGCCAACAAAGTAAATTACACCTGGCAAAATTAAGTTTCAGAGTTTACAATGAAACAAAAACTTCTATGATAAACAAAAGTTTAAAGAATGTACAACTAGAAAGCCTGCTTTACAAAACAAACTCAATAAAATATATTATGAAAAAATAAAAATTGAAAAACAGCAAAGGAAGGACCTACACTAGAAAAATAGTCAATCAAAGAGAAAATAATTTAAACTGAAAACTAGACATAAATCAAAATGATATGGAATAAAAATAATCTCTCAATAATGACATTGAATGTAAATATAAAATATTTATGCCTAAAACAATGGAGCACCTATGTACATCAAACAAGAATATCAAAATGAAGACTCTAATAGACCATAACAACACAATAATATCAGTGACTTTAAAACACCTCTTTCATCACTGAATAGATTTTCCAAACAAAAACTAAACTAGCAGTTATAGAACTAAAACATACAATTAACAATGCAGACTTAATAGACATATATAAACTATTTCATCCATCAACGGCTGAATAGACTTTCTTCTCAACAGTACATGGATCATTTCTAAAATACACCATATCTTAGTCCACAAAGCAACTATTAACAAATACAGATAGGGATAATCCCTTGCATTCTATCAGATAATAATGGATTAAAATTAGAAATGAATAATAAAATAAAATTTAGAAGGCACTCTAACACCTGGAGACTAAATAATCACTATTGAATAAACAATGTATAGCAGAATAAGTTAAGTATGATATAAAATAAATACTTAGATGTGAATGTTATAGCAACACATCCTATCAAAATATCTGGGACACTATGAAGGCAATGTCAAGAGGAAAGTCTGTAGCATTAAGATCATTCATTAAAAGAATAGAATGTCACTAAATAAATAACCTAATACTACATCCCAAGGCCCTAAAGGAAGAACAAGTCAACGACAAAAGCAGTAGAAGACAGGAAAAAATTAAAATCAAAGCCAAAATCAATTCATTTGAAGCAAAATCTCAAAAATATTAATGAAACAAAAAGTTGGTTCTTTGACAAAATATAATAAAATTGACTAACTCTTGACCAAGATAACCAAGAGAAAGAGAAGGAAAACTCAAATTAATAAAATTGGTGATGAGAAAGTAAATATCAGCACAGACTATGCTGAAATACAGAGGATAATCAAAAACTATTTTGAAATTTTATACTCTAATGAATAGAGATTTTTGAAGACATCAACAAATTTCTAGAGACATATGACCTACTCAAATTGAATGAGAAGGACATGGAAAATTTAAACTGATCAATTTCAAGCAATGAAATTGCAGAAACCATCAAAATCCTACCAACAAGAAAAGCCCTTGGACAAGACAGTTCCAAGCCGAGTCCTACCAAATCTTCAAAGAAGAACTGACACCAATCCTCCTCAAATTATTCCATGAAATAGAAATGTAGGGAACACTTCCAAACTCATTCTATGCAGCTAGTACCACCCTGATAAAAACAAACAAACAAATGGATGAAGACACATCAAAGAAAGAAAACTTCAGACTGATATTCTTGATGAATACAGATGAAGAAAATCTTAATGTAATATGGGCAAATTGCATATAAGAACATATTAAAAGGATAGTGCACCATGATCAAGTGGTTTTCACCTCAGGGATGAAAGGATGGTTCATCATAAGGAAATCAATAAATGCAATAAATGTAATTCACCACATCATCAGTAGACTTAAAGAAAAGAGTCATATCATTATCTCAATAGATTGAGAAAAAGCATTAGACAAAATACAGCATCAATTAATGTTCAATACACTGGAAAAACAAAAACTAGGGATAGTAGAAACATACCTCTACATTTTCAAAGCTAAGTATGCTAAACTCAAGATCAAAATTATTCTAAATGGAGAAAAAAAAATGAAAACATTACCTCTAAAAAACAGAAACAAGACAGGAATGTCCTCTTTCACCACTTCTGTTTAACATAGTTCTGGAAACTCTTGCCAGAGCAATTAAACAGAATAAAACATTAAAATGAATACAAATAGGAAAAGAAGAGCACAAACTATTCCTACTTGCTGATGACATAGTACTATGTTTAGAAGACCCTAAAAACTCCACTAGAAAATTCTTGTACTCATTAATGAATTCAGCAAGTAGTAGGATATAAAATTATAACACCCACAAAGAAATTCAGTTCCTATACATCAATAATGAATTAGCTGAAAAATACATTAAGAAAACTATCCCATTTATAACACGCTAAAAAAAAAATGGGAATCAATCTAAGAGGTGAAAGACCTATACAATGAACACTACAGAACACTAAAGAAAGAAATTGAAGAAGATCTTAGAAGATGGAAAGATTTCTCATGTTCTTGAATAGGCAGAATTAATATTGTCAAAATGGCCATAATACCAAAGTGCTATACAGATTTAGTGCAATTGCTATGAAAACACTAATTACAGTCTTCATAGAAATAGAAAAAGCAGTCATGAAATTTGGAAAAATTAGAGGCCCAGAATAGCCAAAGCAATAATTGGTGAGTAAAGTAAAGCAGGAGGCATCATGATACCAGGCATTAAATTATACTACAGAGCTACAGTAATTAAAACAGCATGGTATTGGCACCAAAACAAACATGAATACCAGTGCTACAGAATAGAAAACACAGAGACAAACCCATGTGAATACAGTTATCTCATACTAGACAAAGACACCATAAATATGCATTGAAGAAAAGAACCTCCTCAGCAAAAGATGCCTGAAAAAATAGAAATCCATATGTAGCAGAATGAAATTCGACTTCTCTCTCTCATTCTGTACAAAACTCTACTCAAAGTTGATCAAAGACCTAGGTATTAGACCAGAAATCTGCATCTCCTTGAAGAATATTTAGGTCTAACTCTAGATCATATTGCCTTAGGAACTGACTTCCTCAACAAGACTCCTAAAGCACAAAATGTAAAATCAGGAATCAATAAATGGGATGGTATCAAACTAAAAGTCTTCTTCACAGCAAAGGAACCAATCAAGAACGTGAAGAGAGAGCCTACAGAATTGGAGAAAATCTTTGACACCTACACCTCAGATACAGCATTAACCTCCAGGATATATATAGAACTCAAAAAGCTTAACAACGACCAAAAATAAATAAATAAACAAACAAATAAATAAATAAATAAAAATAAGAAAATAAAAGTCAATAAATGAGAAAAGAAAAAAAAAACTGAACAGAAACTTCACAGAAGTAATTGAATGGTAAACAAATATACAAAAAGTGTTCAACATCTCTAGAAATTGAACAAATGTAAATTAAAACTACACTGAGATTTCATCTCATCCATTCAGAATGGCAACAATAAAATATACTAGTAACAGTCAATGTTGGTAAAAATGTGGGGAAAGACATACACTCATTTCTCAGGTAGGACTGCAAATTGGTCCAATCACTATGGAAAGCAGTATAGAGATTCTTCAAAAACCTAGGAATGGAACCACCATTTTACCAAGTTATACCACTCTACCATATATATCAAATGGAGTTAATATCAGCATACTACAGTAAAGCAGCCATCGATGTTTATAGTAGTACAATTCACAATAGCTAAGCTATGTAACCAATGTAGGTGTCCTCCAATACATGAATGGAATAAAGAAAAAGTGGCATATATACACAACAGAGTATTACTCAAGCATAAAGAAGAATGTTTTTATGGCATTCACCAGCAAATGAATGGATCTAAAGACTATCATGCTAAGTGAAATAAGTTAATCCCAGAAAAACCACAGGTTAAATTTCTCTCTGTATCTGGATGCTAACACACAACAAGGTAGTGGGGAGAGTAGAAGTACATAGGATTAGACAAGGAGAATGACGGGAAGGGTATGTGGATAGAAAAGGAAAAGATAGTGGAATGAATCTGACATAATTTTCCTATGTCCATTCATGTGGAAAGCAACTCTCTTGTTGCTATGTTTCACTGAGAACTGCCTGTGAAATAGTGCAGGTCAAGATAGCCCAGTTGCTATTGTGACACCATCCCAAGGAAAGTATGCAAAGGCTCAGAGTTCTCAGTTGGGATCTTGAGTTCAGGCACCAACTCTCAGGGATAGAAAATTCTGAGCATAACAAGATAACCCTAATGTCTCACCAGTCCTGCAACCTTCAGATTGTCTGTTTGCTAAAACGTTCCCACAAATAAACTTTTGATGATGAAACCTATATAATAAATGTGCTGAGTTAGCTCTGGGTCACTGTTTCTCCTTCACAGGGCAGTGTCTCACCCGGCCCCGCCTTTTTCTCTCTTTGTGTGTCTGTTTGTCTTTTCTTCATTCCCCACACCCTTTGTTCTGCATCTCACTAATTAATGGCTGTGGCTGAGAGAGATGGGAGGAATGTGACACATATCTGTGTACACCACAGTGAATCCCCATATCATGTACAACCACAAGAATGGGATCCTGATTAGAATAAGATATACTCTATGTATGTATTATATGTCAAGATATATTATACTGTCATGTTTATCTAAAAAGGAACAACAACAACAAAAGAACCCCAGTCTTCGAAGATCTACAACTTGTGAATAGTTACAATATAATAGTGAATGGAAAGCAACAAAATGCTATGAATATATGCAATAACATGAATTAATATCAATAGCATCTTTCCAAATTGTGGAACCTAAACAAAACAAAATAATATATACTTGATTATTTCATTTACATGTAACTTTCAGGCAAAATGACAGTTAAAGATTAAAAAAACAGTTACAGAAAGCAGATCAGTGTTATTATTTGGTGCTAGGGAGAGCACAATAAGCACAAGAAAATGTTTGGGGATGGTGAAAATATATCTATACTTAATGGTATTTACACAAATGAATTTGTGGTATCATTGAAATGTGCACTTAAAGAGAATTAATTTTATTTTATGGAAATTAAACTTAATTAAAATTTTAAATTGTATCACATTTCTCCTTTCTCTTTCTTTTCCCTCTTCCTTTTCCTTTCTGAATAAATCAGTTAAAGTCATTAGGTAGGGATGAGTAAGGTAGACTTTTATAATTGTATGATGGTAAAACTGGATTCACATAATATTAAAAAAAAAAAAAAAAAAGGTAGTGAGAATTGCCATGACAGAGAGTGATGGACTGGCATAACTGGAACAAAGGATTACAATCTAGGTGGATAGAAGTTCTCCTCTGTAGATAGAGCATGTGAAGGGTGTACCAGTTTAATTAGGTTGAGTAAACACTGGAAAATCGCCTGACAGAGAACACAGAATCAAATCTCTAATATGCTTGCCAAAGATAGATGTAAATAAAGTCAACAAGAAATATCAAAGAAACATAGTTTAGGGATTTCATTCAAAATAGTTGGTCAAGTGTCAAGATCTTTACTATCAATAAATGATGTAAGATTAAAGTCATACAATCTAATGGATCATAACAATGAATTCAATGCAGAATGCTAGAATAGTTCATTTAGGTATGAAAACTTTTTTTTTTTTTTTTTAGAAATTTGGTGAAACTTAAATGGTAGGTGTATGAATTACACAGTCAGAATATATCAAAATCTAAAATTAGATATTTCTATTAGGCTATATAATGTATAATAATAATTATATAATAATGTATAATAATAATTATATAATAATTAATATTAATAATTAATAATAATATATAATAATTAATGAATTTTCTCACTAGTAAGTTCCAGAATTTTGAATATTAAAAATATATATATATTCATGAAAAAATATATATTATTCATTAAAATATATATATATTCATGTTCTCAGATATGGAAATAAAAATAAAAATAAAATATTGAAACATCATTTGGGTAATTTCCACTCAAATTGTTCAGATATTTTTTTAATTCTCTGTACTGCATTTATCTGTAAGTTTGAGATCCTTTCTAAATAAAATTTAACTATGTATTACCTAATTCTTATAGTTAACTTTAATAATTGAAAATATTCTCAGATATATTATTTGTATATTATTTATAGCTTAGAAAGAGTCTTGGATATTAAAAATTTTAGTGTACTGAAAATAACTAGATATTGATATTAAAATAAATAAATTCAAGTGTGCTTACAATACAAATGTGTAAAACGTTAATAATTAAATATTTTTCCTTTCTCTCTTGGTACTAGGGATTGAATTTAGGGCCACTCTCTACCTCAGCTACATCCCCATTCCTTACAAGTGTTTTGTTTGTTTGTTTCAGACAAAGTCTCTCTAAATTTTGGGGCTGGCCATGAACTTGTGATTTTCCTATCTCAACCTCCTGAGTGACTGGGATTACAGTCACATGTGGTCATGCTCATTTTTTTTTTTTTTTTAACCACTAGTGCTTGGGCTGACACAAAAGCATAATGCAAGCACTCCACCATTGACCTACACCCAACCTCCAGAACTATTTGAAATCATCATGTAATATGCAAGTCCATAGTTTGAGTTTTGCAACATGACCTATAACAACTTAAAGATAAAAGATTAAAACTTTGAAATTATTCCTTAATAATTAAAATTAATTTAATACCATTATTTAAGTCAATGACTTTATGCATATTACTTGCATTATGAGATTTTTTTGTTTTATATGTAGATTTGACTTTTGAGAGAATGTTAAAAATGATATATATTTTACAAATTTTTGTAAAGACATTCACATATTTACACAGAGTAAAATTTACTCTTTTAAGTATACAATTTAATAATTCA
This sequence comes from Tamias sibiricus, assembly GCA_025594165.1. NCBI lineage: Eukaryota > Metazoa > Chordata > Mammalia > Rodentia > Sciuridae > Tamias > Tamias sibiricus. The sequence continues at coordinate 65,042,677 of CM046659.1, forward strand.
GAAAACATGTGTATTTATGTATCTACCTCCAAAATAAAAATAATAGACTAGTTCCATCACAATACCAAAATTAATGTATTTTTTTCACTAGTAAGTTCCAGAATTTTGAATATTAAAATATATATATTCATGAATGTAGAGTTTTGATTTTCATGCAGACATTCAGTTTATCCTTAATAAATAATAGACTTCATCCCAAGTTTTAATGTTCTTTCTGTCCATTTCTTTCTTGCTCAGTGTTCTATGAGAATTCATGTGTAGGTAAGAGGGCACTAGGAACACTGAGCACAATCAAGATAACTCATTCAAGACTCCTTAAATAATTTACATGATTAAATTAACATTTAATAAACTTGTTAGTAACAAATTTCTCACTGCTTCTTTTGTGTTTTATTATTTTTGATGTAAATTTTCAGTAAATCATGAAAATTCTTTTGTTATTTTTGTAACTCCTGAACTTCATAGGAATATACATCTTTATTCATTGTCCAATAAGACATTTGTAAAAAAGTGGCATATAGTTTTAGTGGAATTTCTCACATATGTTATCTCTATCCCTTAAAAATAAAAAAGAGGGCTGGGGTTGTAGTTCAGTGGTAGAGTGCTTGCCTCACATGCATGAGGCCCTGGGTTCAATCCTCAGCACCACATAAAAATAAAAACAAATAAAGATATTTTTGTAAAGTTGAGTATTTACATTTAAAAATCTTTACCTCCTAGTTCATGAAAATATACAGTTCTACAAACAATGATTTTGTCATCTTCTGGAGATTTTTGAACTATTGTTGTTTTTCTACTGTGTGACAGAAGTAAAGGGCAGCACACACACATGAAGCTCTGCACCTCTTTATCTTAACACAACAGGACAATCAAGTGAGAAAAGAACATTCAAAACAATCAGCCCCCAAACAACTAATTCAGAACATTGGATAAAGAAAAACATGTATTATTAGTTCAATAAAATCTTACATAGCAATAAATATCTCAACGTTCAATAGATTTTATTTTTCTGAATTGATACTATTTCATTATCCAGAAATACTAACAGTGTTAGAATATTTTATGCAGCTAAGGGATTGCTATTAAATTGTCTTTCTTCCTGCTGCCCTGCATTTGCTCTTTATGCCTCTCTACTGTTCTTCAGAAGCATATTGAGTATTTAATCAAGGAGCTGGTAGATATAAAGTTATCTTAATATTTCCTACTGAGGATTAATTTAACTTTAAAAGAGATAACTAAATTATTTGCAAAATATGCTCAAAATCTCAAATTTTATACCATTGCATTAAAAAACATACTAGTGTCTTATGTCAAAAATATCTATTCTCTTTCTGTTTCTCTCTCTTTCTCTGTCTCTCCTACTTTACGTCCTCCCTCTTGACCTTAATCAGTTGGGTATGTGTCATTTATTGAGTATTTATTCACCAATACTATAATTTATGTCTTTTTTCCCCCTTTAGACAGTTCCATAGATTATGGAAACAAAGATAAAACACATTTCCTTTGCCTTGACATTTATGGAGTACTTGCTGAAAGCTTTTGTACAGAGATGTCTGCCTACTGATCTATTCTAAGTTTATATGCACTAAATGTGAAAGGCGGTATGGAATTCTTTTTTTCTCATGAAAAATAATCACAGAATTTTAGGAAACTTCTTAGAAGATAAATGTTCCTGGAAAAAAAACTAAACATTTTTAAGAATATTGAAAGAATGTATGATCATGATGGAGGTGATATGCTTTAAAACACATCATAAACATGCAATATTTTACTTTATTCTGCAAATATTTTCTCTTGGTTTTTGGTAAGAATATAAGAACCAGTGATTAGACAATAGATTGTTAATTTGATATTCAAGAGCTCAATCATTTTACATAAATTAATCTCCTTTTAATTTAAATTCCAAACCTCTTCTTTGTATATTTAATTGTACATTTAAAGATGTAGAAGTTATCTGAAGATAGTTTATATTAATTTTCATTGCAAGCATTTGCATATTTAAAAATAATGCTGTTTAAATATTCATAGAATACACATATAAGTACAAATCAAATGTGGATATGCCACATTTGATTGATGCCCACCATGTAGGAATTATTTATTGCTTGAACTCAATTAGCATTGCCAGATGATATTGCTATTTCTCAGGAGAAGAGCATAAGTCTACACACTAGTATTTACTCTAGAAACGTTAGATTTGTGGTTAAAAACATGTTGTATAAAATAGTATTTTATGTATGTTAGAATGTTAAAAGAATGATACATTCTTAAAATTCTGTCAAGTATTTACTGAAGGCTTTGCATTATAGAAGAGAGTGGACAGAATAATAAGTCATTTTTATTTTATCATGAGAAAATTAGATGAATCCTATAGGCAAGTGCTGTAATTAAAGTGTTATTTTATATTTTGAGAATAATTAGATATTTTAGGATGAATACATTTTATTCACTTTCACATATCTATAACATATCTGAAAAAGTGTTTTTATTTTTAAGTTTTGACATTTTCTTCCTTACTAAGAATGATGTAAACTCATTCAAAATCCCCCTGAATTTCTATTTTGTCCACAAAAATAGTGCCTGCTCTGTAAATAACTACTCAGAAAGCATGGTGGCATTTGTTGTACAGCAGACCTAGCAAATGACAATCACTTTGTATTTACATTTATTATATGAGAAATGATTATTCAAATGCAAACACATATTTAAAAAAAAAACAGTTATTGTGCTTATCAATTTGGTGTCACCATTTCTAGGAAGCCTCTTATCATCTGCACATACTACATTAGGCTTGCATCTATAAGAATATTCTTAGGTTTTAGATCACACAAAATGGCAACCTAAAATGGTGTTGACCTAGAAGACAGGGAGATGGGATTGTGCAGAAGACTGCATTATTAGACTTAAAGCTGAATCTAGAGAAATATTAGTTCACAATTTGCGAAAACAGGGAGAAAGGATATTTCTGCTTCAAGAACCAAAGCCTATCAGTGTGTGTATACACACACACACACACACACACACACACACACACACATATATACATAGTATCTATCTATCTATATATTTATATACATATGTGTGTATATATGCATATATATGTATACACACACACACACACACACACACACACACACACACACACACATTACTGGTTCTAAGTGATCTCCTGAAGTCTAGTAGAAAGCAAGAATAAGAAAGAAACTCTGTCATGTGGAGTTGAAGGTTAAAGTACACATATCTGGTGAAGGGGAAAGGAATAAGCAGGCAAGAAGCTGTTACAACATAGTCAGTTTTGCCAGTTGCTGTTTACATGCTATAAATATATGTGTGCCTCTTTTTGCTGCTAGCCAAAATTATAAATAAAATAAATATTAATATAAAATAAATATTAATAATTTTGTATGCATAGTACTTTTATTAGTGGCTACCCAACTGTGTGTGAATATTTGGAAGAGAAATAAGCATTTAAAATGACAGGTTTGATATGTAATTTGGTAGAGTACTGTCACCCTACTATGAAATTAGTTTCACTTATCCACTTACTGCCTAATAGTGTTTACTGCACTCTCTAATATTTGAGTGCTCACAAGCTACAAGTTTTGTAAGTAATTCATCAGGAGAAATACAAAGTATTATTATTGGAGAAACACTTAAACATAAATTGAGGAACAAAAATTTTAATTAGCAAAGGCAATATCAATCTTATGAACACCAAAATATTCATCATTAAATAAATGCAGGGAACTTATATGAAAAAACATTTACCCTAACACCAGCTTGAATGTGCTTTTTACTATACCCTTCACCATTCCACAAAAGTTATTTATATCTGTTTTCTCATGGAGCCAACATGAAGACTCAGGTCAATAAATGCTTTGCATCTTTTAAACATTTCTTTTAACTATCTGTAAATTTTAAGAACTAAATATTCGCAACATTATCTTTCAATTAAAAATACTATCATTAAGGTATTCATTATTACTTTTTCTTTCTTTAATGTTTTCTGTTATTTAAATCTTAAATGAAACAGTGGTAAATTTTACATATTATTGAATTACATAATCACATTATAATATTTTGTTTTATAATAAGCCAGCAATTTCTTGTATGTAATACATATGTATCTATAGTATTGACTTATATATGTATAAGTTACATATATATTATATAAATCATTAAAATTTGAATATAGCATATCAAATGCAAATTTAATATACATATGTATATATTTAGAGAAAATCTCAATCTTTCTATGTATATTATAAAACATGATTATTATCATAGTTATTTATTATTAGGAACATGTAAATAAACTTAATAATTTATGTATGGTCAATTTATTGTTTCTAAATCCTAAAAATTAATATCTTCCAGGTATTTAGATATGTAGCACATACCTCAGTGATCCCCCACAAAATGTCTTTATTTTACATATAGATCTTTATGATACACTTATTTGTACCTTCAATTATTTTACCTTCAAATTAAGTGCCCCAAATTTTTATAAATCAATTTTAGTGTGCTTAGATTTTATGTCTCTCTTCCCCAGAAAACAGTAATTTCCCCGATGGCAGAGACACACCTTTTTCTCTCCTTATTTACAATACCATCAAGGCCTAGCATATTACTTGAAATAGAATAATTATTCAAAATACATTAGCTGAATGAGATAGATAAATCCATAAAGAGATTCAGAAGTATGAGGTTCTCCTTAGCTAGTGGCATGCCCACTCTATAATTTAATGGTGATTACATTCCTAAATTGATATACATTTTATTAAATTAATTTGTTTCTAAATACATAATTAGTGGTATAGAAAAAAATGTGGAGTTATGGAGGAGAAATTGAATTGTCTTTTGTGAAAATTCACCATGCACCATCCATTTCAAAACAGTAGTACATCACATTCATTATATTTACCATAGTCAGGCAATCTGCTGCATGTTTTGTGCTCCTTATGTCCTGAAACACAGATTTACAAATCAGAAAACTGAGACCACAAGATAAGGGATTTTTACTTAGGTCATAGATTACCAATGAGTTAAGATTTTAATTCATGTTCATTTCTCTCTGAAAGTGTTTTTCTGCTGTACCTCACCAAAAGTCTACATGTGTTAGAAAAATATTTTTTTAGAGAATTATTTTTAAAAAATGTATGTGCTTGTCTTTCAAATGCTTTAAAACTATGTAATATGTAATTTTCAGGGTTATGTTTTTTCTTAATAAAAAATGAGAAGTAAACTTCTCGACATCATTAAATGTAGTGCTTCAATGCTAGCTATTAAAACAAATCTCATGCAATATAGAAGTTCTTGATTTTGTCCAATTTACCATATTTTGTAGCAACACTAAAATAATTTCTTATAGAAAAAGTAACTTGTGTTATCTTTATACCCACACTGCATTGCTCTATCAAATACCAAACTATTTTTTTTAAATATAATACATGATATCATTAAGTAGCTTTGTGATGAAAGCCGCTGACCCTTGGGGAGAAAACCATTCAAGTGTGAATAGAGTTTCACCTCAGCATTAAGTCATGTATGACATCAGCACGAAGATAGTGCAGTATCTTTTTAGGGCAAAATGGAAAGCATCTATTAATCCAGAATGGAATGAATGTTAATACTACCATTATATAGCAATCACTGAATTTTTTTTTCAGTGACCCATCATCAAAAAATTCCATAATGTTTCAATAATGATATTTTGATAGTGCTTCAAGCTCTTGCATATGCTTTGAACACCATTTCAAATTACACAATACATATTAGATGACAAGTGGATATTTTTGAGTGAAGACTGTGTGGTTGCATATGTGAAGTATAATGCCTAATCTAAGATAGATTTATTCACTCTGAGCACCTACCTTAGCCAGATATATTTATAGACGTTGAGAATGGAACTGTGATCAAAGAAGATATAAATCCTGCTCTCATCTGATTTACATTGATAGAGAACACAGTAGTATGTGCAATAGATGATAAATAAGATAAACTGGTAAAAATATTTAAAGTAGAACATATTAGATAACAATTGACTAGCCATGAATTGTATAGTGGGCTTTGCAAAAAAATGAGATGAAAGCAAAAATCAATTATTAATTATTTTTTCCCTCTTGCACTCTTAGATATAAACAACTGAGAGTATGATGCTTTAGAAATTGATACATTAGAAGGTGATGATGGATAGAGTAAGTGACAGTTACATTTCTAACTTCCTTCCAAATGGAAAATGTTACTTTAAAAAATCACAGTTATACCCAGCTTTTTTTTTTTTTTATGACACCTGAAGTGTGACAGTTTCTCATTTAACTTTCTTGCAGCCTGAATCATACATAAAATTCAGTCAACAACAGCATGTTAAGGAGTATTTCTGCAGCTCTAAAGCTCAATTCTTTGGAGTTTATTCAAAATATTTCATCTAACTGTGTTTTATATGGAAGCCCTTGAAACCTCAAGGGAAAGACGGATGAATTATTTTTTTCATTATTGATATTCAGGATTACAAATTCTTTTCATTGCCATTCTTAAGCAAATATTTTGTTTAAAAGTATTTTAATATGTGAGCCGGGCGCGGTGGCACATGCCTGTAATCCCAGCACTTTGGGAGGCTGAGGCAGGAGGATCGACGAGTTCAAAGCCAGCCTCAGCAATGGCGAGGCACTTAGCAACTCAGTGAGACCCTGTCTCTAATAAAAACACAAAAAAGGGCTGGGGATGTGGCCCAGTGGTCAAGTGCCCCTGAGTTCAATCCCCAGTACCACACACACACACACACACACACACACACACACACAAATGTGCCTTGCTGACTAATTACATTTCCCCCTTCCTTAACACCTTGCTTTATAAATCTTGACCCTTTCATTAGAGTTATTTTTATTGTAATTATCAGTTTTTGTTTCCCTGTATATATATTTAGTCAGAGTTTAAAGGATGAAGGAGCAAACTTGGGAAATTACAGCATTGTGTAAATCAAAACAGAATTGTTAAAATTAATTTGGAAATAATAAAAATACTTTGGTTCCAAAGGCTTTTAAAGGTTAGGTCATCCACCCCTTTTTAATTGTGGTTGAATCTCCACATATTTAGAGTTCACTAGATACACTGTCTAAATTCCTTTCTAAGGAAAGTTATATAGAACTTTTAAAATATGTAACCTTTACTTTGCTTTTGTTTTTTCTTCATAATGATCAAAATTCTTTGCAATTATGTATAAATGCATAATTTGGAATTTCAAAAGATTTTTAAAAGTCTTCTGAAACTAACCTTATTCATTCTCCCCTAGCTCCCTAAGCCCCTAAGTTTCAATCAAAAATTTGATAAGCCCTTTTTAGGGCTGTAGAACTTTAAAAAAAATTTATACTAATATATTGGTATTGGTTCTGAATTTCAGGAAGTAGAGTCAAAGGAGCAAGAATCTACGTTTTTATCTTGAAGCTTAAAGTGATTTTAGTTAATTATGGATCTACATGCTGACATGTAGAGGTAAAAGATTCTAAAACTAAAAAAAAGGAAATGGAACCGTACTTTCTACTTTAAGTTTACAGATTTAATTTGGAAGAAGTAATACTTTTATTTAATTTTAAATAAAGTTGTTTTTAACTGATATATTAAAGCCAAAAATGGTACATATTTATGGGATTTGATGTGATGTTTCAATATGTATATACCTTGTATTATGTTTAAATTAGGTAAAAATGTATCTATCTCCTCAAACATGTGTCATTTCTTAGTGACAAAACATTAAAAATCATATTTTTAGCTTTTTTTAATCTTTATATATGTAGTATATTTAAAGTGATTGCTGATGTATTTGATTTGTACCTACCCCAGATTTATTTGTTTATGCTTTATGACTATGTGCATCTTTCTCTGTGCTATTTAGCTTTTCCTGGTTAATTATTAATCATGATTTTAATGTTTCCTTTTTATTAGCATTTGGGTAAATGTTATCATGCCTTTAGTGGTATCTCTAGCAATTACAATTCTTCATTTTTTCTTTTATTCTGAGTTGTTATATATGACAGCAGAATGCATTACAATTCATATTACACATAAAGAGCACATTTTTACATATCTCTGGTTGCATACAAAATATATTCATACCATATGTGGCTTCATATATGCACTTAGGGTAATGATATCCATCTCATTCTACCACCTTCTTTTTTTACCCTCTTGCCCCTTCCATGCCCTTCCCTCCCCATTGGCCTTTCTAGTGTTCCTCTAATCCTCCTATGCTCCCTGTCCCAACCCCACTGTGAATCAGCCTCCTTATATCAGAGAAAACATTCAGCATTTGGACTTTTGACATTGGCTAACTTCACTCAGCATTATAGTCTCCAACTTCATCCATTTACCTGGGAATGCCATTATTTTATTCTCTTTTATTGTTGAGTAATATTCCATTGTGTATATATATCACATTTTCTTTATCCATTCATCTACTAAAAAGCATTTAGGTTAGTTCCATGGTCTAGCTATTGTGAGTTGTGCTGCTATAAACATTGATGTGGCTGTGTCCCTGTAGTATGCTGTTTTTAAGTCCTTTGGGTATAGACCAAGGAGTGGGATAGCTGGGTCATAAGGTGGTTCCATTCCCAGTTTTCCAAGGAATCTCCATACTGCTTTCCAGATTGTTCACACCATTTTGCAGTTCCACCAGCAATGTATGAGCGTGCCTTTGCTCCCACATCGTCTCCAAAATTTATTGTTGTTTGTGTTCTTAATAGCTGTCATTCTGGCTGGAGTGAAATGAAATCTTAGAGTGGTTTTGATTTGCCTTTGTCTAATTGCCAGAGATGTTGAACATTTTTTCATGTATTTGTTGTTAATTGTATATCTTCTTCCGATGGAGAAAAATTGAAAACATTCCCTTTGAAAACTGGAACAAGAGAGGGATGCCCTCTTTCACCACTTCTATTTAACATACTTCTTGAAACACTGGCCAAAACAATAAGACAGACAACAGAAATTAAAGGGATACAGATAGTTAAAGAAGAACTCAAATTAGCACTATTTGCTGACAATAAGATTCTATACTTAGAAGCCAAAAAAAATTCCACCAGAAAACTTCTAGAACTAGTAAATGAATTCATCAAAGTAGCAGGATACAAAATCAACACCCATAAATCAAAGGCATTTTCTACATATGAGTGACAATTCCTCTGAAAAAGAAATGAGGAAAACTACCCCATTTATAATAGCATCAATAAAATAAAATAAAATAAAATACTTGGGAATCAACTTAATGAAAGATGTGAATGACTTTTATAACAAAAACCACAGAACACAAAAGAAAAAAATTAAAGAGGACCTTAGAAGATGGAAAGATCTATCTTGTTCTTGGATTGGCAGAATTAATGTCATCCAAATGATCATAGTACCAAAAGCATTATACAGATTTAATGCAATTCCAATTAAATTCCCAATGACATTCCTTATAGAAATAGAAAAAGCAGTCATGAAATTCATCTGGAAAAATAAATAGCTTTGGCTATTTAGCTCCCAGGTCGGGGTGGGGAGGTGAACTGTGGACCTTCCCCAGGCCTGGCTTCAGCACAGATTGCTGAGGGCTCCTGCAGTGGCCTGATGGTCAGAAGACAGGGTCCTGTGGCAGAGCCTGAGCTTGGAGGGTGTCTGATGGTGGCAGGATGGACCTGAGCCCAGTCTGAGATTTGGTCCCACACAGGTTGGTGTGGGCAGAACTGGCAGAGTCTGGGCTCCTGCCCAATTATAATTCTTGATAAGAATGATTATAGCATCCTGGCTTACTGTTGTCTCAAGGTGCATCTTACCCCTCATACCTGTGAATGTGAATTAAGCTCTGCTAATTTATTGCCTTGTTAGCCACCATCTTTCAATCAATGATCAATTTGAAAAACAAAGGGATGTTAAACAAGGGCCTCATAAATTTTAATGCTTTTCATCCCTTCTTGCCTTTTGTGGTATTATTATCATGTATTTACAGTCTCCATATATTTATGCTCAACACATGATTTTTACTTTAAGCAGTCAATATTTATATTTACCACACATATGCTTTCATGACTCTCTTTTAATTATTGTTTCCTGTTTCTTTGAGCTGTAATCAAAAATCATTTTTCTTGCATGAGTAGAATCTTTTATGTCACTACAGTGAAAAATTCTAACATAAGTCTCTATTGTGAAAGTTTCGTACACATCTATTTGATCTGTAAGAGCTATTCTTTGTTGCTAAGCTTTCATCTACAGATCCTTGACAAAATTATCTTCACATATTCTGTCTGTGTGATTGTGGCGGTCAAGGTTAAATGGGAGAACACAAGAGAAAGACAATGAAATACAAGGTAAAATATGAAGAGAAAATTTTTGCATCTTAAAAAGTAACAAAGTGCCTTTTTAAGAACTGAAGAATCTACTTTACTCCAGAAAAGAAACTATCACTTAAGTTTAAAAAAAAAAACTCAAAAAATTAAAAATTTAACTAAAAAAAAATTTTTTGAAGTATAATCTCACAAGGGAAAAACATCTTTGGTTGATGGTTAACTTCTTTTTACCATATTTTGGTGCTTAATATCTGTCATTTTTTTTTTAGCCTTCACCCTTTTATTTATATGTCCTGCGGTGTGTGTATGTTGTTACAGATTATCTTTCAGTTCACTAATTCTCCTTCATGCTCTCTTTAATTGCTTTTTAACTCATTCTGCATTTCAGTCCTGGTATTTTTCAATTCTTATAGATTTGTTTGCTTCATTTTTATAGTATTTGGTTCTCTGCCTAAATTCTCTATCATGTACACTTCATCTTCTGGAGAATGTTTTGGACAAGAATTTTAAAATTACCATTTGATGTTTCCATTGCTTTTATCTTCCTTTGGTTGCTTTTAATGTTCAACCTTTATTTTTTCACCATTTTTAGTAATGTCCTGTGTTTTTACAGGCATGGTATTATATGTTGTAAGTTAATTATAGTTTATTAAAAAGTCCTGTTGATAATTTAGATCTCTGATTCGAGGTTTAATTTTTTGTCAGGATGTCAATCAGGCTAGAGGCTAAAGTAACCAAAGATCAAGTACCTTAAATTCTAATCACTAGCTGGAATCTTTGGAGATTGTTTTCAGGTTCCCTGAGGAAACCAATGTCTGTTGATACTAAATTCCCTTATAAACATTTGTGTATTTTTTGCATGTGCCCTACACACATCCTCTGGTGTAGTTAAAATCATCTCTAGATTGCTTGTATTACCTACTACAATGTAAGTGCTATGTAAAGACTTGTTTTATTGTATTGCTTAGAGAATAATGACAAGAAAAATCTTGCATGTGTTCATCTTAAAAGCAATTTTTTTTCCTAAATATTTTTGAACTCTGTTTGCTTGAACCACACATGTGAAACCCATGGACACAAGGGGTTGGCTGTAATTGTTATTTGTAATTGATCTTTGATTCTTGTGATGTATTTCTGATGTGCACTTGCTCTTAGTGTTTTCTCATCATTGTTTCAGGTAAAAATTAACAGTTTTACTGGCCTTTCCAATATCTATAAATGCTACTTTCATTTCTCAATTTGTCAAGGTTCATACATTTCTCATTTGTCAACCACTTAGGTGGGAAAAATGACACTGAAAGGGACTCACAATCTAGTTTTCCCTACTTTTCACAGTCTTGTCCCTGTAGCAATCTGATACTTTAAGCTTGCTATAAATATTTGCCTACATCAGTGACATTAGGAGTCATCTCAGAAATGTTGAGATGAATGCATTTTACTCCCATGCTAACAACAAAACAGACATTAGATAAATCCTACAGTAAGGATTTACTATCATTGGAGAAACTGCATCACAGAAAATGGTGAATTTGGGGAGAAATCTGAGCTTTTACTGACTTGTGTCAGATGCCAGCACATATGACATAAACCATAAAGTTTAATATTCTTACAAGAAAAATTGAAAATTTCCTTAGTGGGGTGTGAGATATGTCCAGTGACTTCATTGTAGTGTTTGCATTATGAATATGAGCACATGTTTAAACTTATCAAAGTATACAAAATAAGTATGAATAATTTTTTAAAGATAAAACTATTCAAGAAAAAGAAAAAAATTCTGAAGTTTTTAAGTGCAAGTTACAATGTGCTAGAGAAAATCCTGGTGTGTATTGTCCTAGGATGCCACTTGCAGGCTTTTCTATAAAGAACTCTATCTGGTTTCCCCAAAAATTGATCATTTGAGGAGAATTCAGAGAAAGCCCCATATCCTTATGTGGCGCTGGTTGGAGAAAGGAAAACCAGCCACTGCTGACATCTATGCAGAACTATGTTCCCTATTTCACTTGTGGAATAAATGATTCATTTTACTGGGGAAAAAGTCCACAGCAGCTGTTGGAAGACAAGAAAAACCAAGAAAGACATTGCTCATGCAGTTTTCTTGTAGTCCTTAAGTAATTTGTGTTTTAAGCTGCAGAGGGAACAGTTCCTCAATAGTAGCCTGAGGACACTGGTGCATATCCACTGCAGCTGTACAGAAGAAGGAGAGGGTAAAACAAACTCAAAAGTGTTACATCCAGGAAGTAGGGTCAGGAAAACTGGTGAAGGCTAGTTCTCATCTCTGATGCACAGGCCTAAGACAAAGACTTGAGGTGATTTGAGAACACTGGCACATCTCAGAAGGCCCCTGCGTTTCCCTCCTTTTCACATCACATTGGCAAGCCTCAAGACAAAATTAGCCATAAAAGAGAGTTGGGAGAACTGCAAGGGACACTTCTTAGGGAAACAGCACAAAGAGGTAACAGACAAAACAAAGTATTACTATGTAATTTGAAGTCTCTGATGACCATAGCAGCTACAGATTCATAACTCTAGTAACCATAGTAACAACAAACTGCACACTATCTGGCCCCTAAATAGATTAACACAAACCTTCACACTGAATTCTTAGGAGAAGAAATAGTGTATTTTTCTAAACATTAAAGAAAAAGTCTTTCAGTGCCTACTGTTTTGTACAAAATGCCAAACTTTCCAAAAACCAATTATAAAGCATGCCAAAGTCAAGAAAAACACAACCTGCACAGAAAAATCAATTATAAGAACTAGACATAAAGACGGCATAGTCACACTACCAGAATGAGAATTTTAAATAACTATGATGAGTAAAATAGCCCTCTTCAGAGGTTATCACTACAATGTGTCTTAGGTTTGAGATTAGTTTTCCCTCAATATTTTTTCTTATTGCTTTGATGTCTGTGCTTGAAAATTATAATTTATGAATGAGACTAAATATGGAGAAGCTGTTATCTTCAGTTTTATCTCTGAGAGTAGTATTGTTATAGCCTACAGTATAAAATAAAATACCTAAATACATACTCATATAAATAAATGATTAGATCAATAAATAAATGAGGGAAGACATAAATTTACTACAGAATTCCTGATTATATATGTAGGTACGGTGCCCTCTAGGATGTAGAACTTAACTCCCCTTTGCTTCAGAGTGGACTGGACTATGAATCAATTACAAATAACGATTATTTGCCACTGAGGATTTAGCTCAGTGGCAGAATATTTGCCTAGAATGCGCAAGGCCCAGGTTCAATTGACAGAGAAGGAAAGAAAGAGAGAAAAAAAATAAAAAAATAAGGAAAAAGAACAGTTTATGATGTAAAAAATATTAACTTGACAATGAAGATACCTAAAAATAATACTTTAACCCAATAATCAATATTATTATCACCAGTAATAAGTTTTGTTGGGTATCATGTACCAATTTATAATTCAATGAGAAGAGCACTTCACTTCTATATCATTTTCCCTCAATTATCTGTAACAGTTCAATCATGAAAAAAATGTTAGACAAACCTAATTTGAAAGTCATGCAATAAAATATGTGACCAGGAATAGGGGTGTATCTCAGTGGTAGAGCACTTGCTTAGCATGCACAAGGCCCTGGGTACAGTTCAACAGCAATAAAAGAAAAGAAAAATATAAGCAAACGAACAGCATGGCCAGAACTCTTCAAGTGTGCCAAGTTCATGGGACATAATAAGAGACTGAAAAACATTTACAGATCAGGGTAGAATAGGGAGATATGAAAAATATATGGATGTGATATCTAGACTTGAATCCTGGAGAAAAAAAAAAACTAAAAAAAACAAACAAACAAAAAACACATTAGTGAAAAAGAGGTGAAATCCAAATTAAGTTTGGAATTTAACAGTATTGAAAATAGTATCAGTTTCTTATTATTTTTGTGGAAATGTAAGAGGTTGCAATAGGAGAAATTGACTGAGTGCTCCATAGGACCTATCTGTTCAATCTTATAACCAGTTTCATGAATCTAAGTTTTAAAAAAATAAATAAGTAAAAGCATTGTCCAAATATTCTGATTATTTTTATGTAATAATTGATCTAAAAGACCTGAATCTCCATTGTTTAATGCAAAAGCCATTTACAGAAGGCTTTTAATGCTGGCCTAAGGAGTTTGAATTTTATGTTTATAAATACCACTGAAATTGGACATGATCAAAGCAGACTTTGAGAATATTTTCATTAGATTTTTGAATGAAAAGTTTAGAGGCCAAATATTGAGTTTTCAGGGGATCACCATTATTGTTACCTCTAAATATGAGTATTCATAAAGGGCTAGAAAATGGTGATGTGTCAGGAATGGAAAATAATTAAATGATAGGACAAGAAGAGGTGGGGAGTACTACTAGGACTTTGTGACATATTATAATATTCTTCTTAAGAAGAGTAATTTCACCTATTTTATCCCAATGGAACAAGAGAGAAATCATTACATATTTTTGCCTTAGTATATATAATTTGCATTCTATCTGAAGTAATTAGAACACTAATTAAAACATTAATCAAAACAAAACATTTAGCTATGGTTAAAAAACAAAAGTGTTCCTAGGACTAGAAAAAAGTATCATTATATCATACAAAATAGAGGTCAAGTACATTTGATTTATCGTTGTTGTTAATGGTGATAGTGATGTGCTTTTTTAAGAATACTTTTGTGGTAACAATCTTATTTTTTTTTCTTACTTTTATATAATATTGAAATTGCTAAATACAATCACATGTGATGCTCACTAATTGACTTGGAATATAATAAGAGCACAGATTTCAAAACAATCATTCCTTAAATGGCAACAAGAAATGTATGTGTGGTGAAAGCTGATCTCAAAAATAGTTGAAGAATGAATTAATGCTGAGAGGATTCCAAAATAGAAAAATATACTAAACAGAAGTAAAAATAATGTTCCCACCATTATAATTAGTTCAGGTTCCAAAGACATGAGTGCAATTAAAATGTCATTATAATGTGTAAGGAAAATAAAATTTGAATATATTTTCCCTCAAAAAGAATTGAGAATTGCAAGTAAAACAAGTTAAAGATAACAAGAAACTTCCATAAAATCATAATACCTATTTGAAGGTAATTTAGTAGTGTTTTTCTTCATTGTTATTATGTTATCTGAATGAACAATAGCAATAACCCTGCTTTGGTTAAGTGCCTGTTCATGAGTGCCTGTTCATGGCATATTTCCTGTTTATTTCACTTATAAACAGAAAATAATTGTATGTACAAGATGTTCTTGAGCATATTTCCCAAGATCATTTCCCCTTGTTTAATAAAGTATGCTGAATTTGAAGACAGTAGGTCAATTCCCTACATTTAAAAAAAAAAAAAATTATGCTTTCTTTCTTTTCAAAACTGAATTTCTTGAAAAAATGATCAATGACCTACTGTATTCCCATACCTGGGCAAAATGAGCTACATCTTCAAACATAAAATGCCTCTTGACATTTGCCAGTTCTGTTTTCTTAATGTGTTTGAAAGAGCTTTGAAAACATGCATGTGCCTGTTAATGCACAATAAAACAAACACTTTATTTTCAGAAAACTGAAGAGTGTGTAGTGGAAGTTTGGGATTTCAAAATTATTCTTTGATTTCCTGAATAAATGGAGACATTATCTTTGTTAAGCTACTAATTAGGTTATAATAGAGGCTACAATAATTGTCATAAAAAATATCATACAAAGGATATTTTATCTATTTAAGAAATAAATGATCAATACTGACATTTCATAATAGTCTTCTGAAAGTGAATTAATTAAATATCTTCCAGTAGTAGCTCTGTGAAACAATGGCCATACCTGGGTTATTTAGTTTAATGTCATATATATGTTTGAAGCGTGACTCCCTTTAAGACAAATAAAATATCTTTTCTCATAGGCCTTTAAGCACAACTGTTACAATAAATTTATAGATAGAATACAAAATGTCCTATTCATAGGACATTTGTGTGTGTGTGTGTGTGTGTGTGTGTGCGCGCGTGCGCGCATATGTGCATGTATATGTATGTTTGTATAATATCTGGTTATAAAGAAACACGAATAGATCCCTTTGTAAATAATGTTTTTTTAAAATGAAAATTGATTCATTTCCATATGGTGTAAACCCTATGTTAAACAGGAAAACCTTGAGTCTGTTTTCTGCTGCTATAAACTGGTAATAGCTTTTTGTTGCTATGACCAAACAAAGTCCTTGATATAAACAATTCGAAGAAGGAAAAGGTTATTTGGGCTCATGGTTTCAGGTTTTAGTCCATGGTTATCTGACTTGAATGCTTTGGACCTGAGATGTGGTAGAGCACCATGGTAGAAGGTTGTGGGAGAGAAAAGTTACTCAGTGCATGGCATCCATAAAAAGAGAGAGAGAGAGAGAGAGAGAGAGAGAGAGAGAGAGAGAGGGAGAAGGAGAGGGAGAAAAAGAAAGAAAGTGTGTGTGTCAGAGAGACAGAGAGAAAAAGAAAGGAAAGAAGAGGCCCATGACAAGATATTGTCCCCAGCCGGGCGTGGTGGCGCACGCCTGTAATCCCAGTACTTTGGGAGGCTGAGGCAGGAGGATCTCAAGTTCAAAGCCAGCCTCAGCAATGGCGAGGCACTTAGCAACTCAGTGAGACCCTGTCTCTAAATAAAATACAAGAAAGGGCCGGAGATGTGACCCAGTGATCGAGTGCCCCTGAGTTCAATCCCCGGTACCACACACACACACACACACAAAGATATTGTCCCCAAGGGCATGACCCCCAGTAAACTACCTTCTCTAACCATGCTCCACCTTCTTTTTCCATTACCTCCCAGCAGTCCATTCAGTTATCAATGGATTAATCCACTGATGAGATCAGAGTCCTCATTATCTCATCATTTCCCCAGATTTCACCTCAGAACCTTGCTGCATTGACATCAAGCCTTTAACACATGGGACTTTGCAGGATATTCCAGATCTAAACCATAATAACTGGGTAATTCACAAAAAATAAAATAAAAATTGAAATATATTTCTCACAGTTTGAGAACTAGGGAAGTTCAAGACAGTGCCACTGGCACCTTCTGTAGCTCGTACAGTCACAACCTATGTTCCAAAGATAACACTGTATTAGTAGTGTTGTCTCTTTACATAGTGGAAGGGCAGAAAGTGAAAAACAGTCCACTTGCTTTTTAATCTTACTCATAAGAGCTCTGACCTCCTAACTTAATCACCTCCTAACAGCCCACTTCTTAATACTATCATATTAGCAAGTGAGTCTCAAAAAATGAATGGAGGCACATTCAAACCACAGCAAAATATTAGGTGCATGATTTTACTTTTAGCTTTCTCTACTGAAAGCTAAAATGCTTTCAGAAAAGTAGAGAAAAATCCCATAAGGCAAATCAAAGATTAAAATGTAGTTATTAAAGTTAATTTTATCAAAATATCATCTAACATCTAATATATGAGATAAATTTTCTATGGCAATGATGACATATGAAAGGCAATGACTTTCTATTTAAAATTGCATTTGAATTTTGAATTATAATATAGGGTCTATGAAAGACATGCACCAACGAAGTCCATGGATTTATGGACAGTAAGGATTATCTCAGTCACTAACTTTGCTTGAAGGAACACTGAAAATGGCATTCGTTACTATTACATATATAATCTCATTTCTAAGTGATAACTTGCATTAGTCAATTTCAAACAATGTGGAAATATCGGGGAAAATTTACATCAAATTTAACACACAGTCTAACAATATGAACTAAGAATTGTATTTACATTATTCCCAAAATGAAGAGGAAAGAGAAAACAGCTATTTTCTATAATAAATAGTATGTGATATGTATCATAGAAGTGGGAAAGTAGGTTACTTTTGTTTATACTTATACATTTCTGTATAAATCATAATAAGCCAGATTCTGAACAAATATTTCCTGTAGTAAAGGAGGTCTGTGTAGAAATTTTATACTTTATTTTAATTGTGGAAAGAAAAAAAAAAAACAAATCTTGGTGTTTCCAAAAATATGAGTACTGGTTTCTTATATAATTGTAGATTACGCATACAGACACGTTATTTCTCAAAATTTATTGGAGAATTCATGAAATTTGAAATTATATTTATATTCATTCAAATACCTCTTTTACTTTATTTATGAGTCACTCTATTTTAAATACTGTCTTCCCCATATGGTCTTCAAAATTTCTTAAACACTAAATTTTTGATACTGATAATCAATGATTAGTTTATTGAAAGGATTGAATGAGAAACATATCTGTGTGTTTATGTAGGAACAAATAACCATTTTAAAGCTCAGTTTCTCAATATGTAAAACCAAGCTAAAAAATCTTTATTTGGTGTAATTGTTGTAATGATTTATTTTTAAATAAATTTTTTGTATATTTAAGATGAAAATTATAATATTTTGAGAGGCATACAGATAACAAAAACTATACTCAAGCAAATTAGCATATCCATTATCTCACATAGTTACTGATTTTATTTTCTTTTTATGTCAAGAGCACTTAAATCTGCTCATTTAGCATGAATTCCAAATATAATAGAATGTTATTATGTATCATCCTCAAGTTGTACATTAGATAACTAGACTGTTTATCCTTACATTACATTTATTCTTCTGACCTTCATGTTCATATTTAATCCCATATCCTCATCCCTGCCAACTACTGTTTTGTTTGCTGTCTCTTTTCTGCATATTTATTTTTTTTGTATATTTAATTTCACATGTAAGTGATAGCAGGCAGTATTTTTCTTTCTGTGTCTGTCTTCAGCTTCTTCAATGTTGTGATAAATTCAAAGATCTTATTCTTTTTTGATGTGAAAAGCTTGGGTGTTCAATCAACATTAGTTATTATTATTAATGGATTTGAATGTCTAGTAGCCTGCTTAGCGTAACATGTGCTTATTGAATGCTAAACTTTTATTATCCAATAAGATATGTTGTTATCTCAGAGATTTATAATGTAAATAAAACTCATTAAATATATGTAATTTCATGTAATTTTGGTAATATAATTTTAAAATATTTGAAACAAAGTTGTTTTGGCATTAATATGATAATATGGATAGCAACTCCAGGTATGGAATTTTATAATTATCAAAATAATAAAGAATTCATTTAATCAGAAGAAAAACAACAAAACCAGAGAGTAAGAAAGGCAACCAACATGAATTAAAAGAGGAAGAGAGAGAGGACCTTTACTTTATACAACTATTTTTCCTTATATATAATAAACATACAATTTTAAGAGTCATTTAAAATTTTTGTTGTGTTGTGACTTGCAGAAAACCCTTTGGAAAAGATAGTTCCATTCTGTGTTGAAAAATGTGGAACTGATAGAAAAGGCTTATTAAAGACTATAAATTAATCTGACATATTAGTGCTCATAAAAGCATTAACATCTATCTGCCCCACTCAAAATAATTCTAAATATTTTGCTATTAGACTGATATTATTATTAATGGATTTGAAAGTCTAGTAGCCTGCTTAGCATAATGTGTTTATTGAGTGCTAAACTCTCTTTATTATCCAATGAGATATATTACCTCAGAGATTTATAATGTAAATAATGAGCTCATTAAATATATGTAATTTCATGTAATTTTGGTAATATAATTTTAAAATTATTTGAAACAAAGTTGTTTTGGCATTAATATGATAATATGGATAGCAACTCCAGGTATGAATTTTATAATTATCAAAATAATAAAGAATTCATTTAATCAGAAGAAAAACAACAAAACCAGAGAGTAAGAAAGGCAACCAACATGAATTAAAAGAGGAAGAGAGAGAGGACCTTTACTTTATACAACTATTTTTCCTTATATATAATAAACATACAATTTTAAGAGTCATTTAAATTTTTGTTGTGTTGTGACTTGCAGAAAACCCTTTGGAAAAGATAGTTCCATTCTGTGTTGAAAAAATGTGGAACTGATAGAAAAGGCTTATTAAAGACTATAAATTAATCTGACATATTAGTGCTCATAAAAGCATTAACATCTATCTGCCCCACTCAAAATAATTCTAAATATTTTGCTATTAGACTGATATTATTATTAATGGATTTGAAAGTCTAGTAGCCTGCTTAGCATAATGTGTTTATTGAGTGCTAAACTCTCTTTATTATCCAATGAGATATATTACCTCAGAGATTTATAATGTAAATGAGCTCATTAAATATATGTAATTTCATGTAATTTTGGTAATATAATTTAAAATTATTTGAAACCAAAGTTGTTTTGGCGTTAATAGTATAAAAAATACACATTTTTTAAAAGATATTTGTTTCTGAGTTTTATTTTTTTTAAAGGAACACCATAAAAAAGACAGAGATATCTTTAAAGACACAAAGTCAATTAAAAATTTAATAGCTTTTCTATACACAAATAGCCCACTGAGAAATATCAGGAAAGCAATTCTGTTCACAAGTGTCTCAAAAAACAAATAAGACAAAACCTAGTAATAACTCTAAACAAGAAAAGAACCCTGAAGGACAAGTACACTACAAGGAAAAGCAAAAACAACAAGAAGAAGAAGAAAGAAAGAAAGCTACGTATGTTGGCATACCCCTGTAATCCCAGTGGCTCAGAATGCTGAGGCAGAAGGATAGCGAGTTCAAAGCCAGCCTCAGCAACAGTGGGGTGCAATCAATTCAGTGAGACCCAGTCTCTAAATAAAATAGAGGAAAGGGCTGGGGATGTGGTTCAGTAGTTGAGTGCCCCTGAGTTCAATTCCTGGCATCACCCCACAACCAAAAATAGACATAGAAGACAGCAGAAGATGGAAAGCTCTCCCTGTTTCATGTATACACTGAATCAATATTATTAAAATGGGTATATTACAAAAAGTGGTCTACAGATGGAATGCCATCCACATCAAAATGCCAATGACTGTTATAAAAAGTCATAAAATTTATATGAAAGAACAAAAGCCCTAAAATAGTCAAGTTATGTGTAAAAAGCACGTTGCTAGAGGCATAACAACACCCAAGCTTAAGTTATAATAAGTTATGGAACAGAGGAGGAGATGTGAAAGTACTTCGAATGAAATTGATCAAATTTTGTCACATGCATGTGCAACTATGACAACATGAAACTCATTCATTATTCTTACAATTGTTATGCACCATTAAATTTTTCAAAAAAATTATTAAATGTAAAAATAACAAGTAGAGAATGACACTAAAAACACTTTTTAAAAAGACAAGGGCATCTTTAATTATTTATTAAATTATTTAATTATTTATTAAAGCTAAAAATAAGGCTGCCTTAAAGTTTTTTCTAAGGTAAAAAAAATTTTATTAAAATATATATGCCACTTTAATAAATATTATTTTGATATCACATATAAAAAAAATAAAACTATTCACTCTTCCTTAACTTCTAGGATATGTGACAAAATTTCAAAAAGTACTGCCTGTTTCCCTTTATCTCTCAGTGATTTCCTCACCACATGAAGTCTTAGAGTGAAGATCTTTTTAATTTTTAATTTGCTCTATGATCTAAATTATTGTATACATTGGTAATGATTATGAAACCAAACTTTTACTTAAGCACTTGAAAATGAAAATTTTGATATCATTTAGTTTGTGTGCAAAATTGTATGTGTATGTGTATGTCAAAAATATTGGTGGGGAGTTGGGTGTGGTGGTCAATGCCTGTAATCCCAGCAACTTGGGAGGCTAAGGTAGGAGATCACTAGTTCAAAGCCAACCTCAGCAACTTGGGGAGGTCCTAAGCAATTTAGCAAGACCCTGGGGATATGGCTCAGTGGATAAGTGTTCCTGGGTTCAATCCCACAGTACCAAAAAAAAAAAAATTGGTGGGGAATTGGGAAATTGAGGGATTCTGAACTGACTTATGTGTCTTTGGTGTGCCTTCAGTGTGTTTTGAGACTTTTTTCATTGCCATCCATATTATCTAATGAAAAGATATTTTTCCACTTTTGAGGGGAATTGACACCCTACAATGAAAAGTATGTGAATTACTTATATGACTTCATTAAAGTTCTCTTTGTAATTTGTAGAAATTGTTAAAATTCTGACATTAAGTAAACTAAAAATCTGTATCAAGGTAATTAGTAATATAGTTTAGAATAGTATGTAATCAATACAGACACACAGAGAGACAATAGAGTGATTTGATACATACTTAATTGGCTTTTATTCAATAAGACAAAGTTATATCCTCAGTTTTTGTCATTTGGAATATTATCTTAAATATTACATAGAAATACAGTGTATGTGTTTAAATGTGATTGTATGTATGTGCTCATTATGCCTAGCATATTTGTTTCTATACAGATTGAAACAACAACAGTGAAATACAATTTTAAAAAATTTTATGCTTTTGGCAGACTACCACTGTTCTCGATTCAAATTAGTCTATTGCTTAAATTTTGATTGGAATAAAAGAGTATTATTTTTGTAAAAAATATTGTTATTTCTGATGTTTACAAACTTTCAGAACAAAATCAAAATCAGATGCAAATACACACTAATCACATTTTTATCAAAGGAACACCAAACTGTAATATATGAATTTCAAGCTATATACTAATATTCTAGTTGTTCATAAAATTCATGCACAATTTCTTTAGCATTTACATTATTAAGATATACTTTTATTGAATCAGGGATAATTAAATTTGCCTTCAATGATGAATTAAATCAAGGTAAGTTATTCACAAACACTACCAAAGGAGATAAAATTGCATCTTGAAGATGCTGCAATTAAAATTTTGAAAATTACTCTATTAGATTACTCAACTTATATCCATCATATTTTACTACATCTGAAACAATTTTTCACTATTGGGGGGGGGGGGGGGGGGGGGGGATTAATGTTTGCTTATATAAGTAACTCACTTATTAAAATTTTAAAAATGTGATTAATAAAATAGTGTGTCAAAATCATTGAATACCAATCTGAAATTCTGTGTAGAAGGCAAATATTTTTGCACATTATGAAATGCTGAAAGATGAAAATACTTTGCTCTAAATTTAGTTATAAGCTTTTCTGTTTTTCAATTTTCAAAGATTTGCTATACTTATTATTATATAATTAAATTCAACTTTCATATTAGTGGTCTCCAAGGAAACAGAATTTTATTGTATTAGTTTGTGAAATTGTGGATCCTTGGAGTGTGCAGAACCTCATAGGGTTGTCCAACAGGCTGAAGACTCAAGAAAGTTGCAGCTTGGTCTGAAGGTATTCTCTTGGAGAACCAGGAAGAGTCCATATTTTAGAAGTGGTCTGAATATAGTCTGCTGATGGAACCAGAAAGAATGATTATTACAACTGAAGTTTGAAGGCAATCTACAAGAAAACTCCTTCTTGGGAGAAACAAGTCTTCTGTTCTATAATTTATTGGATGAGGCCTAATTATTTATAAAGGGCAAACATTTTGTGTAAAGTTCACATAGGTAAATGTAAATCTCATCTAAAAAATATCTTCACAGAAGCAAACATAAACACTTTTAGTCAATATCTGGACATGAAGTCCACATAAGTTGATGCATAAAATTATCCATCACAATTCCACATTTTGTTAGCTTGACACCCTTGTAGCTATCACTATATGCTTGGTCATGGAAAATCATCTGCAGACAATCTACAACTAAGCATCTCTTGCCTTTGGTCCCCCTTCTCCATCTTCAAAGATATAAAAACTGGTCCTGATTATTTTCACATCCAATCTCTCTAACTCATACTCTGCCTCCCACTCTGTTTCTAAAACCTCATGGGATCAGATTGTGCATATCTCTAACACCAGAATGATCTCCTTTTTTTTTTTTTTTTTAAAGATCAATGGATTATCAAACTCAATTCTATCTGCCACCTTATTTCCCTTTTGAACTACAACCTTAAGTGTTATGGTTCAGAAATAATGTGTCCCCCCAAAGTTCATATGTGAGACAATGAATGCAGGAACACTCAGAGGCAAACTGATTAGGTTATTAGGTTATGAGATTTATAACATAATTGCGTGACCTAATCAATTGCCTAATCCACTGATATGAATTAAATGGGTAGTAAATCTAGGAAGCTAGGGTGTGGCTAGAGGAAGTGGTCACTGAACTTTATGTTTTGTCCCTGGCAAGTGGAGCTCTCTCTCTGCTTCCTTCTTGCCACATCCCTAGCTGCTTTCCTCTGCCTCAGCCTTGCCTTCTGCCTTGATATTCTGTTTCATGCTGGGTCCAGAGGAGTGGAGTTGTCCATCTGTGAACTGAGACCTCTGAAACCATGAGCCTAAAAAATAACCTTTTTAATCCTCTGTTTTTGTCAGGTCTTTTGGTCACAAGGATGAATAAGCTAATTGAAACAATATATTTAAACATTATGTAAATTAGGAAATGAGCATCTTTGCATCGACATTATTCTGCTTACTACAATTGAAAGAAATTTTTTCAAATTAATTCCAAAGAAAATATTTATTAAAAATTGAGACATAAAGAGTGCTGACTTAACATAGTCTTTAGAACCCTTGTGATGAGCACCAGCAATAGAAAAACTAAGTAGTTACCTTAAAAAAACAAACAACAACAACAACAAAAAAAAAAACTTAGCGATCTTTGGGCACAGAAGGTAGAAAAGGAAAGGAAGAAAAATAACACAGTATTGAAATCTTATAGCTATCCCTGTATGCTTGGTCATGAAGAATCATCTGGAGATGCCCTACAACTAAAGATATGTTATTAAGGTTTCTCAAGAGGAATGGTACTCCACTGGTTAATATTTGGAAGAAGACAGAATAAGCTTATATATAATAAAAATTAGATATGTTATTAGTCTAGATAATGTTACATATAAGCTTTCCATATAACAAATATACATGTAAGTATACATGTAAATAATGAATATAAATAACAAATATTATTAGTCTAGAAAAAAAGTATATATAAAGATTGATAGATAATTAAAACTTTATATATGTTTAAAAATATCTCTTTATGCCTTGCCTGAAGTTACCTAGACAAATTTTATAGAAGATAATAACATAACTGTGCTAAATCTGTAAGTTCTTTCTTTTAAATATGCAGATGGATCACTTGTGCTTAACGATGATTATAGTCTCACTAGAAAATTAATGAGAGGAATAACCAGAACATGTAATATGTAAGCAATACATGTAATGAAAAGGCAATAGTAATAGTTGTAAACAGCATCATGTTAAATCAGTTGATCAGAAACTCAGAAACATGGAGAATAAGTATGAGAAAGAATTGTTTCCTGGAAAGTGATTGATATGAGTTTACCTTTGAAAAATGTAGGCATGTGAGAATTATTGGTGCTGCCTCCTTTTCAACAAGCAAGAAATACATAAGGAGCCTTGATAATAAACCACTTTTGAACAACTTCAAAATCTCTAGGAAGATGGCCGACAGGAAGGAGGTGCTCTCTGGACACAGTTACTAAAAGACGCTTAGTGGGAAGTTTGAGCATGTTACTAGCAATTCTCTTACAGCTGAAAGGGAGCCGAAACATTCGTGCACCTCTGGACAGTGAAATACAACGTTCTCTGGACCACTACAAGCAGGGGCAGAGTGGGAACGGTCCACAGTCCGAAGCAGCCCTGTCTGAGCTGCAGGCGCAGCTGCCCGATATCATCTCCGCAAGGAGACAATCCACACAGCGGCTTAGAAATCAATCAGAGAGGAGGGATAGAAAGAAGCCTAGAGGCGTGGGCGGTGTCCACGTAGAGCTCTTTCGCACAGCTTGCCAAGCCGATCCCACACGCACTGGAGTGACACAAGGGTCTGCGGAGCTGCTGTTAAGCGGGAGGAGAGCACCACCATCTTTGAGGAGTACAGTGGATGACACAGACAAAGGGGAAAAGACAGAAAGGAAGGACAGCTGCAGACATCCAGGGAGCTGCCAACGCTCTGAAAACAGCACACACCTGGGTAAGGCTCGGGTAACCAGCAAGGGAGGGCGTACCTGAGGCCAGCGCAGCGGCCCCAAGAAGCTACAACTATGGATGGGTGTGGGGAAAGGGTGCCTTCTGGAGGGTCCCTTTCCCGGTGCCATTCATCTGCTGACACAAAACCTCCCTGAGCCTCTCTTCCGCTGGGCCATTCTGCCACTGGCCAAAGGTGCAGCCTTGATTCCACTGGCAGGATCGCTGTCTAGAAGCGATCCAATGTGGTTGGCTTAAACTGGAAAGGAAAAAAGAGGGGGGCTTCCCAGGGCCCGTTTTGTTTGAGACTTGGAGTTCGACTTTTTTTTGTTGTTGTTGGTTTACTTCTTTTGTTGGTTTTCTGGGTTTTGTTTGTTTGTTTGTTTGCTTTTTCTTTTTCTTTTTTTTTGGCTTTGTTTTGTTTTGCTTTTTTTTTTTTTTTTGCATTGATTGACAGTGTGTTTGTTTCTTTGCTTCTGCTCCTCTTTTCTTTCCTTCTTTTCTTCCTTCTCACTTTTGCATCTTTTCTTCTTCCTTCATCTTTCCTATTTACACCCTGCAAGTGCATACTAAACAGAGGCAAAAACAAGGTATACGCAGAACTTGGGAGTTCTAGAACGGGCACAAATGAACTGGATAGAAAAGCGTGTTATATATAGTTCACTCTCTATTTTCTTGACTCTTTCTCTCCTCTCTCTTACACCAGTTCCTACTCTTTTATCATTTTTTTTTTCTTTCCCATATTACTTTATTTCTTCTCTCAACAGCTGGTTTATATATAAATTGGTTAGGTTAGGTTTATATATAAATTGGTCTTTCCACCTAATTGTCTACTCCATTCTCTTTCCTCTCTCGTCTACTGATACTAAACCACTTCCACTAAACCACTTCCATAGAACTCTCTTTTCATACTTTCCAAGAAAGAACAATTCAAGACGCTTCCTTCTTCCTAAACATAACCACCTCTGTGTCCAATACTTGAAGCTATAAAACCCCATCAGAAGTGTACAGAGTAAATTGGAAACAATATCTGGGTTAACCAAATCTGTACATTGTGATCAAACTTGGATTGTCTGAATAGAAAGTGTTAGATTTTAAAGTGTAAAGGAATTATAAGGGGATCTGATAGCATTGTACTACAGGAACAACATAAGGCTTTAAGGTAAAACCGAAATAGTCAAGGTCCCAAAGTGCAGGAAGAAAAGACACATAAGCAACATGAAAAAACAAGGGAAGAAAGTGACACAAACAAATCAAGATACCTCATCAGTAGATTCCAGGGCAAGCACAGTTGGTCAAATGCCAGAGATGGAATTTAGAAATTACATATTCCAAAGGTTTACGGAACTTAAGAATGAACACAAAAATGAGATGAGGGAGCAAGTACAGGTGGCAAAAGATCATTTTGACAAAGAACTCCAAAAATAAATACAGGAAGTAAAAGATTACTTCAATTGGGAAACAGAGGCTCTAAAACAAACCAAACAGAAATTCCAGAAATGAAAGAAGCAATAAAACAAAATAAAAGTTCAATTGAAAGCATCTCCAACAGAGTAGACCACTTGGAAGAAAGAACCTCAGACAATGAAGACAAAA
The DNA here is from genome assembly GCA_025594165.1 of Tamias sibiricus. Lineage (NCBI taxonomy): Eukaryota > Metazoa > Chordata > Mammalia > Rodentia > Sciuridae > Tamias > Tamias sibiricus. The sequence goes on from CM046659.1 coordinate 65,070,507, forward strand.
TATACATCCTAGAGAAGAATTTAGACTATACAGCAAAACTCGTTGGAAATCAAGAACATAATATCCAAGAATTATGGGACAACATAAAAAGACCAAACTTAAGAGTGATTGGCGTAGAGGAAGGGGCAGAGTTTCAAGCCAAAGGAATGAGTAATTTATTTAACGAAATAATTACAGAAAAATTTTCAAACTTGAGGAATGATTGGGAAAACCAAGTTCAAGAGGCTTACTGAACACCAAACAAACAAAATCACAACAAATCCACACCAAGACACATTATAATGAAAATGCCTAATATACTGAGCAAGGAGAGAATACTAAAAGGCACAAGAGAAAGGAAGCAGATTACATATAGGGGGAAACCAATCAGACTATGTTCAGATTTTTCAACCCAGACCGTAAAAGCAAGAAGATCCTGGAATAGCATATTTCAAGCTCTGAAAGAAAAGGGATGTCAACCAAGAATCTTATATCCAGCAAAATTGAGCTTTAGATTCGAAGATGAAATAAAAACCTTCCACGACAAGCAAAAGTTAAAAGATTTCACAACTCGAAAGCCAGCACTTCTGAACATCCTGGGCAACATTTTTCATGAAGAAGAACAAGAGAAAAATAACAACGAAAATCAACAAAGGGAGATATTAAACTAAGGGAAATACCAACCAGAAGAGAAACCAAATCAAGCTAAAGACCATAATACAAATAAAAATGGATGGGAATAAAAATCACATCTCAATAATAACCCTGAATGTTAATGGCCTAAACTTGCCAATCAAAAGACACAGATTATCAGAATGGATTAAAAGAAACAACCCAACAATTTGCTGTCTCCAAGAAACACACCTCATAGAAAAAGACATCAACAGACTGAAAGTGAAAGGCTGGGAGAAGTCTTATCACGCACATGGCCTGCGGAAGCAAGCAGGGGTTTCTATTCTCATATCAAATAAGGTCGACTTCAAACCAAAACTAATCAAGAGGGACAAAGATGGATATTTCTTACGTAAGGGAACCATTCATCAACAGGATATAACAATCATAAATCTATATGCCCCAAATAATGGAGCACCTACATTCATCAAACAAACTCTTCTCAAGTTCAAGAGTAAAATAGACCACAACACAGTTATTCTAGGGGACTTCAACACACCTCTCTTACCAATGGATAGATCATCCAAACAAAAGCTAAACAAAGAAACTTTAAGCCTCCTTAAAACAATTAATAATTTAGACCTAACAGACATATATAGAATATTTCATCCCTCAGTAAACAAATACACTTTTTTCTCAGCAGCATATGGCTCCTTCTCCAGAATAGACCATATATTATGTCATAAGGAAACTCTCAGCAAATATAAAAAAATAGAGATACTACCCTGCATTCTATCAGACCATAAAAGGATGAAATTGGAACTCAACGATAAAATAAGGATTAAGAAAAACTCCTCCAACAACTGGAAGCTAAACAACATGCTACTGAATGAACAAGGGGTTGAAGAAGACATCAAAGAGGAGATTAAAAAATTCCTAGAGGTAAATGAGACCACAGATACATCATATAGAAATCTCTGCGACACTATGAAGGCAGTAGTAAGAGGAAAATTCATTGCACTGAGTTCATTCCTTATGAGGGAGGAAAAAAAAAAAAAAAAAAAAAAAACAACAAATAAATGACTTAACATCACACCTCAAAGCACTAGAAAAAGAAGAACAGACCAACACCAAGAGCAGGAGAAGACAGGAAATAATAAAAATCAGAGCAGAAATCAGTGAAATTGAGACTAAGGAAACCATTCAAAGATTTGACAAAACTAAAAGTTGGTTCTTTGAAAACATAAACAAAATTGACAGACCCATAGCGATGCTAACAAAAAGAAGAGGAGAAAAATTCAAATTACTAACATTCGTGATGAAAAAGGGAACATCACTACAAACACCTCAGATATATGAAGATAATTAGAAATTACTTTGAAAACTTGTATTCTAATGAAATAGAAAATATTGAAAACATTGACAGATTTCTAGAGTCGTATGATTTGCCTAAACTGGATGTGGAGGCTATACACAACTTAAACAGATCAATTACAAGCAAAGAAATAGAAGACATCATCAAAAAGCTACCAACAAGGAAAAGTCCAGGACCTGATGGGTTTACAGCTGAGTTCTATAAGACTTTCAAAGAAGAACTAATACCAATGCTCTTCAAACTATTTCAAGAAATAGAAAAAGAGGGAGCTCTTCCAGACTCTATGAGGCCAATATCACATTAATTCCAAAGCCAGGCAAAGACACATCCAAAAAAGAAAACTTCAGGCCCATATATTTAATGAACATAGATGCAAAAATCCTCAACAAAATCCTGGCAAATCAGGTACAAAAACATATCAAAAAGATAGCGCACCACGATCAAGTGGGGTTTATCCCAAGGATGCAAGGCTGGTTCAACATTTGGAAATCAATAAACATAATACATCAAATCAATAGACTTAAAGATAAAAAAATCATATGATCATCTCAATAGATGCAGAAAAAGCATTTGACAAAATACAACACCCCTTTATTTTCAAAACACTGGAAAAACTAGGAATATCAGGAACATATCTCAACATTATAAAATCTATTTATGCAAGTCTCCAAGCTAACATTATCCTTTTTTTAACTTTTTTAAAATATTTATTTATTTACTTTAGTTGTACACAATGCAATGCATTTATGTTTATGTGGTGCTGAGGATCGAACCCGGGCTGCACACGTGCGAGGCAAGCGCTCTGCTGCTGAGCCACAACCCCAGCCCCTAACATTATCTTATATGGAGAAAAATTGAAAGCATTCCCTCTAAAAACTGGAACAAGACAGGGATGCCCCCTTTCACCACTGCTATTTAACATAGAGCAATTAGACAGACGAAAGAAATTAAAGGGATCCAGATAGGAAAAGAAGAACTCAAATTAGCACTATGTGCTGATGACATGATAATCTACCTAGAAGACCCAAAAAGCTCTACCAGAAAACTTTTACAACTAGTAAATGAATTTGGCAAAGTTGCAGGATACAAAATCAATACCCATGAGTCAAAGTCATTTTTGTACATCAGCGACAAAGCCTCTGAAAGGGAAATGATGAAAACTACCCCATTTACAATAGCATAAAAAAAAGTAAAATACCTGGGAATCAACCTAAAGAAAGAGGTGAAAGACCTCTATAACGAAAATTATAGAACCCTAAAGAAAGAAATTATTGAAGAACGCAGAAGATGGAAAGACCTACCTTGCTCTTGGATAGGTAGAATTAATATTGTCAAAATGTCCATACTACCAAAAGCATTATACAGATTTAATGCAATTCCACTCTAAATCCCAATGTCATTCTTCAAAGAAATAGAAATAACAGTCATGAAATTCATCTGGAAAAATAAGAGACCCAGAATAGCCAAAGCAATCCTGAGCAAGAAAAGTGAAGCAGGTGGCATCACCATACCGGACTTTAAATTATACTATAGAGCAATAGTAACAAAAACAGCATGGTATTGGCACCAAAACAGACTGGTGGATCAATGGTACAGAATTAAGGACACAGAGACTAATACATATAATTTCAGCTATCTTATATTAGACAAAGGTGCCAAAAGTGTACAGTGGAGAAAGGATAGCCTCTTCAACAAATGGTGCTGGGAAAACTGGAAATCCATATGCAGCAAATCGAAATTAAACCCTTATCTCTCACCATCAACAAAACTCAATTCAAAGTGGATCAAGGACCTAGGAATTAGACCAGAGACAATACGCCTAACAGAAGAAAAAGTAAGCTCCAATTTCCAACATGTCGGATTAGGCCCCAAGTTCCTAAATAAGAATCCTGTAGAGCAAGAATTACTACCAAGAATTAATGAATGGGATAGATTTAAACTAAAAAGCTTCTTCTCAGCAAAAGAAACAATCAGTGAGGTGAATAGAGAGCCAACTAATTGGAACAAATATTTAATATGTGCACATCAGATAGAGCACTAATTTCTAGAATACATAAAGAACTCAAAAAACTTTTATACCAAAAAAACAAATAACCCAATCAATAAATGGGCTAAGGAATTGAGAAGACACCTCTCAGAAGAAGATACACGATTAATCAACAAATACATGAAAAAATGTTCAACATTGCTGGCAATTAGAGAAATGCAAATCAAAACTACTCTAAGATTTCATTTCACTCCAGTCAGAATGGCAGCTATCAAGAACACAAGCAACAATAAATGTTGGAGAGGATGTGGGGAAAAAGGCACACTCATTCATTGCTGGTGGGACTGCAAAATGGTGCAACCATTATGGAAAGCAGTATGGAGATATCTTGGAAAACTGGGAATGGAACCATCCTATGACCCAGCCATCCCACTCCTGGGTCTATTCCCAAAGGACTTAAACACAGCATATTACAGTGACACAGCTATCTCAATGTTTGTGGCTGCGCAATTCACAATAGCTAGGTTGTGGAACCAACCTAGATGTCCCTCAGTAAATGAGTGGATTAAGAAAATGTGTTATATATGCACAATGGAATTTTACTCAGCAATAAAAGAAAATAAAATAATGGCATTTACAGGTAAATGGATGACGTTGAAGACATAATGCTAAGTGAAGTTAGTCTCAAAAATCCAAGTACCAAATGTTTTCTCTGATATAAGGAGGCTGGTTCACAGTATTGTTGGATGGAGGTACATAGGAGGATTAGAGGAACACTAGAATGGTCAAAGGGGAGGGAGGGTAAGGGAGGGGAGTAAGGGGGAGGGAGGGGGAGAAAAGAAAAAAAATGTGGTTGAATGAGATGGATATCATCTTCTTCAATGCATGATTGAAGACCTGAATTGTACGAGTATACTTTGTATACAAACAGTTGTATGTAAAAAGATGCTATATACATGCACTATGAATTGTACATATTAAAAATTATAAAAATAAATATTTTAAAAAAATCTCTAGGCACTGTTCCCTTCTGATGCTATCAAATCAAATGTGATATGTCAACATTTATGATATCATTTTTTGTTTAAAATGTATTTCATACTTTAATTGTGAATTATTTAGCACTATTATGTAAGTTGCTATAATATAAAGTCACTTACCTTTCTTACTATTATTTCTTATTATCAATTTATAAATTAGGTACATAAAGAGTTTAGCAAGAACTAATAAGATAGATCAATTATAAATGTCTATATGTATATGTATTTGGACAATTGAATTTGAACTTTTTGCCATTACTAATGAAAAGAAGGGTAACTTGAACACTAGTGCTACAATATTGTAATCATTGACATGATAACTTGAGAGGTAATCTGTGAAGAGGAGGCATATGCAATGTGCATATGCCAAAGGCCCGATTTGTGTTCCAGGCAGGATGAAGAATCATGTCAAGAGATGAAGCCACTCAGAATCCCATCCAAAATTCAAATTTATAGATTATTTATTTCCAAAAACTTCCATTAATATTTTCAGGCTGTGGTTGACTGCAGGTAATTGACACAACAGAATGTGAAGCTGCAGATAAGGGGTTCCAATATGCATTGAGTTGTGGCATGCACAGTCTTTTTTTTTTTATTATTTTTAATTTTTCAATAAAGTTTTGGTGAACTAGAAAATCAACAATAGAGATAAAAGTTATAATTCTATGTTGTATAAAAATCTTTTGTTGTAACCTGATTTTTCTTATCATGCAGGCTGTGGAAATATATTGAATACATATATATTATGTCATATACATATTACATAAAATTATATATATATATGTATATATATATATATATATATATATATATATACTCCTTTAAAATGACTAATTAATTGTAATTTTTTTTTTTTGTTTTTTGTTGTGTTGATTTTACAGAGCTGGAGATAAAACCCAAGGCAATGCACATGCTAGGCAACAACTATACTAATAAACTATGCCCCTAGAACTGTCGTGTTTAATTAAAAGACAGATAATCTACAAGTTTATCTTGAGCATTTGTAGCAATTAGAGTGTACATATACAGTGTCATACATAATGGGTGCACGCCTGTAATCCCTGCGGCTCAGGAGGTTGAGGCAGGAGGATCACTAGTTCAAAGCCAGCCTCAGCAAAATTGAGGAGCTAAGTAATTCGATGAGACCTTGTCTCTAAATAAAATACAAAATAGGTATGGGAAGGTGGCTCAGTGGCCATGCGTCCCTGAGTTCAATCCCAGGTACACTACACCCCCCCCCCAAAAAAAAAAAAAGATGTACATTAACAGTTGGTGGAAATATAAAATGGTGCAATCACTTTGGAAAAAGTTTGTAGCTCCTCAATAAGTTAAAAAAAGTTATCATATGATGCAAAAATTCTAGCCTTGCACTCAAATTTTGAAAACATATTCATATGAAAACTGGTGACTGTTCTTGGCAGCATCATACATAATAGTCAAAAGAGTATAAACAACTCAAATGTCCATCAATTAAGAAAGAGATAAATAAAATGTATTTTAATACACTAGAATAGTATTTAAACTTAAAAATAAAAATAAATAAAGTGCTTATTCATGCTACTTCATAATTAAACCTTAAAATCATATATGCTAAACAAAAGAAACCAGATGCAAAGGCCCCATATTATGTGATTCCATTTATATCTAATGTCCATATTATTAATTTCTGTTATTGGTAATCTGGGACAAGAGAAACAGGAAGAGGAAGTAATTGTTAATTTTCATATTCCTTTTGGGAAGGAATTCTAAGGAATTCCACATTTAGATATTGAAGATGTGGTGATCGTTGCAGAAATATGTGAATATATTAAACTGAAATGTTTGTTTTAAAAGAATGAATTGTATGGTAATTTAATTATATTTCAATTAAAATGTTTCATTATAGTTGTAATTAAAATCTAAGATAGGGTCTAGTATAAAGTCAGTAAGACAAAATGGAATATTAGAAATAAATGTTGTACAGAGCCGGGGGCGCGGTGGCGCACGCCAGTAATCCTAGCACTTTGGGAGGCTGAGGCAGGAGGATCATGAGTTCAAAGCCAGCCTCAGCAATGGCGAGGCACTTAGAAACTCAGTGAAACCCTGTTTCTAAATAAAATTACAAAAAAGGGCTGGGGATGTGGCCCAGTGGTCGAGTGCCCCTGAGTTCAATTCCCGGTACCACAAAAAAAAAGAAAGAAATGTTGTATAGTCTCACCAAGTATTTAAATTATTCATGATACTTTCTGAATTAATGTTGTTGAGTTTTATAAAAGTGCATCCTTTCTTAGTTATGAATGTTGGAATAATTAATAAAAATTTGATGGAATCTTACAATGTTTTTGCATACCTGACAAAAACTCTAGTAACCAACTTCAAGGAAAAAAAGCCTAAATAATCCAAAACATCCTAAATGACTATTTAAACTGATTTAAGATGAATGAACAATGTGCTAATATTTAATTATATATTTGATATCTGTGTAATTAAAAAATTTTGAAAATCAAAATGTTGAGCAAGAGATATTGGGAAAACAAGAAGTTTTGAGGCCATAGGTAGTGGTTCTAATTTTAATTTTATTTGAAATTTGAGATTTTGGACAAAAACAGCCGTGTTCATTTACACAGTTTAATTTGATGATGAAAATTTTTAAAAATCTAATATTCTGTACTTTGGCTGTATGCCAAAAGGATAACTAACAGGCAATGGATAAAGAACATTTCAGAACTTGAGATAATATACTTGGAAAATCCTTTTAACTGTATGACTTAAAAACAGTTTCCAACTTGTTTGGTGAAAAAACAATCTCAAAATATATCATATTAAGTAGTAGGACAAAACTATTTCTTAAGTATGTAAAACAGTTCAAAAGTCATGAAAGTAAAAAAAGACACTATCACAGATTGCAAGAGAATAGGAGATAAAGCAACAAAATATGGTGCAGACTCTGGTTTTACCTTCATAATTAAAAAAAAAAAAAAAAATCAACCAAAAAGAAACAAAAAAGCTAAACTTGTAGTTTTTTCATTTCAACCGGATTTTTTTTTTTTTTTTAATCTGGGAAAGAATCTACCTGGTCTCTATATTTTGTTTCATTATTATCTATGACTTTCCTCATTTTAAGTAAATCTCCTGAATACTGTTGCTAAATCAGGTGGTGTTACTTTGTCAAGTTTATTCATCCACTTCAAAATAATTTTGTTTATTTTAGGCCTTTTGCAGTTCCATAGACTTACACAATTTCCTTGTCAGTATTTATCCCAATAAAAATACTGAAGGGATTTTGAGATTGCAGTGAATTTAGAGATTAATTTGTGAGAACTGATACTCTCCATTAAGTGATTCTTCCAATCCCTGAATATAGTGTGTCTGTTTTTATTTTGTTCTCTTATAATTTTCCTCAGAAACGCTTTATAGTTTTCAATGTCTTTAATAACTTATTGCAATAATGTAAGCAAGAGCTTAAAAGTAAACAGAACTCCAGTTGTCTCTGTTCCATTTTTTTTACCTAAGTAGATCAGCACTTTGGTACATACATATACCAGTGGAGGTCATTATGTTGTTGGAAGATGCCCTCCACAAAGAATCCTGTGTTCCTATGGGTTTAAGGGCTGAGAGCAGGGAAAGGAGAAGCACTAAGAGCAGAAGGTTTGTATAGAAACTGAGTAAAAAAAACAAAAATGTCCTGGAGATGGAAAGAAGGCAAGAAGCTGACTGTGCACAAAGCCTGGTGTAAGGAGATCAGCTGGGTGTAAAGCCTTTGTAATTGCATGTGATTAGTCCTGAAAACTCCCACAAAGTTTCACGTCTAATCACCTGATTCTTCATATATTTTTATCCCTAAGTATTTTATGCGGAAGGATGAAAATTAAAGAGTATTTCAATGTTTTTTATTGGTTGCTGGTATGTTAAATTCCAATTTTTGTACATTTTCTTTTTGTGTGCAGTTGGAAAGGATGCATATATCTTAAATGATATGCAATATATACTTAAATTTCACTTATATTTTTAAAAATATTATGGCCTTTTGTTATATGAATTCAATAAGTCAGCAGTCTCTTTATTATTACTTGAATGACAGAACAATTATTTTTTTTAAATAATTAGTTTTTTGTCAATGGACCTTTATTTTATTTATTTATATGTGGTGCTGAGATTCAAACTCAGGGCATCACACATGCCAGGCAAGCACTCTTCCTCTGAGCCACAATCCCAGCCCCCAGAAAAATTCTTAGTAATTATTTCTTCAAGTTTACTCTTTCTAATTTTTTTTTCATTTTGAAATATTATATAGATATTAACACTCCTTACTGTATGCTAATCTTTTTATATTTTCTATTTCGTTAATCTGTTTCAAATTGCTTAATGAAACTCCAAGACCAATAATTTTAAATAAGTATAAACATTTCCCAAAAGGGATAGGAATAAAATATTAGAAATATAAACATACCATTTGAATATATTTTATGCAAACTAAAATCACAACTAAGAAAATATCCATGAGGCAAAAAGGCATTGAAAAAACTTACTGAGTTTTAAATTGAGTGAAAACTATCCTAATAACTTAATACCTAGTCATTATCAAATTAATGCAAAACAAAAAGGGCTTTCTATGTTTATCTTCCTTGGTTCTTTAGAATAAATGGTATTATTGATCACTTCTTTCTACACAAAATTTTATTTGATTTAGCATCTTTGGCATCACTTGTTTTTTCTTGTCAGTTAATCCAGAAATTTGATTCACTTTAAATACTTAATTATTCATACTAACCTTAAATATTTGAAGTTCCTAGTGTTCTCTTCCAGTTTACTCTCATTTATTTTTAAAAAATTCTGGATCAATATATTTTATACATGTTTGAGTTCAAGTAACTAAAACCAAAAATAAAAAAAAAAAAAACAAATTTTGTTTATATCAGAAAGAAATCAAAATCATAATAAATCTTGGAGTAGTTTTTCAATGTGCTGGTTGCAACACCTACAAAAGATAATTTGGGAATGTTATTGGAAGAGCCTCCCTTTCTTATCGCTGCAATTTTTCCCAAACACTAAATTTTATTCCCCCCTATACTAATAACTATAGATTGTCATCAACCTTGACTAGTATCTCAAAAGTTCTAGGTGGGTTGACGACACACTATATCCCAAAGAAGTCAAAGCCTCTATTTAGGTTACTCATTTGGGCCATGATTATTGCAATTGTGTATTTACCACTATTGCCAGGGGAAAAAAAAAAATCATGTCCTAGGGATTCTCATGGGTTTCATACTTAAATTTTCTTGCACCCATAATGTAGCAGCAATTCCAGCTTCTCATGGTAATCAGAGCCAATGATCCTGGCAAGTAAAGTAACTGCTTGCCTGCTGTTCCACATATGGAGCCCAAACTGATTGAATGGTTGTAATAACCACATCTGCCTGTGCCCCCTAGTAGAAGCATTTTCCCATCACTAGTGCCAGTATCACAGTCCTCCGATCCAGAAGAGCCTTAGGGTTCATAGCTTTGAAACAAAAATTCTCCCAGTTATTTCACTAAAATTATTATTAGAAAGACTAGAAAAAATCTTTTTTATTATATATAGAGATATATATTTATTCTAATTTTTGTACATGCTTGCAGAATGCAATTCATTTTGTATTACATATAAAGAGCACAATTTTTTAAGTCACTGGTTTCACATAAAGTATTTTCATGCCATTTGTGTTTTTATACATGTGCTTAGGGTATTGATGTCTTTATATTGTCCATTTATTAAATGTAAACAATCTATCTTCAATGATTATCTCTCCAATCCTTCAGGGAAATTTCTCTAAACTAGTCCCTTAGTTAAGTATTTAATAGTACATTCCATTGTTCTACTAGGACTATATATTCTGCATAATGAAACAAGTAGAACAAAACTTGATCCCATGTTGTAAGTTCATTGTTATATCTCATTTTGCAAAATAGATTTCTTGGTCAGTGGCAATATTTTGGGAGCTCCCATGATGTGGAACATTCCTTTTTGATATTGGATCAGACAATGGGAAAGAATAACATTCCTAAGAAAAGTTACCTTGAAACACAGATGAGAACAGCTTTCAGCTTTGGTGGTGGTGCATTCAAGTGGATACAAATATAAAACATGAAGATATGTCATTCAGTGGCTATAAACACAGTTTTATCTACAGGTCCCAACCTCCCCCTCCCCAAATTTTTTCCTTGACACTTAGCCTTTTAAACTTGTTGCCTTCAGACTTAACCAACAAGCCTAGTGAATTCTCATAAAAATAATCTATAAATTCTTGCCTCAGGCTGTTCCAACCTCTATGAAAAGTGTCCAAACAAATGTTCTGCTCAAATTTCTTCTAGTAGGAGAATTTTCTTCTCTAATATCCTTCTGAGCCAACTATGAGTTGATTTGTAGTGTTGGAACAGCTAGCTCATCTTCAATTTTCACTTAATATGTCATTTTGAATGAACCCTCTCATTATTTAAAATTAAGCTCTTTTGCTTCCTCTAGCAGTTGATGCTAGGTAAAATTTTCTTGCCCCACTTAGGCTCTAGATGAAACTTAAGAAAGGCATTCATGCAAGACAGGTGACTGACATAAAAAATTGTATACGTTTGGGTCCCACCAGTACCATTTCTGTGTATGATAGATTGTTGTTGTACCTGTATGAGTCTATGACTAGGTAAGTCTGATAATATCAAGATAGCTTTTTAAAAACAGTTTCAGTCACATAATATATTTTTTTTTTTTCAATACCAGGATTGAACCCAGGGGTGCTTAACCGCAGTGCCATATCCCTATCCCTTTTTATTTTGAGATAGTGTTTGCTAAGTTGTTTAGGGTCTTGCAAAGTTGCTGAGGTTTGCTTTGAACTTGAGATCCTCTTTCCTCCTCAGCCTCCAGATCCAATGGCATGTGCCACCATGCCTGGCTCCAATCACATAATAATTTGATGTCCTGTGTTTGACATTAAAAACTTTTCAGAGCTCAATAACATGCAGGAATTACATTTCAAATGAACAGTAGTACTCTGGTACAGAAAACATTCTTGTTCCCTGGACCTTAGGAATCTGGGCCAGGATTCTTCTAGTACATTGAGCTTCAGATTTTTTAAAATATACTTTTTCACTGCACATTTCCTTTACCATCATAACCTATATTCTTGATGTAGATTTCACTATAAATTTTCATTAGTCTAAAGCACCTAATAAACTGATCAAAGGAGTACTTCCATCTTTTGCCTACCAAACTCCAAAAGGTCTCAACAAGGGCTTTGAAGTCATTTGATTGTGTTAGGGAATGTCCTTCAACTTAAATTGGAAATACTGGCAGGGCTCAGACACAGACCATTGGATCCATAATCATTTCATATACATGGCATGTTTTTGAATCTACGTGGGGTTTATTAGCAATCCTTACTTTTGCATGTGTCATTTAGGACATATAACTTCCTATTTATTAAATACTATTGCATAATGGCATAATGTCCTGAGTGGATTAGAGCAATATTCTCTGAATGTTCAAACTACTAAATTCCCTAAAGACCACTTTTTAAAAATGTATAAACATAATCCTGAATAAGGTAGTAAAAGTACACTGCTATGTTTCTGATATAAAAATAACTTTCTGATCTATTTACTTATGGGTGTAATGAACAAAACATTTTCCTGTTTATTATCCACATATAAGACAATTGTCATATATAAGTAAAAATTGCCCCATAGTATTGCTGCCATTGAGGCGAAATTATATAAGTTGTTGCCTTTCCCCATTTTTTTTTTTTAGCATCTAGATAATTGATCACAATGTGAATATAATAGAAAACACATTAATGTTTGGGATAGTATTGCCAAATTCAGCATTTCTTAATTTGTTTCTGTAATGTACCTGATGTGTTATTTTTGCTGAAGCAGGAGGGTATATTCAAGGGCTGTGTATAAACTTTTCTGCAATAATGGCTCATTTTACATGTCAGGAAAGCAATGTGAGGTTTTCTGCAAGCACTGATGTCTATATTCATGAAAATTACATCTGTTTCCCTCTAAAGGTTGTGCTACACTCTGACCTCTGCTTTTCTGGAATCCTAATATCACCATTTATGTCAGTATTCCCAGTCCCAAAGTGCAATTTTTAGAATCATCACTAGGTTAAAGCAACGAAAATCAGCTTTTCAAAAAAATGCTTTACCCTTTTCCAGTAAATGCTCACTCTAAAGCTTTGGTGAAGATAATTTACAAAAACTGTGAATTGTCTGAAATTTTATTCTAGTTTCAGGCTAATAAAAAATGATACTTTTTCATGGATGTTGATAAGAAGCCATGTCATTCCTGCATTAAATCCAAGTATTAAATTAAGTAAATAACATAGCTACCTCCATGACTTTTATGTCTATGTCTGACTCTCCCATGAACAATTATAGGTAGAAATCTTTGACAAGCTTTAATAACCCTTTTTACCATTGAATAAAATCCTTGCTTTGATTGTTGGTACAAACTGAATTTTGTGATATTACTCTTTATATTATGTCACCCTATATGCTAAGAGAGATTATTGTGGGTGAGCCTGTTTCACCCAGAATGTTTATATAATATAAATAATTTTTTATATTTTACAATCAGGTGAATCCATTAAATCAGATTTTTTGTCATATTATAAAAGGAGACGTTAAGCAGTCATATTCAGATAGATTTGAAGAAATAAATACATCAATATTGAGAATTTCCTATGGGGACACATGACATGGAATTGGGTGGCCTCTTAGTGCTGAGAGCAGTTCCTGGCAGAAAGAAGAAAACAAATACCTCAGTATCCACAGTTGTGAGGAAATTATTGTTCCCACAGCTAATGAGGTTGTAAATGCACTCCAGGTTACAAATGAGAACCACAGCTCATGTAAACTACTTTTTTTTTTTTTTTTTTTTTGGTACTGAGGATTGAACTCAGGGGCACTCAACCACTGGGTCACATCCCCAGTCCTTTTTTTGTATTTTATTTAGAGACAGGGTCTCACTGAGTTGCTAAGTGCCTCACCATTGCTGAGGGTGGCTTTGAACTAGCCCCTCCTGCCTCAGCTTCCCAAGTGCTGGGATTATAGATGTGTGCCACCACCATGCCCAGCCATGTAAACATTTTTATTTTAACCTAGTGAGAAGCTTAAAAAGAGAAATCAGCTGTGATGGCCTCAATCTTCTGATTTATAGAAATTGTGAGATAGTATATTTATGTTGTTTTAAGTTATTGTTTGTGGCAATTTGTTATGCTGCCTTAGAAAACAAATATGCCATCTTTTCAACCTCTACTATGGTAAATAAAGCTAGAGGATGAGGTAGATGTTTCATCTACACTAGATTTGTGTCAATGCTGAGGAATCCCAACTTTAGGAAACCAAGCTTGCATAATGACAAAAACAAATACAATATTTACGAAAGAAGGACACACTCTTTCCACTGCAAGTTACTTTGGATTACATGCAACAATGGAAAATAATCTTTTTTAAAAAAATCACTTTACTCAAAAGATATAAGTAATATCCTGCCCCTCCAGGGAATGTATTAATGCTGTAGTTCTCTGCTCTCCCCAAGAACTAGTTCTGTCTTGAATTTCTACTATACAAACAAAATTTGACTTATTTCCTATTCTAATTTAGTTGGTATTCAGGAGACAGTTATTAATTTACTATTAATTTGGTGACATTATTAAAATAGTGCTTATTGGAAAGAATATAAGTATAAAAAGAATATGTTTGGTTGTATTATTTAAAATCTGTCATTGATTTCAGATATCTGTATTTTCATTCAGAGTGAATTGGAATGCTGTATTTGCAAAAGAATATAATGAATATCTAGGTAGGTATCTCTATGTTAAAAAGATTTCAATATGTTCAGCTATTCAGTTTGTAGACTAATATAACAAATGTTATGTAAGCAATAGTTTTTCTCCAAAATTATATGTGTCACATAATAGGCATGATAAAATTGATTAATTAAATTTATATAGAATTTATTGTATTACAGAATTTTTATATTTTATATCAAGCATATATAAAACCCCTCCAAATGTATCTCCTTTTTGAATATAGAGAATAAAGAAAAATATTAATGTAAATTTTTATTTTATATACTTTGCATAACTTTAAAGTTTTATATAACATTAAATCATTGTAGCAATACAAAAGCTCAGTACAAAATTAACTATAGGATTTCTCAATTCATCTGTTTCTATAAACACCTTATTGAGTCCATGGCCTTAGTGATGAAATTCAAAATGTCATATAAACCTAACATTTCTAAAATTAAACAATAAAGATAATTCTTTGGGTTTTACAGAGATCAACATGTGTATTCCTGCGCTAGTTGTAAGTATTACAGATAGAAAGTGAACAACTTTGGGTAGAACTTCAGGTACTTCACAAGAGTCTTAAATAGGGAAATCAGCTAATTTAGACATATTGGAAATTTTTAAGAAAAAAAAATCATGAGCATGATGAAAAGAAACTTCCAGAAAGAAAGATCACATGTGAGTGAATCAGGGTAACTTAGTGTTACCAAAGAAAGGTGGGCATTATTCAACACATTTTGGGCCTAAATAGAGCTAAAAGAGAAAGGGTGAACCAGTTTTCTTCACTAAGACTTTGATCTCCAGCCACTGGGTACTGTTGCTCATGGTTTTGGGGCACTCAGATTCTGACTGGGTCTTGGTTCTTCAAATCTTCAAACCTGATATTGGACTAAATTATGCCACTGGCTTTTCTGTAAATGAACCAATGAGCCAATTCCTCTATCTATCTATCTATCTATATCCATTTATCTATCTAATATGATGTAAAGCTGGTTCTTTTTCTTTGGAGAACCTTGACTAACACAAAGAAAATACAGCATGTTTTTTAACATATTAAAGCAAGATAAAATTTTGTATATAACATTTATAATTGTCAATCAAATATAAGACTAAATATAGTCTTATGAACATGAGCCCTCAAGTTGTTATGCAGTTATGTTGAAAATAACTACAGAGAAAGTACTTAAATAACAGAAAGAACAAATCCAAGAGATAATGAAAATGGCTGATCAAATACCTTGGCATAAATGTAGATTTCCCAAAACGTTTTTCTTAAGGAAATATTATAAAGTGCATAATTATAGTATATCCACCAAAACGGTAATTACAATTTAACTTCATACAGTTATGAGGAATAAACAATCAGATAATCTTAAATATTTTGTCTTGTTAGGAAAAGATTAAAAAAAAATTGTATATTATAAAGAGAAGAAGATAACAAAAATTAACATAAAATATGGTCAAATTAAAACAACAAACTAACTTTTTGAATCATTTTCAAATAACAAGTATTACAATAAATGGAAATATACTAAACTATTTTGTAATATTTCATTTAAATTTTACTGGTGTATACTATTTATAAGAGATAGAAGGATTACTGTCTATACTCTAAAACACAGTGAAATTTAACCCTTAATTGTGTTGTGTGGCTTTACTTCATGTGTCTACACAAGATTATGCAATTATTTGAAATTGTAATAAGATTATTCTTTTTCTTAGATCTATCTAATGGGAGAGTGAGTAGCATTAGCATTTTGTTGTTTTTTTGATTTTGTGGTAGAGTTGTGACTTTGTAGGCATTTTAGAATAGAATATGGAAAAGCTATATTAAGATCTGGAAGAAATATATTTTTTAAATATTGTATTTATTTTTTATTTATAATATTAGTATGTATTAAAATTCATAATGCACATATATAGCATCTTTTTACATACAACTGTTATTTTCATCCAAAATAGACATACATAACCTTTGATAATTTTTATTTTCATGAATCTTTTATAAGTTTTGTTTCATAAATTGAACATATGCACATATAAAAAATTAAAGTCAAGAATAGTATGGTATTAGGAAGATTATGAAGTAGAAAATACTGTCCTTCAACCCCCTCTACACAAAAAAATTAGACAGCTATCTAAGAAAGAAAACAGGTTTAAGGTGTTTGCAAAAATCCAGTTGAGAACCTGCTCTACCACAGTGCAGACAAAAACAGAGAATAGTTGCATAGGAAGGATTGCTGTGTAGAACAACAAAGCTGTACTTCCAATATGCAGAGTTAAAGACATTTCCAGACAAACGAGTCAAAAAAAGTTAATCTCCACTGTGGACTTTCTTTTTAAAAAACTACTAAAATGTATTGTTCAAGCTAAAAGGAAAAAAATGCTAATTACTAACATGAAAGTATAAAAATTTTGACTAGTAAAATAAATATTTTCTTATACTCTCATGGTAGTGCATAAATTACTTATATCTCTAGTATAAAAGTTAAAAGGAAATACTATTAAATAGATAGCTATAATCACATAATTTGTTCATGAATTCATAATATTAAAGATGTCAACTTTATCATCAAAAACATAAAATGTGGGGGGGGTGTAATAATGAAAAGATTTTATATATGATTAAAATAAAACAGCTATCTGATTAGACTATGATAAACATAAGCTATTTTATGTAAGCCTCATGATAACCATAAAGAAAAACTCTAGACTAGATACATCAAGATAAAGATATCAAATTGAACCATGAGTCCGTTTTTTTTCCCCCTATGACAAGTACCTGAGGAAAATACCTTAGAAGAAATATACTTGTTTTGCCTCAAAGTTTCAGAGACTCTGTCTATTGTCTGCTTTCTTCAAGGTAGAAATACCATGGTATTTGTAGCAGAAAAAAACTGCTCATTTAACTCATGGAAGCTGAGAAGCAGAGAAAGAAAAAAACAATGGGGCCAGGGAAAAGATGTAATCTCCAAACTACATCATACTCATACTCCACCTGCCGACTGTTTCCACCACCTTTCAGTAGTACATTCAAATTAATTAGTCAAGTGAATTAACCCATTAATGAGTTTTAGTGATTGAATCATTTACTGAAAACTCTACCTCTGAAACATTACTGCATTGGGCTACCAAGCCTTCAACATATGGGACTTTGGGGGACAGTCCTAAAATAAATCATAAAACATGCCAATATAAAACTATAAATAAGAGAATATAAAAAAATCCCAAAGGAAGATGGAAAGAGAGGAAGAACAGAATTATAAAACAGATAAAAAATAGCAAAATGTGGTGTTAATAAGTTTTTACCCTTGAGTTATTATCTTGAATGTAAATTGGTTAAATTAGTCAATTAAAAGACATAGCTTATCCTATACAAAGAATTAAGATACTTTATGAACAGCTCTACATGAACAAATTTAATGACTTAGTAAAATGAATGTTAGTAAGGGTGATTCAATAAGAAACAGAAATTCAAATAGATCAGTAATGAGTAAAGAGTTTGAACCACTCATAAAAATTTTCCATCTAAGAAAAGTCCATGGGCTGGGATTGTGGCTCAGTGGTAGAGTGCTTGCTTAGTATGTGTGAGGTACTGAGCTCAATCCTCTGCACCATATAAAAATAAACAAGCAAAGGTGTTGTGTCCATCTACAACTAAAAAAAAAAAAAAAAAAAAATTAAAAAGCCCAGAATACACTGATTTCACTGCTAAATCCTATCAAACTTTTAGAAAAAAATCAATAGTAATCCTTTTCAAGCTCTTCCAAAAGCTGAAAAGAAGGGAGACTTCAAATCATTTTTATCATATTAGCATTACCTGTCTGTAATCAAAGCTATACAAGACACTACAGGAAAATAAATTTATAGGGCAATATCCCTTATTAAAACAAATGCAAAAACTCTTTACAAAGTACTAGCAAACAAAATTTAATTGCACACTGAAAGAATTATTCAACATAACTATTATGGTTTGAATCTGATATGTCCTCCAAAAGCTCAAGTGTGAGACAACCCTAGAAGGTCTGAAGAAGTGATTGGGTTATGAGAGCCCTAACCCAATCACTGAATTAATCTCCTGGTGGGGATTAACTGAGTGGTAACTGAAGGGGTGTGACAGGAGAAAGTGAGCACTGGGGACATTCCTTTGGGATATATATTTTGTATCTGTTGAATGTACTTTTTCTGTTTCCTGATCACCATGTGAGCCACTTCCTTCACCATCCTCTTTCACCATGATGTTCTGCCTCACCTCGAGCCCTGAGGACCAGAACTGACTGTTTTATGGACTGAAACTTCTCAAACCTTGAGCCCTCAAATAAAACTCTTCCTCCTCTACAATTGTTGTGGTCAGGTGTTTTAGTCACAGCGGCGACAAAGTTGACAAAAAACAGGCCTATAATGAAGTTATGAGATGAAAACAAGAATATTAATTACTGTAGCTTCATATCGCGCGTCCAGGGAATGTGGTGGTGAGATATGCATCTCAAAGGGCTTGCTCAGTCTCATGCCTCTATTATTATTGCTAGTTGCAGCTGACATGGCCTCTCTAACCTGGCTCTGCTTTCTGTCTGAAGGTTTTTGTCAGGAGACAATCCATATTCCTGACATCTCTTAATTCCTGAGGTTTCAATTTTAGCTTCAGCTTCACTTTTGCACCTTCCTTCACTGTTCCCTCAGGATCTGCTTGCAGGGATTCAGACCCTATTAAACTTTGCCTGGTCTAACAGGCCTTTTAAAAAAAAATCTTGTTGGAGGCCTCCACAAGTCCAGCATCCTGAAGTCCTTCAGAACTACCACAACATGGACAATGCCAAAGTCTATCACTAGCCCTAGCAGTCAGCAGGAACTTCTTGAACAATGGCTACAGGGCCTCTGAGGGAAACTGAAATTAAAATGGGTGGTGTTTGCTGACTCTTGAGATGCCTCCAAGGATTTTTTCCTATTGTCTTATGCAAAGTATTTAGTTTCTTTTTAGTGGTGTAATCTCAACAAACATACCTTCCTTCGACTTAATTTTACATGTGCTTTTCTGACCAAACTGCAGGTTTTTCATATATTTCAGCTTTTCTTTTTCCCGATTACCACAGTAACCTGGCTAAAGTCCATCATCTACTTATGCCAATGCATGAATGCTGTGCTGTCTTGAAATTTCCTCTGCCAGATTAATTAGCCAATCACTTTTAAATTCAGCCCCACAAAAAGTCACAGGACTTGGACAAAATGTAGAGAAGTTCTTCGGCAAAACATAACATTAATGACCTTTAATCCAATTCTCAATAGTCTTCATTTCTATGTGAAGCATCATGAGAACTATCTTTACTGTTTGGCACTCTGGTATTCGGAGCTGTCACCAGAAATGCCCATTAAACTTGCTTAAAATATTATAAAACATCTCTAGACAACATCCTCAGACTTTTCAAACCTCTCCCTCAAATAGTTCCAAATGCTTTTACGCCAAATGGCAAGGTATAAGTCACAACAATGGCTCCACTCCTGGTACCAATTTCTGTATTAGTCAGTTTTTCATTGCTGTGACCAAAGTATCTAACAAGAGTAAACTAAAGAATTCAGAAAGATTTATTCTGAAACACCATTTCAGAGGTCTCAGTCCATGGTCAACTGATTCCATTGATGAAACAGCATGACAAAAGGGTATGATGTAGGGCAGTTACATAACTCATAGCAGTCTGGAAGCAAAGATAGAGATAGAGATAGAAATTATGATATTGTGAGGAGTTAGATGTTCTTAACTATATCTGTTTAATGTTTAATGTTTTGATTAGGTTATTAGCCAAATGATGGAATAAGCAGGACAACAAGCTTTCTATAATTCAAAAAACATGAAAAATGGGTATGTGAAAGCCTTCCCTTACTTCATAGAAATTCTGCCTTGTATTTGAACATACCCTTCTTGACATGCAGCCAAAGAAAGGCAACTATCCCATCAGTGCATTTCTTGTTAATAAAAGATATGACATTTTTGGCTGTTTAAATTTGCCTTTTCAATATCTTCTGGTGTTCAGTCTTATATAAAATTGACCTTCATTTGTGTCATTACTTTCTGTATGTATTCTGTAATTTTGCTCTGACTCATGTAAAGATTTCTTTTATATCTTTGAAGCTTGGCCTAAATGTGTGTGTGTGTGTGTGTGTGTGTGTGTGTGTGTGTGTGTGTGTGTGTGTTTTAGTAGGATAGTTTTTATAAACTTCTGCTAACTCTAAATTTATATTTTGCACCAACTCTGCAACATCTTTAATCATTATTTATATTTCCTGGTTGTTTTTTATCTGTTCAATCTGTTTTCTACTTCTTAGATACTGTCCCAGAGGCCAAAGTTTTCTTTCAACATTTTCAAATTTTTTCAGATTAAATCATTTCTATCTTCCAATCTAATAACCTTTCTCATATTATCTCCAATCACAAAAATATTTCAACATTACATTTTTAATATAAAATTTCCATTTTGTTTTTATTCTGTTTCTATTTTTCTACTGAGATTTTTATGATTCATTATAGCCATGTGCTTTCTTCTTTATTTTCATGACCATACTTTAAATAGCTGCTATAAAGTATTTGTCCATTGTTTTCAACATCTGGGTCTCCTTAAGCTCAGTTTTCAAATATTTATATTCTCTTGAATATAGTCACAATTTGCAGTTTTGTTATGTATTTAATTATTTTTCATTGTATCTGATATTTTTGCAACTCATTGTAGAGAATTTGGACTCCAAGTCATTAAAAGTATTGTTTTTTGGTTTTGCTTTTGTTTTTACTTGCCTGTTTTCTGCAGATACTTTAAAAGTCTTACATAAAATTCCAGATTGTGTGCTATTTATCTTAGGGATCATCATATTTCCCATAACTTCATATTTCAAGGGATACCAAAGGTTTTGATAGTATGTATATTCAGAGTCCTTCCCCCACAATTTGTCTTCCTTAACGGATTTTTTTTTTTTTTTTTTTTTTTTTTTTGTCACTTGGATCACTTGGGTCTCTGTTTTCTCTTCTTCCAATTAGTAAGATAGAATGATTTATATTAGTGACACCCCACATAGAATCATCTGGATCTGTCATCAGGCAAAAGCTTCCAGAATGAGAAAAATCACCCAAATATTCCTTATCTTTCAGGGGTCAACTTGTAAATTTACAAAATCTTTTATTGTTCTTCAGACAGTTTTTGTGATATTTTTGTCAGTTTTATGAATACTATTTACAAATATTTGGTTATATAGAGAGTATTTCGCCATTACTAAAAGTTGATTTTCTCTGTAATTCCTTTTCTTGCTATTTTTAAAATAAAAGAATAAATGAAATAAACATATTTTCTTACATACACACATCTAACAATGGAGATCATAAAGAAATAATGCTGACATTATATCCTAGAGACTTTGTCTCTCTCTATACATATAGGCATAAGCTTTATGTTAGCCTACTTTAGTTTTTTGAGAATGCCGTTTTATCCTCCTGACAAATAAGAGTATGAAAAGTCTCTAAGGAGTTGTTATGAAGCCATCTGCCACTCACCTCTCATTCTCACTGGAACATGTCATGAGAGAGGTTGTTGCTCCCATTGGATGAAACTTCTTGAAATAATCTGTTTTATTGCAGCACAGAATTGCCTCCTCTGTAATGGAGTATCAACAACTTCTGCTCAGTTATTCAGCTCCTTTTTGCTTCAATAGCATCATTTTTGTGTTTTCAGGTGTGTGAAAATCATGGAAGCTGGCACCATTAACATATTTTTCTTTTCTCTATTTATTTTTTTTCCAGTTTGAAACCATATTTTATTTTTAACATAGCTAGAAATATCCAATAACTATATATTTTTAAGCAGAAAACTTCTTTTCCTTCTTACAGTATCATTAGCAGAAAAAAAAAAAAGAACATTTCTGGTTTAGAAATGATATTGAGTCTCTAAGAAAATGAAGACTTATCTGTTGTGTTTGTGAAACTTAAGTCTAAAAGCACAGGACACATTTTCAGAAGAGTAATTTACTTTTACCCATTTATGGTAATATTTGTAATATTCGAGTATAGTTAGGTCATGTATAATTAAGTCAATCAAATCAGGAATCCAAGAAGAAACTGTTCTTCTTGAGTTAAGCACACCACACATGAGATTTTGAGAATACACATGAAAAAAAAAAAAAAAAAAAAAAAAGAACACTGGCAAGCCCAAATCCAGGTATAAATGGTGAGTGTTTTTCAAGGATTTTAAAAGCATGCTCCATTAGCATACAACTTTTTCTCATTTTTGTAACAGATGCATTTCTGTCTACTCATGTACAGCAAAGGGTTAGAACGTGTATAAATATGTGATATTAGAAATGTACTACTTTATAAATGTACTTCAAGGATTTATCATTTCTTTTATATTTGCAGAGACCAGAGGGAAAGAAGTGAAGCCAGATTTAAAGCTAGGTAGTGAGTGTAGTCAGGCAAATCGGGTCTAACATCGAGTTTCATAAAGAACATGGAGTCTATAAGGAAAATGGAGTCAGCCTGAGTCCTAGAAAAACACAGAGCAACTCTAAGGGAAATAAGATGGTTAATGTTCCCAAGTTTAGGGCCCATCGTATGGAATATTAATGAAACAGCTCCCAGCAAACAGAGATGCTAATCAACTAGCCCTAAACCCTTCCTGTAAATCCCACACCCACCATGGGCCCTCCAGTGTCACATCTTTTTGACATTCCTGTCCCAGGCAGGACAGAGATAGAGAACATGAAAAGAACAAAAGAAAGATTTCAGATATAAAAGGGAGAAGGCCTCTCCTCCCTTTGGATTCCTGGTTTCCGGGTCCCCTTCTCCCTCTGGGGGAAGTCTTTTGCTATCCTTTAAATAAAGCCTTCCATTTTCCACTCTACGCTCGCCTCAGAGTGCTTCTTCAGCGTTATTCTTCAGCGTTAGGGGAGCAAGAACTCGTCATGGTAAAGAGCGGTATCAGAAGGAGGTGGGGGTATGGTTGCAGTATTTTAGGAAGAGCTGAATACAATAATGAGTCTTCATGGTGGCAACAAATCCATAATGAATAACCATGGCTCTCATCTGTTTTATAATTTATGTTAGATCAAACAGTTCCTTTTATAGTTATCAATTAACTCAAACCATATACTCTTCAAAATACAAAGATCAATAGGTACTTCCTAAATAGAACACTGAACACTAAAAGGAATCCCTCCTTCCAATGTTTTTAATATCAAAAGATTTTGCCGGAGTGGAAGTCTAATAACACTTAAATAAGCAATCTCGTGGCTAAGAAAGAACTATAGCTGTTATGGGTATTATTCCACATCTATGATATGTATTGCATATTAAATTAACCCCAGCATTAAATATGCTTGCACAATTATGCTATGAATAATGATAGCAGTGATGATGCTAGTGTAGAAAAGATTATCTTTGGTTCAAGAAGGAGGGAAATACAACAAGCAGAAAGCAGACATAGTTGGTCATTTTCTGATAAGGAAAGGTAAATTTTAAACATAGAAATATAAAAGGAAAACTACTCCCTTATTTCCCCATGGTGGAAATAATATGAAACATTTATTTGATATATACTGAACAACAATAGAGCTAAGTAATCCAACTCCACAGCAGCAATAAAAAAAAAAAAAAAAAAAAAAAAAAATCACCCCTTCAGCACAGAGTAAGATTTAAATGCAACAGCATAAGGGCACATGTCATATAAAATAGTAAGACTGCTGCTGTCTTACCAAGTACATCCAGTCCCTACCCAGGTTAGAGTGAAATACTGGTGGTCCCAATAGTTTTACTGAAATAAATCATTTGAAAAATATTTTTAAAGACAAATCAAAATGCCTCAGTCTCAGTAACCATATATTCAACTGAAACTTTCATCTATGCAAATGAGATTTATTTACTTCCCACTAGTAAGTCTTTATTTCACTCACATTACAGCAATGTATTTTCCATACTTAGTATCTGCCTTGCCCAATATAAAAGAAAAAATCCAAAATGATTAGTAAAGAAAAATGTAGGAAATAACACCCCCTTTAGTTTTAAATATTTTTTAAGGTTTAAAAAGTGTTTCAAGTTTGTAATTCCTAGTAGGAAAACATTATCTGAATGAACACCCTAATGGCAAACCATTGTAAAATGCTTCAACTGCGTTTGCTACAGAGAGGTAGGGATTATCTTCAAAGCACCCCAGCTCTCCTGATGAGGTCGGAGGTACACTGGTTTGTATTATTGCGACAGCCATTAAGTGATCTAGGTTGCTTTTCCTTCAGCAAGGGTTTTGTCAGGTGGGTATTACGCTTGACCTCCAAACTTGGCTGGCAATTTACTGATGAGATTCATAACCTTTGGGTTGCTTTGATATTTTGACATATTTGCTGGGTTCTGGGCCACATCCTGGAAGGCCACCATAACTTCTGGATCCTGCATAGCTGCAAGAACCTCTGGATCACTAAGAATTTCATTGAGCCCAGGCATTCCTGCCATTCCAGGCATACCTCCTCCCATTCCAGGCATTCCTCCAGGAAAATTACCAGGCATTCCCCCAGGAAAGCCACATGGAAAAGAGCCAAACTGAGTTCCTGCTTGTCTTCTGGCTTCCTCCTCCCTCTGGGCTATCTCATGCTCTTCTAGAGCCTTCTTAACCCTTTCTATTCTTTCTTTGATCTCTCGCTCTTCAGGTTTTCGCTCATATTTTCTCCGATGTTCAGCAATTTTCTGTGCCGGTGGTTGAACTTCTTTCAGCATTGCACTAGCATCATCATCATAATCCAGTTTACAGGCAAGGGCAAGATCATGGGCTGCTTCTTCCCAGTGTCCCAGAAGTCTGTGGGCTTTCCCTCACCACTTGTAAGGCTGAGCCGAATCAAGATTTATTTCAATGGCTCTGTTACAGTCTCGAATGGCAGCATTTGGCTTCTGTAATTTGATGAAGACACTGGCTCTCTTGGCATATAGAATGGCCAAACGAGGATTTAGCTTGATAGCATCTGTGAACAAGTCAATGGCTTTCTGTAGTTCACCATCATTCAGGGCTTCAATGGCTGCCCCTTTCTTTTCATTTGCTTGATCCATCGTCTTCTCTGTTATCCCTGCGGTTTCATCTCCCATTTCTTGAGGGGCATCAGTGTCTGGTTCAATTATACCTTCATTGTCAATTTCTAGATCACTTTCCTCATTTGATGGCTCATCTCTCTTTGTGTTTTCTTCTGTCTTCTTATTATCTGTTTTTTCATCCTTGATGTTTTCTTCTGATTTAGGTTTATGAGTAGCAGGTGGTACTTTACCCCCCATGCT
Source organism: Tamias sibiricus (assembly GCA_025594165.1). Taxonomy (NCBI): domain Eukaryota; kingdom Metazoa; phylum Chordata; class Mammalia; order Rodentia; family Sciuridae; genus Tamias; species Tamias sibiricus. The sequence goes on from CM046659.1 coordinate 65,096,592, forward strand.
CTCCACCCACTCTCTCAGGAAACACATCTCTTTGGTGTGCAGGACAGGACTCTCTGATCCTGTTTACATATTTTCAGGAAGGCCCAAAACTCACTCACTTTGCCAGGGTCCATGGTTGGGGAGAGGAAGGTGGAGGCAGCTCCTTTTCTCTATTTATATAAAAAATAAATAGTCTATATATCTAAGGCTCACTTTATCATTCGGGATTAAATCATTCAGTCCTTAGTATAGGTATTGCCTTCATTGTATGAATACTTGCCAAAAGTGATGAATAAAATTTACTACTATTGCAAGGCAAAACATTAATGTATGTAAATTTATACTGCCTCATTCCCCTTGGATAATTTCACATTGGATAATGATTACTTGAATTTAAAATCTACTGTATTTGACCTCAGATCAAAGAAAACTGCTTCTTGGAGGGATTTAGGAAAAACTGTTCTTAAAATAGCTTCTTCATATTTGAATATGCGTCCATAGAGATCTTTTTAAATAATAATTTATCTGCAATTTTGAGGTTTTTCTCACTCAGGAAAATTATATTAATTAGGTTAATGTCTAGAAAATTCACAGGATTGATTTATTGCATATGTGTGCTATTTAAGTAAGGAAATTAGTAGAAATGCTTTCAGCAATCATTTGCATGGGTAGCAAACATATCTGTCAATATCTACATAACTGATGTGCATTTTTGAGACTTTAAAATATTTACCCTAAAATGCAAAGAGTAAATGAAAATTCTTTATATCATGTGTCTGGAAAAATAACTTGAAATTGCTATAATTGTTACTGAATGGTCTTTCCAAAGTAACCTTATGGCATAAGCACTAATATATGAAGATTTCAGCATTTTAATACTTATTCATGATATTTGTGTTGCAGTTATCTATAATGTTAGACACACACATTGTGTATCTTGAAATTTAGGGGCAATAGTAATTTCCAATTTAGTTCAATTCATATGAAAATTATAAATATTATTTTATTTTCTCTGATAACAGAAGGAAATAAAATAGGTGGAAATGAATTATTCAATTTATAAGAATGTAAAAATAAAAACATATAAATTGACTCAATTGACTATCTTTTGAAAGCAAATAAATGGGAATTTATTTTGATTATGTAACACTAAGTGAAAATTATTTTTCACAGCTCCAAATTGTGTCTGTGTATATATCATATTAGAATTTGAATGTAAAGGAAAAATAGAGTGTATTTTATTTTCAGAAAGGTGGAGTGAGTGATACACAGATATGAATTACAAATATTTATTAAAAGAGAACTGTATTTCACCTAACTCTAAATAAAAGAGATATGAATTAATTCAAATGTGTATATATATATGAATAAATTTCACATGACTATAGATAAATATTTATTTATAAATGAGCACATATAAAAGTTCTATACATAAGAAATGTAATCATAATATACAGAAAACTTTTATCAACCTAAATTTTTCCATATGCATAAAATTTTCAGAAGAATAAATTTCAGATTTGGATATATGTATTTTTAAATATATTGTTGATTTAGAAGTGAAACGGAAAAAAAAAAAAAAAGAAAAGAAAAAGAAATGATGAAAAAGTCATGAAAAAAAACTATTTCAATATTCAAACCTAATACAATAGCAATTTAGAGAAAGTGATTTTCCCTCAGCAATGTAAACATGACTTTTTATTTAAAATTTAAGAACATTTTCTATTAAACCTAAGTGTAGATTAATTTACTTTCATTTAAAATTTGAAAGATACACTGTATATTCAGAAAAATATCTTGAGTTATATATGATTATAAACATTTATATTTTTACATACTCAATTTTTTCCTTATACATATTGATTCATGGTGATTGTATTTAGAAATAGTTATTTTATTTTTGTACAATTAGCTTATGCCACTTACTCAGAATTATCAAAACTATTTTGCTTCACTTATGAGCATCATTTTCAAAATTTCCTGTGAACATTTACATTTCTCTTGGATCTTCATAAATTGTCCTAACTTGGGGAAATGTCTAAGATAATGTTGCTAAAAACATCCCTGTGTTTTTTTCTTATTTATGGAAATATTTAAATAATTATTGTGGGGGCTAAAGCAATACATGTTGTGTTTTAAAATTTAAAAGCAATATAAAATTTTGTTATATTTCTCTGGGTTACATTTTTACTACTTTACTTTCAGTAATTATGAAAAAACAACCACAGCTTTACTCTGAATAGCTAGCTGTCTTATATGTTCCAATAAAAAATAATATAGACTTTTATTTTCAAAAGGATGAGAAAAAAATAGAAATGGGAGCTACAAACTTCTAAAATTCAACATATCTGTCATTTTACCAACATATAAAAACATTTGACAGAAACACTTTAACTACTAAACATCTTTGTTCTAAATTAAATAATATTAACTTTCATGTAAGGTACTGCAGTGTAATTACTTCCCTAATTTGCAAAAGATAGATGGTACTTTCAATGAATGGATGGAGAAAATCACCATAATTACACTAGAAAATAAAGTGTAGAACATTACATCTCTCTCTAGGAAATGCCAAGGTCAAGTGCTGGAAATAACAGCCATAGTAATATGTCTTAGTACTTCTCAAAACAAAATTAAATATAAAGAATAATGTTGAACATTAGAAGGAGAAAGATGTAAAATATTTTGTTGTCCCCATTTAAGTCTTTGTTCATATAGTTTTTGACTTGTAGGAATATTTAAGAGGAAGTACTTATTATTAAACATATTTCATATCGCCTTTTAAAAAATGGCTGGTTTCAATTCTGTCAAAAGTTGGCTTCACAAAAATCCCTATGCTTGCTTGATTTCCCAAATTATTAGAAAAACATAAGCTTCTCTTTAAAAATTGAGAGTAAATGATTCAGATAGAAATGTCTGCTTGATATGACTTGAAGAATAATATATTTCAGCAAGGCAAAATAAACTAGATATAGGAAGATCAGAAAACAGGCATTAGCCATCTTTAGTGATTCCAGGAAAATGATGCATGAGCTGAGATAGTAGATAAAGAAGACAGATTCAGGATTTTTGCCCAAATTGATTATCATTTATATTGTGCTCAGATGGACAGCTGTTTTCATTATTAAAAATGTGTTGGACTTGGTGAGAATGGCTTTTAATGTTTATTTATTATTACATATGTACAGCATATAAAGCTAATGCTACTTGTAATAAATAACTAAAGGTGTCCTCATTTCAATATATTTTGTTTTTACATTGTATAGTGTGTTACTTCAAAAAATGTTTTTTAAATTGAAGTGATTATATCATGTCTGACATCACTGCATCTATAGGTATTTTAAAGACTTTAAGAGGTTCTGTTAACCACCTGAGTATCAAAATCCCTGAACCGTACACAGAAGGTCACAATGAAGATAAATGTCTAAAAGACATTTCTAATTTAAACTAAGAATAGTGCACCATTCTGTTGTCAAGAAATTAAAGAAATAAATGACCAGCCCAGAGAAAGTTTAGGTTATATAGCAGAGTTGTGACTACTCTGTGACATTTCTACTACAAACAATAGTGATATCAACATTCTTTTATTTTCCCTCTAGCTCACTGCTACATCCCTAGAGATCAATTTTCAAGAATTTCTTTTTACCTAGAAATAGAGATGAAATATTTTTCATGTACAGTCAGCCCAATGTATTGTTTCTAGATAAAACGTATCTTAACTATCACATTCATTTGATATTATAATTTCTGATTATAAACACCTGAAGAAGGATTTTTTCCAGTTTCCATTTTTTCTTATAGTGCTAACAATGCTTGGAGCTTTCATTGCCTTTTTCTGACCAAGTAAACACTGAATCACTTTATCATATTAATCTATCAATTATCAGAAAACATTTACAAAATGTGTCAGGCAGGCACAAGATTGACCCATTTTAACAAATGGTATATTCATGATCTAGATAAGATTTATTAAATCATTGATAAAAAATTCTTGTAGATGCTAAATATAATAACACACCTTACAGGTAAATTCAGATACCCTTAATGAATCATCACATGGCAAATTACCAAAGTTGTGCAGGTTTAGAAAATAATTATGATTATGTTTTCTATAATTTTGGAATTAATAATATAATGAGGAAAAGCAACATGTTAAAAGATTCAAGAAGAAGAGAGGATATGGCAAGTTGGGTAAATACAATTCTGTAAATGAACTGAAATTTATAACCATGGGTAAACAATTCTGCAGCATTTCATGCCAAAAAATGTACAGCATTTTTAATCATTAAACCAGATAATTACAGTGAAGTGTTACCTCACATCTGTTAGAATGGCTTTTACCAAAAAAATGAAAGATAACAAGTGTTGATGAGGATGTGCAGAAAACAAATCTGTATACACATTTGGAGGGAAGGTAAATTAGTCCAGCCATTATGGAAACAGCATGGGGATTTCTCAGAAAGCTAAAATGGAGCCAACATGTGATCTAGCAATCCCACCTTTGGGAGTAAATCCAAAGAAATTAAAAGCAATATGTTCAAGGGAAATATTTACACTCCCATACTTATTGCAGCATTATTTATAATAGCCAAAATATAGCATCAGACTAAGAGTATATCCATAGATGAATGGATTAAAACACACACACACACACACACACACACACACAAACACACGAGTGTGATAGCTTTAAAAAAATGAAATTCTATCATATTGGAAAAAAATATATGAATTTAGAAGACATTATTCTAAGTGAAATTAAACAGGTGCAAAAAGACAAGTACCTTGGAATCTAATCCTAGGAAGAATCTAAAAGAAGTTTAATTTATCAAACATAAAGTAGAAAGGGGCTTCAGGGTTACTGTCCAAATGATACAAAGATTCAGATAGACAAAGCAATATTGTTTTGAGATGTATTGTACATTAGAGACTTATAGTCAATAATAATGTGTTGTATACCACAAACAATGACAAGTGAAGTGATAGATATTTTAATTAAGGATTAATTTTTAGTTCTTTCTTGAAAGGTGAACAATGAATACAATCTGTTTTTAATTCATAATTTTTGTTTTTCTTTTGTTAGGAGTATATTTAGTTCAAAATTATTCTAAAAATAGAAGTTCATGCATTAAAATGCTTTTAATAAACAAATGTAGAAATACCTATTTAATGATTCATATTTTCAGTTGACTAAAGCCCTGCTGTATACTTACAACTTATTTATAAGTAAAAATTATTATGACTAGTGTTTTAATTATTTGTTCCTTGAAATACAGTACTTAAAATATGAATTGTGAAAAACATGGGAAGCTAATCAAACTTGAACTATATATCATGTATATTGCATACAATTTTCAAAACACAAAAATTCAATAAACAATTTTACAAGGTGAGTTTACTGAGCCGGACACAGTGGTGCATGCCTGTAATCTCAGAGTCTTGGGAGGCTGAGGTAGGAGGATCGAGAGTTCAAATCCAGCCTCATTAAAAGCAAGGCACTAAGCAACTCAGTGAAACCCTGTCTCTAAATAAAATAAAAATAGGGTGGGGAATGTGGCTCAGTGGTCAATTGCCACTCATGAGTTTAACCCTCAGTACCCCCCTCAAAAAAGATGAGTTCACTGTTTGCAAAATAATGATTTGATTTTTATAGACATCACAGAAGGCAGTGCTATCTGTATGTTTTACATTACAAATGTTCTACAAAACTAGTCAAATAACATTAATAAGAGATAGCAATAAATCATGATTATTTAAAATATTTTATTCAAAATATTTTATAAAGGTTTAATGTGTGACTAGTTGAATATTTTTTCTTTTAATAATATGAATATATTCTCAGTGGCTTATGCAACTGTTTTAAATTATAACGTTCAATATTCTCTGCAATTTTTTTCTGTCATAAACTTGTAAAACTTTTTTAAATTTTCCGATTTCAGATGCTGTTAATTCATTTGTATTTAGGACAATGGTCAGCAAGTGTTTTTCTGTGGAGGTACAGATAGTAAATATGTTGAGCATTGTTGGCTATACCATCACTGCTACATCTGCTCTGATCTGCAGTTATAGCCAAAGTGTAAAAGAATGAGTGTGGCTGTGTTCCAGTAAAACCATATGGACACTGAAATCTGAAATTCATATGACTTTTGTCTGTCACAAAATATTATTCTTCCTTTGATTTATTTTTAACTGTTAAAATAAATTTGCAAGAAAATATTCACTGAATGTTCTCAAAAGTTTGTTTCAAATGCATTCATTTCTTAATACCCAGGATCTTTTCTTTAAAGGAAAAAAGCTCAATTGATTTTTTTTTGTGGGGGAGGGGGGCTGGTACCAGTGATTGAACTCAGGGGCACTCTACCACTGAACCACATTCCCAGTCCTATTTTGAATTTTATTTAGAGACAGGGTGTTACTAAATTGCTTAGCCCCTCACTTTTGCTGAGGCTGGCTTTGAACTGGATCCTCCTGCCTCAGCCTCCTGAGCCGCTGGGATTACAGGCATGCTCCACTGTGCCAAGCCTCAATTGATTTTTAAATTCATTATAATTATTGGTTGATTGATTATTTATCAAGAAAACCTACTATTGAAGGTGTTGTGAAGACTTAGTCAAAAAATAGAGTTAAGTTGGCTCTAGTGAGTTTAATTTGTATCTCCACATGTTATTTATTTATTAAAGAACATTCTGCAAAATTTCAGAATACTAACATAATCAAATGAGAAATATCCATGGGAAACACTTTTAAAAAATGAAAATTACTGATTTTTTCTTTAAAAATATAGTTGACAGTAGTTAGGCAATCAATAAATGAGCAACAGTAGAGAAGAAATAAAGTAAAATATAAATTACAAATAAATTAGAAAATCTAATACTGAAAAACTTCATCAGCAACTTGTATCACAGTACCACAATAAACAAAGGGGTTTACTGTGATAGCAAGTACTGTCAGTTGTTTAAGAGCTAGATTTTGATTGCATTCTGACATTATACATAACCTAAAAAATCTTATGTTATAAAGAATTTGCAACTTTTATGAATAACATAAAATTAGAAAAATAAATAAATTTGTTTTCACATATATGATTAGTGAAACATTAAATTTGCTGGATTTTCATCAATATTGGAAATAAGGTTTTCCATGACCAGGAGAGAAAGATTTTTTCACTCTTTAGTCATAGTAGAAATAAAGCGTTTGGCATGGCACACAAGTTATGATCTGATAAAGTAAATTAAAGTTAGCAAAATTGTAATATTAGTATTCAACATTTCTCTCTCACTCAAATGTATCTTGGCCTTTGGGAGTGCGTGATTTAGTTTTGAGGGCATTTGCCACAAGTTTCAGGCACAGGGCAAAAGAAAGGGTGTAAGAAAAGAAAAACATTGTCTCTGGCAATCCAGTAATGGTCATTTCTATAGATGATATAATGAAGTAGCTGCAAGTTTTAAAATCGTGTCTATTAAAAGTAAGAAGATATTTAACAGATTAGACCTTTTACTATTTATTTGATGTTTTATAAACAATATGATTAATATTGTGTTTGTAGCCTATTATTTATTTCTTTTTAAAATACAGCATAATAAGTAGTAGGTTTCTTTTAACATTGATTAGAGGAGAATAGACGTAGACTGAGTTTTTTTTTAAGACATTGGCTGTAGGTCTCAGAGTATCTAATTTCAAAAAAATATTCAAATGACTCTCAGCCTTCTTTGCCTATGGGTTTCTGCTATTATGCCGAAAGCAAGACTGTTGCTAAGAAAATAATTGGCATGTTCTACAAGGTCCCCACTCAAAAGAAAATCTGGAACCAGAGCCTCTACTCTGTTCTCAATAAACTGAAAGACAGTTATTTGTCACACTTCATGGCACAGCCACAGGAGATCCGAACAAAGACCAATGTTTCTCAGCACAATCATGTTACACTATTGTACTTAGAGGACAAGGCCAAATGCTTCCTTAACAGAGAGACCATTTTTTCTTCAATATGCCATTAGTTTTTTGCCAAGAGAGAAAATACTATTTTGGACAGAGGTGCTGACATAATAGGCTACCGAGTAAGAAAGCCTGCTGACCTGCTGTTCTCCACTGAGGAAGCTCAGATGACAATCCATTTCATCTTCACTGATCACATTGCATAAATCACCTCGAGCCTCTACTTCTCTGCAAATGCAAACTCACTTGTGACCTCCTGAGGCCTCTGGTATTAGTGAAAAAAAGAGAATTTTGGAAGGAATTGGGATATAATGCTTTTTCCTGTGGATAGGGATGATTTGCTAAGAAGCAGTAGGGGTGTATATTTCAAGAAGTAAAAGTTTGATGGGGAAGAGCAGGTGTGTGTGTGTGTGTGTGTTCATGTAAGAGTGAACATGAGGAGAAAACAATGAGGTGGACAGTGGAAATGACGTTCACGGAAACATCTGTAGTGAGCCAGCAATTTTGAACTGTCTTCCCTCATGGAGAGCAATAGAAAGTTTGGTTTTGTGAGAACTTAATACTGTGTTTGTCCTAACTCTACATTGTGTTAAGAGACTGAAACTTTCAGTATTTCATATATTTTTATATGTGCATATCATTTCTTTATATTTGTATTTTTCTAAGGAAAGTGGTTTATTTTCCTCAGAAGGGTCAATATACCCTTGAATAAACTGTGACCTAGAATTTCTGATGACTTTTGATGCAGCAATAACTAACTGAAAGAAACTATTCTTGAGAGAGAGAAAAAAAATTAGCTTTAATTTTTCTGTTAAAAGGAGCAAAAGAAAAATTTAAAAAGATAATGGACTAATTCACAATTGTATTATAGAAAACAGCATGCTGTAATTACTCTCAAAACTTTTGTACATATTTTGTAATATTTCATATTTAGGGCAGCAATGTCTCTCTCTTTTTTCTTCTTCTTCTCATAATTCAAAACATTTTGTTTTTCAATAGTTCAGACCCCAAAACATACTTTACCTTTTTAAATTTCCATTTTTCCACACCCCTCTAGTTTTCTCGTCTTTTAAAAGAAAACCAAGAAAAAGAAGCATCATTTTCTTTTTCTTTTAAAAAGGGATTAATGTTTGTATCACTTGTGTGGTTTTGGATAACAAATTTCATTTTGCCTTATTAACACACAAATACATGGACATATACATTGGCATCATTGCTATGGTGATAGACCAAGGGAACTGACAAAAGAGCTGAGGAAGGTCAGCTGGGAGAACTGGCTTTTGTGTTTCAAATATGTTATTGGCACACTCTTGGTCCTAGTGCTGAAGCCAAGGAGGTGCATTGTTCTGTAGGCATAGGTTCAGGAACTATTCTAGTGTGGACAATGTGTCTTTCATGAGAATCTGAAGACACAGAGTGGACAGATTCAGAAAAAAAAAAAAAAAAAAAACTCACTCTCAGTAACAGACTTGGAGGCATCAGTTATCAGTTTCAAAGATTTTACAAAATAGCTTCATAAATGAACATCAAGAGACAAATGGGCTAAAAGGCAACAGTGATCTGTCTTTCAATATCTTTCTCTCTCTCTCTCTCTCTCTTTCTCACACACACACACACACACACACACACACACACACATATACTCCCAATAGGTTAAAAAAGGTATCAACTATAATTTTTATAGATAACATTTGCTTGTTTGATTAAATGCTTATGATTTCACCATATTAAAAATGCTTTATAAAGATTGACATTTAACTTCATATCACATTATTACTGGAGCCATAATCTCATTATATAATCAGTTTATAAAATATAATTCATTTGACTTTTCAGTAACATATAGTATCCAAGTTTTCATTGGTGGCAAATCAGTAGGTAGAATTGGTGGCCTGCTCTGTGACCAAGATCTAGGATGAGCTCTAATGGGAATTAATCTAACACCTAGACCTTCAAACACACAACCTTCCCAGTTAGTAAGCCACCTTAACACAAAATAAGCACATGAGTAAATCTTTGTGTGCTAGTCCTTCTGCAAATTTGCAGAAAGCCAAAGGAACATACTTAGAGATAGCTGCTATTCATGACTCAATTCACTTTATTAAAAAGAACGACTCAGTTTTCCAGGACCTGCCCTATTTTTCTTCTAGAGGATTTCAGAGTCTATGTGCTGTTTCTGAAACTTAATTGAGACTGCTATTTTATTTATTTTTTGTATAATAGCACCTTGTACTTATTAGTTTAGGGTTGTCCACTTTATCAAATACCTATCTGAATAGTTTATTATTGACTGTGTCATAAGGAAATGAAAATTTGCAGAATTGAGGCTATTGATGACTTCTAAACATGGAGATTAGGAAAATATAGGAACTTGCCTCTACTATAGAATCTGCCATGTGATGTTTCCTTGGTGATGAAATCCTCAATTGTCTTTTTTATTTATGAAATTTTTTAAGACCATATCCACAGTTTTGTAGCTATTAGTCTCTACCAGATGCTACAAATGTAATCACTTTTTCACAGTCACAGGGTATGCCATTGGGTTTTTGGCCTCTGGCAACAGGAGGCCCTATTTGGTCCTAGCATTGCCCACTTTTCCCTCTTTGAGAAAGATATAAGTCTTACTATCCAGAAATTCTTTCCTTGGTATGCTGTGTTATTTTCTGCATGCTTCCACACACATTACACTGTGAAAGAACCACAGGCATGATTTCAAAGCAATACACATATATGGTTTTCCATCTGAATCACTTAATTCTACTACATAGCCTGAATAGCCTTTAATGTTGATTATAAAATTCTTTCTAGTGGTTCTATTAGAATGCAGTGATATCTCATAAGCTGTGAATACAGTCTACACTGGATTAATACTAACACTTTCTATAGCCAGTTATATGATATTTGTCAGTCATGAACAAATGTTTTCCTAGCTCAACACTAGGTTGATAATTACATCAGAGGTGCAGTTGTTTACAATATCCACCTCAGGGGATTCCAGATGCATTATCCAATTCTCAGCTCCACTGCCTTTTCTTCTGAAATCTAAATAGTTCAAAACCTATCACATTATCTGGTAGGAAACCAAACTGTTATTTCTACTTTTGTTTGTTTTCTTTGGGATTTTTTATATTCACATCTGGTTCTAAGTTTCTGCTTCCACAGAATTAGGTTACTTTTGTGATTATTTTACTAGCTCATATATACACTAATTTCCATTGTTATATTAGGTTGTAAAGCATTTCTTTTATGTAAACAACTTTCTTCTCAAGATATTTAGGTGACACCAATAGCTTGGAATAGTCACTATTAACCAAAAAAAAAAAAAAAAAAAAAAAAAAGAAAAGAAAGAAAGAAAAAAAAAAAAACTAAAATCTGGGTCAATATACAACTAGCAAAAATTTAAAATCTCTATTTTCCATTAAATTTTAACATTAAATATATATACATATATGTATGTATGTGTATATAATGTATACATCAAGACAAACTGCACACCAACATAGAATAATTTGGAAGCTATTTTTTTAGTACCCAGATCTTGCAAATATTAAGTGATCAAATTAGAATGTAAGAGTATAAGTGTTTTATTTTTCTCTGCTGAGACACTAAGGTAATTTAAGCCAAGATTCTAGAGTCATTCAGGTGTATTTTTAAGTTGAACTTTTCTATCATTATTTTAACATTTCATGACTGTACACTGAATATTATTGGTAACAGAGATAGCCAAAGACACTGAAAACAAAACAAAACAAGAAAAAAAAAAAAGAAAGAAAGAAAAAAGAAGTTATATTGACCCCAATTGCTTGAGACTTGGATTGACTAAGGAAGAATTAAACTTGTGGATGTGTTAGGAAGTATCAAATTGCTAAGACATTTAACAATTATTTATATTGTGCCAAACACATACACACATATATCCACATATTCCTAGGTCCTGTCTTGAGTGTCATTTATTTGTAGTTGGGAAAGAAAGAGGAAACAAAAACCCTAACTACTGTGAGCTGGCAACTAACTTAAGATTGAAAGATAGAAAATGTTTTTTCCGTGATGACCATAGATATCTTTTCAGGACACCAGTGTCATAGAAAGTCACTCTGTTGCTATCAGAGAGAGGGAGAGAGATACAACACCAAGACAAGTCAGCAATCATTTCTAAACATAGACAAGAACACTGAAATCCACAAATTGATCATCTATCTCTATTGCCTAGCTTTTGCACTAAATAAATCTTTAGCTGTGATTTGATTCCCCCACTCCTAGAAAGAACTCAAGGATATGGACCCTGCTTTCTGGCGGTACTTAGCTTAAAAAAGAACCACGCTTCTTTAAATCCTTTACCAATACCACTAAATATCATCTTAAATATCAACATTTCTCTGAGGCCCCATAATATCTTTGGCGTGTTCCTGGTGCTCTTGACTTGTAGGGGTCACTACATCTTTTCAAGATAGTTCTTAAATTCCAACATCAAGGCCCAACATCAGATCTATTAGAATTTTTTCTAGTACCCATGTGAGGTGTGCAAAAGAGATACATTATCAAATGTAAATAGAAATATTTCCTGTCCTTACACTCTTTAGTAGTACATGTTCAAAGTGAATCCAGATCAACTTTATGACTGATTTTTTTCTAATGTGGTATTAGAAATATGACACAAAATGAAAATTCTGAAGTACTTCTACTCTGGGGTAGTTCAATTAACCAAGTACAGGATTGTGAGAAATAATATATGTTTTTGTTTTTAACCCACTGGTATGTTACAATGAGATTGTTTGTTTAAAAGGAAATTTGATAATAGGCAATATTGTGTCAACTATGAAGTAAAAATCATTAAACATAGAAATTCTTAGGCAATATCTATTATTTCACTTACATTGGATAGAAACAATAAACCTGAGATTGAGATATCTTTAGTATGAAGTGGTTTGCTAAGGAAACAGGCAGACTTTTAAACAAGGAAGGATCTTACTCCTGGCCCATAATCACCCTGATAGTCTCAGTTCTCGTGGGACTAGCACAAACAATTTATGTGCTTCAAAGATAAGTTTATGTACAAAACAGGAATATTTTGCCTAAGTACAATGCATTTTATTTTGTGTGTTGTTTCTAAGTGATATTGAAATTGTTTTTACAAATAAACTGTGACATGTTTAAAATATACTGTGAAAAAATTGTTAAATTATTTTGAATAAAGTTAGAATTTCTTAAGACCATATCCATCAATTAATTGACTCATTTTTCTCCTAATGATAGAAAACCAAAACTACATGATTGTTATGTACAGGTGCCAAGTAAGGTAATTTATATATTTAAATTTTCATAGGGAAGAATTAAAATATTCGAGTGAAAGAATGATAACAAAATCAGCATATAGTTAAATGGGAAAAACTCACTTTTAAGCTTTTAATGACAGTGTTGTGTGCCCTTTTCCCTTTCTGTAGACCATGGTCATCTCAAGTTACCAAGTATGCTCAACATATAGATGATTTCAGTGAGACCAAGAATAACAATACATCAGTTTTGTACTCTTTACATATAAAAATTTCACACTCTTGGTGTTATATTTTGATAAAATTACTCAGATGCACAGTGTTTTGACAACATTAACCATATATGCCTGGACTGTTTTTCTTATATAATCTAGACAAAACCCATTACTCCTCCTTATCATAGACTCTAGGATTTTCCCTTTCACTATACCAAAATAGCAATCTTCTTCTTTTATAAGCCACAGCACATTCCAAAGTCATCTTTTACTGAATGCATATACTATTCAAGTACCTTAGCTTGCTCGATTAAATATTTTTATGTTCTAACAAAATTCATACACTATTGAAACAGAAAAAAAAAAAAAAAAACGTGTATTTCAGTTAAAAGTAGACTACTTTGACTGACTTAAGCACCAAGAAAAGTCATCTGGACACCAGTTGTTTATAACCAGGTGAACTTTTGTAAGGCTTATTGTGTCATATACAGATTTAAAAGGTGGTTATTATTATTATTATTATTATTATTATTATGTTTATTTTTAGCAATCAAATAACTGCTTGAAGTTCCTTTGAATTAGGATGACTGTTAATGATTTTCATGGATCTTTATAGAATGATAAACACGTGGTATACAAAAACTTCAGGTATATATACCAAAGTTTCCCTATCCATTCAACTATTGATGGGCATCGGGATTGTTTCCACAATCTAGCTATTGTGAATTGTGCTGCTATAAACATTGTTGTGGCTGTGTCCCTGTAGTAAGCTGTTTTTAAGTCCTTTGGGTATAGATCGAGGAGTGGGATAGCTGGGTCAAGTGATGGTTCCATTCCAAATTTTCCTAGGCATCTCCATACTGCTTTCCAGATTGGCTATATACACAATGGAACACTACTCAGCACTAAAAGAGAATAAAATCATGGCATTTGCAGGTAAATGGATGGAGCTGGAGAAAATAATTCTAAGTGAAGTCAGCCAATCTAAAAAATCCAAAGGTCGATTGATTCCTTTGCTATGATGATACTGAATTATAGTGGCAAGGGACAGGGATAGGAGGAATGAAGGAATGTTAAATAGAACAAAGTGGGAGGAGGGGAGGGGAGGGAACAAGAGGATAGGAATAATGGCAGAATGAGTTGGACATCAATACACTTAGTGCATGTATAAAAACTCAAATGGTGTGAAAATACTTTGTGTAAAACCAGTGACTTAGAAAACTGTGCTCTTTATATGTAATATGAAAGGAATTGCACTCTGCAAGCATGTATAACAAATTAAATTAAATTAAAAATAAATAAATAAAACTCCATATACATAAAAATATACCCAAACAAACAGAGAAAGGTTGGAGTGCATCTTGTAAATATTCCTGAGATCATTTTACTTCTCATTTTTACTGTCTTTGTTCATCATTTGTCTTCTGGATTTTTGAACACAATTTTTAAATGAATTCTTAAGTTTCATTCTGTTTTTGGTGTCTTTGACTTTCACTTCAGGTTGTGTTTTTCTAACATAAAAATATGATCATGTTATTTCTTTGTTTTAATTCTTTCAGAATTTTTCATTACTCAGAATGAAGTCCACAGTCTTGCAATGCCCCATGATCTGCTTCCTCCTAGGTCCCTGGCTTTATCTCTCACCACCCCATTAATAAAAATGTCTTCTACACAAATTCTTGAATTATGAATAACTTCTTTGATAACTGAATGTTTCAATTATAGTTCAAAGAGATGTTTAACAATCACTTAGCTTTCTTTGTTATGTTTAACCCTCAGAATTTTATATCATGCCTTTCCCATTAACATTTAAATTCTTTAAAATGTAACTTGTCAAATTGTATCTTCATCTGTCTTTCTAAAAGTTAAACTCATTATAGACAAATTATCTATTTAATTCATAAATTATCTCACTTCTATAATCTTTATAACTGAGAATTTATTCAAGACCATAAAAATATCAGCAAATTACATTGGTTTAAAATTCCTGAGTAAAAAATTTCATGTTTTTGTATATATATTTTTCCTGTTCTTAAAAGTTTCAAAGAATTTGAGGACATCATGTTTTCCGGAGCTTTCTAAAAATGTCACTTACATCTTTTTCCCTCTGGAGATGCATATGGTTTTTCTTTATCTTGGTAATTAAAATAAAACTGTCCAGTTACATGCAAGTGTAAATGTATTTTAATTAATGTAGTCTAACCTTGCTCAATTTTGTCTTAACTTTAGTCACATTCTCAATTTTAGATCCTCTTCTAATGGCTTAGCTTTTGCTTTTCTCAGATAGTCAATAATCCTTAGAACATATATGTCAATATATTCTCTGTGTTAAATCAGTCACCTTATTTTAAAGTGAATTAAAGTCTTTGATATTTTTTCAACATACCCAATTTTTAATGTTCAATAGACACTCTTTGTTTTTCATTTATCCATATAACACTGTAAATACTGAAGGTGAATTGTTTTTTTTTTTTTAATTTGTTCTTTAATTTCATGTATATTTTTGTAAAAATTCCACTTGTTAAAACTTCAGTTTTCTATTTTAGTTTTTTTCACCTATGAAATATAAGTATCATATAAATTCAGTGCATCTCTGTGTACTTTCTGGAATTTACAGAGTAAATCACCTTTTGGACCTGCTAATAAGGGAAATAACTGTGTTCTACATAAAAGTATGCATCATTAGAACTGTGTTGTGATGCAAATATCTGTACTTTTATTATTAGTACCTTATTTTGAAGAATTTTGTTCAAGAACTAAACTTTGAGGAACATTAGGCCATGTTGGGGTTTTTAGCTCCCGGCTCCTCTCGACCTGAAAGAGAAGGGGGAGCACGTCCCAACAAGGTTGGATTGGGAAAGGTAAGAGTCGACTGACTGTCCGCACCCAGCCCTCCTATCAGAGGACAAGACCGGTCAAAGCATGAGCTCAGTTTATTGAGGAAGTTGGACGGCCTTTATAGAAGACATGAGCCAATCAGCAGAAAGGTTATAGGGAGCATAGGGAGCACAAGCAGATCACATTGGAGGAACAGCCACTAGCCTATCCTAGCGGTGGTTTGATTTTTTGTCATATGTCAGGGCAACACCCCTGGGCTAGGCCAAGTCCACGTATCAGGAAGTAGGAGACAGTCAGAGAGTTAGGTTTTCATTTTCTTGACTTAAATTTCTATTCTTTTGGCCAAAATGTTCTTAATGTCCCCAACAAGGCCAAATCTTTGATTTCATCTATTTAACAAGTAGCATTCTCAGATATTGGGTGTATGTTTACAAAAGCAAATTATAAATTATGTTATAAGATACTTTTAAAATGTTGCATTTACCTCAATGACAGCTTCTGTTTGTCTTCTGTTTATTCCCCCATACTCTTGAAGAAGGAGCAATAGTGTTTACCCTAATCCTCTCCCACCTTTGTCTTTTGGTAGGATAGTGCAGGTGATAGGGAGATGACTTTTACATCAAAATCCCAGCTGGGGAACTGTACTTATGTTATTGTCCTCAAGGAATGGCATAAAGGCCTCATCTATATCTGGAACTTATTTAAAAGAAAAACTCGTATGTCTGATATTACAAAAGATAAAATTTTGGTGGTCAATGAAAGGTGGGGGGGTATAATTTGAACATGATGGGAATATAAATAACTTATGTGTAGGTATCAGACAATATTGGCTTTAAACTCCTTAGCAATTTATTGACATTATTTCCAAAAAAAATTGAGTCTAATTCCTTATTTCCTACATTTGGGCTAGCATAGTGACCCACTTTTAAAAAAGACAATGCAGTGTAAGTGACAGAGTTTGACAATCAGAATTTGATTAAAAAAATAAATAGGTTTCTTAGGTCTTTCCTCATGAGCACTTCCATCTTTGGAACCCAGAGTCTGCAGGGAAGATATTTTATTGCCCTGAAGCTTCTTTCTTTGACAGATCATGTACAAATAAAGATAGAGATTCCCCAGGAATCTAACCTGTTTCAGCTCACAGATATTTATGACTTCACAGCTCAGGCACTGGGCATTTGCATGAAGAAGTCTTTGTCATGATCCTCTGGACAAAACCTCACTTAAAATAGAACATTGTGCCAGACACAGTGGTGCACGCCTGTAATCCCAGCACTTGGGAGGCTGAGGCAGGAGGATCACAAGTTCAAAGCCAGCCTCAGCAATGGCGAGGCACTTAGCAACTCAGTGAGACCCTGTCTCTAATAAAATACAAAAAAGGGCTGGGGATGTGGTCAAGTGCCCCTGAATTCAATCACCAGTACAAAAACAAAACAAAACAAAACAAAACAAAAAAACACAAACATTGTGAAAAATCCCAGATGGAACTGTACAGTCAAGATACTTCTGATTTCCTGATCCAGATATTCTGTGAGGCAATAAATTATTATCGTGATTTCAAACCACATAAATGATCTGTGAATGAATTATCTGTTATTCACCTGTACAAAACTAATACAGCAATTCAACAGAGAAATAATATTCTTTTAAAAAATAGGTTGGACATACAGAAATAAATAAATGTAATTCCTCATATCAATAGTCTCAAAGAATCACATGATTATCTCAGTAGATGCAGAAAGAGAGCATTCATTCATGATCAAAAAGCTAGAAAAACTAGGGATAGTAGGAATATACCTCAACATCGTAAAAGTTATATATTTTAACCCCTGTCGGGAAATTACGGGAATGGGCTGAAGTTTCTAGCCCCCTGTATCCAGGATGGACCTCCTTTTTTCAGCAAAGGAGGCCAGGGAACTACCTCAGCAGTGAGACGAGACTGGGAAGGTAGAAGCCGCTGGCACCCCCTTCAAAAGACTCAGAGACACACCAGGGAGTCCAGTCAGGTGAAACTTCAGTGCTGGAACTCAGGTTTATTGAGGGAAGTGGCCAGTCTTATAGTGGACAAGGACCAGTCAGCAAGGAGATTATAGAAACATGCAACGAACACGGGCAAGTCCTATTGGCAGAGTCTCCTATCCTATCCTTAGGGTGGTTTCAGTTCTCACAATACATCAGAGCAACGCCCCCTGCTCAGATCAGATCTGGAACAGGGCGTGGAAAGCAGCCAGAGCTCCTTACCCTTTTGGCGGACGTGTTCCAAAGGCCCCGACAAACCCCAAGACCAATATAATTTTCAATGAGAAATATAGAAAGCATTTCCTTCAAAAACTGAAACAAGACAGGGATGCCCTCTTTCAGCACTTCTATTCAAAGGTCCTTTAAACCCTAGCCAGAACAATTAGGCAAAAGAAAACACTAAAGAAAGAAGTTGAAGAAGACTTTAGAAGATGAAAAGACCTTCCATGTTCTTGAATAGGAAGCATTAAAATTGTCAAAATGGCCTCACTGCCAAAGTTCTATATAGATTTGGTGTAATTCCTATTAAAATTCCAATAACATTCTTAATAGAAATAGAAAAAGCAATCATGAAATTCATTTGGAAAAATAAGAGGCCGAGAATGCCAAAGCAATACCTAGTGAGAAAAGTGAAGCAGGAGGCACCACAATATCAGGCTTTATATTATACTACAGAGCTACAGTAACAAAACCAGCATGGTATTGGCACCAAAATAGACATGAAGACCAATGGTACAGAAGACACAGAGATAAACCCACATAAATACAGTTATCTCATACTAGACAAAAACTCAATAAACATACAGTGGAAAAAAGATAGCCCCTTCAACAAATGGTGCTGGGAAAACTGGAAATCATTATGTAGCAGAATTAAATTGAACCCAATTTCTTACCCTACTCAACTCAACTCACAAGGACCTTGGATTTAGACCAGAACACAACACTCAACTCACAAGGACCTTGGATTTAGACCAGAGACTCTAATAGAAGAAAAAAGAGGACCAAATCTCTATCATGTCAGCTTAAAAAATGATTTCCTCAACAAGACTCCTAAAGCACAGAAGTAAAATCAAGAATCAATAATGAGATGATATCAAACTAAAAATCTTCTTCACAACAAAAGAAACAATCAAGAACATGAAAGAGAGCCTACAGAATTGGAGAAAATCTTTGCCACCTGCACCTCAGAGCATTAATCTCCAGGACATATAAAAAACTTAGCCCAAAAAATCAAATACCCCATCAATAAATGGGCATAGGAACTGAACAGGCAATTCATGGAAAAATAAATATGATTGACCAAAAAAAAAAAAAAAAAAGAAAAGAAAAGAAACCAAAAAAATGTTCAACATCTTTAGCAATTAGCGAAATGCAAATCAAAACTATGCTGAAATTTCATTTCACTTCAACCAGAATGGCAATAATCAAGAATACAAGTAAAAGAAATGTCAGCAAGGATGTGGGGGAAAAGGTACACTTGTACATTGCTGGTGGGACTGCAAATTGGTGCAACCGCTCTGGAAAGCAGCATGGAGATTCCTCAGAAAACTTGGAATGGAATCACCATTTCACCCAGTTATTCCATTCCTCTGTATATACCCAAAAGCCTTAATATCAGCACACTACAGTGATGCAGCCACATCAACGTTTATAGCAGTTTAATTCACAATATCTAAACTGTGGAACCAGCCTAGGTACCCTTCAATAGATGAATGGATAAAGAAAACATGGTATATATAGACAATAAAATATTACTCAGCTATAAAGAAGAATAAAATTATGGCATTTGCTGGTAAATGGGTGGGCCTGGAGATTGTCATGCTAAGTGAAATAAGCCAGTCCCACAAAACTAAAGACTGAATAGTCTCTCTGATATGCAGTTGTTAATGCACAATAAGGGTGGAGGTGAGGGAAGAATAGAAGTTCATTCACTTAGATAATGGGGAATGAAGGTAAGAGATGGGGAATAGGAATAGAAAGACAGACAGTAGAATAAATTGAACCTAATTTTCCTATGTTCATATGTGAATACATGACCAGTGTAATTTTACATTATGTACAAGACAAGAATGGAAGTTATGTATGTATGTATGTATAATATGTCAAAATATACTCACTGTTATGTATATCTAAAAATAAAAAAAAAAAAAATAAAGAAAATACAGGTTGGAATAATTGCCTTTTTTTTGGAAAGATGATGTAAAAGACTTAAAACAAGTAATTATTTAAGTCATTTTAATCTTGTTACCATAACTCTGTAAATTCCTTAACTAAACTATTAAACTCTATTCCCTATTACTCTGTTTACTATACATTATGTATATTGTGCCCAACTGAACACTTGTACAATATCTTTTCACAATGCAAATAGTGATAAATGTGAAGTTGAGATGGGTAAGCAGGCTTCATCCTCCTAAATTTTACACTGTACTACACATGAGTTATGCAGATGGAGCTTAATGCTGCACATTATAATTTTGTCATATTTTGGTAAAGCAAATATTATGCAATCAAATATAATTTAAAAAGGAATTAATAATGAATGTTTTGGCATTTCCATTACAATTAGAATTATAGTTCAAAATGGTGAAAGGGAACTCAAATTTGAAATAGTATAGTAGAAATGAAGGTCTTTTACCTAAATGACATAATAAAACCAACCTTGAGTTCCTTTGGCAGTGATACATAAATAACATTAACACATTCTTCTTTTCAAACTATGATATCTTTATTGAGGATTCATAAAGCATAGTAATATCTTAATCTCTGACATAGTAGAGATGAACAGGTACTATCATCCTATTACATAAATAAGCTCACAGTTAACCTGCATCTAACCACATTTTGTTAGCAAAGCAGTCTGATTTATTGTGAAAGCATAAACTAAACAAATGATGTGGATATAATGTAAGTTTCATTTTAAAATAGTTCAGTTAAAGAAGAGGTGAAGTGCTAATAATCACACTGTTTATGAAACTGAGCAGTTAAATTCATGTTGCAACACTTAATGACCATTCCTGTGGTGCCATCAGTAGGTATATAGAGAATATTGCTCCCTAAAATAGTACATGGTCATTATATTAAATAGAGGAGCTAACACTGCAAAATATCTATGCTGTGTAAAGCACATATTTTAATTTGTTTTTAAAAATAAGACTGCAATGTAGCTATCACATTCCCATGTTACAGGTTCAGTACCTGTAAAATGTACACAATGCCCAGGAGTGCTAAGTAACTTACTCTGCATTTCAATCAGCACACAGTGGTATAGAGCTCAAGTGTTTGCACTCACCACCCTGGGAAGCCTCTCCATCTGAGTGTTCCTTCCATCACTGTTTACTTACAGAATGAAGCCTTCCTCATGTGAATTATGTACAGTGTGGAGAAGAATGAATACTGCAACTCAACTGAGATGCCACCTATTATAATAAAAATTTTATTTTAAAACTTGTAAAAGAATCTCTTCCTAAATATGCCTTTAAAAGTTAAATCTATCAAAAGTTTCTTCAAAGGGTTCTCTCATAAATGATCAAATTTTTAAAATTATTTTTATAATAAATCACTAGATTTTAAAGAGTATTATTTCACTTGCTTCTTGACAGAAGAGTAGTTATCATTATAATAAATAAAATAAATAAGCAAAACAAGCAAAACTAAAGGTTCCATTTCCGTGGCTTAAAATATGATGTCTGCTGGACATTTTGTTTCCTCTTTAGGTAACTTAATGTTTTTGACAAAACTAAAACAATTAAAAAGAAGATAGAATAATAAACTTAAAAAGAAAATTGATGTTTAAAAGACTAAATGGTTAAAGATCTAAATATATTTCATTTTCTTGAAATGCAGCAGTCTCTGTATTTTTCTTTATGCTACGTGTAGGTGACCATCTGAAATAGATAAGGAATAACATGCAAGAAAATGAGAAACTTAAATGATTCAATGGGATCTAACAGGAAAAGCTGCTGTGTGGAAAGTAGACTTTCATATTTGGACAATTGGTTTACTTTTATTGTTTATTCTTCAAAGGAAATTCACATTTAGCTGGGGGAAAAATCAAACACTGCATTAAATTCTTTAATGCTTCTGGAAAGTTTCGGTTATGTATAGATGCAGTTCTATGGCTTACATAGAGGATGTGAGATGTAATACCCTTCCCTATATAGTGTTAGTGCTGCAAAATTTTCAAGGAGGAGGGGAGATATCTCTGACTCTGCAGAATGTTCTAAAGATTGCCAAACATCATATGATGATAAAAGAAAGAAGGGGCATTCACAGATGTTGCCATTCCTGTTATTTCAATAATTATGTAAATGTTGAAGGTAGTTATTAGATGGGTAATTTTTATACAGTATTTTTAATGAATCTGCATTTTGACTATAATCTCTTAGGTGATGTCAAGTGTAGAATTCTCCACTTTTGATATCTTATCAAGATTCTTGTCAACATATCTAGTCAGAATTCATTTTTTGGATCAGGGTTGATAAGATTTTATTTGTACTATCCTATTGATAGGTTAAATTCAGTTATTACCCAAATAAGCAATAGAACTAAGTGCTCTAAGTGCTCCATATTTAACTGGATTTTGGTGTCTTTGAGACAAAATTACTATTCTGCTGAAAACAAACTCACTAAATACTATGTAGATGGATCCTACTAACACTGAATGATGTGGAGACACTTCTAGTCTACACTTGTGAACTACATAATACCAAAGCCAAATATAACAATTTTTAAAAAATGTTATTTGCTGTTATGTAGATATTCAGTTTATGTTGGCTGGTTGTTTGTAACATAGGCACAAATCCATACATACACATACCCACATTTATACACACAATTACATACCTGTAATTTTTAAAACTTTAATTTGTAAAGGCATAGATATTTAAGGATTGTGATAAAAAGAAGATAATGTTCAAATAAACTAACAATTTTGAAAAGTAATGTATGCAAATTATAGCATGCTATATTTTTCTTAATAGACTGCTGCAGTACCTAATAGATAATAGAATGCTAATTTTATAATTACAGCACAGGCTTAGGAAATCAAATACAGGATTTTTTTTCCCAAATGCCCTTACCAAACCACCCTAAGTTCACATAATTTTTTCAGGGGTGTTTGATGTATATTATTAGTTATGAATCATTATCAATGACAAAAATAAAGTGTGACTATTTTCCTCCAATGCAAGGAAGTGCAGGCACACTCTAAACATTTGAATAGTTTAAAAATATCATTTTCTGTTGGTTGTTTCCTCTTATTTGTACTATTTGTTGATTTTCATGGATTATTTTCACATAGACATATTATAGACGTTATGAGATTTATATTTTTATAAAATTTTGTATTCATATTGGTCCTTATCATGGAGAGAAGAGAACTATAGCTTTCAACTTCAGATCTCAGTTTCAGATGCAGACATATATATTATTCAGTCGTGCCTGGCATAACATTTGTTATGGTGTATATGTGAGTTGTCCCCCAAAAGCTCACATGTGAGACAATGCAAGAAGGATTGGAGGAGAAATGATTGGATTATAGCTTTGACCTAATCAGAGGATTGATCCCTGATGGGATTAACTGAGCGGTAACTGGAGGCAGGTGGGGTGTGGCTGGAGGAAGTAGTTCATTGGACGCATGGTGATGGGGTATATATTTTGTATCTGGAAAACTGAATTTCTCTGCTTTTTGATCACCATGATGTGAGCTGCTTCCCTCCGCCACACTTTCCTGCCATGATGTTCAGCCTCACCTTGAGCCCCGAGGAATGAAGCCAGCCCTCTGCGGACTAAGAACTCAGAAACTGTGAGCCCTTAAAGAAACCTTTTCTCCTATATAATTGTTCTGGTCAGATGTTTTAGTGGCAGCAGCAAAAAAAGCTGACTAAAAGAATATTTTATTCAACAAGTGGCCATACACACAAAAGTGGTGCCTTAAGATTATAATGGAGCAGAAATGTTCCTATGGCCTAGTGACACTGTAGCTGTCATAATAACAGAGCTACACATTGCACACATATTTTGTGGATTAATGATTTGAAGAGATCACAGGGTGGTAACTCTAGGCAGGTGGGATATGGCTGGAGGAGCAGGGTCATCAGGGGTGAGCCTTGGGGATTACATGTTTTGTCCGTGGCTCCTCCTGTTCTTTCTCTGTTTCCTGGCTGTGATGAGCAGAGCAGCAGTCCTCCATGACCTTCTGCCATGATGTTAGGCCTCACTTCAGTCCCAGAGCAATGGAGCCAGCTCACCATGAAGTGAACGTTTGAAACTGCGAGCCAAAATAACTTTTTATGTTCTAAATTGTTATTTTAGGTATTTTAATCACAGTGACAAAACACTAACACACTTTCCACAGTCTCCCCTGGAATGAGGCAGAGTGAGATCCTTGCCAGCTGCCAATGCCTTGACAATAGACTTCCCAGGCTCCAGAACTATAAGCAATAAGTATCTGTTCTTTATACAAATCCAGTCTCAAAATTGCTGTTGCAGCAACACAAAAATTCCAAAACGGGGAGTCAGTGAGGATTTTAAATTTTGTCAGTTTTCTCACAGTTACTCTAGGAGTTGTGACTTAGCCAAGTGCTTCTCTTGTAGGCAGTGTAGAATTTTTTGGCAATATCTTCATTATGATATTGCTTAGGTCCTACTTATGTATTACACATATCCTTTATCACTTCTCCTGAAAAGCTGTTAGTCCTGGCCACATATACTTATGGTAAAAGATTGCTGGCAATTCCATCACCAAAAATGCCATGTGTGTGTTTGTGTGTGAATTTCCTATTATGCCACAATTGTTTATAAATAATGCCTTACAATATTCTTTTCTGTGAGAGTCTTTGATGGTATTAGAAAGCCCAGGATGGCATGAGGTAGACCATTAAGTAAAATCAGATTGGTATGAATCCTGAGAAACCGTTACATGTAGATATTGGAAAGTGGAAAGGACATAGTAATGAGACGAGTATGTGAAGAAGACAACTTGGCATTGTGGAAACCAAACGTTAAAATGTTTCAACAAGGAGAAAGTGCCACAAGTGGATTAGCTATGATAAGGACTAATGTAAGATGGGATTTGTTATATGTTAGAATAGTAAAACAAATCTGTAAAAGTATTAAAACCTTTGAATCCAAATAGAATTTAATGTATGGTGTCAGTATTGCCAATATTGTGTATGTTCCACTTAAGGTCCAATATTTTCTTAAAGACTCATCACCAATTGGGGAGTTTGTCTTAAATATTATAAGCGCAAAATTATATTTGTGGGTTTCTAAATTCATGAATCTTTCTAGGATTCCCTCTAATATGAAATAAGTTCAATAATTTAGGACTAGGGATAGAAATATGAACTTTTCATATTTAAACTGTATTTTCAGTATTGCACACTTTATTAATTTATTGCTTTATTCTGAATTCACCCTGCTCTATGAACATGGTAGTTGACCTTTAATATTTTTTTTCTCCTGTGCAGCTGACATGAAGCTTTGTCAAGAGAAGGGCTAGAGAGGTTTGACCAGAGGAGTCTTTCTTCTCAATTTAGTCTTCTCACACATAGTAAAAGCCTCATATAAACACTTGCTGACTCTTCAGAGTCTGTTTTTATGGGAGACAGAAGCCAACATCACTAAGAAGCCAGCAGCTTCCCCCAGCCTTCTGTCCCCTCTGCAGTGGGTTTGGTAGCAGTCCCTCCATTGCTGTCAGATCCTCCATGACCCAGTTTTTGCCATACACATCTGTGAGCACTCAGCTGCCAGCTGCTTCCCCATCATCTCCCCATGCACCTTCTTCCACCACCAGGCAGCTTTATAGCAGAGTCCTTGTAATTCTTGCATGATAGCTGATGTCCTGAATGCCCTGCACCTGGTGTATGACAGCCATTGGCTCCCAACAGGGAAGAAATTTCTGTGGCATCCCAAAGGGATGATTTCTTCCCATTTCCATCATAGGTAGAATGCCACCAGCACCTCTTCACTATCCAGAGAACCAGAACTGTGGTAAAGGCCTAGATATCAACCTGAAGAAAGAAAGCAAAGGTCTTCTTCAGGCATTGTGTCTCAGCCCCAGTGTTAGTGACTGTTATTTTTATATTTAGAGTTCTCCTTACTTCCCACTAGATAATCCCTGTAAAATCCTCTCTTATAATTAATAATTATATTAACCTCCCTATGAATTCACTATATGGTTTATCTCTTCTGATTGGATATTAACTGATATAAATATTAATGTAAACGATGCAAAATTTATAGTCTATGGCTCCATTTAGTGATCATGTACCATAAGTTTAAATTTAACTATGTCTGTTAATATTTTAGCTTCATTATCATTCTAAGACTCATCATTACCATATTATGCATTGCATATTTTACATGAGCCTGGCACTATTTAAATACAGAAATGTGTATCTCAAGTCAGTTTTTTTTTTTGATATGCAAAAATAATATCATTTTCCTATTCCTTAATAGATGTGCTAACCAATACTAGATGTTATGTACATTGTCCAAGATTAGCTAACGCAGTTAAGTAGCAAAGCTAACATTCACACACAACAGAGCTATCTCTGGAATCTATGTCATAACACTGCAGTGCTGACTTATGGTTTTCTTGCATTCAACATATGCTTCCAAAGCTCTGAAAAATAAAATAGGTACATTACTCATATTAATAATGCATGTAAACTAGTTGTTTCTGTATCAATCCATCTTGGATTATTTCTATACTGGCCAAGAAGGACAATGAAGTGTTTGCACACTGCCCTGTAATTCCCAACTACTTTTGACTTAATTATCGGGTCAGGTCATATTTAAATCTGTATTTGTGATAGACATTTGTCCTGGTCCATTTTCTGTTGCTATAACAAAATAGCTAGGGTGTATAGTTTATAAAGAACGGAGATTTATTAATTATGCTTTTTGTGAATTGAAGTCTGAGAACATGGCAACCACAGTTGGTGACAGTTGCTTTGTCATAACATGGCGAAGGGTATTATTCAGGGATGTCTAAACCCATATCTGTCTTCTTCTTACTAGAAAGCCACTAATGTCATCATGAGACCCCACCCTCATGATGTTATCCAACACTAATTACCTCCCAAATGCCTCACTTCTAACCCTATCAGTATATGATTTTGAAGTTTAGTTTCTAACACATAAACCTTTGG
Organism: Tamias sibiricus; assembly: GCA_025594165.1. Lineage (NCBI taxonomy): Eukaryota > Metazoa > Chordata > Mammalia > Rodentia > Sciuridae > Tamias > Tamias sibiricus. The sequence goes on from CM046659.1 coordinate 65,124,003, forward strand.
GGAGACACATTCAGAACATTTCACAAGACAATTGGCTAGGACAATGAACTATGTTACTTCCATCTCATTTCATTGAATTTCACTCCAGAATTCATTGGTACAATTCATTTTTTTCCTTTTAAATGTGTTTGTTGTCATTGGAAATAATGTAGCACATTCAAATTTAAATAATCACATTCTAAGATTTTGATAGCAAATCTCAAAGCCTGGATATTTTTTTCTGAAACTTACACTTAACTGTATCTAATGTTTATGAAACTACATATATGTTGTCTGCCTCATTTGTAGAATGTAAGCTACTTGTGGGAATAGTCATGTCTGTCTTTAAAAATCAGCCCAGAGCCTGTTTGCATTCATTCAATAGATGCATAATAGAAAATAACTGAATTCTCTCAAATATTGTTTTTATAGTAACATAAATGTCTAAAATTCTGTTTTATTTTTGCTTGTTTTTGCAAAGATCTGTTTTTCCATATATAAATCATGTAGACCACATAGTGTTTTATTTCTTTCTTATACACCAACATCATTACCTTAAAGAAAGTTCTATGCTTTTATTTAGATTACTGCCATATTTAATAGATTCTGAAGAGTGTGTGCTCAATAAAAATGAGTTGTTGATGGATTCTTTAATCTGCAGCTGCTTACTCTAAATGAGGGAGTATAACAAAGTAACACAATGTGTAGTGTTTTCTAGATGTCAGTGTCTGAAATTATGCCTTCCTCCTAATGATGCTCTGTTGAGGAAATGGAATGTGAAGTACTGTTCTGAGCCTCTAAATGTGGCATGTAGCATAATGAAAAAGAAAAAGCGGCAGTTCTTCAGAGATGTGTTGGTGAAGCCTTCCTGCAGAATGGTAACAAAGAACACTGAGGGTGAGCTAGAGGATATTTTAAGCCCTGTTCTCATATCTTTCATTTGTTTCTCCTCCAGTTCTATGTTTTAATTAAAAGAGTAAATTGAAACAGCCTGAATCTTTTAGCACCAATGTTCTCAAGGGATGTTACACATCCAATTGGGTTAAGAACCAGGCATCTGAAACATAATTTTCAGCCAACTAGTCAATGACTAGCACTCTGGCCCTGGATAAATCTCATAATCCCTCTCTTAACTGCTTCAAACCTGGCAGAGTGTAAAGGCAAGTATGTCAGCTCACGGTGCCACTCACCAGGAGTAAAATGGCTCCACGGCAGCACTTCCAACTAAGGGCTGCTGGGCTAACTCCAAACTCCACATAGAGGAACCAAGCTGACAGATATTGATGATTTGCTTCAAATCATGGTACAACAAATTTATTAGTATTTAAGTCCTAAGAGAAATATATAATCAAAGAATAGTGAACATTCAGAATGTAAATCGCCTACTAAACTTATAAGTATATATGGCAAACAGATGAACAACTTTAGGAGACTGTCTTCTTGACATTTCTAACTTTAATTTACTGGTTTCTTTATAGGCATTTTGAGAGATTTATAATTTCCAATAAGAATGTGGTTTAGCACATCAGCATAGATTTTGATTTAGATAGGTATGGCCATCATAAAATTAAGCTAAAGACACATACTTCTTTCCATGACTTAAGGGTCTAAATCAAATCAAAACTAACAGAAAAATATCAAAAAATTAAAGCAAAAAAAGTCTGATATAAAAAGCAATGGAGTATTCCTGTCAAGTTATGTTCATGCATTGGATTTTATGTTTTCAAGAGTATCTGCATATGTGCTCTTTAATATATAGATGTAATAATTTGTACCAAGTAAGCCTATCTTAGCATGCCAGATATAATACAAACACTGAAAAAGTCGTGCTAAAGTAAAGCTGGCTTTATTTTTATCACCTTTCTAAACATTTAAAATTTCTATATGCTGGTCAATTTCTGCTTTCTTATCATGTAGTGTGTTTTTGTTTTTTTTTTGTTTTTTTCCTTTTTTGTTTGTTTTAATGAAGAAGAAACATTTAACCGAAATTAAAGACCTAGGTATATTTGACAACCTAAAATTCCTAAACAGCCAGTGTTTTTCCAGTTTTACATTTCTATAACAAAATACTGGATACAGGATACTTACAAAGAAAATGTTATTTTGAAGAATCAAAGGCATGGTGCCTGCATCGTTTCAGTTCTGGTGAGGGCCTTCTTTCTTGGCTGTACACATCATGGTGGAAAGCAATGGCTGGAGAGCATGTTGGAACAAACAGTCACATCTTGAGTCCAAGAAGCAAAAAGAGAAAATGGGAAGTGTCAGGCTTGCTCCTTTCATAAAAACCCTTTCACAAGAACTCAAGCATGTCCTCAATGTCCTAAGGACCTCCAGCCAGGTCCCTGCCATCATGGGGACTAGGTTTTTAATCACATGAGTCTTTAATGAGACACAATTAAGCAACACCCAAACCATTATGACCAGAAAAGCAAAAGCAGAAGCAGGAGAAGTGAAAATAGGAGGAAGAGGAGCAGGAGAAAAAAAGAAGAGAAAGAAGAGGAGTAATAGAAGGAATTAAAATCTTAGAAGAAAAGAAAATAAGGAATCAGGGAAAAAAGAAAGTGAGTGTGAGGGAACAAAGGAGAGGAAAAAAATGAAAGAAAACCAAGATTTTCATTACGAATGGAACATTTGTTTTCCTCTAAAATTCCAGATTTGAAATCCTGAAATGATATGAATTTTCAGATTGACACTATTTTGAAGCACCTTTGGAACAAAACCAAGTTTTAATGAAGATTTGAGGCCCACGCCTCACAGATGGGATTGGTATACCTATGTATCGCATGCAGGTATTGAGTATCACACTACACTTCATATATAACACAATTATTATGTGTTAAGAAACATTTTAAAACAAATGTTTAAGGATACAGCAATGTTAACTCTCCTGATTTGACCACTGCATACAACATGCATGTACTGAATTATTACACTATCACCCATAAATGTGCATAATTAAAATACAATAGCAGAAAGTTATTTTTTGAGTGAAAATTTACTGCATTATCAGAATGTGTGTGTGAAATAATAATGTTAGAGATAAAAACAAAGCAATGTTAAAATAAAGAAAGAAAGAAATGGAAGAAAGACCAGAACTCTCTCTCCAACACCATGTGGGGAACACAGTGAGAAGGTAGACATCCTTAAGCCAGAAAAGGGGCCATTAGGAAAGGAATTGGCAAGCACATTGATCTTAGACTTTCCAGCCTCCTAAACTGTGAGAAAAATGTGGTGCTTAAGCTACAAAATATATTGTATTTTGTTGTAGCAGTCTGAGCTGACTGACAATCTTTATCAAAAGTTATTTGAATTCATAATTTTAAACAGTTTTGAGTTTTCTAAGTGATATTCTAAGTGATAGCCTTGATGCAGACAGGGTCTCTGAATGTAGATGTATACTTGTAGGGACACAAAATACTTGGAAATAAATAGATGGCTAAGGAAAAGATGGAGAATTGATGCTGTCATTGTAAATCACAAGTTTCAGCACCACCATGGTTTGACAGTGTCACCAAAAGGCAAATGTCAATTTCCCGGTCCCCAATTTCACTTAAAAAAAGTATTAAGAGATACTATCATGGAGAGATGATTAGGACATAAGGCTTGCACACCCAAGAGTGGATTAATGCTGGTTATAAAAGGGTTTGAGGCTACTAGTTCAATCTCTTGCTCCCTCTCACCCTCTCTTTTCCCTTCTGCAATAGACTGTCTCAGCAGAAAGGCCCTCACCAGATGCAGACTCAGGATCTTGGACTTCTTAGCCTTCAAATCCATGTGCCAAATATACTTCTATTGTTTTTAAATTATCCAATTTGTGACAACAATGTGAAATGAAATAAAACCTCATGAGGTATCTTTGTTTACTGTGTAAAATTTTATCTCTGTATGATTGGACTGCATGGACTCCAGGCTCACACAGGACAAGTCAAAACTACTTCATATACATAATTCTATGTATGATGCCATTTGTGAGACTGCTTATGCTCATCACAGGATAAATTGGTCTCATCTTGCATGTCCCACTAGATGCCACATTATGGGGCAAACTTTCCCTGAACCTCTAAAATGCAGTTTAAGACATTCTACTTTTGTGATGGCATTAAACATTGTATTTTTGTGTGATATTATTTATCACAATATATTATTAGTGTCTATTTACTTATTTTCCCCAGTCAAATGTAAAATATGTCCCAAAGCTATAAAAAAGGAAGTGATAATATATCTTCTAATATATCAGAGGGTCAGGGTGTAGTTCCATACTAGAGTGCTTACTTAGCACGAGTGCTGCCCTAGGTTCTATCCCCAACACTCTCCCCTACCTAAATTAAATATTATATATAAATTTATCTATATGTCAATCATGGAGTTTTAGACAAATCATTGTCCTCAATACTGTATAGTAACGTAATTCTTATAATAACCCATGAAGGTAGTTTATTATACCCTCTTTTCATCATTAGAGAGAGGGAGGTAAATAGAGATTAATGATTTTTTTCAGGTAGCCTAATAAGTAGTGAAATCAGGATTCAGATACCAAAAAGACAAAAGCAAACAAACAAACAAACATAAAAACCTTATGATAAACACTTTGATCATAAATATTATAATATTTTGTATCATTATTTTGGCTCCAAGTGATAGAAATAGAAACTACCACAAAAATGTACTCAATATATGTTGCTAAAAATTAATTAATTGCTCAACCATCTGCAATACAAAGTCTAATGAAAAATAAATCTAGTATTTTTGGATTTTTATTTTTGTGTTTTATTTTGAAAATCTTTACCCTGATTCCATCTGCTATATTGACATTTTGCTATCACCATTTAATAACATATTATCTTTCCTTTAAACATATATTTAAGTAGTTTCCATTCTGTTTATCTTACGAGTTACCCAAACTATATGGCAAAGGAAAGAATATAAAAATAGGAACTTATATAAAGGTATATTCTTTATAACTGTGCCCCTGGAGATTTCCTTCGAAAAGAAAAGTAAAAAAAAAAAAAAAAAAATCACTATATGTTTAAAATGCATTTATATATCTTTTAGTGTATAAATCACGTTAGATTCTGACGTATGAGTTAAAACACATCCCCTTTACTCATAAAAGTTAGTAGGCTACCATTGCAAATAGGCATAAATAAAATAAAATATGTATATATTTCCAAACACTGTTAATGTTTTTTTTTTAAATATTTATTTTGCTTTAGTTGTACACAGTGTATTTATTTTTACTTGGTGCTAATGTTTTGAAGGATAAATACATAAAACTGATGAAACATGTGACTGGGAGCTCACCATTGATTGTGAGACCAGGGAAGACCTGGGTCAAGAAGAAACAAGAGAAAAGAGACTGGGAAAAAACTTGGAGATAAGCCCAGAGCACATAAGCAAGCACCTTTGAGGTTGTACTAATTGTTCTTTTTTTTTTTTTTTTTTCCTTCATTCTAAGGAAAACAGAAGAAGATCAATGAGTTTTTATATAGAAGATATCATGGTGAAATTATAATTTTGAAAAGATCATGCTGTTCATCATGTAGAGAACTAAGTTTGAATGTTCCTCATAAAGATATCAGGCACCTGTTGCTACTCTATGAAGAAAATGAAATCAACACTAAATTTATCAAATCTTTAGGGGCACTTCCTATGTGTCAGTATATGAATCTAGTTAATCCTCAACTAACTCTCATTATTATTCCAGTTTTTGTAGATGAGGAAACTGAAGCCAAGTGTCAATGAAACCTTTTCAATGTTCATTTAGGCACTATGTAATGACATGACTTTCAAACATCTCTGGTTAGCGTCTTGACTATGAAAAATAAAGGACTAACTGGAGAGCTATTTAGAAAGCAACATATACCAATTTTACTTGGTGACAGAGTGATTTGGGAATTATCTGGAAGGACGGAGTGGAGGGGAAAAGCAAAGACAACCCTTAGGTTTCCTATTTATGCCACTATATATGGATCATGCTGCTCACTGTACTTAGGAAGAACTAATCTTCCCATGATGGTAAAAGTTTTAGCTTTGGATATGATATCCATGATGATTTTGAGATTTTTCAGTTAGAATTCTTGTGAGAATTGGGTACAAATTTCAAGTCAGAGGTGATATCAGTAAATATGGAGGTCCTATCCTACGAACTTGGGGTGCTAAGTATAGGCAGCAGTCGCTGGGAAGAGCAGCCAACAGCAGAGGGGTGACTCTCTTGAGGACACATAGAAATGGGATTAGGTTCAAGATTTTAGAAGCTCTGATTTAAATGTAGAACTGTGTGTACCAAGAAAAACTCAAGAAGTGGTTATGGTTGTAGAAATTATCCAGATATTTATGGATGAAGTGTGTTTCAATTCAGAGGAATTAGCCAAAAGCACAAAATGATGATCTTAAATTAAGAAGTGCATTTTCCTTTGGAAACCATAACTTTCTTTAAATTTTCTTTAAATCAATTTAAGTTTAAATTTAAAATTTCATATAACACAAATATCCTGACTTTGGTGGGAGTTCTCTCAGAGAAGTAAGAGGAATGCAGGTCAATGGGAAAGTAGATGTCATGAGGAAATAGAAAAAGAATACAGAGTAGATTTAGGCTCTTCAGAGAATGGTCAGAACAGCAATAAGAAGGGAGATGGTTTAGAAGGTGTATGCTTGATTTATCTTTTTTTTAATAGACATAAATTTAAATTCTGAATATGAAGTATCAAAAACTCAAAGTAAGACTAATGCAGAAGAAAGAGGTGAATGATTAAATAATGCACAGGTCATTGAGAGCTTATGAGGTGTTGCCGCCTACAGCAATGATACCGCGGGAAAGAAATTGGAGACAGACTGGGAATGAGTGGTTTCTTTGTTCTTGCTTCTTCCTCTCTCCTTTCTCTCTCTCTCTGATGCCCCCAGCCTGGTTAAATACTCTTCACCCATTAAGCATACACGTGTACAGGTGCGGCACAGAAAGATTCTTAGTCAAATTCATTAAGGTCAGGTATAAACAAGTAAACGCCTCCTCTTGGCTCTCAGCCAGCTGCCATCTTAGCTACTTCCTCATTAAAGGCTCTTACAATGAGGAGAAATGATTCTGAACTCATAGAGGACACTTTTTCAATTTTAATGAAATTAAAAAATAACCATGGTTATAGTAATCAAAGTGACCACTATTTATTTCAGTTATTACCTTAGGGAAGGTTTTTGTTTTCTAAATATAAATAAACTCCATATTCTTTTAGTTAACATAGTTGAACAAGTGCTAAAGGGAGCTTTACAGTGCAGGATTTTCGTCTGAATAGGACTAATGACTACCACCTAGAGAGGTTAGATGAACTAGAGGAGACTAGTGATTACTGGACATGAACAAGAAACTGTGGAGTGAATTCAGAGGATGTAACTTCCATAGCATATATCCAGCCTGTTCAAGTGACATTTGAAACCAAATTCAAATCCCACCATTTCTAGCATGAGAAGGAATCAGCAAACTACCTAGAAATCAGTGCTTTTAAGCAGTCATGTTTATTAACACAAAGAAATTGTCAGCCAATTCCATCCAGAAGCAAGCTACACAGACCTTGAGAATATCTTGCACAGGGTTCTTCTAAAGTAAAGCAGGAAGTGTGTTTAGAGTCATGTCTGCTTTTTCCAATGGTTTTCTTTACAGTTTGCATATTTATTTACTTATAAGCTTACAATATCCATATGTGCTAACTTTTCATATTTAATTAAGCACCTGAAAATGAGTACTTTCTTTGGTTGTCTATGAAGATAGGCTGAGAAAGTTTGTTTATATGAATCTTGTAATTCATGTTTCTTAGAAATTCCTAAATTAGAAAGAATGGTACAAAATTTGTCCAATAAATTTGTATTGGTAAATGAAGTCATGTATTTTTAGAAAAAAGAAAAAAAGGAAGAGGAGGATGAGAGGTTCCCAACATCATTACTTGTATATCTATAGTAAAACTCCATTGTAATTTTATGAATATTGCTGGAGTTTGATAATAAGCTAATAAAATTTCTTTTAAAGGTATACTTATAGCTCAATATTATTTAAAAAATTATACATATATACATGTACTTTTTCACCTAAGTGTTTAAGGGCAGGGGACTCCTTTAAATATGAATTACAGAATAATAGTTCTCTGACAAAATTCACACCTACCATTCATCTCTTACTATGTTAATCCTTTTATTTTGGGAGGTGGCCAAAAAAAGGCAAATATTTACAAAATGATTTTAATGTATATGTGTTATATTTTAGTTTGATATTCAATTAAATATCTGGCACGTGATGCTACTGTAAAAGATTTTTTAACTTTACTAAATGTTTCGATAATGATTTTATAAAAACAATCTTTATTTAACAAATCATGATTTACTATTTAATAACCTGACTTTATAGTATGTAATGAAATAACATTCACAAATGTGTTAGCTTTTTATTGTTGTGACCAAAATAACTAATATGAACAACCTGGAGAAGGAAATGTTTAATTTGACTCACTATTTGGGGAATCAAGTCCATAGTTGGCCTCCTCCATTTGCTCTGGGCTGGACGTTACGTAGAGCATGATGGTAGAAGAGAATGGTGGAGGAAAGCTGCTCTGCTCATTGCAGTTGGGAAGCAGAGAAAGAGTAGTAAGATCCAGGGACAAAACATGATTCCTCAAGGCACACACCCAGTGAACCTCTATCTCCAGCTTCACCTCACCTGCCTAGAGTTGCCACCTAGTGATCCATTCGAACTATTAATCCATCACACCTAACCACTGATTAGGTTACAGATTTCACACTCTAACCATGTGCTTTCAGGAGACACCTCTTGCTGGGAAGCCACCATAGAATTACTTAAGGGTCTTCACTAAGTATCAAGCCATGGGATTTAGGTTTTTCCTTGGGAACTCCCCCACATGCATTAGGTTGCCCAAGGCACATGACCTCTATCTCCACTCTACTAAGGAAGACCCCTCTTGTAGCTCCAGTTGGGCATAACCTGTTGGGAACTGGACAGCCCACCTCCTACCTTATTTGGCAAAGAACATTCCATGGAAAACCTTTGATGTACTGTAAGTTGCCTGGTACCGTAAACCGGGATAAAAACTCTCGGGGGCAGAGTTAAGCTTTTACTACTTTTACTTCTACTTTCTTAGAGCTTAGAGAGAGGGAAAGAAAGATTTTTAGAGAGAAAGATTAAAGCGAGCTTTTCTTCTTGTCTTCTTAGCTTAGAGTTCTTAGAGTGAAAGAAAGATAAGATTAGAGCTTCTTTCTTCTCTCTTCTTTCTTCCTTCTTCTTTCTTCTGTCTTCTGTCTTCCTCAGGAGCCACGGCCTAACTCTGACCAGTCATTACTTCTTCTATCTGGTTTCTCTTCTGTCTTCTATCTGGTTTAACCGCTCTGCCTATGTTCTGGCCGCTCTGATTCTGACCGACCGAGTGACTACCCGACTGACCGAATGAATTCGTTCTCCTAACTCGGACCGCTTTCACCCGGTTATATACCTTCAGGTTTGCGGGTGTCTACAGGTGCGTCACATACATATCAGGTGGAACTTATGGCTTCCAGCTAGCTACAACAGCCCTTCCTAATTAGGGCTCCTTCAATGTACCCACACATAAATAAAGCAAGAACAGGCTCCATTTTGCTCTTTTCAGTGTGGAAGCTCCATCCCTAAGATCAGCTAGACCATCCTGCCCCCGCTTTTAAAATTACTTTCTGTGTCCTGTGGTGTTTTCACTGCTCAACCTTTAGCTTTTATTCCACAGCCAGCCCATTCCACCAAGAGGAACACCATTTCCACCAGCTGTGAGGGACATGGGAGGGAACCTCATATCCAAACTATAACAAGAAGAAAAACAAACACAGAAGAGCAGACAATTAGACGATTTGCATCTCATCTAATGAAATTTAAAGAATATCAAGTAGTCCACTACAAGTAGATCTTTCCATCCCATGATATTGACTAGTTATGTTTAAACAAAGAACACAGTACCTTAAAGCAGTATGTGAATTAGGTGAAAGTTTAGTTCCACTTCTTATCAAACAATTTTATTAATAATAAATGCCATGCAAAAGTGGCATTTAGGGCATTTCCTTATGTAGATAAGGAAAAAGCTATGTATACTTGCTAAGAACTAAATTTTACACGAATTCTCTTTAAAGAATCCAATGTACATTTTCGTTGAGGTCAAATAATTTAAAATGTAATATATATCTTTAATAAGAGAAAATACATTAAATAATTTAAGTATAAAAGGGAACTTAAGATTTTTCTTCAAAGAAACTAATGCACTCAACCACCATTTAAAAATTATACTTAAATTTCTTTAACAATGTGGAGGGATGTAAAATCCTTCCATGTTCTGTAAAGAATAGCTGGGTATTCTATTTAGGAAACAATATAAAAAATAAAAATGAAGAAGCAAAAGAGTTAAATGAGTATTATAATGTGATCCAGATAATGAGTAGATCTGATTTTTAAAGAATCTATCATGTTAAATAAAAGTGAATGCTTTTTGACAGAATTGCTAAACACACACACTGACATATCGTTAAGTTATTAAAATGTTGAATATAATGTTAGAAATAACATTATGCAAAAATTATTCAAATTGGTTGAGATGTGAGCACTGTCATGATGACTGACTGAAAATGGCATAATGTTCAATGATAAATGGCAATGTGTCAGGGTGTCAAACTTATGAAAAGGCCTCCAGCCGAGTGCCACAGAACCCGAAATGTTTTCAGGTATGTTGAAATTTTTCATATTATGAAAAAGGGAATGTAAACAAAATAATAATTAAAAATACTTATCAAAATTTTAATGCATTCAGTGTATCATATCATACATAAAATTCACAAAACACTTGATTATATTGTTTTGTATTATTTATGTTATCTTTTCATTTTTCACTCCCTTTTCTCAGATATTTATATGTGCCAGCAAAATTATATGTGAAATTAAATTTTCATTATAATGAACCAAAGAAATAGTACAATAAATTGATTCTTACAACACATATTTCTACCTTAAGTAAGAACTTGGAACCTAAGGATTATAATTTTATACTTTGAACAGATTTTATGAAGGATTATTAAAGAAAAATATCAAAGAGTAAAGTTTAGTATAAACTTAAAGTCATGCTTATAAAATGTGCCATAGTGAAATAGCTGTAAATTTTTATAACTAACATCTATCATTATTTTCCAATAGATATGATACAAGGAAAAATATGTACTCAAGAACTCTAATAATGAATTGTTATACAGTGAAACCATGTCCCTTGCCCTCTTTGCTTATTATTTTTTAAAATTCATACTGGGGATTGACCCAGGGTCTTTATTCACTGCACTTCATCTCCCTGCCCTTTTTATTTTTTATTTTGAGACAGGGTCTTCCTAAATTGTTAAATCCCTGCTAAGTTGCTAGGTCTGCTTTGAACTTGTGATCTTCCTGTCTCAGCCTCCTGAGTCAGTGGGATTACAGGTGTGCACCATGGCACTTGGCTCCTCTTTGTTATTATTAATATTTTTCTTTCTTTTAAATGTTATTGATATATGTTAAACTGTGTAATTTTTTAAAGGGGACTTTTTATGTTTGCTTTTCTCAAAATCCTTGTCTTATTTTTATTGTTTATTTCATTATTTCTTCCTTTATTGTTATTTCTTCTTTACTCTTAATTGAGATTTAATTTGTTCTATTTTTATTGAATTCTTTTGTAGAATATACTATGCATTTACCTTTGGTATAGAATTTATAAAAGTGAAATCAAGATATCATCATTTCTTTAATTATTACTATAGTTTATCCTATTTGCTTTGATACTATCCAGTTCTAAATATTGTGAAATTTCTGGTGTGGTTTTTCTTTCTTTACTTGAATTATATTGAATTTTATTAAATAAAAACCACAAGTATAATGTATATTTTTATATTATTTCTCATTTAGTTACTCTAATATTTTAAAGTAGCCTGTATTTTAGCAATATTGTTAATTCTTCAAAATTTAAATGAGACTTCCTTGTGTCTATATTTTCAAATTAATTAAATGTGGAAATGTATATAGCAGTCACTATTAATTATGCATAGGTACATATTCATTGAATCTGTTAACATTTTTTCAAGTACTATTGAATGGTTCTTATTGAACTATATGTAGGTTTTGGAAATATTTCTGTAGTGAATTCATCCAACTCAGTTGGTAAAATAAATACGTACTTAATCATATTTTCTGATTTAATTTACTACTACTTACTTATAAATTTTTCTCTTTCCTGTTTCCTTTCTTTGACTGTCATTTTCAAGTTTTAGTTTTTGTTCTGTTAAAGATTCTAAAATAGCCAGCATAAAGTGGATTACATTAAACCTGCTACCTTTCTCTTAATGAGGACTGCTTGAGAAATAAAAAAAAAAATGATCACTTAAATCCCCTTCTAAAACATACTAGCATCCAGACCTTTTGTGAAACTATTGATGGCACTTACTAGAAAAATTTGATGCCTTTCCCTACCTATGGACTGCTTTTAACACTATATAACTGCTGTCTTTAGGCCTTTGTATTTTTGTAAAAGAATTATTTTTAGAAAGAAAAAAACAAAACTGTAAATTATGAGTATGTTTTGGGTTTTATCATGATTTGATGGATAATGGAGTCTAATCATCTAAGCTGTATAAACAATGGAAACTAAAATGCATAAGTTCCATAACTAAAATAGCATCCTTTTCAGTCATGTGTCCACTTGAATTGGTTTGAACCTTGTATATTCAATCCAATTTGGAATGCATCCTCATTTTGGAGAGGAAGGATTTATGGAAAGTTTTGTCTGACCTCCCATACTTCTCCTAGGGAAGAATGGATCTCCTGTGTCCTGTAATTGCCTATAATTCTTTAAATCATTTGTATTCTTTAAATAATTCAGTAAGTTCTATGGTCTCCAAAATCAGACTTGACAATTTGACTCTCTGTGTTACTGCAACTTTTAATATTTCTGGTAAAATCATATTCCAAATCCTAACTATAATAATAAAACATGTTTTCAACTATTATAAGAGAATTTTAAAATAAACTCAGTAATATGCTTCTTCAAAAAAAGTATTTCAATACTTGTATGGTCATTACTCTCCAAACTATTTGGCCTTGATAACTCTCTCTTTTTTCTAGGCTAATTTTTTTTTTTTTTTAAATACTAGGCATTGAACACAGAGGTACTTGATCACTGAGCCACAATCCCATTCCTTTTTATCTTTTTTTAAAATTTTGAGACAGAGCCTCACTAGGTTGCTTATGGCTTTTGCTAAGTTGCTGAGGCTGGGTTTGAATTTGCTATCCTCCTACCTCAGACTCCAGAGCTTCTGAAATTATAGGCCTGGGCCATCACCCTGGCTAGAATGATGTTTCTATAAACTGATATAAATGTTCGGTGTTACAATATGTTATATGAAACACATTAGACATACAAAAATATTCCATCAAACTTTAAATGATATTAAATAACAAAAAATTGTACAATGTATTTTCATGTTTTTCTTTTAAATTCTGTTTTTTATTTTATTTTATTTTATTTCTTTTTTTTTTTTTTTTTTTTTTGCCAGAGTATCTTAATGTATGTATTTCTTTCAAATACATGAATGGAATACACTTCCTATTTTTGCATAACTTCATTTTTAAAAATGTTTTTGCCTCAACAAAGACATTATATCATAGTTGGGTAGCGCTTTCAGAGTCCTTATCCCTTTATCTCATACTTTTTGATATTGTATCACAACTTATTTGTTCATATTATTGAAAAAGAGAAATTCAATTTTAATATGCTTTTCTTTCCTATAAACCATTTTTATTTTGTCTGGAGCATTTAAATTTCTTTAAAAATGTTTAGTGTTGAAATTCTGGATATTTTATTAAGACATTTATTTGTGTGTTCTTAATAATTTTTGTTAACAATTTTATTGACTTATACAATCTGTAACTCAAATAATTCTCTAGATCAGAGAAACATTTTATTGTTCTCAACTATTTTTCATTGTGTGTTACTTTTTTCTCCTGTATTTCCTATTAGTTGCATATCTTATCTGTTCCACTTTGTTTTACGTTTTCTCTCAATATTACTTAATGGTCTTTCACCTTTAGACAGAATGAAGACTGTAAGAGATTTCACTGGGCCTGCATGGTTTTGAGCTTATAGATTTGTCTTACCTCTGAACACTCCCTTTAACTCTATAACTTTAAAATCTATCAAATCTTTCAATAGCGAAAAAGGTTGAAAGATTGAATCATCACCTTAGCACAGTAGTTATGTTTTCCTGAATATTGAAAGGCTATGGAAGATTGTTTTTTTTTCTTTTCTTGGCTCTTTAAAGAATGCAGCATATCTCTTTTGCCTCTAGTGTACCCAAGAAATCAATAAACATCCTGAAGGGAGAAGCAGCCAGGTCTAGGGCTCTTTTTATATTTCCTATGTGCCTAGGGGATAAATCTACTGTTATGTTTACCTTTGCTACTCTGTGCATGATGAATTTTTTGATCTCTTGCTGATTTAAGAATTTTTCCTTATTGTTATTTTTATAAAGTGGATTAGGATATGTGTTACAGGCTGAATTACATCTTTCACCTAAGTAAGTTTTGATGTTTTGACTCCCAAGTACCTCAGAATATGTCCTTATTTGAATACAGTGTATTTAAGGGGTAATTAACTAAAATGAGTTCAGAAGGGTGGGCCATAATCCAACATGACTGATGTTCTTTTTAGAGGAGGAAATTAAGATGCAGTCATGTACAAAGGGAAGAAATATGAAGACAAAGGGAGACGATGCCCACCTTTAAACTCATAATGGATTCTCATCACAACCCAGCTGACATGTTAGCCTCATATTTCTAGCTTCTGGAACTGTGAGAGTAAGTTTCTGTGGTAGTTGTTAATGGCAGTCCTTTTCAAAAGAGTGCCTTGGTGTAGCTTTGCTCATATTATCATCTGCTTGATGTTTGTTATGTTTTACATGAAGAAAGCTGTACCAAGTTCATAGTCTTCATCAATTTTTTAAATATAATGGACAATGCAAAGAAAAGAAACAGGGAGCTTAAAGAACTATCAATAGAAATTTCCAAAACAGAAACTCAAAGGAAAACTAAACAGAAATGAAGGAGTTGGAACAAAATTTCCAAAAACAGTGGAACTATATGAAAAAAAATGCAACATATATGTACTAGAAGAACAGCAATAAGGTAAAAAAAGAAATGCTTAAAACAATAATGACTTAGGAATTTTCAAAATTAATGATAGAAACCAAACCACATATCCAAAAGTTAAGGGATAAATGGGTGCACACGCACACACAACAAACAGTACACTTTGGCATGCCATATTCAAGCTGCAGAAAATCAGTGAAAATGCAAAGAAATCTTAAAGAATTCCAGAGAGGGAAAGCAAATCTGCTCTATAGTTGATCAAAGATTACATAAAATCAAAATTGTTTTTAGAAACCATGTAAGAAGAGATTGGAATGAAACATTTAAAATTTTGTAAGAAACATATATTTGGGGTATTCTCTACTTCATCTTCTTTGAGGGCTCCACTTACACATGCATTTGGTTATTTGAAAAATTATGTCAATTCATGCATGCTTTATTTTAAAAAGTTAAATTTTACTTAGTTTTATTGTATATAATCATATTACTTCGTTTCATTGTGTATATTTCTATTACTGTATAGGCTTACATATTTGTTTATTTTCTATTTATTTTTACAAATAATTGTCATCATAAAAATGCCAGATTTTATAATCACTATTGAGCTTTGTTCTTCAATAATACCTTATGTGATATTCGTATGCTACTAGCATGAGTCAGAAAACTATGCCTGTGGAAATTATTCAATGTGTGTATAAAGTTGGAGTATTTACTGTTTTCACGTTTAGTATATATATATATATATATATAAATCTGCATCGCCCACAATCCTAAAATGTTTACTATTTGACTCTTTTAAAAAATTCTCCTGGTCTCTACTCTAGCTAACTGAACATTTGGAGAGCAGTGATTCTGACTGTTTTAATGCCTTTCTACTAGGTAAATAATATGTCATTTTCAGTCAGTTCTGATTGATTGATTTTTCTTGGCATTATGAGTTGTATTTTTATTCTTCTTTGTGTGTGGAGATTTTTTTTATTGAATATTATACAGTGTGGTTTTTACCTAGTGATATATAATATTTTTATTTTGTCTTTTAAAAAATATCCATTATATTTCTGTTCTGGAACATGGCTAGATAACTCAGAGATAGTTTGTTCTATCCTGTACTTTCAATCTTTATTTTTCACATTTTGATGCGAGTAGAACTTTGTGTATATTAGGGTTAATTTTCACAAACACACACACAAAAAAAAATCAATGCAAGAATTTTATTATTCTCGCTAATGTACCCTGGATTATGGTATTTTCTCATATTTCTTTTGGTAATATGCATTTCCCTGAGATTGATGAACTGTATTCCTATTCATGTTCTTTACTTGGTCTCAGGTAGTGTTTTCATACCTGTGTTATATTAAGATTTAACTGAATATACACTTGTAGCCCCTCTATACATCCCTGAAACCCTCTCTATTAACTTACACTTGTTTTATCTTAATCTGCTTTGAAAACTCCAACCACATTCAGTAACTTGAACTCATAGCTCAGGGTCACTGCTGAACTCCTCCTATTCACCTTGCTTGGACTGTGGATTATAGATTTCTTTTAGGAAGTAAGTTAAGCTAATTTATGACTCTCCCCATTTGTTTGACATCTTTAATAGACCTTTGTCATTTATTGCTTCATGTATAATGCTATGAATGATAGGTTTCCATATTTACTTTTTTTTTTTTTTTTTTTTTTTTTTTTTTTTTGTGGTACCAGGGATTGAACTCAGGGGCACTCGACCACTGGGTCACATCCCCAGCCCTTTTTTGTATTTTATTTAGAGACAGGGTCTCACTGAGTTGCTAAGTGCCTCGCCATTGCTGAGGCTGGCTTTGAACTCGCGATCCTCCTGCCTCAGCCTCCCAAAGTGCTGGGGTTACAGGCGTGCGCCACCGCGCCTGGCAATATTTACTATCTTATTTATGAGCATCTCAACTTATAAATATGATACACTCTATTTTCAATGGAAATGATGGTCCTTTATCATTGATTTCTAATGTTTCAAATATTGTAGTATAAATGAATGAGAAAAGAAACATATGTCCCAAGAGCCCCTCAAGCCCTATCAAACAGAAAATAATATCTATCAAAATTAGATCATTAACATAATTTTGCAAACCTTTAGTCATTTCCGATTTTTGCATTTTATCAGGAAAAGAACTACCATCAGCCCCTTATACCTCTTTCAAAAGCAAGTCATGTTATTTATGGCAATTGTAACCTGCAAAGTTTCTCCTTTACAGATAACATTGCTACCAAACTCTGAAATCTTAGATAAATTTATCTTTTATATTATTTCAAAGACAATGAAGAAAAAGACAAGACAATTGGATTAATATCATACATTTATGTATTTTGATTAAAGCATGGATAAAATTTCAAAGAATATTAGTAGTTGAAATTTTAATACTTTATAAATATTTTTCCAAGAATCTGTAAAAATGTTAATGGCCTGTTTTAAGTATTTTATAAAGACAATCGTCTAACTCACATACTTTTTACAATATGAAAATTACGGATTTTTAGAAATTTTATTATTTTCATGAGGACACAGATCCTAACTGAATTATAGATAGAATTTCATAGTTAATTGCAAACGGCTGTAAACGGCTGTGGGCAAGTTATTGTTCAAAGCGGCAAAGCTGTGGAAAAAACTCAAAAGACAAAATAGAAAAGAAAAGATTAATTTAATTCACCCGGGCAAGATCCCACTATCACATGGTCCGGCAGGAGAATGGCGCCTGTTGGTTATTTCCTCTGGTAAAAAGTTTTTTTCTATCTCGCATCAAGTCCCGTGAGATTTTAAGGCGAGCGAGATCCGGAAGGCATTTCCAATGTAAACAAATGGTCTCCACCAACTCTTTAATCAGGGCTTCTGAAGTTAATATTTGCTGAATTACTAAGAAGTTTGAAAAACCATTTTATAGATAATTTTCATCATAAAAATTCTAGATTTCAAAACTACTCATATAAAGTTTTGTTTTCCTTTATAAAATGACTGCAGATATTTCTTATCTATGAAAAAAATGCTGATGCTAAAAAACATTTGAAATTAGAATTTAATATATTTTTATGGTTTTCTCATTGTAAACTTCACTATGTACATTGTATCTATAACAAACATTAAAATTTTCTCATGATTTTACAAAATAGCCATTATGTTTTAATAATATTTAAAGAATGATTAATCTGGGCATGGTGACACACACATGAATTATGGATTTTAAATAAAACATATTCAATTTAAAATTAGTTTACTAGTTCATATTTTCCAAAACATATTTATCTCAAGAGCAGCATTAAAAGAACTAAAACATTATTTGTTCAGTATTTAGAGTGATAATGAAAGCTTAATTTAGAGGCCATGATGTAGGAAATACCTCCATAAGTGTGAACAGCACTAGGGGAACATACATGGTGTTCAAATATCAGATACAAATTGTGGACTGATAAACCAGCCTAATTCCATCTTAAGACTGGGAGCCATCCTGTCAAAAAGTTATGAAAAGCCCACTTCAGTTTTCTATGAAATGCTAGGATTCTTATTTGGCTTGAGCTTATTGTCTGGCATTCATGCCCAGGCCTTGAGCTCACTAAGGCCTGGCTTTCCTTGACCAGATAATGACTCTCTCTCTAACTAACGGTGCCTCATAAACTTTTGATGTGAGGTTTGACTATTACTCCCCTTTTCCTTGGAATGCAGTGCCACGTAGGTGATTAGTTTGCTACTTGCTTTGAATTACACATGTCTGACCTTGTTAACTGTAAGTTCCCAAGATTTTTTTGTAACTCTTTGAACTATAAAAACCTTGTCTTCCCTGAGAGCGGGGCTGACCCCAAGCCCAATGTTTGGGAGGGGCAGCCCTGGCCAGCTTTCTTTGTGTATATACAATATAAGCTTGCTTTAATCTAAAATTGGAGTTGGTGGTCTTTTCTTTGCGTCTTGGATCAACATGGACAACTGTTACCTTGCTCGGGGCAGAGGACTAAACAGAAATAAAGCCCCACAGAGAGTTGAAATCCCCAGGAGCTGATAAGGTACTAACTAGATACCCAAAGTGGATTACTTCCTTGAATGTAAAAATCCAAACAACCTTCTCAACTAAATTTTACTAATCCTCCTCTTTTCATGTTAATTACATTCTAAAACTTACAGAGTTTAGTGATTCTTTCAGAGTATACTAGTTAGAATTTACAGAAGTTGAACTCAACTCAGGTCATTTTGACTGATTTGCATCCCCCATTGATACAACCTATCTTGTTTTATATAGCTGATGGGATAGGATAAAGGTCACAATATTTGCCATAAAAGATCTATCAAGCTGGGCATGGTGGCGCATGCCTGTAATCCCAGCACTTTGGGAGGTTGAGGCAGGAGGATCATGAGTCCAAAGCCAGCCTCAGCAATGGTGAGGCACTTAGCAACTCAGTGAGACCCTGTCTCTAAATAAAAAATACAAAAAAGGTCTGGGGATGTGACCCAGTGGTGGTAGAGTTCAATCCCCGGTACCACAAAAAAAAAAAAAAAAAAAAAAAAGATCTATCAAAAATCAAATATGAAAATTGATTATTTTTATCATTTTTCTATCATTTTTATTTGTAACTTGTTCTTTTGTAGGCTACCACTTACTGCAATTTTCAAAATGGGATTTTGAACTTTATTATCATTTTTTAAGAATGAGTTTTATTTTGGCTTGGACATTATTAACACTAATAGCAATGCATCGTTGCTCTGTTTTTTTTTTAATATCTTTATTTATTTTTATGTGGTGCTGAGGATTGAACCTAGTACTTCACATAAGGGAGGCAAGTGCTCTATCACAGCCACAACCCCACCCCAAACTTTATTATTTTTATCCTCATTTCCATAAGCACAAGTATAATTAAGTACTGTGATCTATTAAATGACTATCACAGATTATTTTACAAGAATCACTCATTACATGTTATAAAAAGGAAATGGTGAAGAAAAATATTTCATGTATTTCTTACTAAAAAAGGACACAATCTTAAATCTCTTTTGCATGTGAGTGTAGGGTTGAACATAATAGTCTATTAAAGAACTGTTTTTCAGTTGTAAATTTTTCATTTTTAGAAACAGTTTAGATATAATATTACATCTAGAGCTTCTTGCTGTAAAATATTAAGTAAAAATATCTTTTTTTCATTTTCTGAGACATTAAACATCTTCTAAATTCTTTTCTTTTGTTGTTGTTGTTGTTTATTATAAGGGTCCCTTCTGCCTCAATTACCTTACTTTGTCAGATAAATATGAATAGGTTTAGAAAAATCTTACAGTGGTTCAATAAGCAGACTCAAAATAGGCTGTAACTAGAAACATGTGAAAGACACAGGCTGTTAACTCCTTCAGATGTCACTACAGCTGTATAAAAGATTGTCAGACTTATTCCTAGTTCTCAAACAAATGAATATTTTACAGTTCTAAGCATAGCATATATCTACATTTATAAGTATAGAAAGTATATAAATAAAACTTATGTCATATATATCATTTATAGCTACATACATGTTTATACATTGCTAGTGCATGTTTCAGGTCATACACATTTAAACATATATACAAATGCATGCTTTAAGTGAACACAACTCACAGCATATGCTTCAATAAATACTGACATTTTACAATGCACTCTAAAGAGAATTTATTTGGAGAACTTTCCATAGGCTTTCCTTAGGCTCCTGAAACACAGGGACTCATCTATACTTTTTTTTTTTTTTTTTTTTTGAAAGTAAGTTGAAACAATTGCCACAAGGTTGGGAATTGCTGGAGCTTGTTTTGTGATGGGAGTCCCTATTGTAGTTCCCATTTGTGCCTTTTAACTAGTAGATTCAAAACCAGCAGTAGTAATGGTAAAGAAGCAGAACTCGACTTATTTCAATCATTTCATTCTGTAGGATGATTTAGCAATTTTGTTTTAGAAACTAAAATGAGTGAAATGGAGAATGAATCTAAAAAAGTAATATTTTTATTTGATAAGTTGCAAATTATTGCTCATCTATCAAATATTTTACTGAAATAAAATTATGTATTTGAATTTTTTTAATTGTTAATTATTTTAAAAATTATTAAATCATGAAATGTATTTTATTCCTGATTTTAAAAAGCATTTTTGAAAATAATTTTGTTTGTGGGGGTGGTGAGTGTTAAAAAAAAATGACATTCTCTGGGTTTCAAATGCCCTAGGCATAGCTGAATACATCCAATAAAAAATTGTGTGTCTTGGATTTCTGATACATGTGATTATTTTACTTCATACTGCACAGATTTTATGGTAACCACCTTTCTCAGCCTCTGTTATACAATTACCAAGATTACCGATCCACTTTCCTAATTATCAAATCCACCCATTTCTCTCCAGCCTCACTGCCACTTCAGAAGTAAAGTGATCACAATACATTTTCTAGCTGACCTTCCTAAAACTTCTTTTTCAATGCCTTTTCAATTTTCTGCACTCTATCAGAATGATTGCTCTAAAATTCAAATATTGTTCCACTTCCCATTTCCTTCAAGAGATAATCAAAATTCCTTAATATGCCATCAATGTCGATAAAGGAACTCTGTGCAGTCTCTCTGCCTCTTTGCTCACCACTTGTACCACTTCAACCCACGTGGGACTATGCTCAGCTGCTTGAATAGTCAATATTTTCATTATGCTCTGTTTGTTTTAAACTCTGTCCATGATCCTTCCTTTCATTTGGGTAACCCTTTTTTTTTTTTTTTATCCTTCAGGTTTCACCTTACACATTACTTCCTTCAAGAGATTTTTCTAAATCCTAAGAGCAATCATTTTCTATTCCTATATTCACTGCTTTTAGGACTCTGTACTTTCCCCATTACATCTACCTTCATGATAGATATTTAATTTTCCTGTTAACCTTTGCGTTCAGATTGCATAGGAAAGTTACTTTACATTTTTAAGAAAATCTTCATATGAATGACATTTAAATGAATACTCAAAATGAGTAGAGATGTATTAATAGGAAACTAAAGAACATAAAAAATGATACTTTGGCAGCAGGAATTAGGAGCAAGAGATGAGACTACTCTAGTAGTATGTGAAGTAATTCTGATCATGGGCTATTTTTAAAAATTCTAATGAGTAAGGTAGAGACTAATGTTTCTAGATTTATGTTGGTCAAAATTCTATGGATGTTCCATAACATTTTTCTAGTCCCCTTTCCTTCCTACCACAAATATCAATATTATGTTACCAAAGTACACATTTTCACCCAAAAAATAGTTCCTAATTTTTTTCTTTAACTAAATATTTTGTCTTCAAGTTTTCAAATATGTCTAGATATCCACTGGCGATTTGTGTTCTTTTTCCATAGTGACCAGCTGTTAAAAGCACTATTTGGACAGAGGCTACATCTATGTAACTTGATGGCATTGAATTTTGGCTGATAGAAATCAAGTGAAAGAGATGAATGCTCCTTCTAGACTTGGTACATGATGACATTCTTGGAATCGCCCATAATAAAATTTTCTCCTACCAGTACGCAGTGTGTGGACCTCTCTAAGGGGAACTTGGGACACATTTGTCAAAAATCTCTATTATCCTGATTCCATGAATTAATATATGAAGCCTTATGAAGTTACCATTCCCACAATTAACTAAACTCATATATGTAGGAAAAATCAAAAACTTATTTTTTTTTCTTGGTACTAAGATTCTAGGGGTTTCAGTAATTTCAGCTAATATTTAACTTAACCATAAAGGTCTTAATTCTCTTCAAAAGGAATGTAAATGCTATTTAAAAGGACATATGGAAAAGTGTGGTTATCTTATCACATGTGTTTCATTCATATGTGTAGAAAACATAGGAAAGAATGATATAGATAAGAAATAATATAAAAAGGAATATTAGGAATATTATTCTGATTCCAGAAAATTTTGAGGAATTGTTTTATAATACATGAGAGTGAGAACAAATGGAAATATTTTTAGTGATTTTCTAATGGGAAAGAGAAGTCCCACATTTGAGCAATTGGATTGTAACAACAGAGGCATTCCTGCTAATGACTAAGATCAAATGGATAAGACATGATTTATAGAGTGGTTTTTCTTTAGGGTGTGATATATTTCAAGATGTGTAACTACCAATGTCCACCATGAAACTGGTATTTAAAATAGTGTCTGACACTGAATATGAAATCATCACAAATATAGAAATAGAATTTGCCTTTATTGCACATATAGAAAATTAAATCAGAATTGTATTAAATACTTAGTTGTGGGCAATTAGTTGAATAAATATTAGGATTCAAATACAGTGAAGGATGAATATTGGGTGCTAACCAGATAGGTAATAACATAGTGGAAACTACATCAATTATAGAGTGTGCCAAGTAGTGAACACTTGAACCATGTTCCTAAATGAAAATAGTTACATTAAGAAGAAATATAGTCACTGTTTTAGTTAAAGAAGCCACAATATAAACAAGGTAAAATTGACTTCAATGACTATAGTTTCATTATTCACAAAAATATATTATTCAAAGTATTATCATATTAAAACTGAACTGACACATTTTCTTTCTACTGGGGCTTAAATTTTATATTATATTCCTGAAAAATATATACATGTTTTGTCAGAATCCTTTGTAAATCTTAAAATTCAATTTGATATAGATCTCCTTTTGTAAAAATCAGAAAAACAAGAAAGAAAAATATTGAACAAAAATACTTTAGCAGTTGAATAGTAGAAACCTTGTCTGAAAATACTCATATTTGAGATATGGGTAATACCATGTGAAAAGTTATGCAAATTATAGTCATATATTTTCAAATTTTCTACAATAAGTACATGTGTTGTAGTCAAAAGAATATAATGAAAAGCAATATAACTAAAAGAGAATATCAAAACCAAGTCATGAACTCATTCTTAGTGAAATTGGTCTGAATTAATTAGATTTACCTTAGATTCTTTAGGACATAATGAAAACTATTACATGTGACAATTATTAAATTGGTTGACTGATTAAAAATAATTCTGTTTTAGATAATTATTTTAAATCTTCAAAACAATGACATGGTCCTTTCCCATGTAGATTTTATTAGTTATTTAGTAGATTAATTAATTGAAAAATATTTTTAAAGGCAGAACAGAATATTAAACTGTGTGATATATAAGATTAATGTTTTTTTTTTTTTTTTTTTTTTTTTTTTTTTTTGGTGGCAGGGGGTACCGGGGATTGAACTAAGGGACACTTGACCACTGGACCACATCCCCAGCCCTTTTTTGCATTTTATTAGAGACAGAGTCTCACTGAATTGCTAAGTGCCTCACCATTGCTGAGTCTGAATTCACGATCTTCCTGCCTCAGCCTCCAAAGTACTAGGATTACAGGCCTGCGCCACCGTACCCAGCTAAGGATTAATGATTCTTTAAAATTTTAGGCAATTCTATATAAATGAATAATTAGAACTTTTTTGAACTATAGTAATTGAGAGAGCTTTATGGGTAAGATAGTTATTGAATGAAGATTCGATTTCCAGAGAAGAAAACATTAGGGAAACATGAGGATCATATTTCAATAGATGATTCAGCATGATGTTCCTGTCATATTTTGTTGGTAGGAATATAAATTGTTACAAGTAATTTGGCACACAATTTGAAAATAGCTCTTAATACTTGAAAAACTTCATGTCCCATGAGCTGGTAACCCAGTTCTGTGAAAAGAATTAACAAAGAAAAAGCAGACATCACTGAGTATCAATCTAGAAAAATAGTTTCTAGCTATAAATGAGGCAAAATATGTATTTCATTGACTCAGCATCTTTTGTCCTCATTTCCCTCATCAAAAAAAAAAAAAAAAAAAAAAAAAAAAAAGAAGAAGAAGAAGGGCTAGGGAAGAGACCATATGGTGAAGAAGCTAGAGGTACACATGAGCCTACGGAATGCCTCTTATCGGCTCTCTACCTGTAGCTGAAGACCAGAGTTAGATAAGAAAGTGGGCTGGGTTCTGGATAAAAGAGGTCTTTAGGCAGAAGAATTTCACTGCATACAGAGTAACTGGCAATAATTTAAGAGAGAAAAAAAATGTAAATGACTAACTATGGGCAGGTTAATCTAGCATACAAGTGCAGGGTACACGTGAGGTCTTCCAGAACATAGCATGTAAAATATTGTGATGATGACCTCCACTGTGGATAAGGACTAGAATACTGTTGTATCTATAGTGCTTTTACTTTCAAAAACTAATGAGAAAGAATGCCATTTTAATTGGAAGATTAATAATTATACAATTTGTTGGGTAGAAAGAATTTCTGTTATTTTAACAAAACAACTGTAATAAATCAAAACAATTATCTCAAAGGGTCAGTTAGTAAATTCCATATCATTCTGTTTCTTGACTAATTTTGTGGTTTTTAGTTTCATTACTTTTAAAAGTCTAATAGGTATGATCTGAAATGTCTCTAGGCAACCAAATAAATATAATGCTTATAATGTCAGTATTTGGAAAAATAAAATGTTGTATCAATTACATTATGCTTTCAATAATCAAATAATTTTGAAATTCATATATCTTATATAGACTATAAACAGTACAATCTTATACTTCCTAGGAAATATATTAATTTTATTTGTCAAAATGCATCTCAAGATGAATACTTCAGCATAATATTGACAAAATGTGTTATTATTGTCATAGTTGAGTCCATGACAAGTTATGGATTTATTGTAGGTTGCATATTACATCTTCTTTAAAATAGCATTTTAGTTAATTTACTGGCATATTTCTAAAATATCAGTAATATTATTCCAAATATTGTGAAACAAGAACAAAGATAACAAAGATAACAAAAATTGGTTATCTATAGAAAATTATTCCATGTTATGTGTACAGATTGGTCACTCAGAAAAAAATAAAACTTAGGCAGGTATGTTATCTATACTGAGACCATGATCTTTTGTCTTTCATGTTCTCTTATCACCCATTGCTCAGTTTATTATTAGTATCATTCTCAAATAAAGTAATTTTGATCTATAAGTTCTTGTTTCCAAACTTTCTTCAAATTAGGGAACCAGCCAAATGACAGTTTCTTTCCTTATTTATTTATAAGTTAATTTTTAACTGGTACACATAGACATACAGTTATACATAATAGGGTGTCATGTAATATTCAATACAGGTATATATTCTGTAATGTTCAAGTTAGGTTCAATGTATCTCTCCATTTATCATGTCTTTATGATTTTTTATAATGAAAACTTGTAAATTTCTTTCGTCTAGCTTTTTGAAATATGCATTATATTATTTTGGTCTACAGACACTGTGGTGTGAACTAGTACCAGTTACTTAGTACCCATTGATTTACCTTTTCCCATGCCTGTCCACCCACTACTTTACCTGGCCTCTGATAACCACCATTGTGCTCTCAACTTCCATGACATTAGCGTTTTTAAATTTAACATATAAACAAGCTCATTCAGCTCTTGTCCTTGTGTGCCTGACTTATGTCACATAACATGATGATTTCCAGTTCTATCCATGTTGACAGAGATGGCAGTATTACATTTTTTGTCATTGAATAGTATTCTGTAATGTATATTAACACATTTTCTTAATACATTTTTCAGTTGATGGGTACTAGCTTGTTTCCATTGATCAGCTATTGTAAATAGTGCAGCAACGAACATGGTTATCTCTGACATACTGATTTAGTATTCTTTGAATTATGCCTGGTAATGGAAGAGCTGGATCACATGGCAGTTCTATGTTTAATTTTTTGAAGAACCTCCATACTGTTTTTCATAATGGCAGTACTAATTGGCATTTCCATCAACTGTGCAAAAGGGTTCCCTTTTCTCCATATTCTCACCAACATTTGTTATCTTTATTCTTTAATGCAAGTTTATTTTTTAAAATTGACTCATCAAATGGATTTCTAGAAAGCCAAAATAAAGTGATTTTTTAAAAAACTTTTCTCTTTTTTCTCAAATGTTTGGAAAACTCAAGTGAAGTCAGGTTGCTGGACACTAATTATTGATTATCAGCTCCACATTAGACCTGTTTCCTTTCACATATGGAGGGAAGGAGACTGGAAACTTTATTTATTAGAATTTATTGAAAGTAGATTTCTCACTTAGATTCTACTAATGAAAAAAATTCACATTATTCAGCAAGTGGAAAAGGAATTATTGTTCTAATCGTAGCAGTTGCTGAAAGGCTTTAGACAGGAAATTTCAGAAAATTTTAGAAAATCTCATATTAACCAATAACTTGGATTGAGAAAGCGATTGACATAATCCATGAAGGCTTCCTTGAGAATCCTGCAACTGCTGGTTGAACAATTTATATTTTGCTGATGTTTCATGGTTGTGGGGGCCTCCTGCTTCCTATATTCTCTTGATTATTTCTTTTTGTCTCTTAAGACCAAATGACAGACACCAAAGTTGAAGTGCAATATATTTATTAGTAGAGTACTGAAGAATTTGCAGTTCCAAATTTTAGTAGTAGTGAGGAAGTTTTGCAGTGTTAATTAAGAATATTCTAATTTGAAAGAATGAACATAAATATTTTTTCAAGCATGAAAAGAAAAATATTTCTGATGGACCATGCATTTACTGCAGTAAAGAAACATGATACAATTTAACATATTTCTACAAAATATGTTTTAATAAAAGAATGCAAAATATTATATGTAATTTTTATAGATTTGTAAGCTAAAGGGAACTCTATGAGCAAATAAAAACATGACATATGATATGATGTCTGAGCTACAGAGCAAAGTGTTACTGAAAAAAAATATGAAGAATACTTGCAAAATTTACCTTTCTATCCATACACACATATTTTACCCTAATTTGATTTTGTATGTATTTGGTAAAATACACCAGGAACATTTTCATACTGTTAAATATTTTTGTAAATTGAAGTTCCAATAATTAGTGTACATTTTGTTATATCAACCACTTGATTTGCAAATGTTAGATTTCCCCATATTTTAAAAACTTACAAACGATTATAACAAATGAGCTAAAAATAAAAAACAACAGAGCATATAAGGCATTTTTTCTGCATATTTTGGGTAGTTTCTCTAGAAAGAAATTCTCAAAAGCTTCTGTGAGAATATATAAATAGCTTGTAGTTTCTTTGCTTTGCCAGATTTCTCTTAAAAAATTTGTACTGGAGGCTGGGTTTGTGGCTCAGTGGTACAGCACTTGCCAAACATGTGTGAGGCACTGGGTTCAATCCTCAGCACCACATAATAAATAAATAAATAAATAAATAAATAAATAAATAATGTTATTAAAAAATTGTACTGGGCACAGTATAACATGAGATAGTTGTACATTTATACATACACATATAGCACACATATTTGAAAGACACATATAAATAAATATACAAACACATGTGCACATACATATGCATAAGCATATATTAGAATTTGTATATAATTGTAAGATTTTCATTTGTAAATATTAGCCAATTTAATAAGTAACCATTGTTTTATCATATATAATATTTAACTTAAATTATCTGATCAATATTTTAAATTTAACATATAATTGTTTTTTAATGTTTACAGTTCCTATAAATATATTTTGATAATTTAAATTTACATTAATTATTTTTAACTTCACCATATAAATTATAATTAGTACATATTTTATCCTTTACTTGGTAAGTTATTTCTTACATAGCAGCTTAGGAATTGCATTAAATTTTAAAATAAAATAAATATTTAAACATACTTAATTAGAAAATATTCATGTCTCTCTCATTATTAAAAAAATAAAACTCAACTTTATTCATCTCCAGAGAATTCACTTGAAATAATGACTTCTGCATACTACCTCACTTTTTTATAGTCTGTTAACCTTTTTACAAGCAATCTTAATAAAAATGTCCAATTTCTGATAAAAAGTAGAAATATATGTATAATATGTATTTACAGATATAAAATTTTAAAAACACATCATGTACATATTAATGGGTTTAAAATGACACTTTTGGCATTTTTATGTATTTTATTTAATATTCTACATGTAAGTGTGGCTTGTTCATGAATCTACAGGATTCCACTGTAAGACTCTATGACATCTTTAGACCATTCTACCATTAATGTGCCTATTGCTATAAGTTTATATATATATAATATATATATATATATATACACACATATATATAATCAAGTATATATATATGTTATATATATACACAAACATATATATAATTCAAGTATATATATACATATGTATATATGTATAATAAACAAAGTTGTGTTGAAAAATCCTTTCCAAATGAACTATTAAGAATATGTGGGATGCTAATATATAATAAGGGAGGGAGAGAGAAGAATAGAAGTTCATTGGATTAGACAAATGGTAATGAAAGAAAGGGAGGAGGAGATGGGCATAGGAAAAAGTAGAATGAATAGAACACAACTTTATTATGTTCATATATGAATACACCACCAGTGAAACTCTACATCATGTACAACCATGAGAGTGAGATTTTAGAGTAAGTTATACTCCATGTATGTATAAGATGTCAAAACATACTCTACTGTCATCTATATCTGAGAAGAACAAATGAAAAATATAAAAAAGAATATGTGGGAAAGATTGATTAGTGTAAATCTGTAGTGAGAGAATTATTGAAACATATATAAAACTTTTGGTGTCCACTTGGGTCCAAGTTTTACGTACTCCAGCTTTTGGCAGTTGCACGTCTCTAACATTATGCCCTGGGTGAACATCACTAACACCAGCGGGATGATTTGGGAACCCACTCTGGAATTCTAATTCATGCGCAAATCTGGACACCCAAGGGATGTAAGCAGGAGGATTAAACTGTTTAGTAAATAAATATTTGATTAGGGAAAGAGATGCTACTGAAGGAAGAAGAAATAAACGGGAAGGTAAATGAGGATGGATACAATCAAGGCACAATATATGAATGCATGGAAATGTCATGATAACTCTCAGTAATTTCTTCAATTAATACAACTGAATAATTACAATAAAGAATAAATGCAGGGGCTGGGGTTGTGGCTCAGAGGTAGAGCGCTTCTCTAGCTCATGAGCGGCCTGGGTTCGATCCTCAGCACCATGTAAAAACACATTGTGTACAATTAAAGGCAAATAAATAAATATTTTAAAAAAGAATAAATGCATAAATAATGCATATTAATGACTAATTGATGCATGTACTTATGATAAATATGTGACAATAAATATATATGAGTATATATGATTGAATAATTTTAATGGTGAATAAATATATACACATATTTATTGTTTACTGATTTATTATTATTAATGTCTTTATTACTAATAACATTTACCCTTTACTAATATTTATTTATTACTAGTAAATATATGCTTATTTACATATTCATTCATAATAATATGGATTATTTATTCATAATTAACTATATGCTCATTTACATATTTATTCATTGTTATGATTTTTCAATTTCTTCATCAATATACATTTGTTACAAATTTATGTTTTTATATATTTATTCATTATTATAATTATTTAGTTATATATGTTTATTTATACATATTGGGTAGACAATTCCAAATGCATATAAAGGTTCAGCTGAATCCATTTCTAGCATCAAAATATAGTGTGTCCCTCAACAACCCACAGTTGGATTATTTTTTTTTTTTTCTCATCCATTTCACTCTCCACAGTCTCCAGCTCCAGCTGCCTGGGATAACTGGTTAGAATCCCTTGACCCAGATTTGTGGCAAAGTATAAACTCCGATCACAATCTTTGGTTATATTTGACCTATAAATACAATCTAAGAATGGCATTGTGAACGAGATAATTGATGACGACAAGGACCTTATTGTTTGTCTTTCTTTTGAAAGAGTTCCTTTTCCATTAACATTATCCATTAGTTTTTCATCTCCTAAGAATTCCTCAAGATGCTTGATGAACTGATTGAAAAAGCATTTTTGTCATTACTTTTTAAACAAGTATTTGCATAATTTTCTAATTTTCAAAAAATATTAATAGCTCAGTTTTCATTCTCATCCAAACTCAAATATTTTAAGTTTAAGTATTATATGATTCTATACTGTTAACATTTTCGAATACCCATTTCAAAATGATTTTTATAATTTATGTTTAATTTCTTATGCTTATAAAATATATGATCCACTTTTTATTAAACTATATAAAATATTGAATATCAAAAGATAGCTTGTTCAGTTTCTCTAGGTTTATTTATTTTTATTTAAAAAAACATATTTTGATTAAATATTCCATTTCTACTTTATCTCAAAGCCCTTACCTCATAAAACTGATTTGATGATTTAAAGTATCCACAGTAACAATTTTGTATAGATGTATTCTAACTATTTAGTTAATACTATTGTTGATTTTATTGAAAATGTTAGTAGTTTAAGTCATATCTGTGTAAACATAAGCCTGTGTTAATTCAATTTAGTAACTACACACACATATAAAATACAATTTCAAGTAAGCTTTATTTTTCGCAATATGCATTACATATTGTACTATAGAGAATCAGAGCAAAACAAGAAGTTTAACATGGATAGAAAAATAACAATATAGTCATGAAAGCTCTATGAAAATACTTATATTCTTCATTCATGTCTAGATATTAAATTACTTGGGTTTTGATTAGTTCAAAACTATTATTAAGATATACCTATACTCCTTATTAAATTCAATCAACACTGATTTACAGAGATTGAGAAAGTAAACATAATTAAACTCAATGTATCACCAGGAATATCAATTCTAAAAGTGTTGTTACAGTTATGTTGTATTTTAATATGACAAGTCAAGTTTTCTACTATTTTCTCTATTGAATAATTAGAAAAAAGTATTTTGATAATCTTCAAAAATGTATTTTTCTTAAAGTCATTCTAGAGACTGTGACCTCTTCAATCACAGAAAATTAAAATAATTACACTCATAAAACATTTCCCACATAAATAGCTATAAAATGTAAAATAAAAGTATGCACTTGTTGGGACTCCATGTCTGCCTAGGGGGCGGGCTCTGGCTGCTTACCACGCCCTAGTAGGACCGGGGCTAAGCCAAGGGGTGTGGCTATGACGTAGCGTGAGAGACCCAACCGCCCTGCTGGCTGATTGGTTAGTTCTAGGCCTATTTAAGTTCAGTGCCTGGTCAATAAATCTGAGTTTCTGGATTCTCGCTTGCTATACAAAGCTCCCTGGGTGTGGTGTGGTTTTTCTGTTCACCAGACAGAGGTTCACCCAGCTATTTTTGCCCTTAAGTCCACCCTCGCCGGGTAAGTTACATTTTCTTTGTGCTGGCAGAGGGAAAAACCCCCTTTAGGGCCCAAAGGGGGGGGGGGTAGCTTAGAACTCGGCCCCATTCATAACTCAGCAGCCCCGGCATGCACTCTTTGACAAAACTTATAATGATAACATATTTTATCTAAACTTTTTCCTCTTAATTTTTGAATTTGCATAAAGTTTTAATCTTATCCTGGAAATTATTTACATATCTTATATTATTTAATTAAAGATAACTATTACCACAAAAGCGATAAAGTTTCTGTGGGACCTAAGAGTAATCTGATATATACTGAGTTCTGTGATTACTTATTTTCTTCTAAAATATAACGAGAAACACAGTACAATTTGAGAATTTGATGGAGACAGATGCTTGTGATCAAAGTTACCCAAAAGGAGGAAATAATAGCATGCTTCAAATATAAGGATAGAATGTTTTCACCGGGTGTGAAGGTACATGCCTGTAATCCCACAAGCTTGGGGTATCACAAGTTCAAAGCCAGCTTCAGCAACTTACTGATGTTCTAAGCAACTTAGCAAGACCCTGGCTCAAAATAAAAAGTAAAATGGCTGGTGATAGGTCAATCTCAACTACAAAAAAAAAAAGAAAGAAAGAAAGAAAGAAAATATTTTAATATATCAATTTATAAGTTTTGGAAGGATTGTACTATTTTATTTCACTTAAACATTTTTCTATACTTAGAAAGATAAATAAATACTATTATTATACAATGTGGGGGTTTTGTTTGAGTTGCTGGGGTTTTTAGTTCTTCCCGACCTGGGTTTAGCTTCTTCCGGCCAGTGGAGAAGGCTAGGGGTAAAACACCCCCCAGCGGAGGCTTGATCAAGAACTGTAGAAGCTGGCTGGAGGCCCACGCCAGCCATCATGATAGAAGACCATCAGGGATGCACTAGGGAGCCTGGTCAGAGCTGGAACTCAAGTTTATTGAGGAAGTTGGACAGCTTTTATAGAAGACATAGGCCAATCAGCAGAAAGATTATAGGAACATATAGGGAGCATGGGCAGATTACATTGGCGGAGCCCCCTGGCCTATCCTTAGGGTGGTTTCAGTTCTCACTACATGTCAGGGGAACGCCTCCTGATTAGGCCAAGTCTCATATCAAGGAGTG
The DNA here is from genome assembly GCA_025594165.1 of Tamias sibiricus. Lineage (NCBI taxonomy): Eukaryota > Metazoa > Chordata > Mammalia > Rodentia > Sciuridae > Tamias > Tamias sibiricus. Next base: position 65,157,548 of record CM046659.1, read on the forward strand.
GGAGGCAACCAGAGAGTTAAGTTTTTCTATTCTTTCAGCCGATGTGTTCTTAAGTCCCCAACAATACAATGCTAAATGACATTTTTTGTAAGTAAGATAAGGAGCTTATATTATAGAAGTAAAATCGTTAACCACAATGTAGGTTTGTATGATCTTGGAAAATGATGGTGCCAACTGCAGCAGATAATTTTAAGTAATATTTATATCAAAGTTCCTGTCATTCTAATGTACATAATATTGACAGAGGAGGAGTGTTACATTATCCAGGTTGCTTGCCTAGGCAGATTCAGTGGCATTTCATTACCAGATGAAATGATATATTTGGAAGTGAACACAGACAGGGCCATTGGGGTAAAGGAAGAGGATGGATGAAAGAAAGCCAGTATTTTTTTTTTTTTTTTTTTTTTTGGTACCAGGGTTTGGAACTCAGGGGCACTCCACCACTGGGCCACATCACCAGCGGTTTTTTTTTTTTTTTTTTTTGTATTTTATTAGAGACAGGGTCTCACTGATTTGCTAAGTGCCTCGCTGAGGCTGGCTTTGAACTTGCGATCATCCTGCCTCAGCCTCCCAAGTGCTGGGATTACAGGTGTGTGCCTCTGTGCCTGGCAGAAAGCCAGTATTTACAAAATGAGATCAGTAGAATGTCTCCTCAACAAAAAAAAAAACTTAATTTGTAAAAATTATTTTAAAAGGCAAAATAAAATAATACTTTACAATCTCCAAGGACAGTCCAAGGTGCATATAGCAAATGAAGAAATACTTGCACAATGATAATTTGTTAAGACTCCAAAGGCACAATCAAAGCAAAAATAAGCAAGCAAAGCAAAAAAATGAGAATATATCATATGAAGAAACTTCTGCACAGCAAAGGGAAAAATCAATAGAGTGAAGAGACAACCTACAGAATGGGTTGTAAACAAAATTTTGGTAAACTGTTTCAATGACAAAAATTAATATTTAGATATATATGGAACTAAAAATACTCAATAACAAAAAACCCCAATTATTTTAATTTAAAATGGGCAAATTGTGTGAATAGACATTTCTCAAAAGAAGAATTACAAATTTAAAACAAACTTGTAACAAATGTTCAACATCATTAACTAGCAGGGAAATTTAAGTCAAAAGCACAATAAGATACGTAGATTTTATTATTTTCATTTAATAAAACTATTTTTGGCTATTATCAAAAAGCAAAAAAAAAATGCTGGCAAGAATGTGGAAAAAAGGAAACTCATACATTTTTAGTAAAAAATAAAAATTACTATAGCCATATGGAGAACTAAAAGGATATTTACCACATAATATAGCTAGCATACTTTTGGGTATATATTCAAGGATTTGAACTTGGCATATCAGAGAGTTTTCTGCATGCCCATGCTTATTATTGCACTGTTCAAATAAAAGAAATGCTTGCATACATACGCAATGGAATAATATTCATTCACAAAAATAATAATATCCAATCATTTCTAGCAAAATTAATAGACTCATAGGACTTTGTGTGAAGAAAAGTAGGTCAGACACAGAAAAGCAAATACTTCATGTTCTGACTCATATATGGGAACTGAAAAATGTGGTCTGAATATGGAATAGTGACTACCAGAGGCTTGGAGAGGGACAGGAGAAAAGTGATAGAAGGAAGTTGAATCGCAGGTACCAAAACATAGCTAGAAATAAGAGGTCCTAGTATTTTACAGCACAGATGAGTGAATATAGTTCACAATAACATTACATATTTTATGAAGAACTAGAAGAAAACAGCTGGAGGGCTTCATTTAATGAAATGCAAAACCTAATTACCCTGGTTGAATCAGCACACATTTTACATATGTATCTAAATATCACATTGTACCCCATAGATATATACCATAATATAGAGTGATAGAATTTTAAAATATCCATTTATGGAGCTAGAAATACCCATCACCTTGATTCAATTATCATACATTGTCCATGTTTATGTTTCAAATTATCACACTGTGTCCCATAAATAAATATAATTAAAATAAGATTAATCAATACAGCATAAATTTGAAAACAAAAATGTTTGGAAGCACTTCATTTTGTGAACAGTACTAATCCTGGAAAATTCAGAAAACCCTATGAATGAAAGCACACTTGAATGAATATTTAATATTAATTTTCATGTAGTCAAATTTAAACAAAAAGAAAATCAACAAGCATAGTATTTTAGCCAGCACTCTTTCCAGTGTGTCCACTCTCCCTAGTTCCTAGTTAGAGAAGTTGGAAATGTGCCATCAAGGACACAGTGCTTTGTGGCATAAGATATGGTCTATTTTAGAGAAGGATCCATGTGCTGCTGAAAAGAAAGTATATTTGCTAGTTGATGGATAGAATATTCTATATATGTCTGTTAAGTCTAAATTATTGATCTATCATTTAATTCTATAGTTTCTTTACTTAGTTTTTGTTTGGAAGATCTGTCCAGTAGTGAGAGAGGTGTGTTAAAGTCACCCTGTATTATTGTATTGTGGTCTATTTGACTCTCGAAATTGAGAAGGATTTGTTTGATGTACATAGATGCTCCTTTGTTTGGGAATAAATGTTTATAATTGTTATGTCCTGCTTATATATACTTCCCTTAAGAAGTATGAAATGTCCTTCTTTGTTCTGATTAACTTTGATTTACAGATTGGGAGAAAATCTTTATCACATGCACCTCTGATAAAGCATTAATCTCTAGGATATATAAAGAAATTAAAAAAAAAAAACCTTAACACCCCCCAAAAAAAAATAACCCAATCAATAAATGAGCTAAAGAACTGAACAGACACTTCACAGAAGAAGAAATACAATTGATTAACAAACATATGAAAAAGTGCTCAACATCTCTAGCAATTAGAGAAATGCAAATCAAAACTACTCTAAGATTTCATCTCACTCCTGTCAGAATGGCAAACATACAGCAAAATTGAAAGAATTTTATCTGGGTGCAGTGGTGCATGTCTGTATTCCTAACTACTCAGAATACCAAGGCAGGAAGATTTCCAATTCAAGGTCAGCCTGAGTGACTTAGCAAGCCTGTCTTCAAGTTAAATAATAATAATAATGACGATGATAATAATAATAGGTGGGAATGTAGCTTATTGGTAGAACACTTCCCTGGCATGTGTGAGATCCTGAGTTCAATCAAACATTTATTAATTAACTGTCGTTAAGTAATGAGGAAAAATAAAGAACATTTTGGGATCTTATGTCTAGGATTGGCAATTGGGGAAAAGTAGATCATGAAGTTTATATGGCCAGACTCAGTTCCTTACACTTACTGTTAAAAAAAAAAAAAAAAAAAAAAAAAAAAGACAGTGCTTCTTCTCCCATAAGCTCCAAATATGTGCTTAAGGATTTGGACACAGAGGATGCAGGAATCAAGTAAGAGGCAGAATTTCTTATGCCCTCTGACCTGTGTTGCAGACACCATGTTCCAAAAAGCAGAGCCAAGAATTCTGTATCTGGGCTGGGGTTGTGGCTAAATGGTAGAGCACTCGCCTAACATCCGTGAGGCACTGAGTTCAATCCTCAGCACCACATAAAAATAAAATAAAGACGTTGTGTCCACCTAAAACTAAAAAAATTAATATTAAAAAAAAAAAGAATACTGTATCTACCTTTGTTAAATAGACCCCTTTTTATAGTGGAAACTCCAGATGAGACAAACTGATACTGGGGCTCTGGTCACCAATATACCAGCTCACTCATCGGTCTGTGGTTTTAAGCAAATAGGGACAAGCTGAGAATATCAGGAGTTGCCATCCATCTTCTGATCTACAAGGAAGAGGGCCTCTGGCTCCTGGATCCAGTGCAATGGTGTGGGGCTTGAGACCAAAGAGAAAGGTAAGCTGTATAATCGAGGACAGTTGTGCTGAACTTGCTGATGAGATTAGTCTAATATAGAGCTCCATGCATAAGGACATTGTTGAAAACCAAGGAGATCATCATGGAGGCTTGAAAGAAAAGTCTGGTAGCTCTGATAAAGCAAAACAGCTGATAAAACAAAAGACTCAGGGAGAAAAGTAGCAAAGAAGACCTCTCTTGGGTTCACAATCGACCTACGGGGTCAAAAGAGCTGTGTGCTGAATCCACTCAGAGGCCATCAGAGCCAGACTCCAGGTAGATTCAAAGCATTCTCAAGAACGTACACAGACCCATCAACATGAGGAGGAAACTTCACTGGCACAAGGGCCTAAAAATTCTTGGACTGACTGAACAATAACATCCTGTCTGTCATCTAGGAGCAGCTCCTAAGAAGCCAAAGTTTAAAGTACAATTATTGTTATCACTGGCAGCCTGGATGCCTGAATTAGCTGTAAATACCTTAAACTTATTAGCTTAACATGATACAGAGTTAATTACAGCTAAGTCATTCAGAAGTCTACTGTTGGTCTCAGAAGACAACAGCCATAATGCCTTCAGTTTGTATTTCATTTTAGAGTTCTAGAGCAAAAGAGGTTTTCTTGGGGTTTTGTTTCAATTTCTACAGGCCACTTGGATTCCTTGGTTCATCTTGCCTGGACTCCTCCTTCATCACCTTCAAATTCAGCAATGTCAGACAAGTCCCCCTCATTTTGCCATTTCTCTGGCTTATTTGTTTCTGTCTTTTCATTTTTTAAAAAATTAAAGTTATTTTATTACCACAAGATAGTTTTCTTCTAAAATATTCAAAACTATCTATTAAAATAGTTAAATAAACTTATTAACTAATCTTAGATTTCAATAACACCGAAGATTTACATATTTTTAAGAAATTATAAAAATAAGATATCTATAATTTTAGTGGTTTTGAGTCCATAAAATTTCCAATGTACTAAGAAATCTAAAGCTACATATACACCAATTGAACAAAAATGCATTTAATATTGCACAGTATTACAGTATTCACTTTCCAGGTGTATCTGTGGTGGTGATAGCACATTAAATACACTAATTAATGTTGTAAAGAATAATTGCACAATAAATATGAAATAAAAAGCAGCAAGAGAATGAATGCTCAGAACTGCCAGGAAATGTAAGGTTTTTTTATGCATGAATCAGTTGTATTCATCTCTCAGAAATAGAGGATTTTTAAAACAATTGATTTTTCTTTCTCTTATTTAAGCATTCTCTTTGGGTCCATCTCCCTTCACTCTCAGTTCTCTCTAGCACACATTATGATTTGTTATTATGTAGAATGTTGCCCCTCAACCTCTGAGTCCTCAGACAAGTTGGTTGATTTTGTTCCAAGGACAGAGGACAAAACATGTGAATTAAGCATTTTTGTGTGGCTAAATATGTTAATTAGGAGGAGGCTAGGGTTATGTTGTTTTAGTGCTTAACACTGGATGTGTCACAGAGGAATCTTCTAAGACCTTTATCATTATATGTGGCCCACCCTGATAAGCCAGGATAATATTCCTATTTAAAAGATGTTTAGCATCCCTAGCTCCATTAGCAACTTTAATTTTTCTTTTCCAGTTAAGCTATAATACTTGGCACATATTCTAGGCAATAGGGTGTGGATTTCTTTGGGGGAGGCATTATCCTGAATACCACAACCTTCTAGTGAGTATCTTCTTGAAATTAAGCAGAGAAGAAAACTTTACTAGCCCTTAGATAAAGCTGTAACGGCAACAACAAAGTAAACTGTAAACTGTTAAGAGTCACCCCCTGTCACCCACAAACATCCTGTTGTAAATTGTAAAAAATCCAGACAGCTAAAATTCTTAAGTTCAATCTTTGGCAAATAAACAATTTATGCCAAACAGAGGTCATACCTGGTAGTAAGGTAATCCAATCAAAAGATTAAAAACTTGAAAAAAATATAAAAAGACATCAGAAGCTTCACATTATAGGGTAAATAAAACACAGAAAATTAGTTAAATAATAAAACAAAAATAATGAATTAAAAAAAAAAAAAACCTGAGCAAATAACAGTCATCTCTGGAGGAAATGGACATCAAAAGTAGCTAATATATGTAATTCAAAATATTCAGTTTCAGTCAAAATGTATGAAGTACAGCAATAAGCAAGAAGTGCAACTTAGTGCTCGCTTCGGCAGCACATATACTAAAATTGGAATGATACAGAGAAGATTAGCATGGCCCCTGCGCAAGGATGACAAGCAAATTCGTGAAGTGTTCCATATTTTTTGTTTATAGCAGCACAATTCATAATAGCTAGGTTGTGGAACCAACCTAGATGTCCCTCAGTAGATGAGTGGATAAAGAAAATGTGGTATATATACAAAATGGAATTTTACTCAGCAATAAGAGAGAATAAAATAATGGCATTTGCAGGTAAATGGATGAAGTTGGAGAATATAATGCTAAGTGAAATTAGTCAATCTCAAAAATCCAAATACCAAATGTTTCTCTGATATAAGGAGGTTAGTTCACAGTGTGATTGGATGGGGGTACATAGGATTAGAGGAACACTAGAATGGTCAAAGAAAAGGGAGGGCAAGGGAGGGAGCAGTGGGGGAGAAGGGGGGAAAAATGGTGGTTGAATGAGATGGATATCACTGTCCTAAATGCATGATTAAAGATCTGAATGGTACTTGTATACTTTGTATACAAGTAGTTGTATGTAAAAAGATGATATACTTGTGCATTATGAATAAGTAAATAAATAATCTAAAAAAAAAAAAAGAAGTGCAACTTACAGGAAATTGTATAATAGAAAAAAAAAGTGATAGAAATTTCCTAGGAAGTGACTCATTCAGTTTATTTAAGAGATTTAACTGTGAGAAAGAGGAATTGGAATTTATAAATAGATCAATATTATAAAAGGTGAAGGGCAGAAAATTAATGAAAAAATTGTAAAGAAAAATTTTAAAATTATAAAAATAGTCAACAAAATAGAAATAGAAACTTCAACCCAATAAGGACATCTCTGAAAATCCATAGCTAACAACACAGTTCCTGGTAGAAGACTGAGCATTTTACCAACAAGATCAAAACAAGACAAGGAGATTCATTCTTTCCATTTCTGTTCATCACTGTACTGGATGTCACAGGATAATCAGGCAAGGAAGAGAAACAAAATACATCTAAATTATAAAGGAAGAAATAAAATGATCTCTATTAGAATTGACTTGATTTTGCATATGGAAACTACTAGAAAAATGTTAGAACAAATAAATGCAACAAAGCTAAAATAAACAAGGTAAATGTCCAAAAATCAATTTAATTTCTATTCAAGAGCATTGGTTATTTTAAAGAATAGAATAAAGGAAAGAATTTTTTTTAATTATATAAAAAGAATAGAACAGTATACATTTATAAAGTGAGTAGAAGACTAGTACACTGATAATTACAAAATATTGTTGAAACACATTTCAAAATAAATTGCAAGGTTTTTCATATTCATGTGTTGGAAGAATATCATGAAAATTATAATTATTACTAAATTACCTATAGATATGGAAAGAAACTGATTCTTTGTTTATGTCTAAAACTTATTTGTCTTATAAATGCAAGCATTTTGCCTCTTGAACAGCAAATCCCATTTCATCCTTACCTTAACCTCTGGAAACTGGAATTCTACTTTCTGTTTCCAAGGGTTTCACTATTTCTGTTACATCATAGAAGTAAAATCACTCAGCAAATTTTTTCTTATTGCATTTACCATAATGTCTTCAAGGTTAAATCTGAGTGATTATATGGTAAAGTTTCTTTCTTTTTAAAGGCTGCATTTTATTCCATTGTTTTAAAGTCTAAGTTTCCTTTATCAATGTGTCGATGCTTCCACATCTTTGCTAGTGTGAATAATTTATAGTGAACATAGAAGTCTATATATCTCTTTGAGATCCTGATTTTGATTCTTTTGGAAAAGTCTTCTTAAGTAGAAGTGCTAGGAAACAGGGTAGTTCTATTTATCTATTTATGTAAATTTATTTTTCTCATTGTTGGAGATTGAACCCAGGACCTTTCCCATACTAGGCAAGCACTCTACTTACTACTTCACCTCTAGGTCCTACATGTTTTTGAAGAACCACCATGGTATTTTCCACAGCAGCTGCACCATTTTACATTTTAACCATCAATGTACAAGGCTGTAATTTCTCTACACATTCACCCTTACTTATCTTTTGATTACTTTGATAATGGTCAAAATAATTATGTGAAACAATATCTCCTTATGGTTTGATTTGCATTTTCTAAGGATTGGTAATGTTGAAAATCTTTTAAAAGATCTATTGTCCATTTGGATGTGTTCTTTAGAGAAGTATCCAAATAAGTTATGCTAGCAATACTATTTAGTTGATATTCTGTTTTTGTGTGCCTAAGGCCTTGGGCCATTCTGTATCAATTTGATCAGTTTATGCCAGCAATGTAATTTATGTTGAACAACAATTTTTCCCCTGAGGACTAAAATCTGAGTAGCTGATTTCAATTCTATAGGTGCTGAATAACTACATAGTTGGTTACCAGTAAGAACCCTGGTTAAAAAAAAAAAAAAAATGGGAAAACTTTCTGGTTGGCAACAATCACATATATTGTTAACCATATCTGGAAGAACTAGGAATATCCATGCAATTTTACTAGAAAAGGGTAGTTGGAAGCCTGTGCGGGGTATCTCCTGGTATTGTTTCATGTGCTTTCTTCTTTTGCTGATTTTAATCTATGTCACTTCCTCCTAATAAACTGCAAACTATAAGTATATCAGCTTCTCTGAGTCCTGTGAGCCCTTCTGATGAATCTTTGATCCTGAACTTGGTCTTCTGAAACCCTGATTTACAGATCCTCTGATCGCTTCTAGTTATTGGATCAACAATGTCAGATTAAATGAAAAGAATTTCATCATTTTTTGTACTTGGCAGAATGTAGTACCAAAACTAGAATTCCCACTAATCTTATAACAAAACAACAAAATGGTAAGAAACAAAGCTATTGCCTATGGAGAAATTGATTTTTAAAAATTGTGTTTTTTTTTTCCTTTATTAAAAATAAGGTAGATAGCAGATATTTACATAATATCATCTTTAATATTCTCTTTAGAATATATAAAGAACACAAAAATCATAATACCAAAAAAAAAAACCAAATAACTCAATCAATAAATGGGCCAAGGAACTGAACAGACACTTCTCAGAAGAAGATATACAATCAATCAATAAATACATGAAAAAATGCTCAACCTCTCTGGCAATTAGAGAAATGCAAATCAAAACCACTCTAAGATTTCATCTCACAACAGTCAGAATGGTAGCTATTAAGAACACAAACAACAATAAATGTTGGAGAGGATGTGGAGAAAAAGGCACACTCATACATTGTTGGTGGGACTGCAAAATGGTGCAGCCAATATGGAAAGCAGTATGGAGATACCTTGGAAAACTTGGAATGGAACCACCTTATGACCCAGCTATCCCACTCCTTGGCAATAAGAGAGAATAAAATCATGGCATTTGCAGGAAAATGGATCGAGTTAGAGAATATAATGCTAAGTGAAGTTAGCTAATCCCAAAAAGCCAAATGCCAAATGTTTTCTCTGATATAAGGAGGCCAATTCACAGTGGGTTTTGGATGGGGAGCATACGAGGATTAGAGGAATACTAGAATGGCCAATGGGAAGGGAGGGGAAGGGAGGGGGCAAAAGGGTGAAGAAAAAAAAAAAAGATGGTAGAATGAGATGGATAGCATTACCCTAAGTGCATGTATGAAGTCACGAATGGTGTGAATATACTTTGCATACAACCAGAGATTTGTAAAAAAAGTGCTCTATATGTGTAATATGAAATGTAATGCATTATGCTGTCATTTATATCATCTTAGAATAAAAAATAATTTAAAAAAATATCTGAAATGACACGGTAAAAAAAAAGATTCTATCACTATATTTTCAACATATTTTAAAATAAATTTAAATTTATTATTCTAAAAAAAATCCCAGATATGTTTTCAAGCCTTCTAATAGCTACTGATTGTTTAATTTATTATTATTACCGGAAAAATTATTTTACAATTGGAACAACTTAATAATCCTTATGATAAAAATGATAGTACTAAAAATTTGAGTGCAAGCAAAAGTGAGGTACTGCACTAAATTTTTGTATTGTTAGCCATTTGATTTAGTTAACACCTCATGTATTTAGATCAAATAACGGTATACACAAAAAAATGAAAGTAAAGAAAAATAAAAAAGAAAAGAATGAGAGACAGGAAAAGAAATGTTTTTATATAATTTCAAAAACTCTTCAATAGTCATAGCACTGATAAGTTTCAAAGTTGGGTCTAAAATCTGACTTTAGTGCACATATAAATTTGTTCTCATAAATATTATACATTGTGTGAAGGAGCATATATATTATCTCTTAGAAAACTTAGATGTTTAATAAATCAGGACAGTGTATTTCAGAATTCTTTTGGAAATACAGAAATGTACTATACGTTATAAATTATTTTATCTATAAATTTGTGACTATTGATTTTAAAAGAAAAAGAGTAACAAAAAATTACTTCAAGAAGAAGATAATATGTTTTAGTGCTTAGTTATTGACTACTGGCCAGTTTTGAATTAATATAGCACTTTCATTTCATTTAAATGACAATACATTTTTCTCTAAATGAAATGAGGTGGAAAATATTTAGAATTTCACTAAAGACATTGGTACTATTTGTTTATTAATCTAAGTATTAAACATAATGTTTATTCAGTAACTACTATATATAATAAACTGGTTAATAGGAGTGGAATACTGGCATACACATGGTATCTGACTTTTTGAAAATTAAAGTTTTATGTGTAGGTAAATACTAATTTATGCACAGAAAATATCAGCCAGGAAGGAGCATGGAATCTTTAAATTATTGAAAAAAATATATAAACCAAAGAGAAGGGCAGTTAAACAGAAATATAGAAAGCATATAGATAATTTTAGTATTTAATGAGGCATTAGACGTTACATTTTATAGCCTGTGGTCATAATGCCAAAAAGCAGAAAATTTTAGCCCACATTTTGTTTGTTTGCTTCTGTTTTCTTTGTTGTTGCTATTTTTCCACACTGCACCTGTTACCACTGATTTGCATTAATCCATTCATTTATTTTTGCAAATTCATGTCCACCAAAATCCAGAATATTTGTAAATTTCTAGAAAAAAAATGTAAAAAGTTATAAGTGTCTGGTGTTATTAGCCCTAGTATTACCACTCACAATTTGAAGATAAGAAAATCATTGAGGAATTGAACTTTGAGGGTATCATCGAGATCAAAACCAAAGTCCAAGTTCAAAAAAAAAAAAAAAATGTTCTCTAAAACTCCTTTATAGATTTTCTTTTCCAAGTTCAGGTTAAAGAGTCTAGAAAGTCCACAAATTTTTTTGTAGTAAATTGAATATTAAGCAGATAAAAATGTGTCCATACCCCCTCCTTCATCAGTATTTTACCCCACCAGCTTCTATTTGTCTTTTAGTAATAATAGACCTTTTGAAAATTTTTTCAAAAAAATATTTTCTTCAAGAAAGAGACATCATGGCTATTCTAAACCTTGTTTCACAGCTAATATGAATTTATGGAGGAAAATAAACCAAGGGACAGTGATTGTTTTTGAAGCTTCTAGTTTCCTTTTCCAGGCATGTAATGATCAAAATGTATTCCCAGGTGACTGGTAACATCCTTGCTTCTCCACATCAAGGAAAGAAAACTGAAGAATATCACAGAGGAAGATAGACAGAAAATAGCATCAAATTCAGCTTTAAGGCCAGAGTTATATATCCAATGATCAAATTAGCTCACATTTTTATATTATCTTGTTACGTAATTAAAATACAACTGCCCCAATTTACAAAATCCATACAGAATGACATCTCCTTTTGCTTGCCTAATTGCAACTGCTATTTAAGGATTTTCTCAAACATGTGTCTACAGATAATTACTTTGAGACACTGCTGAATTTGGAACATAACAGAAATTTGACTTTCTTAAATGGTGTAAAGATAGCATTATGGTTTGCTTCTTACTTTTTTATTCACAGGAGGAAATCAAGGTCCTTTAGAATTATGCTCTTCATAGAACTAATGATTTTCTGACTAAGAGTCTTCTATGGATAAAGTCTGTTTTTTCTACTTTCATTTAGAAATACTCATCCTGAAGAATTACATGACAAAATTGAACTAGGCACATTGTAGAATGTGACAAAAATATTCTTGCATTTTAACCAATCTGTCTGTGTAGTTCTTTGAATCCTTTTCATTTTTCCATTATTAGAGATAAGTGCCTTTGTAACCATGTTCTCAGAAAAGGTAATGAATACCTGTGCCTGATCTGAATTATAAAAAATCTGTTTTTTTTCCTTGTGAGAGATACAAAAGGCACAATAGAATCATGTTGAAATAATCACCCTGAGCAGTTTAAATGAATCATTGCTTTTGAATGATCACTACATGCCAACATCCCCCCAAATGCTAGTTTTTACTAAATTAGTCCTTTCCATTAAAAAAAGATAATTGCTATCTTTCAAGGATAATATCTTATATTTTAAATCTTTATTTCCTAGACAAATTATTGTACATTCTAATTAGGAATGTCAATACTTGCAACAAGTAAGAAGCTCTCAAAAGTTTAATGTTCTTTTTTCATTGTGTTTTTCAAATATTCATATTTTTAAACAATAAGAAAATTTATTGGAATATGCAGGAATAATGTAGGATTTGGATCCAGTACTATCAGGGCTTTAGATGTTTTCCTTTGATTCTCAGCTATGTCCCCAGGAGATATGAGACAGACACAAAGATCAATAGAAATATAAGTGGCAGAAAGCTCCAGATATAGAAACAGAAATAGATATAGGCACAGTGTATATCTAGTATTTCAAGACTTATAAGTTCCCCCTTGGTCCCCAAAACCCTTCTGGCTTTGCTTCCTTGACTTCTTTCCTCCCTTGTTCTTTTTTAAATTTAATTTAATTGATTCTTCTTAGTTATAATGACAGTAGAATCCATTTTGATAAAATTATAGAAGCATAGGATATATCTTATTCTAATTTGGACCCCATTCTTATGGGAGGGCATGATGGTGGGATTCACATAGTATTTTTAGATTCAAAGTGCAATTAGTTGTCATTCACTTATGTAAAGTAACAAAAGTTAAGAAAGTCTCCAGTTTGTGAAATCAAGTAATTACCAGCAACATATTTCTTTCAAAATTGTTGACATCTATGACAAGGATATTATCTACCCCTATATGTAGGAATAGTGTACTCTTGTTTCTAAGCATCAAATTAGAAGGAAATAAACAAAAATAAATAAATGATTGTTTTAGACCAATAATAGCAATGTTTCTTCAGATGAATTAGCCATCTTTTGAGAAAGAACTAAGAAAAGAGATAGGAGACTTCCCAAAAAGTTGCTTATAACAGGAAGGGTTCCTCGGCCAGGAAAATTGAAGGAAGAACAATAGATTTATCCAGTACTGAAGGTGAAAATAGTGGATTATGATCACAGGATTAATAAGTACAAGAGATAGAAAGTAATTTGTCCTGTCACCATTTAATAGCTTTCACAGTGACATAATGATGAGAAAAGTCAGTATTTTATTCCTAACAAGGAAGACAAAATACTAAGAAACTTTAAAACCAGGACAAAATAACACAAAGCTGGAACACAGAGCCACTATGAACGCTGGACACTAAGGTAGTTCAGTGGAGATTCCAGTCTCCAGTGTGCTCACTTAAGGCCTTAAACCTGAGGAACTCAGTAAGTATAGGTTGAATTTAATGAGATTGATGTTAATTATAGTGAAAAAATGTCTATGCAAATTGCTATAGTAGTTGTTTTGATTTGGCAATATTTAGATCATTAGGTATTTGATCTATTTTCAGATTAAATGAAAATAACATGGCGAAGTGTTTAGAAATCATACTTGGGTTGACACAGATGTGATCACATAACAATATATAATTGAAGTTTTTCAACACTGTAGATACCACAAAAGATGAAGAAAAGAATGTGGTTTATCCATTCCTTTCTTAATATAAATTGCATAATAGAAGTTTTAAGTCATTTATTTGTATGGAGTGTTTGCCTGAAGTGATTAAAAAATAGATCAATAGGAAAAATGAAAGATGGTAGATAGAGAATAGTATGATGGGAATTCCTGCATACAATCAAGAAGCCTGAAGTTTTTATCACCTACAAGCTGGTAGCCAGTTGTATAATTAAGACTATGTTGGGAGTTCAGGAAAACACACTTAGGTAAATGCCTGAGAATCATGAGCTTTGATGTCCAAGCATAGGAGAGTATAGATGTTCCAACTAAAGGGAAAAAAGAAGTCACACTTCAATTGCCATTTTGCTATATTGGAACCCTAAACGAATGGTATGTTGCCAGCCAAATTAATAAGTATGGGTCTTCTTATGCTACTGATTCAAATGCTAACCTCATCATAAAATATCCTCAAAGACACAACCATAAATAACATTATACCAATTATCTTTTCATCCCTTAGCCAAATCAAGTTAACAGGTTGATACATATGATTAACCATCAATAAATTGAAATGACTGGATTATATGGTAGATGTTTTTAAAAGAAGGAATTGTTAGTATACAGAAATATAAAATAAGTATATTGATAATGTATTATTCAGTTTTGATAAATTCATCTTAATAATAGTAGTCTTGCTTTCTTCTTTTTTTCTTTTTCAAAATATTTTTACTCTTTGGGGGCTTGGGATTTAACCCAGAGCCTTGAACATGATTAACATGTGCTTTACCACAGCCCACATTTTTTAAAATATTAAATTCCCACAAAATTTTTCAATAGACAATTGTGTTATTTGTGAAAATTTTCCTTTTCCATTTGTGTGTTTTTTTATCTTAATGCCATATACATTTATATATATATATATATATATATATATATATATATATATAAATGCCATATCATAAAATCATTATTATTAGTGGGAGTTTATGGCACTGTCAAGAATCTCCTCTAAAATGTTTAATAAAATTTGACTACCCATTTTTTTTGTAGGAATAGAGCATCTATTTCTTCATAATTTAGTATTATATTAGCTAGAAATTTTTCACAAATGTGTCCTCTTTGGACACATTTGCTTTCTGTAGCTAGGATATAAGATTTTAATAATGACTTCTAAAATGTTCATTTTTCGAGTCTATATATATATATATATATATATACACACACACATATATGTATACAATATATAGGTTTATATATAAAGTCTCTCTCAATATAAATATTAATTCAATTTTATATACATGTATATTATATACTTATGTGTATGTCTATAATTATATTACATGTATGCATGTGTGTGTATACATACATATATATATATACATGTATATATATATATGTGTATATATATATATATATATATATATATATATATATGTATGTATTAGTACTAGGGACTGAACCAACCCAGTGGCACTTTATCACTCAGCTACATCCCCAGTCCTTTTTATTTTTTATTTTGGTACAAGGTTTCACTAAGTTTCTGAGGATGGCCTTGAACTTGGAGTCTTACTACATCAGCCTCCTGAGTCTCTGGGATTACACATTGGTTGAGTTTAAATACAAAATGAATTCTTCCCTTTGGGACTGAATCTCATTTTGGTGATGTTGTACTACCCTTTTTATGTGCTGTTAAATAGGAGTGTCTGTCATTTTGTTAGAAAATTTTGTGTCTTTGTTCAGTATGGATATTGGTCTGCACTTTACTTTTAAGAGCCTTTTCTATTTTAGCATAAAGGTAATGTTGACCTCAGAGAATGAGTTTGTAATTTCATTCAGGAGTTTATGCTTATATTTTGCTTCTTGGAAATGTTTTGTTTGCAAGAAAATTTTAAAGTTTTAACTAAAGTTTTGAAGTTTTTAAAAAATGAATTTAAAACTATATATATTATTTTCTTTTTAGTAAGCTTCAATAATCCATGTCTTAA
This sequence comes from Tamias sibiricus, assembly GCA_025594165.1. Lineage (NCBI taxonomy): Eukaryota > Metazoa > Chordata > Mammalia > Rodentia > Sciuridae > Tamias > Tamias sibiricus. The sequence continues at coordinate 65,173,458 of CM046659.1, forward strand.
GCAATTTATTCATGTATTCTAATTTGTTGAATTTATTGGAAAAGCACTTAAAACTATTATTTTTGTAAAATGTGTAGTGATGTACTCTTATTCCTTACAAATGTTGATAACTGTGTCTTCTCCCTTTTGTCTTAAAAGATCTGCCTAGATATTTATTGATTTATTATGTATTACTTAATAATAATATTACTTGATATTAATTTTATGTTTATACTATACTATTTTTCTTTGATATTTTAAAGTGATGTAAGCTGCCTGTCACGGCCAGCCACGGCGCCGCCACGGGAGGAAAATTCTCGGAGACAGAGTTAAGCTTTTACTACTTTTACTTCTACTTTCTTAGAGCTTAGAGAGGGAAAGAAAGATAGAGCTTCTTCTTAGCTTCTCAGAGAGAAAGATAGAGCTTAGAGTAGAGCTTAGCTTAGAGTAGAGCTTAGAGTAGAGCTTAGCTTAGAGTAAGATCAGAGCTTCTTTCTTCTCTCTTCTTTCTTCCTTCTTCTTTCTTCTGTCTTCTATCTTCCTCAGGAGTCTCGGCCTAACTCTGACCAGTCATTACTTCTTCTATCTGGTTTCTTTTCTGTAACCGCTCTGCCTACGTTCTGGCCGCTCTGATTCTTCTGACCGACCGAGTGACTGCCCGGCTGACTGAATTCTCCGTTCTCCTAACTCGGACCGCTTTCACCCGGTTATATACCTTCAGGTTTGCGGGTGCCTACAGGTGCGTCACATACATATCAGGTGGAACCCATGGCTTCCAGCTAGCTACAACAGCCCTTCCCAATTAGGGCTCCTTCAAAAGTGATGTACTTTTTCTCCTTTCCTTTCCTTTTCTTATTTTTTCTTTAATGTTTATCTCTTCCATTTTGAGTAATTTCAGCTCTGGTATTTATTTTTCTACTCTTTCACCATCTATGGGTTTAATTTGCTCTTCTGCTTGCAGGTTCTTATAATGGATGTTTAGATCATATTTTTTTCTCTCTCTTGTATGCTATAAATTTCCCTCAAGTCACTGTTTTTCTTCAGCTGCATCCCACATCTTTTAGATATTTTGCATTTTCATTTCATTCATGAATATGACTTCCTAATTTCCCTTTGAGAATTATCTTTGGTCCATAGTTTCTTTAGAAAACAGTTGTTAATTTTCACTAGATGTATTTAGTACCGCCAGCCTGGGCAATCTCAAAGTCTGAGGCCCTTTCAAATACAGTAACACCTTTGGGCCCTTACCTTTCACCTAGCAAGAAGTTGGCTGAGAAACTGGTACAAAAACAAATTTCCAATGTCTCTTCAGAGTTGACTAAGGAAGGTGATAAAAAGGAAGGACCTACAAGAGAATAGAATGGAACAGACTTTTGGAATAAGGCCCATAGAGTATAATCAGGTCTAACCAAGAATCATTCTTTACCTCCAGAGAGAACCCTCTGTTAATACTCTCCTAGTGCCTAGTGGCATTTTAGAATTCCTATCTGTCATAAACTACTCTGTCCCTCACGACATTCCTTGCTTTATTGATTGTATATATTGTGTTTATCTACTTCTGTTTCAACAACATACATGTCTTATTTGGAGGGAAGGTAACATTTGCTCCAATTTTTAGGTGACCATATAAAAAGGAACAAAACAATGAGCATTTTATAAAATGTAAGATCCTGAATTTTAACCCTCCTACTGATTTAGTTATTTTTGTTTCCTGGTATATGAGGTATTATTTTGCACATAGAGGGATGTAAATGATTGTATTTAAGACAGAAGACTGAAGCAAATTCTCCTGATAGTTTCTACACATCACCCTTCCCTTCATCCTTACCCTAAGCTATATAATTTGGTGGTTATACTAAGAAGATTTAGCACATTTCTCACTTGTGGAATTTGGGCCAGACTTTTTAATTTGGGAGAATAAGATAAGCAGACGTGATAGTGTGTCCATTCCAATTCTGGAGTTCACGAGCTGAGTGGCCCTGAGGTAAACTGTGAGCAGAGACCTCATTCCATCTCCAGATGTGGAAGCGCTTTAGCCAGTGCTTATTTCAGAGGTACACAATGAAACACAATGAGATTAGCTGAATAATATGGCTAGGTGAGAATTAAATGTGTTGCCGCCTGAAGCGCTTGGAGCAACGGAGCCGCGGGAAGAAGTTTAGAGGCAAACTGGAGACAAACAGCTTTTTATTCTGATAACTTTTCTCTCTGGTTCTAACAACGACTAACACACGCCCACACACACCACCAAAATGGCGGTGACCCGATCAGCAATTTCGGCCAAGTCACTCGAGATCCCGGGACAAGTCCCGTGAGACTACGGAAGGCGACAATGCCCAAATCTCCACGGCTCATAGTCAACCGCAATTCAAGCCATCTCCCCAAACAGGGCTCCTGCATTTCCCCCTTTTTGTTTTAAAAGAGGTAATGCTCTAGGACGTCTATGTGCAACCAACATTCTTACCCGTCATCGGATAATCAAGGCTGTGCCCTTGACTCCTGTCTTAGGTGGATATGTCGGCCACATGAGACTGTCCCGTGCGACTGTGCCTCTCTTAGGTTGTCCCCCTCTGGGGATCTTACCCGTCATTGGCTAACCAGCCATCCAATGGAGCCCTTTAGGATCGACTGTGTATGATGACTAACAGCCTTCCAATTGTGAGGAGATGTTGCGGCTTTAAGGTGACAAGCCTTTTGGTGATGAGCCAAATTGCATAGCATATCAAATTGTTTAAACAAATCAGCTGCCCTAAGTTCCATCAAGTAACACACTGAATTCTCTAGACAAATACCCGCAAGGCATTGTCCCGTAAAGTCCCAAACAATGAAAGATCAAAATGTCCATTTGTTATAACATGTTGATGTAGGAGGCCCCATGTATGTAGAGCAGAGGGCACACTGTTGGTGAGGTTGTTTGATGCTTGAGCAGCAGGGATGCTTGCGGCGGCCGCGATCCCTGCAGCTGTAGCAGCAGACGTCTTTTTTATGTTTAGACAATGCCACCGGCAAATCTTCAGGGCCCGCTACCTAGAAACTCAAGCATCAATTATTAAAGGAAAGGCAGTGCTATTGCAGCACTGAGTCAAGAGGCGAGTTGTCAAACTACAAAATAGAATAATTAGATTAGAAAATTAAAGTTGATTTTTGTTCACACACATCGCTGGTTGAGCTTCTACAAACATAAGTTGGAAAAATATCATATTTAGAACAAAGCAAAGAAAGACTGAGGGTAATTACTGCATTAAAGATAGATTAAAGAAAAGGTAAAGGCACTTTAGAGAAATAATTTGTTAGCTGGAACCCTTGAGTCTCTGTATACAGAGCAATCTTTTACCTGTTGAGATAATTGAAATTAATGAGCTATTAAACAAATGAAGTTAATAACAAATAAATAATCTTATGTCAAAACACCAAAATATCAGGTTATATAGCACTAGTCATATTGTTTGCTAAAGAGAAGTCCCAGGGACACCTATAAATCAAAATTGAAAATACCTTCATTTATAAAATTATTTACTCTTAATTGAATACTCTTAACCTAGAATGAATTAAAGTTATTTGGATCCATATGTATATATATATATTTTTTTTCATAAGCGCTTGATATTTGTGATCTCACACTGGACAGATGCACAAACATACAAACATATATTTGTGACGTCACATTAACATGAAATGTAGACAAATATACAGACATAAAGACATGTATAAAAAGAGAAAAAAAAAATACAATTGTGTGCACACTAAAGAGAGATCTCCTCGTCCCGGCCGGGAGGAATGACACTTAAGTTGTGAAATATTTTGAAGGACTCTTTTGAGGGAATCATTCTATACCTTCATCTTGGTCCTCTTGATTTTGTACCTTTTTTATTAATCTTGATTCTTCAATAACTTCATCTTGATCATTTTGATGTGGTACCTGTTTTATTAATCTAGATGGTATCCATACTGGAGAGGATTCGTCTTTTGGAAAAACACAAACAGATCCTCTTCCCCAAATTAATACTGGATCTGGACCCTTCCATGTACCTGAAAGAACATCCTTCCAGTAAACCAAAGGTTTATGTTGTTGGTGTGGATTCCAATGTCTGTCTCCAGCAGAATAACCATTAGAGTCTAAAGTTAAAAAATTTAAGGTAAACAGGGCAACTGCCAATCTGTCCTTAGGACTTTTCCAATTTCCTTCTTTTTGTTTCAATAACATAATTTTCAGTGTTCGGTTTGCTCTTTCAATAATGCCCTGACCCTGAGGATTGTATGGGATGCCTGTTTTATGGGATATATTGAATTTTGCGCAAAACTGTTTGAAAGATAAGGACGTATATGTGGGGCCATTATCTGTTTTAAGCATTTTGGGGATGCCCAATGCAGAAAAAGCTTGCAAACAATGAGATGTAACATCTTTAACTTTTTCTCCAGAATGTAAGGAAGCAAAAATCATGCCTGAGCATGTATCTATGGTCACATGAATAAATCGCAATTTTCCAAAACTTGGCTCATGAGTAACATCCATCTGCCACAAATGATTGGGCATTAATCCTCTAGGGTTAACGCCAAAATGAGGATTGGGCAAATGTGTCATACAAGATTTACAATCGTTTACAATTGTTCTGGCTTGCTCCTTTGTGATTTTAAACCTACGTTGCAAGGTGGTGCTGTTGACATGAAACTGGGAGTGAAATAAAGTAGCTTGTTGTAGCACTGAAAGTATAAATATTGTTTTTGTAAGTTCATCAGCCTTTTGATTACCTTCATGGAGGGGACCAGGCAAATTAGTATGTGCTCTAATATGGCCTATGAATAGAGGTTCTTTTCTTGCCCACAAAAGTTTTTGTATTTGATAAAACAATTTAAAGCCTGGAGTATGAGGTGCTATTGGTCCTGCTAACTCTAATTTTGGGACGGCTTGTACAATATAGTGGCTATCTGAAAAAATGTTTACGGGCTGGTCCCTAAAATTTTCCAGAGCTCTTACCACAGCTTCCAATTCCACTAGTTGAGCTGATTTGTGTGCAGTTATGTAAGTCATATTTTCTTTTTTAGTGACTACTGTAGCAGTACCACTTGAGGACCCATCTGTAAATACATTAAATGCCTTAGGAATAGGTTGATTTTTTATTACCTGTGGAAATATAATAGGATGATTAATACAAAAAGATAATATAGGGGACTTAGGAAGATGATTATCAAAATTTGCAGAAGTAGAGCATTTAGCTATAGCCCAATCATTATCATTAAAGCATAAATATTCAATCTGTGATGATGAATAGGGAGTAATAATAGTAGCAGGGTGAATGCCAAATATTTTAGTAGAAGTCTTAAGTCCTTGAAGAATAAGTTTAGCCACCATGGAGGTATAAGATTCAATTATACTTTTAGGAGAGACAGGCAAATGTATCCATAATAAAGGCCCTTGTTGCCAAAATACTCCTGTGGGTGTATATTGTGAAGAAATAATAATCAACATCAGCGGTTGAGTTAAATCAAATCTATCACAATGAGCTCCTTCGATGGCATTTTCTACTAACTTTAAAGCTTTCCTAGCATCAGGAGTCAATGTTCGTGGTGAGGATGGATCAGGGTCTCCGCGAAGGATGTCAAATAAAGGTTTTAGCTGGCCAGTAGTGAGATTTAGTGTAGGGCGAAGCCAATTAATGTCTCCCAGTAGTTTTTGGAAATCATTGAGGGTGGTCAAATGTTCTTTATTTATTAGAATTTTTGGGGGTCTAACAAAAGTATCCATGATTTTAAATCCTAAATATAATATGGGAGATCTGGTTTGAACTTTTTCTTCTGCTATATATAATCCATTTTTTTTTTAAATTTTCTACCACGTCACTGAATATATTAAATAAGATTTTTTCATTAGGGTGGGCCAATAAAATATCATCCATGTAATGTAGACACATGAGGTTTGGATATTTATTTTTAATGGGTTGGATAGCCTTGTCCACATATATTTGGCATATGGTGGGGCTATTAGCCATTCCCTGTGGTAAAACCTTCCATTGATATCTCTGATCAGGGCCATTATTGTTAATAGAAGGAAGTGAAAAAGCAAACCTGGGGGCATCCAGAGGATGTAGGGGAATAGAAAAGAAGCAATCCTCTATATCAAGAGTAATAAGATGGAAATTTTTTGGAATAGCTACGGGACTAGGAAGTCCAGGTTGAGTAGGGCCCATAACTTGCATGGTTTTATTAATTTGTCTAAGATCATGTAACAATCGCCATTTTCCTGACTTTTTCTTGATCACAAATATGGGGGAATTCCAGGGAGAGGTGGAAGGTTCTATATGACCTGCTTCTAATTGTTCCTGAACTAGTAGGTGGGCCGCTTGTAATTTCTCTTTAGATAGGGGCCACTGAGGGACCCACACTGGCTTATCAGAAAGCCATGGTATTTTCAAAATTTTTTTCTCAATGGCCCCGAAAAAAATATCTTTTTCCTTTATGATAATGATTACTTTTAGGGTTAAGATTACTCTGTACTTTTTGATAATGAGTTATTTTATGGTTAAGATTACCCTGTAGGTTTTCACATTTAACATCTGCAGGCTTGGTTGCAAGGTGTACTCCCATTTGTTTCAAAATATCTCTTCCCCAGAAAGTAACCGGTAGATTAGGTAAAACATAAGGCTGAAATGTTCCTTTATGGCCTTCATCATCCTCCCATTTTAAAATTACCGCACTTTTATCTGGGAGGTTATTATATCCCAAGCCTCTTAAACTGGTTGAAGCTTTTTGCAGAGGCCAGTGCTTGGGCCATTGGCGTAAATTAATAATGGAAGAGTCAGCTCCAGTATCTATTAATCCCTCCATTTCTATTCCTTGGATTTTTATTTTACACATAGGCCTCCTTGAACAGTCTCGAACCCAGCAAGCCATGGGTCTTGAGTCAGTGGAACAAAATCCTCTATTGTTCCCTTCTTGAGGCATATCCATTTTAAATGAATTATGTAAATTGGGAAGGAGAAGCAACTGAGCAATTCTATCTCCTTGATTAACAGAACTTATACTTTGGGGTGAGCTAAGCATTATTTTTATTTCCCCTTTGTAGTCTGAGTTTATTACACCTGGGGTCACTTGCAAACCTAATAAGCTTTTAGGACTACGCCCGATAATAAGTCCTACAGTCCCTGAGGGAAGAGGAACCCTGACTCCTGTGGGAATCAGTTGAACCCCCATTTTAGGTGTTAACACTATTCGGGCGGTGGAATAGAGGTCTAATCCTGCATTTCCTCTTGTTCCTCTGGCGAGGGAGTGGATGTGGGTAGTAGGGATTGTGTCGGGGAAGCATCTGAGTGGATGCTTGAGGATACTCCTCCTACAATGCCCCGTACATTTGTGGGCCTCGGGGTATTGGGCCCCGTGCCCCTTTTTTAAAATTCCTGAACAAAGGATTTCCATAGATGTCAAATTTTGAATGGCATTTATTGGCCCAATGATTTCCCTTTTTACACCTGGGGCAGCGGCCTGGGGCACGGTATGAGCTTGGTCTTATTTCTCTTTTGGGATTTTGCCTAGAATAGCCTGATTGATTATGATAATTTTGCCTGGAATATCCTGATTGATTATAATGTCTACATTTAGCCTTTGTGAAATTTCGAGGGGAAGCACCTCTCATTGAGGCTGCAATCACATTTCCTGTGACAAAGGCATCATTTATATCTTTACATAGTTGTATATATACGGAAAGATCCTTTTTAGTTCTCCATGGCCTGATGGCTGCTTGGCACCATTTATTAGCATTTTCATAAGCTAATTGAACAACTAATGGCATAGCTTGGTCAACATCTGCAAACACACTACCTGCAGTTCTCAAAAGTCGATCAGCAAAGTCAGCATATGGTTCATTAGGTCCTTGAATCACTTTTGACAAGCTACCTTGTAGATCCCCAGGTCCTTGTACAGTTTTCCATGCCTCTAAGGCAGCTGTGTTTATCTGAGCATATACATCTGGGTCATAATCTGTTTGAGCCTGTAAGTCTGCGAATTGCCCTTCTCCTGTGAGCATGTCTATATTATAGTTTTCAAACCCTGCAGCCGCGTTTCTTTTAGCCGTTTCTATACAAAGTTCTTGGAATTGCGATTGCCAAACCAAGAATTGCCCCCCGCTTAATGTTGCTTTGCATAGACTTTTCCAGTCTGAGGGGGTTAAGCTAAAGGTGTTAAGGGACTCCAGCATACTCAACATGAAAGGAGCTTGGGGCCCATAAGTCATTACTGCCTCTTTGAGATTTTTTATTGTTTTGAAATCTACTGACTGATGGACCCTCTGTCCATTTTTCTTTTCAAATGCTGGCGGTTCCCAATGTATCTGTGAGTTGCCCTCGAGAGCGCATAAGCGATCAGAAAGACTTTTTATTTCTGTTTCTAGGGTATGCAAATGCCTAGTAATACCCTTCATATTTTCTGTAATGGATTCCACCCATGGGGGAGTAGAGGACACAAGTGGTTCCTCTACCTGGCGGTCCTTTTTCTGGGTCTTTTTTAGTTTCTTTTTCCTCATTTTCTCAGGATCACTTTTACTAGATTCCTCACCACTGCTAATTTCACTGACAGCAATATCCTGAGGCCCAGGTTCCATTAAGAGCAAGTATCCTTCAGCTATCACCAATAACTCCCGAATAGCTTTAATAGCTTGGATTTTTGTCATTTTTGGAACTCTTCTAATACTCTCTTTACTGGTCTTAGTTGGCCCAGTGGAAGCTACGCTTTTTTGATCACTTTCACTTTTTTCTATATCCTCCTCACTGAGAACAGAGTCAGGTATATCAAGGAGTCTTTGCATAGCCTCTATCACTTGGGATTCAGTTATATTCGAACCCATCTTTAGAGACCTTTCAGTTCTTACCTGTCCGCTCCGAAGTTCCCCGTACGGGCCGCCACCTGTTGCCGCCTGAAGCGCTTGGAGCAACGGAGCCGCGGGAAGAAGTTTAGAGGCAAACTGGAGACGAACAGCTTTTTATTCTGATAACTTTTCTCTCTGGTTCTAACAACGACTAACACACGCCACACACACCACCAAAATGGCGCTGACCCGATCAGCAATTTCGGCCAAGTCACTCGAGATCCCGGGACAAGTCCCGTGAGACTACGGAAGGCGACAATGCCCAAATCTCCACGGCTCATAGTCAACCGCAATTCAAGCCATCTCCCCAAACAGGGCTCCTGCATAAATGTTTGTTTTTTTCATGTCATCCCGTTTCAGATTACTGTTGTGCAGCAAGTGCTAGCTGATATAAGCAAGTGACATCTCAATTATCAGGCCAATGTAACAATTTACCATAGACTGGATGGTCTAAAAACAACAGAAATTGATTTTACACAGTTATGGAGAATGGAAATTCAGGATCAGGATGCCACCATGATTTTGCTCTGGTGAAGGCTTAGTCCCGGTTGCACACTGTTGGCCTCCTTCTATATCCTCACGTAGTGGGAAGCTTCAGTAATCAAGCTCTCCCAGGAGTCTTATAAAGGTACTAATCCCATTTGTGAGCACTCTGTTCTCATCAGCTCATTAATTACTACCTCCCAAAGCTTTCACCTCCTAAAACAACTACATCAGAGGTAGGGTTTCAACATACTTACTTTAGAGAATGCCAACATTCTGCCCATAATATTCCTCATTTTGCCCCCCCCCCCAAAAAAAAATCATTTTATTCTCATGGAACAAAATACTTTTATTCCATCCCAACAGACTCAAATGTCTTGACTAAATACATCAACTTTAAAGTCGAAAGTTCAAAACCTTATCTAAAGATCACCTAAATAAAAAAAGACCTAAGAACACTAAAAATAGTTGCAAAGTACTATGGGCTATGACTAAATGTTTTTATATGACACTAAACATGATAACCCTATTAATAAAACATTTCTTGGTCTTAATATTGTTATATGTGCACTTTTAGCAAGTGTGAATAACACTTCATTTAACACATATTATCACTAGCCAATAAGCGATTATCTCAATCAAGGTAAGGATATTATCTATACTGAATGTGCAAGACCAGTGCATATAAAAGTAAGTATGAATTCTGTTCTCCTCTTATACAAATTTAGCTTTTATAAAAGTACTAAGTTCAAGTGAACACATTATTGTATTTCTGTGAGTTTAAAATAAATCAACTATTATATGAATTAAAAATTAAGTTTCAGATACTGACTTGAAGAAATCATGGACAATAATAAATATTGTTAATGTCCAACTTTAATAAATTGTAGACATGGTTTATAAAATGCAAATATTTTGCCAAAGTCCAGGAATTTAATGAAGTAAAATACAGCCTAAAAACAATCATATGAAAGACTCTATATGATCCAAGGAGCATGTAATAGAGTCCATCCAACATTTTATTTTGCTTCAAACACTGCTTTGTTATAACAATAAATTAGTCAAAAATTTTACATGCAAGAAAAATTTAACAAGCTAAGGCATATTTAAAATAGTCAATATTTTCAAACTCTTCTACTCAAGAGGTAAGATATTTTTAGTCACAATTTAATCTAGGCTCACCTGATGATTTCCAGGGTGCAATAGAATGTAAGAGAATGTATGTAATTTCAAGCACATCCCCCGTAATTTAGCTTCCTAAAAACAATTTCCAAGTGAAAGACTTAAATCAACAGCAGACACCTAGCACTGGATATGTGAATGTGACCATCCTAGACTGCCCCATCTCAGTATGCCAATTAGTGACCGAGGTTAGTACAGCCTAAATTTCAATTTAAAAAATTCGAAGAAGTAATAATAGTTTTCTTTTCTTCCAAATTTTTTAGATGATTCATGTGCAGCAATTAATATATAAGACACAGACTAATTCAAAATAGAAATTATTGATACTTTTTAAAATCCACAAAAGACAATCTAACTCATTTCTAGATTTAAAACAAAAATTTAGTATATCTCTAAAACATATTATGACCTATTCATTTGACGTTAAATAAAGTTATTTTACTCTTTTTGTGCATAATAGCTATGTGTGATAACGAAATACAAAGCAAAACAGAAAAGAAACAAAAATTTATTTGAGTTCAGTAAAAATCATATAACTAAGTGATTTGACTTCAAAATAATTACTAATTCCCTTTTCTCATTGACTTTTTATTACCTAATTAACTTAGTAGAATCACTTTAATGCATATCTATAATCTCTGAATTTAAATATATTTTATTTCTAGGTGAAATTTTCAGTCAGCGATTTACTTTAGAGTTAAAAATGTGGCCCTCTCAAAGCCTTGTAGAAGTCAATGGGCATGGAAACAACACTCTAGACTGAGGGCACAGGTAATTGTACTAGATGCACTTTATTTCTGAGAAGAGAGATGGAGACTTGGTCAACATAGTAAAAGTGTGAACTCGAGACTGAAGCCTGCTTAGCCCTGCTCAATTGAGTTGTCAAATGGTCATGATGTGTTTCTTGAACCACTTCCACCTCTGACACAGATAGGAAGTCTTTCAGTGGGTGCAGTTTTGAATCTTCAGTGTTACATTGGTTTGAAATTATCTAGTGTTTTTAATGTGGAGTAGTGAAAACACTGTGTTAGGATAGAAAGGTATGATAACATGGAGAAGGGCTCAAATTTTACAATACATAATTGATAGAAAAAAAAAACATTTCTGGCATTATTTGTTATTGAAAAAATTTAATCATCATGCTCTATTGCTATTCCATAAACCTTTAAGGTATTTTTACATACATTTTACAAATCATCATTTTAATAGATATGACAAAAAACTAGATGTTTACCTAAATATTAAAACTATCTTAAGATTCTGGTTCTTTACAAAGCTGAGCAAGAAATTGTGTTTTCAGTAGGATTAGGACAATATTAAGTCCAGACACTAATTAAGATCAAGAAAATTCGTAAGTCCATAGCAATGGAAAATCTAAGACTATAACCAGAAACTCAGTCCCACAGATGTTGAGATTTGGACAAGTTTGCACTTCACATGGATGCTCATCATCTATCACTGCATGATGAATAACAATGAATATTAAAAATGAATATGTGAGTTAAATATTAGCATATGTATTCACATATTTTCTATTCAGTAATATTTTTATAAAAAATTTTAAATGAATGAATCACTGAGAAGAAAGATGTCTTTTAAAAATTAATAAATCCCGGTATTAAAGTTTTATCTTGTTTTCATTTTTCATCAATTGCTGGTAGGTAGGGGTTTACATATAAAATATTTCATTATTATTTTCACTCTAAGTGTGACAAATTTTAATACTAATGTATACTATTACTTTTTGAAAATAAAATTGTTTTACATAATAAAGTGGGATTATAGATGTTACATATAATTTCAGCTGTAGTACACTGAGATATGTTCATTCCACAGTCTTATCCACACTCAATTATAAAATTGAGGAACATGAGAAATGGCTTAAACTATATTTATATTTCAATCTATATCTAAGCATATATATGTATATATGGCATTTATTCGTGTTGGGGACTTAAGAACACATCAGCCGAATAGGAACTCTCTGGTTGCTTTCCACTTCCTGTTACAGACCTGGCGTAACCCTGGAGGTGTTCCCCTGACGTGTCATGGGAACCGAATCTACCCTAAAGATAGGGTAGTTACTCCGACAACAGGACTTGCCCATGTTTTTTACCTGTCTCTATAATCTCTTTGCTTATTGGTCCTAGTCCCCTATAAACATGGTCCACCTTCCTCAATAAACTTGAGTTCCAGCACTGACCTGGCTCCCTGGTATGTTCCTGTGTCTTCTGAAGGTGGGGGAGGGAATACCAGGGACCTCTTACCTTCCCATTTTCGCCTTATCTCTGAGGCAGGCTCTCCCTGCCTCTCTGCTGGACAGAGAAGGTTCGATTCCCGGGTTTTGGGAGAGCTACAAACTTCAGCCCCTAACATAATTTTCCTACATATATGTATAGTATATATAACATTTATATGAGTCAAATATAAATTACTGGAAATTGAGAGCAAACTAACTTATTATATAAAACATTTTCATTTTTCTAAGAGCATCCCTATTTACATTGTTTCAATTCACTGTTAGGAATATGATTATCTACTTTAAAAAAGATTATTTCATTTTTCAGTCTGTGACATATTATTTGCATAAATATTTTGAAAATGCTATAAAAGATTTTAAGTTTTAAAATCCTGTAAGTGTAAATCAACAAAATTAGCATGCTAAATTGATGAAGTTCAACAGAAAGAGAAATTTATGAGAAAATATCACAAAAATGGCACACGTACCTAAGATTTAAATTTCTAATCTAAACATTTAGTAGACTATGATTTACTTAATAGACTCAAAGACTGGAAAAATTTCCATTTGGTCTTCTCATGCATGCTAAAAGGACTATTGCAAAGAACATAAACTAAGTGTGGTATTATTTTCTTAACATTTATCTGCTTTTTTAAAATTTTTGCAGTTTCAGAAAATTTTTAAATGATGTCATAAAATATGCAATCATTTTCTTAAAATTCTTAGAAAAAATTTAAATACTCATTAATCAGAGGTTACTTTGGTTTTAATGATAAGTGGAGATAGCAATTATCAACATTTTTCTTTGGATACCTAGAGATGTTCAAGATACTCTTTGGGATGCTATAAGGTCAAACTCTTTGCACAACACTAAAATATTATTTACCTTTTTATATTCATTCTCTAACAAAAATACCGAATGCAATGTTGGTCAGGTTTCTAATTACACATTCCAATTCTAATTTCTAATCCAATTTCTAATTACACATTCTAATTACACATTACCCTTAAAGATAAAATCAATTCTTGAGCTTTGGTATGCTTTTACATTAAAATGGCTACAATTTTCTTAAAATATATTAAATAGGTCCTGAATTATCTCTGTGAAGACAGAATTTCTTTATATACATCAGCCAAAGAAATATATAATGGTGGATGGGAAGCAAAAACCAGATATGCCAATCCAGCTGTCTCCCAAGAACACAGACATTAAAAAAATATTCAGAATTTTGCAGTGGTATTGAAAACAAAATTATAAATTAAATTCTATTGATGTTAACAGATAATTGATTTATTATTGGCACTTTAAATAAAATGAATAATTTTAATAATTTTAAATCTCTTTAAGTCATGTTGTGGTAAATAAATATAATCCATATAAATAAAATAACAAGGCATTTGGAAACTGCTGAAGTTCCGAAAACTGGAATTTAAGAACTAGAATTCAATAAATATTAAGCAAAAGAAAAGATATTGATTAAAATGTTATTATTATTAGGCATATAAATCTAGAGTAATACATTTAAATATTTTGATCACTCAATGTCAAAATAATTTTAAGATATAAACAAATACAACCAGCATTAAAAAAAACAAGAAAAATTTCTTTAATAAATGTGTAACATAATAGAGTAAAATACAAAGTATTATAAATAATTATTTGTGGGTATATATGTTATGAAAGATATATGTTTGTAACCTATTTAAAATTTCTATTTTAATATTTTATAAAATAAAACAGATGACAATAGATATAATCCATAAATATGTCATCTATTTTATTTAAATTTTCTACTTGTACATATTCATTTATTTTTATTATGTAAAAAACTTACAAGTTCAAATTAGTTATAAAAAAGCCATTATAAAGTATATCTTTTATTATATTCTGAATAAACTAATAATTTCAATTAAAATGTTTTTAAGAAGAAATAGAACTATTTTTTCAGCTAATAAGAAGTCTGTTCTTGAATTTAACTCATAAATCTTTTTTTCTCATCATGTTTTCAGAATCAGAAAGATGGATTCATGTAATTACAGTTGCAATACCCACAGACTTGTTGTGCTCAGGCAGTGGGATAGGTTGCCTAGAGACCAAAGAAGACATCCAGAGACAGGGTGAGTGATATAAATCTTATCCAGAAATGCCTGTGGGGAAGGCTCAGTGATGACAGGCCGGATACATAGTACCTCTGCCCCTCATTGTATTTAACCAAGTAATACCACCTTCCCTCACAATGTTACTTTGGAAAATAGAGTGCCTATCTATCTCAACACTTTGTTCATTGGTGGCCAGCTGGACTAGTGGCATTTGTTCTCTCCACAGTGCCCTAAGTTCTGTGCCATTTATCAGAGTTTTATAAACTAGGCTGCAGAAACAGTGACATCACTAGTCTAGCTTTCTTTGGGACGCTGTACAACCAGCACCCTGCATAAGCTGGTGTACAAGCAAGCAAATAGTTTACTACAGATCACACTAACTTGCCCTGACTCTCATCACATGTGAGGAAAAGTCAGTCCTTTGAGATAATATGTATCTGAACATTCTAGCCTGAACTCACTCTTATTTTCTCTTGACTTGTATAGGTTTTTTGGGAAGAGGAAAGAACACTTAAGAGACATGGTGTTTTACTCTACTTATTTTCTAAAAGGATGTGACACAATTAATATAAATATATAGATGGGAATGAAAGTTTCTTCATGCTATTTTTTCTGTTCACGTGCATGTGTTTTCCTCACATGTTTGTGAACTGAGGAACTCATGAAATAAGACTTATTTATGATCTGGTGCTTTCAAGAATAACATTTTATTTAAACTGAACTTAGAATAAGTCATTTAAATGACAAGCATTTAGAGTTGAAGCAAACTAGCTTGTGTGTGTGTGTGGTGTCTAATTTTAGTATCCCTTTTGTTTGCCATCACTTAATTTTAAATAAAAGAAAATTATAACCAAAAAAATAATTACAGGTTTAGAAGGTAAATGTAATAGGATTTGAGTATTTTGAAGTTCAAATCAATAATAAATAAACTAAGAAAACTTCTTAAATATAAAGTAGACTACATCCACAAAAATTCCATTGGCTAAGTATGTATTTTGGCCTCTGAAAACATAACAATATCTGTTCTCCTCTAAATGGTTTAGACCAGAGAAAAATAACCACAACAAGAAATTATCAACAAGCACACTTGAACATGATTATATACTGTGTTAAAACTATCCATTGCACAATCTCTGAAGACATTTATATGTGGAGTGACAATTGTTGTTGTGATGATTGACCAGGTGTCACTTAAAGTGTCAGAGTCAATCTTCTGTAAACAGATGCTTGTACTAGACGCACTAACAAGAGTTACAGTGGTGTAGTCCAAGCCTTCTCCTAAAGTTATCTTGCCGAGTGTCTGATGATTCAGTTTCAAAATTAGAAAATGGAAAGTATATTTTCAAAGCCCCAAACCATGTATGTTCAGCTGTATGCACAAGAACCATCAAAACAACAATGATTAGCTCTGACAAATATCCTAAAGACCCCCACAAAAGCTATGTGTGCTATCATTATATAGAAAAGAGCAAAACAGAAGTGATTTTCAGAACCTGTAACATATGACTACATGTCCAAGAATTCTTAATGACCTATAATGATACTAACTATACTATCTATACATTTCTGAATACTCCAAAACTTCTATTTTAAACAAATTTTCTTAATGGAGCTTCATCTTTTCCTTGACCGTTTTTCCCTCACTGAAGTCTTTTATTGAGATTGAATCATAAGATCTTTCATTGATCTCTTTCCAAACTGGAACATTTCCTAAAAAGAGTGCTATGTTGCCCAGTGTGGTGGCACTAGTCTGTAATCCAGGGAGACTGAGGCAGGAGGATCACAAATTCAAGGCCAACCTCAGCAATTTAGCAAAGCCATTCCTCAAAGTAAAAAAGGGATGGAGATGTAGTTTACAGGGTTCAATCCTCAGTAACAAAAATAAATAAATAAATGAAAATAAAGAAAGTGTTTTGTTCTGGACCTTATATTTCTAGCATGGCAGTCAATTTCTTGACTTTGTGGGATATAAACATTATTATTGTTAAAATATAGAGCTGTTATAAGTATCTATCACCATTTAGAGTATCACATCAATTCATGGAGCAGTGGGAGTTATTGCCCTTTTACTAAGTTTTTTTATGCTCAATTTCAAAAGTTTATATTACCTTTTAAAATTTTTCTTCAATTAACTTCAATATATTTCTTTTAAACATAAAGTTTAAATTCATGCAACATATTGGGAAACTACTTTTATTTATAATTTTATAATAAATCATGATTTGAACATTGATTTTTTGTATCTGGGGGTTTGTGGACCAATGATTTTCAGAAATTCAAGTTAAATGAAATGAACTCAAAATTTGAAAGACTTGCTTATATTCTGTGACCCTGCATAATGTCTTTTATTATAAACTTCTGCAACTTTTAGATATTTATTGGAGTGTTTGCAGCCATTGTCCAATGAAGTCTTTTGAATAAAACTTATTTCTTGAATGAAGTAGAAGCAACTTAGTTTTCCAATTTAACAATAACAAACATTTTAATCAAAATAGCAGGATGTATACAGGCAACATTATTATTTGCAAGATTTTTATTTGCAAAGTTGAGTAAAATGTAAATACATTCTAGGTATGTCCCTTTAATTTCAACGTCAAAATTGTTTACAGGTATGTGATATGATGGATATATTTAGGGGAAAATAAATAAGTGGCTTTTCTATATAATTTTGACTAAAACCTACTCCCTCTCAAGAGAAACTTCATAGAAAAGAGTCCTGTAGGTGTGTTTGCTGTGTGTAACTCTGAAGGAATTAAGGAGTAGTGACATGCCATTTCTATTCCAAGGGCCTTGGAAGAAGAGTGTCTACTTCTACTAGTGAAGGCCTGTCTCTGTTCTTTGTTTTGCTGTAAGAGTTAGATATGCTAATACTGGATTCATGATGACCAGAGAGAGTTTTTAAAATTATTGATGTAAAATATAGGTTAATGTCAAGTTAATTTTTAAAAAGTAAAGCCATGCAGGTAGAATTTTTAAGACTGTCTTTATTTTCCAAAGAGGTACTTTTGTTTACATTGAGGCTGTCTATAGTAGAGAACAGGATTTCCATTTCTTAATAACACAGAAATAATTGGGCTTTTTATATAATTGAGCCTTCTTTAAATTGTTGTTTTTTTGAAATATATTTTGACTCTTGTATAGGTTCTGAAAACCACCTCTGTTTTAATCTTTTCTATGTAATGCTAGGTAGCATACATAATTTGTGTGGGGGTCTTTGGGATATTTTTCATAGCTAATCATTGTTTTGATGATTGATGTTCATAAAGCTGAACACGATGGTTTTCTGCTTTGAAAGTAAACTTTTCAGTTTCTAATTTTGAAACTGAATTGTCAAGCACTCAGCAAGATAACTTTTGAGAAGGCTTGGACTACACCACTGTAGCTCTTGTTAGTGCTTCTAGTACAAGAGTCTGCTTTACAGGAGATCAACTTTAACACTTTAAGTGATACCAGGTCAAGCACAACAATAGCAATTGTCACTCCACCTATAAAATGTCTTCAGAGATTCTTCAATGGATATTTTTAACACAGTGTATAATCATGTTTAAGTGTGCTTGTGGATAATTTTCTTGTTGTAGTTATTTTTCTATGGCATAAAACATTTAGAGGAGCACAAATATTCTTATGAACTAAAATATTTCCTTAGGGTACAGAAGTTTAGCTTTTATTCCACAATAGTAGAGCCCAGCTGCAAATATTTCTTAAGTGTATCCCTTGCCTCTCCTGAAAATAAGAGGTTTGCAGCATTGTTCCCCTAGCTTTCCCACACACACATGCTGAAACTAGCAGGCTTTGCTTTAAAACAAAACTACTTGATGTATTCATACTAATGTCAGAATAAATAATTTTACATTAAATATTTTTAGGAATTAAGAAGGTTATTCTAACATAAGAAAATTTACTTAAATAATATGATACGTGTATTTACATATATATGTCATACCTGAAACTTAACCGCAATATGTAAAAATGGCACATTAATGGAACTGAAGTTTTCACATCATTATAGTGGGAGATATAAATATACTTGCCATTAATGGACAAATTATACAGCTAATGAGTAGCAAAACAGCCTCTAACAAAATCAACAAGTTTGATCTCATCAAGATGTGAATAATTTTACTTTCAGCAATTGTAAAATTTACCTATTTTCAAAACATACAGAACATATGTCATACATGTTACAATCTGTCTCAAAAAATTTCATAGACTATTGTATAGATTCTATTCTCTGACACTACAGTGCAATTGAATGGAAGTTAATTTCCCAAACAAAAAATATAAAACTGAATAATTTGCATATTAAAATAATTACAACTTATTGAATAATGTAATGATGAATTGTCTAACTTTATAATTTACATTTAGAAATACTTAAAATATTACAGGTCAAAATCTGTTTTATAACACTGAAGTGAGATTTCACAGAATATTTATAGCAATAAGTGACATTAAAAAAGAAGTTATTTGGGGTTGGGGTTGTGCCTCAGGGGTGGAGTGCTTGCTTAGCATGTGTGAGGCTCAGGATTTGATCCTCAGCACCACATAAAAAAATAAACAAATAAAATAAACTTTTAAAAAAAGTAAGAAAATGAAAAAGGAAGTTATTCTTAATCTGGTAAGCAAAGTCAACTGAAAATTAGAAGGATAAAATGAGGAGTTAAATAATAATATGAACTAGGAAATTAACCAAAATATTATTTTAATAAAGCAATCATAAACAACCCCTCTATTTTAATCAAAGTACTTGCTAAAAATCTAATGAACATTAAAAAAAGGGATGGCATAATATCAAAAGTATTGAAGGGAATTAGAAAAAGATGATAATGTGTATAACTCCTTACTAAACTTTGAAATTAACAATGATATTGGTATTTTCAAAGGAATATATGTTATATCAAAATTGATACTGGGATTGTTTCTTATTTTTAAAAAATGTCATGATAAGGAATTGGAAAATACAGAATAGAGACATTTGATACATAACTCTATTTTTCTTTATATAAATTTATTCTTACTGACTCTGATATGAAATATTGGAATGATACTTGATTCAGCTTGCTTGAGAACTAGTGCATTAATGTATATAAACTCCTGTCATATTTTTGGCATTAAGTTCATAATTATCATTATAGTTTGCTAATGAATCACTTGTAATAAGAGCATAGGACTCAATATTTAACAGGTAAGATATTACAAATTTCAAGGAACAGACATATCACTACCATAAAATTTAAGTTATCTTTTATTGTGGATTTAAAACACTAGTAAATGAATTCCAATATCCAGTTAAAAGTAAAATATACCATGATGGTATTATTTTTATTTCAATGATGTAAGGTGGCAGGATAATTTGTGCAAATATTAATTTGCTTTTTATTCTCCCTGAACTTGCCTTTCCACTTTCAATTATCTAATGAGATTTCTTGTTTTCATGACCTGGGTGAGATGTGCTGCTAGGTTAAATATTAGCAGTATGTGCACAACCTTATTCCTGGTTACTGATTCCTAAATATTTGATATTCCTGTGGAAATTCAGAAAATACGAAAAAGAAAGAGGAGCATGACTTTAAAGTTTGAGGGGAGGGGGAGATTGTTTAACACTCCAAATAGAAGCAATGTAAAGGTACATATGACAGGTTCCCTTCAGACACACCAGGTCGGGAGTAAGAATCTGGGACAATGGCTGAGTGTTGTCCTTAGGTAATTCCAGCTAGCACTCTTTGGCTTCTACTAGAAGCAAAGATTTCCAAATCCAAGTTTGGCTCATAATCAAAACTGAAAATTTCAAGATTCCTTATAATCTGGAGCAATGAAAATATAGACAAACATGAGCTAAACAATAAAGGTACTTGTCCAGTTTCTGAGCTTTTCTTTTCTTTTCTTTTTCTTTCTTTCTTCCTTTCTCTCTCTCTCTCTCTCTCTCTCTCTTAATTGTCCACTGGTTTATTTTACCAAATGAGGAATAGGCTATTAACAAAAAAGGAGATCTCCAATGATGTGTCTGAGCTTTTCTTAGGATTCCTTTGTTCTTGTACAAAGAGTGAAAGAACCTCAGTAATGATGGAGATTGACTTTCTTAATAGGCTGTCAGTACATAACTTCTGAGTCCTAGTAATTTGATTTTTTAAAATATATAGATAGTTTATGTTATATCTCTTGGAGGCTGAGTTGAGAGAATAGAGTTTATACTCAGTGAGTTGAATATTTTTAATATAATAACCTACCTTTAATGATATCAAAGTACAAAATTAATCTTAAATGTTGCAGGAGATAAGTTTGACCGTATTAAATATTCTTCTTACTGTTCATGGCATTTCACCCCCTTTTTGAAAAAAAAAAAAAAAAAAAAAAAACACACAACTTAACACTTCATCTTAATCTTCTTCTTTTTTAACTGGATAATAAGGATGAAAAGCCCAGCAGCTCAGCCAGGTTGCGTCAGAAGCCATCAATACTGCATGACCCATAAATTAGTTCAAGTTGAGCTAAAGATAACATGGGCTTGAGACTATAGCTTTTCCTGGTCCTGGGATCTAGAATAACAAGGAGTTTGGCTTTATTTGTTGACACGCCTGCTTTTTCAAAGCATCTATTAAAAAAAAAAAAAAAAAAGTCCTGTACTTTATAATGTTTATTTTAATACAATTAAATTAAAAGTGGTAGGAAAGGAAGAAAGTAGATGAAATATAAAATCCTCAGACTAACCTAAAATATATTCTGCAACAGAGATGTCATGCAGAGCACTGGTTGATGAGAGTAGACACTTTGAGTTCAATGATCCAGCAGCCCTGAGGAGCTTGTGAGAAACTGCCAATTCCAAAACAGTCGTTTTCGTCTGTTTGGCTTCACTGACTGGTGGAAGCCATATTGCCAAGGCTTTAATTTCAGCACGAATTTTTGTTTGGTGGTTGTTTTGTTTTCCCTTGTCCTGCCTCTATAACTCATGCAAATTACGACTCTTCCTGGTCTTCCTAGCGCTATTTGATGCCTCATGGGGGAGGAGCCACAAAAATACCAGCTTCCTGCTTGGTTTAAGCATTGAAAAAACCCTGGAGTTCCCAGCACAGCTGTTTCTCAAAGCTGTTGATCTGCAGTATAAAAATTGATCCAAGTAGTTTGCTCTCCATCTGTCCCATGCCTTGCTCTTGTTCCTCCAATTAGAGGGTGTTAGTTAGCTCCTGCCAGTATCTCTTCTTTTGCTGTTTCCTCTGTAAGTGAAATTGCGTGTTGAATGTAATGCCTCCAATCAGTCTAGCCTCTCTGCATTTGACTATAGAAGGAAACAAGAAAACCAATAGTTTCTGGTCTGTGCAGTGTATTTATCCTTATTTTGTTATTTTTTTTTTTATGCATAAGTAGGGTGTTTTGATTTTTTAGTAATCTTAATTCATGTATGGAGCGGCAGTTGAATATGACATCTGTAGGGCAAAGTTAACTCATGCCGGGAACACCGTGTCAGTAAAAAGGGGTTTATTAATGGTCACGTGGAAGGGAGGGGGGTAGGGGAAAATGAACTGGGAAGAGTAGGGAAGGGACGGGAAAAAGAAGAAAGAAGGGATTGTTTCAGTCCGGGACAGGCTTAAGTAGTGCACTCCAGGCCAGCCAGACCCCTGGAGGGGTCCGCATCTCCATAGGCTGCCAGAGGTCAAGGTGGGGGGGGTCCCATGTGTCTCAACAGGTCCAGTGGGGCTTAGGAGGTGTGTCTTCTCTCAAGGTACCTGGGAGGTGTGGCCTCCCTGCCCGGAATCATTCCCCTCACAAAAGTGTGTGTAACATTTGTTACCAACACAAATAACTGCCTAAAATATATTTTAATGGGGTGATTCTGATCCTTTTATAAAGAATATTTTATCTCTGAAGTCAGCAACATGAGCTCTAGAACAGTTCACCAAGAAGGCTTATATCTGTGTTTTCTACAATTAGCAGTTCACACTGACTTATTTAATGAATGCTGAATTGTTGAATGAATGCATGACGAATCATTTAACTTCTAGAGTATAGAAACATAAGTGTGGGAATCAATGATAAATAGTGAAATACTGATAAATAGGAAGAAAAATTTAGTGAAGAGAAAACCATTAAAAACCATTGTCATCAGAATGGTACTTACATAATAAAAGGAAATGAAAATGTAAGGCCAAATGATCTTTGTGGCATAAGCTAATGTTTTCTATGTAAATGACTTTAACATTTTAAATGGATGTGTCTCATATATCCTCAATCTTGTATTAAATAGAAGTTTTAGGCTATGAAGAGAAAGAACTACATGGACCATGTTCATTATCAAATGTTTGCAACTCTAATTTATTCCTTAAAGCTTTCGCTAGAAAGATTATTTCCAGTGTCTATTAACAACTGCAATTCAAGAAGCAGTGACTATTGTACTGTAGGTACAAACTCAAGTCAATATCTTCTAGTTCTGACTGATATACTTTTTCATCCCGTTTGTTTGTTTATATTCTCTCCTTGGAATAGCCAAGAGATGTGTTTAAGTTCTATTAACTAGAAAAGGAAAAATGCCTTTCTTAGTATTTAAACTCAGTAATAAAGAAGTCTGCAATTATAGGAGGGGGAAAAAGGGAAAAAGGAAGAACAAAACAAGAAGATAGTCCTAGTTTCACATAGAATTGTGCAACTTGTGTTCACATTTTCATGAAAAGAAACTGGTGAAGTACATTCTCTATTTGCAGTATCTTGAGGGGAAACCTGGGTTATGGACCGGGTTGAACACCTAGGTATTTACTAGTTGTGATGTAAGACCACATTTTAATTTCACAGAATGTGTTTTTAAAAAGAGAAAGCAATTACAGTAGTATCTCATCCAGTTTAATGCTTGTTCATATTTGTGCTAGTTTTGTTCTAAACTATATTTTAAGCAGTAATACACAAAAACAAAGGAAATATGGAAACATTTATAATATGTTATTCTTCTATTAAGAATGTTTGGGTTATTAAACATGGAGCATAGTTATTCCCAAAAGAATTTTATGAAAACTTTATCAGATTAGGTATATTCAATGAGCAGCAATAGCTTTTTATTAATGTCATATTATTCTACTTAAATTTAGCAATGTGAAACAAACAAAACTCTGATGTATTTGATTATTTGGAAATAATTTTTCTCAAAAAATTTATTCTTGTAATTTTGGATTCAGTGAGGGCAACCATTTCTGAGGTTCAATGTTCTATTTTATATCCCACATAGTAAAGTGTTGTCCTGTGGCTGTTCTGACTCCCCTGGTGTGTCAGCTCACCTCCAAGATGGCCCCAAGTTTAGGAAAGACAGTTATGTTCTTGCTCATGCACATTTTCTTTGGGATCACTCACTTTGGGGCAAGGCAATCACAAGCAGCATGAAGCTCAAGAGGAGAAGAGTTAAAACCTCCAGTCAACAGCTATGTGAATAATACCTTCAGTCTAGTATTCAGAAACTTTAGATCCTATCTACAGATTGATTTACTATGCTTCAAGAGATGCTGTGGATTTTGAGAAACCTTGCTCCATTATATCCTAGACCCTACCTAGGAACTTTGCCCTTCTCATTTTGCCTTATGTACTTCTCTTTCAATCTCTCCCTCTCTTACTGTGTGTATGTATATGTGTGTGTGTGTGTGTGTGTGTGTGTGTGTGTGTGTGTGTGCAGGTGTGTATATATAATATACATATACAGAAAAAGGAAGAGTGAGATATTCCCTACCCAAAAAGTATATATTAAAATTTGTTTTTGCCAGCCTACATAATCATCTTAAATTACTCTAGTCATAGTAATTATCATTTATAAACATGTAGTTTTATTATTTATAAAAATAAATATTAGTATTATATGTTAAAACATTTTCTCTGACATAAATGTTTAAAATGTTTACATCTTCTTTTGATTTTTAAATGAAATCAGAACTTTTTCACATATCTTAAAATAAAAGTATTATGGACTTTAAAGCCTGTCATGTATTAAGGAGTAGAGTATTCATCCTGATTGAGAACCACATTGCTAGACTGCTCCTGGATTCTGGACCCTTAGAAACTACATGAGGAAATAAAATGTTGTGATTATCAGGATACATTTTTATAGCACATAGTACAATAGGCAAAATTTATTTTTGCATTCTGTTTTAAAGTAAAAAAGTAATGAGCTTCATGTCAGGTATAAAACAGGAAGAAGAAATATATTAAAAACAAACACCACAAATTTGTTAAAAGATCACAGTTTTCTATTTATTTTAGAATATTTTCTTCTTCCATAGAAACACCGCTGAAGAATTTAATTTTAAATGCCATAAAGTGTTGGTGGAACATGTTTGAAAGCATGTCAGCTGCTGTTATTTTATTATCATATCTCTCCCCAAATCCATTACTTGTTCCATAATAATGTTTTCTATCTTTAATTTTGCAAACTTTTAGAGATTTCAGTCTAATGAAAAGCCATATCCAGAGCTCATAGGCCAAATTCAGAAAGCTGGTTGTTTTTGTGAACAAAGTTTTATTGCAAAACTTTCTAATCCATTTATTTAGGGATTCTGTATATGTGTTTTCAATCTAGAACAAGGGCATTAAGTTGTTGGAATAGAGATTTTAATGACCTTCGAATTGTTCATAGCTATAATCTGGTACTTCTCAGGAAAATAATAGATTTTTGAATTAAACCAAATCTAAAAAAATTATAGTAAATTTTATTTTATCAGTGTTAAAATCAAACAAATGAAATAGTGCATAAACAATTTCAAGGAAATTCACTTTAATAAAAATTAAGGATTGCATATTGTGTGTTATTTGTTTCTCCTATCCAAGCCAATAACTACTCATTTAAGAATATTGATGTTGATCTATGCCTCTAGATATCCAAAGTTATTACTTTACAATAACAAATTTTTTTGTTATTGTTTTCATTTTATTTTGGAATTCATGAAGGCTTATTATCATAAAGCTTCCTACATCACTGAAAAGTCTTTAAAAGACATTATTTAAAGTCTTTTTTTTTTTTTTTTTTTGCTCTAAAATATCATTCCTCCCAATATTGTATTATTGGTCATCATAGGTTATTAGAATAAAGTTTGTTTCACTTTTTGAAGTAAAGCATAAATAATAGATAGTATTGTTTTCCTTTGGAAAAAAACTAGATGTGAACATTACAAATGTTATTCTTATGAATCAAAACTTGAACTTATTTATTCTATAGGATTTAAACTCCATATTTCCTACAACTATGGACCAGTTTGGGTAACAACATTTATAAAAATAAATTTCTCTCCACTAAAATAATTTAATATTAGGAATGTTTATAGCTTCAATAGAAAGCCTTGTTAAAGTATAGCATAACAAGTGAGAGCAGGTACTATTTACTTAAGAGGTAGAGACAGGGGTGGTCTAGGGCTATGCAGCAGCTTAGATATGGCAGCAGGAAGTCTTTCTGCTCTTTCCATCCCAATGCCCTACCCTTAGTTTTTATTATATTTGCAAGATGGTTATCATAACCCAAGATGTAATCTATTATCATTAGCATCCTAATCATTATTCTTGTGGGGTTTTTAAAATGTGAGTTTTTCAGCAGCCTTTCAACATTCTTTCCCTTTCTTTGACTAATGCTAATCACATAACAGGCCCTAGTTCAGGAAGGCTGGTCAAAGGCTGATCTGATGTTAGAAGGCAATTTACATTTGCATGAAATCTTTAGCACTAGGGCGTATTTTTACTTTTGAGTTTTACTAATAAGAAAGAGGAGAGTAGAAATTGGAAGGATGTATAACTCCAGGATAGTCAATATACTACATTTGCTACTGAAAAACAATATGGAATATCCATAGACATAAAATACATATCATTTTTATTTGCCTTGGAGAATTTTTATTAAATATAATAACATTTAGTGAAATCTAAGGTTAAAACCTGAGTCTGACATCTCCAGCAAAAGAGCATTTTTGACATTATGTTTTAAAATACTCTATACAATTATCTTTGGAAGCCTTTGATGGATTTAATATTAAGACAGAGAACACACAATATTCCTCAGTTCTGACTTTTAAAAGCCAAAACTTTTTAAACTAATGCTTTTTTCAAATACTTCGATTAATTGAAAAAAGCTGACCACATAAATACATAGCATTATCTATGACTTCTATGTTAAATATGAATTTTGAAAGGTAAGAAAGGGTAAGACCTGCATTTTTTACTTTTAAGACAATTTTTTATTGATAAACAAATTTATTCAGCATTTCTGACTGTGCTAGTAAAGTAATGAATATTTAATTCAAATATTATGTTGAAATTTTTATCAGCTTTCAAAGAGCATCATATTTTGGCTTGAAGCCCATATTCCTGAAGATTCCACCCAGTAAAATCAGTCAGATATTGTAAAGAAGGATAGAATGTAAAGAAATAGTCAAAATGCCTTGATATTATAAACTTTGTAAATTAACTGATAAATTAGTATATTATCTGTAGTTATCTGTAGCACTAGGCTTATTTTTAAATTGTTTATTCACCACTATTTAATAAGGAAACTCACTTCCATGGATATATAGTTTGAGTCACAGTAAAATGAAGTAGGAAAAAAAAAATAACTGGCTGAGTTTTAGTCCTGGTCTCCATCTCAATGTCTTTATGATAGTCATATAAACTCCTCTGATGGATAATGAACTCTTGCTTGAGATGATGAGGTACCTTACCTCAGGGTATGTATTTAGGTAAAAAATATAATTAGTTAATGTTCTCTGTTAAACAAAATTAAAAAGAAATATGCTACCTATGGCACAACACCATGGGAAATTTTAGCATCCATTCCCTTCCCTGAAAATGAAAACTGCCCTCACACTGCTATGGGTCAGATTAAGTAAAATTCTTCTCTCAGAAGTAATATATGACTGAGAGCTCACATAATTGACCCTTATGGAAACAGTTATCAGTTGAAAATGATTCCATTAACTTTTAATTGAGAATTCAAGGCAATCAATTTCTCACCAAGCAAAGTGTTGAGTTATCTGAACCACTGTACTGATCAAGGTCAATTCAGGAGATGGAAATTACATAAGTTATTTTAACAGAAAGGATTTAAAATAAAGAATTGGCATAAATGATACAGCTTAGATGAAGCATGAAGACACTATGCTAAGTGAAACAAGGATAAATGTTGTACAATTCCACTTACCTGAGTACTTAGAATGTCAAATTTATAGAACAAAACATTGAATAGTGGTTACTGGTAACTGGAGGAAAGGAAAAAGGGGGACTTACTGTTTTGAAGACATACAGAATTCCAGTCTTAAAAGAAAATATTTTGTTAACGTTTGCAGAACAATGTAAAGGTATCCATGGCCACTAAATTGTACACCTGAAATTAACAAAATGGTAAATTTTATGTTGCATACATTTTACCTCATAAATAAATAAATAGTATTCCTTTTTTTTTTTTTTTTGGAACTGGGGATTGAACTCAGAGGCATTCAACCACTGAGCCACATCCTCAAGCCTCTTTTGTATTTTAAGAGACAGGGTCTCACTCAGTTACTTAGTGTCTTGATTTTGCTGAGGCTAGCTTTGAACTCTGGATATTCCTGCCTCAGCCTCCCAGTCACTGGGATTCCAGGTGTAAGCCACTGTGCCTGGCAAGAAATAGAATTCTTAAATAGGACAGAAGACAGGAAGCAGCTGCCAATCAAAGGGTCAGGGGGAAAGAAAAAAAAAATGTGAAATAATTAAAACATAATATCTTAGAGAAGGGGACACATAAGATTAGTGTCAGGACATCTGCACCAAGATGCTACTCAGTTTATATGTGTCTTTAGAAACAAGGAACTGGGATCTGGGAAGTTGGTATTTAGCCTTTGGACAGCAAGTACTGATATCACTGGAAGAACAGTATAATTGTTTTGAAGGTATTCTAAAAGCAACAAATTGAAGTTTAATGTTGCTTTTAGAACAAAATGCTGTCATTGTCACAGAGCACAGTAGGGGTAACCCTGATGAGAATGAGGAGGAAAAGGGAAGGAGTCAGGCCCTACTTCCACCTCTTGGATTCCAGCCTTCCTTTAGTATCTATGTAGGCTGAGACCAATAGGATATAGATGGCCAGAGAGAAATGGAGGCCTGGGCCCAGCTTTACAAAGCAGAGTGCAGAGAGACAGGAAGGGAGGTAAGCAATCAGGGCTTCACAACTGCGGCTCTGAATTGCTATAAATTCTAGCACAGGATCGTGTGTGTAGGTCTACACTTACCAAGTATTTGGTGAATTAATGAGTAATTACTGCATGTACTTAATATTTCAATTGTCATTTGTTTTTGACATTGTGGAGAAAAATGTAAGAAGTATGATTGAGAATATCCAATAGCTTGTAATTCAATTAGAGGTAAAGTCTATTTATTTTAAAACTCACATTCATAATTTAAGTTACACATGATGTGTGAAGTTGTGGAAAAAAATGCTAAAATATTTTAAATAGCCTTAAAATATGGGCCTATTCTTCTTACTGTGTTTTTGACCATAATCTTCCAGTGTCTCTAATTCCTACACAAAAGAGGTCTGCAGTTCATTATCATGGCATTAAAGATACCTATAAGCAATTTGCAGAGTGTCTAGCATACTAGTATGTTTTTATCTGAATACATTTTTTAAGAGAAGTGTTTATCTGATTAAACTGATTAAAATTACTTTTAAAACATCCTGAGAGCAAGAAGAAAATGTCACAGATTTTCAGGAATGCTGAAGTTGGAAAGAGCTAAGACTCTTATCACTTATGTCAATGTTATGGTTAAAGATGCATGAGTCTAATTAAACATTCACACAGCAATGAGCTTACATGCTGTTCACTGCTGCAGCTATTCTTAGTATTCAATGTTGTATTGAAAATGACTGAAAGACAGCCTTTGACAAAACAATGTCATAAACAGGTGACTTTATTTTGTGCATGAGGTCAGAATAATATATATCTACACAGGGATTCGGAAATTTGCTTCTTTTTAATTCCTGCTTTTATTTATCTAAACAAATGTAAATGTTACTATTACTATTCATAAAGATGATACTTTAATTTATAAATTTTCAGTTTAGAAAGCAAATGCTAAGTAGCCATCAGAACTATCAGAACTGAGTGAATACAAAATAACTTTAAAGACATTACAATTACCAATAAAATGCATAAATTAATTCAGTTTAATGTTCCAGTTCAATACATACACATAACCACATGTAGTGGAATACTAGTAGATTTCACATCAGCAGAGATCTATAATCTTCAGATGCCAACTGCAGACTCTCGAGTAGGAATAACTTAGTCAAGGCCAGAATTCAACAGACCCTCTCAGAATTTCTTTTGATTATTCTTAGTACTTGTTGATTTATTTCAGTCACTTTTGCACACCAGGTCTCACTGCTTGTTAACAGCTTTATCCATCAGTAATTGCTGACTAATAGTTGGGATGAATCAATATCAAATTCACAGTACTAATTTTCTTAATGAAAAATTCCTCCCAGCTTTGATCCAGGCCTGCCTGAATGCTATTCCTTTAACTACCTCATTAAGCTTGTTTGAAGTTAACCACAACCACACAGGGTGGCTATATCAGTAAATTTATGATTGCAGAAATTGAAATTTATCCAAATTCTTTGAACTACTTAGAATAATTGAATTCATAATTATCTTACTTATTTTTTAGTTTTATTTTAATTGGGGCATTATCGTTGTAAATAAAAGAAAAATTTGCTATGTAATATTTGTACATGCACATAACAGTTTCATCAACCACATTCTTCAGTATTGTACTTTCCATTTCTCTCTCTTCCTCCCTCCCCCTTGTTCAGTGACTCCATTCTGTTGATCTCCTTTCCATTATTATTATTTTGTCCATAATAATTACATATGAAAGCAAGATTCATGTAAATAGCATAATTTGGGTGATTTTATTAGCCAGCACTTCCTATAGTCCTCATTTCTCCCCCTTAATCCACTTCTTCTACTCCATTGGTTTTCCTCCTACTTTCATGAGATTATCCTTTGTTTTATTTCTCTCTTTTCTTCTTTCTAGCTTTCAGATTTGAGAAAAAACTTTCAACCATTTACTATCTAGTCTCTTTCTCCTTATTTTACTCTAGCTTACACATGTGAGAGAAAACTAACTTTTACTTTCTGAGTCTGACTAATTTCACATAGTATGATATTCTCCAGTTCCATTCACTTACCAGAAAATGACATAATTCCATTCTTTGTTATGGCTGAATAAAACTCCATTGCGTGTAGATATGTCAAATTTTCTTATTTCATTCATCCATTGACAGAGAATTAGGCTGGTTACATAGCTTAATTATTGTGAATTGTGGTAGTATAAACATGGGTAGGTATGTATCATTCTAGCAATATATATATTACATATATATGTATGTAGTTATATATATGATAGTTATATATAGAATCACTTTAATTTTTTAGGATAAATAATGATACACCTGGTTATATGCTGGTTCCATTCCTAGTCTTTTGTTGAACCTCCATACTGATTTCCCTAGTAGCTGCACTAATTTACAATCCCACCAACATTGTACAAGTGTTCATTTTTCTCCATGTCCTTTCTAGCATTTATTGTTTGTATTCTTGATGGCTGTCATTTTAACTGGACTGATACGATAATCAGTAAAGTTTTGATTTCTATTTACCTCATTGCAAGTGATGTTGAAGATTTCTTCATATATTTTCTGGCCCTTTATATTTTTACTTTTGAGATGTGTCTGCATAGTTTATTTGTCAATTTTTTATTTGGGTTATTTGGGGTTTTTGTTTGTGTGTTAAGTTACTAGAGTCCTTTATATATTCTGGATATTGATTCTCTGTCAGAAAAGTTTGTATAACTAGCAAAGATTTTTCTTACATTCTGTAGGTTCTCTCTTTACATTCTTGTTTCTTTTGCTGTACAAAAACTTTTTAAATTTTAAGTCATCCCATTTATTAACTCTTGGTATCATTTCCTGAGATAAAGGGTCATATTGAGAAAGTGGTTTCCTGTGCTTATATGTTGAAATGTTAAACCATATTTTCTTCTACGAGTTGCATAGTTTCTTTCTTAGTTTTTTTTGTCCATTGTGAGTTGACACTTGTGCAAGTTTAGAGATAAGGATCTAGTTTCATTCCTATAGATAATCAGTTTTTACATCAACAATTTTTTAAAAGGCTGTCTTTTTTTCCAATGTATGTTTTTGGTACCTTTGTTAAGGATTAGATTACTGTGTCTGTTTGGGTTTGTGTCTGTGTCTTCTATTCTGTACTATTGATCTTTGTGTCTGCTTTTACATGTGTACCATGCAGTTTTTATTACTATAGCTCTGTAGGGCAATTCAAAGGCAGGTAGTGTGATGCTTCCAGCACTGCTATATTGGCTTAGAATTGCTTTGGCAGTTCAGGGTCTTTTAGTTTTCCAAGTTAATTTTATAACTATTTTTTTCCTACTTTTACAAATGTCATTGTATTTTGATGGTGCTCACATTTAATCTGTATATTGCTTTTTGTATTGTGGGCATTTTAACAATATCAATTCTGCCTATGTATGAACATGGAAGGTATTTCCACATTTTATTTTCTTCAATGTTCTATGGTTTTCATTTTATAGGAATTCGTATCATTGATTTTTTCCCTAGAATCAACTAGGAACAATTCTAGTTGATTTTTCATTGTTATTGTTTTCAGGCTATTGTGAATGGAATGGTTTTCCTGATTTCTTTATCAGTAAATTCATTGTTGCTGTATAGGAAAGTTATTGATTTTATATGTTGATTTTGTAACCTCTTTCATTGTTGAATTAGCATATTGGCTCTAGCAGTTTTCTGGTAGAGCTTTTTTAGATCTTTTTAAAGTACAGGATCATGTCATCTGCAAATAGTATTAATATGACTTTTTCCTTTCCTATTTCTATCCATTTTATTTTCTTCTCCTGCTTAATGGCTAGAATTTCTAGAACTAGATTAAGGAGTGATGAGAGTGGACATCCTTGTCTTGTTCTGTATTTTAGAGAAAATTCACTATGATGTTGAATTTAACTTTCCATGAATAACCTCTATGATGTTGTGATAAGTTCTTTCTATCTATGGTGTTTTAGTGTTTTTTGTTTTGTTTTGTTTTTTAAATAATGAATGGGTGCTGAATTTTGTTGAAGGCTTTCTTTGCAACTATTGCAATGACTGTTTTTTTTTCTTTAATTACATCTGCTAATTTGCACATGTTAAATCTTTCTCGCAATCCTGGTATTAAAACCAGTTTGGTCCTGATGTACAATCTTCTTAACATATTGTCAAATACTATTTTATAATAATTTATTAAGGGTTTTTGTCTCTACGGTAATCAAGGGTATTGTTCTGTAGTTGTCATTCCTTGGTAGGCGCTTTTTGGTATGAACGTGATACTGGCTTAATTTGAAAGTGTTTCATCACTCTCTATTTCATGGAATAATTTGAGGAACATTAGCATTTGTTCTTCAAATGTCTGTTAGAATTCAATGAGAATTCATCTGGTCCTGTACTTTGTTTTGTTGGAAGACTTTTATTTGATGCTATAACTCATTGCTAGTTATTGTTCTGTTTAAGTTTTCTATGTCCTCTTGATTCAATTTTGGCAGGTCACATGTGTCTACAAATGGCAGAAATTATTTCTTTTAGGTTTTTCAATTTATTAAAATAAAAATTTTTAAAATAGTCCCTGATGATCCTCTGGATTTCTGTGATGTCTCTGATTGTTTCTCCTTTTTGATCTCCAGTTTTATTAATTTGGGTCTTTTCTCTCTCTCTCTCTCTCTCTTTTTTTTTTTTTTTTGTTACTTTAGTTAAAGGTTTATCAATTTTACCTATCTTTTCAAAGAACTGACTCTTCCTTTCATTAATTCTTTGTATTTTCTCTTTTATATTCTCTATGATATTGGTTTCAGGTCTGATATTAATTATTTACTTCCTACTACTAGTTTTGGAATTGGTTTTCTCTTGTTTTTCTAGGGCTTTAAAATGCACTGTTAAATTGTTGGGGATCTTTCTGATTTTCCTATGTAGCCAATCAGATCTATAAATTTTCTTCTTAAAACTGTATTCATAGTGTCTCAGAGGTTCCAGTGTGAAATATCACTATTCCCATTTGATACTAAGAAGTTCTTAAAATTATCTCTCATTTATTCTAACACCCATTCATCATTCTTAAGTGTAGTCTTCAAACTCTGTGTGGTTACATAGTTTCTGTATGTTTATATTTTATTTCATTTCATTTTAGTTTCATGCTCATTTTACTTTTATTCCATTATAATGAGATAAGATGAAGATAATTATATCAATTTCCTTGTATTTGCTGAGAGTTTATTTGTAACCTAACATATGGTCTACTTTGGAGAAGTACACATGAGCAGCTGAGAAGAAAGCACATTTGGCTATTGTTGTAAGAAATATTCTATAGATGCCTGTTAAATCTTTTGATTTATAACATTTTTTTTTTAGGTCTAAAGTGTCTTTATTGAGTTTTTGTTTGGATGAACTATTTATTGGTGAGAAAGAGGTGTGGAAATCACCCACTATTATTGTGCTATAGTCTCTCTGAATCTTTAATTCTGGTAGTGTTTGTTTTATGTAATTAGGTGTACCAATGTTTGAGGCATAAATATTTATTGTTATCTTACTGGAATGTTCTCGTTACTAGTATGAAGTGCTCTGTTCTCTTCTGATTAAATTTGACTTAAAGTGGACTTTGTTAGATATGAGAGTAGCTATCCTGCTTGTTTTCAGGGTCCATTTAAATGGTATATAAATTTCCTCTTTTCTGTTTCAGCCTACGGCTCTCTTTCCCTCAAAGATGAGTCTCTTAGAAACAACATATAGTCATACCTCGTTCCTTAATACATTCTCCTAGCCTATGTCTTTTAATTGGAGTGTTGAGACCATTTAAATTTAATGTTATAGAAAGAGGCTTATTAATTCTTGCCATTTTTATTTATTTTTAATGTTTAATTTGGTCCTCTTTTACCTTTGCTTAGCTACTGTTCAAAAGACATGGGCTCATTTGTGAGCTCTGGGTTTTTGTTTGGTTGTTTTGTTGTCGTTGTTGTTGTTTTGTTTTTTATTTCTTCTGTAGGTAGTATTTATTTCAGTATTTTCTGTATTGCCAGCTTAGTAGTCATACATTTTTTAGTTTCTGTTTATCTTTGGTTTTCATTTCTATTTTAATTCTGAAGGATGGCTTTACTGAATATAGTAATCTTTTGACAGTTATTTTCTTTCAGGGTTTGGAACACATCATTACAAGACCTTTTGGATTTCAGTTTTGCTGAAAAATTAGAAGTAATTCTGATTGATCACCTTGCCTCTAAATGTAATGCAATGTGTTTCTCTTGGAGATTTTAGAATTTTAGCCGTTTTCTCTATGTTTGGCATTTAATTATAATGTGTCATGGAAGAATTTTATTTTAATCTCTTCTATTTGGGTTTCTAAACACATCTGTATTTGGATGTCCATCTCTTTCTCAATGTTTGGAAAATTTTCTTATTATTTCCATGAAGAGGTTAGCCATGCCATTAGTCTACATCTCACAGCTGTCTCTGATTGCAATGATTCTTAAATTTGGTCTCTTAATATTGTCTTGCATATTCAGATAATGGCTACTAATTTTATTTTCTT
The DNA here is from genome assembly GCA_025594165.1 of Tamias sibiricus. Taxonomy (NCBI): domain Eukaryota; kingdom Metazoa; phylum Chordata; class Mammalia; order Rodentia; family Sciuridae; genus Tamias; species Tamias sibiricus. The sequence goes on from CM046659.1 coordinate 65,208,919, forward strand.
TAATAATATCCAAATGTCAAGGCTGACAAATTTGTTTTCTAGTTTTGTGATTCTGTTTTCAGCATGGTCTTCTGTATTAGAAAGACTTTCAACTGAACGTCTTATTTAATTTGTGTTTTCCTTAATTTCCAAGACGTGTTTTGTTCTTTTTCAATATCCCTCTTTATGGAATTTCTCATTTATATCCTATACTGAATTTCTTTATTAACTCAGTTCCTTTTCTGTATTCTCTTGGAAGTCTTTTATCATTTTTACTAATCACTCTTTTGAATTCTTTATATGGTATTTCACCTACTTCAAGATCTTTGGAGCAAGTTGTTTCACACAAAGATCTTTGAAGTCAGTTTCAGAAGTATTATGAACTTTAGGGGGCATAATGTTACCTTTTATCATATTAATTTTATTCCTGTACTGGACTTATGCTTTTGTAGGGATATATTTATCTTTCACTCATGTGTGGGCCTTTTGGGCACATCCTTTTCTTGCCAAAGTGTTGCAGAATGATCTAGATTGAGATACCTCATAGGTGTCATATTCACAGCCTTTTAGTTAATTGTCTGTTTTTGCTGTAGCAGTGGATGTCCATGAATGGGACTTGAGGGCCCTCCTAGCCATTATTTCTTAGGGCCTGGTCATTATTTTGAGGCTTTTGTCTCTTATTATTTGTATTAAAGTATCACTGAAGTTTTAGCATGGTTAATTTGTGTGTTGAACAAGGTATGCTGACTTTGAGGGGTTTAGCTCCTCAGCAGAGTCTCTACTATCCCAGTAGATTTCCAATACCTAAAAGAAAAGGGGGAAATAAATAATAGCAAAAAAAGAAGAAAGAAATATACAGCATTAAAGTGAATAACAAGTGCCTTTGATGAAATCTATAACACTAATTACCTAATCAAACCAAACAAAACAGAAGCGGGGAGGGGGGTCAGATATTGCCAAAATAAAATATATATAGCCATAAACTTAATCTGGCATTGATGGAAATAGTAATCATCAACAATGCCTTCCACGGTACTAATAACAGCAAAAACTTGAGTGATGGACCAAATAGTTCTAAAACATGATAAAATAGAATTCATTAAGAGAAAAGAAAATGTAATAGAAATGTAAAATAAGATTTAGAATATTAAAAATATGAAGTTAAAAATGATTTAAAAAAGAGATGTAGCAAGTGAGAAGAAAAAGAAAACATCCAATTGTATGTAAAGGGACAGAGAAAAAGAGAACATGAGAATTTAAATGTAAGAAGGCAAAAAAAGGATAAAAAAAGCAAAATGAATAAACAAGAAGTCCTAATGTTAAAAAGACAAGGAAAAATAGCAATCATTAAAAAGTGTTAAAAATACTAATCAACACAGCAAGACAGAGAACACACACACACACACACACACACACACACACACAAAAAAAAAAAAAAAAAAAAAGGAAAAATAATACTTAATTTAAAATTAAAGAATTGTTTCCACTGAAATGGTCAAAACTGTCAGTGTGGGTTGTTAGTCACTGCCTGTGCAGAAATGTCCTTCTTTCCTTGTATTCTAGAGAGATAGAGAGATAAAGAGAGGAAAGGGGGACAAAGCACAAGCATTAAGTTTGGGTGTTGTTAGCCCCTTCCTGTTTTTGTGTTGCTCACCAAACTGCCAGCTTGAGTGGTCTAAAATTGAAGCTAGTTGAAATATTTTTCAACTTCACTTCTCACCAGTGTAAGATAGGATGGAATATGGAATTGAAAGTAATGGGAATTGGAGTTTTATGCAGACAGACCAGATCAATGCACTTTCAGGGTTGGAATACTATACAGTTCTAGAAGGGAAGTTCTGTTTGCTGTCTATTAACTCTAATAAGTCCTCAGGGATTTTGTTGGGTGGTATCTGTCTGGAGATGTTAGGTTAACACTCCCGTAGACCAGGCAAATAGTGATCTTTGCTTGGAAACTGGATCTCAGAAACCTCCTGAGACTTCTGCTCCCATGACAGGGGAGACAACCCTCCACAGGTCTCATAATCTCTCCTTCCCACAGTGATGAATCCAACCTAATTCTATCCTAAGATTGGGAGCCATAAAGTTAAAGAAAAAAAAAAAAAAGTTCATTTCTGTTTTACTAAGATATTTATTTGGCCTGACCAAACTCTAGGGAAAATCTTGTTTGGAATTCCTGCCTGTGCTTTGAACACACACAGGCCTGGCTCTCCCTGAGCAGGTAACAACCCTCCCTAAAAACCTAATGGTGCCTCATAAACTTTGATGTGAGGTCTGAATTTACTCCCTACCATGGAATGCAATGCCATGTAGGTCATTAATTTGCTATGTGCCCTTGTACTGTGTATGTCTGAACCCTGTTAGCTGTAAGTTCTCAAGATTATTTTGTAACTCTTTGAGCTATAAAAACCTTGACTTGGGCTGGGTATGTGGCTCAGTGGTAGAGCACTTGCCTAGCACATGCTTGGCCCAGTTTGATCCTCAGCAGCATGTAAAAATAAACACATTGTGTACAACTAAAAACTAAAAAATAAATATTAAAAAACAAAACAAAACAAAAACTTGTCTTGTTGTCTTGCCTAAGAGTGGTACTGATCCCGAGCCCAGTGTTTGGGAGCAGCAGCCGCTGGCCAGCAAAATATAAGCTTGCTTTAATTTGATTTAAAATTGGAGTTGTTGGTCTTTTCTTTGCATCTTGGATCAACAACAGATACAGCTTTCCTAGGCTTAGTCCCTGAGTGTATTTATGCATATCAAATTTCCTACCCTGGCTGCCATGGAGACAAGGACAGGATGGGCCACGGTGGGAGGGACCCGGTAACAGGCCTCAGGCGAAGGTGGGGGGGACCATGGAGCGGGGGGTGGGGGGGTGGGGGGGGCCTGCCCCGCCACTCAGGCCAGGGGAGACTCCCCTCCTTCCGCTGGCGGCCCCCACCACCCCTGTGCCTGCCCCTCCCACCTCCCTTGTGCAACCCCGAAACCAGAGAGGGGGGGTGCAGAAGAGGGCAGGGGGGGAGCCTCCAGGGGGTCAGGGCAGGGGCGGGCCAGGTCGGGGTGGTGCCCCTCGCATAGGGGAGTGACAAAATTAAAAAAAATTTCCTACCCTGCTTTCCTGGTCACGTGAGCCACCAAATTCAAATGGAGAGCAAATTGCACTCCCCTTCATATCTCTTGATTTGAATGTCCCTGTGCAAAATCTTCTGTGTGCCAGTTTTATTCATATTTTCTCAGGTAAACACTAGGTCAGTCAGCAGGAATGTAAGTACAATATGATAATATTTGCTGAAGGGCAAAAATCACACCAGAGACAACTGTGCAGCCAAGAGATTTATTCACCAGCCTCTACAGCTGGTCGGAGGCAGAAGAAGTATGGGGAGAGAGGAGTCAGGGAGAGGGAAGGGTACAAGCTCTGGACGGAGGGAGGGTCGGTGCCTAGTTGTGCAGGCTGCGGTCTCTGGAGCTGTTGGCTGGGGCAGCTGCTGATTCGCGGGAGGCTGGATCTGTAGGCTGGAGCTGTAGGCTGGAGCAGTGCAGTTGGGCTGGAGACACAGAGTCTGGAGCCGCTGCAGAGGCTGCTTTCTCTCCACAGGAATGAGATGTTGCACTGGCTGCTTCCTCGGCTGTTTCCTCTCCGCAGGGACAAACTGTTGTGTTCTGGCTCCAGGCAGGCAGGGACTTAAGTAGGGATTTCTGGTGTGTGTGTGTTGGGGGGGGGAGTGCCTGAGTGACCTTTAACACCATTGGCTCTTTTCCCAGTAAATAGGGTGACCTTTAAGTCGATTGGCTCCTGCCTGGGGAACAGAGTGACTTTTAGGCTGATTGGCTCATGCCTGGGGAAATTGAAACCAGGTTGCTCCTAATGGAATTTTCCATGGGGGAGGTGGCCTTTCAGCTCAAGCCTATCTATCATTTGCTATGATGTTTGGGGGACTCCTGAAGTAGCAAGGTTCAGCACTGTCTGCTTAATATGGTTTCCTGTCTCAGTTCCCCACTTGGCAGTTGAGAAACACAGCACTTTTGAAAAAACAGTTCACTGTGTAACCTGTGGGTCAGCTATGTTCAGGCTGCTTTTCTGTCCTACAGGTTTTTCTGTGCCAAATTAGTCTGTGGTGTTTTTCTGTGGTGAGCTGTCACCACTGCAGCAGACACCAACTAGCTAGGTTCCAATGCAGTCATTCTTATACCTTTTTCAATGGACTTAAGTTTATGAAGCTGTGAGGACTGATGTTGAATTTACATAAATTCCCTCTTGCACCCACCACATGGAGAAGCAATAATCCCATTGCTTGAATCCCAAGCCAATGTGCAACTGGAAATACAGCCTTTTTCTAATCCACCATCCTGAATCTCCTCACAATCTTCTTATTGTATTTTTGAATACACTTAGCTAATATCTTTAAAGCATTTTTACATCTTTGTTCACTATGGATATTGGTCTTTAGTTTTTTTTCTTTTCCTTCTTACTGTGTCATCTGACTTTAATATCAAGGTGATATTGCCTTCATAGAATGGATTGGGGGCATTTATGTCCCCCTTTCTATTTCAAGGAATAATTTAAGAAGGGTTTGATTTAATATTTCTTTAAACATTTGGTAAAACTCATCTGAGAATCCATCTGGTCATGGGCTATTTCATGTGAAAATGGTTTTTATTAGTGTTGCAATCTCTGCTTGACACTGATGTGTTTAGATTTTCTATAACACATTTGTTCATTTTAGGTAGGCTATATGTGTCCAGAAATTTGTTATTTTTTTTGTGTGTTTCCTAATTTATTGGAATATAGATTTGCAAAATAGTTCCTAATGATTCTCCGGATTTCAGAAATGTCTGTGATAAGATCACCTTTGCTAATCTCTGATTTTGTTGATTTGGATCTTCTCTCTTTCATTTGGTTAATTTTGCTAAGAATTGATCAATCTTGCTTGTTCTTTCAAAGATTCATCTCTGTTATGTTGATACTTTGTATCTTTTGCTTTTATTTCATTTATATTTGTTCTGATCCTAATTTTAATTTTTTCCCTGTATTCTATTGGTTTTGTATTTAGTTGATTTCTGCTTCTCTGGGGGCTAGGGATGTAACATAATATATTTTTTAATGTGAGCATTTAATTCTTTAAATTTTTATTTTAGAAGTTTTTTTATAGTGTCCCAGATATTTTGTCACATCATTACTCATGTTTAATTGTATAATTTTTTTTAAGTTTCCTCTCATTTTTTCTATACCCATCCTCTTTCATAAGAGCACTGTTTAATCTCTATGTTCTTATGTGGTTTCTATGATATTGCTTACTGTTGATTTCTATTTCTAATTGTTTCTATTATGATCTGCTAAGATGTAAGAGATTATATTGATTTATTTGTATTGGCTGAGAGCTTTTTTGTGTACTAAAATATAGTTCATTCTGGAAAATAGTGCATGAGCTACTGAGAAGAAAATGAATTTGACTGCCTTTCTATAAAATAGTCTATAGATGTCTGTATATCCATTTGACTTAGGGTGTTTATTGCTCTTATATTTGGATGATCTATTTGTGAGAGAAGTGTGTTGAAATTGCCCACTATTATTTTGACTGGGGGGCGGTCTTTCTGAGACTTAATGTCAAAAGTTTTTGCTTTATATAGTTAGGTACACTGATTTGGGGAGCATAAATATTTATTATCATAACTCTTGTTGAATTGTTCTCTTTACTTATATGTAGTGACTTTTCTTAACTCTCCTGATTAATTTTGTCTAGAAATCTCCTATGGCGGATAAGAAAATAGTTACTCTTCTTTCTTTTCTCTCTCCACTAGTACTGAACTTTCTTTCATCTTAGTAAGTATAGAATATTAAAATCTTCAAAAGAAAAACATTAAATCACATTTAGAGCCAAACTAATGAGGCTCCTTTCTGACTTCTCATCTCACACTCTACAATTCAGGAAGGCTTGGAATGACATAATACAAACTGTGAAAGAAAACTGAAACCAACCAATATTGTTACATTCAGTAAATCTATCATTCAGATTCCAAGAAGAAATTAAAACATTCCAAATTCAGGATGAACTAACCACTAAGCTAGTACTACAGAAAATGTTTAAAAAAATATTACATACACAAGAATTTAAATATAAGCCACAGAGCTCCAAATATGAAGAAGCCCTAATCAGGGAGATGGCTATTGTGGTTACCTGGGAGCCATATGTTCTAGTTTCCACCTGATATCAATACATTATTCAAAGTATGCACGTGACGCACCTATGCAGCTAAAGATATATAACCGGGTGAGATTGGTTAGAAAGAGTCAGAAGAAGGTTAGATGTCGTCAGAAGAAGAACATAGTCAGAAGAAGAAAAGAGTCAGAGTGGTCAGACGAAAGAAGAAAAAAGAGTCAGAGCGGTTAAGAGTTCGAGAGGTTGATGAAGATAGAAAAAGCCAGAGAAGCTAGAGAGAAAAAGAGAACGCCAAAGAGAAAAGAAGAATAATATAAGGAAAAGAGTTTAGTTTAGAAGCTAAAGAGAAAAAGATAAAAGATTCCTGCCACCGAATTTCCTCCCGTGGTATTGTGGCTGCAACAACAAACAGGCAGCTACAAAATGGTGGCCCGTATGGGGCATTCAGTCGGCAGGTAAAAAGAGAAAAACAAGAAAGCATAGCCTCCGACTCAGTTAAGACCAGCAAGAAGAGTAGTAAAGCCACCAGCGAAAAGCCATAAAGAGAAAGACAAGAAAATAGAAAAAGCACGGCAAAAAGCCATGCAGAGAAAAGCCATGAGCTTAAAATAGAAAAAGCACGGCGAAAAGCCATGCAAAGACAAGAAAATAGAAAATGAAAGTAAAAGCTGCAAAAGCCATCAAACTGCAGCTTGGCGAAAAGCCATACAAGAAAATAGAGAAGAAAAAATAAATAAATAAAGACAAGAAAATAGAAAAATAAAGCACGGCGAAAAGCCGTGCAAATACAAGAAAATAGAATAAAGTCAAAGCTGCCCATTCAGTTGTGCTTACTGAACATTAATTCAGAACTCAATGCATTACTTGATGAAACTTAGGGCAGCTGATTTGTTTACGCTATGGAAACTTGGCTCGTCAGCAGTAGGCTTGCCGCCTTAAAGCTGCAGCTTCTCCTCAAAAAGGGCTCGAACATCCCCTCTTTTAAAGCAAAAGGTGATAGAAAATAGAGACAAAAAAACAAAATATAGAAAATAGAGATAAGATAGAAAATAGAATTAAAGCACCTTTTAAATCCAAAGGGGGAAAATGAAGAAGCCCTAATCAGGGAGATGGCTATTGCAGTTACCTGGGAGCCATATATTCTAGTTTCCACCTGATATCAATACATTATTCAAAGTATGCACGTGATGCACCTAGAAAGCTAAAGATGTATAACCGCGTGAGGTCGGTTAGAAAGAGTCAGAAGAAGGTTAGACGTCATCAGAAGAAGAACTTAGTCAGAAGAAGAAAAGAGTCAGAGCAGTCAGACGACAGAAGAAAAAAGAGTCAGAGCGGTTAAGAGTTTGAGAGGTTGCTGAAGCTAGAAAAAGTCAGAGAAGCTAGAGAGAAAAAGAGAAAACCAAAGAGAAAAAGAATAATAATATAAGGAAAAGAGTTTAGTTTAGAAGCTAAAGAGAAAAAGATAAGATTCCTGCCACTGAATTTCCTCCTGCAGTATTGTGGCTGCAACAACAAACAGGCAGCTACACAAATAGATCAACCTCAGTATATGAGCACTTAAGCAAATCAAATTCAAGACCAATTAAATATATTAAACAAATAAAAATATCAGGAAATAACAAACTTCTCTCCATAATAGCCTTGACTATAAATGGTCTCAATTCTCTAACTAATGACAGACTGGCAGAAAGTGTTGTAAAATACTCCTATTTTACAACTTTATACTATTTATACTATTTATTTATACTATTTGCAAGAAACTCATCTTATTCTACATTTTATAATAAAAACAGCAAGGACATAGGGATTCTTAATATTTTCTATGAATTGCTGTAGGGTTCTATATGCAATAGATCTCATTTAATTTTTAAAATTATTCAGTAATTAATCAATTACTACACCCAATGTAGATATAAACTAAAGGCTAAATAGCAATAAGATAAATTATTATTCAGCCTTTAAAGTGAATGAAATACTGCCATATGTGACAACATAAATGAACCTTGTAGAAGTTATTCTAAGGAAAATTAGCCAGTAACAGAAGGACAAATACTGCAATTATATACTCACATTAAGTAAAGTCATCAAACTAGCAGAAAGATAGTAGATGTCAGAGACTCAGGGGCAAGGGTTGAAGAGTTGTACAACTGGTATAAGGTTTTAGTTATGCAAGATGAATTAGTTCAGAGATCTTTAAAACATTGTGCCTATAGTTAACAGAAATGTGTTAAGAATATATTCTCATATTAAGCACCTTTAAATGTCTACATAAAGTCAGAGAGCTAGTAAATTGTTCTTAAATTTGGAAAGTAGTTATTTCCCAAATTCATTCCTACAACAAGAAAAAAAGTGGATAAAAGTAAACATATGAAAAATAACATACATAATAATGTTACTTTAATTAAATTAGATCCAAAATATTCTCAGTGACATTATAAAAATTAATACTGATTTTGTGGGAGAATAATTTAGAAATCTAGAAAAGCCAGCATTACAGCATTATCATGGTAATGATATGAATTGAGTCAAGTAACAAAACAACAAGGCAGCAAATAACTTAATAGCAAAAATTAAGGAATGGAACTCTTCTTATTGTACCTTGATAAGTTTTAATATTTCCTACAAATGTGAAAGTATATGTTCTTTGTGCAGATTCTTCACATATTAAAAATTAAAAAAAAAAAAAAAAACAGTTTTGCTCCCCTCTACCTCTAGTTTATAATCCTTTCCAGATCAATAGTTAATACAAACTGGAGAGACTGATAGCTTCTTGCATTCAAATGCATTTTCCAAATTACATAAAGATCCATTTACAAAGGGTGATAATTACAGGGAAGTTAACATAACTAACATGAAATAAAAAATTACCAGGAGCTAATCATGATAAAGCAGAAAGACTCAGCAGAATTAGTTTAGTAAACTCATCCAAAATAGATTAAAAATGCACATACTAACAAAACAAAGCAAAATATACAAATTTGCTAGAGTATATTTTATGAAATATCCAATTATCAACAAAACCATAATAGAAATGCAACAAGAAATTGAAATCCAAATACTGGCAGGGAAAAAAACATAGAAAATATTTAAGTGTCCAAATAATGAACAAAATAAAGATTTCAAATCAAGTGCTGTAAATATGTTCTAATAACCAAAGACAATTATTGTTAAATAATAAAAGGTAAAAAAGGAAAACAAAAGAATCAATTGTTTAAAAATTGAGAATATCAGTAAAGGAGATAAAATTCACAAGAAAATATTGAAGTTGCCAAGTGTAACAACTGTAAATAAAAATTCATTACAAAGTTCTTATTGGTAAATATAAGAGGACAGAAAAAATAATTAGCAACATTCAAAATGGATTATCTGGTATGGAGTACAGAGAGCAAAAATATAGCACACTAGAAACCTGAGAGACATTTGCAAATGTACTGACCTACACATCATGAGAGTACCAAAAAGAAAAGAGAATACTATAGGAAGGCGAGGAAGGGCACAACCATGGTATGTGAGTAAATAATGGTCAAATTCAGTTCAAATTAAAGAAAAGATAATTCTACTTGTAATTCTAGTAGAAAAAAAAAGAACATCACAACCCATCAACATACATCATAGTTAGCTTTTTTTTTTTTTTTTTTTCTGGGACTAAAACAAACATTTAGTGTATTAGGCATAAACTATACTAGTAAGTACATAAGACAAGTTTGTAGAATAAGCATTTGGTATAGCTTTGAAAACCTGACAAGGACACAATTATTCGTCTTTTGGCTTACAGAAACAAACACAATTTTTATTTTGTATGACTCAAGTGTTTTAGTCTAAAATTTTCTTTCTGTGTAAATTTATATATATATATATATATATATATATATCTCATATATACATATACATGTATATGTATATAATATGTATATATAATATATATCTATATTTTATTCTAATTTGTTATATATGATAGCAGAATGCATTGCAATTCATATTATACATATAGAGCACATTTTTTTCATATCTCTGGTTGAATACAAAGTATATTCACACCATCGTGTCTTTATACATGTACTTAGGGTAATGATGTCCATCTCATTCTACCATCTCTTTTACCCCCATTCCCTCTACCTTCCCCCTCCCCTTTTTCTTATCTAGAGTTTGTCTAATCCTCCCATGATCCCCCTTCAACTTTTTGTTTTGTCAATTTTTTTGATTGTTTCTTTTGTTTCAATTTCATCGATTTCAGCTCTCATTTTAATTATTTTTTTGTCTTCTACAAAATGTCCTTTTTTATTCATTTTGATTAACTTTAGCTTAAAGTCTACTTTATTTGATATGAGGATGGAAACTCATGCTTGCTTCCACAGTCCATGTGAATGGTATGATTTTCTCCAACCTTTCACATTCAGTCTGTGTGTGTCTTTTCCTATGAGTCTCTTGGAGGCAGCATATTGTTGAGTCTCTCTCTCTCTCTCTCTCTTTTTTTTTTTTTTTTTATCCAATATGCTAGTCTATGTCTTTTGATTGGTGAGTTTAGGCCATTAACATTCAGGGTTACTAGAGAAACATGTTTTGTATTCCTAGCCATTTTTGTTTATTTTTGTTATTTAACTTGACTTGGTTTCTCCTATGATTACTTTTTCCTTTAGTGTAATATCTCCCTCTGCTGATTTTCATTGTTGTTTTTTATTTCTTCTTCATAGAATATTTTGCCAAGGATTTTCTGTAGTGCAGGTTTCCTAGCTGTAAATTCTTTTAACTTTCATTTATCATGGAAGGTTTTTATTTCATCATCAAATATGAAGCTTAATTTTGCTGGATACAAAATTCTTGGTTGGCATCCATTTTCTTCCAAAGCTTTAGATATGTTGTTCCAGGATCTTCTAGCTTTCAGGGTTGAAAAATCTGCACATAACCTAATTGGTTTTCCCCTATATGTAATCTGATTCCTTTCTCTCATGGCTTTTTATATTCTGTCCTTATTCTGTATTTTAGTCAATTTCATTATAATGTGCCTTGGTGTGGATCTGTTGTGATTTTGTACATTTGGCATCCTAAAAGCTTCTTGAATTTGGTTTTTCAATTCATTTTACATGTTTGGAAAATTTTCTGATATTATTGTGTTGAATAGATTGTTCATTACTTTGGTTTAGAACTCTATGCCTTCCTCTATCCCAATAACTCTTAAATTTGGTCTTTTTATGCTATGCCATATTTCTTGAATGTTCTGTTCATGGTTTCTTACCATTTTCACTATTGATCTATATTCTTTTCAAGAGTATATACTTTGTCTTCATTGTCTGCAGTCCTGTCTTCCAAGCGGTCAAATCTGTTGGTGATGCTTTCAATTGAACTTTTAATTTGTCCTCTGAACCTTCTTGCATTGACTCACATGTGAGCTTTTGGGGGACACATCATAACCAAAAATTTTGGCAAATTATACATATATAGAATATAACTTGTTCTGTTTAGGATCCCACTCTGTGGTTGTACATAATGCAGAGTTATCCTGGTCATATATTTAAATACAAGGGTAGGAAAGTTATGTCTGATTAATTCTATCTTTCCTATTCCCCTCTCCTTTCCCTCCTCTTCATTCTCCTTTATCTAATCCAATGGATTTCTACTGTTCATCTCCCCACAGGGATAGCATCCACAAATCAGAGAAAATATGTTTGGGTTAGCATCCACAAATCAGAAAACCTTCAGCCTTTTTTTTTTTTTTTTTTTTTTTTTTTCTTTTTTTGGTACCAGGGATTGAACTCAGGAGCACTCAACCACTGGGCCACATCCCCAGCCCTTTTTTGTATTTTATTAAAGAGAGGATCTCAGCCGGGCGCGGTGGCGCATGCCTGTAATCCCAGCACTTTGGGAGGCTGAGGCAGGAGGATCGTGAGTTCAAAGCCAACCTCAGCAATGGGGAGACACTTAGCAACTCAGTGAGACCCTGTCTCTAAATTATATACAAGAAAGGGCTGGGGATGTGACCCAGTGGCCGAGTGCCCCTGAGTTCAATCCCCGGTACCACAAAAAAAAAAAAAAAAAAAAAAGAGAGGATCTCACTGACTTTCTAGGTGCCTCACCATTGCTGAGGCTGGCTTTGAACTCACGATCCTTCTGCCTCAGCCTCCCAAGTGCTAGGATTACTCAAAATGATCTTTTGCTGCCTGTATTTGCTCTTTTATATCATCCTTTAATTCACAAAAATTTTAATTATGTACATTCTGAACACCTTTTCTGACATTTCATCTGCTGTGCTGGCTATGGATTCTAATAATGTGGTATCTTGATTTGTTTGGGACACTTTCTTCTCTTGTCTTTTCATGTTGCTTGTGTTTCTTTCCTTCTAGCACTGTGGATCTGATGCATTACTGTTTTTACCCTGTAGGCTTATAGTGCCCCTGTAGGGTTCCAATACCTCTCCTTTGGGGGTAGGACAATGTTAACAGATCCTAATATAAACAATATACCACTTAAAAACATATAGTTGCTAATAGACATTTACAGTTTTGTCACAATGTACATAAATGGTGAATTCAATTATTATCTACAACATAATCAGTAGGTTTATAAAAGAGTTTACAGTTTCTGATGGTGGACAAAGAACTGGGGGTGAAGAGTAGAACAATATACTGGAGAGGTAGGAGGTGAGGATATAGAGTTAAATCTAAGAAGGTTAGTGGCAGGAGAATAGAAAGGAAGTAAGTTGGAGTAGACAAGTAAGTGGGAAGACAGTAGAATACATAAAACAAAAATATATTAAGAAAGATAAAAAATGTTAAAACAGTAAAAATTGGAAAAAAAATCAAAAAGAAGGAAAAAAAGAATATACAACACAACTGTAATATATTATTCAGTCATCTCAGTCCTCAGTATCCTAATACATGCAAAGTACTTGGTTTCACACATGTTGTGGATGTGAGGGTGAAAGAATAGAGAGGGAAAAGAAAGAAAAAAAAAATCAAAAACAAAAAACAAAAGCCAAGACAAACTTTTTTTTTTTTTTTTTTTGCTGGGGGGAGGGGTTGGAGATCAGTATCTTTACTGCTTCCCTTCTCATCCAATAGGTGCAGTTGTCAGTTGTTAGCTGGTATCTCTACCCTCAGGATGGTGAAGATAACCAGAGAGGGAGGGTTGGTCCTGGGGTCAAGGGCACCTAGAAGTGGGGTGTGGCACCCGCCAGTCCCCATGGAAGACTGCACCTCAGGGATCTCTTTTTTGGCCTGCTCCTGTGATGTGAGCACCAGGTCTTAATTCCTTATCTCTCCTGAAGACCTCCCAGTTCCTGGTCTCTGTTAGTCTCTAAACTGAATCACACTCACCCTCTCCCTTATTGCTTCCTATTAAGGGACTTTCTCTCTGGGGCTTTTATGTGTGGCACTTTGGGTGTGCTGTGCACCTGCCCCGTTGAGAGCTGTTTTTTTCTTGGGCAGTCACAGTGCTAGGTAAGTGGGCTTATGATGTTATTAAAAGCAGGCCAGAAAAGGCAAACAAGGCAGTTCCAGTGTATTTTTTATCTGTCATAAAAACCAGATAAAAAATAAAAATATAGGGAAGAGCAGAAAATGTAACTTACTTTGGACACATTTCCTTAAGAGGAAATAAATAAAATATATTTTAGTACACACCAAATGATCTTTATTGATTTATGTTTTTAAGGATTGCTAGAAGGGATAAGTATGTAGTAGTATTGTATACTCAATATAATAAAAATACAGCAAAGAAAGTTGTAAAAGGTTATAAGTGGATATTAGAACTTTATGTAGTGTTATTTTGAGTGGCTTATTTGGTAAGAGAATGAGAAAGGAAGAATAGTCCTTTCACACGAGGTTTTTTTTTTGTTGTTTTTTTTTTTTTGTTTTTTTTTTAAATATTTATTTATTTGCTTTAGTTTTACACAATGCAATGAATTTATGTTTACGTGGTGCTGAGGATCGAACCCGGGCCGCGCACGTGCTAGGCGAGCGCGCTACCACTGAGCCACAACCCCAGCCCCTCACACGAGGTTTTTGTTTGTTTGTTTGTTTCAGTTAATGATATCATTATCACTATTCCCTCAGATTTTCAATTAAATCCTAGGATCTTCTTTCCATTCTGGCTGCTTCTTCATTCAATTCATCCCTAGTGAGAGTATGTTTTTTTTTTTTTTTTTTTTTTTTTCCCAAAGAAATTGTATAATTTCCATTTAATTGTTAACACTGTATTGCACATTACAATGTTTTTTTAAATTTGTTTGAAGCCCATCTTTACCCCTAGTTCTGCTCTGGCTAACTGACACTTCTGTTTCCTGACTAAACAGAGATTTAGTTCCCAGAAAACACACGAAGCCACGAATTACAGGTACCACATCTTTGTGAAAACATGAGTCTATACTCCTATGTTAAAGCAATCTATTTTGTGGAGTAAAATACAAATTAGCATAAGCTGCTGTGAAAAAGTACAAAACTAAAAATAAATATCATATTCTAGGAATGTTATCACTTCTAAGACAAAATCCTGTTTTAAAAACCTCATACCTCTTTTACTTTAATGTATTCTATACACCCTGAATTTATTTTTCTAATTGCAATTTTATTATGTTATAAACTCACTGACCTTTAATATCTTTCTGTTGCTACTAAATAATTTATTTCTTTTTTAAGTAGACATTAAAGTGCATTGCTGTGCCTTCTATTTCCATAGCAACCCACTTACCTCATCAGATCAATTTTTTATATAAGAAAATACTAAGTAACTGTCTTCATTACCACAAATAAGGCTTACATTTGTCTTATAGAGTTATTTGAGGTTTTATTTATTAATTAATTTATTTATTTATATTGGAATGAACCCAGGACCTTACAAATGCTAGGCAAGGATTCTCCCACTGAGCTATAACTGTAGCTTTTATTATTTATTTGGAGATAACATCTCTTTGTTACTCAGTCTGGACTCAAACTTGCAATCCTATTGCTTCAGCCTCCTGAGGATGTGGATTACAAGTTTGTCCCAATTTTACTAAGCTGTGTGTTTGTGTTTTTAAGTCTAATAACATCTATATTTTAATTCAAGTGTATCACATGATATTTTACTCTTCCTTCAAATAAATCTTCTCTATATATTAGATTTCCATAGAATGCAGAAGTCATATAACCTGTAATAAATGTTTTATTTAACTACAAATAGCTTTATGAGCACTTGTTCTGAGGCTCTGATCTTAAAACTCTAGTTAACCCACTTTTTAAACTATTGTTTTGGAGCAAATTTTAGTTCATAGAAAATTTGAGCAGAAGTCACAAAGATTTACCATAAAACTTCTGCTTCCAAATATAATTGGCTGTCAGTATCAACATTCCTCAGGAAAGTGGTGTACTCATTACAATTGACTAAACTTCATCAACACATCATTATCACTCAGAGTCCATGACTCGCATTAGGGTTCCTTCTCGCTATTAGACATTCTATGGGTTTGCATGAAATATGGTGAAATGTATTCTCCATTGTTGTATCATATTGAATAGTTTTGCTAATCTAACAATCCTCTGTTCCACCTGCTTTTTCTGCTCTCCTCATTTGAATCACTTTTACATATCATTTTTAAAGTATTGGCAATTCAATATTAAAATATTGAATATTCAAATATTGAATTATTGGCGATTCAATATTCAAATATTGAATATTGAATCGCCAATAATTTAAAAATATTGAATGCAGTAGTCAAGTAACGTTTGTCTCCAGAGGTTTATTACTTATTCTGAAAACAATCTTAAGTGGGTGAAATACTACTTTATTTCATAAATTCTAAATTGTATTTGTTAACATTTTAATATTAAAGAGAGGTGGTGTCTTATAATAAATAAGGCAGCCATAGTAGTACTTGTCATTAGTGGAACAACATCTCCTTGGTGATAGATGTTTATAGAATATATTTTCATTTGAGTTACATGCAGTTTGTTACTAAATCTTCTTGTAACTACTCGAGTTATATTCAAAAGGATTTAACTTAGCCAATCTTGAGAAATATCTTATCAATCCAGACATAAGATACTCTACAGGACTCCTGGCCAATATTTTTCAGTGCTGTCAAGGTGTAGAAACCTAAGAAAGACAGAGACATTATTAGAAACTAGAGGATGCAGGGGGAACCCCCAAAGGAAAAAAAAAGGTACCTTACTAACTTGACACAAAAGATAATATTACTAGAAAAACTGGTGGTGAAACCCAAATAATGTCTGGAGTTTGACTATAAGTAATTTAATGTACTAGTGTTAGTTTTCACAAATGTAAGACAATATAAAAAGTTTAAAACAAGGGAAAATGAGTGCAAGATATATGTGAATCTTGGTACTATGTAAATTTTTATAAATCTAAAATTACTCAAAACAAATTTAGAAAGTTTGTTTAAAATATCATGTTGTGATTGATGTTTTAGTGTAAAGATTTTGCAGTGCAGCACAAAAACAGACACAGTGAAATCTGCATTTGATGCTATGACGTAAACATCATTGAGGAATAATTGCAATTCCTTTTCTTCCAAAGCAATGACTAAGTGATTTAGAAAGACATTAAAACAGCTAGTGAGTAGATAAAGATGTGTTGATGTTGGACCAGTGAGTTGCCTGCTGATGAAATATCTGTTTCACCAAAGCCATAGAACAGAAGGCTGACAAAACTGACCATTTCATATAGACAAAAGGAATGTCAGAGCCTCGATGCAACCAATGCATACACTGCATAGAAGAACTGAACGTTATTTTGTCTGAAAATTATTGCTAAATAATAGGAAATTTATAATCATCTAGCAATATGTCTGAAATGAGAAAAAGGAGACACTAGAAATTTTTATAAATAAGAATATCAAAGTTTTTTAGAATGACTAGAACTTTGATTTTTAAGTAAAATCCTGCATCAAAACTCTTGGGGCAAAAAAGGAAATATTGTGGAAACTTATGTTGACAATTCTGAGTCAAAAAGTAATTCAAATGTGTAAAAATTCTAAGTTTCTAGACATTCAAGCTGAGGAAATTAGTTTTATGGTTCATGTTTTATATTTGCAAAAGTGCAGGAATTGTGTATGACTAAAACTAATTCTGAGAAAGGAACTCTTTCAATATGTAGAAAATAAAATTTTAACTGGTAAGAAAGCGCAACAGTTTAAAGAGAAGTTTACATTTCTTTGTGGTATGTGATATAATTTCAAGTCTTACAATTTTGTATGTAGACAGGGCAAGGAATATATAAATGATTTGTTGTAAGAATGTGTGTATATGTATAGCTATACAAATGTCTATTGTTTTTTGGAAATATTTCTGTCCTCTTTTTGGACAGATTGATATTCATTGATTCTTGGTTTCCTGATGGAGTAGTTTCTACTTATTTTTACTGATACATACATTTTTTTTTTTCATTTTTTTCTAACCAACAATATTACTACAGTCCCCTAGAAGTTATCATGAATTTTCTACTGGTATGATTTTTTCATGAAATAAGCCTATAATAAAAAATCACAATGATTTTTTTTCTTTTGATTTCTGCATACTTTGTGTTTTTATTTACAACAATGACATGAATATTGAATACTTGATAGAAATAATTGTGAATATGTAGGGAAGTGTTTTAATCTTTAATCAGTAAATAATGTTTTGATAACCAATATATATCATTTTTATCACACATTTTTATACAGCAACTAAGATAGCTCTCTAATTCCTCTACTTTAGTTAATATCCTAAATGAAACTGATTTTCTATTGTCAGTTTGCATTCATGAAAACTCAATACAATCATGGAATACTATTTATTCCATTTGCACATTACTATATTCTTTTGAATATCTTACTTAAGATTTATAATCCTCGCAGTTCAAGAGTACTGAAGTTCAAAGGCAGCCTAAGCAATATAGCAAGATCCTATTTCAAAATTTAATAAAATAAAGTAAAATAAAAAGGGCTAGGGATGTGGCTCAGTGGTAACCTGCCTCTGGGTTCAATCACTGATACTGGAAAACAAACAAACAAACAAACAAGATTTGTAATCATGAGATCTTGAGTGGGCTTATCTTGCAATTTTCTTTATTGATATTCTTATTGTTTCCTATCTCTTTATTTAATTATTTACTGTAAATCAGTTTATACATGCATCAATTTGTGTAATATTAAATCCATCATTTTATTTATAAAATGATCTGTCTTATATTATGTTTATTTTAAATGTTCTATGTTAACAAACAGCCTCAATTTTTCTCTCAGATAATTATTTCATGGTATATTTTCTATCACTTTTCTTTCATGCTTATTAAAAAAAATGATTGAGTTTCATTTATTTCTCTTAGAAAAAGACCTTATCATTCAGTTTATAAACATTTATGTCTTCACCTGGAATATTTATTCTATTTGCATTTATGGATGTTATTTTTTCATTAACTCACATTACCATTTATTTAACTGTTTTCTGTATGCCCTGTCTTTACTTTAACCTTAAAATGGAGGAAAGAAAAAAAAATAAAGGAACAGAGTATTCATCTTTATCATTACTGTAATCTGTATTTATATTATCTGTGTAGTTAGCTTTACAAGGTAGCCAATACACTGTTCAAAGAATCACCATAAGCATTTAGATATCTGTTCTTCCACAAGGGATGTAGCTTGTATCATCTTGCCCATATTTAATGATTATATTGTGTGTAGAAATACCTTGAATATTATAAGCCACTAAAAATGTTGCTTATTGTTACTGTTACATAACTTATTCTATCTTGTCCAATACAGAAACTATTGTAAGTATTATCATACAACAAGTAAAGGTGGGTGTGAGTTTGTGATGCTCTGTAAGGTAGTACTTATTGTACACTGGAAAGATGATTATATTACCTAGTGGCATATTATTTGATAACCATTTTTCTATGGGAACTGGGGGAGTATATTAGGTATGTAATATCCTTTTATCTGTAAGGGAAGATTTTGGGAAAGGAGGCTAGTATAAATATTTTATTTCCATTGCTATATTTAGTAAGGTAATACAAAATATTCTCAGAAGAAATTGACTTATTTGAAAGCAAAAATAAAAGACAAAAAAAAAAAAAAACCTCAAATATGGCACCTCCTACATTTGGAAATACCATAGTTTCTAATTGCTAAATAAAGACAAGTTACAGGAATGCTTTAGCAATACATACCGATTAAACTCACTGTTGAACCAGAGACCAAATCATGTACACTATGGTCACACCCATGAGTAATAATAATCACTAAATCTTTGAAAATTTCTTTGAGTTAAGGTCAAAGCATCATAAAATAAATTATTTAGAAGAAACAACTTCGTGGAAAGGAATTGATCATTAGGTTTTCCTACTAATGATAATTAAATTTAATCTTAGAACATCATAAAGAAGAATCCCAGCAATGTAAGCAGTATACTTGACACAACCCTAAATGTGAGACCCAAATCAATAAAAAAAAAATAATAATGTAGGCTCTTCAATTATAATTTCTCTACAATTTCTTTGATATGACTCCAAACACTCAATTTTTTTTAAAGTAATAAATAGGAGCTCTAAAAATCAAAATATTTGCTCTTTAAAATATACTAGAAAGAAAAAAAAAATCAGAGATTTTAAGAAAATAGATTAAGAATATATATAGGTGTAGAATACTGAATAGAAAGACAATACACTTTAAAAATGACCATATAATTGGTTTGGGGTAGCATATCTACGATGAAGTAAATCTATTTAGTAAGCACATCAAAGGTGCTCTGAATTATTAGAGGTTAGGAAAATTCAAATCCAAATCACAGTAAAGATGTGACTTTATACCCTGTAGAGTTTCTAAGGAAGATTTCAAGTGTTGAGAAGGAAGTGAAAAAGTAAAACCCTCACATGTAGAAGGGTATGGTAACTTGATAAACAGTTTGACAATTTCTGAAAATGTTAAATGTAGCATTAACATCTGATTTAGAAATCCTGTTCTTGGGTACTCATGAAGAATAACATTGTACTCATTTAAACTTGCGTATAAATGTTTATAGCAGCATTATTGATAATAAAAATAGAGACAAATGTCCATCAATTAGTGAGAGAAAATAAATGTGGTACATACACTCAAGGGAATATACTTAGTGATATAAAGAATTTAACTACTTATATATACTACATTACGGATGTACTTCATAAATTTTATGCTAAATGAAAAAAGCAAGGCATAAAAAGGCTTGTTTATGATTCTATTTTATATAAAATGCCCAGAAATTGCAACTATATTGGGATAAAAATAGGTTGGAGGTTGACCCTACTGGAGGTAAAAATTGGGATTAAGGTTGGTTGCAGTGGCATTGCATTTTAAAGATAGGTGGTAAGATAGTAACAATGATAATTGCAAACAATATAAAAATGTACAAAAGTAACAAACTAAAATATTTCTAGCTGGGTGTGGTGGCGCACGCCTGTAATCCCATCACTTGGCGAGACACTTAGCAACTTGTGAGACCCTGTCTCAAAATAATAATAAAATACAAAAAAGGGTTGGGGATGTGGCCCAGTGGTAGAGTGCCCCTGAGTTCAATCCCCGGTACCAAAAAATAAAACATAAAAAATAAATAAAAAACTTCTACTCTTAAATCTTTCAAAAATAGATAAACTGGACATGGTGGCACACACCTGTAATCCCAATTCCTCAGGAGGCTGAGGCAGGAGGATCCAGAGTTCAAAGCCAGCCTCAGCAAAAGCTAGGTGCTAAGCAACTCAGTGAGACCCTATCTCTAAATAAAATACAAAATACAGCTGGGGATGTGGCTTAGTGGTCCAGTGCCCCTGAGTTCAATCCCTGGCACCTGCCCCCCCTAAAAAAAAATTGGAATTAGCTGTGACTAGGTGTAGAATTTGTCCTTGGGTGATAGAAATGTTTTAAATTTACAATGTGGTAACATTTGTACAATTGCATCAATATGATAAGACTCACTGAAATGTATACTTAATACAAATAATTTATTACATATAAAATTTATATCAATAAAATAATTAATTTAAAGGAAATATTTTATAGCAACTCTGTTTAGGTTATTAGTAAATGGATCTAACTGGAATCAAATAAACCCAAAATTAATTTAAAATTTTAGATTTATATTAGCAAAAAAAATAATAATTGACCTAAACTAAAAAGATACTGTGACCTTTGTGGCTTAAAAATTTTTGGAAAACATTTTCCCTGAGTTTTTCATGATGTTGCATGTCTTTTGAAGTGGAACACTGACTGTTCTTTGTTTCAGAATATCTTTTCAATGATGCCAGTATTGCAACAGCTTTTATAGACATACTTGCTCCCTACAAAGCAAAGGGCAAGAGAATATTTACTTCCTATCTGAACTTGAACTCCCTGCACAGGTTGCCTTTGTCATGTCACCATGTGAGAAGCAGGGGTTGGTGTACTAGCATGTGTACACATACGACACTTTTTCTCACACATACACAAAATATTGAGACTCTAGCTGCTGCTACTGTTGTGAATGACAATATGTATTATTTATCTCTGACCCAGGAGCCTTGTGTCTCTTATCATTATCCATGCTAGTAGCTTTCATATAAAGTACAATCTCAGACTTTTCACTTTTCTGTACTAAAATAATCCTTAATCACTATACATAAAGTAAGTTGATAAAATTTCTCATTCAACACTTGGATTATGTTTTCCAATTCCTATTTCAGGTATGGTGAATTACTATAATGAAAAAGGATTCATTTCTCTAGTGTGAATATATTTGATATTTTGTAATCAGAATGGTAGTTTAGGCTAATCATTATTGTAATTCAATGTGTTCTTTTCCATTTTCCCTACCTTGGCATGGCACTCTGCAATATTTCAGTTGGATTATAGACTCTAGCTGACTAATGATGGTTATGTAGTATAGGCTTTAAAGGAAACTGTTATCATAAATTACTATATATATAGTTGTTTGTAAGTGAAGCATAACCTATATTAACTGAATGATGCATGCAAAATCACATTTTGAGTGTGACTTAATTTTGTCTTAATGGAAACCTTTACTCATTTCTGAGCCAATGAAACATATTCATACTCCTTAACTTACTTGCATCTATCCCTCATTGTTTTGATGAATATATGCACACCTTTATCTATCTGGAAAACCACAATTACTGGTTTAAAAGTAACATTAATTCAGAAAAAAATTATTTTTCATTTTTCTCATCTTTTATTTCTGGCTTTCCACATTTCTTTTTTTAATTTGTTTTAATTGTTATACATGACAGTAGAATGCACTTTGATATATCATATATAATGGAGTATAATTTATTATTCTTCTAGTTATACATGATATAGAATCTCATTGGTCATATAGTTACATATGTACATAAGGTAATAATGTCTGATTAATTCTTCTATTCCAGTCCCCCTCCCCTTCCTTCACTCCTTTCTACCTAATCTAAAGTAACTCTATTCTTCCCTAGCCATGCCACCATTGTGAACTAGCATCTGTATATCAGAGAAAACATTTAATCTTTGGTTTTGGGGGTTTGGCTTATTTCACTTAGCATGATAGTCTCCAACTCCATACCAGCAAATGCCATAATTTCCTCCTTCTTTAAGAAGGAATAATATTCCATCATTTTTAAAGACCACATTTTCCCCCTTTACCTAGGTTGGTTCCATAGGTTAGCCATTTTTCCCATTTACCTAGGTTGGTTCCATAGGTTAGCCATTGTGAGTTGAGCTGCTATAAACATTAATGTGGCTACATTACTCTAATATGCTGATTTTTAAGTCCTTTGGGTATAAACCAGAAAGTGGGATAGCTGGGTCAAATGGTGGCTCAATTCCAAGTTTTCTGAGGAATCTCCATACCACTTTCCATAATGGTTTTGACAATCTATTTTGCCAAAATTTCTAAAGACAACACTTCAGAATTTCACTAACTGTGATTCATATGGTCCCAATTTTTCAATTTTCTCCTTAAATAATATTTATTTTCTTCATTCTATAAATGAATTTATTGTGACTTTCAATCCTGTGATCATTTTCCTCCTATGAATAGGAGAATAGGTAGTATCATTTCACCATCTTCTTGCTTCTAGGGTTTTTAAAAAGTCAGCTCTCAGTTTACTTGTTGTTTCCTTAATAAAACCAGTGTTCACTGTTACCAAAATACTTAACAAGTGCAACTTAGAGGAGGAAAGATTTATTTGGGACCATGATTTCAGAGGAGTGAGTCCATGGTCAGTCAATGTGGTATTATACATGCTAGTAACATGAGATGTACTAACTTTGGGGATGAGATGAGACAGAACATTATAGCAGAAGGAGCAAAAGTTGGAGCAAAGTTTCTCAGCTTCTGACAGCCAGGAAGCAGATAAAAAGAGAGAAAGACAGACATTAAATGGTGGGTCAGAAGATCAACCATTCCAGGGCAAGCCCCCAGTGACCTACTTCATTTAATGAGGCTCTACCTCCCAGTCATCCGTGGATTAATCAGTGAATCAAAGCCTTAGTGATCCAACAAATTACCCAAATCCCTATTTGTAAAAACAAAAAACTTTGAGGGATATCCCAGATCCAAACCATAATATTCTACTTCTATGATTTAGATATTTTTAAGCTCATTTATAAAAGTAAATCATGAAGTATTTGTCTTTCTGTATCTGAATTATTTTACTTAACATAATGTGCTCTAGATTCATCCATGTTGTCACAATTGACAGATTTTCTTCTTCTTTTTTTTGGTACTGGGAATTGAACTCAGGGGCACTCGACCACTGGGCCACATCCCCAGCCCTTTTTTTTTTTTTTTTTTTTTTTTTGTGTGTGTGCTTTTTATTAGAGACAGGGTCCCACTGAGTTGCTAAGTGCCTCACCACTGCTGAAGCTGGCTTTGAACTCGTGATCCTCCTGTCTCAGCCTCCCAATTTCTGGGATTACAGGAGTGCACCACCACGTCCAGCTGGTTTTCTTCTTCTTAAAGGGTAAATCACATTCCATTGTGTCTACAGTCCACATAGTCTACTCATTCACTTTTAAATGGACACATATTTTGATTCTCTATATTCCTCATTATGAATAGTGCTACAACAAACATGAGAATGAAGACATGTTTTGGGCATACTGATTTCAATTTCTTTGCATATATATCCAGAAGTGGAATTTTCTGGACCATGTGATATTTCGACTTTTAGGTTTTTTGAAGAAACTTCACAACACTTTTCAAGATCTCTGTACTAATTTGTTTTCCTACATAAATGTACAACATTTGTTATTTTCTAATATCTGTCCACTTTTCTTTTGCTAATACTTATTCTAACAGGTGTGAGATATGAGATCATTTTTGTTTCAATTTGCATTTCCTTAGTGATAATGATACTGAACATTGAAAAAAAATAAGATAGTTATTTGCATGCTTTCTTTAGAAAAAATGTTTACACAGGTCTTTTGCCCATTTGTTTAATATAAGTTTACTTGGTTATTATCATTACTGAGTAGTTTGAGTTTTTTACATACTTTGGATATTAACCCCTTATCTAATTTATAATTTGCAAATATTTTCTCTCAATCTGTGAGTTGTTTTTTCACTTTGTTAATTGTCTCTTTTGTTGTGCACCAAATTAATTTGGTGCAGTCTCATTTTTCCTTTTTGCTTTTGTCACCTGTGCTATAGGGATTATATTCAATAATCACTGCACAATGTTCATACTACCCAAAGACATCTACAGATTTAATGTATTTCTTAGCAAAATTCCAAAAACCTTTTTTACATAAATAGAACAACAATGTTAAAATTTGTATGGATCCATGAAAGATCCTGGCTAGTTAAAACCATGTTGACCAAAAAGAACCGAGCTAGATACATCACATTATCTGATTTCAAAATATATCATAAAGTTATAGTGACCAAAATAGTATGTTACTAGCATGTATAATACCACATTGACTAATAAAATGAGATAAAAATCCCAGAAATAAACCTACACATCCACAGTCAATTGCTTTCAAAAAAGTGCTAACACAAAATGGAGAAAGAAAAACCTTTTTAATAAATGATGTTGGTAAAACTGACTATTCACATTAGGAAGGTTGAAATTAGACATATTTTAAGCCTCAAACATGAATAAACTCAAAGTGGATTGAGGGTTAAACTAAGACCCAAAACAATAAAACTACTAGTAGAGTGATCTATTTCTTTGAATGTTTGATAAACAATAATTTAAAGTTTAACTTGTGGAAAAAGAGGATTTACTATTATTTAACTCAGAGTGTTTGGGAAGAATTCATTAACTACATTTATGAATACTTCGAATATTTAAGCACATAGTCACACATGCATAGTTCATTAAATTTATCACAGAAATAAAATGATGCCTAAAATAAATTCTTTTAAATCTGGCAACCTTTGTAGAATCACAAAGAAAAATATCTGCTTTTAAAATATAGAGTTCATATGTTACATTTTATACTGTTTTCATCCCTTAAATTTATAATAGCAATTTTTGTTAAGTGACAAAATATATAATGGAAGTGATTCAGAAAACGCTTTTATTTCTAGTTATCGTGTACTACTCATTCTTCAGGGAGAAAATGTTTTATATAATAGAAAAACATATAATTTTAATGACTCATATTTGCAATGAATAAAGAATGTTCAATAAATTTCACATCTGGAGAGAGACTGACATTTGGTGTAGCTATTTTAGGACAAAATAGAATTATGATGTTGAAAGATATAAAACTGGTGATTTTTCTGGCTTGTGAATCACATTCTAGTGTTTAGAATGACAGCTTTTTCCCCTAACACTGTTACAATTTCAACCCAGTGCCAATTGTCATTACCGTACTCTTCTTTATGAATTGCTTTTAAGCACCCTAGGGGTGGTAAAACAGGATTAACATTGTATATTGATGAATCAAATTTCCAAATAAATTTTCTGAACATTTTCATAAGCCAAAAAAAAAAATTATGTTCATAAGCTTTATTGAATCTGAAAATTTATGTATATATGTAAAATTCACACACATATACAACATACATACACATTGCTAATTCATTTCAGTAGCCCAATATTTTAGACTATGATACATACCAGCATAATAATAAATTTCAAAATTATCATAAATAGTGGAATTTTTATTCCTATGTTCAATTTTTAAACAATTTTGCCTAAACTATGAAATTGTAAAATACAATATTACAGTAAATGAAGCAGAAATTATTACTACAAAATTTCTTGTAGGTATGGATCTTGGACTCGAATATGTGTATTCCTTTAAAGAAATAACACAAAATTAGGTATTGAGAAAAATATATGTGGCAGTCCCACATAAGATTCACTTTGCAATGTTAGATCTTTGATCCTTTTTCATAACATAACATATTTGTTTTAAAAATTATGTGTTACAGAACATTTTTAATATCACAAATATTTATATATTATTAAAAATGTTAAAGGATACAATATATTTATAGCTTTAGATTAATATATTGTTTATAGAGAGTATTTTTATGTATATTTGGCATTCCTCTTCATATTGGTATTTTGATAAAAGGCCAATCAATATGCTAGGATAAAAATAATTTGTATGATATAGCCTATTAAACAATAGTGTCTATATTATATACACCATGAGCTAATAATACATAATATATACCTCTAATTTAAAGATTATTCAATATGTAAAACAATTCATTAAACAACAAATAATCATTCCATTTCCTGACAATTATAAATATCACAAAATTGTTATGCTATTAGAAGTATATTTTGTTAAAACTTTAAAGGTATAGGCTTTTCAATTCAACATATGGAAATAACCAAGGAGAATGGATACTTGAAGAATTTGGCAGTCTAAATATCAGTAACAGTCTGAATTTTTCTTATTTTGATAACTACAACTCAAAAGAAAAACACAGTACAATTATATTTTAATAAATTGAAACCGCTTTTTACCGTGACGAGTTCTTGCTCCCCGAACGCTGAAGAATAACGCCGAAGAAGCACTCCGAGGCAAGCGTAGAGTGGAAAGTGGACAGCTTTATTGAAAGGATAGCAAAAGACTTCCCCCAGAGGGAGAAGGGGACCTGGAAACCAGGAATCCAAAGGGAGGAGAAGCTTTCTCCCTTTTATATCTAAATCTTTCTTTTGTCCCTTCCATGTTCCTTATCTCTGTCCTTCCTAGGACAGGAATGTCAAAAGGAGGGCCCATGGTGGGTGTGAGATTTACGGGAAGGTTTAGGGCTAGTTGATTAGCATCTAGCATCTCGTTTACTGGAAGCTGTTTCATTATCATTCCATAAGATGAGCCCTAAACTTGGGAACATTAACCATCTTATCTCTCTTGGAGTTGCTCTGTGATTTCCCAGGACTCAGGCTGACTCCATTTTCCTTATGGACTCCATGTTCTTTATGAAACTCGATGTTAGACCCGATTTGCCTGACTACACTCACTACCTAGCTTTAAATCTGGCTTCATTCCCCCCTCTAATTTCAGGAACTCCTTACTGCTGTAAGGACATGGGGCGACGACCGAATCTAACTTCTTCGAGCTGAGAGGGGGCGAAGTGGGGCCAGCAGTTTGGAGTCCCTGTTTAAAAATCGGGTCTATCGAGTGGTCCACGATAGAAGTCCAGTTGAGAGTCAACAGGCTGAAGGGCCATTTGAGTGACAGGTGGTCTATAAGAGAAACAAGAATTTATGAGTACTGGAATGAGATTAATGCACAATAAATGCCACAGCATAGGAATATACCAATGAGTATGATGAGGACAACAGAGACTAGCAATGTTTTCCACCATGAGGTACCAGAAAACCAGGAACTAAAATATTGTCCCCATGACACGGCTGGTGAAGACATGGCTTCTATCTGAGCATGCAAGTTCTTAAGAATTTTAGTCACATTGCCAGAACTGTCAGGGATGTAAACACAGCATTCAGTTTTAATAATGGCACAAGTACCGCCTTGGGCTGCAGTGAGGACATCTAAAGCCATTCGGTTTTGTAAGATGGCCTTTCTCATAAGCGTTACTTCAGTGTTAAGGAGAGAGATACTTTCCTCAACCTCAAGAAGCGCGGTCTGGGTGTAATTGTTCAAGGTTTCCACGTGCCACATTACATCCTCTAAACCAATATGTGGAATAAACAGTGAAGCTAGGTGATATTGGAATCCATTGCTCTTGGGCATGTGGGTAAAATCAAGTTGCCAGTCTTCCCCAGGGAACTGTCCTGTCCTTTGTAATCCTGGGGGCTTCTTGGCAGAGTTAAGTGGGTTATTTCTTTGGCACATTTCACAGGCCTTGACTATTTGATGGATAGTCTTTGGAATATTTTTTCCTTCAAATATTTCTCGGGTTAATTTGAGAGTATTTTCTTCTCCTAGGTGGAAAGATTGGTGTAGGGTGTGTAAAATCTTCCATTGGGAACTAGCAGGTAAATAAAGCTTGCTGTCTTCCATTTGAATCCACCCTGAGGGTAAGAGGCTACCTCCTTTAGATAAGGCCTGGTGTGTTTCCTCCTGAGTATACTGAGGTCTTATCTCTGGAGGAGGGCCTGCCCATGTCACATTCTAATAAAGGTAAACATAATGGTCCCTCTGGCCCTAAATTTATTGTAACAGAGGTCTTAAGTTTTGAAAGTAAATCCCGTCCTAATAAAGGGGTGGGGCACTCTGGAACTATCAGGAATGCATGAGAAAACATCATCCTGTCCCACTCACAACTCAGTGGGGGAGTGAACTTTCTAGTTATACATCTTCCAGACACTCCTTGCACCGTCATGGTTTTAGAGGAAAGGGGTCCAGAATACGTCGTGAGAACAGAATAACTGGCACCAGTATCTAAGAGGAAGTTGACCTCTTGGCTCCCTACGGAGAAGCATACCCGGGGATCACGTGTGTTGATAGGAGTTACAGGAGCCAGAATCGACCCTGGGCCCCGTCAGGCCTGTGTGGAAGAGTCTGGCCTCAAGGACCTACGCCCCTCAGGACAGTCACTCTCCCAGTGGTTGCCTTGACACTTAGGGCAGGGCTTCGGAGGTGGCCGCTTTGCTTGTGGGCACTCCCGCTTGAAATGTCCTTCTTCTCCACAATGGAAACAAGTCCCTTTTGTGGATTGGGGAGCATTTCTCACTCCTTTTCCACCCTGGGAGCTTACTCCTTTAAGAGCTAATACCAGCGTCTCAGTCTTTTTTCTGTCTCTGCGCTCTTTCACCCTTATTTCCTCCAGGTCTCTATTATAAAAGAGGGAAGTAGCAAGTCGGAGGATATCATCTAAAGACTGATCAGGGCCATATGCCAATTTTTGTAACTTCCTCCGAATGTCTGGGGCTGACTGGGTGATAAATTTGTCCTTTAAAATTATGTGGCCCTCTGCGGATTCAGGATCCACGGTGGTGTGCTTTCTCATTGCCTCCCTGAGTTTCTCCATGAAGATAGCAGGACTTTCCTGCGAGCCCTGAATAATTTCTGACATCTTAGAATAGTTAATGGGCTTTTGCTTAACTCTTCTAAGGCCTCAAGAATTAGCATTTGAAAGTGACTAAGTTTCCAAGCATTTTGTTCATCATTTGGGTCGTTCCTGGGACTGCCTGTGCTCCTGACAGGTAATTGGGTTTGCTTCTAGTCTGTGCTGCCGGGGCATGAGCAAGGTGTAAGTCATCCCCAAATTGCTCGGCTGCTCTTAGGGCAGCTTCCTTCTCATTAGAAGTTAAAGTCTGGTTGAGTAACAGCATATAATGTCTTTCCAGGTAAGGTCAAACACCTGGCATATGTTTTGAAATACCTCAATATATTTATCTGGGTCTTCTGAGAATCTCCCTAAGTCAGTTTTTTATCTGTCTTAAGTCTTGAAGGGAGAAGGGAGTATGTACTTTGACTGGTCCAAATTCTCCTCCTGGCATCTCCTGGAGGGGTAATATATTTGACTTGTCCATTGGACAGATGGAGAGAGGCCAGGGTATGGGGGACAGGAGGGCTGCTGCTGGACGTCAGCAGAGAATGAAGATTTGGGGTGTCCTCCTGACTCCTTCTCCTCGACAGGTGGTTTCTTAGGATTCTCTTCCTTCATAGCAGAGATCATAGCTAAGTCTACTTTACACTGCTGACACAATTGGGGGTCCTCCCTTAGGGCAAAGAAAGCCTGAACATATGGCACCTCCCCCCATTTCCCTTCCTTTTTGCAAAATCTATCAAGCTGCAAAATCGTATTGAAATTGATATTTCCCTCTGGTGGCCAGGATTCTCCATCAGGGAGTTTGTATTGAGGCCAGGCCTCGCGGCAGAAGAAAATAAGGCGCTTTTTCTTGAGTGTCTGTGGGTCAAACTTATTCTAGTTTTTCAATATGCAGGTAAGTGGTGTACCCGACATATTGGAGAGAGAAGCTCCCATCTGAGTAAGAGAAAAAAACAGGACTCAGGCGCCCGCGGCCAAAGAGAACTGTTCCTATTAGGGACATCTCCCTATCTCTGGAGCTTCCTTACGGTCCAGAAAACCCGTCTCTCATCACCTGGCTTTGCCAAAGTCATTTCTGGCCTCCTTTGGCAAAGTGCTGGGGTCTCAGTCTGCCCTGTGCCAGAGACCCTAGGAGGATTCAGACTTAAGGGCATTACTGCTTTCCTCCTTGCCACTATAAAAACCCATAACATAAATTCGCCTATTTTCTTGTTAAACTATTTTGCTCTGTGGACTAAAGGGACCTCTTGCAAGGTGAAGGGGAGACATCTACTGGTTGTAAAGTATACCACCTTTCCTATCGGAGGGACCCTGGAAAGGTTGAACTTTAGCCCCTGGCCACTTACAAGGAACACATCACATTTTTAAACATCAGGATGAAATCAACCTACACATGCAAGAGAAATATAAACATTTCCTACAAATCATCTTAAGTCTTTCTCACATTCCTACAGCCTGAGTTGCTAGCATTATGATCGGGCGATGCAAAGGGAGCATCCAGGAGGGAACTAAATCTTTCTTTTGTCCCTTCCATGTTCCACCAACAGGAATGTCAAAAGGAGGGCCCATGGTGGGTGTTTTATTAATTTAATTTGTTATACATGAGCCCTAAACTTGGGAACATTAACCATCTTATCTCTCTTGGAGTTGCTTTTAGAGACTCCATTTTCCTTATGCAATTTCTTTTATGCTTTTAGATTACATACAAAGAGTACAGTTTTCCAAGTCATTGGTTTTACACAAAATATTTTCATACCATTTGAGTTTATATACATACACTTAGTATATTGATGTTAAACTCCTTCTGCCATTGTTTATATCCCCTTTCCCCTTTCCCTCTCCTCCCCTCTTTTTTTTATTTAACATTCCTTCATACCTCTCATCCCCCCTCCCTTGCCATTATAATTCAGTATCATCCTAGCAAAGGAATGAGTCGACCTTTGGTTTTCTGGGATTGGCTGATTTCAGTTAGCATTATTTTCTCCAACTCCATCCATTTACCTGCAAATGCCATAATTTTATTCTCTTTTAGTACTGAGTAATGTTCCATTGTGTATATATATACCAAAGTTTCCCTATCCATTCATCTATTGATGGGCATCGGGGATGTTTCCACAATCTAGCTATTGTGAATTGTGCTGCTATGAACATTGATGTGGCTGTGTCCTTGTAGTATGCTTTTTTAAAGTCCTTTGGGTATAGACTGAGGAGTGGGATAGCTGGGTCAAATGGTGGTTCCATTCTAAATTTTCCTAGGAATTTCCATACTGCTTTCCAAATTGGCTGCACCAATTTGCAGCCCCACCAGCAATGTAAGAGTGTGCCCTTTTCCCCACATCCTCACCAGCATTTATTGTTGTTTGTGTTTTTGATAGCTGCCATTCTGAGTGGCATGAGATGAAATCTTAGAATAGTTCTGATTTGCATTTCTCTAATTTCTAGAGATGTTGAACATTTTTTCATATATTTGTTGATCGATTGTATATCTTCTGAGAAATGTCTGTTCAGTTCCTCAGCCCATTTATTGATTGGGTTGTTTGTTTTTTGGGGGTAAAGGCTTTTGAGAGATTTATATATCCTTGAAGTTAATGTTCTGTCTGATGTGCATGTGATAAATATTTGTTCCCATTCTGTAGGTTCTCTGTTCACCTGTTTGTTTCTTTTGCTGAGAAAAAGTCTTTTAGTTTGAATCCATCCCATTTATTAATGTTTGGTTTTAGTTCTTGTGCTATAGGGGTCTTATAGAGGAAGTTGGGGCCTAATCCAACATGTTGGAGATTTGTGCCTACTTTTTCCTCTATTAGGTGCAAGGTCTCTGGTTTAATTCCTAGGTCCTTGATCCATTTTAAGTTGAGTTTTGTGCATGGAGAGAGATAGAGGTTTAATTTCATTTTGTTACATAAGGATTTCCAGTTTTCCCAACATTATTTGTTGAAGAGGCTTAAACACCAACTTTTAAGTATTTTGAAGAAAATATATTTTAACATGAGATCCATTTCTACTGCAGGATTATTAGTATCTTTACAATGTTTAATTTCTAAAATATTTCTCTTTTTTTCATGTTTTCTACTATTAAAAAGAAATTTGTAATTTCTAGTTACTTTCCATTGGTTCATTTATTTACATAGATACCTTATATCATGTATTGTCATTTTATTATGTTCCAAAACTTGCAATTTTATGAAAAGGGTTCATTAAGCACACATTTACATGGACTCTTAAACAAACCCTGCAGAAATAACAAAAATATATTTTTAAAAATATATAATCAACAATAAGAATAGAATAAAAACAAGTGTGTCTTTAGTTGACATAATTTTTTTCTGAATTTCTTAAGGATAGAAAAGAAAACCATCTATATTGCTAAGTAAGACTGTGTAAGAAATTGAGTTCTGTATAGGGATGTGCTAATCTCACAAGTTCAAGAAGCAATACAGAGTAGGAGGGTATCCCACTTTAATTATTCCACAGATTAATCTGAATACCAGAATAGAAGAAAATGTGAGTATGAAAATAATAGGAAATAGTAGAAAAATAACAGGAAATATGTATGTCATTGATGCCAAAAATGGAAGTGAAATAAAATTCAGTGTTTCCAAAACCTGAAATCCAGAAGAAATGTTTACATACAAGGAAGTAAATGATTGGATCAAAATGATATTGGTATGATTCAATCCTCCCTATCAAAGCACTGGCAGCAGACTGGGGTTACAAGGAAACAGCTTTCACAGTCTATGACTTGTTTTTCATCCTTTTCTCTGGTACCTTTATGAACAGAAGTTTTTACTTTGGATTTTCAAGCTTGTCAATCCTTAAAAGATTCTGGCTATTGATATTCTTTAAGAAAGCTAACAGAGTTATAATAAAAAAAACAGCATGGTCTTGGCAACAATTGAGAAATAAAGACCAATGCATCATAAGACACAGAAAGAAACCCACATACTTGCAGTCATCTGATACTTGATAAAGGTGTCAAAAATATATGTTGGAGAAAATAGTCTCTTGAGAAAATGGCATTTGGAAAACTGGTTATCTACACATAAAAGAGTGTAATTTGATCCCTCCATTCTTGCACAAAGTCAACTAAAAATGGATCAAAGACTAAGGAGTTATACAATAAATCTTGCAACTTCTAGAAGAAAACATAGAATCAACACTCCATCATAAAGGTGCTGGCACCTATTTCCTCAACAAGATCCCTAAAGTTCAAGAAATAAAACCAAGAATCAATAAGTGGAATGCCACTAAGTTACAAAGGTTCTGTAGTAAAGGCCATGATTAAGATAATCTATAGAATGGGGGAGAAAAACTAGGCTAGTTGCTCCTCTAATAGGGGATTAATATTCAGAATATATAAAGAACTTAAAAAATCAATAAAAGGGGGAAAGAACTTAATAGACATTTCTCAAAAGAAGAAACACAAAAGGACAATAAATAAATGAAAAAAATGTTTAACATTTCTAGTAATCAGGAAAATGCAAATCAGAACTACACTAAGATTTCATCTCATTCCAGTCATGGCAATTTTCAGGAATATAAATGATAAATGTTAGCAAGAATGTGTGGGAAAATGTACACTGATCCATTGCTGGTGAGATGGCAAATTAGTAAAATCACTCTGAAAAGCAGAATAGAGATTCCTCAAAAAAATTAGTAATGGCACCACCATATGACCCATTGATCCCACTCCTTAATATTTATCTAAAAGAACTAATATCAGCATACCATAGTGATGCATCCACTTCAATGTTTATAGCTGCACAATTCAGAAGAGCCAAATTATGGAATCAACTCAAATGACATTTAATAGATTAATGCATCAAGAAAATATGGTATATATACACAATACAGTTTTACTCAGTCCTAAAGAAGAAATTATGTCATTTTCTGGTAAATTAATGGAAATGGAGCACATAATGCTAAGTGAAATAATCAGACCCAGAAAATGAAAAGTCAAATGTTTTCTCTCATATGTGGAAGCTAGAGCAAAATAGAAGAATTTGGGAAGAGTTTGGGGTCAGTAATTAGACATTATAAAGATATAGGGAAGATGAGTGGAATAGAAGTGATGTATTTCTCAGCCGGGGATTTTAGCTCGAGCTCCAACCCGTTAGTTCGGGGCTGTGAGTCTGAGATCTCCCCAATTTGGAATGGAGCTGGATCTCCACCTGTTAATTCAGGGCTGTGTAGGTCTAAGTTCTTCCAAAGCAGGAATCTAGCCGGATTTCTGCCTGCTAATCCAGGGATGTGAATCTGGGTTCTTACTTGGTTATGCAAATGAGTTTGAGCCCAAGTTCCTTCCAAATGCCTGGAAGTTTGAGCTTGGCTCCTCTTTGCTGATGAGATGCCACTCTTATGTGACCATTAGGAATTAACTTTGTCTGTGCTCTTGATGTATTTCTGCTGTATGACCACCAGGTTCTAATACATTTAATTATCAAAAATAAAACCAGTTCTATGGCCCTGTGGAATCTAGCCAGAAACTACCTGAACTGGCAAGACAGGTTTTTTTTCTGCAAAAGATTAGTTTTTGCAAATAACCCCTCCCTACAGGGCACCGCATTGCCCATTGCCTAAAACTTCTCTCCATGGAAAAGCTAATGGTCTTTTTGTGTGTTTGTAAAAGACTCTCCCTTACCCTTCAGCAAAATCTAGAATAGATAGGATTAATCTGTAGGGCGTACTTAGGATAAATATTTGATTTCCCCCTGATTATACAACCTCGGAAATTCCTGAGATTCCTTAATGTAACCTCCTATAGCCGAAGTGTAAAATTCCTGAAATTCTTTAATGTAACCCCCAATAGTTGGATTGTGAGCTACTGTGTTTGCTGAAATGTATAAAAACCAGTGCGGAGAAAAGTAAAGTAGTTGTAGTTGGATTTCTGCAACCTGTCTCCTGTGTGGATTATTTCATTTCGTTCCCCTCCAGCACTGGTTGGGCTGACCTTGACAATCTTTGCTGAAGCCGGACTTCGGCATAGAAGAATTTGAGGGGGAGGTTAGAGTGACAGGAAAGATAAGGAAATGTGAAATTAAAAAAAAAAAAAAAAAAATCACATTGCATGTATATATAAATATATACCACAGGGAATTTGCCTTTATGTATTTGTAGAAAGTACCAATCAAATATGAAAAAAAAAAAAAAATAAAATAAAATAAGTAAAAAAGGAAAAGAATATCACTAGAGGAAGGAGAATAGAGAGAGTGAGGAGGAGAGCAAAGGGGGCCTGGATATTAAAATTGAATTCCATGCATGTATGATTTTGTTAAAATGAACCATCTACTATGTATAACTATAATGATCTAATAAAAAACGTAAACTGTATGTATATGTATATATACATATATGCTGTTAGTATGTTTGGGAGTAGTAAGACTAATTTTTCCAACTGGAAAGATATCACTCATTTCTAATTGAAAATATATATTGAATATGTATTATTATTTATTTACTTATTTTATTTCTATTTGTTTTCCTTTTATATTACCTATCATTTTGATTCTGACATTATATATATTTGTGAGAATATGTTATACTGGTGGTTAGCTTCATGAATGCATCCATATGATTATTATAATGATTATTATTTAAAATTTTCTTGGTTATTATTGCATACTTACTCTTAGATACATTTCAGGATTAATTCTGGGCGTGTAAAAAGTCCATTGGGATCAAGAACTAAATTTATGAAACAATCAGCAAATCTTTTTGTAATATGAAATAATAGGAAGAACACTATGATTTGGGTAGAGTATGGTACAATATAGTTTTAGGCTGATTCATGCATATGTATTAATTTTGTGATCTGAAACAAGTTTAACCTATGTGATTCTAGAGTGTTCAACTGAAAAATGAGAATATTAAACTTACATAATTTCAAAAGCACTGGGTAGGCCTTCCTTTTTTCACTTTATGATTACCTGAATTTATTCTGTATATAACTCTATGATTTAAACATCTAACACCAGTTATATGATTGCAAATTGCCCATAAAATTAATAATCTAAATATACACCAGCTCCAAATAAATTTGAAACCATAATTTTAATTTTATAGATGTATACAATGAATATGCACCATGAAAATTAATTCCAATATAAATAAATCAAGAATGATATCTTCTGGGGCTGGGGTTGTGGCTCAGCGGCAGAGCGCTCGCCTCGCAAGTGAGCGGCCCGGGTTCGATCCTCAGCACCACGTAAACATAAATGCATTGCATTGTGTACAACTAAAGTAAATAAATAAATATTTAAAAAAAAAAAAAAGAATGATATCTTCCTGTGTAGCTATAATTCAAAATAACTGGAATAAATTATATTCATATTAATATATAAGTTTCAAAAAGTCTTTCAAAGCTATTATACATATTTTCATATTTTGGCAATTTTATGAAATAGAATCTCAGCACATTTATAGCTTAACAAATTTAAATTACCAATAGTGATATCTACTTGATATATATTATAGTGCATAGTTTAAGTCTTGTATTTTTTAGCATTCATGAAAAAGATCTTATATTGTAGCATCCTTTGTTAGTGTGTTGGGATACATTGGGATAACATGTATTTGAAAACTCTATTAGATAAGAAATTGTTCAACACAAGATGATGCTTTTGTCATTATAATATTTGTCATCTTTTGTTGTTAAAAGATAATCTCCCCAATGGTCACTGGGTTACTTTTAATTATCTGTGGTTCTTCTTTTGCATCATTTTACAAATGTAATATGAACTCAGACTGTGGCAATATTTCATTTAGAGTAACATGAGAACAGATGCTAAAAATAAATCTAATAATGATCATAATTTCTCAACTAGTCAGATAAACTGAGATGGTTCCATAATAGAAAAGAAATGAAGGTTTCTTTTCTAAAATCACAACTATAAAGTTCAGTCACATTTTGTGTTCCCTTTGGTAATATGGTTCTACAGTGTTTACTTTTATATCTGTCATTTATGAGCATAATACTTTCATCCAATTATTGTCCTGATGTCTTTCTTGTAAATTACATGCAATTGTGCTAAAAATGTTATTGCATAGTTTCCAGTGCTTATCAAACAGAGGTCAAAATTAGCACTGAGATATTAGTGATTTAAAATCATGTTTGTTCATGCTATTTTACCAGTTGGCATAGTAGTTAGCATTTGGGCTTAGTGGAATTTTATTGATTTTCACAAAGTGGCCTCAAATTCATGGCTTAAAATCATTCTTTGTAATTAACAATGCATAGGAGTAATTTGTGTGCATATCACTGATTTAATGAGATAGAAGTTTAAGACTATTTTAAAAAAATTATTTAGTAATAGCAAGCATTTCACAATACATAACATAAATATTTATGTTATAATCCTGTATGACATTGTCAGACTTTCCTGGATCTTTGCCTTGAGCCTGATTTCTTGCCACTTTCTTACATTTCTACATGCTCTGAAACTCTTGTTTTTCCCCAGTAATTAGTTATGCTATTTTTTTCTTGGAACATGCCATCTCCAAGTATTGAAAACCTATGCACACTAAAACCATCTTTTTTTTTTTTTTTTTTTTTTTTTTTTTTACCATGCCATAACCACCAGAATTGTTCTAATGCTTTATAATTTTTAATATTTCCATTCCTTCAATCATTTACTTTTGTAATCTTTTCATATTGACTAGTAGGCCCCAGGTGTGAAATTTTTACTCATTTTGTAATTCCATTACATAATTTTTTCTTGATTACTTTGTTCTTTGACTCTTAAATACCAAACTGCAAATTTTAATATAACTGTTGAATATAAATGATAGAATATATTGTAAAAGTTCAAAATATGTGTGGTCTGTAGATATTATTTCCTATATTACTTATGTAAAAGCTACTTAAAATAACCTTAAAATTATAAATTTATTATTTCCATTATTTCTAGTTTATTCACTTTTTGAATTCATATACTTCATTTGAAAGAGTTAAGGTTAGCTCTAAATGTATCCTTTTAACTACATAGAAAGTATATTTTCTCTACTAAAATTCATGTGCTTACTTTTAACTGATTATATCTTAAATTTAGCTTTTCTATATTTGAGCTAATAGCTCTGTCAAACTTTTCATTTTTATTCAGGTATTAAAAAGAAATTTCAACAGTGAGAATAGTGCAATATCTACTTTGTTCTTCTTAAAAATCATAGTAGAAACATAGACTAGCAAATATGTATTGTTAGCATTATAGACTAGAAAAATATGTATTGACTTATTATCAGGTTTTACAATGGAATACTATTCAGCCATAAAAAATGAGGCATTTGTAACAACATGGATGGAAGTATAGGACATTAGGTTTATTGAAATATATCAAATAAAGACTAACAAATGCCATATTTTCACTCATTTTTGGAAACGAAAAGCTGATTGAATAGAAATAGAGTCACAAGAAGCTAGGAAGGTCACTAGAAGCTAGGAAGGACAGGAGGAAGAGTTGAAATTGAGAGGATAAAAACTAAGTAGCAAAAGACAGTTGCGTGTACCATATTCTCTGATATCCTTGTCAACATTTATTATCATCCATATTAATAAACAATAGTAGAATGAGATGAAATCTCAGGGCAAGAGAAAGAAGGGAGAAAGAAGGGAGACCAGGGAATGAAATGAAGTAGACTCCATGCGTGTATGCATATATGACTATGTCAAAGTGAACCCAAGTATTATTTGCAACTATAAAACACTAATTAAAAAGTTTACAAAAAACAATTAGGGGCCTGGGGTTGTGGCTCAGCAGTGGAGTGCTCGCCTAGCATGATGTGCGCAGCCCTGGGTTCGATCCTCAGCACCACATAAAAATAAATAAAATAAATAAAGGTATTGAATCCAACTACAACTAAAAAATAAATATTTTGAAAAATAATAAAAAACAATTAAGAATAATTCTAAGGTTATATAGCACAAATTCATAATGACAATCTACAAGTCTACAAAAATATACATTTAAAAACAACTAAGTGATAAGAATGTGAACGTTTTTAAAACATAAAAATGGCAATATTGGTGGAGATGGAAATGCTAATTACTCCGATTTCATCATTATACATAGTATATATTTCATCCAATAAAAATGATGTTAATGCTCTGAATAAATAAAAAAAATAAATGAATGATAAATAGTAAGTGTTCAGTTTTTCCATTTTTTCACTATATTTGATTTAATCAACATTTTAGTTAAAGCTATATTTTAGTGAGTATTTATAATGTTTAAAATATAGACTTGGATATTTATGTGCAATTTTCATTGAATAATCAACTATATTTCATGTATATGTCCTATGATTATTCTAAAAGAGACATTTAAGGATTAAAAATGTATAGAAATGCCAAATATATGTGGGAAGTCAATGGAAATATAACCAAAATATCACAACCTACTTGTAGCATTGCATTTAAAGATAGGTGATAAGATAATAACAATGATAATTGAAAGCAAAATAAAAATGTGCAAAAATAGCAAACTAAAAAACTTCTACTCTAACTTTTTCAAAAATAGATGAGCTGGGCACAGTGATGCACTCCTGTAACCCCAGCAGCTTGGCAGGCTGAAACAGGAGGTTCATGACTTCAAAGCCACCCTCAGCAATGGAGAGGCAGTAAGTAACTCAGTGAGGACCTGTCTCTAAATTAAAAATACAAAATAGAGCTAGGGATGTGGTTCAGTGGTTGAGTGCCCCTGAGTTCAATCCCCAGTACCAAAAAAAAAAAAAAAAAAAAAAAAAAAAAAAAAGATGAAAAACTAGTTGCATGATACTTACTTGTTCCTCATTAATTAATAAAATAAATATTTGACACTGTTAATTTAATATTTACTGAGTAATAATTATGGCTTCATGTTCAATTCATTCTTGAAATATTTTAGAGATTATGCACCAAAATGTAAAATTGAATCTTATCTTAAAGGTACAGTATCTTAAAGGTACAGTCTTCCTCTGTAGAAAAATATCAGCCAGACTTGAAAGTAAAACCTGATAAAGTATGCGATGATTGGTGTCCAAGCAAATATTGGGAGGTTTTTGTGGCCAATCCAACATTCCTTATTAAATATTTCTAAAAGTAGCTAAAACTTAAAGTTTTGGAAGTTGTTCAATACTACATGACTTTAGATTTTTCAAAATCAATCTTAGACATCATGTGTGGCATTTGAAGCTATTATTCCAACTATATAAATTATCAGAACAACATAATGGTAGCAGGTTGTTTTGTATTTTGTTTTTTTTTGCATCAAGAATAGTTTTTCTTTGCTATAATTGTGATCAAAGGGGAAAAGGCTGTCAGAAAAAAATGGCAAAACTTTCAAGTAGGCAAAACTATTACTGTTTCTCTGATACATCCAGGAGGGATTATCTCCTGAGCTATTCTAAAACTCTATACTTTGTTTTAAAAAGATTGGACATTAGTGCAAATGGTTCTTGTCCATAGTAAATTTTGTCCAATGGTATGCAACTAATCATAGCATCATGAATATCAACAAGTTTCATCTATTTGTAAACTTATTTCAGCATTGTTTTTAATCTAGTTTTAATACTTTAATGTCCACTCTATTCATTAGCTGCTTCAATTTTGATATGTGCATATTACAAAAGTGTGACAATAGGTATTTATTATAGCACATTAAATATCAAAATATTAATCACATCATTGTTTTTAAGAAAAATCTGACCTCTCAAAGAAACTCTTTTACTTGTGTGAGCAGCAAATAAATGTACTCATATTTTCAAGAAATAGGAAAACATTTCCAAGGAGTGTTTCAAAAATTCATTTTCTTTGATAAAATGTTGCTCTCAGGGAACACAGCATATATTTAAATCTGGATATCTAAATGAATACAACTTATGTATTGGAAGTTTAAATCCAAAAGGTGATAATTTTAAAATATAGTGCTATTTAAATCAATTACAAATATTATAAGAAAACAAAGATTCACATAATTACTTTAGATTTAATCTATATTTTTAACCAAAACTATGGTCAATATTTTAAATAAATATGATTTGTATTGTTTCTTATTTATCACTTTTCTTGTGGCAGATGAAATATTAATGAACTCTCATTTTACCTATGTTTTAATTTAGTTATATTCTTAAAAATATGTGCTCACATTTTACTAATAATGTATGCTAACATTTGTGCTAGTATTTTTTTATAATTGCTTCGACCTTAAAAGTTTAGTACCATAAGAAAAGATAGAAAAATACTTCATGTTCACATATTTAATTATTTTCTCTAAAAGCCAATGTATTTTTGAGATATATATTACATTTTTAACAATGAAGCCAAATACATCCACATCTTCATATTATATATTTTTATACAAGAAAATATAGTAATTTTAAATATTTACATTTCTTATATGCTAAGAATCTAAATAACATGAAAATTGTCTATATAGTTATAAAGCAAAGTGCAGTGTTCTATTTTACACATCACATACACTGTATATTTTCTCTTACTTAAGGGGATACATAAAACACTACATTGTAAAAAATCCAAAGCATACTTAAATTTTATGACGTCTATGTGATCTTTATATTTTTTATTGCAATGTGTAGAGTTGGAAAGAAAGCTTTAAAAGTTTTATGGAATCAAATAAAAATATGATAACGTATGAAAGTATTTGATTTATTTACAAAATTTCCTGACTGATTTTATGTACAAATGCACCTGACATGTACTTATTTAAAAAAAAAAAAAAAAGGCTGAGGCATTATAATATAGCCCCATAAATGAAAAATCACTGAAAAACTTACCTAGCCCAAAGTATATAATTTAAATTCTCACGCTGCTGCACAAGTACGTTACTTTACCACAGTTTTAGACAGTTTTGCATTGCTGCGACCAATATACTCCACAAGAGCAACCCAAAGGAGGATCATGGTTTCAGATTGTAGTCAGTCAACCTCCATACTCTGGGCATGAGGTGAGCAAGAGCATCATGACTGAAGAACATGGAAGAGAAAAGCAGCTCAGTACATACCTGATAACCAGGAAGCACAGGGGAGGGGTAGGAGTGGGGGGAGGGGGAGAGAGAGAGAGAGAGAGAGAGAGAGAGAGAGAGAGAGAGAGAGAGAGAGAGAGGGGAGAGAGGGTGGGGGAGAGAACTAGAGCAAGGTATCAGGGATGAAATATACAATTCCAAAGATAATGTACATTTCCAGTGGCCTACCTTCTTCAACCACACCTTGGCTGCCTAGAGTTACCACCCAGTTCATCCATTCAAGTGTATTGATATATGATTAGGTTACCATTCATAATCATAGGTTAATCACAGCCATGACCCCACTGTTAGTTACCAATTTCTGTGTTAGGCAGTTTTTTTTTTTTTTTTTTTTTTTTTTTTTTTTTTTTTTTTTTTTTTTTTTTTTACTGCTGCGACCAACGTATCTGACAACAACAACCTAGAGGAGGAAAAGTTTATTTAATTCACATTTTCAGAGCTTCTTCATGGTTGGTTGACTTCAGGGTTGTGGGTGCTGGCGTGAGGCAGTACATCATGGTGACAGGGCATGGTGGATGAAAACAGCTCAGGAAATGATACCAAGAAGTAGCAGGAGAGATCAAGGTGCTGGGGACAAAAATATAAACCCCAAAGCCATGTCCCAGTGTTCTACTTCCTCTAGCCACATCCTACCCCCCTACAATTACCACCCAGTTAATCCATTCAGGTGGATTAATACACCGATTAGGTAACAACTCTCATAACCTAATCATTTACCGCTGAACATTCTCATATCATACACACCTGAGTTACTGGGGGTCACCTAGTATCCAAACCATAACAATCCCTATCATATAAAACGTGTTTTCTTTGATAAAAGTCTTCAGATTTTTTTTTTAGCTTTTTGTATAAGGTATCAAAGTAGCTAACTTTCAGGTAGCCATTCTTTTCTATTTTATGTTGCTTTTCATTGTCATATACACTTATGAAATCAGTTTTA
Source organism: Tamias sibiricus (assembly GCA_025594165.1). Classification (NCBI taxonomy): domain Eukaryota; kingdom Metazoa; phylum Chordata; class Mammalia; order Rodentia; family Sciuridae; genus Tamias; species Tamias sibiricus. Next base: position 65,252,402 of record CM046659.1, read on the forward strand.
TTATGATCAATGTAGAGATCACAAGTAGAAACACTACTTGGTTTGATTCAGTTATTCCATTTGGTTTAATAGTCTTAATGTATTTTGACTAATAATTTTATTTTTTTTTAATTTTAATAATCTCTAGTTACCCTATAGCATTATTCATTTTTAAAGCCCTCGACTCATTATTTGTTCATTAAGTGTGTGTTGGGACTTAGCTCATGTACTTATTTCTCAATAATTTTTATTATTTTCCACACAGTTTTCCTTTCACTTTTCTAAGACTCTGATAGCTTATGATAATCTGCCTCCCAAACCACAAATCTTTCCCTTCTCCAGTCATTTCCAATTCAATTTAGGACATTAGCATTTATACAGTTAGACAAGAAAAATCATACAAAACCTCATTATTTTTCTCTATTTCCATTATTTTTCCTACAAATCCATTAACAAGTTTCAACTTAAAATATATACCAGATCTGTTTACTTTTCATCATCTCTAACACTAACAGTTGGAAGTAACAAAATGGCAACCGAATAAGATCCTCTGACAGTCTTTCCCAAGTTAAAGACATATTCACACACCAAGCTACCTCCACACTAGCTAAGGAAATCATCAGTACCACAGTGACTGTTATTGGTATAACAAAATGAAAAAAATGCATTAAAGATGGCAGGAAGAAAAGACTGGGCTAGTCATTCCTCTTTAACTCTAAGCAATGTAGTCTGGAGAGAGGCATTATAAGTCGGGAGATGTAGAGTAGCAGGTCTCCCATGGAGCAAACCAGTGCTTGACAAATCACCATGATTCCTACCACCAGGCCAATATATACTGAGTTTCTAGATCTCTGTTAACACAGCAAAGAAAATGCATCTACTTCGTGACCTGCAAATTCTGATGGTTGAGCAGGGAGAAGCCCTCCACCTGCTAGGGAGCAAGGTACAAAAGGTAGCACATGGTTTTGTGATTCCCAGCACCTGGTAGAAAGTGAAGGCCTAATATGCAGGCCAGAGATTACAAATGTAACTTCTACACTGGCTCTAGCATCAGGTGGAGACCTAGCACTAGCAGAATAGACCTGAGTTTTGGTTGCATAAGTTCCAGCCATGGAGAAGGACTCCTGTATACTTGCCTTCCTCCCAAAACTATGCAAGGCCCCTATACCTGTAAGACTCAGGTGTGACCCAGTTTAGCACCGACTTTGATGGCCAAGGGGTTCTCTCCACCCTGTGGGTCTCAACCTTTGGCAACTAGCTACTCCAAGCCAGTACGCATAAATAAGGTGTTAAAACTGCCCTGGCACCATGTGTAGAGGTGGCCCCAGTGGAACAGACTGATGCTGTGGCTTACATTAACACCAGCTACAGTGTGGGTCTCAAAACATCTATAAGACTACAGGTTCTTATGGCTGTCAGGCTCAGGCACTACCTAGTTTAGTATTTGCCTAGGTCCCTTGGAGACCAACAGTACTCCACTACTCCAACCTGAGGGAAACAGTGAGATGCAAGACCCCATTCACTGGGGCTAAGACAGGTTTGTAAGCAGAAGATATTTGCCCTGAAACTTAGTGCCAAGCTAGTGAAACCTAATACTGGGATTATAACAACTCAAATCACCAGACTTGCTTATAGATGGAGCCTCTAGAACATCTCCAGTGCCAGGTGAAATGTGCAGCCCCAGTATATAGGAATAATTATATTCCAGCCAACCTCACCTACAATGTTATTCATTGTAGCAGTCCTGGCCATGCTATCTCAGCAATGGGCACACCATAGGCCTTGATGCTAAAACAATGTTGTACTGGTCTTGGTGGACTGTAAGTTTAGAGTGTACACATTCCAGTGGCATCTTTGGCCAGAGGTATGACATAGAAATCTGTGGATTTCCAGAGCCAGGCACAATCTTGCAGTTTCAAATGATCATGGATGAGGCACCCCAGTTCCAACCCTGGCCTCAGAGAAAGACTTACAGGGACAGTCTACAATGTCTAAATTCTCTTTTATTTCTTTTTGAACAATATACTAACAGTGTATGTGGATCAATCATAGGGTTGGATCACTCCCTAGGACTGAAACAGTTATAACACAACAATAGACTCCTGAAAAATCTGAACCTGGTTGTCATCTAGTGCTGAAATAGTAAAAGTGAAGACAGGCCCAGAAAAATAAATAAATAAATAGTCTTCTTGGAATTGCAGGCAAACAAAAAGTCAGATTAGGAAGATTGAAATCAGTACCTGATCCTCCATGCCTAGACAATGTCACACGCCAATAAGCATAGGACACTTTCAAAAAACCAGGACTTTATATATAGTACTAAAAATAAGATACAGAAACTTACCAGGCAGTGATCAATGTGGGAGAATTCTCAGAAAGTTAAAAACAGTTGTTTCAAGAAAAATTAATGATCTTGAACAAAATAATAAGTATTTCAATACTCTAAAGAACATCTTATCAAAGAAACAGAAGCAATTAAAAAAATCTTGAGCTGAAAAATACACTCAGCAAAATTAAAAATGTTGTAGAAGCCATAAATTGCAGGATAGGTCAAAGAGAAAAAAAAAAAATGCTTAAAGACATACTATTTTAAAATATACAGTTGGAGGAGGAAAAAAATGAAGAGGAATGACGAAATCTTACAGGAACTTTGGGACAGTATTAGAACAGAATGTGTATGGGTTATAGAGGTTCAGGAAAGACTTGAGAAGCCCCAATGTCTAGAAATTTATTTAAAGATACAGTAACAGAAATCTTCCTAAACATAAAGAATGATAAAAATATCCAGGTATGGGAAGGTAAAAGGTCAACAGTCAAATTTAGCTCAACCAAATCTACCTCCAGAAATGTTATATTTAAGTTCTCAGAGGTGAAAGATAAAAATAAATTTCTTCAGGTTGCAAGAGAAAAGAAACTAATAACACACAGGGGGGCCGCTGTTCATCTGACAGCTGATTTCTCAGTAGAAAACCCTACAAGCCAGGAGAAAGAGGCAAGAGATTCCATAGTATTGAAGGAGAAAAAATAGTAACTGGGAATACTGTGTCCAGTACATTTATCCTTCAGAAATGAAAGAGAACTAACAATAACCCTATACAAATAAAAGCTGGGTGAATATATTTCCACCAAGCATGTTCTACAAGAAATGCTGAAGAAAGTTGTTCAAACTGAAGAAAAGAAACATTAATAAGTAAGAAAAAACATAGGAAGTTTTAAAACTCACTTATAAGAATAAGAATACAAGTTAAAATAACAGTATATGTTGTGTAAATCATTTGTATCTTTGGTATGAAGACTAAAAGCATGAAAGCTAAAAATAATATTAACAACACTAATATAGTAAGTGAAAGATAATGTAGAAAGATGTAAATTGGAGTATTAAAAATTCAATATGTGGGTAGGAATGGAACACAACCAGAGAGTTTTCTAATTAGTATATATTTTGTTTATTTCTGTTTTCTACTTTATAGTTATGTTAAGTTGCTATCATGTCAAAATAGCTTGTTATAATCAAAAGATATTTATGAATATTATGGAAATTAAAATGCAAAAATGTATAATACACAAATGAAAAATAATAAGAAATCAAAACATACTATGAGAGCAATATAGATAACTACCCTGACTACATTAAAAAGAGAAAATAAGTTATATGCTGACTGTAATAACATCTTAGCCATCAATAACTACTATGAATGTAAATGTATTAAATTCTTCAGTTAAAAGACAAAGCAAATAAATGGATGAAAATATAAGATACAAATATATGTTACTTACAAGAAACTCACTTTACCTCTAGGGATATACATAGAATGAAATTGAAGTGGTGAAATAATATATTCCATGCATATAGAGGCCAAAAGAAAGTAGGAGTAGCCACACTAATATCTGATAAATAGATTTTAAATAATAATCAGAAAAAAAGATGAAGAAAGTCATTAGCTTGTGATTCAGTAAAAAAAGAAAAAAAAAAAAAAGTACACCTAATACTGGAGCACACAAATATACAAAGCAAGTATTAATAGAACTAAAGGGAGAAATAAACTGGGATACAATAAAGCTGGGGCCGGGCGCGGTGGCGGCCTGTAATCCCAGCACTTTGGGAGGCTGAGGCAGGAATCGCGAGTTCAAAGCCAGCCTCAGCAGTGGTGAGGTACTTAGCAACTCAGTGAGACCCTGTCTCTAAATAAAGTACAAAAAAAGGGCTGGGGATGTGACCCAGTGGTTGAGTGCCCCTGAGTTCAATCCCCGGTACCACTAAAAAAAAAAAAAAAAAAATAATAATAATAATAATAATAATAGCTGGGGACTTTGCACTCCACTTGCAGCAGTGGACAAATCATCCAGGCAAAATTCAACAAAGACAGGGAAGAATAAAATTGCACCCTAAAGCAAAAGACCCTAACAGACATGAAAAGAATATTTTATCCAGTAGCTACTGAATACACATCTTTCTCAACAGAACCTGGAACATTCTATAGGATACATGATATGATAGGCTGATAGACAAGTGTCAACCAACATTTTAAAAAATTGAAATCATATTGAGTATCTTCTCTGACTACAGTGCACTAAACCTAGCAAACGTTGGAAACTACACAAGTTCATGGAAAGTAAAAACGCACTTTTGAACAACCAATGGATCAAGAAAGAAATCAATGGGCCAGGGATCTAGCTCAGTTGGTAGAGTGTTTGCCTCACAAGCACAATTCCCAGCACCACAAAAATAATAATAATAATAAGTAAATAAAGAAAGAAAGAAGAAAAAAAATCATTAGGAAATTTAAAACATTCTTTAAATAGATGAATATGCAGACAAAATATACCAAAATTCATGGGTTACAGCAAAATTTGTTCTAACATGGAGATATTACAACAGTAAAACCATCACAAAAATACAAAACATCATTACAAATTGTTGTGAATTGTTGTGAACAACTATATGCCAACAAATTTGAGAATCCAGAAGAAATGAAAAAGTTCCCAGACACACACACTTTACCAGAATTGAATCTTAAAGAAATAGAAAGTCTGAACAGAGCAATACCAAATAATTAGATTTAATCTGGGTTCAAATTGAAGGTACTTAGATGTATTGACTAAAAAGTGATGTACATTTTTAAAAAGGAGAAAATTTCTAGTTAACTTTTATTTCAATATTATAATTGTGCCATAATACCACATTTTGTAACTATGATGTAAGAAATGATTTAAAAATTTTAACTAACATTTATATCTGTAACCCATTTATATTATCATAATTTTGCAAGAATTATTCAACCCAGTTATTTCTGTGAAAAACCACTTTATGTTACTAAATATTAGGCATTAATATTTAATGATTATAAATGTTACTTAACTCATTTAATTAATACTATTAATTAGATGAAAATTTTGATTAACAATATTAGTTAAATAACAATTAACAAGTATTTATAAAATACTTCCAATAATTGCAATATTATTAATATTTATAGTTATTTTGCTAGAGGGATGTTTGAAAAACAAAAGGAATATCTGAAAGCAAGTAAATGTTAGATATATATGTACATTATTCACATTCATAGGGTAAAGTAGCCAAAAGCACAAAAATTTGTTGCTTCTTTAGAATTTATTAAAATATTGTAAAATCAGAAGAGTTCAAGAAAACTGTTTGTGGATGGGAGGCACAGGATTAAACATATTAAAAATTGGATTGTGGAAAGTACGTTAAAATTCAGTTATTTTCCAAGAATTGTTACTGTTCAAATCCTCAGAAGTACCAGAAAACTGAGGATTTTGTTAATTATGAGATATTTTGTTGACTTTTTATATACATTTGGAATTCCTACACATTTTTTTTTCAATATTTCAACATGACATTAGTGCATCTACCTCTTCTTCCATGCTAAACCGAAAGACAGAACAGGGAAAACAAAACAAACAAAACCAACCAAAAAACAAACAAACAAAGCATAATAACACACAGTGTTCCTGATGAAAGGAAATGAGCATCTTTATGATTTTTTTGTTTATAGCTAAATCATTATAAATTATTAGAACCAAAAAACTTCAGATAATATTTAATTCAAGTCATTAACTCTAAAGATGAAAAATAAGGATGGTTGGAGAATTAATATAGTAATGTGAACTTGCTTCTGTTTGTGACAAACCAGATAAAAGATTTAGAACTAAGCATACATAGTTGGTGAGATTCCCCAAATTGATGCTGAAGACTGGAAAATAAGACATATTACAATATCAATTTTCAATGCTTAGTACAAGGAAAGAGTATAATATCCATATTCTTTCAAAAAAGTCATTTTCATTTATAAGTGACATGCAAATATTCCTAATTCAGTACCCTATTATGCTAAGAATAATTATTCCCATTTTAGAGCATCTGAGCTATAACTTACATATTGCTTTATGACTCAGTCTTATATTTAAGTAAAATATTCTTATTGTTTTGCAAAAATAATGTAAGCATACCTCTGATCAAATATAAACCTCTCATAGAAGTATTCAACGTAATAGACTATTGAAAACAATATATTTCCATATATATATATACACACACACACACACACACACACACACATATACACAAACACACACACATACAGTGTGAAAGGGACAAAAAGGGTAATAAGTATATTCATTAACACTCACATGTATTATTTCTTAATGTCAAAAATATTAAAATATTATCTATCAGAATTTTTGAAATATACAATTAAATGATGTCAACCATAGTTACTCTAATGTGTTATGAAACATTAGAAATTATTCCTTTCATCTAACGGCACCCTATACCCATTAACCATCCCCTTTCCAGTTCCTCCTTCTTATCTGCATGTGTGCAAATATGTGTTCATAAGTGTGAGTATGTGTGTGTGTGTGTGTGTGTGTGTGTGTGGAGGGGGGAAGAGGGAGAAAGTGGATACTGGATATTTTTCAAAAGTATTTTACTGAAGAAAATAATAATTTTTGCATTGTATTTATTTCTTTTCAAGGGAAGTAATGCTCTATGCTGTACAGATATATAGGAAACAGTAAAATTATAGGATCTATGTAAAATTAGTGTTTTCAGGTGCAACTACTATGGAAAGCAGTATGGAGATTTCTCAGAAAACTGAGAATGAAACCACCATTTGACCCAGTTATCCGTGGTTTATACCCAAAACACTTAAAATCATCATACTACAATACTGCAGCCACATCAATGTTTATAATAGGTCAATTCACAATAGCTAAACTAGGGAACCAACTTAGGCATCCTTCAACAGATAAATGGATAAAGAAAATGTGATATATATGCACATGGAGTATTACTCAGCCATAAAGAAGGATAAAATTATGGCAGTTTCTGGTTAAGGGGATGGAACTGGAGAATATCTTGCTAAGTGAAATAAGCCAATACTAAATCAAAGGGTAAATATTTTCTCTGAAATGGGGATGCGAATTTACAATAGTAGGGGGGTGGCCCTAGGGAAGAATATAAGTACTTTGGATTAGGCAAAGCAGAGTGAAGGGGGAGGGGAAATTGTATTAGGAAGTATAGTAGAATGAATCAAACATCATTACCCTATGTGCACATTTGATGACACTACTTGTGTAACTCCACATCATGTATAATCAGAAGAATGAGAAGTTATACTCCATATATGTATGATGTGTCAAAAGGCATTCTACTAACATGTGTAATTAATTTGAACAAATTTTTAAAAAGTGCACATATAAAAATAATAAAACCAACAAAATATTTTATTTATGTCAAAATACATTCTACTATCATGTATAACTAATAAGAAAAAATAGAAAAATACATAGTAATAAAAAGAAGAGATCCAAGATGGTGGCCATCAGAAGGTGGATGAAGGAACTTGAAGAGGTCTGCACATGTGGAATGAAAAACTTCCATAACATCTAGGTTGATGAAGCTAACTTATTGAGTTGACAAGGGCTGATTGTTCCTGACAAGCCTTTATATGATAAAGGGATCTTCAGAATCAAAATCAACTTTCCATTAGAGCACCCATTTAAACCCACCAAATCAAAAATCATTTATGACAATATATTGTATTTATTCAGAGTAAGTGCTGTTCAAGGTCCCAATATTCTTTACCAAGAAAACTGATTAATCACAGTTGATTTAAGAAGAGTTTTGATTATGTAAGCTAAATAATCAAAATAAATAATATTAGGAAATTTAAGAAATATTTCGGACCATTATGGAAATTCATGAAGTATTTCTTTTGTGGAAAATCTTGATAGTTAAAATTGTATCAAAATTTAACTGAGTTTTTATAATCTTTTATGCTTATTTTTGATTTTCCATTTTAAATGTATTTTTTTTTCAATTGGATATACACACAAAACTTTGGTACAAAAGTTTGACAATTTAGAAAGGTTTTTTCCACTTTTTTGTCTTATTATTAATTATTTTCTGTAATTTCCCCAAGCTTTCCTTTGTATTCCTTGAGATTTTGACATATTATTCACATATTCAAAGAATCTGAAACCAGTGAATGAAGAGGAAAAGTAAAACTATCAACCATTTTGCTGTTCAAACCATTGTTATTGCCTTCTTGTCATTACAAGTATCACACCTGCCAGTAACACATTTACTAACATGAATTAGTAAAACTAATGCTGAAATGTTTATCATAAATTCAATCAAAATATAATTACAAATTGATGATCATACTTCCATTCCTTCTTGTAAGAATTTATTTTATTTTATTTTTATTTTTATTTTTATTTTTTGGTACCGGGGATTGAACTCAGGGGCACTCGACCACTAGACCACATCCCCAGCACTTTTTTGTATTTATTAGAGACAGGGTCTCACTGAGTTGCTAAGTGCCTCGCCATTGCTGAGGCTGGCTTTGAACTCGCGATCCTCCTGCTTCAGCCTCCCAAGTGCTGGGATTACAGGCGTGCGCCACCACGCCCGGCTAAGAATTTATTTTACTATGAATTTTGAATTATGTTTCACTAGAAAACATTTTAAAAGATTTCTCTTTTAATTGAACTGTTACTTAAAAACAATACCATTCTTGCAAAACTGAGACAAATCATTAAAAGATAACTACAAAATTAGGGATTTCCTTAGTTCAAACTAAGTCCCATTTTTTAAAATAATTTTTATAACAAGTCACAATAAGTACACCTTTAATACTAAATAGAATGTTTTAGTTCATTTTAAGACACTCTAAGAATACATTGCCTAAAATTTTAACTAAAAGTAATGAGCATATTGTTTCTAATATTTTGTGTTATAGGAAAATATGTTGATATAAGGTTTTGCAAATATCATTTTACCTATGATCAAAACATTCTAAAACTGTGTGTAATATTTCTGAATCACTGTTTAAAATATTTGACTCAATTTGAGTTTCATCATTTTTTTAAAAAATTAATTTTAATTAAATGATTGGATCAGAAATATTGGTATCAATACTCCTAAATAGCCTATGTAAACATAGCTATTTATCTTATTTGATATGATAAATATAAGTAGACTATTACCTGACGTATTCTATTCTAGATAATAAACTAAAGTTTTGTTAACAATATTTAAATAATTCTGCTTTCATTCATTACCCAATTGGATTGTGTGACAAAGGTGAAAGTCATATTAAATTTATTTATTATTGATTTTATAATATAATGCAAGAGGAAAATTATTACACATATTATGGTCAATAATTCCTCTCATCACTGTGAGCCTACATTTCTCCCATCAAAAGCTGGAGACTATTGCCCATATTTTGGACACTGTTGTCATTGAGACTTTTTCAAATGCACATTGTTTTATAAGCTTTTTATAGCTGTGACCAAAGTACCTGACAAGAACAATTTAGAGAAGTAAAAAAAAAAAAAAAAAAAAATTTTTTTTTTTTTTGATTCATGGTTTCATTCTAGGTGCCTACAGTTACCACCCAGTTAATCTATATCAGTGAATTAATTCACTGATTAGGTTATATCTCTCATAATTACATCATTTCACTCTGAAAATTCTTGCATTGCCACACACATAATTTTGGGGGATATAACTCATGTCCAAACCATAACATACATACATAGTGACAGAAGTATCTTTGTGAGACTACTGAGCCTGTGTTTTACAAAACCTTTTGTTTCCACCTTAGTCAATCTCCCAGTTAAAATGAACCATTATAAATAAGTTCAATAGGAACCAAGTGGAGCAAATTAACTGTGCATTTACTTGAGCTTGGCTATGTGCTGAAGAATTAACTTTATGAAAAAAAAAAAAAAAAAAAAAAAAAAAAAACCCACTTGATTTTTGCCTCAGTTTCTGGGAGGTAAACTCTAAGTCTTTGGATTCCACCCCCCTGAATTATTCATATGCTAGTTTTCTTGAAGACTTTAGTCATGCCAGAGAGTCCAAATGTGGTTTATAGTGGGAACTAGGCAAGACACGGGATACCAGATTGATTTCTGGAAAAGCTAAAACTAAGATTAGCCATGTGAACAATTCATCCCTGTCTATGCCATCACATCCTCCCAAGAAAAACTCTAGGTACCAAAGATCTAGAGTGTTCCTCTAGCTATCAGTGCTCTGTGTGCATTGTCAATCGCTGTTCCTAGAAAATGAGGAGCTGCCAGTATGGCTTCATTGTGCAACAAATGAAAAGCTCTGTGCTTGGTGTCTCCTTTGTGCTTCTTCTCTTAGTTGAATTTGATATGGACACTTTCACTGTAGTAAACCATTAAGTGGGAGAAAAAAAATATTTTTGAGTGGGGTGTTTTGAGCCTTTCAATCAATCAATCAATCAATCATTGAAATTGAGAGTGTTCTTAAGCACTCCTGCAGTTTCATTTGATACTAGAAATTAAGGTGACTTGAGAACCTCTGGTTTTTTTACCAATCAACCAACAGGGACATAAGAAATGATAAATTGATGATTTAAGCCAGTTAGCTTTGTTGAAATTTGTCAATTTAAATAAAATTTCTTGATTTGTAGTATAGTAACCAAATTATAAGAAAGTATCAGAGTGGCTCTAGAAGAAGCCAATATCACTGAATATATGGTCTGTTGGGGTCCTCTTTGAGTTGCTGGGGTTTTTAGTTCTTCCCAACCTGGGTTTAGCTTCTTCCAGCCAGTGGAGAAGGCTAGGGGAAAAACACACCTCAGCGCAGGCGTGATAGAGAAGGCAGGGGCTGGCTGGTGGACACCCAGCCTTCACAATGGAAGACACTCAGACCTACCAGGGAGCCAGGGCAAAGCTGGAACTCAAGTTTATTGAGGAAGTTGGACAGCTTTTATAGAAGACATAGGCCAATAAGCAGAAAGATTATAGGAACACATAAAGAGCATGGGCAAATCACATTGGCAGAGACCCTGGCCTATCCTTAGGTTGGTTTCAGTTCTCACGACCGGTCAGGAGAATGCCTCCTGATTAGGCCAAGTCTGTATCAGGGAGTGAAGTTTTTCCATTCTTTCAGCCGATGTGTTCTTAAGTCCCCAACAATGGTCCACAGTATAGACTCACTCTTTTTGTCTGATACGTTAATGTGGCAAATACCAGTTAAAATTTTTAATTCTGCTCTATATTTAAAGTCATGATGCTGTAGTTTTTCTTGTTTCATTTTTTCCATATGTGTGATACAGTGTGTATATGAGCACATTTAGGTATGCATGTGATTTATTTTTACATAATTGAATGAAGATAAATGTATGTTGGAAATATATATATGTATATATATGTGTATATATATATATACATATATATGTCTTTAAAATTAAAAGGTATACAAAAGAGCTTAAATAAAATCATAGAAATTTGGAACAGGAAAGAAAATAGATCAAATAATGCTAATCACTTTATTTGCAGTTGGGAAATTTGAACATGTAAAAGTTAAATTGTTTACACTAACTGATATAACTTCTACCTAGCAAAGGCAGAAACACAATCCAGTTCACCAGACTGTACGTTTTGCCAGTATTTCCCATGCTGCTATTTTAACACAATTTCATAGCAAAATGGAAGAATATATTTTCATAACTCAATTTCAAGAGAATTTTATGTCACCAGTGCAATGCCTTACAGGGTTAAAGGGAACAAAACCAAGATTGAATGTCTTATCACTGAACCTGCTACCACTACAACAAGTCTAAGTTAATTTACTTGTTCTCAGTTTGACACTATAACACAAAAAAGTTAATAACTTCTATATCATACTAATGTGCTTGTTGAGTATTATCAAAAGAGAAAACGCACATATATAGGTTAAGTAATTCAAAATGATTGACAAATTTAAGATTATGATCAAAAGATTTTTATCTGCGTTTTATATGAAAAAATACCAATGATCCTGCATTTTTATCCCGAGGAAAGACCTATGTGAGACCTACATACATTTTAATACTGGAGTCTCAATGTGTAAGATTTAAAGGAGATCACATTTAGATGGACTATATCTCTATATGTATATCTATCTTCATTTCCATGCAAAATATGTAAATAATTGTCATTATTTTCCTAAGGCTTAAGTCTTAAAAGTGAAATGCATTCCATATCTTGCAGCTTGGTAATAGGAACATTTTCAAGGAAAATTTACAAATCTATTTTCCATTTGGTGCAATTTTATTGATTTTTTTGACTTACCACTTAATACCTAGATAAACAGTTAGTTTAACTGTTAATGTGCTTAATGTGTGCTTTATTTTTCATTTAATAGTGATTAGAACTTTATATAACAATAAATGAATACATTTGTTTTTATGTTTTAGTTTAATTTTCATATGACATATAGTTTACCATTAGCATAAAATTTATATTTGTTTTATGTCAATGTTTTCAAATTTTGAAAATAGGTTTCATTTTGAAACTTCTTTTATAATGATTTCAAAATTAAATGGATTCTCTGAAATGTATTTGAAAGAGCATTTCTAGAGAGAAAGACACATATACAACAGGATAGAACAAGGGAGGAAAGTGCCCCAAACAAATAAAGATACTACAACAGTACAATCCATTGACAACACAGTAGATGAAATGATAGAGGAGTACAGAATGTACATAATTAAAATTATCTGTAAATTAAACAGCAACCTAAGTGAGCAGATACAGGCAAAAATTGATCATCCAACAAAGAGATAAGAGAGAAAATACAGGCAACCATGGATCACAACAACAACGAGATAAGAGAGCAAATACAGGTAGCAAAAGATTACTTCAAAAAAGAGGTAGAGATTCTGAAAAAAATAAAAAATAAAAAACAGAAATCCTTGAAATGAAGGAAACAATGAACCAAATAAAAACTCAATAGAAAGCATATGAACAGACTAAATCACTTGGAAGACAAAAACCTCAGACAATGAAGAAAAAGTATACAATCTTGAAAATAAAGTTGACCACACAGTGAAGATGGTAAGAAACTATGAACAGAACATCCAAGAATTCATTAGATGAATTTATAAAGAAAATGTGGTATATATACACAGTGGAATACTACTCAGCATTAAAAGAATAAAATCATGGCATTTGCAGGTAAATGGATGGAGTTGGAGAATATAATGCTAAATAAAGTAAGCAAATCCCCAAAAAAGCAAATGACAAATGTCTCCTCTTATGTAAGGATGCTGATACATAATGAGGATGTGGGGAAGCATGGGAGGAATAGACAAACTTTAGACAGGGCAAAGGGGAGGGAAGGGAAGGGAGGGGGTATAGGGGTAGGAAAGACAGTGGAATGAGATGGTCACCTTTACCTTAAGTACATGTATGAAGACACAAATAGTGTGACTCTACTTTGTCAACAAGAAGAGACCTGAAAAGTATGGTCTATAGGTATACTATAAATTGAAATGCATTCTGCTGTTATGTATAACAAATTAGAATAAATTTTAAAAATAATAAAAATACAAAATCTAGGATTTATCAGGTTAGAGGAAGGCACAGAGATTCAAACCAAAGGAATGTACAATCTCTTCAATAAAATAATATCAGAAAATTTCCCAAACATGGAAAATGAATTGGAAAATCAAATACAAGAAGACTACAGAATACCAAATGTACAAAATTACAACAGATCCACACCAAGGCATATTATAATGAAAATGCCTAGCATACAGAGTAAGGTTAGAGTCTTAAAGGCCTCAAGAGAGAGGAATCAGATCACATATAGGGGGAGACCAATATGGATCTCAGCAGATTTTTTAAACCAGTCCCTCAAAACCAGGAGATACTGGAACAACATAGACCAAGTTCTGAAAGAAAATGGATACCAACCAAAAATCTTATATCCAGCAAAATTAAGCTTCAGATTTCATGACAAAAATTAAAAAAAACCTTTCATGATAAACAAAAGTTAAAAGAATTTACAGCAAGAAAGCCCACAATGCCAAATATCCTTAGCAAAATATTCCACAAGGAGGGAATAAAATAAAAATGAAAATCCGCAAAGTGAGGAACTGCACTAAAGGAAAGGCTCATCAAAAGAGAAACCAAGTCAATTTTAAAACCATAAATGAATCAAAGTGACCAGGAATAGAAACCATATCTCAATAATAGCCCTGAATGTCAATGGCCTAAACTCATCAATTAAAAGACTGACTGGCAGATTGGATTAAAAAAAAAAAAAAGACCCAACAATATGCTGCTTTCAGGAGACTCATCTCACAGGAAAAGACATCCAGAGACTGACAGTAAAAGGCTGGGAAAACACATACCACTCACATGGACCATGTAAACAAACACAGGTTTTCATCCTCATCTCAGATAAAGTGGACTTCAAACCAAAGCTAGTGAGAAGGGATAAAGAAGGTCATTTCATACTACTTGAGGGAATTATACATTAACAAGACATAATAATCATAAATATCTATGCCCCAAACAATGGAGCACTTATGTATATTAAAACAAAACAAAAAAAACAAACAAACAAACAAACAAACAAAAAACCTTCTCAACTTCCAGAATTAAATAGACCATAGCACAATAATACTGGGTGATTTTAACACAACTCTCTCACCACTGGGTATATCTTCCAAATAAAAACTAAACAAAGAAACTATAGAACTCAATAAAACAGTCAATAATTTAGACTTAACAGACATATATAGAATATTCCATCCATCAACAAGTGAATGCACTTTTTTTTTTTTCCAGCAGCACATGTATTCTTCTCTAAAATAGATCATATGTTATACTACAAAGCAAGTCTTAGCAAATACAAAAAAGTAGAGATACTCCCCTGCATTCTATCAAATCGTAATGGAATAAAATTACAAAAAAACAATAAAATTAAAAATAGAAGCTACTCCAACACCTGGAGACTAAAGAGTACACTATTGAATGATGCATGAATAACAGAAGACATCAGGGAAGAGATTAATTTTTTTTTCTTAGAGATCAATGAGAACTCTAATACAACACATTAAAATCTCTAGGACACTATAAGGCAGTACTAAGAGGAAAGTTCATTGATTGCATTAAGCTTATTCATTAAAAGAAAAAAAAAGTCAACAAATAAACAATTTGACATTACATCTCAAAGCCCTAGAAAAAGAGGAACAAATCAACAAAAGAAAAAGAAGCAGAAAACAGGAAAATTTTAAAATTAAGGCTGAAATCAATGAAATTGAAACAAAAGGAACAATTCAAAAAAATGAGCAAAAGAGCTGGTTCCTTGATAAAATAAATAAAAAATAAAAAATCCCTTAGCCACCCCAATAAAAAAAGGAGAGAGAAAACTCAAATTACTAAAATTTGTAATAAAAAAGGAAATATAACAACAGACACTATTGGAATACAGAAGATAAGTAGAAACTATTTTGAAAATTTATACTCTAGTACAATAGAAAACCTTGAAGCCACAAGCAAATTTATAGAGGTATACAACCTATCCAAACTGAACCAGGAGGACATACACAATTTTAACAGATTAATTTCAAGCAAGGATAGAAGACACCATCAAAGCCTGCCAAGCAAGAAAAGCCCAGGAACAGACATATTCTCAGCCAAGTTCTACAAGAGGTACAAAGAAGAATTAATACTAATATTCTTCAAATAAATCCAAGGAACAGAAAAAAAGGGAACACTTCCAAACTGATTCTATGAGGCTAGTATCACCCTGATATCAAAACCCAGATAGGGACACATCAAAGAAAGAAAATTCCAGACTAATACCCATGATGAGCATAGATGCAAAAATTCTCAATAAAATGTTGGCAAATCACATACAAAAACACATTTAAAAAATAGTGCACCATAATCGAGTGGGGTTCATTATAGGGACACAAAATTGGTTCAACATACAGAAATCAATAAACATAATCCATCACATCAATAGATGTAAAGATAAGAATCATATGATTATATAAATTGGTGCAGAGAAAGCATTTGACAAAATAAAGCGCTCTTTCATGTTAAAAACGCTAAAATCTGACATAGTAGAAACATACCTCAATATTGTAAAAGCTATCTATGCTAAACCCAAGACAAAATCAGCCTAAATGGAGAAAAACTGGAAGCATTCCCTATAAAAATTGGAAAAAGACAGGGATGCCTTCTTTCACCACTTGTGTTCAACATAGTCCTTGAAACTGTAGCCAGAGCAATTAGATAGTCAAAAGAAATTAAAGGGATACAAATAGGAAAGGTAGAACTCAAACTATCACTATTTGCTGATGACAGGATTCTATAGTTAGAGGATCCAAAAAATTCCAACAAAAAATTTCTAGCATTAATAAATTAATTCAGCAAAGTAGCAGAATATAAAATCAATATCCATAAATAAAATGTATTTGTATACATTAGTGATGAATCCTCTGAAGAAAAATTAGAAAAATTACCCCATTCCCAATAGCCTAAAAAAAAAAAAAAGATACTTGGGAATCATTTTAACAAGAGAGGTGAAAGATCTCTACAATGCAAACTACAGAACACTGAAGAAAGAAATTGAAGAAGACCTTAGAAGATGGAAAGATCTCCCATACTCTTGGATAGGCAGAATCAATATTGTCAAAATGGCTATACTACCAAAAGTCCTATACAGATTCATTGTGATTCCAATTAAAATCCCAATTTCATTCCTCATGGAAAATGAAAAAGCAATTATTAAATTCATTTGGAAAAACAAGAGACCCAGAATAGCTAAAGCTATCCTTAACAAGAAGAATGAAGCAGGAGGCATCACAATACTAGACCTTAAACTATAATACAAAGCTATAGTAACACAAACAGCATGATATTGACACCAAAATAGACATGCAGACCAATGGTACAGAATAGGAGACACAGAGACAAATCCAACAAATACACTTATCTCATACTAGACAATGGCACCAAAAACATAAATTGGCGAATAGATGGCCTCCTCAACAAATGGTGCAGAGAAAACTGGAAATCCATATACAACAAATGAAACTAAACTCTGGTATCTCACCATGCACAAAACTCAACTCAAAGTGGATCAAGGACCTAGGAATTAGAGAAGAGACCTTATGCCTAATAGAAGAAAAAGTAGGCCCAAATCTTTGTCACATCAGATTAGCCCTGACTTCCTTAACAAGAGTCCTAAAGTGCAAGAAATAAAATCAAGAATAAATAAATGGGAAAGATTCAAACTGAAAAGCTTCTTCTCAGCAAAAGAAACAATAAATGAGGTGAAGAAAAAGCCTACATTTTGGAAGCAAATTTTTGCCACATGCATGTCAGATAGAGCACTAATCTCCAGGAGATATAAAGAACTCAAAAAACTTAATAACAAAAAGGAAAAAAACAAACAAACAACAACAACAACAAAAAAAACCCCATACAACCCAGTCAACACTTCAGAAGCTGAACAGACACATCTCAGAAGATATACAACCTATGAACAAATATATGAAAAAATGTTCAACATCTTTAGTAATTAGAGAAGTGCAAATCAAAACTAAGATTTTATCTCATGCCAATCAGAATGGCAGTTATGAATAAAAACAACAGTAAGTGTTGGTGAGGATGTGGGGAAAAGGCACACTCATATATTGCTAGTGGAACTGCAAATATGTGCAACCAGTTTGTAAAACACTATGGAGGTTCCTTAGAAAACTTGGAATAGAACCACCATTTGACCCAGCTATCCCACTCCTTGGTCTGTAATTGAAAGATTTAAAAAGAGAATACTACAGTAATGCAGCCCCTTCAATGTTCATACCAGCTCAATTTACAATAGCTAAACTGTGGAAGCAACCTAGATGCCCTTCAATAGATGAATGGATAATGTATATGTGGTACATATACACAATGGAAATTACTCAGCATTAAAAGAGAATAAAATTATGGCATTTGCAGGTAAAGGCACGGAGTGGAGAATATCATGCTAAGTGAAATAAGACAATTTCAAAAAAAAAAAAAAAAAAAAGGCAGGGTGAATGTTTTCTTTGATAAGTGGATGCTAATCTGTGACGGGAGGCCCATGGGATAAGTGGAGGAACTTTGGATGGGGTGAGGGGGAAGGGTGGGAGGAGGCAAGGTGCAAGAAAGATGATGGAATCAGATGGACATCATTACCCTAGATACATGCATGATTGTGTGAATGTTGGGGCTCTACTGGCTCTACTTCATGTACAACCAGAGAATTGGAAAATTCTGTTCCTTTTGTGTACAATGAATCAAAGAGCTTTCTACTGTCATGTATAATTGACTAAAACTAATAAATAGACACTGGAGTGTGGCCAGGAGCAGGTCAGTCCTTCTGACCTCCACCCTAGCGCGCCAGCTTAGGTCAGTTCCACTGAGCTGACCACCCCTTGTGTGAGGCCAGGCTCCAGTCAGTCCAGCCGACCTCCATGCTAGAGCAGGAGACTCAAGGACAGACCCGCCCAACCCTGCTTGTGTGCAGGTCAGCCAAGGACAATCCCAGGGACCTACACTGGAGTGCGGCCAGGACCAGGTCAGTCCAGCTGACCTCCACCATAGTACAGCCAGGCTCAGGCCAGTCCCGCTGAGCTGACCTCCCCTTGTGTGAGGCCAGGCTCCAGTCAGTTCCGCTGACCTCCACCTCAGCAAGGCCAGCCCCAGGTCAGTCCCACTGACATCTGCTTGAGTGTGGCCAGGCTCAGGCCAGTTCTACCAACCTCTGCCTGAGCAAGGTGGGCCCAGGTCAGCTCAGCCCACACCAGCAGAGCTGAGGCAGGCCTAGGACAGCTTCACTGACCTCCTCTCATAGGACTGCATCTTCCAACAAGCAGACCACTTCAGGACCTCAGATTCAACCAGTTCGGCCCACAACAACCTGCGTGGGACCCAGCCCCAGGTAGCGTACTTCGAGGGACATCTGCAGGTTCTGAAAGCCAAACATTAAGGGGAGGCACAGACAACCTGCATGGATATTAAAAGAATATAGGTAGAAACAATAATATCTCAGAGCTACACTGCAAGAAAGAAAGGTAAATAGACAACATGAAAAAACAAGGGAGGAAAGTAACCCAAACAAACCAGGATACTACAATAACAGAACCCATGATCAGCAGAGCTGATGAAATGTCAGAGAAAGAGTTCAGAAGGTTCATAATTAAAATGATCTGCGAGTTAAAGAATGACTTAATGAGCAAATACAGGCAAAAAATGATCACTACAACAAAGATATGAGAGCAAATACAGGTAGCAAAAGATTATTCAAAAAAGAGATAGAAACTCTAAAAAAAAACAAGTCAGAAATCCTTGAAATGAATGAAACAATTAACCAAATAAAAAACAAAATAGAAGGCATCACCAACATACTAGATCAACTGGAAGCAAGAACTTCAGACAATGAAGAAAAAAAAATATAATCTTGAAAATAAAGTTGAGCACACAGTAAAGATAGTAAGAAACCATGAACAGAACATCCAAGAATTATGAGATAGCAGCAAAAGACCAAATCTAAGAGTAATTGGGATAGAGGAAAGCATAGAGTTTGAAACCAAAGGACTGCACAATCTCTTCAATGAGATAATATTAGAAAATGTCCCAAGCATTAAGAATGAATTGGAAAACCAAATGCAAGAGGCTTATAGGACACCAAACCTACAAAATTACAACAGATCTACACCAAGGTACATTATAATGAAAATTCCTAGCATACAGAATAAGGATAGAATTTTAAAGGCCACAAGAGAGAAGAATCAGATCACATATAGGGGGAGACCAACTAGTATCATGGCAGATTGTTCAACTCAGACACTGAAAGCGAGGAGATTAAGGAACAATATATACCAAGCTCTGAAAGAAAAGGGATGCCAACCAAAAATCTTATAACCAACAAATTATGCTTTAGATTTGAGGATGAAATAAAAACCTTCCATGATAAACAAAAGTTAAAAGAATTTACAACTAGAAAGCCAGCACTACAGAACATCCTGGACAAAATATTCAATGAAGAGAAAATGAAAATTGGATAGATCTTCCAAAGAAAAGTTGAACAAAGAAACTATAGAATACAAAAATACAATAAACAACTTAAGCTTAACTGACTTATATACAATATTTAATCCTTCAACAAACACATACAATTTCTTCTCAGCAGCACATGGATCCTTCTCTAAAATAGACCAATACTATGCCACAAAACAACTCAGCAAATATAAAAAAAAATAGAGATACTACCCTGCATTCTATCAGACATAATGGAATGAAATTAAAAATCAATGATAAAATAAGAAATAAAAGCTACTTCAACACCTGGAGACTAAATAATATGCTACTAAATGAACAATGGGTTGCAGATGACATCAAAGAGGGGATTAAAAAATTCTTAGAGGTGAATGAGAACACAGACACAACACATCAAAATCTCTGGGACACTATCAAGGCAGTTCTAAGAGAAAAAATCATTGCATTGAATTCATTTCTCAAAAGAAGAAAAAGTCAAAAAATAAATGACTTAACATTACATCTCAAAGCTCTAGAAATAGAAGAACAAACCAACACCAAAAGCTGCAGAAGACGGGAAATAATTAAAATCACATCTGAAATCAATGAAATTGAAACAAAAGAAAAATTGAAAACATTGACAAAACAAAAAGTTGTTTCTTTAAAAAAATAATAAAATTGACAGACCTTTATCCAGGCTGACAAAGAGAAGGTGAGAGAAAACTCAAATTACTAACATATGTGATGAAAAAGGAAATATCACAACAGACACTATGAAAATACAGGAAATAATTCAAAATTATTTTGAAAACTTGTACTCCAATAAAATACAAAACACCAAAGGCATCAACAAATTTCTATAGTCATATGATCTGCCCAAATTAAAGCAGGATGATATACAAATGTAAACAGACCAATTTCAAGTGATGAAATAGAAGATGCCATCAGAAGCCTACCAACAAAAAAAGCCAAGAACCAGATGGATACACAGCTGAGTTCTATAAGACCTTTAAAGACGAACTAATACCAATACTCTTCAATTTATTTCAGGAAATAGAAAAAGGGGGAGCACTTCCAAACTCATTCTATGAGGCCAATATCACTCTGATCCCAAAACCAGGCCAAGATACTTCAAAGAAAGAAAACTTCAGACCAATATCTCTAATGAACATAGATGCAAAAATTCTCAATAAAATTCTGGCAAAATGGATACAAAAACATATCCAAAATATAGTACACCATGATCAACTGGGGTTCATTTCAGGGATGCAAGGATGGTTCAACATATGGAAAACAATAAATGTAATTCATCACATCCATATACTTAAAGATAAGAACCATATTGTTATCTCAATAGATGCAGAAAAAAGCATTTGATAAAATACAGCACCCTTTCATGTTCAAAACACTAGAAAAACTAGGGATAACAGGAACATATCTCAACATCATAAAAGCTATCTATGCTAAGCCCCAGGCCAACATCATTCTAAATGGAGAAAAATTGAAAGCATTCCCTCTAAATACTGGAAAAAGACAGAGATGCCCTCTTTCACCACTTCAATTTAACATAATATTTGAAAGGCTGGCCAGAGCAATGAGACAGACAAAAGAAATTAAAGGGATACAGATAGGTAAAGTAGAACTCAAATTATCAGTATTTGCTGATGATATGATTTTATACCTAGAAGACCCAAAAAATTTCACCAGAAAACTTCTAGCACACATAAATGAATTCAGCAAAGTAGCAGGACACAAAATCAGCACCCATAAATCTAAGGCATTTCTATGTATCAGTGACATATCCTCTGAAAGGGAAATGAGGAGAACTACCCCATTTACAATAGCATCAAAAAATAAAATAAAATATTTGGGAGTCAACTTAATCAAAGACGTGAAAGACCTCTATAATGAAAACTACAGAACACTAAAGAAAGAAATTATGGAAGACCTTAGAAAATGGAAAGATCTACCTTGCTCTGGGATAGGCAGAACTAATATTGTAAAATTGACCATACTACCAAAAGCACTATAGAGATTTAATGCAATTCCAATCAAAATCCCAATGGCATTCCTCATAGAAATAGAGAAAGCAGTCATGAAATTCATCTGGAAAAACAAGAGAACCAGAATAGCTAAATAAATCCTTGGCAAGAAGAGTGAAGCAGGTGGCATCACTATACCAGAATTTAAATTATACTACAGAGTAGTAGTAACAAAAATAGCATAGTATTGGCACCAAAATAGACTGGTAGACCAATGGTACAGAATAGAGGACACAGAGAGTAACATATATAATTTTAGTTATCTTATAATAGACAAAGGCACCAAAAATGTACAGTGGAGAAAAGATAGCCTCTTCAACAAATGGTGCTGGGAAAACTGGAAATCCATATGTAACAAAATGAAATTAAACCCCTATCCCTCACCATGCTCAAAATTCAACTCAAAGTGGATCAAGGATCTTGAATTAGACCAGAGACACTATGCCTAATAGAAGAAAAAGTAAGCTCTAATCTCCAAAATGTCGGACTAGGCCCCAACTTCTTTTTTTTTTTTTTTTTAATCTTTTTATTTATTTATTTATTTTTATAATAGTAGTATGCATTATAATTCATAATAAACATATAGAGCATCTTTTTATAAAACACCATTTGTATACAATTTATATTCATACCATTCAAATCTTCAATTATGCGTTTTGGATAATGACATCCATCTTATTCAACCACCTTTTCTTTTTTCCCCTCCATCCCCCCCTTGCTCCCTTTCAACCCTCCCTCCCCTTTGACCTTTGTAGTGTTCCTCTAATCTTCCTATGTACCACGACCCAACACCACTGTGAATCAGCCTCCTTATATCACAGAAAACATTTGGTATTTGAATTTTTGAGATTGACTAACTTCACTTAGCATTATATTCTCCAATTCACCCATTTACCTGTGAATGCCATTATTTTATTTTATTTTATTGCTGAGTAAAATTCCATTGTGTGCATGTACCACATTTTCTTTATCCATTCATCAACTGAGGGACATCTATGTTGGTTCCACAATCTAGCTATTGTGAATTGTGCTGCTATAAACATTGAAGTGGCTGTGTCACTGTAATATGCTGCTTTTAAGTCCTTTGGGAAGAGACCCAGGAGTGGGATGGCTGGGTCATAGGGTGGTTCCATTCCCATTTTTCCAAGAAATCTCCATACTGCCTTCAGTAGTGGTTGCACCATTTTGCAGTCCCACCAGCAATGTATGAGTGTGCCTTTTTCCCCACATACTCTGCGACATTTATTGTTGTTTGTGTTCTTAATGGCTGCCATTCTGACTGGAGTAAAATAAAATCTTAGAGTAGTTTTGATTTGCATTTCTCTAATTGCCAGCGATGTTGAGAATTTTTTCATGTATTTGTTGATTAATTGTGTATCTTCTTCTGAAAAGTGTCTTTTCAATTCCTTAGCCCATTTGTTGATTGGGTTATTTGTTTTTTTGGAATTAAGTTTTTTGAGTTCTTTATATATTCTAGAAACTAGTGCTCTCTCTGATGTGCATGAATTAAATATTTGTTCCTAAATCATTGGCTCTCTATTAAACTCACTGATTGTTTCTTTTTGCTGAGAAGAAGCTTTTTAGTTTGAATCTATCCCATTCATTAATTCTTGATATTAATTCTTGTGCTGCAGGATTCTTATTAAGCAACTTGGGGCCTAATCCAACATGTTGGAGATTAGAGCTTACTTTTTCTTCTGTTAGGTGTAGTGTCTCTGGTCTAATTCCTAGATCCTTGATCCACTTTGAGTTGAGTTTTGTGCATGGTGAGAGATAGAGGTTTAATTTCATTTTATTGCATATGGATTTCCAGTTTTCCCAGCACCATTTGTTGAAGAAGCTATCTTTCTCCACTGTATATTTTTGGCGCCTTTATCTAATATAAGATAGCTGAAATTATATGTATTAGTCTCTGTGTCCTCAATTCTGTACCATTGGTCTACCAGTCTGTTTTGGTGCCAATACCATGCTGTTTTTGTTACTATTGCTCTATAGTATAATTTAAAGTCTGGTATGGTGATGTCCCCTGTTTCACTTTTCTTGCTAAGGATTGCTTTGGCTATTCTGGGTCTCTTATTTTTCCAGATGAATTTCATGACTGCTTTTTCTATTTCTTTGAGGAATGTCATTGGGATTTTGATTGGAATTGCATTAAATCTGTATAATGCTTTTGGTAGTATGGACATTTTGACAATATTAGTTCTACCTATCCAAGAACAAGGTAGGTCTTTCCATCTTCTGAGGTCTTCTATAATTTATTTTTTTTAGTGTTCTACAGTTTTTGATATAGAGGTCCTTCACCTCTTTCGTCAAGTTGATTCCCAGATATATATATATATTTTATTTTTATGCTATTGTAAATGGGGTAGTTTTCATCATTTCCCTTTCAGAGGCTTTGTCACTGATGTACAAAAATGCCTTTGACTTATGAGTATTGATTTTGTATCCTGCTACTTTGCCAAATTCATTTACTAGTTGTAAAAGTTTTCTGGTAGAGTTTTTTGGGTCTTCTAGGTATATTATGTCATCATCAAATAGTACTAATTTGAGCTCTTCTTTTCCTGTCTGGATCCCTTTAATTTCTTTTGTCTGTCGAATTGCTCTAGCCAGAATTTCAAGTACTATGTTAAATAGCAGTGGTGAGAGGGAGCATCCTTGATTTGTTCCAGTTTTTAGAGGGAATGCTTTCAATTTTTCTCCATTTAAGATAATGTTAGCTTGGGGCTTTGCATAAATAGCTTTTATGATGTTGAGATATGTTCCTGTTTGATATGTTCCTGTTATTCCTAGTTTTTCTAGTGTTTTGAATATAAAGGGGTGTTGTATTTTGTCGAATGCTTTTTCTGCGTCTATTGAGATGATCATATGGTTCTTATCTTTAAGTATTGATGTGATGTATTATGTTTATTGATTTCTGAATGTTGAACCAACCTTGCATCCCTGGGATAAACCCCACTTGATCGTGGTGCACTATATTTTTCATATGTTTTTGTATTTGATTTGCCAGAATTTTGTTGAGGATTTATGTATCTATGTTCATTGGCCTTAAGTTTTCTTTCTTTTTTTTTTTTTTTTTTTTTTGGCTGTGTCTTTTCCTGGCTTTGAAATTAATGTAATATTGGGCTCATAGAAAGAGTCTGGGAGAGCTCCCTCTTTTTCTATTTCTTTAAATAAGTTGAAGAGCATTGGTATTAGTTCTTCTTTGAAGGTTTTGTAGAACTCGGCTGTGAACCCATCAGGACATAGACTTTTTCTTAATGGTAACTTTTTGATGGTATCTTCAATTTCCTCAATTAAATTGATCCCTTTAAATTATGTATAGCCTCCCGTTCTAGTTTGGGCAATTTGTATGACTCTAGAAATCTGTTGTTGCATTCAGTATTTTCTATTTTATTAGAGTACAAATTTTCAAAGTAACTTCTAATTATCTCCTGTATATCTGAGGTGTTTTTTGTGATATTTCCTTTTTCATCATGGATGTTAGTAATTTGAGTTTTTTCTCTTCTTCTTTTTGTTAGTATCACTAAGGGTCTGTCAATTTTATTTATTTTTTCATAGAAACAACTTTTAGTTTTGTCAATTCTTTGAATGGTTTCTTTAGTCTCAATTTCATTAATTTCAGCTCTGATTTTAATTATTTTCTGTCTTTTACTACTCTTAGTGTTGATTTGTTCCCCTTTTTCTAGTGCTTTGAGGTGAGATGTTAAGTTATTTATTTATTTATTTATTTATTTATTTATTTATTTTAAGGAATGAACTCAGTGCAATAAATTTTCCTCTTACTACTGCCTTCATAGTGTCCCAGAGATTTCTATATGACATATCTGCATTTTCATTTACCTCTAGGAATTTTTTAACCTCCTCCTTGATGTCTTCTTCAACCCCTTGTTCATTCATTAGCATGTTGTTTAGCTTCCAGTTGTTAGAATAGTTTTTTTTTTGTTGTTGTTGCTGTTTCTTGTTTTGTCATTGATTTCCAATTTCATCCCATTATGGTCTGATAGAATGCAGGGTAGTATCTCTACTTTTTTATATTTGCTGAGATTTGCTTTGTGGCAAATGGTGTATTTTGGAGAAGGAGCAATGTGCTGCTGAGAAGAAAGTGTATTCACTCACTGAGGGATGAAATATTCTGTATATGTCCGTTAGGTCTAAGTTATTAATTGTTTTAATAAGACTTACAGTTTCTTTATTTAGCTTTTGTTTAGATCATCTATCCATTGGGGAGAGAGGTGTGTTGAAGTCCCCTAGAATAATTGTGTTGTGGTCTATTTTACTCTTGAACTTGAGAAGAGTTTGTTTGATGAATGTAGGTGCTCCATTATTTGGGGCATATAGATTTATGATTGATATATCTTCTTGATGAATGGTTCCCTTAAGTAGTGAGAAATATCCATCTCTTTCCCTTTTGATTAGCTTTGGCTTGAAGTCTGCCTTATTTGATATGAGAATGGAAATCCCTGATTCTTCTGCAGCCCATGTGAGTGATGCGATTTTTCCCATCCTTTCACCTTCAGTCTATTGATGTCTTTTTCTATGAGGTGGGTTTCTTGGAGGCAGAAAATTGTTGGGTTATTTCTTTTAATCCAATATGACAATCTGTGTCTTTTGAATGGTGAGTTTAGGTCATTAACATTCAGAGTTATTACTGAGATGTGATTCTTATTCCCATCGATTTTTATTTGTTTATGGTATTTAACTCGATTTGTTTTCTCCTCTGTTTGGTATTTACTTTAGTTTAATATCTCCCTTTGTTGATTTTCATTGTTATTATTCTTTTCTTGTTCGTGAAATATTTTGCCCAGGATGTTCAGAAATGCTGGCTTTTGAGTTGTGAAATCTTTTAACTTTTTTTTTTTTGTCATGGAATGTTGGGACTATGTCTGCCAAGGGGCAAGGTTTGACTGCTTACCACGCCCTAAAGGTCCGGGGCTAAACCAAGGGGTGTGGCTATGACGTAGCGTGAGAGACTGAACCGCCTTGCTTGCTGATTGGTTAATTCTAGGCCTATTTAAGTCAATGCTTGTTCAATAAATCTGAGTTTTTCGGGCATCCCGCACGCTATATACAAGACTCCCTAGGTGGCGTGTTTTCTGAGGTAAGGCACCTAGCGATCTGTGTCCTTAAGCTCATTCTCGCCGAGTAAATTATATTTTCCTGCTGGCAGGAAAACTTCCTTTTAGGGCCCGAAAGGAAGATAGCTTAGAACTCGGCCCCTTTCATCACTCAGCAACCCCGGCAGGTTGGTGCCCAACGTGGGGCAGGGAAAAAATTATCGGTGAGCTTAATAAGGTTAGAGACACAGCGTCTCTTTCGCTGGCAGAAATACCCTTTTATTATGGGACAAATCTTAACATTCAGGAAATCACAAGACCCAGCCCTCGAGGCATGGCATGGTATTTTAAGAAAGCAAGGTCTCCAAATATCTGACAGCCAATCGGAGGTGATTTGGAATTCATTAAAACGGGCGGCTCCCTGGCTCCCAAAGTCTGATTTTGATTCTTGGGAGACTTGGGACGAAATAAAACAAATTTTAAGGGACCGAAAAATTGAGTACAGGGAATCCCCGCCTCCGGGAGTTTATCCAGCTTTATCCGCCCTAAAAGCGTACTCGCTTTTACAAGAAAAACAAACACCTAATTCTTCCTGGTCCGCGAATTTAAAGAAATCTCACTCCAGGGAATTAGAAACTACAGCCCCTCCTTTAGAGATATCTAACAAATTCCCTGAGAACAAAGGCCACCGGCCACGTGGCTCGAAACTTTATGAGAGGGAGCCTTCGGCGCCATTACTATACCAAGAGGCGCCAACGCCCTCTAGTGGGCTTTCACCTGTAATGGCATTTCCAGTTAATTTAAATCCGAGGGAAGACAAGCCAAATATATGGTATCCCTGGGAAACTCAAGAATTAAAAGAATTAAAAAAGGCTGTAACAAACGATGGTGTAAACTCACCATGGGCAGAATGTATATTACAAAATCTCGCTCATCGTGCCTGTACCACTAGAGATTGGAAAGATCTAACAAAAGCTGTGCTCCCAGGACCGTTATTCCTTAAATGGTGTGCATATTTTTCTGATGAATGCCATACGCAGGCTGAGAGGAATCAAACAACAAATCCTCCCATACCAATAACCTTTGGGATGCTGTCAGGAACTAGTGATCAGTATGCCACAGGAATTCAACAAGCAGAATTACCAGCTCTGTACCGAGAACAGGTGCAAGCTCTAGGGCTGGCAGCATGGAAAAAGCTAGAGGAAGGCCCCACAGAGCTTCCTATAGCTGGAATTACTCAAAAAGCTAATGAGGATTTAGCCACATTTATTGAGAGAGTGGAAAAAAGCCTTCAAAGGAAATTTCCACCTGGTACAATGAGGGACCAATTCGCAAAAAATGTTAGTGTGGGAAGGAATGACCGCAGATCACAAACTGGCCTGTGCTGAGTTAAAAGATAGGTCCTTGGGAAGATGGATTATTGCCACCAAAGATGTGGGTCCAACAACTCACCAATCTCAGATATTGAGCACTGCTCTCAATGCCCACACTGAGGTATTAGCAACAATTTTAAATGGAAAAGGAACCTATTTTAAGTGTGGACGGCAAGGCCATTTTAAAAGAGACTGCCCTAATGGCCATGGTAGGCCTCCAGAATGCTCCCTGGCCAGACTCAAAGTCCAGCTGCCCCTAGAACACTCTGTCCTAGATATAAAAGAGGATATCATTGGAAAAAAGATTGCAGGTCTAAATTTGATATTCAGGGGAAACCTTAGGAGTTTAAAGGTTTAATGGACTTTCTCTTTTTGGTGAAATCCCTGCTAAATAGATGGACTTTCTCTTTTTCGTGAAATCCCTACTAAATAGGTGGACTTTCTCCTTTTGGTGAAATCCCTGCTAAATGGGTGGACTTTCTCTTTTTGGTGAAATCCCTACTAAATGGGTGGACTTTCTCTTTTTGGTGAAATCCCTGCTAAATGGGTGGACTTTCTCTTTTTGGTGAAATCCCTAATTGTCATTGTCTTTGTGTGCACCTTTAGCCCTATAGAACTAGCCAGATACAGCTGGGTGGTCTACTGTCACGCTGAGCTATAGCCCTATAGGCTTGGCCATGGTCCTTAACAGGATGCAGAGGTATGCCATCCAGTCAAGCCTTCCCAAAGGTGACTGTCATGTCCCGTGTGCTCCCCTTGGCCACCTGCTAGCCCTAGGCATGTCCACCTAAAGTGCTAGAGTGATAGCCAATAACAGGTAAGATTTTTCCCAGAGAGGAAAAGTCAACCTAGACGGGCACACTCTCTATGAGTTGGACACCCTACAAGATGGAACATCCCATTTAAAAATAAATGGAAAGACCCATTTTTTAAATAAACAAAAACAGGGGAATTGTTGGGACTATGTCTGCCAAGGGGCAAGGTTTGACTGCTTACCACGCCCTAAAGGTCCGGGGCTAAACCAAGGGGTGTGGCTATGACGTAGCGTGAGAGACTGAACCGCCTTGCTTGCTGATTGGTTAATTCTAGGCCTATTTAAATCAATGCTTGTTCAATAAATCTGAGTTTTTCGGGCATCCCGCACGCTATATACAAGACTCCCTAGGTGGCGTGTTTTCTGAGGTAAGGCACCTAGCAATTTCTGTCCTTAAGCTCATTCTCGCCGAGTAAGTTATATTTTCCTGCTGGCAGGAAAACTTCCTTTTAGGGCCCGAAAGGAAGATAGCTTAGAACTCGGCCCCTTTCATCACTCAGCAACACCGGCAATGGAAGATTTTTATTTCATCTTCAAATCTAAAGCTCAATTTTGCTGGGTATAAGATTCTTGGTTGACATCCCTTTTCTTTCAGAGCTTGAAATATGCTATTTCAGGATCTTCTAGCTTTTAAAGTCTGGGTTGAAAAATCTGAACATAGTCTGATTGGTTTCCCCCTATATGTAATCTGCTTCCTTTCTCTTGTGGCTTTAATATTCTCTCCTTGGTCAGTATATTAGACATTTTCATTATAATGTGCCTTGGTGTGGATCTGTTGTGATTTTGTAGGTTTGGTGTTCGGTAAGCCTCTTGAACTTGGTTTTCCCATTCATTCCTCAAGTTTGAAAAAAATTCTGCTATTATTTCATTGAATACATTACTCATTCCTTTGGCTTGGAACTCTGCACCTTCCTCCACCCCAATCACTCTTAAATTTGGTCTTTTTATGTTGTCCCATATTTCTTGAATGTTCTGTTCTTGATTTCTTACAATTTTTGCTGTGTAATCTACATTTTTCTCCAGGGCATATATTTTGTCTTTGTTATCTTAGGTCCTTTCTTCCAAGTGGTCTAATCTATTGGTGATGCTTTCAATTGAACATTTATTATTACTTCTTTCATTTCCAGAATTTCTTTTTGGTTTCTCTTTAGTACCTCTATCTCCCTATTGAAGTAATCTTTTGCTTCCTGTATTTGTTTTTGGAGTTGTTTGTCAAAACGATCTTTTACCACTTGTATTTGCTCCCTTATATTATTTTTTAGTTCATTCTTAAGTTTCATAAACTTTTGGAATATGTAATTTCTGAATTCCATCTCTGGCATTTGACCAACTGTTCTTGCCATGGAATCTTCTGAGGAGATATGTTGATTTGTTTGAGTCACTTTCTTCCCTTGTTTCTTCATAATGCTTGTGTGATTTTTCTTTTAGCACTGTGGAACCTCAACTATTTCATTTTTACCTTAAATCCTTATCATTCTCCTGTAGTACAATGCTATCAGATCCCCTTCTAAATTCTTTAAACTTTAAAACTAAACACTTACTATTCAGATAATTCCAGTTTGATCACAATGTACAGATTTAGTTAACTCAGGTATTGTCTCCAATTTACTCTGTATGTTTTTAGTGGGTTTTATAGTGTCAAGTGTTGGACACAGAGGTGAAAAGTTTAAGAAGAAGGAGGTGAGGGTATTGGGTTGATCTTTCTTAGAAATTGTGAAAAGAGAATTCTATGGAATTGGTTTAATATCATCAGACGGGAGAGGAAAGAGACTGAACGATTTAGTGGAAAGACTGATTTATATATACTCCAAACTTATGAAACCGTTGAGAGAAGAAAAAAAGAAAGATGGAAAAGCAAAAAAGAAAAGAGAAGAAGAAAGAGGGGAAAAAAAAGAGAGAAATGACAAAAAAGTATGGATTAGTGTAATAGAGAGGAAAGAGACAGTGAGAGAGAAAAAAGAGAGAGAGAATAAATTATAAATAACACCACTTTGCTGTATAATTTAGTTGCCCCAGTTCTCGAAGTCCCAATTTCTACATATAACTTGTTTTAGCCTCTGTTGAAAATGCAGTGGCAGGGTGTACATAGAAAAAATGAGGGAAGAAGAAAGGAGACAAAAGTGAGAAGGATGAAAAGAAAGAAAATAAAAGAAAAAAGGAATAAAAGCGAACAAACAAACCCACAATAAAACAATAACAACAACAACAAAAAAAAAAAAAAAACAAAGTCAAACCCAGTAACAAATCTCAGAAACAGATCTCAATCAAACAGCACCCTGCAAAGCCCTTTTATTTTTTTTTCCCTCTAGTTTAAGCCAGTTGTCTCGGTTCACGTCCAGGCAGTTACCAAGAACCAGGGAAGCTTGCAGACTGGGGCATATTCTCCTGCTGTCCTGTGTTTGGTGGGCTGGGAAAGTCTGCAGGTCGGGGCCTACCTGGGAAGCTTGCAGGCTGGGGCTTTTTCCACTGGGGTCCCGCGCTGGGATGGTGTCTCTGTGGGAGAAAGGCTGGGAAAGTCCTCTGTAGGTCCTAGCTGGAAAGCTTGCAGGCCGGGGCTTTATTCGCTGGGGTCCAATGCTGGGATCATGTCCCCCCCACAACTTCTTAATAAGACCCCTGTAGCACAAGAATTAATACCAAGGATCAATAAATGGGACAGATTCAAACTAAATAGCTTCTTCTCAGCAAAAGAAACAATCAGTGAGTTGAATAGAGAGCCTACTAATTGGGAACAAATTTTTACCACATGCACATCAGATAGAGCACTAATCTCTAGAATATATAAAGAACTCAAAAATCTTAACACCAAAAAATAATAATAATAATAATAATAATAATAACACAATAAATAAATGGGCCAAGGAACTGAACAGACACTTCTCAGAAGATATACAATTAATTAACAAATACATGAAAAAATGTTGAACATCTCTGGCAATTAGAGAAATGCAAATCAAAAGCACTCTAAGATTTTTACCTCACACCAGTCAGAATGGCAGCTATTAAGATCACAAACAACAATAAATGTTGGAGACGATGTGGGGGAAAAGGCACATTCATACATTGCTCATGGGACTGCAAAATGGATCAGCCAATAAATCTTCCATAAAGCAGTATGGAGATTCCTTGGAAAACTGGGATTGGGATGACCTTATGACCCAGCTATCCCACTCCTTTGTCCATACCCCAAAGGACTTAAAAACAGCATACTACAGTGACACAGCCACATCAATATTTATAGCAGCACAATTCACAATAGCTAAAATATGGAACCAAACTAGATGCCCTTTAGTAGATGAACGGATAAAGAAAATGTGGTGTATATATACAATGAAGTATTACTCAGCAATAAAAGAGAATAAAATCATGGCATTTGCAGGTAAATGGATGAGTTGGAGAATATAATGCTAAGTGAAGTTAGCCGATTCCAAAAAGCAAAATGTCGAATGTTTTCTCTGATATAAGAAGACCAATTCACAGTGCGGTTGGGACAGGGAGCATAGGAGGATTAGAGGAACACTAGAATGGCCAAGGGGAAGGGAAGGCACAAAAGCGTGAGGAAGAAAAAAAAAAAGATGATAGAATGAGATGAATATTATTACCCTAAGTGCATGTATGAAGTCACAAATGGTGTGAATATACTTTGTATACAACCAGAGATATGTAAATTGTGCTCTATAAGTATACTATGAAATGCTGTCATTTCTTGCAAATCAAAACTAAGATTTAATTTCACTCCAGTCAGAATGGCAGCTATCAAGAACACAAACAACAATAAATGTTGGAGAGGATGTGGAGAAAAATGCACACTCATACATTGCTGGTGGGACTGCAAAATGGTACAACCGTTATGGAAAGCAGTATGGAGATTTCTTGGAAAAATGGGAATGGAACCACCCTATGACCTAGCCATCCCACTCCTGGGTCTATTCCCAAAGGACTTAAAAACAGCATATTACAGTGACACAGCTACTTCAATGTTTATAGCAGCACAATTCACAATAGCTAGGTTGTGGAACCAACCTAGATGTCCCTCAGTAGATGAGTAGATAAAGAAAATGTGGTATATATACAAAATGAAATTTTACTCAGCAGTAAAAGAGAATAAAATAATGGCATTTGCAGGTAAATGGATGAAGTTGGAGACTATAATGCTACATAAAATTAGTCAATCTCAAAAATCCAAATACCGAATGTTTCTCTGATATAAGGAAGCTAGTTGACAGTGTAGTTGGATGGAGGTGCATAGAAGGATTAGATGAACACTAGAATGGTCAAAGGGAAGGGA
This sequence comes from Tamias sibiricus, assembly GCA_025594165.1. Lineage (NCBI taxonomy): Eukaryota > Metazoa > Chordata > Mammalia > Rodentia > Sciuridae > Tamias > Tamias sibiricus. The sequence continues at coordinate 65,286,304 of CM046659.1, forward strand.
GGGTAAGGGAGGGAACAAGGAGGGAGGGAGGGGCGGAAAAGAAGAAAAAAAAGAAAGAAAAGAAAAGGTGGTTGAATGGATGGATATCATTATCCTAAATGCATGATTGAAGACCTGAATAGTACGAATATACTTTGTATACAAACAGTTGTATGTAAAAAGATGCTATATATGTGCATTATGAATTGTAATACATACTAATATTATAAATAAAAAATAAATAATATTTTTTTAAACAGAAATGCTGTCATTTCTAACAACTTAGAATAAAAATAAATAAATAATAATAAATAAAACTAATAAATAGATTAATTAAAAAGAAAAAATAAATAATTATTTACATACAATTTATTTGATTTGAAATTGTAAAATATTAAGAGGTTGAACAAAAACTCAACAAAAAATAAGCCAAACATCTTTTTTTTAATTAATCAAAAGAAGCTGTAACTTTTATTTCAACCGTACCTATCATCACAGAGCTAGACCATGTTTTTCTCTCCCATTTCATCACCTATGTTAATGTGTTTGAGTTTGAGACCTGCTTTGAATATGATTCAGGACCACCAAAATTCAGGTTGAGGCTTAATCCATAATGTGGTAACACTGGGAAATGAGATCTTTAAAAAATGGGACTCAGTGGATTAAGCCATGATGACATCCACTAATAACTGAAGGTAAAATACACATTAATTACTTAAATCAACTGTAGAGGTATTAAATGGTAAGCTAAAAAAAAAAATAAAAATTGCACCAAATAGAAAATTGGTGTGCAAGTTATCCCTGAAAATTACATATTATCAGCTTGAATATTCTCTGAGATATGTAATCAATGCTTTTATCTCTTGGTATTGAAATCTTGCTCCCTTAGAACTGGATTGGTTGCCATGGGAGCGGACTGCAATAGAGCACACTTGGCTTCGTTGGTTGCCCTCTGGCTTGCTGTCTTGCCACAGGACCTTTCTATCTCACACTTACTTCTGAACTGTGATGCCATCCACCATGAGATCCTTACAGGATGCCAATCCCAGCACCATGTTGTTTTGGCTTTTCAGCCTTTAGTGTCATGAGCTGTCTTTCTTCATTATGAAGCATCAGTTTTTTATTTATTTTTTTAATAACAATGCAAAGTGGACTAGGATATTAGGAAAATAGTGTGAGCAACAAAAGTGCTTTTAACAATTGTCATTTCCTGGTGTGTTCTCTTTCTTTTTTCTCCATATTACAAATATGTATTTTTATACATAGTCACGTTTATGCTTTTGTTTAATATATTTAAATGTTACATGCAAAATATTATGCTATTTATATATTGAGTATATTTTACATGTGATATGTACATATTTATATTATGATTTATAATATGGAAATGTATATATTAAATTATGCAATATTGATATATTTACTAAATATATGCAAATTTACCATTCGGGAGATGGATATATAGAGATGACATGTGACTTGAGTGATAACCTGTGAATAATTGTTCATGAAAATGGAGCCGGCATGTGGACCCGTGATTCTAGCCCACTGGTAAGACCCACCTTGAATTGTTAGATGAGCAAGAAATCAACTTTTATTTATATAAGTCTATAATGACCTGGATACTTTTCTTATTACAACATGGCCTCTAAAGACTAACATATTAATTGGCATTGAAAGATTTATTTTGAAAATGATAATCCGAAATATTAAAGTATGTGATATTAGTTTAGTATCTGATTTTTTCATGGCAAATAATCTGATTTTGGAGGTTGAAAAGAAGGAGTTTATGTTAATCACTAACAAAATATTTAGTACATGTACAGTCTACAATAATTTGCAGAGTACATCAATTGCTACATAATCTGTAGCTCTAGAAAAACCAGGTTAGAAAGTGTTGATACATTACTGAATATTGACTGTAGCTTGCTGTGTTGAGCATGATATTATAAGAGATTAGTTTAGTCAAAAATTAACCAGTTTTCAAGCAGAGATGAAAGTAAGTTACATCTTTGTTTCAAAAGACTTTCAGAGTAAAAGAATCTATCTTCTGGATAGACAATGGGAAATATTGTTGGAAAAGGTTATGATCAAAGAACATCCATTATAAGTCCCCTGAAAACCAGGGCCACCTCAGCCTTGAGGCAAAGCTCTGATTAAGTATGTTGACATCCCACACAGACTGTTGTCACACATGGCTCAATATTTTCTATTAAATTAAGAAAAGAAATATGGCAATAAAAGAAAGTAAGAAAGAACGCTTGAAACCTAAGCCACAAGGAAAAATATATGTGCTGCTAGTGAAACACATTAAGCAGAAAACAAAAATAACAACAAAAAACCCAAACTAATAAATAGTTTAAAATTTACAAGAGCCTTGTAAAGTTAGTTCAGAGTCTATTTAAGTTCCTTAAAGAACTTCCCCAATGTAAACACTTTATACAGCCAGGATATATTTTTCAAAACTCATAATTTAATATTGTATACCCTATGAACTAAACTCATACTGTATTCAATTATCTTGTCTCCTCCACTAATTATGCCTCTTTCCCCCCCCCCCCATTTCAGAATCTAATCCAGGATGCCACATTACATTTAGTGACATTTCATCAAGTCCTATCTGTGACAACTTCTCAATCTTTCCATGTTTCTCATACACTGTAGACTTTTAATATAAATACCGTGTTAGGTAATTTTATAGGGTTCCTCATTTTAAGATTGTTCGACATTTTCTCATGATGAGACTGAGATGTTATGTTGGGGAAAGTATCATATCTTTAAATCTAATGGGCATATAACATCAACATGACTCATCATTGATTCACTACATTATGATTAAGGGTGTGTCTGCCAAGTTTCTTGATTACTCCTCACTTTTTCCTTTCCAAATTCTAATTCATGAGAAGAAACTAATTAAATCCAAGTCACATGTAAGGGGAGGAAGTTAAAGTTCATCTCCTGGAAGAAGTCGTACCAAACAGTTTGGGGTTCTATGTTAAAGACATCTTGCTAATTAATAAATATTTGGGATAGATAATGTGAAGTCATGAAGGCTGTTTCTCAAAGTCTAACATGTAGATTTGGCAATCATCAGTGGATCTTAGTTCAGGAGTTATTAATCTGGTATCCTAATGCTGATTTTCCATTTCTTTCATTCTTTCTACTTTTATTTTATTCTATTTTACTTTTTCAACTAGGAAGATTTGTACCTTATTATTCATTTACATCAGTATGGATTCATGAATATACATTTTATTCTTTGCATTATTGTATAATCCTACAGACACTGTTTGCTCAAATTGAACCAGCTTTTCAGTTAGGAGCTTTTTCACTTTGCTCCAGTCCTTTTCACATTCATCCTACTTCTCTTTCTTTCTTTCGTTTTTATTTTTTCTACTTCAAAGGTACTCTACACTTACCTTGAATATCTTTCGTCCTTAGCCCTAGATTGATCATTTCTCTAGGGAAATCTGGCTTTTTTCATTGGATAACAACATTTAAAACCTAAGATGTGTACACTTATTATTGTCATTGTTGTTGGGTTGTCCCTACTTTTTCAGTCTTTTAGTGAGTGGATCTAAAATTCATAAATGTGTATACTAATTCATGCACACACACACAACACACACACACACACACACACACACACACACACATACATGCATACATACACACACTTGTAGTTCATCTTTCCTTATGTTAGGATTTAGATATGAATTATTCCCCAAAAGCTCATGCATAAAACTATAAAAGAAAGTTTAGAGGTGAAATGATTGTCTTATGGGAGCTTCAACATAATCAATACACTAATTTTCTCATAGGGATTAACTGGTGGGTAATTTTAGGCAGGTAGGGTGTGGGTAGAGGAGGTCGGTTATTAGGGATGTGTCTTTGGGGTATATATTTTGTGAGCTGAGCTTAGGCTTGTGATTCTCTCCCTCCCCCACCCCTTTCTCCTTTCTGATTCAATGTCCTGAGCTGCTTTCCTCTGCCACTCTCTTCCATCATGATGTTCTGCATCATCTTGAGCCCAGAACAATGAAACTGGCCATCTATGGACTAAGACCTCTGAAACTGTGAGCCCCAAATAAACTTTTCCTCCTCCAATTGTTCTTGTCAAGTGTTTTGATAACACCAGCAAAAAAGCTGAAAAAGGTGACTAATATGCATTCCTCCCTTCCTTATTTCTTTCCTTTCTTCTTCTTGCCTTCCTTCCTAAATTAATTCTTAATGAAATCAACTATAATCCAATTCAGGGAAAATGCAACACTGATACAGTCTTGCTGGGAATGTTATTTTGAAAATCACCATAGAAATCATATGGAGATTCCTCAAAAAATGGGAAATAAAACTACCATATAATCCAGATATATCACTTCTTGGTATATACTGAAAGGGATTTAAATCAGCATACTACACATACCTGTATATCCATGCTCATTACAGCACAATTCACAATAACCAAGATATGAAATCAGCCTAGGTGCCTGGCTGTGCATGCACGTATAAAGAAATATGGTTTACATACAGAATACAGTATTATTCAGCCATAAAGAGGAACAAAATTTGTCATTTGCTGGAAAATGGATGAAATAGGGGATAATGCTCAGTGAAATAAGGCAGACACAGAAGAAATAAGGTAGACTCACATGTTTTTCCTTATATGTGGAATCTGGAGGTGGAGGGAAAAACAACATGAAAGCAGCAAGGACACCATTAAAGAAGAGGAAGGGGGCAGGATTGAGGGAAGGGGAGAGGGGAGTGGGAAAATAAATATGATCTAGGTATGTTATTGGCATGTACAAATATGTCACAATGTAGCCTGTATCATTATAATGAACTAATAAAAAATGTAATCTGTTTTAACACAGTACATTCTAGCTTTACCCCTTGTTCATTATAAATGTTTTCTTTGATATTGAGAAAGCTCATTTCCATTATCTATTTCTATATATGTATAAATCTGTGTGTTTGTGTGTGTGTGTGTGTGTGTGTGTGTCTGTGTCTGTGTGTGTGTGTGGGGGGGCAACTTTTGGTTTGGATGTGGTTTGTCTCCCCAAAGGTGTATGTGCAAGAGGCTTGATCCTCAAGATGGCAATGTTCAAGTGGTGAGACTTTTAAAAGGTGTGGCCTAGGGGAAGTTATTAGGTCTTTGAGGTAACCTCAGGAGGTTATCTCGTGGGGTGAATTCACTCTTGAGCGAAAGTAGGTTGTTATAGAAAGAACACGAGTGGTCGCTCCCTGGTATCTAGCTTCATGTCTTGCCATCTGATCTCTCCCTTTCACATGTCCTCCCACATGGCACCATGTGATATGGTGTGACAAAGCCAAGGAAGACTTATCAGAGGCCAAAGAGAATAGGTTAGGCCACCTGATTTTGGACCTTCAGCCTATAAAAATGTGAACTAAATAAACCATTTGTTTATAAAATATTTAGCCATGTATTTTGCTATATCAACAGAAAAATAAACCAATACAATATGTAACTATATATTTGTACATATTTGTTCAAACCCAGTATCCATATAGTTTTAGATCTGGTAACCAATACCACTGTGCATAAGTTTATTAACTAGGGTATATTTTTTATGTATAATCCTTGTTTATTTTAGCTTTATCGGATCTAATTAAACTATGATTTGCCATATATCTAACATGTATTATATGACATATATATGTGTTGTGTAATATGTTCATACACATAATGTTACATATGGTATAGCTTTTTGGGGGGCCTGTTCTCTTTAATGCCATATTAGCTGTGTTTGTAATTTATTTTGTTTCATTTTTGATAGTATTCTACCCCTGAATTCCTTAATATCCCGATTGGCTCTTGTTTATTGCTTATGGTAAAGATTATTCTTTTTTATTCTCTCATCTGTGGATTTTGACAAATGCAGAGTCCTATATCAACCACTAATATGTCATCATTCCAAAATAAAACAGAAGAATTTCATCATCCCGAAAATTGTATGGGGCAGTTTGGTTACCCCAAAATAGCCTTGTGTTTTCCTTACCTCATCAACCACTCTTTTCTTCACCAACTTCTGGCAATTAACCTGTTTATTTTCTAGAATGTCATAAAATTAAATCAGGTAATATGTATATTTTTCAATCTAGTTTTTTAAAATTATTAAATACATATGTTTTTGTGTTTATAAAACTCTACAAATTTCCTTTACTCTTGATCAATATTTCAGTGTATTCGTGATCCATAGTTTTTTCCATTCACCTGTTGAAGCACAACTTGTTTTTTGTTAGAGATTTTGGTGTGTATATTCAAATCTGTTATAAATATTCATAGTTTTGTGAAAACATAACATTTTAAAAGTGCACAAATGGAAATGTATGAAATAATTATGGGTCAAACAGTAAATATTTATTTACTTTTATATGAAATTACCAACCTTTTTTTTTTTTTTAAATGGCTGCTTCTTTATTTTCTTTCTTGCAACTTTGATTAATTTCATTTTTAGTTCTAGTAAGTTTCTGTTGGAGTCCTTAGGGTTTTCTATTATGGGCAAGTCATCAAGTCATCTGCAAACTCACAATCAGACATCCTAAAGGTAACTTTATTTATTTATTTATTTATTTATTTGCCTGATTGCTACAGCCAGGGCTTTGAATGCTGATAAAGTATTGGAAATGAGCATCCTTAGTTTGTTCCATGTCTAGAAAGCTTTCAGCTTTTCCCCAAACAATGAAAGGTCTGCTAAGATATTTTTCCCATTTTTACAACATTTTAAACTTTATTTTTAAATAATTACAGATTCACAGAAAAGTACAAAGTTAATACATAAAGTTCCTTTTATTTATTTATTTATTTATTTTGATGCCAGGGATTGAACTCAGGGGCACTTGACCACTGCCACATCCCCAGCCCTTTTTTGATTTTATTAGAGACAGGGTCTCACTGATTTGCTAAGTGCCTTGCCATTGCTGAGGCTGGCTTTGAACTCATGATCCTCCTGCCTCAGCCTCCCAAGTGCTGGGATTATGGGCGTGCGCCACAGCACCCGGCCAATACATAAAGCTCTTTTGTTTCCTTTTTCCAGTGTCCCTAATTTTTTAATGTATTTTAAATATATAATACAATATGAACCAAAAGACAAACATTAATTAAATAATGTGGATATTCTATATAATTTGTTACATGTTGACATTCATGTATATACTACTGCTATTGAGATATATAGCTCTTCCCTCATCTCAGAAATTTCTATCTGTTTGTTCAGTTTCTCTAAGCACTCTGTTCTTCAGTGTTACTAACCCACTCATACTCTCCATCTCTGTAATTTTTTTTCAGTTCAAGATATTTATACGAATGCAGTCACATGTTATCTTTTGAGTTTGACCACTTTAACTTAGCATAAAGAGCTTGAGGTATATTTAAATTGTTCTGTGTATCAATAATCCTTTCCTTTTAGTTGCAGGTTGGTATTCTGTGATATAGACACAGATATGTATATAGAAATAGGTATAGATGTGGTTTGATTAGCTATTCACTTACTGAAGGATGCTTCAGTTGGGTTATTTCTAGTTGTTGACTATTAGAAATAATGCAGCTGGGATAATTTTCATGTGAGATTTTTTTTCTTTTTAGTGCAACATATAATATATAAATACATGTGTATACATATATATAGAACATGTAATGTAATATGTAATGTTATATACTACATAATATAATATCATAATATAATATAATTTTTATTTTGTTATTTTCTCTAGAATAAGTATTCAAAACTGAATTGTTATATTGTGTAGTAAATGTATGTTTATTTTTTTAAAGACTGTCATATGCTTTTCCAGAGTGGCTGTACCACCCTTCATCCTACCTGCATTGAAGGAGTGATCTAGTTTCTCAGCATCCATGTTAGCAGTTGTTGTTGTCATCACTGTTGTGCAGTTTGTTCATTCTGAGAGGCATGTCATTGTATCTTACTATGATATTAGTTTCCATTCCTTTAGTGACTAGTGATGTTTGACCTAGTTTCATGTGTTTGTTTGCCATCTGCATACTCTCTTTGATGAACTGTATGTTCATGTCTTTGCCCAGTTTCTAATTGGATCATTTTGTTACTGCTGTGGCATTCTTATTTTATTGCTGTTTTGATGTTTATTCCACTATTGAATTCTAAAATTTTATTTTTAACATATTCTAAATACAGGGCCTTTATAGAACATGTAGGTTGGAAATATATTCTTGCATACTGTTTTCAAAGAGTCTTATACACAGAAAAGTTTTTAATATTGATGATGCAGATTCCTTGGATGGAGTAGACTGCAGAAGATAGAAATGTTCTATACCCATGACCTCCAGGAGTTCTAAACTTATTAAAACACATAGTTTAATATTCTTAAGGGTATATATAGTATACTATCACATCTGGCCAAGAAAACAAAATCTTTAGTCTTATTTTCCCTGTACACATTTATTCTTCTTATTTTCATTTTTCCCCTCTTGCAGGGGGACTGGCCATAATAACAGGTTTCCAGCAGGCTCAAAACGGTCCTTAAATTGAAATTTGTCTATTTTTTAAAATCCATTTATTTGTTTCATCGATGGAAATAATACTCTTTCCCAGATTCTATATCTCCAAGTTAAATATAGTATACCCATTCTTAATTGCTATTAAGTTTCCTCAAAGAAACCAGAGGGATTACAAAGCAAAACAATAACATCAAAAGAATTTCTAAAGCAATATATGAAACCTTCAAACTCCCCTCACAAATATGGTTATAAAATCTGTATAGTCCCTAAGGGCAAAATCTCTAATGACCCTTTTATGTTTAACTATGAAAATCCACAGACAAGTTCCACCCAGAAACAGATCCATGTTAGAATTATGAGACTCCTTCACTATTACTTGAGGCACCTTTATATTTTCTTGATCACACTATTTCTCATTGCTGCAGATTTTCCACATTTCACTGCATACAACTTTCTTAACAGCTTTCTACTACTGTTCCCAAACCAATGTTTGCATGGAGAGAGAGAAATATCTTCTTATGAGTCAGCCTCTAGGGAAGGGAAAGTTGAACTGGAAGAGTGAGCATTGACAATTACTAAGGATTTGGAACTTTGACTATTTGTTATATGTTTCCACTCTGGTGAAACTGAGCTCTATTATCTTCCAGAAACATGTATCTTCTGGAATCCCTGTGGAGACCTCTACTCTCCAGGCAGCAATTTTCTGCTAGAACTTCAAATCATAAGAGCACACAAAGTTTAGGAGTTGGCCAGGAACATGATATGTTCATGTATATCTTTGAAATTTCCTTTTTGTGCCCTTTTTCTCTTTATTACATATTCTCCTAAATACCTTGGTCAAAATTCATCTTTGATCTCTTCTTCATCCCTTCAGAGTCACAACATCCTCTTCTTTGTTTTAATTTCTCTGCTTTAAGGTTTAGATAATGCTCTGTTGGAAAGCAGAGCTGAATGTGAAGTTACTTGTTGCACTTCATTTTACCCAAAGATGATAACACAGATGATAACATAATTTCTATAGAATGTTTCAAAAGAGCCTTCATATACAATTTTATAGCATTTATATTAGTTTATTGTATTGATCTACTTTACCATGACTGGAAAAGCACACAGATACATTTCTGAAGAAAGGAAACACAGTTAAATTGTGCCTAATTAATGGATAATCCAATAAGTAAGATAATTATGTTGTATAAAAAAAAGATTATAGATAATAGGTGATTATCTTTTCTAGATGCCAACCAAAGTAGATCACTAGAAGTAAAATATGAGCTAGAAATAATCAATGATGATCATAGCTTGGGAATATCATTTTTAATAAGTACAAACAGATGACATAAATATACATCTCACTAGACTTGAGCAACTTATCATTTAAAACTGATATATATCAAATTGAAATATATCTTTATGAGGAAGATGGGGAGAGAAAGAAAAGATAATTGGAAGTCAGATTGATCAAATTATGCTATGTGCATATACATATATGGTATAATGAATCCCACCATTATGTATAAGTATAAATACCAATAAAAACTTGTAATCAATAGTACAGAAAATATACACCCAAAGCTATAGTGTGTATTAATTTATACATTTATTAAATTACATTATAAATTTAAAAATACATAATATTTTATTGCATCCTTGGTAGACAAATTTTAAGAAGTATTAATAATATGAATATGACTATGTCTAATAATTAAATAAATATTAAAATTGAATTGGTAATTATTAAACATTTAGAATATTTTAAGAAGCTTTTTAATATTCAGTCCTTATTATGGTGAGTTGAAAGAGGCACTCTAAGTATAAATGCTAGTGGGAGCATGAAGTGACATGATATGGATTTTCTGGAATGAAATTTAGCATTATTTATCATTTCAATGAAATTCTAATTTTTAAATATCTAGAAAAGGTAATGTATAAACCAAGCTGTAATTACATATGAAATTTTGAAATTTTCAAACATTTATAATAATTGTAGAATTTATGCTTCATTCACAAGAGAATACAACATATAACAAGTCTTATAAATCAGCATTATGCTATGTTACATTAAGAAAATATTTTCATCATTCAAGTCTCCATGTGAAGAGTAAATCCTATAGTACAATATATCGTTAATGTCTTTCTTTGCACAACTAAGATGGGAGACACAGGAAGAAAGGAAACAAAATTTTAACAAAGCCTATCAGTTACTAGTAAAAATATGGGCTTTATTTTTTCTTAAATAATATGTTAGTGTTTTTCAAGTTTTCCATTATAAACATTATTTTTATAATAAAATTAACATGTTTGTATACTATTCTCTAAAGGCTAATATAAAACTTAAAAAATAATTTGTACTACCTGGCCACTGGGGATATTATTTATCATGATTGTTTGTCCTAACTTTTTAACAAATGACAAGAAATAAATACATGCAATGAAATAGACATGAAGTAAGACTAGAAAAAGAAATTTGATACCATGATTTACAGCATAGTATTCAATACATATATGTATATGTGTGTATATATGGATATAAGCTATGTGTATATATACATATAAACAAATATAGTGTCAATATATATGAGTTGAGTCTGGCAGTTTGCAATCAGAGCAGAAAGACCTAGAGGGAGAAGAGAATAGAAAACATAAAAAGTGTATGAAGCATGCAAATTGAGTTCTTTGTTCAAATAAAATACGTTAACAGCAATTTGATCTATAGCAAATGACTTCAGCACATGATATACTTTATGACAAAATAATGCTCTCAGAAGCTAGTACCAAATGGGAGATATTGAGCTTGGAAAAGTGACCTAACATCATTAAAGCCTTAACACTTGTTCCAGAACTGTTACTGGGTCTATCAACCACCTGTCCAATAATTTTCAGCAACTGGTTGTGTTAAAATAGAGATGGCAGCTGTTTCTTTTCATGCTCCCTTAAGCAACAGAACCATGTGAAATCCAAGCAGAGAAATTTCAGATTTATAATAGATTGTTAACATAGTATGGACTTAAATTCTCAGTATGTCCATAACCATTTGAGTACCCATGAAGTCTATAAGTCAACTAAATTCTACCAGAAAAATAAACAGCCAAAACCACAAAATTTAAATCTTATACTTCAATATAAAAAGCATCCATTTGAAAATTTAAGATGATCTATATGAATCATATATCAGTAATGAAAATCATCAATACATGAATTTGAACTTTGCATTATCATAGCAACAAAATTTCAAGAACAGAAGTGTAAGCCATTTTTTAATAGCTTTCATTATTCCAGTATTGAACTCTACAAGACAATATTTTTCACAAAGTAACTGTGAATACTGGGTTTTCAGAAGTCAAATCTTAGTACATAAAGATTAAGTTCTTTGATAGTTGGATAATGAAGCTACATTTAAGGAAGCATCAAGGCAAACATGGCCTAGTGTTAAATCAAACTCAGTCCATGGTGTCTTCTAAAACATGCAAATGGCTTAAATACCTTCTCTACATTTTTAATCCCTATTTTGTACCCTTCTGTCCCTGTCTTTCTAAACCATGCAATACTTAATAAATTTAACACTGACAGTTATGAAACTCCACCACTAAACTACAGTAGATGTGGATTTTGGAAGTAATGGGAGTTCTCTGAAGCAGACACAGTTTTAAACACACTACTTTGAAATTTAAAATATGTCTGTGCTCAGGATAAAACATTTTCCCTTGGAGATCCCTAACTCTCATGTCAGTGGCTTTTCCTGTTCATGTAATGAGGTAATTTCCTCATCCTCTCATCCAGAGAACATTTATGTGGTGAACTGCAGTACACTCAAGTGTTCTCCACCTGGTGCCTTCATTTTGAGGTAGTCAGTTAACTTATTTGACTTTTTTTTTTTTCCTGGAAAAATGAGAGGGGTGTGCTTTTTGTAGTCCCATAATTTTGACATCCCTTGGAAGTTTGTTAAAAATATGCCAAATCCAGCTGGGCGCCGTGGCGCACGCCTGTAATCCCAACACTTGGGAGGCTGAGTCAGGAGGATTATGAGTTCAAAGCCAGCCTCAGCAATGGCGAGGCACTTAGCAACTCAGTGAGACCCTGTCTCTAATAAAATACAAAAAAGGGCTGGGGATGTGGCCCAGTGGTCGAGTGCCCCTGAGTTTAATCCCTGGTACCAAAAAAGAAAAAAAGAAAAAATGCCAAATCCCAGACCTCACTCCCAACCTGTTTAAAAAACAAGTCCATTGTTTTTAAGGTTCCTAGAAGAGTCGTACATATGGTAATGTTCAAAAACACTGGGATAGATGTTTCCAAGTTCTCAATTTAGAGGGCAACAAAGTAAAATAAGGAATGAAACAACATTATGAAATTCTCATAGAAGTGAGGTAAAATTACCTGTACCTCAAATAGCCATTATTATAAGTAGTCCCATAATTCCTTCAATGGCAAAATATATAGTAGGCTTGTATACACAAGATGTTAATATTTTGGTTTCAAGAAATGCAAAATCCAGATGTTTTCAAAAGACATTGTTTTATCTTTAAGAAATTGATGATATTATACAAATTTAGTTTCCTCATTCAATGAATTTATAGTGAGTTTCTGTATGTCCCAAAGATAGCTAGGGAAATAGGATTTTATTTAAAAGAATGGATATTTTGGTACTGATTCTGAGTTTGTCTGATTTTTTTTTTCCTATTTAGAAACACATAAAGAAAAACAACATTTGAAAAATATACAAATAGCTTGAGAAATTGGAAAATTATCTAATCTCTACCCTAGTTCATTTCTTTATTGTGTCTCTCCTCAAGCATTCTGAAATAGGCCAAGTTATTTTATTCTACTCAGTTGTCATTTTTCTCAATTCTATTGCCTCTGTTTAGTTTTAGGAAAAATTATATTGAACATAATAAGCATAACCTTTTAAGGATATCTGAGGATAACTTTTCAAAGTATATGTAATATTCCAATTACATGTCTAAAATAAATATTGTTACTTCATTTTTTGAGTTCCCTTTCAAGTCACCTCCATTTGTTAGTCACGCAGCAGGTATCTCTCTTGCTGATTTTCAGCTATTTATCTCATATAGGAAGTAGGTCAGAAAGCACCATGAATTTTTTCTTCCTGCCAGCTAGCACATTTAAAGTACTCATTTGGGACTCCATGACCACAAATATAGTTGAGAATATCAACACTAAATATTGGTCTTAGTGCATATATGGGTTCTTTAAAATTTAATAGTTCTGCAGCAATGAACACTATTATCTCAAGTATGACTACGGAATCAGTATTGCAAATTTGTTTGGAAAAAAAATAAATCGGTGGTCATACCAAACACTTTGCTTATTCTCAGGTTTTCCAGAGCTTCAAACATTTTCCTGTCAAGTTAAAATGCAGTTAGACAAAGGCAACATCTAATCAAAGAATAACTTATGAAAGAATTGAGGCATTATAGGTCCTACAAAGCCCCTTACTCCTATTGACACCTAACTTTCAATTAAGCAGTTCTCTCAAATAATTAAACTTATATATAAAAAACTATTTGCGTACTAAAATATGAACTAAATATTCCATAATAAAAGCTACTTTTCTAACTTATTTTCTATTTTTATTATGATTTTACTACATACATATTCCAAAATTATAGTTAAATTTTGAAAATGTTTGAATTTTGAATGTTTATTATGGAATTATATTGAGATATTATACAGAGAGTGTTTGATAGCTTATTAGATGGATTACAGCAAAACCTATTGGTTTGGGCTCCACTCAAAGAATGCTGATTGGATACTTCACTGATGTAAAGCACCAGGTAGAATGTTTTGAAGAGAACAACTTTTGTTCCTCCATTGCAGAAAGTACAGACAATGTAAATCTGCCTACAACATTCCCAATAAACTTGAGACAAGCAATCTCCAGAATTTAATCAGGTATTTACAGGTCTTCTTGCTGGTAGAGATATGATAATAAAAGGACTCAAGGTTATTGACAGGGAAGCTTCTGGTTTGCTAACTAATAATCATTGTATGGGGAAAATATTGGAAATCTGGGGGGTAGAGGCTTTTGCATTGAATCCTGATCAATCTATTAAGAAGTAGCAGGGGGAATTGGGTACTCCTGGGTGAGAAATTCCTGCAAATCTTTAGTAGAGTCCTTGCTACACAAATACAAATTGATTATGGTATTTAAATACCAGTTGTGTGGGAAAGGAGTTGGCAATGTAAAAGACAGCAGATCACATTCCATTACTGCGCGCAATGGATTTGGTGACAGCCTTGAGGTCTCAAACAACTGGAACTAATGAATTCAAATTAAAGTAGTGAGTGACAACTTTTTGTAAATCTTCACCAACATTTGGCTTTTTATTTGCCATATTAGAATTTTATATTGAGTTATTTCATTGTTTTGCTACACATGTAATTTTTAATTTATAATTCAAGACCACAATTTCCTTTTATCCTTCTGGGATTCCATAATGTTTCTCTTCATCTGCTTGAGAATGAATTGATGGACTTATTCATGTGTTCCATTAGCACTTTTATACACGAGTTCTTCCTAATCATGAAAGATATTTATCTACTTCAATGCCTTTACAGACAAACAAAACATCAATAGCTATTATTACACATTCAGCAGAAGCCATAAATCATATATTGTGTTGGCCAAAGAGCTCCATTCACAAATTCACATTTCCTTCCTTTTTCAACTGTGAACCTCAATCACACTTCATTGATTGAATGAGTTCCTCTTGCTCCACACAACTGGATAGTTTTGTGACTTGAGCACCTGCATCCAAAATGTTCATAAAAGCTTGAGTCCTTGCCTTTCTGAAGTTCCTCAGCATACACACGTGGGTTCATATCCCTTCTGATACTGCTAGGTGAGAGTGAGAATTTGGCTGTATTCCTTCAAACAAGATAAATTTACTTTTGGTTTTCACCTTGTAGAAATTGGCAAATTGATTGTTAACCTAAATAAACTAAAAAATGTATTTGGTGTGTTAAAATCTTGGCATCACATGCTAAGTTTGTCATAATTGACACCATTTTACTTTAACCTTTAGGAACCCCTTTTCTAAGAAGTCAGCCAATTGGCCTTTGAACTTTGTCTTACTTATCTGAACTCAGACTTAACTCACTGAAGACTACAACCCTATTTCTAGTATCACAACTCTTAAGTCCTCACACACTTTCAGCATAAAGGTCAGTGAAGTTTTCAAAAGTGATAGGGTCAACCACATAATTGATCTAGATCTCTTTGTATCACCTTCTCATTTTCCAGTGTTGCTTGGTAGACTATATAATTTGGTCAGAATGTTGACTACTGAATCCTGTAGGTCTTCCACATATTCTATTAATTAGCTTTGTAGCCTTCCTTTTTCATTTTTTCAGTCAAGATTCTTTCCTGATTTTATCTTTATTAGCAAAACTATGCATACTTTTGAAGGGTATGAGATTTTAACCAAATGCAAGTTAACAGGTTAGCCTATACAGTTTCATGGTTGCTGACAGAAGACACAGGACCTCTAGGTCAAATAACCTATTGCTCCCTGAAATCAGAGTAACCCGAGTATTGTTCCTAAGGTGTCATCAACCCAAAATTTAATTCCCAAAGTTCAATCAAAGGAAAGTCCAGTAGCACCCAGGCATGCACTAAGCTGTGTTACAACAATCTTATTAGGCTATGTGATTCAAATCTTTTGTACTGAACGTTAAGAAAGTCAGCCTTTTTTGAAGGGGGAGACCCTGTCTTCCATGGTTGTCAGGAACTTCTCCTGTGCTTTGGAAAGAATCGCTGTTTATATTCCAAAGCCAATAGTTATTAAATATCCTTGTAAAGATAGTCCAGGAGAAAAAATTCAGTATTTTTGTTCACAAGTGTAAGAGCCTTTGATGAGGAAGTAGCTCTAAGATGGCGGCTGGCTGAGAGCCAAGAGGTGGTGCTTACTTGTTTGTCAGAAGCAAGGCTTTGCTTACTACAACTTACACCTGACTTTTATAATAGCTCATGGGTACTGCGTGCTGTGGTGTTGGGTCGAGCTTGTGATGAGACACTTGTATGCCTGTTAAGAGAACTAATGCACCTGTGATGGGTAAAGAGTATTTAAAGAGGCTGTGGGGGTGGAAGGAGAAGAGAAGATAGAGAAGAAGAGAGAAGAAGAAGGAACAATAAAGGAACCACTCATTCCCAGTCTGCCTCCAATTTCTTTCCCGCGGTCTCGTTGCTGCAGGCAGCAACACACAAGATGTGTAGAAATACTGGGAATCCATGGAGAATTGTTTTCACAGTAGATTCTTATCAATTGTCTTTTGTCCTTCATTTTCTGAGATACTTGTTAAAATCCCCCACTCTGTTATTTGGCACTTACATACATTTGTTTAGTTCTTACAATTTATCATAGCCCTGTCCTAAACATGTAATTACAATTTTAAGTTGGAAGAATCAATGCTTTTCAAATATTCATTACTAGTTTATTTATGTCCATTTTTCTCCCAGGAAGAAAAAACAAAGAATAATTTTTATTTATAGTATTGCAGTATACGCTTCTTATAACTACCATGATTTATGTGACTTTGATCATTTGAATCACAGAATGAACTACTTGTCAACCATTAGTTTCTTCACTTTAGAGGTAAACAGTCAGACATTCATAAGGATAAATAATAAAAATAAATTATCTCTGAACACTATCTGAATTTTAATTTGTGCCTATTATTTATAAAAATTATTTTTCCAATAAAATACAATAAATAATTTGCTTGCTGCTCATTGAAAACTTTATTTTAAATAATTATTATTTTGGGTTGTTAAATATAAAATTTTATTTAACATAGTCCTTGACTACAGTAACTAATTATTATGGGAGTTTTATACCAAGCCTTGAAGAGGGGAAATTTTATCATTAAAATAAGAGATTTAATATAAAAATCCAGGTATTAAACAACTCTAGGCCTAATTCTCTCAGATATGCATTTGAAAACAAATTGTACTTCTTATGATTTTTTTAAAAAACAATGGGACAATATGTGAATTATGTGAAATTCAATATTTGAGACATAGTAGGCCTTCAGTAAATAGTAATTTACTATCACTTACAAATCTCTATACCACAGAAAAACTGATTCCACTGTCTATGTTTAAAAATATCTTCTATAGGCCAGTAGCAGTGGCACAGCTTGTAATCCCAGCAGTTCAGGAGGCTGAGGCAGGAGGATTGTGAGTTCAAACCAGCCTAAGCAATTCATGGAGGTCCTAAACAACTTATCAAGACCCTATCTCTAAATAAAATATAAAAAGGGGCTGGGGATGTGGTTCCATGATTGAGTGTCCTTGGGTTCAATCTCCAGTAATCTCCATATTTTTATTCCTACAAGTGACTTAATAAAAACTTTACTATCCAGAACACTAAATAAGTACAAGAACATTTATTTGAGCTGAAATTCATGTTAAAACTTAAGGATATTAACATATCTGAGTGCTATGTTTTCAGTATGTCTCCCAAAGTTTATGGTGAAAAATTTACTCCCAATGTAACAGTGTTGAGAGGTGTGATCATTAAAAGGTGTTTAGGTCATAAGGACATTACACTCATAAATGGATTAATGATGTCATTGTGGGAGTGGGTTACTGAACACTTACCCTTTCCTATGTCTTATGTCTTTTACCCTGTTTCTTTCTTTCTTTCTTTCTTTCTTTCTTTCTTTCTTTTTCTTTTTTTAATACCTTTATTTTATTTATGTGATGCTGAGGATAAAACCCAGGGCCTCACACATGCAAGACGTGTGTTCTACCACTGAGCCATAGCCCCAGCCCCTTACCCTATTTCTTACCCTTCTGTCTTTCAGGATGAGATGATACACCAAAAGGCCCTTGCCACATGTAAGTCTCTTTATTTTGGACTTCCCAGCCTCTAGGACTACAAGAAAAATAAATTACTTCATTTAGATGTTGCTCACTATCAACTCTTCTGCTATAGAAACATGAAATGGACTAAGATATTGGAATTTTAAGAGACCTGTTGGTATCACACCAAATATATGGGCAGAAAAATATTTTGCCTTCCTATCACAAGGGTACAAGGACAAATGGCACCCTAAAATGCAGACTATGTAAAAATTACATTGTTTAATAAGGATGATGAACCCCTGAAAGTCATAAGATGTAAATTATTTTTAAAAATTATCTGTACTTTTTGTAAAGTTTATTGATTTATTTCCAGAATTGATGAGTAAACTTGACCTACCTCAGCTCCTTTGCATATAGAAAAGAAGTAGATTAACATAGCCATTATGTTCTTATTCAAAATGTACATTATGTGTCTAAATGTACAAATTCAATAAAATGTTTCCTTTCAGGTACTTTATGTAAGTGTTGTTTTCAATGGCTTTTGCAGAAATACCAATAACAATGTTGCTTTCAAGTTGGCATAATCTACAGAAATGAAGGGCAGGCCTCTGCTAAGCAAGATATTTGCCTGTGCTCTATTCTAAACAGATTATCATCAATAAAAGGTTCATCTGCAGCAATATCTGAAAAATTCCACATAATTGCCAGTTAAGTACATTTGTTTCCAAAATCTAGCCAGAATAATATTAGACATTATATTTTTGGATGATATAAGTGAATATTTGTGCCAGCCAATTTCAATCAACTGTAACTTTTTTGTAATTTTTTCCTCTAGTGCCAGTTGAAAATACATATGCTCCACCATCTCCATTAAATTCTCATTTCCATTAGAACATGAGATTGATATTGAAGCCAAGCATTTTATCATCATAATAACTTGCATTTGACTGGATTGTTTAATGTTTAAAATGCATTGTAGACCTCAAATATTTTCACTTTTTGCCTTAGAGCAAGGTTTTAGTAATTTTAATAATCTGTCACCTAATCTTAGGAATGACAGGAAAAGTAG
Organism: Tamias sibiricus; assembly: GCA_025594165.1. Lineage (NCBI taxonomy): Eukaryota > Metazoa > Chordata > Mammalia > Rodentia > Sciuridae > Tamias > Tamias sibiricus. The sequence goes on from CM046659.1 coordinate 65,305,669, forward strand.
AATACCAATGAGAATTTTGAAATATAAAATATGCAAAAACAAAAAGTGATTATAATGGATCATTGCTTAGCTAAGAATAATAACCACATATTAGATTGATCTGACTTCCTTAGGAATTATATGAAATAAAACCAAAAATATAGAAATTTAAATTAATCACCAAAGTATTTTCAACAATTACTTTCATATAATTTGCTATATATCTATTCTGACAAAGTAATAAATTCACTACCTGCAACTTTGATTTTTATTTAATTTTTATTTTTTATTTTGTTAGTTTTTTAAAACTTATGCACCACTGACTAGTATTAAGTTATAGCTTAAAATTTGGAATATTAATTCTGATTGACCAATATTTGAATTGTATAAAACATAATCAACAGAAGATTTGCTGAACAGGTTCTTTAATTCTAGTTCATATGTATTAGGCAGTATAAAGTAATTCAACTTATTTTCATCAACTGCTTAATAGCTAAATATTATAAAAGTTTAAAAGGAAATTAACAATTTTCTTCATTTTGCATATGTGATATGTTGTCCAGGAATAAAGGCTTATTAACAATTACTTACTGAACTTTGATAGATATCATACATAAAACATCCAAAATCAGAGAAATAATAAGTATAATCTAGAAAATAAATTATATTAAAATTGAATTTAAGTGCTTTTGGCTGATGTAATATCACTAGAGTTCATAGTTGATTCTTTGATATTCAAGTTGTTTTAGAAGAAGACTAACAGTCATGGTTAAAGATATTTAATTTAGTAGAATTGTGTTTTAGGGCCATTATTTTGAGCATTTTAATTTTATGATCACTTGCTTTTTGGCAACAATCTGAGGAAGTCTAAAGAATAGAGGATGGCTTTCAAAATGTCTTAAAGTATTAGAGGTAACAGATTATTTTGTGATCTGGACCAATAAGGATGCATTACATATAATAATAGGACATGTGCTTAAAAAAGACTTCTAAGTATGAGTCTATATGAAACCTATGTATTGATCCACACTCTTACAAATAGTCAAGTAAGCAGTGTTTTCTCTGTTTTTATAACTTTATTTTATTTGTTGCTACTATTGTTATTTTTTTGATGTGGCACCTGGGATTGAACCCAGTCCCTCATGCATGCTAGGCAAATACTCTGCCACTGAGCCACAACCCTAGCCTAGCATTTTCTCTTTAAATGATGAAAATGTCAGTCAGAAATTTGAGTCCTCTACTAACAAAACAGGAACTAAATATTACAATTCCTGAGAGATAGGCAGCATTACTACCATACTAAGTATGAGGAACACTAGGTTTGGAGATTTTATTTGACATATTCAAATCATGTAATTTGTTCAATTTGTTGTAGTCTAATATTATGTCTTTTGAGGAAACAAAATGTAATGAGACAGTGAAAATAAAGATAATAGAATTTCGATAAATACTACTCAACTCTTTGAAAAATGATCACTAAACAATTTATCCAATTATTTAATGCCACCACTAAGTCTTTTCAACATATCCCCCATCCCTGCTGTTACCACTGGGTCCTGTGCTCTTCTAATAGTATTTCAGTAGAATATTCACATTTTATGTTAGTTTTTTGTTGGTAAGTTCTTTTCCTGCAGCTTTCAAAATTTAGGATAACTTTTCCAAGGGCTTGGATTCAATCCCCAGCATCAAAAAAGTAGATAAATAGAAATTATAATAATCAAAGAGAAAGCACAAGTTTTCTTCTAGAGTCAAAGCTCATGTAGCGCTAATATAGGCTTAAAGTACATTCCCAGTAATCAGAAAGGATGTGGAAGGATCAGGGACATGTACAGCTCTTTCATACTCATTTTTCTTGTTCCATGACACATTTCCTTGGTGGAAGGCTAAGAAGAAGATGAAACTATTAAACAAAATATATTCCTGTATAAGTATTTGTGTGTGTGTGTGTTGGTTTTCTATCATCTTATTAAAACAGAATCATGCAAAGATGAGAGAGAATGAGTTGCTCTCCAGCCTACTCCCTTTTTGGTCATATAAGTGATTTAAGTCCTTGTCTTTATTCTCGCTGTGGATAAATATAGGCCACACCAGGCTTGCCAATTCAATCTCAAACATTTGGCCCAAACACTTGAAAGAGTCAACTTATTAAGTTTGCCATCTAGGAAACAGGACTAGTGACCTTTTCTTAATATGCTAGAAACTCAGAGTCATATCTTGGCATTTCAAGCAAATATGTAATGAAAGCCCCAGTTCCATTTTTTTTTTCTCTCTACACCTCTAACTAAGCAATGTTGTAGATCCATTTTCTATACCTGAAACAAACATCCAAGGGCTTTTCTCACCTCATCTCAGCCTGACCATGCCATCTTTCCTGAATCTTCCTGCTGTTGTACCCAATATCACTCCAAGTCAAAGTCGGTATCACAAGTGCAAGTCATTCAGTCCAATGCTAAACATGTCTTACTGGGGACATAAGAAAGTCATTGACACCCACAGATAGCACAAACAATGCACATATGACCATCACTTTGTACATTTGTAGGGATAAATGGTCAATAAATTTTTCTTGAGGAGGAGTAATAAAATACTTTATCTGCATGATCTCACTTCCTTCCAAAGAACACTCGTCTCCCCATAATGCAACTGTAGTTGTCCTAAACTGGGAGAGCTGAGAAGGGGTTGCAATCACAGTTTTGCTAAAATTGTGCCTCTCCTCAAGCTCTGTTCTTACAGCTTGCTGTTCTCTGAACTCAGAAGGTACTGATAACTTGTTTTTTCTCAGGTAAGGGCTTTAATAGTCAATTTTGTGTAAACTCGTCGATCTCTTTATCTTGGCAACTTATCTACCATGTTCCAAAAATGTAATTCATTTTATCATTAGAATTCTAAAGTAATGTAAAGGTAAATGTTGCATCTGCTTCATGAATCCTAGGTTTAGTCGGGGAAGGGCCTTGGCTAGGAATAAGAAATATCATGCTTGACTTTTTCTCTTTTGCATACTTTTCAAAGTTTATTGAGTAATATTACTCTCACCGTGCTTTAAAATTTGTCTTATGTTTTCTATAGGGAAATTCTTCCTGTGAAGAATTATTCTGTAAAAAACTGGGAAGAAATTGTCAGAGTCTCCTCAAGCATTATTGTAAAAAACCTTATTATAATGCTTGTTAAAAAGAGTTTCCAAGAGCACTATTCAAAAGGATCTGATACAATGAGATAAAGGCAGAGAACCAGAGAGTTACAAGAATCTATTTTCTAAATTCAGCTTCACCATTTCTACTGAAGATTTATAGACCACAGTTTAAGAAGAAAGGTTTTGCTGTTTTCTCAACAAATTCTAGCATAGTTTATATAATGATTAAAACTTTTGCTCTCAATAAATATAATGATCTTTGTGGAATTACACTTGTAATACTACAACTTTCTCTTATACAGTAGTCATAAAATAATTGAAAAGTGTTAAAGGAAAAAATTAAATTTATTCCATAGTGCATAATATAAATCATGTAAATTTAAAAATACAATTAAATGTATTTAATTACCTGAGAATTACTGAAAAATTTCAGCACTAAAAATACTATGTAATAAGAATTAGACATAATGAAGAACATGAAAAATAATAACTTATATCAGCTTATTATGTGATACTATGAAATCTGAAAATTTTCCCAAAGTCAAGGATAATGTTTTAGTGTAATGGAAACCTATTATAATTATTTGAACAATGTGTGATTTACACTTAAGGTGCAGTGCAGTGGAGGGTGTGTAGGCACAATGGAAGCCCTTTTCTTCATTCTTTCTTGTTTTTCTGGGACTAATTCTCTATGTGCGAGTTTTGACAAAATTCATTCATAGATATGGCAAGCTAAAAGTCTGAAAATTGTATTTTAAATAGTTTGAGATACTTGTCAACCATTAACAATTTTTACTATTTCCTTAGAACTAATTTACTGTCTTTAAATTTTTGTTATTGTCTTTATGTGATGATACAGATGTCATGATAGATTAGGAAACAGCTGAAAAGCAAAGAGCCACTTCCTATAACTGATTATGCACAGAATATGCAATTCTATGCAAGAAATTAAAATTAAAAATATTCATTTAAAAAACTTTAGTTTGTAAGACAACTTACATACATTGTCTAATTTCTTCTTCATAGCACCAAAAGAAAGAAAAGAAGGCATGTATAAACTACGGGAGACAGTTTTCTGTACCTTACTTAGCAATAGCAAAAGCAGAGAGTTGTTCTATTATGATATAACTTCCAGTGCTTCTCTCATTTAGATTCCTTGTTTGTGCTGTCTTCTAATAAGCAATCATGTGGTTTTTTAATTTTTTTTTATTCTAAGCTATTATAAATGATATCAGAATGCATTACATTTCATATTATACTTATAGACACATTTTGCATATCTCTGGATGTATACAAAGTGTATTAACACCACTAATGGCTTCATACATGCACTTAGGGTAATGCTATCCATCTCACTCTACCATCTTTTTTGTTCTTCACCCTTTTTCTCCCTCCTTTCCCTTCCCTCCCCATTGGCCATTTTAGTGTTCCTCTAATCCTCCTATGCTCCTCATCCCAACCACACGGTGAATCAGCCTAGTTATATCAGAGGAAATATTCAGCATTTGGATTTTTGAGATTGGCTAACTTCACTTAGCATTATATTCTCCAACTCATCCATTTACCTGCGTGTGACATGATTTTATTCTCTTTTATTGCTGAGTAATACTCCATTGTGTATATATACCACATTTTCTTTATCCATTCCCCTACTAAAGGGCATCAGGGTTGGTTCCACAGTTTAGCTATTGTGAATAGTGCTGCTATAAACATTGATGTGGCTGTGTCCCTGTAGTATGCTGTTTTTAAGTCCTTTGGGTACAGTCCTTTGGGTATAGGAGTGGGATAGCTTGGTCATAATGTCATTCCAATCCCAGTTTTCCAAGGAATCTCCATACTGCTTCCATATTGGCTGCACCATTTTGTACTCCCACCAGCAATGTATGAGTATGCCTTTTCTCCCACATCCTCCCCAACATTTATTGTTGTTTGTGTTCTTAATAGCTGCCATTATGACTGGTATGAGATGAAATCTTAGAGTGGTTTTGATTTGCATTTCTCTAATAGCCACAGATGTTGAACATTTTTTCATGTATTCAATCAATAGATTGAATATGTATTTTTTTTTTTTTTTCTGAGAAGTGTCTTTTCAGTTCCTTGGCCCGTTTATTGATGGGGTTGTTTGTTTTTTTGGTGTTAAGATTTTTGACTTCTTTATATATTCTAGAAATTAGTTCTCTATCTGATGTGCATGTGGTAAAAATTTGTTCCCAATTAATAGGCTCTCTATTCACCTCACTGATTGTTTCTTTTGCTGAGAAGAAGCTTTTTGGTTTGAATCTTTCCCATTTATTTGTTGTTGATATTAATTCTTGCACTACAGGAGTCTTATTAAGGAACTTGGGGCCTAATCTGACATGTTGGAGATTAGAGCTTAATTTTCTTACATTAGGCATAGTGTCTCTGGTCTAATTCCTAGATCCTTGATTCACTTTGAGTTGAGTTTTGTGCATGGTGAGAGATAGATGTTTAACGTCATTTTGTTGCATATGGATTTCCAGTTTCCCAGCACCATTTGTTGAAGAGGCTATCTTTTCTCCAATGTACATTTTTGGTGCCTTTGTCTAATATAAGATAACTGAAATTATATGCTTTAGACTCTGTGTTCTCTATTCTGTACCATTGGTTTAGCAGTCTATTTTGGTGCCAATATCATGTTGTTTTTGTTACTATTGCTCTGTAGTATAATTTAATGTCTGGTATAGTGATGCCACTTTCTTCACTCTTCTTGCTAAAGATTGCTTTAGCTATTCTGGTTCTCTTGTTTTTCCAGATGAATTTCATGACTGCTTCTTCTATTTCTATGAGGAATGTCATTGGGATTTTGATAGGAATTGCATTAAATCTGTATAGTGCTTTTCTAGTATGGTCATTTTTACAATATTAGTTCTGCCTATCCCAGAGCAAGGTAGATCTTTCTATATTTTATTGTCTTCCATAATTTCTTTCTTTAGTGTTCCGTAGTTTTCATTATAGAGGTCTTTCATGTCTTTGGTTAAATTGATTTCCAATTATTATTATTATTTTTTATGCTATTGTAAACGAGGTAGTTTTCCTCATTTCACTTTCAGAGGATTTGTCACTGATATATAAAAATGCCTGAGATTTATGGGTGTTGATTTTGTATCCTGCTACTTTGCTGAATTTATTTATGAGTTCTAGAAATTTTCTGGTGGATTTTTTTTTTTTTTTTTTTGGGTCTTCTGGGTATAAAATCATGTTGTTAGCGAATAGTGATAATTTTAAGTTCTACTTTACCAATCTGTATCTCTTTAATTTCTTTTGTCTGTCTTATTGCTATGGTCAGCATTTCAAGTACTATGTTAAATAGAAATGGTGAAAGAGGGCATCCCTGTCTTGTTCCAGTTTTTTTTATTATTATTATTATTATTATTATTTTGTACTGGGGATTGATCTCAGGGTCACTTGACCACTGGGCAACATTCCCAACCCTTTTTTGTATTTTATTTAGAGACAGGTTCTCACTGAGTTGCTTAGTGCCTCACCATTGTTGAGGCTGGCTTTGAACTCAAGATCCTGCTGCCTCCACCTCCCAAGTGCTGGGATTACAGGCATGCACCATTGCTCCAGTCTTGTTCCAGTTTTTACAGGGAATGCTTTTAATTTTTCTCCATTTAGAATGATGTTGGCCTGGGGCTTAGCATAGATAGCTCTTACAATGTTGGAATATGTTCCTGTTATCTCTAGTTTATCTAGTGTTTTGAACTTGAAGGAGTGCTGTATTTTGTCGAATGCTTTTTCTGCATCTATGGAGATAATAATATGGTTCTTATCTTTAAGTCTATTGATGTAATGAATTACATTTATTGATTTCCGTATGTTGAACCATCCTTGCATCCCTGGAATGAACCCCACTTGATCATGGTGTACTATATTTTTGATATGTTTTTTTTTTATCCAATTTGCCAGAATTTTATTCAGAATTTTTGCATCTATGGCATTAGAGATTTTGGTCTGAAGTTTTCTTTCTTTGATGTGTCTTTGCATGGTTTTGGGATCAGGGTGATATTAGCCTCATAGAATGAGTTTGGAAGTGCTCCCTCTTTTTCTATTTCCAGAAATAAATTGAAGTGTATTGGTTTAGTTCTTCTTTAAAGATCTTGTAGAAGTCGGCTGTGTATCCATCTGGTCCTTGAGCTTTTCTTGGTTGGTAGGCTTCTGATGGCATCTTCTATTTCATTGCTTGAAATTGTCTGTTTCAACTGTGTATATCATCCTGCTTCAATTTGGGCAAATAATAAGACTCTAGAAATTTTTCGTTGCCTTTGATGTTTTGTACTTTATTGGAGTACAAGCTTTCAAAATAATTTCAAATTATCACCTGTCTTTCCATAGTGTCTGTTGTGATATTTCCGTTTTTATCGCATATGTTAGTAATTTGTGTTTTCTCTTACCTTCTCTTTGTTAGTCTGTCTAAGGGTTGGTCAATTTTATTTATTTTTTCAAAGAACCAACTTTTTGTTTTGTCAATTTTTTCAGTTGTTTTTTTTCTTTCAATTTCATTGATTCCAGCTGTCATTTTAATTATTTTCTGTCTTCTACCGCTTTTGGTGTTGGATTATTCTTCTTTTTCTAGAGCTTTGAGATGTAATGTTAAGTCATTTATTTCTTGACTTTTTCTTCTTTTGAGGAATGAACTCAATGCAATAAATTTTCATCTTAGAACTGCCTTCGTAGTGTCCCAGAGATTTTGATATGTTGTGTCTGTGTTTTCATTCACCTCTAAGATTTTTAAAATTTCCTCTTTGATGTCATCTACAACCCATTGTTCACTCAGTAGCATAATATTTTTCTCCAGGTATTGGAGTGGCTTTTATTTCTTATTTTATCATTGATTTCTAATTTCATTTCAGTATGGTCTGATAGAATGCGTGGTAGTGTCTCTATATTTTATATTTACTAAGAGTATTTTTGTGGCATAACATATGGTCTATTTTAGAGAAGGATCCATGTGCTGCTGAGAAGAAATTGTATTTGCTTGTTGAAGGATGAAATATTGTATATAAGTCAGTTAAGTCTAAGTTGTTTATTGTATTTTTGAGTTTTATAGTTCCGTTGATCTGCTTTTGTTTGGAAGATCTATCTATTTTGTGAAAGGGGTGTGTTAAAGTCACCCATAATTATTCTGTAGTGGTCAGTTTGGCTCTTGAACTTGAGAAGAGTTTGTTTGATAAACATGGATGCTCCATTGTTTGGGGCATATATATTTATAATTGTTAAGTCTTGTTGGTGTATGGTTCCTTTGAGCAGTATGTAGTGTCCTTCTTTACCCTTTTGATTGACTTTAGCTTGAAGTCTACTTTATTTGATATGAGGATGGAATCCCCTGCTTGTTTCCTCAGTACATGTGAGTAGTAGGATTTCTCCCAACCTTTCACCTTCAGCCTGTGGGTGTCTTTAACTATGAGATGAGTCTCTTGGAGGGGGGGCGTGGGGCGGGGGGGGGGGGGGGGGGGGGGAGGTCTCTTGGAAGCGGGGGGAGGCAGCATATTGTTGGGTCTGCTTTTTTTTTTTTTTTTTTTTTTTTTTTTTTAATGTAATCTGCTAGTCTATGTCTTTTGATTGGTGAGTTTAGGTCATTAACATTCAGAGTTATTATTGAAACATCATTTGTATTCATAGGTATTTTTGTTTAGTTTTGGTATTTAACTTGACATGGTTTCTTCTCTGATTGGTTTTTCCTTTAGTGTAATACCTCCCTCTGTTGATTTTCATCATTGCTTTTCATTACCTCTTCATCAAATATTTTGCCAAAGATGTTCTGTAGTGCTGGCTTTCTAGTTGTAAATTCTTTTAACTTTTGTTTATCATGGAAGGTTTTTATTTTGTCCTCAAATCTAAAGCTTAATTTTGCTGGATATAAGATTTGTTGTTGGCATCCATTTTCTTTCAGAACTTGGTATATATTGTTCCATAATCTCCTTGCTTTCAGTGTCTGAGTTGAACAATCTGTCATGATACAAACTGGTCTCCCCCTATATGTGATCTGATTCCTCTCTCTTGTGGCCTTTAAGATTCTACCCTTATTCTGTATGCTAGGAGATTTCATTATAATGTGTCTTCGTGTAGATCTGTTGTAATTTTCTACATTTTCTGTCCTGTAAGCCTCTTGTATTTGGTTTTCCAATTTATTATTCATGCTTCGGAAATTTTCTGATATTATCTCATTGAGGAGATTGTGCATTCCTTTGGTTTGAAAGTCTATGCCTTCCTTTATCCCAATTACTCTTAGATTTGGTCTTTTGCTGCTGTCCCATAATTCTTGGATGTCCTGTTCATGGTTTCTTACTATCTTGACTGTGTGGTCAACTTTATTTTCAAGATTATATACTTTGTCTTCATTATCTGAAGTTCTTTCTTCCATTTGATCTAGTCTATTGGTGATGCTTTCTATTGTCTTTTTTATTTGGTTAATTGTTTCCTTCATTTCAAGGATTTATGACTTTTTTTTTCAGATTTTCTATCTCTTTTTTGAATAATCTTTTCTACCTGTATTTGCTCTCTTATATCTTTGTTGTAGTGATCAATTTTTGCCTGTTTTTGTTCATTAAGTCATTTTTAAATTCACAGATCATTTTAACTATGAACCTTCTGAACTCCTTCTCTGACATTTCATCAACTTCGCTGAGCATGGGTTCTGTTATTGTAGTATCCTGGTTTGTTTGGGGTACTTCTTCCCTTGTTTTTCTTGTTGTCTATTTGCCTTTCTTTCTTGCAGGGTAGGTCTGAGATATTACAATTTCTACCCTATATTCTTGTAATATCCATGCAGGTTGTTTGTGCCTCACCTTAATGTTGGGCTTTCAGAACCTGCAGGTGTCCCTCGATGTATGCTACTGCAACTACAGGTGGTGTCTCCAGGAGCAGAGGTAACTCTAAGTAACAGTGAAGGTGCCCCAAGATGAATGCAATGTCTTCCAGCAATGGGGCTGAGAGGGTGGGCCTTACAATGTCTTTGGGATGCCTGCTTTGAGAGGTGGCTGCTTTTAGGCCCTTCTGTTTTCAAAAGGTAGAAGCTACTGCATGGGGGAAGGCTATGGTTATGTCTGCAGTGTCTCAAGATGGAAGTGGGTTAGGCTGTGCTCCCAGGTGGGGGTGGGGTAGTCTACTCTGGACCTATCCTGGGCTGGGTCCCATGCAGGTTGGTGTGGGCTGAACTGGTTGAATCTGATCTCCTGTGGTGGTCTGCTGGTTGGAAGAGGTGGTCCTCTGAGCAGAGGTCAGTGAAGATGTCCTAGGCCTGCCTGAGCTCCACAGGTGTTGGCTGGGCTGACCTGGGCCCGCCTATGCTCATGTGGAGGTCCACAGGACTGATTGAGCCTGACCACACTCAAGCGGAGGTCCTTGGGGCCTTGGCCCACCTACCCTCAAGCGGAGTTTGGTGGGACTGTCCTTGCATCACCTGAGCTCAGGTGCAGGTTGGTGGGACTGACCTGAGCCTGGCCACACTCAATTGGAGGTCAGCGGGACTGACCTGGGCATTAATTTCATTATTTCATAGCGTATTTTTAAACACAATAGAGCATTTAAATGCTTACTAGCTTCAGTTGGGTAAGATTCAATGTATTTCTCATGATAGGGCCTAAAGGAATATAAACTAGAAATCACCTATACAACATTGGTATCATAATATTTATAATCAAAGTCTTGTGAACAGAGAATAGAATGATATGTAATTGAATGCAAATGAACTCACTTTTTCTTTTTTAATCTCCTGTGTGTTTTCAATTATGGAGACAAACTCCACATTCTAGGAACCTACAAAAGGTAGTATGATTTAAGTAGTATTTTTCCCTCTATGAAACTGAAAATGAATTTGGTTTGTTCTCTCTGAGATATTTCCCATGAGTTTTGGTGAACAAAATAAGACTGTTTCCTTAATTTAAACTTCCTCTTTATTTTTTTTGCCAAGAAATACATATTATAGGGTTCTTCTTTGAATCATGAGGAATACCAAGAGTAAGAGTAATCAAGCCAGACATTGAAACAGCTCTCTACTGTAAATTATAAAGCTGGCGTAATACCCTAATCTCATTATACTGTGACATATGTGTATCTCAAGACCTGATCTGTATAGAGAGGGTCTTAAACATATGAATGGTTTTTAACAGCTTATTTCTGCACTTCTTGTAAAGGTAATTATCTTTGTTCTTTTTTGTTTTCAATTGAATAAGTCAAAATATTTTTTCTGAACACTGTTGCAAATATTTTACTCTAAGGTACAAATATGTGAAACCTCTCTTTTAGATTGCATGGCCAGAAGATTCTGTAGTGATGGATATTATTATTTCTTTATACCTAATGAGGACTTTAGTGTTGCCGCCTACAGCAATGATACCATGGGAAAGAAATCGGAGGCAGACTGGGAATGAGTGGTTTCTTTATTCTTGCTTCTTCTTCTCTCCTTTCTCTATCATTTTTGACGCCCCCGGCCTGGTTAAATACTCATCACTCATTAAGCATACACGTGTACAGGTGCGGCACAGAAAGATTCTTAGTCAAATTCATTGAGGTCAGGTGTAAACAAGTAAACGCCTCCTCTTGGCTCTCAGCCAGCCGCCATCTTAGCTACTTCCTCATTAAAAGCTCTTACACTTTAGTTCAACAGAAAGGTTTTGACCTTCCTATATTTTTGACCAAAGGTTTATTGAGTTAAACTGGTGAAGTCTGGAAAGTTCTTATGCTACAGAGTGAGTCTGAGGGCAGTTCGCTTCCAGAAGACCCAAGAGAACAGAGCACATCATGTGCCAGTGGGTGCAAAAAGGAAAATTGTCTGAAGCTGTGAAAGTTATTTTAGTTTTCATGAACTGACAAAAGAAATCTCCATCATATACTCTTAATTAGCTCTATAGGTAGATTTTAAAAAATTCCACTATACCATATAATAAATATAAACACCACATAGATTTGTCACATCTTGGTGAAGAAATAGTGTCTAAAACACCATTGTCTACAATATGATTCACAGAGCATAAATATTGAAATCAACTAAGAGAATAGTACAAATGCAAATTCTCATGACTAACTCCAAACCTACTGATACAGAATCTTTATTTTATTAATGCTCAATCTCATAGAGACATTCATAGACAACACTGCTTAAAACAAAGCAAATCAAAAGAGACATATTCTAGGATACATAATTTGATCCAAATTTGAACTGAAACTGTAACATAGTATATCTAATTAGGAAGGAATTTTTGTAATAATTTTAAGATGAATATGTGTTTTTAATCTCCTAACAGAAGCCAAATTTGCATAACACTGATTTATTTATGTAATATCCTGATGTTAAGAAATGTCTTAAAATCCAATGCATGTTTAAATTTTTGTAGCAACTTCATAGAGTACATATGTATACATTAATATATTTGGTTTATGATATGGATTTTTAACGAAAGTAGTAAATATAATGGATTTAAGTACCTTCACAATTTTTTTTTTTTTTTTTTTTTTTGTATTGGGGATGGAATCCTGGGCCACTCAACCACTGAGTCACATTCCCAGCCCTATTTTGTATTTTATTTAGAGACAGGGTCTCACTGAGTTGCTTAGAGCTTTGCTAACTTGCTGAGGCTGGCTTTGAACTCGAAATCCTCCTGCCTCAGCCTTCTGAGCCACTGGGATTATAAGCATGCACCAACACGCTCAGCCCACATATTTTTTTAAATTTTGAATGATAGAAAATAATGACTGAAATACATTGATAAATGTCAGACATTGATTATTTATGAAGAATGGCTATATAAAGGTTCACAAGAACAAATAATAGTAGAAGCAACGATGAGAAAACATTCTCAAATAAGTCTAGAAACTATAAAATACTTGGATTAGAAAAAGGGGGATGAAGGGAAGGGAGGGAAATGAGAATAGGAAAGGCTGTAGAATGAATCAGACATTAATATCCTATGTATGTATATGATTATACAACCAATGTAATTTTACATCATGTACAACTGGAAGAATGAGAAGTTATACTCCATATATGTAAAATATATCAAAATACATTCTACTATCATGTGTAGCTAATTAAAACAAACAAAAAGAAGAAGGAGAAAGAGTATTCTAGGCACGAGTGCATTGGAATTATCTTATATTCCTATTATAAATGCAAAGATTTGGGTTATGGCACATGCCTACTGAAACACCATTTAGGTTTGAGGTCTGTGAACCAAATTGTTTAACTTCTCTGTTCATGTGCATGCATAATAAATTTGACAATAAATGTTTTAAATTGATAATGCTTATGTTTTGTTTTAGTAAAAGAAACTCTGTATCCCAGTCGTAAGTTTTTGCTTGAAAAAGAATTAAAATTTTCAGCTAAATCCTGATCCAAATATGCCTTTAAAATTTCTAAGAATACCAATTTCAACAAACATGCTAGACTCTAATCCTTTCCACCCTCTACATGAATTCTGATCCTTTCTAATATTTTCACTTTATGAACTTTATGGGAATATACTGTTCTATGAATTCCTACTGGGAAGAAGAGAGTAAATTGCCTCAGTTATTTCTTTTTTATGGTAGCTTCTCTTTCACAACTTTTCCTTCAATTTAGATGAACACCGTGGGAAAGTTTCATAGGAGTGATACTCCTCTTAAAGCAAATAGTTTTTAGAACTGCCACTTAAAAGGGGGAGAATATAAAACTATGGAAAATTTGTTGTAGTTACAACTTTTCTGTAAATGAATGTAACCTTGAGGAATAAGATTTAACCCCTCCCAGCCCAATTTGGAACATGAAACAGCTAGGGTAGTATAACCTAATCTTTAAATAAATGTCACATTTACATGAAAGTTAAAATGAAAAATCACAAACAGGAGACAGTTACTTTGAATTCTGAGAAAATATGAAGATAAGCATGGGAAAGTGAATCTTCTTAATTGATATATTACATTTCTATATTATTTAAATTGTTGGAAAGAAATATAAAGATCGTCTTAATAGTATATTCAAAACTATGATTCACAGAGTTTCAGAGACTGTAATGGAATTTAGGAAGAACAGGTACATTGTTAATGTCTATCTTCCTTCCAATTAGCATAACCAATTTTTTTATTTGTTTCTAGTCCTTTGATTATATACTACTTGAAGAACAAGAATATGGCTAAAGTGAAGTTTGAAAACCATTTATTTTGAATAATATTAGAACTCACATTTCTATTCAACTTTAAACCAGAGATATGTACTAATGTGTAATTTATTCCTGAAAGCCTATCTTATAGTGCTCTACAACAAATATAGAGGAATATACAAACATTTCATATATTTACATTGTGGTGTTTACAAATCTAATTATTTTTTTCTGAGTTTAATAATACAATATTTATTCAGAATAAATAATTCATTAAAGCATTGTAAATATAACATTTTTAGATTGTTTGTATAAAGGTCATATCTGTTGGCAGTACCTCAATTAATGAAATTAATAATTATTCTTATAGTTTATGTATTTTAATGATAATTTCTAAAGCCTACAATACATAAGCACTTAGAATTTTTCACCTAAGTAATTACATTTAAGTACAAGAATTTTTCTACAACAAGCCACTCAATACTTCAAAATTTCTCATTTATATGCTCAAAAGCACAAAGTGTTTTATCACTGAAATCATTTTAACAATCTGTCAGCTGACAGCTAGATTAAGTCTTCTTCAATTTTATTGAAAACAATCCACTAGAAAACACCTGACCTGCACATTGATTTGTTTAATGTCTGCACACAGGCCTTAGAAGAAAAGTAGACACCAGTATTTTGTATCACCCTTAATTTTTATTTCTTTTGCAACACAGTGGTGTTTAAAGTGAGAAAAAAGTGATAATAAAAGAAGAGCACAGATATACACATGTGTGTGTGCGTGCATGTGTGTGTGTGTGTGTGTGTGTGTGTGTGTGTGTGTGTAACTGCAAATAAATAGATTCATACTTGTAAGCATCATGGGAGTTCCTTTAGTGACTTTAATTCAGTGACTAGTCTTTAGAAAGGTGTTTTGTTTGTTTTCATTATGTGATAAGTGTGCATTTCTCTTTCATAATTCTAATTTTGTTCTGTAGAGTTATGTCTGGCCTCTGCCCTGCCACCCCACCCCTCCATTACATCCAATTAAGAACTCTATTTTATAATTCAGAAGACTTTCCCTTTGATATGTGGCAACTTAGCTTTTATTTCTGTTATTTTTATAACCAGCCATTTCTGTTTCAAGGTGGTCACTATTATGACTATGATTTGCTCCTAGGGATTTATTGCTCATATCTGCTTTTCTTAAATCTCCCCAAAATGTCTTTAAACAATGTTTCAGTTCAAGTTACAAGTCCATATGTTAAAACACAAAGTATTCTTGGAAGAATGGTTTCAGTTTATTCTTAAAATCATAGATGGAGTTAGATTACTTTTCTCTCTGAAAACATAATCATTGTAGAAACACAAATTCAAACTCATATAATAAATATAAAATTTAAACCAACTCTGTTGATACCATCCAGATGCCTGCTGGATGGAATGGGGAATGTGGCTGGATGAAGTTGGTGGGAGGTGTGGGGTAGGGGTGCACAAGATTATTCAAAAGGAATGGTTAAGTGAAATGCATTCTCACTATTTGAGGAGTTAGTAGATGCAGACATGAAAAGAGTTATTTCTTCAACTTTTGAATCACTAAGAACATGTAATTATTCTTTGTTTACTTAGAAAGGAAATATAATGTTTCTTCCACAATTTATAATGCACGTAGTGAGCAAGCATGAACTTTATTGCCCTCCTTGTTTTGGACCAGCTGTGTACAGCTTTCCAGATATCTGGAGGGTGGCGAGGTGTTTAGTTGCTTTGTTGACTAATCAAATGAAGGTTATACAAGCATTCAGGTGTTCAGTTTCCCAAGAACCAATGATATGGTAATGAGTTTCAAACATATGGGAAATACAAATTAACATTTACATATTAAACAAGTAGACTTTGAATGAAACCTTCCAAGTTATCACTAAATTTTTTCTGGTTATCTAGTTATTTTTTGAAAGAAAATTCTCTACGTAATTCAGATGCATTAAATAATATAAGAGGAAAGAAAGAAAGAAAGAAAAGGAGAAAGAAAGAAAGAAAGAAAATGATTATCACAATGCTGCAGACACTTATTGAACACTTAATAAATTTTAGTGAATTCATAAAATAATAAAATTCAATATTGAAGACATTCCTCTTTGCTATTTGTAGGACATTGAGTTTGTATGTTCTTTATCCAGAAAATCTATTTCATCATGTGTTTTACATAAATAGTTTACAATATGTATGAGTGCTTTTGACAAAGAAATATCTGAAAATTTGGTGAATAAGGCTTAAATAATAGGGGCTTATATTTTCCTTATATAATTAGATATATCTAATATTTAGTGCTCATAAAATATTTAATATATCAAACGGTTTTTGGATATTTATTCCTTTCTGACCTCATAAGCATCCTGTTCCATTATGGTTTCAAAATGTCCAACTCATCTCCAGGTATCAAGCATGCATTCTAGAAAAGAGAAAGTGGTTATCAGCAATTAATTCTCTTTTTACATGTTATTTATTTATTGATTTATTGGAACCCAGGGGCACTTTATACATCTCTAGTCCTTTTTTTTTTAATGAGACAGGGTCTTGCTAAGTTGCTTACAGTCTTGCCAAGTTGTGTGGCTGACCTCAAACATGTGATTCTACTGCTGCAACCTCCTGAGTCACTGGTATTACAGGTGTGCATTACCACACCTGGTCACATCTGTTATTTCTTACAGAAAGTAAAATAGCTCACTGAAAAGCCATCCAACAAATTCTACTCATAGCTTAATGTTTAGAAAGAAGTTATTCTAACTGCTAGAGGAGATATTAAAGCATCCATCTGCTTTGAGCATTCCATTCACACTGTTGATCCACTCTTCACATAACACAATTTATACACACACACACACACACACACACACACACACACATATGAACAGTGACTAGTTGTGCACCATTAGTATGAGGATGACATAAGACAGCTAAGAAAACAAGTCACTATTGATGGGAGATTAACTAATTACTTCACAGCCATATATTGAAAAGGTGGAGGAGAAAGAGGAAGTAGGATCTGCCCTTCATTAAATATCTAACGTTTTAGATAAACTATCAAAGTCACTGTCAATGCCTCTAGTTGTTAAGGTGACAGAAATGTAAAATTAGGAGAATATTTTAAAATATTAAAATACATAAAAGGACGTCTTGTACTAGTTATGTTTTTTTAAAATGTTTTCTTTTTTAATATTTATTAATTTGCTTCAGTTGTACACATTGCCTTTATTTTTACGTGGTGCTGAGAATTGAACCCGGGCTGCGCATGTGCTAGGTGAGCGCTCTACCGCGGAGACACAACCCCAGCCCCCTAGTTATGTTTTAAGATTCATTCATTTTGGTAAAACGAATGACTTTTACTTCTTTTCTCACAAAAATGCAAGCATCAAAATGATCTACTAAGAATCTGGGAACCAGCCAGGTTTAGGCTTTCATACACTACCAAATCTACAAATGCCACAAGCCACTGAAGAAAGGGTGCTGATGTCATTAATAAAGCAATTTGTCTTCATTCTGCTCATCCCCCAAACTGATCTTTCTGCCTTCCTCCCTGTTCTCACTCTTCCTTCCTTCTTTTCTTCCTTTCTCTTCCTTTTGGTTAACCATGATTTGGGAGTTATCATCTATACATCACCTGTGTATTTTCATTTTCTGATATTAATCAGCATTCTACATTACACTTCAATATGTATGAACTACACAGAATAAAGACACATGTAATGTTCCATGGCTACTGTATTAAAAATTAAAGCTTTCTCCCTATTTATAACTATTGCAATTTAACTTACCTAGTCACAGAAAGATAGATGTCTGTGTTCATATTTTTGCATCTTAAGTTGATGATAATCTCAATCATAGTCCATTAAGTGTGATTTATGCATCTCATTAAGTATAGCCTTAGCAATATATTTTTCTGCAAAGAAGAGTTAATAGTAAACAAATTTACTTTGAGGAAATTTGGATTCTCTATAAATAACCCTTCTCAGATACTTCAGTAATTCAGTCCTGAAGCTAATTAGCATGCCAAATCATGGTATGTGCTGAAATCTCTAACAAACAACTTGTTTAACATTCCTTGTCACAAACTAAGGCAATTCAAAGAGGTTATAAAAAGTTGTATAAATCTGATTAAAATTCTGAAATCAAAAGATTATAAAGTTGAAAAAAATATAATACCAAGGTTTCTGACATAGAGCTTTTCCTCAATTAAGTAAAAATGAATAACATGCTCTTTGTCATAATCATGTTCAAACATTATAGGTATTTTTCACAAGAAAATTTTATGTGATAATGAAGACATACTCACAGAGCATGGTATATTGTGTTTTAGTTCAGAAAATGTTCATCTTCCTTAGCTCCTTCTATGGAAATACTTTATTTCATAATCCTGTAAATACTGATTTAGCCACATGAATCACTTTGGCCAAAGAAAGCTAGGGGACATGAAACATGAACACAACCAAGCAGAGGTTTAATGTGTATGAGCAGAGACTGGTTTATTATCTCTTGTGCTACTATCTGTAGGCCTGAGAATTTTACATTACAGAAAGGGCATATTATTTTAGCTTGGGTCTTTTCATGTACAGACACATGGAATATATTTTTAAATGTGCCCCACAGCTTAGAGGAAAGCCTAACTGATCCCTGTAGAAACTAGCTGAATCAAGCAGACAGAGCTGATCCATACACCCATGAACACAAATCAGTGGTTGTGGATATAAGCCACTTATTTTGCAGACTGTTTATATGTAATATTGCTAGAGACAAAAGAGAACATATGCAAATAATATGCAATCCAGGGTGGGCGATAATGAAAATATTATGGAAAACCAAAACCACTCTTGAAAATCCTTCAGACATCAATAAATACAGTGAAGTTAGTTTTGTGTAGTGAACACCACTATCACACGTTCACAAGAATGTCCCTAATTCTAAAAATATATGAAATAATGCAAATGCAAGCTGTAATTTTACAGTATTACATTTTAAATATCAAAGGCATTCAGCCTATAACAGAGATTTGAAGTGATAACCAGCATCATTTAGAAGAATCATCTCCCTAATAAAATTGCTCAATTCTTCTTTTACTTTCCTCTCTATCTTTATTTTTGCCTTAAATAATTCATGTTAGAATTCCTCTAAATAGCTTTGCAACCTATATGAGATCAACATATATGTACTTATATTTTCATAATGTTTTGTGATTTTTAAGTAAAATATAGAAGCACCCTCAATTATGCAATCATAGTTTTATTGATTCATAACTTTGCAGAATGATATCCAAATGCAATGGGATTAGTTTTGTTCCTACTTTATTTTGTTCCTTTTACAATTTGCATGGTTCATTCTAAAGTAATTGCTGGTTCTTCTCTACATAATTCCAGTGACTACTTCTACTTTTCATTTATTCATTTGATCAGATAATGCATAATTATAATTATCTAAGGATATAACCACTATAGTTAAACATTACCAGGGCATCTGAATCTTTGCAGATTTTCATATTATATTTGATATTATTTAAGAATAGTAGATTAAATTTTTATTATAATTTTGTCAGTTATACCAGTTAATCCATGATAACACAATTTAGTACATTCATATAGTAATTAAAATAATAAAACAAAAACTCATGGCCATACCTATATTAATTTATCTGAGAAGTACAGTAAATAAAATCAAATATTCTTGCAACCTCAATTCAAGTATAGAATATAGAGCAAGTAATAATGCAATATATATACACATATGCAATTATATAAACACACAGTAAACATGTATATATCATATATATATATGTGTATGTGTGTGTGTACACATATATATTAAAGCACAGTAATATATGGTGCCATAATAGAGAAAAGTATCATATAAGTGAAGAGTATTAATGACCTTAAACATACATATGAAACACAGAGAGAGTAATCATAAAATAGTGACCAACTGATCTGGTTGATTACATTAAATTCTATGAAATATATTCAGTGAAGGTTACAGGGGAAGAAAAAAGAATAAAAATAATGACATATTTAAAGAAATAATTACTAAAGTTTTCTACAACTATAAAAATTTAAGTCCAAATAAATCATAAAAAAATGTTAGCAGGATAAGTTCATGCAAATGTTTATAAAACATAGTACTGAATTTTAAAGAAAGAAAGATCTTTAAAGCAGGAAGAACCAGAAAACAACAAACTAAATTATGTAAAAGCTATAGGCACTTATGAGAGAGTGCTGTTTCCTTATATAGGAATGAAAGGCTGTGATGTGCTGTTGCAAAACAGAGTGATTGTAGGTGATGATGATGCACTATATATTTCAAAAAGCTAGTAGGAAGGATTTTTAATGTTTTCACCAGAAATAAAAGTAAATATCAGTAGAGATAATGTAATATACATGTGTCAAACATCACATGATAGGTAATAAGTATGAATGACATTTATGTTTTTATGTATCAGTTAAAAATAAATTTAAGTAGGTACTTAAAACTTGACAAATAATTATGGACAAATATACATTATGCAGTCTTCAGCAACATGAATATAAATGAAATTAAGTAAAGTAATGAGAAACTGCCAACATAATTTACTCAGGAAAAAAAAATATTAAGAATGAAGGTAAAATCAACATATTCACAGTTTAATAATTTGAATACCAAATTAAGATTTGAGTACCAAATTACATGTAACTATAGAAGACACATTAATCAAAGACAAAAAATGAATAGAAGTTCACACAATGAAAATATAGGTATATTCCTTAATACAATTGCAGTAAAAAGAGGCAAAACATATTTTTTATGTAAAAAGAAGAAAATAATTAATATCAGAGCGAAAATCGATGAAGTTGAGAATAAAAAAATCAATTCAAAGGATCGATGAAATACAGAGTTGGTTCAATTGAAAGATAAACAAGACTGATAAGCTCCTAGCCAAATAACTAAAGGGGGAAAAAAGAGAGAGAAAAAAACCTAAATTAATAAATTTAGATATGAAAAAGGAGAAATCACCATAGATACCTCAGAAATTCAACAGATCATTAGACTATTTTGAAAACTTACACTTCAATAAATTGGAAAACCTAGAAAAAATAGATACCTTTCTAGAAAAATATGATCTGCCAAAACTGAATCAAGACTACACAGGAAATCTAAACATCCAATAACTTGTATTGAATTACAAGCAGTAATAAAAAGCCTTTCAGCAAAGAAAATCTCAGTATCAGTTGGATTCTCAGCTGAATTCTATGAAACTATTAAGAAAAGCTAATGCCAATCAATATTCCTCAAATTATTCCATGAAATAGAAACAAATAGAACACTCTCAAATTCATTCTACACAGCCAGTATTACACTTATACCAAAATTAGATAAAGCACATCAGGAAAGAAAACTAAAGAACAATATCACTGATGAATGTAGTGTACTCCACAACTAAGTTGGTTTTATTACATAGAATCAGAGATAATTTAAATCAATAAATGTAATTCATCGCATTAACAGAATTCAGGACAAAAATCTCTTAGTAATCTCAATAGATGCAAACAAAACCTTTGACAAAATTCACTACCCATTCATAATAAAAACTTTCAGGAAAACAGAGATAGACTGAAACTACCTAACATCATAAAGGCTATTTATGGAAAACTTAAGGTCAACCACACAGTAAATGGGGAAAAACTGAAAATATTGCTTTTAAAATTTGGGTCAAGTATATCCACTCACCACTTCAACTTAATATAGTGTCAGAAATTCTAGCTAGAGCAATTAGGCAAGAGAAGAAAATAAACAGGATAAAAATAGGAAAGGAAGAAATCAAATTATCACTGATAGATAAGATTGGGTCAGGAGGATTGGGTCAATGGGCCCCCTCCCCCATGGGAATTCCCATGAGGAGCAACCTGGTTTCATTTTCCCCAGGCAGGAGCCAATCAGTTTAAAGGTCACTCTGTTCCCTGGGCAGGAGCCAATAGGCTTAAAGGTCGCCCTATTCCCTGGGAAAAGAGCCAATAGCATTAAAGGTGGCTCTGGTACACCCGCCACCAGAAATGCCTATTTAAAGCTCCTGCCTGCCTGGAGCTCAGACACAAGAGCTTTCCCTGCTGAGAGGAGGCAGCCACTGTGACAGCTCCAGACTCGAGGTCTCCAGCCCGACAGCAGCTGCCCATCAGACAGGTCCAGAGACCACAGCCAGCACAACCAGGCACCGACCCTCCATCCAGAGCTCGCACACTCCCCACTCCCTGACTCCTCTCTCCCACCAGAGCTTGCACACTTCCCTCTCCCTGACTCCTCTCTTCCCATACTTCTTCTGCCTCTGACCAGCCATAAAAGCTGGTGAATAAATCTCTTGGCTGCACGGTTGTCTCCAGTGTGATTTTTGCCCTTTATTGGTGCCAAAACCCTGGACCCTGTCCCGAGCCAAAGGGCATAATCACCCAGAACTGCCTCAGCCTTCACCCCTTTTTTGTTCGCAGCTCCGACGTATCTACCACCGGCCATGGGATTGGTAAGCACCCCATGGCCCCCAGAGCCCCTAAGCCCGTTGGGCCTTGTACAGTGGGAACTGACTGTTGATCATCCGGCAGCCCTGCTGGTAGCCTGTACGGGGAGGACCGCACCCCACCTAGACCTTCATGGTCACAGTGGACCTCAGGAGCTCTTTCTCTCTCTTTCCCTCCCTCTCTTCCTTTTCTGGGAAGGTCTCCTTGCCCCCAGAGATCCTAAACCTGTCAGGCCTTTCACAGTGGGAACTGACCATTGATCATCTGGCAGCCCCACTGGTTGCCCATTCAGGGAGGAATGCACCCCACCTAGATCTTCACGGTCACAGTGGACCTCACAGAGCTCTCTCTCTCTCACTTGCTTTCTCCCTCCCTCCCTCTCTCTTTCTTTTCTGGGAACAGTTGAAGAAAGCCCTTTTTCCAGCCTATGGTCTCCAGACTTGGGTCTCTCCTTTCTGTTCAGGACAGGAAATGGAAAAATCCCTGCTCAGGGTGGCTCATTGTCCTCCGTTCCCCTTGGACCCCATGTCTGTTTGACTCCAGTGACGACTGAGTCTCACGGACTTGGATCTCTCTGATATATATCTTGAGGGGGATGCTCGTCAGGATAATATATCTTTCCTGTTTGGAACGGGAAAATGGGGGCTGCTTCTTCTTCTTCTTCTCATCCTCCTTCATCCTCCTGGCTGAACCACTCCCATTCCTCCTGGCCAACTACCCTCTGATCACTCTCTTCTTTGCTCTTGTCCTCGCTCTCTTCTTCGGTTCGCGATCACTCACTTTTTGTCGCTCTCGTACCCACTCCGATCCCTCCCAGCTGACTCCCCTCTACAATGCCTCTTAAATAACCTAGCCACTCTTGGCCTAACTCTCGATATACAACCAACAAGACTTATCAAGTTTTGCACCCAAGATTGGCCCACATACCCCTTAGATAACCAAAACAAATGGCCTGCTTCTGGGTCCCTGGATCCCTCTATACTGAGAGATCTTTTCAACTTCTGCGAGCAATCAAAAAAATGGGTAGAGATTCCATATGTTCAGGCCTTTTCCCTCCTCCATTTGAATCCCTCACACTGTACCCACTGCAGCCCCAACAATATCCTCCTAGCCTGTCAACCAGCTGCTCCCCTACCATCCCCTTCCTTTCTTGATTCCAATGTGGCGGACGAGCCGGTCCCTTACCGGACTCTACCTGAAAACTCTTCCCCTCCCTCGGCCCCTGCAGCCCCACTTCTACCCACTCCTGCCACCTCCTCCTCCTTCAGCCCACCCTCCATGCGATCTCGCACAATGTCTGCTAGCCCTCCTTCAAAAGCTCCCACCCAAGTTCTGGCCCCACTCCAGGAAGTTGCAGGGCCAGAAGGAATTGTCCGTGTCCACATTCCCTTCTCAATGACTGAGATAGTACAAATTGAGAATCAATTGGGCTCTTATACCACTGACCTCACTACATACCTCAGGGAATTTCAATGGGCCCTCCAAGCTTATAGCCTTACCTTCCATGATATATATATATATATATATATATATATATATATATATATATATATATATGATTCTGGTGAATACCCTCCTTCCTGAGGAGCATAGGTGTGTCTAGGAGCAGGCAAGGGCCTATGCTGATGAGAACCATAGACCTAACCATCCCATTGGACCTAAGGCCATCCCTGAAAGGGACCCTAACTGGGACTATAATTCCCCAGGGGACGTGGCCTTGCAAGATCAGTTTTCCACTTGTATACTAGCTGGTCTTAAGCGTGCAGCACAAAAGGCCATTAATTTTGTCAAGCTGCAGGAAATCATACAATAAAGGGAAGATACCCCCTCTGAATTTCTAGATCAACTGACCAAAGCTCTCCAACAATACACCAATTTAGATCCTGAATCTCCAGGGGGATGTCACTTCCTTATGACTTACTTTTTATCCCAAAGTGACCCTGACATAAGGTTTAAATTGAGAAAATTAGATCAAGGACCTGCAACACCTCAGACCGAGATCTTGGCCACAGCCTTTAAGGTTTATCATAACAGAGATAAAAATACCAAACACCGTAGGTTTCAGAAATAAGAAAAGGCTGAACAAACAAAATTCCAAATGCTGGCCCCCGGCCTTACAGGGCTCCGATGCTCGGGCCTCACAAATAGGGGGCCATGACTCCACACAGAGGGGACCTCCAGGGCCCTCTTTCAGGTGTGGAAATGAAGGACATTGAGCTAGAGTTTGCCCCAACCCCAGGCCCCCTATGTGCCCATGTCTTAAATGCTCCAAGATGGGCCACTGGATTTTCGACTGCCCCAGTTCCTGCAGGGGGACTGGATCAGTTGTGAAACCCTACCTACTGGGACTGGCTGCAGAAGGTTGATGGGGCCCTGGGGTTTCTTTCCTGACAGTTGACATTGCCTTACAGGAGCCTAGGGTCACCCTTCTTATTGATGGCCACCCCATAAATTTCCTACTAGATACAGGAGCTATTTCTCGGTTTTGAGATAGTTTTGGGGGCCCACCACTATATCATCCCCTATTGTCAGGGTAGAGGGACACACCATTCACCCCCACAAGACGCCCATGCTGTCTTGCCGCCTCCAGCTCCATTTATTTGCCCACCAGTTTCTAGTAATGCCTCAATGTCCTGTGTCTTTACTGGGCCGAGATATACTAGCCAAATTTCAGGCCTCAATTGTGCTCTCTGACCCGCCTCGCTCAGTTGTGCTCCCTGACTCGTCTCACTCTGTCTCCTCCTCCGTCTTTATCCTCACCATATTAGGAGTTTATAACCCTGAAAAGTCCTCTCAATGCTCTAACAGTTCAGAAACCTCCCATTACCCTGCCCCTGCCCATCACCCATCTGGTAGACCCCAAAGTTTGGGACACCCAGACTCCCTCCATTGCTCACTGTGACCCTGTACAAATACACCTTAAAGATCCCCAGCATTTCCCCAACAGAGCCTAGTACCCACTCCTGGCCGCTAGCCTCAGAGGTCTCCAACTATTATCTCAGACCTCCTGTGGAAACGCTTTCTCCAACCACCCATTTCTCTTATAATACTCCCATATTGGCAGTTAAGAAGTCCAATGGGTCGTACTGGCTAGTCCTCATCTATGAGGCTGTTAGACCCATACACCCTCTGGTATCGAATCCTTATACAATTCTCTCTCTAATTCATTCCTTATCTACCCATTTCTCTGTCATTGATCTTTTTTTTTAAATATTTATTTATTTGCTTTAGTTGTACACATTGTGATGCATTATGTTTATGTGGTGCTGAGGATCGAACCCGGGCCGCGCACGTACTAGGCGAGCGCTCTACCGCTGAGCCACAACCACCGCCCATCTGTCATTGATCTTAAGGATGCCTTTTTCACTGTCCCTTTTGCTCAGGAATCACATGACATCTTTGCCTTTACCTGAACTGATCCTGATACTCAACGGTCCCTAATATTGACCTGGACAGTCCTCTCTCAGAATTTTTGCAACAGCCCTCATATCTTTGGATAGACACTGGCTGCCAATCTCAAGGATCTTGAGTTTTCTGACTCCACTCTTCTGCAATATGTAGATGACCTTCTCCTCTGCAGCCCTTCTTTTTCCACAGTTCGTGTAGACAATTACACCCTTTTAAATTTTCTTTCTTCTCGCAGGTATTGCTTTTCCCCATCTAAGGTACAACTTGCCCAGATCTAGGTAGTTTATTTAGGAATTCAGATCTCCCATCAAAATCCACTACTGTAAGGAAAATATGGTAGGGGCTGAAGTTTGTAGCTCTCCCTAGACCCGCGATGGACCTTCTCTGTCCTGCAAAGAAGGCTAGGAAAGCATACCTCAGTGATAAGGCCAAAATGGGAAGGTAAAGGTCGCTGGTATTCCCTCCCCCGCCTTCAGAAGACTCAGGAACATACCAGGGAGCCCATTCAGGTCAGTGCTGGAACTCAAGTTTATTGAGGAAGGTGGACAGTCTTATAGAGGACATGTACCAATAAACAAAAGGAATACAGGAACACATAGGAAGCATGGGCAGATGCCATTGGCCTATTCTTGGAGTGGTTTCAGTTCTCATCTTACGTCAGGGGAAGGCACCTTGGCCAGGCCAAGTTCCCATACCAGGAAGTGGGAGAAAGCCGGAGTTTCTACTGGCTTGCTGTTTAACGTCCCCAACACATTACCCTAGACCAAAAGGCCCTCATCAAGGCTCTCCCAAGTCCCAAGACAAAGGAAGAGATTTTTTCCTTCCTGGGTCTAGTGGGATATTTCCGTGCCTGGATTCCCAATTTCTCTCTTTATGCTAAACCCCTATATGAGGCAGCTAAGGGGGTAGAGGAAAAGCCCCTCTCCGAAAGCATTTGGGCTGAGTTTAGGTATCTGCAGCAGGCACTATTACAGGCCCCAGCTCTTCATCTCCCAGACCTTCTTCAGCCATTCACCCTTTATGTCCATGAGATGATGGGTCTGGCTCTAGGTGTTTTAGGCCAATATAAGGCCAATAAAAAGGCTCCCATTGCCTACCTTTCTAAACAACTTGGTCCCACTGTTTGCGGATGGGTCCCCCTGTCTTCGGGCTCTAGCTGATGCTTACCTACTGCTACAAGAATCAGAAAAGCTGAACTTTGGTGCCCATATCACTGTTGCCTCTCCTCACCATCTAAAGAATCTACTGACCTATAAGAGCCTTCAAACTATCCTTTCCTTTCACATTCTCTCTCTCCTCGTTTCTTTTCTACATGATTCCTCAATCTCCTTCCAACCCTACTCCTCTTTACACCCAGCTACCCTCCTCCTAGTCTCTTCTGAGCCCCCAGAACATGATTGTGTAGAGAGCTTGAGGCTTTAATCTCTCACCCCTCCCACATTCAAGAGGGACCACTTCCTGATTCTTCCCTGATCTGGTTCACAGATGACAGCTCTTTCCTTAAGGATGGGCAACACTTTGCTGGCTACGCTGTCGTCTCCCTATCAGAGGTTATCAAGGAGGTGCCCCTCCCCCCAACACCACAAACCAACAGGCCAAACTTATAGCAGTTATTTGTGCCTTCGGATTGGTGTCTGAACAAAACCTCACACTTTACACAGACTCAAAATACATCTCTCACATTTTACTCTCCCATTCTGCAATATGGAAAGAGCAGGGACTCCTGACCACAAAGGGCTCCGCAGTCACTAATTCCAAACTAATATCAAAGCTTCTTTATGCCTCTTGTCTTCCCAAATAGGGATCTCTCATTGTCCTGCACACCAAAACAATAGGTCTTCCATGACTCAGGGCAACATAAAGGCAGATAGGGCAGCAAGGGAGGCAGCACTATCTCCTCCCTTCTCCTAGCCTCTGTCCAATCCACCACCCAGACCTCCACATCTCCTCCTATACAATCAATCCTCTCCTATTTTCTCTCTCTTTTCCATCCTAATCTTCAGGCTCTTAAAACATTTGCTACCTCCTTCCTCACCCTGACTTCAGATGATGCACAGTTCCTCCATTGTCTCACCTCCAAGTGCACTGTATGTCAGTGCACCAATCCATGTACTCCTCTTAAACCAGGAACATTTCCCTCTCACCAAGTTTGGGGTCAGTTCCCAGGAGCCGACTGGCAAATAGATTTTACCAACATGACAACTGGCCAGAAACATAAGTATCTCCTGGTCTTGATAGATACCTTCTCTGGATGGGTAGAGGCCTTTCCTATTTCCAACAAGAGCGCTTCCACAGTAGCTCCTATTTTAGTCTCAGAAATCTTTCCCCGCTTCAGGTTGCCCACATTCATCCAGTCTGACAATGGGCCTGGATTTATCTCTAATGTCACCCAAAATATATCTACTTCCTTTAACATTCCTTGGCATTTTCATATCCCATATCACCCCAAATCTTCAGGGAAGGTAGAGAGGACCAATAGAACTCTTAAGAACATTCTGACTAAACTCTCCCTGGATCTTCACTTATACTGGGTCAAGCTACTCCCCCTCACCCTCTTTAGGCTCTGAGTCCTCCCAAGGAAACCTTTCTCACTCTCACCTTTTGAGGTTATGTTTGGGTGGCCAGCTCTTCCACCTGGAATTTCCCCAATTCAAGGACCCTTGCCCAAAGACCTCTCTCTTTCCCTCTTGTCCTTCATCAGACATCAGCTATGGAAGTGCCAAGATTATATCTTTCCAGACCCAGTAGAATCTCCACTTCATTTCCATTCACACCTGGTTCTTGAGTATATTTCTCCTCTCCCCAGGACACAGGATCAGTCTCCCTTGCCCCAAAGTGGTCAGGCCCCCTCCAGGTTGTGCTGTGCAAACCCATGGCTGCTAAGCTTTGTGAATCCTCAAGGAAATTGACATTTTGAATTTATATCTCCAGACTGAAACCAGCTGCCCAGTCAGCTGAGGATCCACAAAAGGATGACAGACACCTACCCCAGTACACTTGTTCTTTTATTCCCACCAATCCCCTAAAATTTTGCTTCTCTCGTGTCTTCGATACCAACTCAAAATAATTCTTTCTGTCTTTCTTGTTCTGAACCTTTAACCAGCTTCTCCTTAGGGACAGGCCAATGGACAATAATCCCTCTCTCCTTCTTCTTCTTCTTTTTTTTTTTTTTTTTTTTTTTTTTTTTTTTTTTTTGTTATAAGATGTTGCCTTCATGCCTATAATTCCTCTCTTTGGAAGGACACCCTTGCTGACCTATGGCTTCAGGGAATCTTCATCCACCTGCAGGATTCATCTTTTTGGCACCGGCCTCCTGAGAATCCTTTCTGCCCTTGAGCCTGACCTACCTGTCTTGTCATATCCCCCATAACAACCCATGTCGCCCCATTTCAGCAGGAAATAGCCAGACAGATACACGATGTCCCACTTCCTAAGAAAACAAAAAAGGGGAATGATAGATGGGCTTGGGTCAATGGGCCACCTCCCCCATGGGAATATCCATGAGGAGCAATCTGGTTTCATTTTTCCCAGGCAGGAGCCAATCGACTTAAAGGTCTATCTGTTCCCTGGGCAGGAGCCAATTGGCTTAAAGGTCACCCTATTCCCTGGGAAAAGAGCCAATAGCGTTAAAGGTTGCTCTGGTACACCCCCACCAAAAATCTCTATTTAAAGCTCCTGTCTGCCTGGAGCTCAGACATAACAACTCGTCCCTGCTGAGAGGAAGTAGCTGCTGCAACAGCTCCAGACTGACTATCTCCAGCCTGACGGCAGCTGCCCCAGCTGACAGCTCCAGACCCACCATTGGCTGCCCAGCAGACAGCTCCAGAGACCACAGCCAGCACAACTAGGCACCAACCCTCCATCCAGTGCTCACACACTCCCCTCTCCCTGACTCCTCTCTCACCGTACTTCTTCTACCTCTGACCAGCCATAAAGGCTGGTGAATAAATCTCTTGGCTGCGTGGTTGTCTCCGGTGTGATTTTTGCCCATTCAATCACTAATTGCAGGTGACATGATCTTATATCTAGAAGAGGAAAAAACCACAATCTAAAGACTGTTAGAACTAATAAGCAAATTTGGCAAAATAGCAGGTTACAAAATCAATGTACAAAAATCAATAGCTTTCCTATGTACCAACAACAAACTTTCTGAGAAAAAATTGGGAAAACAATTCCATTCACAATAGCCTCAAAATATAAAATAAAATAAAATGCCTAGGAATAAATCTAAACAAGAATGTGAAAGACCTCTACAGTGAAAACTATAAAACATTGAAGAAAAAAATTGAAGAACTCAGATGATGGAAAGACCCTCCATGTTCATGGATAGGGAGAATTAATGTTGCTAAAATGTCCATACTACCAAAAGCAATATGCAAATTCAATGCAATCCCTATTAAAAATACAAATGATATTCCTCACAGAACTAGGAAAAATATCCTAAAATTCATTGAAAGACTAAAGACCCAGAATATACAAAGCAATTTTAAGCTAAAAATCAATGTTGGAGGCATCACAATACGTGAGTTAAAATTACATTACAGAGTTATAGTAACAAAAACTGCATGATACTGGCATAAAAATGGATACATAGACCAATGGTATAGAACAGATGACAGTCATCCGAGTCTTACAAAGTAGCTAAAAACATATATTGGATAAAAGAAAGCCATTTATCAAATGCTGCTGGGAAAACTGGTTATGCACATGTAGAACAATAAAACTAGACCCTTTTCTCTTACCCTGTATAAAAACCAACTTAAAATGAATAAAAGATCTTGGAGTTTGACCAAAAACCATGCAACTTCTAGAAGAAAATGTAAGATCAACACTCCAGCTTTTAGGAATAGGAAACAACTTTCTCTATAGGACCACTAAAGCTCAGGAAATAGTGACAAGAGTTAATAAATGATTTGGCATCAAATTAAAAAATATCTGCACAGCAAAGGAAACAATTGGGAATGTAAAGAGAGAACCTATATAATGGGTGAAAATCTTTGCTAGCTACTGCTCTGATAGATGATTAATATCTAGAATAAATAATGATGTCAAAAAATATTTTCAAAAAATAAATCAAACAACCTAGTTAATAAATGGGCCAATGAATTAAACAGACACTTCTCAAAAAAAGAAATACAAATAGCCAACAAATACATAAGAAATATTCAACATCATTAGCAATTAGGCAAATGCAAATCAAAATTACACTGAGATTTCATCTCATACCAGTCAGAATGGGAATCATCTAGAATACAAATAATAATAAATGCTGGATATGAAAAAAAAGGTATACTTTTACACTGTTAATGGGACTATAAATTAGTACAAGCACTATGGAAAAAAGTATGCAGTTTCCTCAAAAAATTAGGCATGGAACCACCACATGGCCCAGCTATACCACTCCTTAGTATTTATCCTAAAAAATTAAAGTCATCTTGCTATAGTGATAAATGCATACTCATGTTTTAGCAGCACAATTCACAATAACCAAACTGTCAAATCAGCATAGTATCCATCAATGGATGAATAAAGGAAGAAAACATGATAATACAAGAATGTTATTTAGCAATAAAGAAAAATGAAATTATAACATGTACAAGAAAATGGATGGAACTAGAGAACCTCAAGTTAAGTGAAATAAGTCAAACTCAGAATGTCAAGGTTCATATGTTTTCTCTTATATACAGAACCTGGAGAGGAAAAAAAGGTGGTAGTGGATCAAAGGGAGATCAGTACAGGAAAGGAACCAAGGTATGGGAGGCACAGGGAGGAATGGGGAAAGTGATGTTGGCTAAATTTTGTCATATTTTGGGTGTGTACAAATGTGTAACAACAAATCTTATCATTGTGTACAACTATAATGCACCAACAAAAAATGTCAGAAAAATAAATAATAAAAACATGAGTGATTAATAAAAAATAGTAAAAAAAATACAATTGAAGAAAAAATGTGCAAGATTTTTATGAGAAGAAAAAGAAATTCTGAATGCACTAAGGACCCTAATACATTATATAATAGTCCACATTTATTATAAATATGTTCATTTATGTAATTTCCCCACACTGATCTATAGATGTAGTATAATCCCCATCAAAATCATAATATGATATTTCATGATACTAACAATCTGATTCTAATATGGATTTGAGAATCAAGAGCACTCAAAATGAGCAAACTGGGACCCACAAAAGGATATGATATTAAAAAGTTCTAGTATTTAAGACATTTTGGTATCAACACTGGTTAAAATAATAAACATTCAAAATTAGACCCTTTCAAATATGAAGAATTTATATGCTAAAGAATACATTCAAAATTAGAAGGACAGACATTTCAATAAATTTTACTAAGAAAACTGATTATTGATAAAGTAAAATAGAATCATTACATATTTTGACATACCACTTTAGATATAAGTGAATATTAAATGCATAAATATTTAACAGAATATAATATCTATATAATACCTTAATAACACAAAATGATTAAAATATTTAGTCAGTGAGATGAAAGCTAATAAATTTTCAGAATTCAGAGAGGCCCTGAGGACATTTCAGTTTCTATGACCAGAAGTTGGTATCACAGATTGTTATTAATCACCTGAGATGTTCAATAGAGACTCAGTTTTGACATGGCAATTTTAAAATGCCCTTAACAGTTCTAAGTAAAGATACAATGGAGATATTTCAAAGCAGAGATATAGTTGAGTAAGTTTAGGTATTTATTTGGATTTTAATTCAAACCAGTAGACAATATTACCTAAGGTGTAAAGATAATTAAAAGGAAAAATGCATGTATCCAGAGCTTTCCTTCACTGTAGAATACGGACAGAATTTTTGCAGGGTGAGGAGTTAGGAAAGAGATCTGAGGAAGAGCAGAGGCCTGTATGGGGGAAAAAAAAAAACAAAAAACTAGGAGAATATGGTAGACTGAAAATTTGAAGAGAGAAAAAAGTGATGGATAATAATTGCAGGAAATGGAGAGTAAGAAAGGATTAATAAATAAAATAAAATATTCCATACAATGCCAGTCAATAAGTCCTATTAAAAATAATAATTAAAAAGACCAAGCAAAGCTGCATCAGATATTTGACTTAAGAGTCCAATCTGTTTAGGAGTGATAATAGAACCAGTAAGACAACCTTAGTCTCCCTTTACATGTGGTTCTGCTCTCAACAATTTTAGTTGCCCATGGTCTGAAAATATTAAATGGAAAATTTCAGAAATAAGCTATTCATAACACTTATGTATTTTTCATTACAGTATATCGTTATAATTTTCCTTTACTTTAAAAAAATTATTGTTGTTAATCTCTTTCTGTGTCTAATATGAAAATTAAACTCTACCATATTTCTGTATATATAGGGGGGAAAAAACTAGTAAATATAAAGTTTGAAATACTTCATAGTTTTTTTTGGGGGGGGCATACATTTGGGAGTTTGGGAATGCATACCCTTGAATGGGAAGAGGAATAATATACAAATACTGATTTGTTGTAAACCAGATAATTTATTAGGTACACCAAAATTATATTTCATAAATATAATAATTTATTACTGATGGTACTTAACTGTATTTATTTATCATCTGGAGATTGGTAAAGAAGTCAATTATTCACAAAGACAGGCTTTGTGCATTATGTAACTTGTCCATTGCAACGTTACATTGTAAAATGGAGCCCTGTGATTCAGAATGGCAATTTATTCACCAGCATAAAATTTGTCTTGGTGGTACTAATAACAACACAGCAACTGTCCCAGGGAGACAAACAGATTGTACAAAGTCATTTTTATCTACTGGTATTAAAGAATGCCACACAAACCATTTTTTCCTACTTGGAATATCCTAAAGGAAAATTCATCTGAACATAAATATTTTAATTTTAAAGGCCAAAACACTGATTTTTTTCCTTTTATCTACATGTAGATATTATTTACACTTGAGAGAGCCACATTGATTTGGCTTATTAGAACACCAACTAAACTTTGGGAGATTAGAGGTCCCTAAAATTCTTTCAATGGTCCCTTACATGCCCACCTGAAAAGCTGATCACATTAGAAAACACTGAGAGGGCTCTGGTCTAAAAGTGAAGAAAGTCCCTTAGTTTCTTTCATCACAATGCTTCATTCACTGTAAGTACAATCTCAGCTCTGGAGCATTCATGAGTAAAATTTCCAATTTTGAAAACTTATCAGAGATACTATCTTATCAACTCTTAAAAATCAAAAATCAGTAAAAAGGTCCACAAAAACTAAAAATAGAAATTCATATGATCCCACAATACAACTAATAAAGGAAATCCTGTCATTAGTAACCACACAGATAAACCTGTAAAATTATTTTAGGTGAAATAAAGCAGGCTCAGAAAGACAAATACTGCATGATCTTTCTCATCTGTGAATCTGAAAATATTTATTCTTACATAAATAGCATTTAGAAGTGGGGAAGGTGGATGATGGACTGAGGATATGTTGATCAAATAATAGAAAAATGCATGTAGGAGAAATAAGTTCAGTAGATCTCTTCTACAACAAGATGACTGCAGTTAATGAGGATGTCTTGTACTCTTGAAATGTGCTAGGAGAGTGGATGTTAAGTATTCTCACTTCACCACAATAGTGGTATGTATTTAAGAGGTGATGCATATGTTAATTAGCTAAATGTAATCACTACACAATGTCCATGTACTTGAAGTCATCCTGTATGTGGTAAATACAAAATAATTTTGTCAAAAATTGTCAGATAAGTTTCACTAAAAAAGATTGTACCATGCATCTTAGCCAAGAAATTATACATAAAATAAGAAATAGAAAAAATTCAGGTCAAAAAGGAAGAAATAAAGCTATGCCTATATCCAGAAATGTGATCTTATATTTTAAAAACTCAAGAATATTAATACAGAAACTGTTAGTACAAATAAAAATAAATTGTTCAACAGGATACAAGATGAAAAAAAAAATGCTATGCTATTGATGGACAATAAAATTAAAAAGCAATTTCATTCATATAAGGGTAGTAGTATAAAATGCATAATGACACTGGGCACGGTGGTGGATGCCTATAATCCCAAAAACAACTCTGAAGAGTGAGATAGGAGGATTGCAAGTTCAATGCCAGCATGAACAAATAAGTGAGACCCTGCCTTAAAAGAAAATTATAAATGACTGGGGACATGGCTCATTGTTACAGTACCCCTGGGTTCAATCCCAGTACCACACACATACACAGAAAAAATTATTTATACTGAAAACCAATTTCATTTCTTTTGGATATGTGCTAAGTAGTGAAGTTGCTGGATCACATACTAATTCTATTTTTCTGTTTTCCATA
Source organism: Tamias sibiricus (assembly GCA_025594165.1). NCBI lineage: Eukaryota > Metazoa > Chordata > Mammalia > Rodentia > Sciuridae > Tamias > Tamias sibiricus. The sequence goes on from CM046659.1 coordinate 65,341,119, forward strand.
ATGTCTGTAACAACTTACGTTCTCATCAACAGTGCGTAAGAGTTACATTTTCTCCATTTCCTCACCAATATTTGTTATCTCTTAACTTCTTTAAATGGACAAATACTTTCATTTTAATTATTTACATATTATTCACAGAGTTGTCTTCATTAAATTTTTAATTTTTAGGGCATTATAACTGTTCATAATATATTGGGGTTGGTTTTGACATATTCATAAATGAACATAACATAATTTTCTCCATTTCAATCCCCAGTACTAATCCCTCCAATTTACTTCTTCCCCCTGATTCCCTTCCTCTAGTCTACTGGTCTGTCTTCTATTAATTTATTTATATGCTTATTTTAATTGATAAATCATAGTTATTTAAAATCAAATGCATTGTGTTATGTGTATCTATGCACCTAATATAATTTGTTCAAGTAGTCATACTAACAGTAATGAAGTGATACTTTTTGATTTTCATTTTCTTGATGATTAGTGGCACTGAATATCTTTTTGCACACACCAGCTATCTATGTAGTTTCTTTGTCCATTTTAAGATATTGTTGAAAATAATTAAAGATATAGACAATGGAAAGGCATTTCATGTTCATGGATCTGATGCATATCTCAAGTTTATCAGAAAATTTAATATTATTACAATGATAACATTTCCAAATTTGGATATATTAGTAGTTCAAGTTATTTCCCATTAAACCTCTAATTTTTGTCAATAAATGTGAAAGATAATTTTGAAATTATATTGGATTGTATTAATACTGATACTAATAATAGAACAATGATCACAACCACCTTGACAAAGAAGGCTAAGTTGTAGAACTCACATATTTCTATTTCAGAACTTGCTGTAACACTAAAGAATTAAAGTAATATATAATGGTTATATAAATCAGTGGAACAAAATTGTGAGCAAATAAATAAACTCTTATATTTATAGTGAATTAATTTTCAACACAGGTGCTAATTTCATTCAAGTAGGTAAATTTCAATCCCTATCTCTAACACCACATTTAAAAAAAAATCCATGATAAATATTTGGAACTAAATTTAAGCATTAAAACTACTAATATCTTAGAAGATAACATAAAAATAAATATCCCCCTTCTTTTGGAAATAATTTCTTAAACACCAAAACAAATGCATAAGTGACAAAAGACAAAACTTGTAATCTATGCTACAACAAAATTTAAAATGTTTGTGTTGCAAATATACACTTGAGAAGGTAATATGACAATCCACTAACGGGGAAAAATCTTGGTTGGTATAGTAGATCTGATAGTTTGAACACATAATATGTAGACAATAATTATAACCAAATAATAGAATAGCAAATAATTCACTTTATGCAAAGACTATAAAATATGAATGCACATATATTCAAGAAAATATGTAAATGGCCAATAGACACATGAAAAGATTCTAGCATACACAGAGCAATCCAAATCAGAACATACGAAGACACTATTATTTCACTCTCACTGAAAAGGCTATAATAAAAATTTACAAACAATAGCAAGCATTAGTAAAGATGTAAGAAAGAAGAATTCTTAGGCATTACTGTTGGAAACAAAATTATGCAGTTTCTTTGAAAGTCAGTGAAGAACAGAGTTATCATATGACCTGTAATACATTCCTAAGTATATATGCAGAAAAATGAATATGTTATGTCTACACAAAACATTGTCCATGAATACTAAGAAGATAAAGAAAATAACTGCATAACATAATAATCTGTGGCTGTAAAAATAAATACTGATAAATACCAATACAAGCTACAACATGATAAACCTCAAATATATTATTTTGAGTGAGTGAACCAGACACAAAAAGCCACATATCACATGATTCCGATCTTATGACATGTTCAGAAAGAGATATATGTAGACAATTATTGCATGGTGAAAAAAAGAGAATAGAATATGTCAATTAAATGACAGGAGTTTTTTTTTTTTTTTTTAGGGAAGTAGAAAAGAGGCAAATTAACTTGTAATGATGGCTGCGGAACTCAACATCATCACTGAATAGTACCATTAAAATGGTTAAATTTAATATTATATGTATTTCATATTTAAAAATCTGTTTAAAAATAAATTTGAGAATGCAATGAAACAGACAGTGGAGGCCATAATCCTGTTTCTGCAAATCTTCTATCAAAATGCATTTAACCATTACAGATTCTTATGCACATATATGTGATTACTGAGAAACTTAGAATTAGATTTTGGAACCATTCAATATGAAAATGAATGTGTATTTTATATTGAAGGTTTATACTTCACATATACATTCCTTTATCACAGAGAAGCATTGCAGCTGGTATTTAAAAAATCAATATTTTCTGAGAACTTTCAATTGCCTAATGACTTACATGACAATTTCCTTCATGAGCATACATCTAAAAATTCAATTCATGCAAAACAGTGTATGGCATAACACATATTAGTGAATTGTAACGCAGTTTAAAAGAATGAGAATGAAAACCAATATGGCGTTCCTATTCTGGGGCGGGGAGGCTTTTCCTTGGTCAGTTTCCTGAAATTTTGAAAACTCCTGTGCCCTGGAGAGCATGGCAACCAGTAGTACGCACAGGCTATGAACTTGCACAAAACAACTCTCTCAGGTTGCCTCTGTAAAGACACCTTCCCTTGCCCTTCTTGCCATGGAAATCTAGAATTCGAATTTTTATCAGAATCCACTGCTGTGGCACCACATTGGCTTCTCTGCCATACAATGAGCCATGATTGTGACTTCTTCATGTGGTTGGATCTCACCTTTAGGAAAAAAGTTTTTCTTTGGGAACTTACACTATGCTTTAGCTTAGTGCAAGCTCTTTCATTTAGTATTCCTGCATCCTATCTATATCTCTTTAAATATATAGCTATATATCTTTATATATATTTATATTATAAATAAATATAAACATATATATATATATACATAAATCTGCAAATATTTTATATACATATATAAATCTATATATCTTTATATATGTTTATATTATATATATGTCTGTACCTCTCTTTATTTCTTTCCCTATCTATTTATATTTACCCCTTCTTAGTACATTTATTATTACTCTAATTTCATGTTCAAGTGTAATTCATTATATCAAAATTTCTTTGCTCAATTACCAGATGGCTTCTCTTTTCTGGTTGGTGTATAACTAATAAATTGTCTAAGGGCATAGCACCTCATAAAATCTCTACTATTATAAGTTAAATGGATAAATGGGAGCTCTTTACTAAATTTCAAAGCTACCATCAGAGGAAATAGGGAAACCAAAACAAAACAAACAGAACCAAACTCTTGGGTATCGTTAGGACTGACTCATATTTGGAAAATGTGGCATGTTGCACAGACTTAATAACTATTTCTGAACAGAACCAGGGAAAGCAGAGACAGATAACATCATTACATTGTAATGCTTCCTTTCAGCCAGACTTGGCAATAATCTCAGTTTTATAGCAGAAGTGCTACCAGTTCCAAACCTGGCATGAAAATTATACCTTGACAAAGGTCATCTTTGATTCTGGAACAGGACCACTATTACAATGCAATCACTGAAATTGATCCAGTGGGGGAAAAATGAGTATTTAACTACACCCTACAAATTATGTTTGAATAAGTCTATTGATTTCTTTCTTTTTCCCCCCGATTTTTTTTTCAGAATATTTGAAGCATGCAGTTATTTGGCTTTCACAGCCAGCCAACTATCTGGGCATCTAGAAGCCTCCAAATATTTTCATGCTTGAGTACCTTCTTGGCCTCAGGTTCATACTGAGGGAGGTCTCCCCATCTTCCGAAGGAGCTACTGCATTGCTTTCCAGTGTCATTTTACAGCATACTACTTATCAAAAGCACCTGTCATTAGCAATATTGGACAAGGATGATCTATGCCTATCCTTCCAGGTTGTTTATAAATATTTAAGGGTTAACGTTTTTTTTAAATGAAGTCAAGTTTAGGAGGAAAACATAAGAGAAAAAGATAAGAGATTATGATGTGAATCTTTCAAAATATTAAAAATGCATCAGTAATAGTAATATTTAAAATCAAGTACTATCATAAACTATTTAAAAGTTATAGTAAGGGAGTGATTAGAGATGGCAAGTCCTAAACATTGAAATTGGTCTTTATTTCTATTTTGTCTCCCACACCCCCATCTCATTAAAGTTAACCTGCTGGTATAGAGATTGTTTTGGAACAATGACAACAGAGGTCTACTGTGATCCTGGAACACTAGTAATAAAGATGTTCTTTGACCTACAGTGGGGTTACATCCTGATAAACTCATCATGAATTGAAAATAGTATAAACTGGAAGGGCAACAAGTATCTTGAATCTGCTGAGCATTATAGTTTGGCAACACACTACCCTGTAGAGTCTTGGTTGTTTACTCTTGTGATCACATGGCTGCTTGGGAGCTGCAGCTTGCTGATGCTGCCCAGCAACAGGAAAGAATACTGCATATTGCAGGCCTGGGAAAAAAGTCAAAATTCAAAGTACATGTATCACTTCTATGTACATATCCAGAGCATCTTAAATGCGAAGAAGCTTAAATCAAAACAATTTTAAGTTGGCAAACACCTCTAGTTCAATGGGGGATAAGATAAGTATCAGTTAAATGTTTCTGAAAAGCAGTCAAAGGAAAACAAAAAATACCAGGATGAGATAGAAAAATAGTAGAGATATAGAGAAAGGGTGTAGCAATATAAAACAGGACAGTATTTTTTTTTTCCAAATCAAAGTTGGCATCAAGCTGACACTATGGAATGTGCTTTAGAAATATAAAATTATCTAAAATCTATGCATGATTTTCTTTTGAATTTATGTATCTCAGATACATGAAAAATCATCTGACGTGCCCTTAAAGATTATATAGTCAACTCTTTGTTGTCATGTATTGATTTTTCATTCTCTTGAAGGTGGATTATCTGAAAATATTCAATTTTTGTTAATCAGGAAAGAACTATATTCTAAGTCAACCAGAATTTGTGTAAATTCAGAAGGGAAGAAATTTCTCATTAAATGCACATTTTGTATTAATAATTTAGGGAAGTTCTCAACTTACTATTACCCCATATATACTTTTAAAGTGTAGGATATCTAATTATGACATTTACCCTTACAACTTTATTACAGAAAGGAAGAAGACAAAGGAAAATTGTGAATAAAATGTGTTATTATTCATGAAGGAGAAATATGTATATATAAATATTTATGAGATTTATTGAGGTCATGCCTAAGTAGGGCACTATAACTCCAAAATTTTCACACAAATCGCGACTTCCATTTATAATCTTTAGACTTTCTCTGTATAAATAAAATATGTCTCAGTAAGACACATAGGTTACTCATTATTTTCTCGTGTTAAATGTCTAGAACATTTTGTTTAAACACTTTAATTTTCTGTTAAAATTTTTGGAAAATGTTCCATTTGATTTTATATTTGATTAATCCCATGCAACCCACTACCCTAAGCAGAGTCCAAGCTGGCTTCTTGCCATATGTTTTTGAAGTAGAAAGAATGCACTGATTATTCTTTCATTTCTCCTTCTCCTATCTCAGGACCTTGAAGAGGAAGAATGGAAGTATCATGATCTGACTTTCACATAGATTCCTTTTTCTGTTTTAAAGATCTAGCCACTCTAATCTTTAGAGGCTGAGACTGAGAAGGGCAATTGAATAAATAGTTAACTCCACTTATAATTTGCTTACTATATTTTATGAAAAATATGTTTCCCATCTGGCTTGCTCTGTTCATGTCTACTACTAAGTTGTAGCTTCAGGACACAGTGCTCAGAAAATCTCTGAAAAGCAAATTTAGATTTAACTTAGTTTGGCCTTTCTGTGAGGACTTCTTTGGAAAGGAACAGTTCTGTCACAATGTGCCTTCAGCAGTGGCATTATTCCTGGTAGGGCCTCACTGTTTCTGATGAGCAGACCTCTGGGCAGCCAGTGGCGTGATCCTCCTTGTTCGTACATGGAGCCCAAGGAACCATGGAGTGTTCATCATTATCTCCTTCCCAGGCATAAATGTCACAGATGCTTCTTGTTCCTCTGCTTTAGGCTTGTGCCTCAAGCTATACCACTTAAAAAAAAAAAAAAAAATTACTGAACACCAAATGTAGGAACATATAACAAGTTGTCCCCCTTCTACACTACTATGTGGATGAGTTTGAGATTCAGTGGTTAAATAACCTTTTCAACAAGAGCATAAGAGTTCAGTCTTACATAATTCATGGACCTCCAGTGTGATATCTCCAAGGATGAGCCTCATAGTAATGAGTCTATGTCTTGAAATATAAACCAATTTTTTCCCTATGTTTGGTGAGAAAGAATCACACTTCCCTCCCAGATAGTCAGGGGAGGTAAAACAAACAAAAACAACTTTATTCCTAACAGTGATTTCCTCATTGGCATTAGTGGTAAAACGAGAAATTTCTCCCTTTCTTTATTCACGCTTGTGTTCTTATCGTTGACAGGTAGAGTAAGGCAGCGAAAAGAAAGGGGGCTCAATGGCAAAGAGAACACTACCCCAGTTTTGTAGGCCCTGAAAGATACTTTGCAGCTTTAATTATTAGTGGATATTTCTGAAAAGATAGAGCATCTGTTTCTGAAAAGATAGTACCCATGTTTGTGGCTTTGACTTAAGGTTCTAAGAAGAAGACTGATTTCATGTTTATTGTCCCTTCTTACAATATATGACTCTATGAAATTAATCTGGTTAGTCTTGCCTTAGCCTTTCCTAATCTAACATTACTTAGGCCTATTTTGTAATCCTCTCCTTTCATATGGAGAATAAGTACTCTGTAAAGTGCACTTAGAACTAAAAATCCACCCCAGCATTGAAACTATTGTTCTATTGCCCTTTTCCTGGGAAGAGTTTGTGGAGATTTGCTATAATGTACTCCACACCTCCAAATAGCATGTTGATTAACAATATCACTGTCTGTGGTTCTGTAGGAATAAATCCCTATTTACTACGTTATGTGGTGAGGTACCTTATTTGTGTCACCTTCCTTAGATTGCTTTTGCTTTTGCTTTTCCCTTTGTCAATTCTTCCAGATAGGAGGGAAAACAAAAAACAAAAAACAAAAAAAAAAAAACTTCTGATCTAGATTGAGATACCATGTCAGTTACATGTCTGACCTCAATTGCTTTTCCTAAGTCAATCTCAAATCTTTCGGTACCTGTGGAGGATTGGCTTCAGGACCACTGACCCCAAAACCCTCAGGAGTTTAAGCCCTTTCCAAAGGCAGGATGTTTGCAAGTAGCCTACACAATTCTCCTGTATACATTTAATCATATCTAGGTGATTTATAACACCCAATGTACATGTTATGTAAATATGTACATGTTATGTAAATAGTTGTTACACTGTTTTGTTTTAATTTCTTATTTTGGACTATTGTATTCATTTAATTATTATTTTTTCTGAACATTTTTGACTCACATTTTATTGGATCCACAGATGCAGAGTTTGAGGAGGCAGATGTCAATACTATATCCTCTAGAGAGCTGTGGAATCAACATTGAGTTCAGAGAATTTGAGCCTCTGCTCTGCCACATATTCACCACCACTTCATCATAAGCAGATAAGACCTAGCCATTCCAACTGTAATAAAGTCTATAGGAATAGCAAGCTAAAACACTGTAACCTAAACTCAATGATATTTTGAACCAAATGGTAGTTGATTGAATTTTGTAAATTTAAAGTTTATTCTGTTATAATATCTATAAAACTACATGCTAGAAAATGCTATCCTTGTAATGCATGAAAATAGTAAACAGTAGGGAAAAATATTGGCCTTGGCTGCCAGTCAGGACAATATTCAGATACATAATTTTTACTATCCCTTACAAAGATAGTAAGTTGACATTTATGTAACTCATGGCACAATAAAATTTCAAGAAAAGTAATGACAGACTAATCACAAAAACTCCTTATATTAGTGATAAAATTAAAACAAGAGCTGGGCTTGGTGGCACACACCTGTAATACCAGTACTTGGGAGACTGAGGCAGGAGGATTGCAAGTTCAAAGCCAGCCTCAGCAATGGAGAGGCACTTAGCAACTCAGTGAGGCCCTGTCTCTAAATAAAATACAAAATAGGGCTGGGGATGAGGCCCAGTGGTCAAGTGCCCCTGAGTTCAATCCCTGGTACCAAAAAAGAAAACAAAACAAAACAAACAAACAACAACAACAACAAGAGAATCAAGAAGAATATAACAGAAAAAAAAATGTTGATAACTATTTTTTTACTAAACATATTACTACAATTATATTGTTAAGTATATTACAATACTTAACTTGCATTGTCTTTATTTTATATACATAATAATCTTTGAGATAAAGCTGTCATAAGTAAATCACACAATACATAGTATAAGATTGAAAACAGTTTTTAGAATCAGCAGCAGAGTGTTATTTTAACTTTGTATTAAGATATTTAAGTTGCTATGTAGTAATTATTAATATTTATGAAATATTAAAATGTTTTTTCAATTTTTTTGGATTAGATGAGGTATTTTAAGCCAAATATAAATAGCAAATATTATACTAACACTGACACAAAAACATGACTCTTTGTAGGATTAATTTGCAAACACAAAACCGTAGTGACCAAATTTCTTTCTAAATAAAAAAATAGTAGAAGAAAATAATCCTAAAGATAGCTTTCCATTTGTCTTTACAGAAATTCTATTCTACACTTAGTTCAGGTACAGCCATCCACATTTCTGAGAAATATTCTAAAGTTTGTGACTCACCAGTAAAAAATGCAATTACAAATAACTCTTTAAGATATTCATGACTGCTTCATAAACTTCATACCAATGATATTTTAATTAACTGTGAAATAATTTGGCAACTAGTAATTTTGGGGGTGTGAAATACAGACAATTTTGTTTCATGCTAATCAATTATACTAATTGATTCATTCAGTAGGTAAACTACATTTTAAAACCTATAGTTAAATTTAATTTAGGGTTCTATGATTTGCTAGGAAAAAGAAAGGGAGCAGTTATACATATTAAATAATGTTTCTAAAAATTCAAGACAAGATTTTTAGTATCACTTACTTCCACTGAGCTTATTTGAAGCTGGACATTTTTATTGTCATTTACTAAATTAAGATTATTATAATTATAGTAGTATTACCTTTCTAAAAGTTTAGCCTATGATAAAAGTGACATGAAATATGAGAGAATAAGGGCATTGAATATCATTTAAAAGCCAGGCATGGTGGTATATGTTTGTAAACCCAGTGACTGTGCAGGCTGAGTCAGGAGGATCACAAATTAGTAGCCAGTCTTAGCAACTTAGTGAGACCCTATCTCAAAATCAAAAAGCTACATATGCATTTCCAGTTTGCCCAGCACCATTTGTTGAAGAGGCTATCCTTTCTCCACTGTACATTTTTGGCGCCTTTGTCTAATATAAGATAGCTGAAATTATATGTGTTAGTCTCTGTGTTCTCAATTCTGTACCATTGGTCTACTAGTCTGTTTTGGTGCCAATACCATGCAGTTTTTGTTACTATTGCTCTATAGTATAATTTAAAGTCTGGTATGGTAATGCCGCCTGCTTGACTTTTCTTGCTCAGGATTGCTTTAGCTATTCTGGGTCTCTTATTTTTCCAAATGAATTTCATGACTGCTTTTTCTATTTCTTTGAGAAATGTCATTGGGATTTTGATTGGAATTTCATTAAGTCTGTATAATGTTTTTGGTAGTATGGACATTTTGACAATATTAATTCTACCTATCCAAGAACAAGGTAGGTCTTTCCATCTTCTGAGGTCTTCTACGATTTCTTTCTTTAGTGTTCTATAGTTTTTGTTATAGAGGTCATTTACCTCTTCCATTAAGTTGATTCCCAGGTATTTTATTTTATTTTTTTGATGCTATTGTAAATGGAGTAGTTTTCATCATTTCCCTTTCAGAGGCTTTGTCACTGATGTACAAAAGTGCCTTTGAAATTAAACCTGTATCTCTCACCATGCACAAAATTCAATTCAAAGTGGATCAGGGACTTAGGAATTAGACCAGAGACAATACACCTAATAGAAGAAAAAGTAAGCTACAATTTCCAACATGTCGGATTATGCTCCAAGTTCCTTAACAAGAATCTGGTAGCACAAGAATTAATACCAAGAATTAATGAATGGGATAGATTTAAGCTAAAAAGCTTCTTGTCAGCAAAAGAAACAATCAGTGAGGTGAATAGAGAGCCAACTAACTGGGAACAAATATTTAATACATGCATATCAGATAGAGCACTAATTTCTAGAATATATAAAGAACTCAAAAAACTTGACACTAAAAAAACAAATATTCCAATCAATAAATGGGCTAAGGAATTGAAAAGACACTTCTCAGAAGAAGATACATGATTAATCAACAAATACATGAAAAAATGCTCAACATCGCTGACAATTAGAGAAATGCAAATCAAAACAACTCTAAGATTTCATTTCACTCCAGTCAGAATGGCAGCTATCAAGAACACAAACAACAATAAATGTTGGAGAGGATGTGGGGAAAAAGGCACACTCATACATTGCTGGTGGGACTGCAAAATGGTACAACCGTTATGGAAAGCAGTACGTAGATTTCTTGGGAAAATGGGAATGGAACCACCCTATGACTCAGCCATCCCACTCCTGGGTCTATTCCCAAAGGACTTAAAAACAGCATATTACAGTGACACAGCTACTTCAATGTTTATAGCAGCATAATTCACAATAGCTAGGTTGTGGAACCAACCTAGATGTCCCTTGGTAGATGAATGGATAAAGAAAATGTGGTATATATACACAATGAAATTTTACTCAGCAATAAAAGAGAATAAAATAATGACATTCGCAGGTAAATGGATGAAGTTGGAGAATATAATGCTAAGTGAAATCAGTCAATCTCAAAAATCCAAATACCGAATGTTTCCTCTGATATAAGGAAGCCAGTTCACAGTATTGTTGGGTCGGGGTACATAGGAGGATTAGAGGAACACTATAATGGTCAAAGGGAAGGGAGAGGAAAGGAGGGAGCAAGGGGGGAAGGGGGAAAAAGTGGTTGAATAAGATGGATACCATTATTCTAAATGCATGATTGGAGACTTGAATGTTGTGAATATACTTTGTATACAAACTGTTTTGTGTAAAAAGATGCTCTATGTGTATAGTATGAACTGAAATACATACTACTATAAATAAAAATTAAAAAAGAAAAGTTAAAGAGAGCTGGAGATGAAGCTCTGTTGCCCAGAATCCCAGGGCTCAATCTTCAGTACCAATAAAATAAAATACTTTTTTAAATTTTGTACTTCCATATATTTGTTCAGTGTACCATTGAAATCCATTAACATGGAAGCATGATATTCTTAGTGTTTTTGTACCTTGGGGAGAAGTATATTGAAAGGGGGTTGTGTGTAGGTAAGACACAGTCTATGACCCTAGCATCATATATTAAACACAATGGACTAAAATAACAATACAGATAATTCAATTATACAAATTAAAAGGCAATATTGGGAATAAGAGTGCTACAATTTAAAAAAAAAAATAAGAAAACAAAGTGTGCCTCCAGATAGTAGCCGTTCTAGCATTTCTGTGCAGGAAGAACCTATTTCTGGCAATCCATATTCTTAAGGTAGATGATGAGGCAAGGCTAGATGGGGTCTCTTCTTAGAGCTACTGCTGTGTGCAATAGTGACAGGAAACACTTAAAAAAACAAGTTTGGTTCTTGTACTTTGCTAAATTTACCTAACATTTTATTAAGCATGTTAAATGAATTTATTTATTCATTTGAGATTTTCCACATAAAGAGTAAAGGTAGAGCCCATATCTAGTTGCCATGTGGCCACAAGAAGGGCCTCACACATTGGGGAACACATCAGGCCACATGAATATAGTTCACCCAAACTCCCACAGACTGCTACTCTTTGGCCATTGCTTGAACTTAAAGATGCCCATGCCAGCCACAGTAATGGCCTTTGTGAAAATAGATCTGAGGTAGAGAACTAAGCAGGTGCTGCAATGAGCCCAGGATTAAAATTCAGAAAGGGGATGTTTAGGTCTAGCTAAGGGTAGGCATGTGAGTAAGTGTGTTTTTATACAAGGTAGCATCTATAAAGGGTGACTCATTACAAGTTCTTTTTTCTTATGATTTTTAATCTATCAGTCATCATTCATCATCTCTCATAAACAGTATTATCTTAAATTAAATATTAATATTAAATAAAGGTACTAGTTATGACACAATATATCTGAACTGTTGAAATGAAATTATCTTTACTGTCCATAAATATCCAGTTTGCAAATTATTTTTGTTTTATTTAAATACACTTAAATAAGTCAACTGAAATCCAAAGTTGTCTTAAATAAGAACTTAAATATTTTACTTTTATAGGAACATGGCCAACTCCTATCCTAGTAATACCTACTAACTTAAAATTTTTCAATAAGAAAGCTATTGACTTGAGGTGCAGCCACAGAAAGATTTGTGGAAGGGAAGTGCTATAGAAAATTTGATCACCAAAGCTAAAGATACTCACTGAATATCTATCTGTATATATGTACAGTTGAAAACAACATAATGTGTGAGGATAATGTGGGAAAGTATTACGTAAAAGAAAGAAGAGTGATGGAAAAGAGCAAAGGATAGAACTCTGAGGAGGTGAGTAGGGCAATGACAGTGAACGCTTAAAAACCAGAATGATGAACCTGGAATAAAGGGAGTAGGACAGGTAGATTGGATTTTAATAAATGGCGTTTAATGAAGAATTCACGCAAACTTAATTTGTAGAACATGTTAATTGAATTAAAATTTATTTCCTCAAATAATGTAGTTAATATTAATCTAATGAAAAGTTTCATACATGAAATCTTTAAAAACTTATTTTAATAAATAAATAAATTATTTTTAATTATAATATCCATTATATTATGCAAAACAAAACATTTGAAAGGCCTTCAAGATGTTTTGATTTTTGTGCCAATTTCTGGCACAAAATTTTTCTACAAATAATGATGCTGTCCTTGAGAGAAAATTTTCAAAAGGTAAAATTTTAGCACAGGTGTCAGAACTCAAAAAATTCAAAAAAACTAGAGCTTAGTAACACATTTTTTATACTTAAGGAAACAAATGTGACAAATAATGCTCATGCACAACTTCTTGATTATATTTTATCTATTTGATTAACTAAAGGAAAATATTAAGAATCAGTATAACTGAATTTCTGTCTACAGTTAGTCAATACATAATCCAAGGAAGTGGAAAGGCAAGTTACAGAGTGGGAAAAGACATTTGTAGGATAGTATGTCCAAAGATGAAAAGATCTTCAACAAATCAATTAGAAAAAGAAGGAAAAAGTGTTGTCCAATAAAAAAAAAATTGGCAAAGAATCCTGAATATTTCCTCAAAGTGATACTCAGTGTTCTAAAACACTGACCCTCAGGAAAAAAAAATAAAGTTGAAGACACTGCAAAACAATATTATACAATTCCTATATAGGTCATATAAAAATATGAACATTGCAAATTATTAGTGAGAATTTGGAACAACTAGTACTTTCATACCCTATGGTTAGGTCTAAAACTAATAGTCAAACTGGAAACTGGCACCAACTAGTAATCAATTCAAAACCTGAAAAAGCATAGATACATCTCCATTAGTAGCCTAATAGAGAAGTTCATTGTGGTGCATTTTATAGTAGAATATCATTTGTAACAAAAATGAAATAATTATTGCTAAGTAGTATATCAATGAAAAACTTTCAGACAACATATACATCTGGAAGAAGGACCACAATGTGAAAGTATACTATATTCCAATTTTATCAGAATTATAAAACAATCATAATTCTTTTTACCTTTGAAAAAGCTGAAAGTGGCAAGTAGGAGGAGGCATGCATTGGAAGTGCTAGAAATAATCTATTTTTTTTCATATGGGTCATAGCTACATACATTAACTTTGTGACAATTATTTGAAAACTAATCATTCTTACATTTCTGTTTATGTTAAACTTGCCTAAACTACATTCAAGTTTTAAATGATCCATTCTTCACACTAGTATCTTATATAAAATTGTTGATCTGTAGGTATTTCTCTAGTAAGTGGGTCTTGAAAAGTATGTCTCCACACACAGAATTGGTCTGTAACAGTGCCTGAAATTAAAAGTGTGTTGTTGGTGATTAATGTTTTAGGTTAGAAAAAAAAAATGTTTTCTGGAGACAATGATGTCTTTGAGAAAGTCAAACTGATGTTTTAAAATTCAGCTTATCCTAATTTTCTAATAATTACGTGTTTAAAGTCCTGAATTTCCAGATAACCCAAAAAATTAAATTAAAAGACATTACACTACAAGTTATTTCTGTTTATTGTAATAAATTGTCTCAAGTAATAAATATATGACTATCATATAATAATGTGGAGTACAATTTCGCCTTTTTCCTCTTATCTGTCAGTTCATTTGTCCAGGAACCTAGATTTCCTTCAATTAAGAAAGTAAAATTATTCTATGAGTTTTATCATATGTCTATATTTTTATGGAACATCAATCTCTTGTGTATCACCTCATAATTTTGTACTATTCTAGGATTTTTTTCCTTCTTTCAGCCATTTGAGCATGAAATCAATCTCATCTATAGTTAAAATTTGATGGTATGTAGATGTGTATAGAAATTGTTTTGGACTCTTCCAAGACAGATAAATCATGGAGATATGTGTTGTTACCACAGTTACAAGAAAATATAATGGCACTGGTTATCTATGGTTTATTATTAAGAAAAAAAATCCTGAACTATGAAAAACAGCAATACCTGTATTTAATATGTTTGAGGTTTTTAGCAAACTTGCCAAAAAAAAAAAAAAAAAAAAAAAAAAAAGAAAATAACCAACTCTCAAAAGAGCATAACATTGCCTAATATACTCTATTTTTAAAGCAATTCACACACATACTCTAATTAGTACTTCCAATGACCTCCAAAGTACAGGTCCCAACCCTTTATGCTGATGCCATCCATATTAAGGGTTAGTATACCATTTATTGATTAGGGTACATCTTCTTTGAAGCTACTAATAAGATGTAGAAAACTTAAAAGATGCAGATAATTTTTTGTTTAAGGAGGTTTCAGTGAATTCTGTCCAGCAGAAATAATAACTCCAGATATTATGTATTTATTGCCTTTTAGATGTAAAACAATTTTTGTCTAATTTAGCAATCACATTCTGACATTATTTTCATTGAAAATAGAGGTTCTTGTGTCTCTCTTTGAACTAATTTTGCCATCCTACTGGTTTACTCACTAAGAAGTTAAAAATTTTTTATCTGTGTTCAATGCATTTTTAAAAGGCAATTATGTTTTTAACTTGTTGAAAATGATGTTTTGGCACTGGGATTATATGAAATTAATGAACTTTGAAGGAAGGCATTGAGTGTTAAACAAAACCTCTTTAATGTTTTGTTAATGGTTCCCACAGGGATGATTCTTCTACACACTGTGCATCATGAATGTGCATCATAGCATATATATCATAAATATCTACCATTAAAAATATTTTGATCATTCACTAGTAGCAATATATTTAAAAAGGAATTTCATCATTGGATTGGTCTCTCTCTCTCTCTCTCTCTCTCTCTCTCTCTCCCCCCCCCCCCCCGCCTCCCTCAGTGAGTGGATCTGAGTTTGGGAATGGAAGTGCAAAATAAAACAAGTGACTGGTAAAGAATTAGCTACTATGATAAAAGTTCTTCAGTTATAAAGGATACATAATTTAGTTGGTAAAAATAATGTTGACATGGCTGGCTTATGTAAATCAAGTCTTGTTCAAAAGTGGCATTTTATAATTCTCAAGAGTGTATTTTAGTTATTCTCTAGAGTATACAGCTTGGGGATTGCTAATATTTTACTCCATTATATGGCAGTTTCTTTTAGAACATAAATGACAACCTGAAGACCATAGCTTACTCTGTGCCCATGAAGTTCCAGAAGTCTTCAAAATTGCATAAACCAAACAATTCAGATAAATCTCTCAAAGATAGAAATGGACAGATAGATGATAGGTACACACACACACACACACTCTCTCTCTCTCACACACACACTCACGCATATATATATATATATATATATATATATATACATGTAGATAGATAGATAGATAGATAGGTAGATATTTGTAACCATTAGGATACACACACACACAAACACACACACACACACACACACACCTGTTTCTTGGGTTCAGTGCTGACGTGTTGCTGGATTTTCTGCATTGGCTCTGGTTTTCTTAAATTTATTGTCTAATCTGATTATAATTAAAGGCACTAATATTGTTTTCACAATATATTAACATTTTATGTTAAGACAATGCCAGGTAATGTATGAACAGAATATATTATCATTTTTGATAATTTCAATTAACAAAAGTACCAGTAGAAGAGAAGGTATGGGTGGTGAATATTTACAAATGAATGTTATTTCAGTCTAAATAAGGAGTATAATGGATTTGGTCACTTGCTTTTAACTGTGAAGCAAGTGTGGAAAGAAGAGTATATTATTAAAAGTATCATATTGTTTTTTATAGGTGAAATCCTATAGAGGTACTATGAAATACATGCCTCTGTGTGAAGTAGTATACTTTTTAAATAAAAACTATAAACAATAATTTTGTAAATATCAAGGGCAGTACTGTTATCTTTCTATTGCCTATGTAAAATTTTATTTTGAAATACTTTCCTATAAATAAAGGATCAGAAAATGTCAAGTGAAACAATATAAGGAGGTGCATATCACTGAGTTACTGAGAAAACATACTGATTTTGTATTACATATTTTGTGGTATTTCAATATTTTATTTTTAGTATATTTATTGTGAGTTTTCTAATTGTAATCACTTTCTAATAAATATTTGTAATTTGATATTCTTTTTCTTTGTATGATATATCCATTTTGTTGAAGGTTGCCCTATAGCCTTCAATTCTCCACAAAATCAAGATTTACTCCTTCCTATGTTTTATAGGAAGAATGGGAACTAGAGGAATAGCAGGTGGTGAAGTTTAAATTATGCACTAGATTGCCCAAGTTTGAAACTTGTTTCTGTTATCTATTGGGTTTATGGTGCTGACAAGTTATCTGATCTTTGTGTGCTAAAATTTCTTTATCTGCAAACTGAAATTAATAATAAGATTTACTTCATCAAGTTGTAGTAAAAATTACACAGAGTACTTGGGACAGAAGAACCTGGCATACAGTAAATGCAATGAAAATATTTTCTGGAATTAAGAGTTGTCTAATGTTATATTTCAACAGAAATCTTCGATAATAAATTTGATCCTGAAAATATCTTATGGATCTGTTTTAGATTCAAAGACAAACTTAGATTCAAATATTATCTAAGAAAAAGGAAAGACAAAATTAGAAATATAAGACAATTTATTAATTTTAATCTGAAAATTTGAGAGAACTAGAAGTGGTAGCTATGGATTATTTTTCATATTTTCTGGCATATTCTTAGAGTCTTTAAAAAATCCTAACAGAATAGGATTAAATTTCATACATTCTGATAGAATAAATAAAATTTTTGTTTCAAATGATGATATAGTAGACTAACATATCAATATCACTTTTCATTTTGTGAAATATGCATTGTGCTATGTTACATATATGTATTATATATATATGTGCATACACACACATATTACTTTAATTGTGTGCTATTCATGAAACACATCCTTTAATGTTTATTTCTTCTTCCAGTAGACTATACTTATTATTTTTTAGGTAAAGACAAATTGGCATTATTAGTATACATGACATGAAAATAAAGCTAAATATTAAAAACACTATTGCAAAGATATCAATATATACATTAAAATAAGACATAGATTAAAATAATTGTAAAACTATTACAAAGATTAAGGTAAACATTAAGGTAAATGACATCTTGTTTTGAATCATTACAGGAAAATTCATTTTCATTTTGTACAGTAAAAATAAGGATGCTTAAGGAAAAAAAATAAATATTAAAACTACACAAAAGAATAATTCAAATGAACTTTATGCTTCTACTTTCTGAATATGTAAATTACTTTTGAACGTTAACTTCAAATAAATTGAAAAATTTCCAAAACTATATTATAAGCATGCTTACATTTAATTTAAGAAATTAGAGCAAGTAGAAAATGTCAATTAATACAAACATGAAAAATTTACCTGGTTGTTTGAAAAGTATTGTCTCCAAAACTACATTTGTATCCTTAATGATTCTAAAATTAAAACTAATTTTAATACTGCAACTTTAACTTTAGATATACATAGACATAAAAACTAGCTCATGGTGTAAAAAGCATTAAGTCAGTTCATTTTCTTAGTATATGCCTTGTTATTTTTTACAATATTCCTTTTTCTAGAGAATAGAAACACTAAATATGGTGAACTCCCAAATTTGTATGACACAAAAGTTCCCAGCATTATAATTGTGCTCCTACCTGATACTAGCTCTCTTATCATTCACCTCATTCCCTATCTTCAACCAAAAAGTAGTTACTTGAGAAACACATGAATATTGGTAAAATAGAACTTTACAATCTACAAATGAATTTTGACATTTTTCTCTGAAGGAGCTTTACTCATAACCTAATAATTTTAAATATTTGTATTAACATCAAAGTTTCTCTAGTATAAACATGATTTTATACCATATTTTATGCAAATGATAAATCATTTGTTTAAAATTCTTAGAATTCCATAATTATATGTTTATAATAAATGCCATTGAAATGTTTTCTCCATTTTTTTCTTGAGAAATGACAAGAAATATAGGACACAGAAAATTAAATTAGTTTTTTTTTTCTCTTGCACATATAATAATGATGGAAATGCATTGATGCTCTTAATGTACGTGGAAAAGTTTAAATGTTCTTTAAAATCATGGCTAGTTTCTAATGCTGACTAGTTTTGAGTTAAATAAAAGTCATCATCAATTTTGAAATCTCATTTCCATTTCATTAATTACACTTTCAGCTTTGGATTAATTTTGTGGATTTAGGGGAAGCTTGGGGGCTTTAAGGTAATTTTAAAGAAATGCTTTTCATTTCTTATTTATCACAAAGTTCCTAATAATCATCTAATAACAGGATGGTTTTTTTAAAAGAATCCTCCCTAAATTTTAATAGCTCTCCTTTTAAAACTTCAATTTCTGTTAGAGATGTGATTTATATTCTAAAATTTATAATGTACTTCATATTCTTTTGAAAGTTATTTATATTGATGATACCCACATTAAATGACTGAAGTTATATGTATATTGTCAATATTCCATGTGCCATATAAATTCAAAATAAACATGCATAAAATGTATTAATGGTGTTAGGAAATCAATTTGTTTGGAAATACTACTAAAGTATTTTCTTTATTTTGAACTTTTCATAATTATGAAATCATGCATATAAATTTTTTTTTCAATTTTCTTCTTCCTCACCGCTTAACTTTTCTTTCTTTAATCTAACCTGTTTGTACAGTGTTTACTCTATAACCAACACTTTCAGAGGACATCTCAATCCTTCAGTTATTTATACTAGTAGGCTAGAAAAACACACACACACACACACACACACACACACACTATACTATATATACATATTTACATACTAAATATATGATATATATATATATTATATATCATCTGAATTCACTCAAAAGTCCATTAAAGCATAATTATTAGATTGTATTATACACCTATCAAGGTTTACTTTTAGATATAAAAAACATAAGTAATGTAAATAATACTACAGTGGAACTAGGAATATAATATTGTATATGGAATGGTAGCTAGATATACATGCAAACTTCATCAATATTTATATGAAAATCTTAATGTTCACATTACTAATTGAGTATTAAATGTTATGTTCCTGACTGGGCTCAGTGGTGCACATCTGTAATCACAGCAGCTGGGAGGCTGAGGCAGGAAGATCACAAGTTCAACACCAGCCTCAGCAATTTAGCACGGCCCTTAACAATTTAGCAAGACACTGTCTCAAAATAAAACATAAAAAGTACTGGGATGTGTCTCATTGGTTAAGCACCCCTGGGCTCAATATAGACTGAAAACATGTTATATTCCTATTACTTACAATGATAGGGTGAGAAGGAAAGATGGAGATTAAAGCTAATCATCATTGAATTTACCTACTGAAACTTTGTTTCCATTTTGCTCATAAGATATCTGTCTATAGTCATTTATTAAGTCTTGTTATTTCTCAAAACTGCATCTACCATGGCACAATTTGACAAACCTCTTGGTATGATTGTATAATAAAAATAAAGGGATGGCTAAATAAAAGAAGAAATATTCAGTATACATCAAAGAATACTTAACTGCCAAGAAATATCTAATGGTTTGGATTGCTAATATGTATCTGAACTTTGAACTTAAATGGAGGGATAAAAAAGCTTTGGCTTCACAGTCTCAAATACATATCCAGGTGTTGTTTTATAAGCCTCTCAGACATGTACCAAGAAGCAAAGAAAGAGAAAGACACCTCTCACCACAGATAAAATGTATACCCCAACGTCATGCTCCCAATTATGCGCCCTACCTGTTAATTATTATCAGGAGATTAATTCACTGATTAGTTAAAATGCTCATAACCCAATCAATTTACCTCTAAACTTTCTTGCATTATATCACACATGAGATTTGGGGTATACCAAATAGATAAACCATAACAAAATTTTCACTTTCATTTCAGGTAAGATTTTTTTTTTTTTTTTTTTTTTTGCCTTTATTAGAATTGACCCCAGAGCTCATACATGCTAGGCAAGCACTGTATATACTCACAACCCTACATTTAGGTAAGCTCATAAAAGTATGATTCTATTTGCTGTAGAGTAATAAATGAGATGTTATGTATAATATTTAATGAGAGAAATTAGTTTAAAACTGTGTAAGACTGAATATATTGCACAACATATACCAGGACTCTGAAGAATTATATATCCCTTTATCTCTTAAAACCTATTAGAAATAATGCTAAACACTCTCAGTGTAAGAAATCAAAAGCTGAATGAAATACAAAGTTTTTGTTTTTTAGACAGAAGAACAAAATACTTAAGGATATTTTTTAATAAATAAGTCCGTATATCTGCAGTGTCTGTGAACTTTGGTACATATTTAAATTTATACCCTACTTAAGTTAAACTAAATTTTTTTTCTGATTGCAGAGATTGAATCCATGGGCACTTTATCACTTAACTACAACCACAGCTCCTTTTTTTTTTTACTTTTTATTTTGAGACAGCATCTTGCTAAATTTCCCAGGCTGGCCTTGAATTTGTAATTGTTCCACCTACCTGGAAGCATGGATTATAGACATTTACCACCATAGCTGGGGATTAAACAAGATATTTAACATACAGAAAACATTTAATAATCATACTCTTAATTTGGTTTTGATCTTAAAAACTTAATGTTGCTCTTAAAACTTAATGACAGATTTGTCACAAAAATATGCCTACATGGAATACCACAATCTTAATAATTTAAACAAAACATGGAGGAAAGATAATATAAACTGACTTTTAATTTCAATCAATAATAATGCTAGTTCATATATTCAGGCATCATTTAATCATCTGAAAAAAGTAGTCTAAATGGAAGAGAACTGTATTTCACTTTCCAAATTAGTTGTATAAGTATGCTGTCTTACAGACACATCAATGATCACTGCCAAGGGTCAAAGAAGATTGGATCATGATTTTGGATTTTCTCACCATTTTATTTTAGCAGGAATAGAGGTCTAAAAAGTAAGATGATTAATTTGATCTGATTAGTACTTTCTGAAATAATGAAAATAATGATAATTAACATTTACTAGATACTTTGAATGTGCCTAATTATACACTAAACATTTTACATGTCATATCTATTAATCTTCTCAACAAATTGGGGGTAAATTCTTAGTCTAATGTAGATTTAGCACATAAGGAATAGAGATTCAATTGTCCAAAATGGGGTGGCTTCTACAATGAGGAGTTAAACTTTGGAGTAAGGCAAAACAGAGAGTTTAATTGAAAAAATGAGTGTTTTATTTTTTCTTTTTGTATTTTGCTATTGCAGGTAAATTGCATTCTGACCTTATGCTTAGAAAGAGAACAAAGTAATTTCTGTAGACAAATATGTGAAAATGCTGTATTTATACAGGTATTTATTTATCCTAAACATCTCAAGATTGTTTTCTCGACCTGTTTTAATTTCATAAAATTATGTGGAAATAAGCACATTTTCCCCTGTTCATTTGATTCATTAACTGATTTGAAATAACAGAGTCATTAAATCATTTAGAAGTATTTACTGTATTTTTAAATGAAATACTGACAGAAAATTTCTTCCTCTGCAAGAGCATTATGCTATTTGAAGTAGGCTAGATGAAGTGGTTCTCATTAAACATCTGGCATTCAACCACACTTTACCGTTTTCCTTTATCTGAACAACATTGTGTAAGGAAAACTGAGTGATTCAAAACATTGATGAGTAAAAGAAATACCCCCAAACATGAATTTCAGTATAATGCAAATTTAATATAAAGTTAATCATCACTAATCAAGTTAATTTGTGTAGTTCTATTCCTAATTATGCAATGCAAAATTATATATCAAACAAAGCCATAAATCATCATTAAACTGATACTATTACCTATACATTGTAAGCAGAAGTAAAAGTTAATTGTAAAACAATGGTTCATAGTCTTTCTTTTAGGATTATATAATGTTAAAATTAGTATACCATGGGATTATTTATCCATGTATGTATGCTCATATTTATCATATACAAATGATCAACACAAATCCTATGGATTATTTAATTACTGACTAGTATGTCTAAAAAATGCATGCCTCAGATTGAGCACAGGAAAAGATATTTACAAACTGTGACAAAATTATTTTAAATAGAATCATTATCTCTAGGAAATGACATGGTGCTGAAAATTAAGCTTTATTGCTTTGTGTGAGATTTTAAATTAGCTTATTAATGAGATTTCTTAAAGATGCATTCTGAACTGAACAAAAAATAGACCAAAAAAGCCCAGAACAATTCATATGCTATACACACACATACACACACCACCTTTATTTACTTTTGCTTTTTCCAATACTGAGGATTGTATCCACAGCACTTTACCAGTGAGCTACATCCCCAGTTGCACCCCCTTCTGCTGTTTGTTTGTTTGTCTTTGAGATAGGGTCTTGCTAAGTTTCTGAGTTTGGACAGGAATTTGGCATTCTCCTGTCTCAGCCTCCTGAATTGTTTGGATTGTAGGCATGTGCCAACGTACCTGGGGTAAATGCATTATCTTTATGTGAATGAGCAGTAGGCTCCAGCCTGTCCTTTGCCCTGAATGGCATAAAATGTGAAAAGCCAAGTGTAGAGTATGTTTCAGTGCTTAGTGCTAGGATACATAAGTTCGTGCGGGGCAAAGTGCACAGTCATATGTAGATAACCTCCAATTTTTGAAGGAGCAAGCTAGGAATGAAAAACAAACAAACAAAAAAATAGGTCAGTTAACAATCTTCTAATATTGTTCCCTGAAGAGGAATACAAATGATTATCCTGTTATTGAAAAAGAACAAAAAATAATCTATCTACTTGAAAAGAAGCATGAATGGATACTTAAATTTTACTCACAAAAGGGATAGTTTTATTTTAGAAAAATTTCTTTTAAGTAAACAGAAAAATGATTGTCAGTGCCAATCATAGAAGTTAGTTTAAATGAATTACCAGAATAAAAGGATAAAGTACCAGGGCATAATAAAATCTCTGTAGATTAATCCTTATTGACAAAATAATTTTACTGAAAGGATAATGACTTTTCATTGATGTACTTGGTAGTCATAAATTGTTCCTTAGGATTTACTTTGAAATGCAAACTTATCCTTCAGCATTATTCGATAAATGCTTATTATGCATAGAATTGTGCTGGGCTTTGTGCTAGGCCCAGGTATTCACAGGTATGATTTAGAGCTTTGTCTTCAAAGAGTTTGTATTCCAAGTTGAGGAGATAGGCATGTTGACAATTGCCAGTGGATGTCTTAAGTGCTTTGATGGAAATTAAAGTGGATGGAGGGAAAAAAAAAGTGGTATGGAATAAAATTCAAGAGGGTAGAGTGAGATTATGAAAGTGTAGTAGCGTTCTATTTCTGTAATAAGGATTATCACAAGTTTAACTGTGTACACAACATAGACTTATTATCTCACAGTTCTGTAGGTAAGAAGTCTGGGCAGCACAAGATCAAAAGCAAGATTTTAGCCTTTTGTGTTCTCACCAAGTGGCCCTGGGAATAATGGGCTTCTAAATACATTTTAGTTCCAGGCAAAATTCAGTTACTGAGGTTGTAGGATGGAGCTCCCATTTCCTTGCTACCATTAGCAATGCCCACAATTTTTTCTTTTGTAAGGCCTACATTCTTGCTCATGATTTTGGTGGACTTTCCTTCAGCGAAGTGGGGTTGAATTCCTCTCATGTTTTGAATTTCTCTGATTTCCCCGACCACCTTAACTCTATGACTACCCTCACCTTTATTTTCCTTTTGCCTTCCTCTTTTTCCTTTAAGGGTTTATGTGATTCAATTGGGTTCACCATGATAATCCTGATAATCTATTTTAAAGTTATTTGAATAATAGTTTAATCCCCTCACAACAATACATGGATTAGTTTGACTAGCCAGACAATGACATTGGGGATAATATTGGGGAATATCTTTGATTTGTGATTGCAGGAGAAAAATAACTTTTTCATGTAAAATTAAAGAAACTTTTATTTTAAAGCAAAATAAGTCTAACTAATGATTAATTATATTTTAGTGGATATGTTGAAATATTAGAGTGGGGATTTGGTGACTTTGGAGAGATCAATTAAAATGCTTACTTAGTAAATAAGTGTAAAGATAAGTAAACAATAACAAAACAGTTGGACAGAGAAGATAGCAGAGGGGACAAATTTTAATGGCACTAAGAAGGAAAGTCTGCTGTACTTTACCCCTGACTAGCTATGAGAGAATGAGTGCTTCAAAAGTTAGGTAACTAGATCAACAAAATTGTCATTTAGCAAAACAGAACTAATATCCAAAAGATTCTTGAGTATTATGAAAACATGGCATCAAGTTTTGAGGAAACAGATTACTCTTATTTAGAAATGTTCACTTTCATTTATCTTTGGAATAAACCAACTTCTAATCAGTTATAGATATAAGATTTGAAAACATATCAAAATTATTTTGGAGATTTGTGAGGAATCTGTGATTGATACTTCAGAAAAAAAAGTTACATCCACTGAGAACAGAATTCCAAATGAACATTTTCTGAAAAAATAGCAAAAGGATAGATGAGAGTATGTGAGAGAAAGAATGGACATGGTAGAGGATGGAAAATTAAAAACAGGAGAGTAGTTAATAGAATACAATAGTTTGGGAATACTACTTTGCCATTAGGAAATTCTAGACATTTTGTATATAAGCATGTAGAATAATCAGAAGAGATGATTTAAATGAAATGTTGATAATAAAGTACATTTCCTTCCATTTGTCAATAATAAGAGGTTTCTAAAAATATGCATGTATCAAAATCACAAGGTATATATGTGAAAAGAGTCTTCATTTTTTAGGATTCTTATATCATTTAAAATCACAAGTACTTATATTATTTTGAACACACTATGCTGCAATGGGGATATGTTTAAATTCACCTAATGTAATTCCATTTAGAGATTTTCATATCATAAGAAGGTTTGATGACATGAGACATGCTTATGAGTCATACTATTATGTTTAATGGAAGAAAAAATTTTCAGGCTCTGGTTTGTCTTTAGAACCCTAAAGGGGCATTGCTAGCCAGTTCCTGAGTGGAGATGATTTATGTCTGGGTCAGGTGGGCAAAGCATGTTTCCTCCATATTGCAGAATAAAGCCCTGCTTCCTGATGTCCAAGAAAACAAAAAACCCTTTAAATACAAGATTATTTAATATACAGCATGAACTTTGAGATATATGCACACACAGAACAAACACAAACATAATTTCTAATTTATTTGATTCTTAAGATTTATATTTAAAATGCATTACTTTTTGAAAATAGAAGAAAACATGAAGCAAAATGTTTTTAAAATAAGGTAATATATGGACAGAAAAAGAAATGAATGGCATAAAATTCCTGACAAAATGGGAGGAGATGGGATTCAAAGGACAGTTATTGCTATTCCACAGCAGTAACATCTCCTCGACTAAAACTGGAAGGAAGGCTATAAGGATGATTGATGATGCTGATAAGTCTGTAGGTGGAAGGCTTGAAAGCCATTATATTCTCTATTAAGTAGGACTCAAGGTATTCTGCTGAGTGTAATGGGGAACATGGCCAAAGCAAGAGCACTGAGGAATGTATAGTAATGTTTAGAAATAGCTATTGTGTGGGCTGGGAGAAGATGTGATTAGTGGAAAAGAACTAATTGTCCTCAGACAGTTTTATAGGCATTGGGAACAATTATAGAGCTATCGTAATTAAGAAGGTTTGAAAATTGTGCAATAATAGACAAGAAAAACAGTGCTATATTGTTTAGAGTCCAGAAATATACCCATACACATAGACAGCATACATGAACCACTTATTTTTTAATATTTATTTATTTGTTTTTAGTTGTACACAATGCCTTTATTTTTACCTGGTGCTGAGGATCGAACCTGGGCTGCGAAGGTGCTAGGTGAGCGCTCTACAGCTGAGCCACAGCCCCAGACCCCATAGACAGCATACATGGAAGAAGCATCATTACATATAAATGGGTTAAGGTTTATCTTTTGGATAAATTATATTATTTTATTCAGTGAATTAAATGATTTTTTAAAAATATCAAAGATTTAAATTTGAGAAAAATTTATAAGGAATTTAGAAGTTATTATGGTAGAAGTTACTTCAGGTAGAAAATGATTTTTTTTGTATTTTAACTAAAGTATATTTATAATTTACTTAACTGAAAGTAGGCAATAGTCTTATTTGACAGAGAATTAGTTTATGTTCTACTTAATGGAGAATATGATTTTGTAGAGAATCAGAAGAATAACAACAAGATTCCTTGCAAACGAGGCCTTGTTGTCCTCGGTGGGCGTGTCTGCAAACGGAACATTCTGCTGAGAGGTGTAGAACAGATAGAGAAGAAACAAGTAGTTTATCAAAAGTAATGGGTGAAGGCGTTCTCGCAAACGAGGCGCTTATCACCTCCTTGGTGAACATACTGAAAACGGTATGTTATGCCAAGAGGCTAATCAGAAAGTTTGGCAACAACAGTTCTTGCAAACAGGCTTTGTTGCCCTTGGTGGGCGTATCTGCAAACGGGAATGTCTTGCCAAGAGATATAGAATAGATAGTAAAGAAACATTGCTTGCAAACGAGGGTGTTTCTTTCTTGTTTCTTCTACATTGAAAAGAAGAGGCGCTCAAAATGTTCTAGCCCTAACTAGTTTAAGATATTCTTTAGGGAAAGTTTATCTGGCTGATTGCTGATTCGCAAATTTATGCTCCTCATTGCTACTGGCTATTTGCCTTCATTGTCTATTAATGTTTGCTGATGGCTAATTGCCCTCTTTGTCTGGAAGATATATAAAAAGGCTGAGAGAAATATATAAAAAAAAAACACTGCATGCTGATCCTGTGTTGGAGTGATTCGGTCAACATGATTTTAAGCATTCAATATTTTTGCATAATATATGCATATGTAATAATCATAAAAATAAAAGTACAAAATATTTTCACCATGCAGAAAGACTTCTCATGCTTGTCAATTCCAAGTAATCACTTTAACTAGCAATGACTAAGAATCAATACTCTCTGGATTAGTTTAGTTTCTCCTTGGGCTTAGTATAAATGGAAACATAGATTATGTAACTGTTTGATTTTGGTTTCTATTGTTTTTTTTTTTTTAATTTTTAAATCACTTGCTGATATTATATTGTACCAACACCACACAATTTTTTATACCATTCTCTTCATGAACAGTCTTCTGTAAGTCCTTTGGAGAAAAAACATTTGATGTTTAATATTTGTATAAATTTACTATATACCATTAAACAATTTTACAAAATGGATTACAAATTTACATTCTCACAAACAATATATGAAGATATAGGTACCCACATTCTTGCTAAATTTTAGATGGGTTCTTTCAATTTTAGTGTTTCTGATTAATTGTAACTAAAACTCACTTTGCTTTTTAAATTCATTTTGCTTCTAATATGATTTACCTAATGGCATTGTTGAACTGCAGATCATATGATAATTCTGATATCCCCTTTTGAAAGATTAATGACTTATGCAATTTTTTTACTTGAAATTATAAGGGCTTTTTTATATAATGTGGTACTAAATACATAAAAGCTGTATCTGGTTAAAGTATGTCTTGTCTGTTTTGCCATTTTTATCTTTTAACATTTTATTATGCTTATGAAAAAAATTCCTGTCAATCATTTCTAACTATGGATCTAAGTATGGACTCTTAGTGTGGGTTATATATACATTTTTTTGCATTATAATGAGTGTCTTATAATCTTGTTATATGCTGGACATTTCATGTAAAATAAAAGTAGATAAGAGTATAAATGATATTCATATCAAAAAAAGGGTATGCACTTTTTGTCTTAAGAGATTTGGAATGACAGCTAAATCCATACATAGTCTTTTGACTCAGTAAATAAACTAGATTTAGAATTTGTTTGTGCTTTAGTTTTATTTAGTTCATCACTGAATTCAAATATTTTTCATGTGAAACCTGTACTTTTTCAATGAATATGCCCTAGAATTCTAGTGATATTTCCTTGTACCTAAAATGCCAGCTTTAGGGAAATTTGGTTGAACTCTCCTTGCTTTGAAGTCTGGTGGCCAGTGAGGAGAGTGCCATGGGATTTTCTTTAGTTTTCAGCTGCAACCTCCTTTTTCTGTACCTTGACTTTGTTCAGCTCTGTTGTTGTTCTTCAGCCTGGGTAGGCCAGTTTCCCTGTATTTTATGAGGATCATGAGCATTTTCTTATACAATCTTCCCAACTGTAAGTTTTGAAGGGGTTTCCCACTTGGAAAACATTCTGCTTGAGAAAAACTTGGTGGCTTACCAAGAGAATCATTTTGTAGATGATTTTCTTCCATATTTTCAGAAGTTTGTTTTATTTAAACTTCTTGATGTCCTCAAGTTCTTAAATGTGTTTCAATTTTTTAATATTTTAGGTCATGCTCTTTGTTGTTGATATTATGGTGGTAACAAATCTCTCTTAGAAATTTATGCATCCAGACTAAAAGATCCTCTCCATATTTTTCATATAACACACAAAGCATAGATCATTAAGGGTACTTGATGTAATTCCTTTAAAATTAAAAACTTCCCTTCACAAAGAAAACATTAAGTAAATAAATGTTTAAAAAAAACAATAAAGAACCAAAGATATTTGTATCATATATGACCAAAAGAGAACTACAACAAAATATAAAAAAATACCTATGACACTATTTTAGTCATCTTTTTCACTGCTGTGACTAAAGGCCTAACAAGAACAATTGTAGAGAAGGAAAGGTTTATTTCAGGGCTCACAGTTTCAGAGGTCTCAGTCCATAGAGAGCCGACTGCACTCCTTGGGGCTCAAGGTGAGGTTAAACATCATGGTAGAAGAGTGTGGTGAAGCAAAGTACCTCATGTAATTATGAGAACATATCAGAGAAAATCTACTGGCCAGTTACAAAATATATACTCCAAAATATATATGCCCCAAATGTTTACCTGCTCCAGCTACACCTTACCCATCTTTAGTTACCACTCAGTTAATCCTTTTCAGGGTATTAATTCACTGATCAGGTCAAGCCTCTAATAACCCAATCATTTGTCCTCTAAATCTTCTTGCATTGTATCACACATGAGCTTTGGGAGGACACCTCGCATCCAAACCATGACAGACACTATCAATACAAAAGTAATGAGCAGCCTGATATGTAGAAAAGTCTTGATATGGTACTGTACAAATGAGGAAATTAAATAGATGATATTTGAAAATACATTAAATTTCAAAAGTAATCGTGGAAATGAAATTTAGCTTTTAAAACTGAGAAGTATGAAACAGCAAGGATTGGCTCTTTCAGACATCACCACAACTACAAAGTATGTGTGAGAATGGAAGAGTTCAGACTTTTAGGACACCAGAGGGTACTGTATTGGATTTTAATGACTACAAATTTGATTTCTAGAGAGATTACATTATCATTGCTCATGGTAAGCATCACATTGAAAACTGCAACTCCAAGGTAGCTTGTTGAAACCAGGCCAAGAAAAGCATCCTGAATTATTAGCTAACCTATCTCTAGTTCTATTTGAAGTGATTATTTAACTTAGTGAAATTTACTTAATATGGTTCACTAATCCCATTTTCCTGTAAGATGACTATACAACATACCTGATTATTCTATTGTGTCAAGGGCGAAACGAGATGGTAAATATCAAGGGAGTTAATACCCTCATGAGAGTGATTCCTCATTGACTATTATTTGCACTTATTCCTGTTATGTAATAGCTATGGCAGAGATCTGTGGTGTTTATTTTGTTTTAATTAATCCTTTCAAATGCCATTAATTCTTCCATATGTGTATAAGTAATGCTAAATAAACATTAGGATGTTATCACCATGTATATAATTAGAAGAGAAAAGACATACAAAAATGCAGAATTTAAAATGAAGAATTATTTCTCTATGAACAAAAAAATAACCATAATATTGAAATAAATTTTCCAATGTAGAAAAAATATTAAGTATTCTAGGAATGGAGAAAAGTAGTAAAGAACAAATTTATGATGAACCTCAATATTAGGTTCAGATGTCATTGAAAATGTTGTGGTTGCATCCCACATGATGACAGAGAAGTTTGCTGGATTTTCTGGGTTACTTGATACAGACATAATCATATTTTGCTCATATTTTGTTTCCATTTTAGGCTTCCCTAGAAATTCTCATAAACACAATGCTTTCAAATGTCTACATTACTGAAGGCCTTTCAACCAATGGCCTTGTTTAGATTCCTTCAAATTATGCTAGATTGCATGTTAATTTAGTTATTGAAATGTGATTTTTGCTGAACAATTGTTTTGTAATTGGTAATTACTGCACTAAAAACACATAATGCAAGCTATGCAAGCTAAAGATATATATGTATGCATTTTGAACTAAGGAATAGATCCAAAGTTTCTGGTCTTGCAGTCTTGGTGGTTGTGGTACATAATGATTTATACACCTGTTTCTTAACAACCCCTTCTTTCCTGGAACTTCCTATAATTTTTAAAGTTACTTTCAATGAAAGTCTTCATTCTTTGTAAATCCTCTTCTAAAACCAAAGATTCCCAGGAAGGACATTGCACCCTAACCAGTTATTGCAGAATGGAGAGGTGCGTTTATCTCCCATTGCTTTCTTCCTAGCCCTTCAGAACAGAGCAAAAAACCCTGATATCAAGACCCCTTTAATACAGTGTGGGGCCAATCCCCATTGAAAGTTTACAGAAGCACGTTTATTTCTCAAGTTCCCTCTCATCTAAATGGCACTTTGTTCTCCCTCTTTTTCATCCTTCCCAGCACACACTTAGGAGTTGCTTGTCAACATTTCAAGTGTCAATTCCAGTGGATGGCACAATTTAAATTTTGCTGAGAAGAAGAGTATGATCTTACTTAGACTGTAAGCCCAAATGTTGGTCCAATCCTACACATAGTCATGTTGTATAAATCATTCAAGCACTAATTTTCACTTAGTTCTCATTTTTGTGTGTGTAAAGTTCCCATAGGAAAATAATTGGTCAGGATATTTTTAGGTTTATTTGATAGAAACTGATTATTTCTAAACTTTCTGCATTTCCCCCCTCAAGTTTTCACATCTGCTCTCTGTCAGCAAGACCAGCCCACACGCTGCTCTTCTAGCCAGTCTCAGAAAATGTAAATTTTTCTTTATTCTTTTTATTGGATATAAAGATTTATTAGAGTTTAAATTATCAATTGATATTTCATTGTGTAGAAAATTCTATTGTGAAAGTTAAGGCAAGATTTAGATATCCTTTACTTCATTTATTAAATGATAAAAATTCAACTAACAAATTTATCATACTAATAAAGTCTCAAAAGATATGGACAAGGCAAAGCACTTGGAAGTAAAATGGTATTCTTATTTACTCCATTCCAAAAATACATTTCTGATCATGAAATAAAGCATGACAGTAATATTCTCTCAGTCACATTATACATTTCAGGCACTGAGACTGTGTACTCCAACTACACTTGTTGCCTTTAATAAACTGATAAAGGAGAATGGGATTATTTTACACACTTATAATATCTTTTCAGATAAATACAGAAAATAAGAGTTTTAATGAAAATATAATTCCCAAAGCAAGGAATAAACAGGAAAATAAAAACAAATAACGTTTCTAAAATATTCTAGCTCTAAAAAAATAGAGCTGGAAAAAGAATTTAAAAGAGAAAGAATGTTTTGCATTTAAAATGGAAGATTTGCAACATGAATGGAAAATTAAAAATGAATACATGATGTAAAATACGAATGGAAAGGATTTCTTTAGGTCAAATTTCATTTTGACACTGCTTGTTTGTATCTCAAATCACTCTTAGTCCAATAGCAACTGAGATATTTCTCTATAATATATCCATAGTTAAACAGAGCTGGCAATAATATCTTTTTTACTTCATTATGTATACTTTGTTGTTACGGGTTGGATATGAAGTGTCTCCGGAAAAAAACTCACATATGAGACAATGCAAGAAGGTTCAGAAAATAAATGATTGGATTTGAAAGCCTTAACCCAGTCAGTGAATTAATCACCTGATGGGTAACTGACAGCAGGTGGCCTGTGGCTGGAGAAGATGGGGCACTGGGTGCATGATTTGGGGGGAATATATTCTGTATCTGGCTAGTGGAGTTGCTCTTTCCGTTTCCTGATCATCATGTGTTGTACTTCCTTCCTCCACACTCTTCCACTATGATGTTCTACCTTACCTCAAGGACTGAGGAATGGAGACTGCTGTTTATGGTGTGAGCCCTTAAATAAACTTTTCCTCCTCTACAGTTGTGCTGTTCTTGTCATTTAGTCACAGTAATGAAAAAGGTGACTAAAACACTTTACTGATTACAAAGATTAGGACAAGAAAGGAAAAATACTTTTCATTTTATGTCATGGAAGGGTACTGACATTTGTGTTTAAAGGAAAGGAAACAATATGTTGAGTAAACATTTTTAATAAACCCCAGAAAGGGATCAGAATTAGGCAATTAGTTATTGGCATCTGCTGAACTGTGTAGAAAGAATAGCAATAATAAAATATGATAATACTCTCTTACTGCAACAATTATATTTGTGCGTAAGCAAAATACCAACATATCTGAAATAATATATAATAAAATATATTTGCAATACAAGGAAACAATATAAAAATTTTCATAGCTTGGGGTTTTATTTGATTTCCTATACCATGCAGGTGGCTGGGGACTAGCAGAATTACACTCAGGCAAAGGCAGGCAATCAGTCTAATGAACTGTTTACAGAAAGGGAAACCTTTTTTTCTAAGTCATGAGAAATGATTGGTATTGAGAGGCCTGAGCAGGTCACTGGACAGAGACGGATCAGGCTAAAGAAACAATAGGGGCGGGGGGGGGGATGAGGCTTAAGGTCACTCCTAAAATATTTAGATTATTTTATGCATATTATTTCATGCATACATATGTATGCATATACACACATATATAAACATACATATGATACATATAGACTAGGTTGTTTATGAATATATTTGAAAACATATAGAATTTATGATTATAAGATATGAGTTTAGTGGCTTTTTCACATAGAAATTCCACTGAATATAAACATAAAGCTTATCCTGTAAAAACTAATGGATAAAAGTTAGATTTTAATATTATTAAATTTTATTTCACTGATTTTTGCTTAATTTTTCATCTAGATAAGTTATAGGACCTTCAATGTTGTCTTTTAAAAATATTATTGAAAGCTATAGCAAATCTGGAAAAAAAAAATGTTTTGGAGCACCTTGAGAGTTCATGTTTTCTGTTTTGTGTGTTGGGAAGGAGAAATGCTCAGCAGAACAATTTTTAAGGGCAATATAAAATCTTTTTTCTTTGTGATTATCTTCTGTTACTGGTCCATAGATACCAGTAAACCTATGGTGCAGAAAACCCAATGGTCTTCATCTTCTCTCCCACCACCACCCCTAACAAAACTAGTGAAAGGTTGTGTGAAGGTATTATGTACCTCAGCATTTTAAAATTGTTAAAATCTAAGAAGAAGAAGATGAAAGAAAGAGGAAAAAAATAACAGCAAGAACATGTTTTCCAACCTTGTAAGTGCTTGGATATGACAGAACTGACTTTTGGAAGATCACAGTAACTAGAATGTATGGATTCAGTTCATCTATTGACTTTCCCCAGGCAGCTCATGTTTGTGCTCATCATAGTACAGTATAAATAAATCACAACATTCAGATACAGATAAGCAGAAGGAATTGGCCTTATAATAAAAACTTCAAGCAGAATCTGCCAACCAATTATTTACAGGTGTATTCCCCCCAGTTTGACATGGATTAAAATCTAAAATGAATTTTTTACTTCACATTTGTCTTGACTACAGTTCTAATTTTGAAACCTAAAGGAATATAAGAAAGAGTAGAAATAGAGACAGAGACTAGATGCAGACACTGACATTTATTTATGAAACATCAGAAATAAATTTATTGAACTCATGAAATGGAAATTGGAGTCAATATTAAAAGGAAAGGCCAATGATAATAAGGTCACATAAATTATAAATTGATTACTCAAAATAATGATTTCAGCTCAATTTGGATGGGAATATCTCTGGCACAACTCTTTAAAAATCCTCAAAATTTCAATTTTGCATAAGTTTTTCTTCTGGTATAATTTTCTGATCATCTAACTAACCATGAGTAAATCAACCTTCCTTGTTAGCAATCCTTGAAGTCTATTATATTTATTTGTTCCCTTTGAGGCAAGTTTTCTGGGCCATAAACCTCCTTAGGTTTAAGATACTTTTTCAGGATTCTGAGTAACTTTATTAAAATTGGTTTGATGTACTAATATTATTATTATCAGAACAAATGAAAAATATTTTAAGCAGGTGAAATTTAATCTCCTTAGTCATAAATTTTATATTTGGTAATTATGATTTTGTTTTACCTTAACAAAAATATTTTTAAATATATTGGAGTCAAAAAAGTGAGATATAAATTTAGGGATATTTTGATAATCTAAGAGCAGAAATTTTTCCATTTATTATTATTTTTATTTGAGTGTTCATTGGCATCATGTATAAAATTCAGTTATATTTTAAACATCAAATCACATTGTAACTTACACATTTTCTACAGTGGTCTCTAAGGTACCAACTAGAAGATTAAAAAAATAAAAAACACTTATGGCCAATTATGACGTTTAACTAAAATTTTATATAATTGGTGATAAGATAACTTTCTCCACATAAATTGTCTTTACTCCAAATTATAATTGTTGAGCACTACAATCTAAAAATCCTTTGCTAAAAATCCTTTGGTTGTAATTCCACCAGAAAGATAGCCCTAGAAGAAATCCCAAAGATAAAGGGAATCAAATGAAGCAAAGACACTCTGTGAAACACTCTTTTTGCAGTTAGGTTGTTCTTTATATAATGACTACATACACCTTATGTTGATATCAAATGGTATTTTTTAAAAATTAGTTTCAAGACAAAGTAGACATACATATTCCAAAAAAAGGAAATGCTATAATATTCAGGTTTATATGTGAGCATATTTATGTTAAATGAATACAACATAGGCAGATGTTTTAAAAATAGGTGACTTTAAAGCAAGGCATGAAGTAATGGAAGTCATCATAGAAGGGACAAAACATTCAATGTGACCACCAGGACATGATCTTTTCTGGGGTCCAGTGGAGAGTCAAATAATTAGATAAATTTTTTGCAAGAGTGCCCATTTAGGAGTAATTTTTAAATTGGTCGTTGGCTTTAAGCTTCCTTGATTCTTTGTTATTACCTTTCCAACCTTGTCTGGAAACTTCACCATAAGTATTTAAATTGCTTCCTCCAACTCTAAAAATTTATTTTTCCAAGGAAAATGGTATTTGCAGTAGCAGATAGTTTTCATATTTTGGTAAAATATAGGGTTTTGTCAGGATGTCATGCTGGCTGAAACAAGACTATATTTGTTTGCTATGTGTGTTATACACAGCAATTAATTTTGATTACAGAAAAGATTAACATTCATGCACCTGGAGAAAATGGAAATGAAAATTAGTGAATATATTAACATACAAATCAATATCAAAATGCTTTTAGCAATATTACTTAAAATAATAATTACTGTTTTAACTTTAATATAATTTTTATAAGAATTCAGATAATATTCTGTTCCTTACTTATTGGCTGTATGAAAATACTAAATTTTAATGAAAAGTCACATTGGAGACTAAAAATATTGACACTGTTTACTAACACACATTATATATTATTACAGATTATTTTCTGTACTAATATTTCACATGTTTGCTATATAATTATTATGGGAGAAGGGGTGTCTCTGAAGAAGAGTCTGAGGAGTTCCTGGAGAGAAGGGGGAACTCAACCACATCATAATGTAGGACATTTTAGAATAACCAAATGGGTAAATCATGCTATAATATTTGATAAATATATTCATTTGTCTATGTTAAACATATAGTTTAAGGTTATGAGCAATTTTCTTCTAGAAAGTTGTGTATAATTTTAAGATGGTAGTGAATTTATGAATGCTACTCAGGTTTTATTATCATTGGCCAATACCAATGGTACCCATTCACTCTATACTAAGCTCCAAGCTTAGAAAATTTCATGCATTCTATTATATGTGATTTAAATTTGTGTTTCCTATTAATTTTCTATAATCATTGATAGGAGAGCTGTTTGTTACAGTAGCACACCTAGCGATTTCCTAAATTATAAACTTAAGTAAAATTTGAGACACATGAATGTATTTCTTAATATTATGAAGAATTTTGGAAATTAATTTAGAAAAAAAAAATTCTTTCTCCTTCACATTCTTCCTCTATATTTACTTTTTATTTTAAATTTTGTTGTATTTCTTTGTTTTGCTTCTTCCATTTTTTTCTATTCTCCTCCTTTTGTTTTCATTCATAATCCTGAAGTTCTCCCTAAAGATGAAGATAGAAAACCTGCCAAATCCCTCAACTCTGCTTTCTTATTTAACTATTTATTTAGCTTGTAACCGCCAAGAAGGAATGAAGGCAGATAAACTATATACGTGTTTTATTGCTGTTAAAAATCACATTATTCTACCTAAGTTTGACCTTCCAGTAATTGTTAATTTCTGTTGTGACAAAGGATATTTTTAGGCAATATTGAAAACTTGTGTTTCCTATTGCTCTGGTACTGTTGGTGCCATTGGTTTTCAGCAAAGTCTTTATTTCTTCAATGATTGCTCTCTCTGCTTTGTACTGAATTCACAGTAGTTAACATCAGGACATTTCCTTATAATCACACATAAATGAAGAGTGTGCCAAAACAAATGACTCAAAATGAAAAATTTTATAAGTCAAAGAGAGTTGCTATAATCACAGATGTTTTTCACTATTACTTTAAAAATACTTTACCAGTTCCAAAGGAATGCATTGGGGGCCAGAGTGCTGAGCAGTGGATTACACTGAGCAATGACTAGATGATTTTGGGATGTCTGGAGAACATTCATGTTTATAATTCTATGCACTTTATTTTTTTAAACATAACCTCTATAACTGATCTATCTTTAGCTCAAATCCAAGATTCTGGTCAGGTTCACAATCATCTCTTACACAGATCTGTCTGTATCCACTTATGAACATTGATTCCTCTTGTTCTAAATATGCATCCTGCAATAGTTGTAAAGAATTCTGCCTGTGTTTCAGTGAGAGAGTTGGATTAGTTATGAACAAGTTTAATAACATTGGATGTTAGTAAGTCCACGATAGAAAATATATTTCAGGAAGACTATATTTATACTGTAAAATGTTTAGTAGATGTTTCATAATATATTCCTAGATACATAAACAAATTCACAACATAAATATAATTTTATGCACACATGACTATATTTACATGTGTAACTATTTTATAGAGTTAAATAACTATATAAATGTATTTTTACATACTATGAAATATGGAAAATAAATTATGTAACCTTTCATTATAATTTTGACATTTTGTTTACTCATGTTTTATCAATTTCTCATTCTATCATAGTAAATGTTTGCATTTTTTCCTTGAAATGTAATGTGTTATTCTATTTAAAACTAAAACCAAGCTGACATTTCTATGCACAAACCTCAGGTGTTTATGGGATTGTGCTGATCTCGTTATATCTGGGGCATTTGCCACTTAACGGCAGCAACAATATATGGAGCCCTGATTGCTAAACAGGGAGCTCCGCCAGTCTAAATATACTGTACCTGATGTCCATAAGCCACCATCTGGGCAGCAAGGGCAGGTCTCCAGATTCTTGATAGTGCACACATTAACAGCCTTGTGAACTATAAGCTTGCCTAGGCAGCAGGAACATCAGCCCCTGGGAACTGGGCAGGTGGCGACCATTTCCACCAAAGCATGTTGATGGAGTAAGGGCCTCTATTCAAATAACTTCTGAATCTGAGCCAAGACCCTTATCTTCCTTCTGCCAACTAACAGATCACTATTCAGTCTCCTCACCTGCTTCATTCCCCTGGGAGCTATGCAAGCGGAACTCACCAGCTGCCCTTCTGGAGAAGGCTTTATTGTGACACCAGAGAGAAGCTGTACTGAGAAAGCAGTGAGTGGAAACAACCAGGTACCCTGAAGGTACATGTGCACAAAGGCAGCTTTTCTATTTGTTTGTTGTTCACTCTTCTAGAAATTATTAGTCAATGTGATGTTCATGAGCAAAAATCTCTTAGAATCAGAACTGATTTTTAAAGAGCTTTATTGTACAAATTAAAAAATACAGTGAGAGAAAATTATATTAATATAATTAACCTCTACACAGAATGAGCTTTCATTAAATAAATAAGCCAACTGATCAGTTTCTTCAAATGTTTTTCCTCTGCTAGCTCCACCTTGATTTTCCTCAGATCTTTATTTTTTTTCTTTTTCTTTTTTTATATTAATAAAGACCACAGTCTAACTCTCTTTCTTCTCAGCAGCTATCTATGTACTATGCCACTAATACATAAAATATGGTTCATGGGCCAGCAGCTACAGCATCACCTGGGAACTGGTTAGATAATGTAAATTCTGAGACCCAATTTTACATCTACTAAATCAAAATCTGCATTCTTAGAAAGTTGCCCATAGGATCACAATCTGAGCCAAATTTTGATTAGCATTTCTCTGTGTCAGTGATTTTCAAGACTAGGTTAATATTAAAATCACCTGAGGAGTATAAAAATTTCTAATGCCTGAGGCACACTGCCAGATTCTGATTTTAAATGGTGGTCTAGAAAAGTGCCTCATATTAAATGTTTTACAAAATCCCTCAAATGTTTCAAATTTGCATTTGAGAAACAAAGCTGCACACGTATTCCTAAAATGTATTTTGGAAAGTTAAGTTTTAGCATATGTGAGGGAGTTCAGTTAATAAAGAATTGTGAAAATAGTGCCTATACCTGGAACACAATAACAAGAAAGAGGATTGATTTTAGTAGAGGAATATACAGTTTTTAGATTACAGAATTACTGTAGCACAAGCATATTTTTAAGTGACTATAAAGGAGTACATATTGAAAATCAGACATGATTTAAGACTTCAATCTTTAGAAGACATATTCCTGAATTGATAATATTGTATCTTATTAAGGACTATAAAATAAATGTATTTCTTAAGCTGGACCTGAAGAGATTTTTTTTCTTTCCTTCTTCTTGTTTTGGTACTGGGGATTGAACCCAGGGATGCTTTACTGAGTCATATTTGTAGCCCTTATTATTATTTATTTGAGAAAGGGTCTCACTAAGTTGCTGAGACTGAACTGGAATTTGTGATTGTCCTGCCTTCTACAAATTTGCTGAGATTACAGCCATGCACCACTACACATGGCTTAATGATGGTGAGATTTTCTAGAAAAAATATTTAACAAAACATTTTAAAATAAGTAAAATAGCTGGATGTGGTAGTACATATCTATAATCCAAACAACATGGGAGGTTGAGGCAGGAGGATCACAACTTCAAAGCCAGCCTCAGCAACTTGGCAAGACACTAAGTAATTTAGTGATACCCTGTCTGAAAATGAAATATTAAAAAAAAAATGGGATGAGGATGTGGCTCAGAGGTTAAGTGCCAATAATAATAATAATAATAATAATGATGATGATGCTGTTGTTATGCCTTCCTTTTGAAGATACAAAAGCCACTGAATTTTGGTAAGAAAAAACAATGCAATCATTCAACATAACATCTTCCAAGTTTATGCAATCATTCATCATAACATCCTCCAAGTTTATCCATTTGCATCATACAAAGTGAAATTACTCATAGGCAGAGAGAAAATTCTCCATGATCTTACTTATATGTGTAACCTAAAATAGTCAAATTCATACAAGCAGAGAATAAATTGATTGTTGCCAGAGTCAGGAGGCACATTACCATAAATATAAATAAATAAATAAATAAATACATAAATAAATAAACAAGGACAAATGAAAGAAGAAATATAAGTGTGAATTGATGAATATGTTATTAGCTTGATTATGATGACCATTTTGCAATGTATACATATATCATATATAAATATATTATATAGCTATTTATGTGATAGAATTGCTATAATATATGAATTAAAATTTATGTAAAACAACAGATCTACACCAAGACATATAATAATGAAAATGCTTAGCATACAGAACAAGGATAGAATTTTAAAGGCCGCAAAAGAGAGGAATCAGATCACATATAGGGGAAGACCAATTCGTATCACAGCAGATTTTTCAACTCAGACACTCGAAGCCAGGAGATCATGGAACAACATATTCCAAGCTCTGAAGGAAAAGGGATGCCAACCAAGAATCTATACACAGCAAAATTAAGCTTTAGATTTGAGGATGAAATAAAAACCTTCCATGATAAACAAAAGTTAAAAGAATTTACAAGTAAAAAGCCAACACTACAGAACATCCTCGGCAAAATATTCCAGGAAGAGGAAAAGAATAACAATAATGAAAATCAACAGAGAGAGGTATTACACTAAGGGAAAAAACAATCAGAAGAGAAACCATGTCAAGTTAAATACCAAAAATAAACAAAAATGGCTGGGAATACAAAACACATCTCAATAATAACTCTGAATGTTAATGGCCTAAACTCACCAATCAAAAGACATAGACTAGCAGATTGGGTCAAAAAAACAGACCCAACAATATGCTGCCTCCAAGAGACTCATCTCATAGGAAAAGACATCCATACACTGAGGGTGAAAGGTTGAGAGAAATCCTACCAATCACATGGACTGAGGAAACAAATAGGGATTTTCATCCTCATATCAAATAAAGTTGACTTCAAGCTTAAGTCAATCAAAGGGGACAAAGAAGGACACTATATACTGCTCAAGGGAACAATATAGCAACAAGACTTAACAATTATAAATATATAGGCCCCAAACAATGGAGCATCCATGTTCATCAAACAAACGCTCCTCAAGGTTAAGAGTCAAATTGACCACAACACAATAATTCTGGGTGACTTTAACACAACCCTTTCACCACTGGATAGATCTTCCAAACAAAAGCTGAACAAAGAAACTATAGAACTCAAAAATATAATAAACAACTTAGACTTAACTGACTTATATAGAATATTTCATCCTTCAACAAGCGAATACACTTTCTTCTCAGCAGAACATAAAACCTTCTCTAAAATAGACCGTATACCAGGCCATAAAACAACTCTGAGAAAATACAAAAAAGTTGAGATACTACCCTGCATTCTATCTGATCATAATGGAATGAAAATAGAAATCAATGATAAAATAAGAAATAAAAGCTACTCCATCGCTGGCTGCGGTGGCGCATGCCTGTAATCCCAGCACTTTGGGAGGCTGAGGCAGGAGGATTGTGAGTTCAAAGCCAGCCTCAGCCATGGCAAGGCACTTAGCAACTCAGTGAGACCCTGTCTCTAATAAAATACAAAAAAAAAGGGCTGGGGATGTGACCCAGTGGTCGAGTGCCCCTGAGTTCAATCCCCAGTACCAAAAAAAAAAAAAAAAAAAAAAAAAAAAAAACTACTCCAACTCCTGGAGACTAAATAATATGCTACTGAATGAACAATGGGTTGCAGATGACATCAAAGAGGAAATTAAAAAATTCTTAGAAGTGAATGAGAACACAGACAATACATATCAATATCTCTGGGACACTATGAGGCCAGTTCTAAGAGGAAATTTCATTGCATTGAGTTCATTCCTCAAAAGAAGAAAAAGTCAAGAAATAAATGACTTAAAATTACATCTCAAAGCTCTAGAAAAAGAACAATCCAACACCAAAAGTGGTAGAAGACAGAAAATAATTAAAACCAGAACTGAAATTAATGAAATTGAACCAAAAGAAACAATTGAAAAAATTGAAAACAAAAAGTTGGTTATTTGAAAAAATAAATAAAATTGACAGACCCTTAGCCAGGCTAACAAAGAGAAGCAGAGAGAAAACTCAAGTTACTAACATATGCAATGAAAAAGGAAATATCACAACAAATACTATGGAAATACAGGAAATAATTCAAAATTATCTTGAAAATTTGTATTTCAACAAAATACAAAACACTGAAGTCATCGACAAATTCCTAGAGTCGTATGATCTGCCCAAATTAAAGCAGGTGATACA
Source organism: Tamias sibiricus (assembly GCA_025594165.1). NCBI lineage: Eukaryota > Metazoa > Chordata > Mammalia > Rodentia > Sciuridae > Tamias > Tamias sibiricus. The sequence continues at coordinate 65,384,087 of CM046659.1, forward strand.
CACAATTTGAACAGACCAATTTCAAGTGAAGAAATAGAAGATGCCATCCAAAGCCTACCAACCAAGAAAAGCGCAGGACCAGATGGATACACAGCCGAGTACTACAAGACCTTTAAAGAAGAACTGATACCAATACTCTTCAATTTATTTCAGAAAATAGAAAAAGAGGGAGCACTTCCAAACTCATTCTATGAGGCCAATATCACCCTGATCCCTATACCATGAAAAGATGCATCCAAAAAAGAAAACTTCAGACCCATATCTTTAATGAACATAGATGTAAAAAATCTCAATAAAATTCTGGCAAAATGGATACAAAAACATATCAAAAATATAATACACCAAGATCAAGTGGGGTTCATTCCAGGGATGCAAGGATGGTTCAACATACGGAAAACAATAAATGTAATTCATCACAACAATAGACTCAAAGATAAAAACCATATGATTATCTCAATAGATTCAGAAAAAGCATTTGACAAAAAAAAAAAAAAAAAAAAAAAAAAAAAAAAAAAAACACCTTCATGTTCAAAACACTAGAAAAACTAGGAATAACAGGAACCTATCTCAACATTGTAAAAGTTATATATGCTAATCCCCAGGCCAACATTATTCTAAATTGAGAAAAATTGAAAGCATTCCCTCTAAAAACTGGAACAAGACAGGGATGCCCTCTTTCACCACTTCTATTTAGCATAGTAATTGAAATGCTGGCCAGAGAAATAAGACAGACGAAAGAAATTAAAAGGATACAAATAGGTAAAGTAGAACTCAAATTATCACTGTTCACTGAGAATACGATTTTATACCTAGAAGATCCAAAAAATTCCACCAGAAAATTTCTAGAACTCATAAATAAATTCAGCAAAGTAGCAGGATACAAAATCAACACCCATAAATCTAAGGCGTTTCTATATATCAGTGACAAATCTTCTGAAAGGGAAATGAGAAAACTACCCCGTTTACAATAGCATAAAAAAAAGAAAATAAAATAATTGGGAATCAACTTAACCAAAGATGTGAAAGACCTCTATAATGTAAACAACAGAACATTAAAGAAAGAAATTATGGAAAAACTTAGAAGATGGAAAGATCGACCCTGTTCTTGGATAGGCAGAACTAATATTGTCAAAATGACCATACTACCAAAAGCACTATACAGATTTAATGCAATCCCAATCAAAATTCCAATCACATTCCTCATAGAAATAGAAAAGCAGTCATGAATTTTATCTGGAAATATAAGAGACTCATAATAGCTAAAGCAATCCTTAGCAAGAGGAGTGAAGCAGGTAGCATCACTATACCAAACCTTAAATTATACTACAGAGCAATAGTAACAAAAACAGCATGGTATTGGCACTAAAATAGGCTGGTAGACCAATGGTACAGAATAGAGGACACAGAGACTAACACTTATAATTTCAGTTATCTTATATTAGACAAGGCGCCAAAAATGTACATTGGAGAAAAGATAGCCTCTTCAACAAATGGTGCTGGGAAAACTGGAAATCCATATGCAATAAAATGAAATTAAACCTCTATCTCTCACCATGCACAAAATTCAACTCAAAGTGAATCAAATATCTAGGAATTAAACCAGAGACACTACACCTAATAGAAGAAAAAGTAAGCTCTAATCTCCAACATGTTGGATTAGGCCCCAAGATCCTTAAAAAGATCCCTGTAGCACAAGAATTAATATCAAAAATCAATAAATGGGATAGATTCAAATTAGGAAGCTTCTTCTCAGCAAAAGAAACAATCAGTGAGGTGAATAGAGAGCCTACTAACTGGGAACAAATCTTTACCACATGCACATCAGATAGAGCACTAATCTCTAGAATATATAAAGAAGTTAAATATCTTAACACCAAAAAAACAAATAACCCAATCTATAAATGGGCCAAGGAATTGAACAGACACTTCTCAGAAGATATATAATCAATCAACAAACACTTGAAAAAATGTTCAACCTCTCTGGCAATTAGAGAAATGCAAATCAAAACCACTCTAAGATTTCATCTCACACCAGTCAGAATGGCAGCTATTAAGAACACAAACAACAATAAATGTTGGGGAGGATGTGGAGAAAAAGGCATGCTCATACATTGTTGGGGGGACTGCAAAATGGTGCAGCCAATATGGAAAGCAGTATAGAGATTCCTTGGAAAACTTGGAATGGAACCACCTTATGACCCAGCTATCCTACTCCTCGGTCTATACACAAAGGACTTAAAAACAGCATACTACAAGGACACAGCCACATCAAAGTTTATAGCAGCACAATTCACAATAGCTAAACTGTGGAACCAACCTAGATGCCCTTCAGTTGATGAATGGATAAAGAAAATGTGGTATATATATAAAATGGAGTATTACTCAGCAATAAGAGAGAATAAAATCATGACATTCATAGGTAAATGGATGACAATGGAGAATATAATGCTAAGTGAAGCTAGCCAATCCCAAAAAGCCAAATGCCAAATGTTTTTTCTGATATAAGGAGGCCGGTTCACAGTGGGGTTGGGATGGGGAGCATAGAAGGATTAGAGGAACACTAGAATGGCCAATGGGGAGGGAGGGGATGAAAGGGTGAAGAAAAAAAAAAAAGATGGTTGAATGAGAAGGACATCATTACCCTAAGTGCATGTATGAAGTCATGAATGGTGTGAATATACTTTGTATACAACCAGAGATATGTAAAAATGTGCTTTATGAGTATAATATGAAATGTAATAAATTCTGCTGTCATTTCTAACAACTTAGAATAAAAAATAAATTTGAAAAAAATTAAAAAGAAAAAATAAATAAAAACTTATCACTTTCAAAAAAAAAAGGAAAAAGAATTATGTAAAACAGAAAGTATTTGTCAAAGGTGGCATTGTATGTATCAAAATTGTGTTCATTCCTCTGTGGATATGTACAAAAACAACAGAAAGAACATTATTTTACCATAAATGTTGGTAGGCAATATTAATTTTTATTTAAAGATATTTAAAAACAGATATAATCCTTATAAGATTGACAGGTGTACAGGTAATGTTACTAAAAGAAAATTTAAGAAGAGTAAAATTTAATTGCAGAATAAAGTTCCTTCAACTCCATAGGGAAATGATGTATTATTCCAAGATAATAATAAAAGTAATCTTAAACTAATGTGTTATTTAAATCTATATCATAGCACCTTTCTTATTTCCCTTAAACTCAAAATATTCCCAATGAATAATAATAAGAAATGATGATGATTATGAAACAATTTTATGAATGATGTTAGGCACAAAACATAAAACACTAAGATAAATATGACTATATTTTTATATGCAATGCAAAAAAAATTGTTAAAATTACAAAGGATTTTTGTTAAGTTCCTTATGGTGCAATTTCTATATTTATGACCTAATTTTCTGTGTATATTATATATTGTTTTTATTATATACTTAAATTTCTTAAAAAGCTCATCACTGACAGTTATTTAGTAGTGAATAAAAAATAAAAACAATATATTTAATGACTATAATGCTCACAACAGGCAATTTTTAGCAAACTTTGTTAAGACACTAAATCTACCTTAAGATTGACTCATTTATAAACATAGCATTGCTTATTGAGGAAATGTCTTTCCTGAGATACATAGGTTCTTATACCACAGTTGTGTTGAATCATCAAAAATCAACTATATAATTATCAAAAAATTATAAAGCATTTGCTTATGCACCACCTTAAAATTCTGTAACACAACTGTGTGCCAAGTACTGTTCTGGTTACTTGATAAATAAAACCACAGAAAAGTATAAATTCTAAGGTTCTAATATTTTCTAAAGTGCTTCAGAAAATTACAAGATAAATATCAATTCCAGCAAATGGTAATTACTATTAATAAAGTAAGATAACTGAGATAAGTGGCAGTGCAAAATGCTACCCTATGGATATCTGTAGATTGATTTGTGGTTTATCATTCATCATTCTATGAAGACTTAGGTTGACTCCAGTATTGGACTATTACAAATAAAACTACTGGTATTTGTGTTCTTATTTTTCTATAGGAAATAAAAAAAAAAACTACTTTTTTTTTCAAAATATGTTTTTAAAAATGTATTCCCAGTGTGCATATACAATGTATTTTCTTTATATCCATTCATCTACTGGTTTTCTTTATCTATTCATTAGTTTTTCCATTTTTGGCTATTTTGAATGGTACTACAATGAACATGGAAACAAACAGTCTTCTTAACATACGGATTTAATTTTCTTTGTATATATACCCAATTTTGGGATTCTTAGATTTTATAGTAGTTCTGTTTTTAATATTTTGAGATGCCTCCAAACCTTTTTCCATAAACGACTGAACTAATTTAGATTTCTACCAACAGTATGCAAAGGCTTCCTTTTACTATAACCTCACCAGCATTTATCATCTTTAGTCTTTCTGACAGAAGCCATTCTTACTGGGTTGAAGTTATATCTCAGTGTAGTTTGTTTTGAATTTCCTTCATGATTAGTGATGTTGAACATCACTATATCATATACTTGACAGCCATTTGTATGTCTTCTTTGAGAAATATCTATTAGGTCTATTGCTCATTTTCAAATCATAATATTTATTTTTGTGGTACTGATTGTTTGAGTTTCTTATATATTATTGATGCCAATAAAGTTTTTCTTTTCTTTTTTAAGCTACACATTATTGCTGTAATTAGTATTATGTTATTAGCACTATAATATACCATACATCACTTTTCTCAAGTGACACGTAAGCCTTTTCAAATGTTGAATGGAGAAGTACTCTTATGCTTCACTGCAGAAAGGAGAAGGTCATTATAATATGAAAAAAAAATATGACACCCATATAGAAAACTTTGTTTTATTTTATGTAACAGCCCTGATTTATTCTTAAACTATGCTGAAGATCTAAAATCTGTAACAGAGGAAGAAATAACAATAACAACAAAAGGAGACTTCTTGGTAATTGATTTAATGTCACAAGTAGAATACAGAATCTGTTTTTATTAAAAAAGAGAAAAGGCTTTGGGCATTCAAGGCAGACTGTTGTTTATTTTTTTTTTCTTTTTTCTTTTTCATTCTTTTTTCTTTTTAATTTTATTTAGAGGAGTGTTCTGGGAACTTATCTTGTTAGAGTCCAATTTTTTCTTTTGTATTCAACTTGATTTATTGAATTTCTTGCGTTCTAAGAAGTGCATGGTTTCCTGATTAGGAGAGAGAACAGAGGCTTTCATGTTAATTTGTTTCAGTTCTTATATTTCCTCTGTGTAGGAAGATCTCCTTAGTCAATTAAACCTGCTCAGTTATTGAAAAATATGACATTGGCGATTCTGGCAATGGTCCTTGAGAATCACATCAATGCCAAAGTTTGATGTGCTTGTGAACTCAACCATTGTGTAGATTTCAAAGTGTGCTTCACTTTCCTATGTCATTGGCATTTGTCCAATTATAAGAAGATCATTCTACTATCAGCAGGGCATCTTAAGGAAAAAAAGCACAAGAAAATGGTTTCTGAAATCTTTAACAGACATTTTATTTCACGTTGTTTATAACAACAGTATGCTTTAATATTCACATTTCTTTTTAAATTAGAAAATAACAGTGAAATTTAAAAACAAATATTATAGCATTATATTATTTAAAATATCATTTGTATTGATACAGGTAGCTAAAAAAGAAATTTCATCAATATTTTTTGCTGAGAAAATGGACTTAAATTTAATTACTAAAAATACTATAAATTTATTTGAAGACTGAATTTTGGTATAATATAAATCATACATACAACAACAGACTTTTAAAAAAATCAGACTAGGTAAAGCTTAATGAGAAACAGAATTATGGATATTTTGTTACAATAATGATAAATATAATTCTTACTGGAGTACGAACGATGATTAGAAGTTAGTGACTAATGGATCATATTGCTAAAAGAAAATAAATATCCAATACTTAAAGCATGAACAGCTGAGATATCACTGGTGCTTCTGATAAAAATTACAATTCTCAAAATTAGTTCTAATTTTACAGTGAGATTGAGGAGTGTGTTTTGGTATGACAAATAAGGAATCAGGAAATTTTTTATTAGGCAGTGATTGTATATGAATATATCTCTATTTATCCCTCTATATATGTCCAGATGTGAAGAATCAGATGTGAGATAAATGCTACAGATATGGCATGTCTGTTTTTTACATTTATTTTAATTTTTCAAAAAAGCAAAAACAGGTATATGACATTATGTTTCAAAACTATGTTTGCTTGCATATGCAGTAGCTCACATAACAATAATGCATGGTTAGGACATAGTTCTCAACATTCTCCTGTGAGTACACCTATTCCAGCACCTAGCACTCGTAACTCAGCATTGTTTTGTTGTTCATGGAATTGGAATGAATATAATTGTGATTTGAAAAAAGAATACACATCTTATACTCTATGATATTCAGGCAGAGATGAGACCACTGATGTAAATATTACTTTTTGAAAATGTTGATTTGATTATGTTAAGAAAGATTTTTATTTCTATGAAGTCAAAATAAAGAAAGAATTACATTAATTGAACATGTATCACACAATTTTTCCTAGCATATTTAAGCAGACTTGAGCAATAAATGTTTAAATTAATGAATATAATCTTATACAATGTGTCCTTGAGTCCGTATTAATACATGGAGGGAAGGTGAACATAAGGATTTAATGTGGCTAGTGACAATTTCAGCAGTTACAATCTAATATTGAAATGATGTACACATTCAATAATATTATTGTTGGATCTGAACATAATAATTTGGGAATGTTATAGTCATAAAAGGCAGCTATCAGCCAATTATTTTAAAGAAGGAACCCATAATATCCATTAGTCATTCCTTGCTGGTCCTTCTGACTGAGAAAAAAGCCAAAAGAAGGACCACCATGCCACTGGAATGAAATCAACTATATTTTACTGCTGAATAGGTTTCATTATCACATTTACTGCAACTATTTATTGTCCCAAATTCTTATCATTCTAACGTTTAAATTTTCAGAAGCACAAACTTATGATTAATTTACTATGGATTATATTAATATTCTTTAGATATCAACAATTTAATCTTAATTTTTATTTATAAACACATTAAATTTTTTATTGTTTAGTGGAACTTTATTCTAAAGAAGTGATTTGTGGCATACATGGCTTTTGCAAATGTCATTAGGGTCATGAATTCAATGAGTTTAAAAATGAAGAGAAAAAAGATAAAAACCCATGGAATATTGAAAACTGGAAAGACTAGATTAACAGAATCATGAGAACTAGTTAAGAAAAGCAAAAAGAAAAACAAACAAATAAGTAAGAAACTAGCTCTAATTCTGTTTGAATACCATACTGTTTTGTTTTCAATGTAACTGAAAAGATTATAAGGGATGAAGTAAATAAAAGGGACACTGTGGGGACAAAATGAACATAAGGATACAACTCAAAGAGTTTGAAATGTATGAAAGGAATCATTAATTAACCAACTAGCAATAGTGGTTCTATTCTCAGATTCTCCAAGAATAACTAATGACCTTGCCATCATCTTCTCTGCGATCAGCTGCCTACCCACTTGACCTCCTTCACCTTTGCTCACATGTCAGGCTGAAACAATAGGAAGAACATCTGGGCATCTTGCCTACTCAGAGTCTCCAGAGCTCTTGATGCTGCTCTGAGCTTAATCTTTATTTAACCTTTGTCTTACTGATGAAAGATAGTCTCTCCATCAGCAGTTCTTCATCTACAGGGTTCTTCTGTCACTAGTTCTCAATTGAAGCACTTATGGATCAAGAAATATGACTTTGACAAACTCTGTGATTTGTTTTTCTGTTTTCTTCCTCAAGTTCTAGTACAACTCACTGTACTGACCTTAACTATGGGATTGTTGAGTCAGATTCTACTTGGGCATAAAATATTCCCATGGCAAAAAAAATTGGCACCACAGGAAGCTGCATTAGCTTTTAGCACATCAGCAAGTCTTTTATCAAATTATACTTCATAAGTTGTAAGTGTTTCAACTTTGTGAAAAGCTGACTTGAATCATTTTAAGAAGTATAAGCACAAAAATCTGATTCTCTGGACCATCAGCCTATTTAATAACATATTTTTTCAAATTTATTTATTTTTTATTCTAAGTTGTTAGATATGACAGCAGAATATATTACATTTCATATTATACTTATAAAGCACATTTTTACACATCTCTGGTTGTATAAAATGTATATTCACACCATTCGTGACTTCATACATGCACTTAGAGTAATGATATCCATCTCATTCTACCATATTTTTTTCCTTCACCCTTTTGCCCCCTCCCTTACCCTCCCTCCCCATTGGCCATTCGAGTGTTCCTCTAATCCTCCTATGCTCCCCATCCCAACCCCACTATGAATAACATATTTTAAAAAGCATGAATGAGAGAAGCAAAGCATTCCTGGTGCATGTACCATAAAACTTGCATATTAGATACATTTTTACAAAATAGAATGAAACAGAAGCTGAGGAAAATGCTAACTGGGGAGAAATAAGAAGTCAACTTGGCAAATCACATTTGCAGATACTGGGTTTTGTTAGGTATTCTTCAGTGTGATGCAAATACATGCTGGGTTCGCAGCTCATGTATAGGAATAAAATTTCTATTACTAAGCACTTAAAGAAACTTCAGATGGTAAATTAAACAAAATTTCCATAAAGCTGAAAAATTATGTTACTAAGTTGTAAATCATTGAACATTGCTATGTTTTTTTCTCATTATGTTCACAGCCAGTATATCAGCTGGAAGGAATAAACAGCACTAGGGTATGCTTACCTTGGGTAGAATTCATACTTAATCAGCAATGATAAGGTCTTCTGAGAAAATAATTACTTCATGCCAGATAACTCATAAGTGTCATGGTGCTTAGCACTCACACATGAGAACCAAAACCTTTATACCTCTATTGACAAGGTCAGCCCCCATCATCACTTAGCTAAACAACAGTCATTTATGCATATTAACATGTGAATTAAATAAAAGTCTCCAATTGGAACTTCCACAATAATAATAATATACTAGCCTCTAAATAAGAAAGTTATAGTTCAGTAGTAAAGACAGTGGAGAGGAGGTAGTATCATCACAAAAGGGTCAACTGGTGTCGAAATAATGAAAGAAACCAACACTACCCACTCCACTGGGCAATAAAGTTTACCTCAAAGCACTTCTTTCATATACTTGCCTTCTCTTTCATACAGATTATTTCCATTATCATCCTCCAAGAAGAGAACCCTTAAAGTTGTACCTGCAGATCAACATGAGTTTTTATGTATTTATGTTATGGTATTTATTTATTTGTTCTAATCAATTATACCTGACGGCAGAATGCTCTTCAGTTCATTGTACACAAACGGAGCACAATTTTTCACTTCTCTGTACACAAAGTAGGGTGACACCATTTGTGCAATTATACATGTACCTAGGACAATTACGTCCATCTATCAATACTTATTTTAAAATCCTCTCTTCCAAAAGGTTCAAACACAGACTCCCAAACAATTTTTTGGGCAATCTGCTTCTCTAGCCTCGGAAATTTATTTTTTCTCCAAGTAGTTTCTCCTTGATTCTATAACTAATCCTGCAAAACATTCTGTTCCATCCTCTTCAGTGGTAAATGACCACATGATTGCAGCTCCTAGAAAATGGTATTTCAAACACATTCATTATTTGATAGAAAATCAGGAATAGTGTGGAAAATTCTGAAAGCTAGTGAATCTGTAGCATTTTAAGTAGCTTTCTAATAAGAGATTTGTTGTGATAGTTCACCTGATCGGAGGGCCTAGAGGTTCTCATATTATGGGCCCAACATATACTTTGGACTTTTATGATCATAGAAATTGGAGTGTGAAGAGTCACTTTGCTCTTTCCAAAATGTCACAAGCATAAGCAATAATGTTAAATTAACCATGGGGTATTAAAAACTGAAAATCAGATGCCCAACCCTGTCTCTATCTAAAATATTTGGTATTACGTATCCTCCTTAGAACACAGAGATATTGTACTGAGAAGAGCAAGGAGTGGATCTAAAAATGTGCTGGATTAAGTTATCAAGGATATTGAAATTTACTTTTGGCAAAGAAGTGCTTTGAAACACTTCTAAATGAAAAGAAATATCTCTCTTACAAGTTTAAATTGAGTTTCACACTCTTGTCTAAAAAATAAAATTAGAAAATGTCTCCTTGCTATTGTTCTAGTTACCTTGTTACCAAAATTACACTGGATTTTTAATAATTTTCCATTTTGAGTGTTGTCACTTTTTTTTAAATTTATTATTTTGCTTTAAAGGGTTTTTGTTTTTTCCTAGATATCTATCTACCACATAGACTCCAGGCCTATTAGGTTGATATTTATAATTTTCAAGAACTTTTTCAAGGCATCATCACTTAGCTAAACAAATACATAGCTTACTACAACTCTACACTGCTCATTTTCTCTATAGACAAGACACTTTCTTGCTCAGTTTTGACCCACACATATTTTTTTCATGGGGAATATATTTCCTTTACTTAAAAAGACTTCATTTCTTCCAGGCAAAGTGTAACTTGATGCTAATTGGAGTTAAGAAATATATGCATTTAGATGTGCAAATACATTTATGTCTATTTCTATGTTAATTCATCTTTCTCCAAGAATTTACACTGAAATCTCAAATTCCTATCCAATTTGGCAAAAATTGTTCCAGACTTTTTGGGTTATATTTACTTCTTCCTCTCATTGATTTCTAAAATTCATTATTGAATAGTAAGTCTATTCAAAATACACTTGCCCTACAAGAATAGACATGTAAAGGATATACAAGTGAGGTATCTTCAAGTTACCCCATGGCATCTAGAAACTGATTCACTATTGTCATGGCCACATTGCATTTTGAATTGTTTACTGGACTTCAGTCAACTCAAGACCCTTTCAAACTGCCCTAAATTAATTTAGAATTAATAGGTGTCTAACTAAATGTGCTCAAAATATTCTATGTAAGAGATCACTGTTTAGGCCAAGCATTTATAATTAAGGACATTAATCAAATTCTTTTCAAGGGACCTTTTACTGTTCAAGATAGGAAATTTGTTAAAAATTAGATCAGAAACTAATAATACAGAGATAACAGCTAGAATGCTACTCAGAAACATTATTTCCCTTTTTCTGAAGGAAAAATTACTAAGTTTCCAATTGATCCAGAATTGCTGTTGGACAATCGCAATTACCTGCATAACCTCGACAAGCAACTCTTTCTAGTCAGATAGGTCTGGGCATTCATTATCCATTTCACTTTCCCAAGTAATCTTATATAAAGCACCTTGTAACTGAAAAAAGAGAATGTGACCATGTCTCACAATTTAAGAGTTAATGCACCACTACTTCATCTAAAGAAAATTATTTCTCAGTTTCTTTCATTCTAATAGAGCAAATTCTTATCTATCAAATTGCCAGTTGTACCATTGAAATTCAATGAAACACAATTCTATTTTGGAAAATAAAAAATCCAATGTAAATTATTTTCCTTTCAACTAAATTTCAGACATAGGTGTACATGTTACTTGGGGTCAGAGATAGGACTGAATGTTTAAAAATGACTTTGTGAACTTTCCAGAAACAAATATTCTAAAAAAAAAAATTTAGATTTAAATATTACCTTTAGAAATCCACAATCTAGATCATCATTTTTGTTCTAATTAAATTTGAAATTAGTACATCTAAATACAACTCTTTACATGATAGTAGAAAAATGCTCTTTCCTGTCCCATAGTACAAAGCAAGTACTCCCAAAATTCATATTGAGCACCATTATCATGGTTGACTTCGATTCAACAGCAAAGTAATCTGACAGGGTCATTTTTAAAAGGGCTCAAAGTGAATGATATGACAGCAATTTGTTAAATTTCAAATAGCAACATGATTATTGGTCTGAAAAAAAGTGCTAATAAGGTGGCCTGCTATCTATCTGATCCTAAGTCTTATTTTCAGTAATCTATGGTTGGATTCATCATAAGCCTCATATAGTGATGAACACAGTGGCACATTTATGATTAAAATGACTAAAAAGTCAAAACCAGACCCATTAAGCAAAATGACTTTAGAGGCTAAGGTACTAAATCAAATAAAAAGATCTTATTTGGATTCAAAAAATAGCATTAAATGGGACTGAAGCTGTCATATGAAAAAATGAGACTAAGTGCAAGATTATAATAGGCATTAATCCTTGTTTTATAAAAATCAAAGACGCTTTGCGTGTGTGTAGATTTTATTGTGATGCTAGGAGAATATAAATTAAACCTGACTTTAAAAGGTAAGTGCAATGATAAATATAATAGAGGAAGATAATAAGAAAAACATTTTAACAACAGGAGTAATAACAACATTCACATTTACAATTCTGGTTATATAAATAGAATAATTTAGTGGAATGTTAAAAATAAGATTTTATAGGTTTCTTGTTGTGTTTAAAAAAAAAAAAAATGTCAGTATCATAGCTTTATACCTGACATTTTATATCTCTAATGATTTTACATAAAGCAGACATTTATTTTTCAGTTTTAATTTAATTGCAGATGGTATTTTAATAAGAACTTTTCAGAATTAAATACAACTTAAATCTTCATTATGAAAAGGATTTTTTTTATAAATGTGAAGCACAGGAGAAAGAAAGAAACAAATACCAAGGCAAAATAAATTTTAAAATTTTTCCTTCTTAAAAATTTAAAGAATAAAATACTTCACCATGTGATTAAAAGAGTATGTTTTACTTTGTGTGTGTGTGTGTGTGTTGTGTGTGTGTGTGTGTGTGTGTAAAATACAATCTACGTGTTTTCTGAGTTAGCAATTGTATTGGAGGAAAGTGAGTTATGATAAGCAGTTTAAATTCAATACCCAAATCTTATTAATCAATGTTCTTTATTTTTTCTATTTTTCTATTCTTATTTATTGCATTGTAAGGTGTGCATTCTTCACTTTTAACATTAAAACAAATATGGAATGGATTCATTTATAATTCATTTATAAGTGATAGCAGATTTAATTAAAATAGCTACTTTTAACATGTATGAAGACACAAATGCTGTGACTCTACTTTGTGTAGAAATGAAAAATTGTGCTTGATTTATGTACTATGATTTGAAATGCATTCTGCTGTCATGTATAACTAATTAAAACAAATAATTAATAAAAGCTACTTTTAAAGAAATACATGAATGTTTATAATTAATGTATGTATAAGTATATATATCATATAACACTGCTTATAACTCCCTAGTAATCTTTGGTTCTAGTTTATCCCTCTATATAGAGGCACTGCATTGCAAACACACTGATAACTGGCTTTTCTGGAAAATAGAGGAATGCTATTGGAAAGAAATCTGTATCTTAGGACTTATTTCATAAAGAGTTCCCTAATTCATAACTGTTTATTTTAAACAAATCCATGATTTATAGATTTATGGATTCAAATCCATGCAAAATATTGTATGAAATAGTAACTATCCAAGGTGTGATATATATGTGTCTGATTACCTAAGTTATTATGTGAGTGATGAGAAACCTCATTAGAGACAATGTCTATTACCTTGGGTCTCTGATGTAGGAAAAAGAAAAAAAAAAAAAAGACTTGCACAGTGCCCCAAGTCCTGTCTTTGCACACATAGACATGCTACTCTCACTACAGGGTTTCACTTACAATTTAAAATACATACATGGTGGAACTGTAAGTCATGAATCTATCCATTTGTCTGAGTATTAGAATATTTGCTGTTATTTTCTCAGTTAAAATCTCATCACTGTTCCCAAACATCCTAGCTACTCTTACATCCTTGAAAAGAACAGTGCATGAATGTTTGTACTTTATTAAAGTAGAAAATGTGTTATATGATTACAAGTATGTGCTTAATCATATGAAATCTTTAGAAAAATAATGTGATCCTAAGAATATTGGGGGATAAAACCTCTCATTAAAAGATATTTCTATGAAACACACACACACACACAGACACACAGACTTACACAAAGAGACACAAGTGCTAAGGAAAATTTCTGGTGAGAAAGTTCTTTTTTGGTATAATTCTGATTCAGTTATCCAGTTCTTTGTTTTAGCTCATTCACTAATAAAATATCTCATTCAGCTTGATAAATTAAGTAAGGAGTGAGATACAACAAGTAGGTCAACTAAAAATGGGAGGATTCAAATGGATATTTTACCACAATGATACAAGCCATCAATAAAGCACATGAAGGTCTTCACCATCAGTAAAATACAAATCAAAGCCACAAAAAGAGCCAGGCACTAGGGCACATGCCTGTAATCCCAGTGGCTAGGAAGGCTGAGGCAGGAGGATCAAGAGTTCAAAGCCCACATTAGCAAAAGCGAGGCACTAAAGCAACTCAGTGAGACCCTGTCTCTAAATAAAATACAAATTTGAGCTGGAGGTATGGCTTAGTGGTTGAGTGTCCATGAGTTCAATCCCCAGTACCCCCCACACAAAAAAAGCCACAAAAAGATATAATTTCACACCCACTTGACAGAAATGACCAAAACTACAAACATTTAAAAAAGTGTTGGTGGAGATATGGAAAAATTAGAAATATTTACTGGTGGATATGTGAAGCCATTATAGGCACTTGGAAAATCAGTTTGGACATCAGTAAAAAACAAAAAGAAAAAGAAAAAAGAAAAAGATGGAGTTACCATATAACCCAGTAATTGCCCTAGGAATAAACTGACCACATAAAAATGTATATATAAACAAGTAAAATGAATGTAAAAAAAAAACCTTGCACATGAATATTCATAGCAACATTATTCATAATAGCCAAAGGATTTAGACAACTTAAATGTTCATCTAATCATGAATTTATTAACAAAATATGGGCTATCTAACTGTACGTGTTAAACGGTGTCTCCTTAAGGATGTGTTGGAGTCTCAACACAAGGTAACTGTTTATATGACCTCATTTGGAAAAAGGCTTTGAAAATGTAAACAAGATGAGGCCATTATGGGACATGAATGCAATACAACTTGTGTCACTATACAAAGAAGAAAATATCACGTGAAGATGGAGACACACAGGAAGAAGGCCAAATGATAAGAGAGGTAGAGATTGAAGTAAGGCAACTGCAAAACGAGGGAAATCAAGGATGCAAACACTCCCAAATCTAGGAAGAAGCAAGCAAAGATTGTACGCAGATCATTAAAGGGAATAAGGCCCTACCAATGCCTCCACTTCAGCCTTTAACCCTCCATAACTGAGAGAATACATACCTGCTCTTTTAAGTTACCCACTTTGGTTGCCACATCCTTAAGAAATAATTCCACAAGACAATGGAGTATATTCACCATAAAAGCAAACAAAGCAATGACACATACTATAACGTGGATGAATCATGTTAAGGGAACTCAACCAGATGAAAGGGACAAATAATGTAAGATTTCTCTTACATGAATTTCCTGGACTAGACAATTCAGAAAGCAAGACAAAAGATTAGTGGTTGCCAGGATCTTTAGAATAAGAGGAATGGGAAAGGACTTGATAATGGGCATCAGATTTCTTTTTGAGGTGATGAAAATATTCAGTAATTAGATATTGGGGATGGTTGTACAACTTTGCAAAAATGCTAGAAATTAACATGATTTATACTTTTAAAGGGTCTGTTATGGTATATAAATTAAATAAAAAAGATAAGGGGAGAAATAGAGATAGCATACCTTAAATATTCAAGATAACTTGTTTTTATGCAAACCAGTTTCATGTTTATTACCTGAATAACTTACACAGAGCTCTCAATTAGCCAATGTTTGTGCAATTTCTGGTCTCAGGTGGGACACCAGCAGAACATTTTTTTTCCAGAAATCTGCTTGAAATATCTTCCCAGACTTCTATACTGTTTTATAACATCTGCCAGTGTTTATAATTAACTGAAATTTGGCTCAGTAAAAGTACTTCTGAGCCATGTTATACAGACTGTGTTAATATTCACGTGTTCAAGTTCATCAGTTAAAAAAAAATAAAGTTGTTATTCTCTTAGTTCCTGCCATGTCCAAAATACCATCCTTACTCTTGTCATACAAATGAGATTTTAAGACATCTAAAAATTGAAAGCTTTCTTTCTAGGCAAAGGTCCCTGAAGCCACCTTGTCATTGTCAGTTATAAATATCCTTTTCATTTTCTTAAATTCATTAAAAGCTCGGCTTTATTTTCAGTGTAAGTCCCTTACTTTAATTGATTCAGTCTTTCCTTTCCAGCTTTCATCTTAGAATCCCAAGGAATGAATGTGATTTTTCCTCATCTGGACAAGTGAAACTTATTTTGGAAATTAGCTTTTTCCTGGTTTAAGATTTGTATCTTGTTTATTATATAAGTTTACTTTACAATATAAACATAATGAATATTTTCAAACTGTGGTTCCAGTTTTTAATGCTCTAGCAACTGTTCTCAGAAACAGGGCATGAATTTTGCCAATTATCTCCACCAATACCACCATGCTTTATGATTAAATGAGAGAGTTAAATATTTTGTGGATTGAGTTTAAATATAGATTAAAATGACTGCAAACACTGGTCTCTATTTGAACAAATTACATAGTGCCTTGGAAAATTTAATTGATCATACTTGATGCAAGAAAAGAGGTTTGTCAAGCAATTTCAAGTAAGAGATAAGTTTTACAATAAATATAAAATATCACAGAAATGTGAGAACAAAGTTGTTAAAATTTAAGTTGAAACAGATGGTTTGACAACTTTAGCTGTACATTAGTACAAGATTCAAAATATTCTAGGGGCCTCATTGATGGCTCTTAGTCCTTTGCCCTATTGCTGTGCCACTGATATATCCACTATTTCAAGATGACTACTCACAATATCTGAACCAATATAACCTCAATGAGTAAATCATTCATCATGGCTCCTAAAACATTACAGTTGGCATTTATACAATTTTGTGTTTGTCAAATCCTTCTTTAATATGACTCTTATTACAAAATCTGAGAGAATACAATAAGTTTAACTTCCATTGTAGAGTAAGTTCACATACACCTGTGAAGTAGTTAGAGTTGTCTTTGAGATATCTCAAGCCTTTTGAACTGCTACCAGCCAGGAATCCTGTTCACCAAAAGAAGTACAGTGTAGACTGTGAGAAAAGCAATAGTCCTTAAAATGGTTTAAGCAGAACAATTACCCCAAATAACAATTAATATTTGTATTCCTTCTTGAGTTAAATGACAATACACACTTTTTCCACCACATAAGAGTTTTGAAAATTTTTCAGATAAAATGTTCAACTCTTAAATGGGATATATTGAAAGTTCCTCTCCTTCGCTTACTGGGAAAAAGTCAATGCCATATCTAAAATTCTATCTAGGGATGCTCTTTTAAGTTTCCATAAAATAGTGGTTTTCAACCTTGGCTGGCACATTAGCATTTCCTGGGGAGATATCAAAAATAATTGATGCTTGAGCCCATCCCAAACCTGTTAAGTTAGAACTTCTTGGGGTAGAGCCCAAGTATTGATATTTTTTTCAAAGCTCCCCTGATGAAATAGAGCTATGATCTTTTAACACTGTCAATCTCAAAGTTCTTAATCTGCAGATAACCCTAATTTATTTTTAAAACCTAAAATGACTTGTTTCAGGGATATATTTATTCTTGTCAGTGAACAACAAAACCACCTCAAAGTGGTATATGTGCAAATGTGAAGGAAAAAATCAGAACAATGGTTACCTTTCCAACATGGAATGTGCCTGGCCATTATCCATCCCTTACTGAATAAGGAAAAAAAAAAAAGAAAAAGAAAAAACCTCTTATACAAGCTGAAAATCAATGGATTTTCTTGGACTCTTAAGAGAATGGAAGTTTCAGAGAAAATCATGACCCCACAATGTGGAGAGAAAAGTGCATTCAGAGAGGGAGAGAACTGAGACTTAATTACCTAGACATGACAGGATTCATCAATGGATAAGAATGCCTAGAGGATTGGTAACTTTGGTGAGTTACTGTAGGTAGAATGTGGAAAACAGTGACAGTGAGAAACTTTTGTCATGGTCTGAGGCATTAATTACATCCATCAAGGCAACCATGTTCTTAACTTCAGTGTGCAAGAAAACCCTTCCTAACTCTTTAGGCATAAGGAAAGAGTAAAATGGGGAAACTTGGCCATAGCATTTTCCATAGCAAAGGCCTACTCTCCTGGTGATCCAGTTCTGATCTGAAACATACTCTGAATAGAAGCAGGAATTTTTCCCCACTCCAGCATTATCCAGCTATACTGTCCCACTTAGGGAGATAAACTCCAT
Source organism: Tamias sibiricus (assembly GCA_025594165.1). Taxonomy (NCBI): domain Eukaryota; kingdom Metazoa; phylum Chordata; class Mammalia; order Rodentia; family Sciuridae; genus Tamias; species Tamias sibiricus. The sequence continues at coordinate 65,402,409 of CM046659.1, forward strand.
CAGTATGAGTCAAATCCCCAAATACATGGGGATGCTGTAGTCAGGGAAAGGGTGATGGGTAAGAAAAATATCATATCATGGAAGGAAAATGGGAACATTTATAATGAAACAAAGGCACAACTCCACTAAAATACTGAAACTTTGCCAGAATAATATAGAATGCGCCTTCCTTTTCCTATATGAAATATAGGAATATAGGAAGAACAGAATCTCAAAAAAGAAATACTCAAAACCACTGGAATGCAGAAACCAATAATTTGTGAGCAACACAGCCCAAGTCCTTGCACCTGCATCCTTGTACAAGGCTTGCAGATTGGCCTCTGGAGGAATCACTCCTTGAGGGAACCGCACATTTAGGACTTTGGTGACCAAGAAGTGATCCTAGCTTCATTATAATATTGTAGTAAGATGCACACCCCTGGGTGAAGATTTAAGATGTTTATCAGACATGCTCTATGGGAAGCAGCATGATTAGAATATGAGAGAGCAATGCAAAACACAAGGAAAACTGGTGCAAAATTGTGAAATCCCCTCCCTGACCCAACATTAGTTCAACCCACTAGCTATTGCTCCTCTATAAATGTTAAAAACCTAGACCAAGACAAGGCATCTCTCTCTCTCTCTCTCTCTCTCTCTCTCTCTCTCTCAGATCACCTGTATTCCCAGTCTCCAGTGTGTACTTCCCTTTATAATAAATTTCTTCCTCTGTTTCTCATACCTGAGATGTCCTTGAATTATTTTCTGTGATGTGGTCAAGAATCTGGAAGTTCCAAGTAGAGGTCTCCTCTGCTCTTACAGACCTTCTTGGACCCCCATGTGGTAATATTACCACCACATCAAAAGGCCACCAACAAAGTAACATCAGATTATAGATGAAAAAATTTATAAGATTTGAAATATCTAGGGAGGAACCCATATGGGAGCCTGAAAGTCAAGAGACAAAGTAAAGCATTAAAGAAATTTGAAGCCTGTGGTACCTGCAGCTATAGTGAATATTAAACACAGTCCTGGTTACCATAAATTTCACTTTCACAAGGACGTTTACTTAATTTCATATTTTTCAAAGCCTCTTACTTCCTAATTGTGTAAATTCAAACACATACAAAAAGCAAGTGAAAACAAAAAACTTATAAAAATCATATTCACTTATGATAAAAATTCTGGCAGCATAAGACAAAGGATTTAAAATTACTATGATTAGTATATTAAGGGATCTAATAAAAATAGGTAACATGCAACAACAGAAGGGTAATGGAAACAGAGATGCTATAAGAAAGTTTCAAATGAAAAGGCTAATTTTTTTTAAAAAAAATAATACAACTGAATAATATATTTAGTAGATATAAAAGATTGAGGAGAAAAAACAAAATATATATCGAAATATGTGTCAATGGAAAATTCCTACACTAAAATGAAAAGAGAAAAATTGAGCAAGAAAGAAATTGATTCAGATGTTGCTGGGATGACTGGTCCCATGCTCCAAGGTCTGGGGCAGCACCTACCCATCTGTCCCTTCACTGGCCTACCCGACAGCTCCAGACTCAACTGGGTTTCTAGCACCTCTTCCTCCCTGTCCCAGGAAAGCCATGTTGGGTTTATATCTTTATTTTATGAAAACAATCTGTTGAGCATTTTTGGTACCTGTGTCGGGGAACTATAGCACATAAGCAAGGCACTTATAGCCTCAGTGGCAAATTATTATTATTTTTTTCATGTCAGAGACAGAACTCTTAAAGTAGTTTATGTCACCCCTTCTTCTACAGAAGATAATACCACAAAGTTGCAATCACAGATGTCCTGGTCTTATTGATAAATCCACTAATAAGCCAAAATATCTGTTAACATAAATGCAGCATGTCCAACCAGTTCTATAGCTACAAGATACCCACTCCTGTCTGATAGCCAAGATTGAGAGCAAAGGAAATGGAATCAAAACAGTTATAGTCAACATGTTTGACATTGCAAAGGTACTTAATCACTCTCCACCAAATATTTGCGTTTTGAGATTGGTTCACAGACCCACTTTGATGTTAAGAGTGACTATTACATTGTCAATAGATCTCATGAGGCAAATAAAGTGCAAGAAATATTGAATGTGTTCATTCAGTAGTTTTTTCTCTGTCTTGAGTGTGAGAATCCTGAAACAGACCTGTATATTAATCCAAGAAACAAACAATAGGTAATTCTTGTAAAGCCTATGGCTATGAAGGAATTCTTGATACACACCACAAACTCTGCATGTTCATTCTCAAAAACCTGCCTGCAAATAGTGATAGTAGTACAGCAAATAAAATATTTTAAAAAAGAAAAGAAAAATAGAAAGGACAACGACAAGGAAAATGGTTCTGTATTCAGCAGTGAGATACCACCAGCAGCAGCACCAAATGAAATCAATGCTCCTCCACATGCTGTGGAAGAAGAGGAGGAGGAGGATTGGGGGTAGGGGGGACATACAACTGAGGAAACTAACAAAAGCAGAATGGATGAAATTAGTGACCATGCAGAAGTTCTGACACTCAATGATGATTTGGAAGGTACTGTAGAAGTGTCAATATCCTGTCGGATTCTGTCAAGAAAAAGATAAAAGAGGGTATCATTGATTGATCTGACAAATTGTTGTAGAAACAGAAAGACTAGATATAACAGCCATGGGTCCTCTTGTTCTGACTGAAGTTCTTTTCAAAGAAGACCAGTGAAATGATTAAGAAAACCCAGATGCCATTTCTTAAGATTTTGTCACAGTAACAAAAAAGCTCAGCGGTACCTTCCTCATGGTTTGGATTGTGCAGTGACAATGCATCAAGCTCAGCTCCCCTCCAAGATTCCACATATCTTGAAGGAGATGTGTGCCACAGCCCATTTAGAAGAGGAGGTCATCATCAGCTGTTGGAAATGCCTCTAAGAAATAGGCCTAAAAAAAAAAAAAAAAAAAAAAAAAAAAAAAAAAAAAAAAACCTCTTCAAAGAGATTCATATCAAAGCAAACCATTTATAAAGTGGTTGAAGGAGGCAGAGGAAGAATCTCTGGTGGTAAAGAAAATGAAGATGAGAACACTGAGGGGCAGTATTCAAAAACTACCAATGTAATGAAAGTTGAAACTGTGAAATCTGACAGGAAGCACTTTGACATTGATTTTGATGCCATTTAAAAGAGCGATACAACCTAGCTTAATGATATAATGCTGCATATTTTCTCCATTATCATCCAGAAGTGCAATGCGTATGTGTAAAATCTAAGATGGCTTAACGTCATGCTACACTCTATACTGAAAAATCTATGACTGTGAGTGGTCAGTAATTAGGCTCAATGAGACCTCTAGGAAGTCCATGTACACATCAAGGAGTAGATGAAATTTGCTTATTTATAGCATGTTTCTTTTGGAAAAATTAGTGGTGGACACATTTAAATCACATTTATACAGTTATAAAAATACAGATTTGATTTTGGTCATCTTTTAGATGTTGGGCTCTGAATGACTTATGCTGTCGTAATTAGCTCCTTTTAAAAGTTGTGCCATAATTTAAACTGAGAGCGTCCTTGGAGCCTGGTAGATTTTGTTAGGTGCTGAAACTATACAGTGGATTTCAACAGAATGTACACACAGCTTGTTTGTAATGACCTTACTTGGTTGTTAACAAATCTAGTACTTTTGAAATTTTCCTTTTAGTCCCTCAAATTGGCATGCAATATTTTTTTTTCTTTTCTTGAGGTAGACTGATAATCAAGTAATAGTGCAACACTTATAGGACCTGAATGTCCTATAAACAATATTAAGAATGAATTTTGAAACTTGGAATTGTGGTTTCTCAATTCATGGACATTTGCCCCAAACTGTAGTCTTTAGACTCATATGCATTGCATGTTGAACCAATCAAGGAAAAAATATTATATTAACAAATAAGTTTTATATGTGTATTTAGTGATTGCTTTGAACTGAGAGAAAACTCAAACTTGAACATGTAATTAAATAATAAACTCCTGTTTCATTTGGTGGGAAGAAAAAGGTAAATTTACATTCTGGCAAAAACAGAGCAGTTTTTCAGCCTTTACCCCTTAACATTTAAATTATAATTTCAAAATGTTTAGACATTTTAGAAAAAAAAATTTAAAAAACAACACAAGAATGCCTATAGTAGCATTATTCATAATGGAAACAACCATGACATCTTGCATCAATGAATGAATAAACAAACTGGGATTCTTTCATATGTTAGAGTACTAGTAATCTACAATAAAAATAATGAACTTTTTAAGCCATACAAAAACAGGAATTGATGTTAAATGTATATTTTTAAGAAAAAAAAATTATTGAGAAAGACTATATAGTGCATAGTTTCGTTATTCTGACATTCTGATAAAGGCTAAACCATAGGGGGAGTATGCAGATCAGTGATTGCCAGGAGTTCATGAAGGGCAGAGTATTGAGTGGTTGAAACACAATAAATTTTTTAGAGTGGTGATACTCTCTGGTATTGTTATGATGGATATATGACATTCTGCATTTTTTAAAACCTGTAAAACTTTACAACCTAAACATTGAATCTTAATGTATGCAATAAAAAAAAAAAAAAAAAAAAAAAAAAAAAAAAGTCTATTTAGGGGAAAAGATAAATCCAGTAGAAAATTCGACTGGTAAAAAGAAATCTAGCCATATTAAAAATCCAAGAAAGAAACCTCATTGATAAAGGATGGTAATATTTAGTAATTGATCTTACCAAACTGTTTTACTACCAGTAATCCCATCTTCTCCCTCCTATACACATTCCCTCTTATCTCATATTCTCATAGCTGTGTCATAGTTGACCAATGCTTTAGAACACTGATGAAAAATGGCAATGCTCATTATAACATAGAAATCTGATTCACCATTCTTAATCTCTTCCTTTAAAATCTTTTTTTTTTTTTTTTTTTTTTTAAGAGTGCCCTCATTATCAAAGCTATTTTCATGACAGTGTAGCTGGGCATCTGCCACAACTCAATCACATGACTCAAACTACAGGTTGAGTAAGAAATCTGAAAGGTACATAAATACTCAGCAAATGTTAATCATGTCTGCAGCAAACTTCCATGAGCCAAGTCATAATATGGTGAAGTGTTTCCTAATTGATTTCTCTCAGGAAATCTAAGACTTGGGATTTTTCACTTGTCTTTATTTCATGAAAGCCCAAAAGTGTATCCAACCTGATCCATAATTCTTATATTTTTAAGCACTTTTAAGTTAGCCTACAATTTTAATTATTCAAGTACACAAAATTTTCCCGAGGGCTTTACTTGCCTTATATCCATAACATTGCATAGATTAGTACATTTATATCACCAGCGCATCCACTCCTGTGCTTGAAACCCCAATAGCTCACATAGGGAATAAATCCACCTTAAAAAAAAAAAAAATCTCAAACTCAACAAGTCTAATAATAATTAAATAATTCTCTTGGACTCAAATCTATGCCTTTCCTTTCATGCACCTTATTAGATTTTTTTTTCATTTTATTGAATGCTATTCCTACCCATTGTTCCAGTCTCACCCTAATTATTATTTCACCCTAAGAAAGGCAAAACTATGGGAACTGTAAACAGATCACTGATTGCAGGGACTCTAGGAAGGGGAAAGAGTTGAATAAACAAGCACAGGAGACATTTTTAGGGTGTTAATACTATTCTCTGTTAGTACAATAATGGATACATGACATTCTTCATTTTTCAAAAGTATAAAACTCTGCAACAAAAATATTGAACCTCAGTTCACATGATCAATAATTTTGAAAACATATACTTTTGCAATGTTGTGTGTAAGTGGGAAAGTGGAACACAATACAAATGATATGTTTGAAATTGTGTCTCTGAATATATTACCATGAGAATATTTCACCTACTATTATTTTCTAGAAAGTAGAAGTACTTTCTTATAGCATATGTTCTAGCTTGTTAATTACTATAAATTTTATAAATATTTGTGGTGCTAGCCACAGGATAATTCCAATAGTTATCTTGATGAATTTTTAAGAAACACTTAATATGAAAAATGCCAGGTACATGTTCTATGATGTACAATATTGATGGTGCTGTTTCATTTTCAAGTAAGATTCTCTTAATGCAAACATTGAAAATTAAGGCATAAGTTACTTTGGGATTTTTTAATTTCTTTGGTCTTATTGTTAAAAAGCAGCCTAAAATTTCCTTTATTATCAAATAAAATGGTACTACTTTTCAAAATAATAAAATTAAATTAAGGCATAATATTAGCTAAACATATACATTAAAAACTTAATATTAATCAAAAAAGAAAAAGAAAAAAAAAAACTCTTACATGTGTAGGGAGTTTCCAATCTTGGTAGTTTCACTTACAGAGTGAAACTTCTGATAGATTTGATTAAAAGATTTTAAGAGAAAGAGTAATTACATTGACTGTGACATAGTGGAAATGCACTTAATGGCTAGCCAAATCAAAGGTAGGCTACACTAAAGGCTAATGCCAGTGGAGGGATGTTGTTAAGAGCAGTTAAAATTTTATAGCCAGTACCATTGATGCTTTTTTTTTTTTTTTTTTCTTTTGGCTGGCCTACAACATGGACATCTGGGAGTCAATGAAAGTTTCACTCTGTATTACTAAGTGTAAAAAGTTACTCTAAGAAATGGAACTTCAGCATTTTATAGAAGAAATTTTCAACTTGATTCTGATAGACCATTATTATTGTCAATTGACCAAAAAATAGAGTTCACAGCAGTTGGCACCCTGGAAGAGGGAGAGAGAGAGAAAGAAAACAGGAAGAGTTAGGAGACAAAATTATTATTTCTAGAGGAGAATGATAATAATGAGTATTTGCCTTGTGACCTTATGAAACTTTCATTTTTAGACTTTTAAGTTGAGATGAAAACAGACACCATGATATTTTTGGAATAGCATGAATGTCATGTGATCCTGAATATCCAGATAAGATGTTTCCAAACCCTGCCATAGCTCTTGTGTGAAATCCTGTGCCCTCTCATTATTCCTTTAGAATGCTCTCTCTGCTACTGTTTTCTATTCACATCTGATATGATTTCCAGCTTTTACAGAATTTTCTTACTGCAACCATATATGCAGTGATCGAATGCTTTCACAATTCAGGTATGTCAAATCCTTGGTTTCCTCTACTCTGTGCCACAAGTAATACCACTGAAAAGAAATATTGTCAAGACACGGAAGTATAACTCTAGCAGATTCACTGTGACAGTGCTCAAAAGATTGTTCTTTTCAAATGACACCCCATTTCCCTGCTCTTATAAATGGCTTTTAGCCCTCTTTGATAATCCAGACATCAGCCTCCAACCATGCTGTTTGGCCCTGTCTCTCTCTCTCTCTCTCTCTCTCTCTCCCTGTGTGTCATTCTTGTCTCATTTTTGATCTGTTATATCCCTGGGATTCTGTTCACACTCTAGTCTACAACTTGACTAAGCATTTTGGAGTTTCCTATCATATGATGAATCTTCAGGTTTATTTTACATTGGACTTGAAAATTATTTTCCTAATCAAAGTGAGTTTCTTAGCAAAAATAAATTTTGACATGAACTAATTCAGTCAGGGTTTTTAGCACAGTAAGTTAGACTAGTGTCTAGTATGCACAGTTCTTTACTTGGCATTCCAAAGATAAGTACATTAATTATAGAAAATCCAACTCAATTCTGTCTTTCTCCATTCCATCAGTATGTTTGTCAATGTTTGTCACAAGACTGATTCTTAAAAATATGTTAGGAAGAACACCTCCAGGGCTGGGAAAAGCAGGTCCCCGCTGCAGAGAAAGCCTAACCAGAGGAAGAACCCTGTCCATTCCCTGGGGAACTGCAACCTGCCCAGCTGCAACCTGAACAAGCAGTAGACACCTGCCAGAAGGAGTGGCCCAGACACCAGCCTGCCTGACCACTGGCCCAGGCCTCCACCAGCACCAGGAACTGCAGGCTCCACCCTGTGAAAGGGCCCTGCTGCCCACCTCCCCAACCCCCATCAAAACAACTAGACTGGGAGGAGACCCAGGAGGAGAGTGGGGAGAAGAAAGACAGACTACCTGCTCCACCACACTGCAGCCAGGAAGAGATCTGGAGAGAGAGGCCTGCTCTACCCCCGCAAATCAGAGAGGCAAACCGTGTCTGTCCAGAGAGAAACACCACACTGGGATTCCGTAGCTACTCAACCCAACACCTATATAATTATAGGCCCAAGGCTGCCACTGCCTCAAAATGAGTTAGCTACGCTAACTGCCAAGGAACAACAAAAAGGTCTGGGTAAGACATCACTAAGGTCCCTGGGGACCAGGATGCAGCAAAAGTTCCAACCAGTTATGCTGTTGTGAACTAACAGAGAATCTTACATGGGGTTGCCCATCTCCTGCTTCTTCTACTAACAGCCAAATTCTAATGATTATACTCACACTAGTCAAATAATCTAATACCTCTATTTTCTCACATCTTACTTCTTAAATGTTTAAGCTAACCTCTAAGTCCCCCCTTCTACCATTAGAAACTGTAAACCACCATGCAAACATAGAGACTATATGGTATAAGACAACCGATCTCATCATTTCTGTTTATAGTGACAAAACTGTAAATATAAAAATAGAAACTAACTGATATATGGACACACATTGGGTACATTGAAAGCTCTAATATTGATATTTCCATAAAAAGTGAGGTTTTGGGTAACCCGGAAGGAACTTAAAAGACAAAAAGGCAGAAGCTGTAATACCTCAGGCTTGCCTTGCAAGAGAGGAAAATACATAGACATCATGAAGAAACAAGGAAGTAAAATTCCCCAAACAAACCAAGATACTACAACAATAGAAACCATAGAAAGCATAGAAGGTGAAATGTCAGAGAAGGAGTTCTGGATATACATAATTAAAATAATAAGGGATTTAAAAAACAACCTAAGTGAACAGATACAGGCAAAAATTGATCTCTCCAACAAAGAGATAAGAGATCAAATATAGGCAACCATCAATCACACCAACAAAGAGATAAGAGAACAAATCCAGGTAGCAAAAGATTACTTCAAGAAAGAGAGAGAGAGATTAAAGGAAAAAAAAAAAAAAAAAAAGAAATGAAAGAAACAATAAGCCACTTAAAAAATTCAATTGAAAGCATCACCAACAGATTTGAACACTTGGAAGATAGGACCTCAGACAATGAGGACAAAATTTATAATCCTGAAAATAAAGTTGACCTCACAGTGAAGATGGTAAGAAACCATGAACAGAATATCCAGAACTATGGGATACCATCAAAAGACCAAATGTAAGATTTATTGGAATAGAGGAAGATGCAGAGATTCATACCAAAGGAATGTACAATCTCTTCAATGAAATAATATCAGAAAATTTCCTAAGCAGGAAGAATGAATTTGAAAATCAATACAAGAAGGATGCCAAATGTACAAAATTACAACAGGTCCACAACAAAGCACATTGTAATGAAAATGCCTAGCATACAAAATAAAGACAGAATTTTAAAGGCTGCAAGAGAGAAATGTCAGATTACCTATAAGGGAAAACCAATTCGCATCTCAGCAGATTTTTCCATCCAGACCCTCAAAGCCAGGAGAGCCTGGAACAACATATACTAGGCTCTAAAGAATAAGGGATGCCAACCAAGAATTTTATATCCAGCAACATTAAGCTTTAGATTTGAGGATGAAATAAAAACCTTCCATGATAAACAAAAGCTAAAAGATGTTGGGGACTTAAGAACACATTGGCCGAAAGAATAGAAAAACTTAACTATCTGGTTGCCTCCCACTCCCTGATACAGAACTTGGCCTAATCAGGAGGTGTTCCCCTGAGGTAAGATGAGAACTGAAACCACCCCAAGGAGAGGCCAGGGGGCTCCGCCAATGTAATCCTCCCATACTCCTTATGTGTCCCTATGATCTTTCTGCTGATTGGCCCATGTCTTCTATAAACGCCGTCCATCTTCTTCAATAAGCGAGTTCCAGCTCTGACCGGGCTCCCTGGTGCATCCCTAATTGTCTTCCATCATGAGGGCTAGCGTGGGCCTCCAGCCGACTTCTACTGTTCTCGACCACTCCTCCGCTGGGGTATGTTTTTCCCCTAGCCTTCTCCGCTGGCCAGAAGAAGCTAAACCCAGGTCAGGAGAAACTAAAAACCCCAGCAACTCAAACAAGACCCCCCCAAAAAGAATTTACAACAAGAAAGCCAGCTCTACAGAACATTCTTGGTAAAATATTCCAGGAGGAGGAAATGAAAGATAATAATGAAAATCTGCAAAGGGAAAAACTACAATAAAGGGAAAAAAACAACCAAAGGAAAAAAACCAAGTCAAACTAAATACCAAAAATAATAAAAAAATAAAAAAATGTCTGGTAATACAAATTATGTCTCAATAATAATCCTGAATGTTAATGGCCTAAACTCACCAATTAAGGGACATAGGCTAATAGATTGGATTTAAAAAACAGACCCAACAATGTGTTGCCTTCAAGAGACACATCTCATAGGAAAAGACGCCCATAGACTGAAGGTGAAAAAATGGGATAAAATATATCACTCACATGGTCTACATAAGCAAGTGGGGTCTCCATCCTCATATCAAATAAAGTCGACTTCAAGCCAAAGTTAGTCAAAACAGAAAAAATGGACAATTCATACTGCTTAAGGGAATCATAGATCAACAAGATATAACTGTTATACATATATATGCCCCAAATAATGGAGCATCTACATTCATCAATCAAACTCTTCTCAAGCTCAAGAATCAAATAGACCACAACACAATATTTCTAGGTGATTTTAACACATCTCTTTCACCACTGGATAGATCTTCCAAACAAAAGTTAAACAAAAAATCTGTAGAACTCAATAATACAATTAATAACTTAGACTTAACTGACATATATAGAGTATATCATCCATCAATGAGCCAATACACTTTCTTCTCAGCAGCACATGGATCCGTCTCAAAAATAGACCATATGTTATGCCATAAAGCAACTCTAAGCAAATATAAAAATATAGGGATACTACCCTGCATTCTATCAGATCATAATGGAATGAAATTAGAAATCAATGGTAAAAAAAGAAAGAAAAGCTACTCTAACACCTAGAGAGCAAATAATATGCTATTGAATGATCAATAGGTTGCCAAAGACATCAAGAAGGAGATTAAGAAATTCTTAGAGGTAAATGAGAAAAATGATACAATATACCGAAATCTCTGGGACACTCTGAAGGCAGTACTAAGAGGAAAGTTCATTGCATGGAGCTCATTCCTTCAAAAAAGAAAAAGTCAACAAATAAATGAACTAACATTACATCTCAAAGCCCTAGAAAAAGAAGAACAAATCAACCCCAAAATAAGTAGAAGACAGGAAATAATTAAAATCAGAGCTGAAATTACTAAAATTGAAACTAAAAAAAAAAAAAAAAAAAAAAAAAAGAAAAGAAAAATTATCAGAACAAAAAATTGGTTCTTTGAAAAAATAAATAAAATTGATAAACCTTTAGCTATGCTAACAAAGAAAAGAAGAGAGAAAGCACAAATTACCAATATCTATGATAAAAAAGGAAATATCACGATGGACACTACAGAAATACAGAAGATAATTAGAAATTATTTTGAAAATTTATAATCCAATAAAATAGAAAATAATGAAGACAGCAATAAATTTCTAGAGACCTATGATATGCCCAAACTAAATCAAGATGATATACACAATTTAAATAGGTCAATTTCAAGCAAAGAAATAGAGGATGCCTTAAAAAACTTACCAACCGAGAAAAGCCCAGGACCGGATGGATACATAATTGAGTTCTACAAGACCTTTAAAGAAGAACTAACACAAATACTTCTCAAACTATTTCATGAAATAGAAAAAGAGGGAACACTCCCACACTCATTCTATGAGGCCAATATCACCCTGATTCCAAAACCAGACAGAGACAAATCAAAGAAAGAAAACTTCAGACCAATATCTTTAATGAATATAGATGCAAAAATTCTCAATAAAATTCTGGCAAATCGAATACAAAAACATATCAAAAAGATAGTGCACCATGATCAAGTGGGCTTCATTCCAGAGATGCAAGGTTGGTTCAGTATAAGGAAATCAATAAATGTAATTCATCACATCAACAAGCTCAAAGATAAAAATCGTATGATCATCCCAATAGAAACAAAGAAAGCATTTGACAAAATACAACATCCCTTCTTGTTCAAAATGCTAGAAAAAATAGGGATAACAGGAACATACCTCAACATCATAAAGGCCATCTATGCTAAGCCCCAGGCCAACATCATCCTAAATGGAGAAAAATTGAAAGCATTCCCTCTAAAAACTGGAACAAGACAGGGATGCCCACTTTCACCACTCCCATTTAACATAGTTCTTGAAGCCCTAGCCAAAGCAATTAGACAGACGAAATAAATTAAAGGGATATGGATAGAAAAAGAAGAACTCAAATTATCACTATTTGCAGATGATATGATTCTATACATAGAAGATATAAAAAATTCCACCAGAAATCTTCTAGATCTAATAAATGAACTCAGCAAAGTAGCTGGATATAAAATCAATACCCATAAATCAAAGGCATTTCTGTACATCAGAGACAAATCCTCAGAAAAGAGAAAATAGGAAATCTACCCCATTTACTATAGTCTCAAAAAAAAAAAAAAATGGGGGAATCAACTTAACAAAAGAAGTAAAAGACCTCTACAATGAAAAATATATAGCACACTAAAAAAAGAAATTAATGAAGATCTTAGAAGATGGAAAGATCTACTTTGTTCATGGATAGGTAGAACTAATATTGGCAAAATGACCATTCTCCCAAAAGCACTATACAGATTCAATGCAATACCAATCAAAATCCCAATATCATTCCTCATAGAAATAGAAAAAGCAATCATGAAATTCATCTGGGAAAATAAGAGATCCAGAATAGCAAAAAGAATGAAGCTGGTGGCATTACTGTTCCAGACCTTAAATTGTACTACAAAGCAATAGTAACAAAAACAGCATGGTATTGGCATCAAAATAGACCAGTTGACCAATGGTACAGAATAGAAGACACAGAGACAAACCCACACACCTACAGTTATCTTATATTAGAAAAAAAGTGCCAAAAATGTTAACTGGAGAAAAGACAGCCTCTTCAACAAATAGTGTTGGGAAAACTGGAAATCCTCATGTAATAGAATGAAATTAAATCTCTTTCTTTCACCATGCACAAAACTTAACTCAGAGTGGATCAAGGACCTAGGAATTAAACCAGAGACCTTGCACCTAACAGAAGAAAAAGTAGGCCCAAATCTCCATCATGTTGGTTCAGGCTCCAACTTCCTCAATAAAACCCCTACAGTGCAAGAACTAAAACGAAGAATCAATAAATGGGATGGATTAAAAAAAAGCTTCTTCTCAGCAAAAGAAACAATCAGTGTGGTGAATAGAGGACCTACGGAATGGGAGCAAATCTTTACCACAAGCACATCAGATAGAACACTAACCTCAAGGATTTATAAAGCCCTTAAAAGCCTTAACACCAGGGCCGCCTAGCACGTGCGTGGTCCGGGTTCAATCCTCAGCACCACGTAAAAAAATAAAGGTATTGTGTACAACTAAAGCAAATAAATGTTAAAAAAAAAAAAAAAAAAAAAAAAAAAAAAAAAGCCTTAACACCAAAAAAACAAATAACCCCATCAATAAATGGGTCAACGAACTAAACAGACAATTCTCAGAAGATGATGTACAATCAACAAATATATAAAAAAAAAATTTCAACATCTCTAGTTATTAGAGAAATGCAAATCAAAACAACTCTAAGATTTCATCTTACTCCAGTCAGATGGCAGCTATCAAAAAAAGAACAATAAATGCTGGTGTGGATGTGGGGAAAAAGTCACATTCTTACATTGCTAGTGGAACTGCAAATTGGTGAAGCCAATCTGGAAAGTAGTATGGAGATTCCTAGGAAAACTTGGAATAGAATCACCATTTGACCCAACTATCTCACTCTTTGGCCTATTTCCAAAGGACTTAAAAACAGCTTACTACAGGGACACAGCCACATCAATGTTTATAGCAGCACAATTCACAATAGGTAGATTGTGGAACCAACCCTGATGCCTATCAGCAGATTAATGGATAGTGAAACTTTGGTATATATACACAATGGAACACTACTCAGCACTAAAAGAGAATAAAATCATGGAATTTGCAGGTAAATGGATGGAGTTGGAGAAAATAATACTAAGTGAAGTTAGCCAATCCCCAAAAAACAAAGGTCAAATGATCTCTTTGACAGGAAAATACTAACTTATAAAGACAAGAGAGAGGGGATGAGAGGAATGAAAGAGCTTTAAAAAGAACAAAGGGGAGGAGGGCAGGGAGGGGGCAAGGGGATAGGAATAATGGCAGACTGAGTTATTCATGATTACCCTAAATACATGTATGAAGACACAATTGTTGTAAAAATACTTTATATAAAACCAGCAACTTGAAAAAATATGCTCTTTATATGTAATATGAAATGAAATGTACTCTGCAAACCTGTATAACAAATTAGAATAATAAAAAATTTTTTTAAAAAAATGTTAGGAAGATAAACGGAAAGTGAATGAACACTGAATAATACAAGAGGCATTGATAAATTTTCTTTGGCAATATTAAAGATAATCATTCAGTGTAAAAGATAAAAGCCACTGTAATGGCATCTAGTTGTAGCCCTTCTAGGAATTAGAGAACATGGGAATGACAGTTTTGCTAATAATGTCACATATATAACTGGCTATATAAGGTACCTCTTCCTACTGGACATTTTGTTTGTTTGTTTGTTTATAATGACAGTAGTATCACTGACTACAGAGATCCAGTTCAGTTTGTATGTTGATATGTGAATGTTCTATGTAAACTACCAATATTAACGCAAAGGCTCTAACGCTAAAATAAAGTTCTGGCTTTATTTTGAAGGTTTTAGCTAATTTTGTCATGTGATGTCAACTACAGTTCTCTAAAGTCCTTTTGTTTGCATAAAAGAACAATAGAGGGCAATTTAAATGAATTAGGAACCAGCAGCCTTTGCAAAATCAGGTGTCTTCAAATATGCCTTTCATGATCACTCTCATTCAATTGCCTGCAGGGGACTAGGAAGGGGAGTTCTCTGTTCCTTCACAACCTGTACATATATTATAAGCCTACTTTTCTCTCTCACATTTACCTTTGTGTCTACAGTGTCTGTGAAATCTGTATGTTCTTCGAGGCTAACCTTACCACAGGGCTTTCCTGCCTCCCTATCCTACCTACCTCTACAGGATTTCCTTACTCTCATGTGTCTTAAAACTCTGCCCACTATTCCTACCCAATGATTCCCTTTTTCTACATGCTCTTCTTTTTAGGCTCTATTTCCCTCTCCCTTCAATTATGTTTTTTCAGCCATTTATATATATATTTTTCTTTTTCCTATGAGCTCCTTTTTGGAGGATTTTTCACCTTCATGAATAAACAACCATCTAGCAGTACTGGCAGAATCGATGCTGTACATTGTTTCATTGGAAATAAAATTGGTTGATAAAATATATACACTAATTGAGAAGTTAAAAGAAAAATGGTATTATTCATTTGGCCTAGTTATATTAGTCCTTGAAACCATATAAGCATTCATTTCACAGAAACAATAACATCATCTCCAAAACAAAGATTTGGAAGAAGAAAACATAATAAATAAATCTGAGCCTGGGAATACATTATCCTATTCAATCAACTAAAGACATTCTCTGTTAAATGTACAGATACATGTTTAGTTAATGAAGTACAGTTCATTATTGATTCATGTATTTACCAATATTTGCTAGCATTAGTATTTATTTTATGAGAACCATATTAAACCGTAGGCTTCAAAGAGCCAGCAAACTTTCATATTATAAATTAACTCACCTTAACAAAAGAGTTTTCCTTTCTCCCAGTGCTTGCCTTCTATGTTATAAAGCTGCAGAGTCTAAGAATGAAATACCTGCATAGAATTCTACAAACTGCTCCCTGGAGAGACAACAGCTTCTTAAATTTAATAGCATCTGTGTTTTTTAATTGGCAACAGACCATTCATACCAATTATTTACTTAAACTTCAAATAATTTACAGTTGTGTATCAACTTTCAATCCATTTAATTCATGGAAAATGAGTAGGAGGGAAAATAATTACCACATTGTCATTTAAAAAGACAAATAAAAAATGATAGATTATTTTCCTTATTGTGCCTCTAGAATGTATTTCAAAGCCATGCTTAAGTGACAATATTTCATCAACTACCTGAACAGTTTGATATTGTTGCTTATCTAAAACCATTCCATTGTTTTCTCTTCTAAAATTAAAAAAAAAAAACAAATAAACTGTCAAACAAAAATGACTCAGATATAAGCCTTTCTTCTAATACTGCTACTTATTTTTCCTCCCCCTTTTAGTTTTACCTTATTTAGAGAAGAAATTATCTTCAAGACATTCACTGTTTCATACGTTTTATACCCAATCAACTTAAATCTACTAATTCTCCTATTATTCCAAATATATATTCATATAGTATATATATTCAAATATATATGAAATATCATATATATTCATATATATTCATATATATTCATATTCATATATGTGCACATATATATGAATGTATAAAACTGTATATGTATATAACTTTCTCTTTTTATCAAGAATATGATATCTAAGTAGTGGGATGTACGAACTACTTTAAATACCTTTCTGATTTGCTTCTGGAGTGATACACGTGGTTCTCTTCTGTTTCCATCTTTTTTCTTTCATTTCCTTTCCTTTTATGACACTCATCTTTTTATGCATTTTGTATCCCCCTCAGGCCACAACTACTTTATTGACTGCTCTTCCTGCAAAAGAATATGCATGAAAGAAAATATATTTGCTGTAAATATTTTTAGAAAGTTCTCATATGCTGTTACCCTGTTTGTTTCTTTTAAATTAGTTCCAGGATATTTTTCCATGGTATTTAGTCCCCACCCCCACCCCCGGCCCCCGGTGTGTCCTAACTTTCCTTTTTTTTTTTCCTTTACTCTTTACACTTTTCTCCCACCTTGCCTCTCCTCTTCTCTTCCTTCTCTTTGTGCCTTTTTTGTTTCTTCTCATTCTTGCCATATGTCCTGGGAAATTTCACTCATATCAATAAATTCATATGTCTAGTATATAATAAATATTTCCAGAACTTTATCGTTACAATGCACTATTTCCAACTATAGATCTTGAAATCAACAAATTGAAAGCTGAACTCTGTTATCTCTCCATCTATAATTTACACACACTGTTTCAGAGAAGGATATAGAAATCAAGTGCCTATTCCTCATCACTGTAAGATCATCCTTCCTTGATGAATAACCATCAAATGAATGGATGATGTAACCACCCCAGAGGTCAGAGGTCCAAAACATAATGGGGGAATTCAGTGCCATTTATTAGATTGAACTGTGAGAGGAGTGTGTGTAGTGGAGCAAAAGCAATTTCTTAAAATGTTATATCAATAAAATGCTAGGGGATCAAATTAAGATTATAGTCAAACAGAATATACAAATAATCAAAGGTGAAAAATGAGAACAAATAAAAAAGATTAAGTTACCACAAATATACAGATAAAAAAATTATTAGAATAAACAAAAAAGACACCAAATTTTTGTAACAGTAAAATAAATCTTTAAAAATTATCAAATTAAAACAAGCAGTTATAAATATGTTTAATACATCTTCTAAATATCCTCTTTGAATTTTGGCAATGTGTTTTCTATGTAGTGTTTATCCTACTATTCTATACTTATCCTGCTATGTTTTCATAGCTTCTGAATAATTGATGTAAAAAGTAGGTTTTTATCCAAACATTTTTATTTCAAAAGTTTTCATACATCACTCTATTTCATTAATACCAATATGTTTTTTATGCCTGAGAGTTTCCTTCATGATTTTGGCAATTATTAACTAGTAAAATTCATTTCTCACTACATTTTCCACCTTGAATATAATTACAAATGTATTAAACTGCTCTAATTCTCCAAAGATGCCAGGCTTTCTCAAGGCCACCTTTTAAAATATGTGTTTATTACTCAGGTTTAGAATTTTTCTGTGTACAAATCTTTTATTTTTTATTATTTTTAATGTTTTAAAATGTTTTATTTTTATTTTTTGGTACTAGGGACTAAACCCAGGGGCGCCGAGTCACATCCCCAGCCCTTTTTATTTTTTTTTTATTTTGAGACAGGGACTCACTAAGTTGCTTACAACTTCATTAAATGGCTGAGGCTAGCCTTGAACTTGTGATCCTCCTGCCTCAGCCTCCTGAGCCACTAGGATCAAATTCTTTAAATCATAATTTATTTCTGAGAAATATTTTTCTAGATCTTTTACCCAAAATAGCTGGTACTATATTTTACTGAAACACTCATATAATTACATTCTTTTGGATCATGAGATGGAAATTATTTTGGCTGATATTTATCTCCATTTTTTTATTCCAAAACTACTTGTCCTAAAACAGGGTCTATTAAATGGTAGATACTTAGTAAATACTTATTTACGTCTTTTTCACAGGAAATAATAATAACATTTGATAAGGCATAATATATTGTTGATACTAAAAATAAATACATAATAAGATGTTTGAAATAAATTATAGTTTGTGTGTCTATACAATTACCACCATTAATAGAGATAATTTTTTTTTTCTTTCCTAAAAGTTTTGAATCTTTAAAAAATAGAAAACTAAAGGGTAATTGCAGGCTTAAATGCAAAATTCAATATGTCTTCTTGTGTAAAAATATGAATTAGCCATAAATATTTGTTAAAAGTTACAAATATTAAAATGTTTCTTAAATTTAGTATGTAACTGCTGGAATTCTTAAGAGAAAGAGCAAAAATAATTATTGAATAATTTGCAATTGAATCAATTTTGTTATTTTGTAGGAGGTATTCTGAAGACATATTAAATTCTTTATGCTCTTATTACATTTGGCTTATAATTTGCTAATGAGATGTCAATTGACAATCTGACATATCATTAAATGGGATTTTTTTCAATATTTATCTATTTGCTCTAGTTGTACACAATACGTTTATTTGTATGTGGTGCTGAGGATCGAACCCGGGCCGTGCATGTGCTAGGTGAGCACTCTACCGCTGAGCCACAACCCCAGCCCCTACAGGGGATTTTTTGACAGTGATTTCTGTGTTCTTTGTGTTTCTAGTGTTAGTCCTTTTACTACCATCTGTATGAGAAATGTTTGTCTGGAGATTGTTCATGTATTTTAATTTTAAGTGAATTCTCAGTCATTAACATTTTTAAATAAACGAACTTTTTTTTTTTTTTTTTTTTTTTGAAGCAGGTTTAGATTCAGAGCAACACTGAAGGGAAAGTACAGAGTTTCCATATACCTCCTTTCCAAGCATATAATCCAGCCTCCTGTTTTCATCCTGTATCTCAGTGGCACATTTTATAATTAAGAAACTTATATGGACACATCATTATCACATTAGGTTCCCTTGTTTGTGGTGTACATTCTGTGGGTTTTGATAAAAGTAAAATGATGAGTATTTACCATGATAGTATCATGCAGAATAGTTGCATCACCCTAAAAACCCACTATGCTGTGCCTACTCATTTCGCCTTTCCATCTAATCTCTGATTCTTTACTGTGTACAAATTTTGTTCTTTCTAGACTGTCATAAAGTTGGAAGCATATTAGATTTTTCAGATTGGCTTCATTCACTACTAATGTGTGTTTCAGTTTCCCCTATGTATTTCAATGACTTGAGAGTTCATTTCTTTTTAGCCCTAGAACAATATTTCCATGTCTGGCGGTGCCAAATTTTATGTATCCATTGCCTGAACTTCAGGTATCTTGATTGCTTTTAAATTTGGCAATTATGAATAATACCACCAGGCTAGTGTGTGAACATGTGCTTTTAATTTATTTGAATAAATGCCATAAAATGTGATTGCTAGATTGGTAAAAGTATATTGAAGTTTGTAAAACAGCTGCTAAACTGTCTTGAAAACTGGCTATACCATTTTGAATTCCCATCAGCAATAAATGAGACTTCCTATTATTCTTGCTCCATGCCAACATTTGATGTTGTCAGTATTCTAGATTTTGGCTATTCTTATAGCATTCAATGGTTTCTCATTGTGGTTCTAATTTGAATATCCCTGATGGCATATATGTCAAACATATTTTCATATAATTATTTTCCCTCTGTATATCTTTGTTGTCTTTTTAGGTCTTTTTGTTATTTTTCAAATCAGATTATGTTTTCTTGTTAATTTTTAAGATTACTTTGCATATTTTAGATAACTTTCTGTTATCAGATGAGTTTTTTGCAAATATATTCTTACAGTTGTGATTTATTTTCTCATTCTATTTCTTTTCTTTCTTTCTTTTTTTTTTTTTTTTTTTTTTTTTTTTTTTTTTTTTTTTTTTTTGGCAGGGGTCGAGTACCAGGGATTGAACTCAGGACCACTTAACCCCTGAGCTACATCCCCAGCCCTATTTTTCATTTTATTTAGGGACAGGGTCTTACTGAGTTGCTTAGGACCTTACTAAATTACTGAGGCTGGTTTTGAACTCTGGATCCTCTTATCTCAGCTTCCCAAGCTGCTGGGGTTACAGGCATGCACCAGTGCACCTGGCTTCATTTTTTTTGACATTGTCTTTCACAAAGCAGATGTTTTTAAATTTAAAATTCTAACTTCTCAGTTGCTTTATTTCTTTTTTTCTCAAGAAGCATGCCCTTAGTACTGCATAAAAAAAACCATCATCATACCCCAAGTCATCTGACTTTTTTTTTTTTTTTTTTTTTTTTTTTTTTTTTTTTTTTTTTTTTTTTGCAACAGGGATTAAACTCAGGGGCACTCAACCACTGGGCCATACCCCCCCCCCCCCCCCCCTTTTTTTTATTAGAGACAGGGTCTCACTGAGTTGCTAAGTGCTTTGCCATTGCTGAGGCTGGCTTTGAATTCGCGATCTTCCTGCCTCAGCCTCCCAAATGCTGGGATCACAGGTGTGCACCACTGCACCCAGCTCATCTATCTGATTTTATCCTTCATGACCTTCTAGTTTTATAGTTTAATTTGAATTGAGTTTTATCATGTATTTTTAGTTTATGTGAAAGGTGTAAGGACTATATATATACACATATGCATATACATATGCATATTATATATATATATATATATATATATACACACACACACACAATTTTGGGGGATGTGCAGTGGATATTTCAAAAAACTAACTTGTTCTTTTGCATTATTTTTGCTCTTGGTCAGGAATTAAACATATTTGTGTGGATCTATCTTTATATTTTTCAGCTTCTGTTGCACTCTGTTCCACTGATCTTTTCTTCTAGTCATTTGCCAACACCACTCCCTTGATTACTGGCACTTGACAATAAGGCTTGAAGTTGAGTAAGTGTCAGTCCTTGGATCTTTTTCTTCTTTAATATTGAGTTGGTTTCTTTGGTCTTTTGTCTCATGTTAGAATCAATTTGTCTCTATTCACACACACTATATATATATATATATATATATATATATATATATATATATATATATATATATAAAGTTGGGCTACATTAAGTCTATAGATCAAGATGGCAAGGATTTGCACCTAGACTATTAAATCTTCTTCATAAGCATGAAATGTCTCTCCATTTATTTAGTTCTTTTGTTTCTTTCATCAGACTTTTATATCTTCACTCAGATCTTTTATATATCATGTTAGATTCATACCAAGGTATTTCATTTGGGGCCTGGTAATGTGTATGATATATGCTTTTAATTTCAAATTCCACTTGTTAATTGCTGGTATGTGTCAAAGTGATTGACTTTGGTATATTTACCTCATATCCCAAGGAGAATATACTGAAATTGTTTAATTTTTTTTTCCCCAGGAGTTTTGTACATTATTTTGGAATTTCTATATAGAAGAATATATAATCTATAAGGAAAAGCAGTTTTCTTTCTTTCTTCTTCAGTAAACAAACATTTCATGTCTTTTTCGTGTTTTATTAAATTAGCAATGAGTAAAATATTAAAAAGCAGTTGTGAAAGGATCTCTCTTTGCCTTGTTTCTGATTGTAGCAGAAAAGTTTCAAATTTTTGAACTTTAAGAATGATGTTCAATGTGGGTATTTTGTAGAGATTTTTTCTTGTTTTTTGATCAATTTGAAGAAGTTTTCCTCCCTCCTTAGTATACTGAGTTTTCATTAGTTTTTTTTTTTTTTTTTTTTTTTTTTTTTTTTTTAATCAGATACAGGTGTTAGATTTTGTCAGATGCTTTTTCTGTATTCATTGATTCAATGATGTGTGAATTTTCTTCTTCAGCATGTTGTGATAGATTACATGAATTGATTTTCAAATGTTGAGTCAGTCTTGAATACTGAGATAAATATTACATAGTTGTGATCTATAAATATTTATATGTTGTTGGGTTCAATTTGTAAATATATTGTTGAGAATATTTGCATGAATGTTCATAAGAAACATTAATTTGTAGTTTGCTTTTCTTATAATATCCTGTGTACATTTGATATTAAAACAAACTTGACCTCATAGAACAGTATAAGGTTTTTCCCTCTGCTTCTGTCTTCTGGAAGAGATTGCACAGATTTTTTTAATTGTTTCCTGTAATGTTTGGTGGAATTCAACAGTGAACTCCACAGGACTGACACTTTCCATTTTGGAAGGTTTTAATAATTATTTGCTTAATACGTTTTATAGTCTTAGGTGTGGCTATAGAGCTCTGTGATGGTACAAGCCTATTCAGATTGTTTACATCTTTTATCTGTGAGTTTTGGCAGATTGTGTCTTTCAAGGATTATCCAAGTTGCGGGCATATTATTATTCATAATATTGCTTTATTATTCTTTTTATGATTATAAGTTCTGAAATGATGTCACTTTTTCATTTCTGATATTAGTAATTTGTGTCTGTTAGCTTTCCATTTGACTTATCAACTTTATATATATATATATTTTCAAAGAACTTTTAGTTTTGTTGATTTTCTCTTGATTCTTCTTTTCAATTTCATTGATTCTGCTAAAAAATTATTTATTTTCTTTTCCTCATTTCAGATTTTTGTTTTCTTTTTTGCTTTCTAAAGTAAAAGCTTAGGTTATTGATTTTACAACTTATTTAACAATATACTATCAATGCTACCAGTGCTATATGCTACCAATGTTACACATTTCTACGTTCTGCATACACTGTATCCTACAAACTTTAGTATTAATTGTTATTTATATGTTGATTATGTGTCTTTCTTTTTATTCTACCTATCTGTATATCTCTATATAGAGATTTTTGTTTAATGTGTACTGATATGAGATATGGGCATGCCGATTCTGTACTATTGACTACTCTTCTCACTATCATGTATTTTCATTAAACATTATATACTCTACTTCTTTATATTTTTAAAACATCTCTTTTTTCATAATTTTTCATCAGTGGTTTTATAAATATTTAAATTTCATCATTTAATAATCTGATATATAATTTGATTTATCTATAAATCCACTTTGTTATTTTTCTTTCTCATATTTTTAATTTCTCTTTTATTTCCTCCTTTTTTCCCTAAATATGATGATCTAGGTATCTGTTGTATCTGCTAGTTTATTTCATTATTTCCATCTTCCTCCTTACCTCCCTCCATCTTTTCCCTTCACTCTTCCTCCCTAACCACCCTTCTTGATATTGCTCTCTCTTTCCTTATTTTTTAATTTTCCTCCTTTCTTTCTATTTCCTCCCTTCATTCCTTTTCTCATTCTATCCTTCCTTCTTTTCTTTCCTAGTTCTTTGAATTTTAAACTTGGAGAATTATTTGATGTTTAAATTAAATGTGTTTAAGACTATCAATTATTTCTTCTTGTTTGTTTCCAGGTTCAAAGAAATACTCCAACTTAATGCCATTTTAAAGTAAATTGTGTTGTTGAAGATTTTGGACATCTGACCTTACCTTTGCATGCTGAATTCTCATGAGAATAATCATATTACAAATCCCAAGGGAATTTGTTTTTAAAGGTTTTTATTTTCAATTTACTCAAAATTAATATTTATTTGGATGCTTTCAGAGGTGAAAGATTATTTTTTTTCTTTTTTCTCTTATTTGCCTTTGTAATGTGGATAAAACTCTTGGGAGCCCCATTTATTTTCAATGTTTTGGATCTCCTGCCTCAGATAATGCTTAATATTTATTTCTAGATCTCATGTCTTCTGAAATATTTATAATAAAAGTCAAAGTACATCAGGGTTCTCAGAAATGGCTTCAGTGCAAAAGTGACTTTACTTTCTAATTACCTTTATTTCTTCCAGCTTCCCCATTGTGTTAGGCCTCAATAGGCTTATTACCCTTTAGCCAGCTCTGCATTAGATTTTACATGCTAAATATTAAATATTTAATTCTTTATATTTTAATTATTTTCAGTGAGAAGCTTAGTCATCACCTCTGATCTGTAACACTGTTGAAAATTGAAAACTTATGTTTCCATTCATTCTCCAATGTAGCAAGTTTCTGGCTGGGTGATTGTATAACTAATTTCTCCTCATTTGTTTCTTAGATTTATTTAGCTTTCTCCCCCTCTTTCTTTTAAGATCTCCAATTAGAATAATATGAATGAACAAGCTGTTCTTAAATCTTTCCTCAGATAAAAGAGTCATATTTTTCCAAAGGAGCTAAATTCTATGACTATATATTAAAACGATGAATATTTTATTTTGAAATAATATCCAGTTTTTTTCTTTCTGTTCATTATAAATTGGCACATATTCTTAAATATTGAATGGGCATTTGTTTCCTCAGGAAAAGCCTTTCAATCTTTTGGGTATAGATCTCTTTACCTTTGACCTGGTGCAACTTAAATGACATGTGATGTGATGAATAAACCTGGAATGAAGTGACCTCTGCATCATGGTATGTTTTTTTTTTTTTTTTTTTTTTTTTTTTGTGTGTGTGTGTGTGTGTGTGTGTGTGTTTTTCCCCAGTGATTTGTTGAAGGTAATCTCTTATGTTTGATATCCATCTTATGTTTGATAGTCCATTTGAAAGCAATGAATCAGTTTATTTTCTTGCCTTAATGATTAACTGAAGAACTTCCTGTTTTAAAAAAATTCCTGCTTAAAATGAATCATTACCTAGAACTATTTACCTGGCCAGCATGTTTAGAATGGACATTATTGCATACTTGGAAGTGCTTGGGCTTCAGAGACAGATTTATCTGTGTAAGCTTAATCTCTCATTTAAAATTGTGTCATGCTGGGCAAGGTGGCACACGCCTGTAATCCCAGCACTTTGGGAGGCTGAGGCAGGAGAATCACGAGTTCAAAGCTAGCTTCAGCAATGGCGAGGCACTTAGCAACTCAGTGAGACCCTGTCTCTAAATAAAATACAAAAAAGGTCTGGGGATGTGACCCTGTGGTCGAGTGCCCCTGAGTTCAATCCCCAGTACCACCAAAAAAAAAAAAAAAAAAAAAAAAAAAAAAATCGTATCATGTTGGGCAGAACATGTAGCTTCTCTACACTTCTGTTTTGTTTTATGCTTTGTTTTGTTTTAATCTATAAAATGAAAATCTTATCTATCTCATAGAATTTTCAAAATAAGTTGAAGAGAATATTTAAAACGCCTGATTAGTCTGCCTGAGATCATTAAAAATGTTGTTCTTTGCTCTAACCTATTATATCTTTACCCCCCTCTTCTTCACACAGATAAGCTCAACAATGCAAGATCAACTGCACTATATTATCCTCTGTTATCTATAAATTATGGTCTCTATAATTGAATTGAGACATTACTTTGTAGAAAATGTAGGAAGAATTCTTGCTTCTCCTTCAAGGGCCAACTTAAAAATATTTATGTAGCATTTCTGTTCCTTATCTTTCAACCCCATTGAATTAATCACTTTCCCTTTTGCCCTCTATAACAATCTGAGGACTTAGAAAATTCTTGCCTGTATGATAAACATACTTGTAAATGTCTATCTTCTTCTGAACATAGAATTACTAGAACAGGAGTTATAGGAAACAATTAGGCAACACACATTTTTATGTATAAGCATTAACTATAATTTTCTTTCTATGATCTTACATAAATTCCTCCAATAAAGAAGCTGTTTCTTTTTTTAAATTATTTTCAACAGATAACTTGAAAGCTATTAGAACTGTATCTGGGATACATAAAATGTGCAATTTAATTAAATTATTACTATTTGGTTTTAATATAACCTTGTAGGAAACAAAGTAGCTTAATGGTTAGGAAACAAGACTTTGAAGCAGATTGCCAGAATTTGAATCCCTGTTCATTCTCATTTATAAAGTGAAGGTTTTATTTGTAAAATGAGAGAAGATCCTCTCTCTCATTACATTATTATGAAAAATTTAGTAAAAAATTTCTTTAAGGAATTGTGAAAACAATGAAAATACTTAAAACATAGTAAGCACAATTAAAGAATATATGCTAAGCTTTTCAATCAGATTGCTATTTGGGATTACTTTATCTTACACTATCTGAGTGGCATTTTTACAGTTAAATAATTCCTAAACCACTCCATAATTTAGCTGGAAGTTTTAATAGAGATGACACACAGGTAAGGTCCTGAGTAATGTGATGTATGAATAATTAATAGTTCCCATAATCATTTGCCATTTCAAACAAATTCTTAACTGATCCGCACAACTTAATTTTGCCATTGAATACTTGGAGAAATATTTAACATCATTTTATCCTATCTTCCTGCTGTCAGATTATGTCAGGAGAAATAAGTTCCCCTTGGAAATAATTATTTGTTAATGCCTGAATTTAGCTACCCAGAGAAATGTTTTTATAGTTAACTTCCTTAAAATTAATTACAGTTAAGACTTGGGCTAAGTAAATTTCTAGAAGATACACCATTATCTTATTTTTTGCCACCTAAAAATAGGCAGTATATTTATAATCCTTAAATGAAATCAATGTCTCAATACTTTAAAGGTAGAAGCATGGTAGCAAGAAGTTGCTCTTGCAGTTATATCTGAGTAAGTTCTACACCAATAATGTTTATATCTAATATTGTGAATCTTATTCTGCATTGACTCTGGAAGTTTCCAATTTTGTCAAATATTATTTCCTATATTTTGATAGTCTTTCACTAGATATTTAAAATTTTGTAATTATTATACCTTTTTATGTATTGAGCATTTTTACTAATATCTAATATTCTATTTTTTTTCTTATAATCTCTATTAGTAGAAAAGCTATTTTGTCTGATACTAGTATATCCACTCCTGTTCTTCTCGCTTATGATTGGTATGGAAGATCTTTCCCCATCTTTTCAGTTGAAAAGATGTGTGTGTTTGGCCCTAAAGTGAGTGTGAATAACACATAGTTGTATGATTTTTAAAAATTTTAAAAATTTCTAATTAATTATGTATGACAGTAGAATGAACTTTGTTAATAATCATTTTACTAATCTTTATAATTTGATTAGAATGTTTAATTCATTTATATTTAATGTAATTAACAATAAAGAGGAGCTTATTTCTGTTATTTTGCACGTGCTTTCTATGGCTTTTGTATTTATTTGTTTTTCTTCTCTCATTTCCTAAATTGCTATCTTCTTTTGTGTTTGGTTATTTTAAAGATTGACATATAATATGGATCAGTATGATATTTTTATACAACGCAATGACTAAAGATCAAATCACAATAATTAGCATATCAATCATTGCATTTATCTTCATTTGAGGTGAGAACATTCAGAATCTTCTCTCATTGCCATTTTGAAACATAGATAAATTAGTATTGATTATACTCACAGTACTTTGCTATAGAATCAGAACTTATTCTTTTCCAAAGTAATTGTGTACCTGTTAACCAACTTATCCCTAGTTTTCCCTCATCCTTGTACTTTCCAGCCTCTGGTAACCACATTCTACAATGTACATCTAGCAGAACCACTTTTGAAGATTCCACATATGACTGCTATAAGATGACATTTGTCTTTCTGCATCTGGCTTATTTTACTTAACAAAATGTTCTCTATGTTCATCCATGTTACTGCAAATGATGGGATTTATTTTGGGCTGGATAATTGTATTAGTGTTCTCTAGAGGAACAGAATCGACAGGAAGTATAATTATAAAAGGGGGACTTATTAGGTTGGCTTATGCAACCAGAGGCTGGATAGTCCACAATGGCTGTCTGCAGGTTGGAGAGCTGGAAGAACCAGTAGGTGCACAGTCCAAGAAGCTAAAGCCCCAGATCAACAGGGATCAACAGTGCTCCCCTAGTCTGAGACCAAAAGCTTCTAGAGAATCCACTTTGGAAGAGTGAAGAAGTAAGATTCCAACATCCTCAGATGATTGCAGTAGCAATCAAGAACCCATTCAAGAAAAATCCAGCTTGCACCTGCTGCTTCCTTGTTCTTCCAACTTTTATTTGTCCAAGCCATTATCCTATTGGTTGGTGCTGTCCATGTTTAGAGAGGGTCTCCATTTCAGTTGGCTAGCCCACATGCCAATCATTCTTAGACACACCCTCATCAACAAACCCATAATTCTGGACATCTCTTAATCTAATCAAGTTGACAATTCAAATGAACCATTAAAATAATATTCCATAATATTCCATTATGAATAAATAACATATTTCTTTTCATTACCTATGCGCTATCAGACACTCAGGTTGATTTCCTTGTCTTGTTTGTTGTGAATAGTGCTGCAATAAATGCAGGATTACAAATATCTCTCTGACATACTTATTTTATTTATTTTGTAGACATAACCAGCAGTGATAGTATAGGATCATATAGTTGTTCTATTTTTAGTTTTTTAAGGAACCTTCATATTATTTCCTATAATGGCTGTACTAATTTCCATTTCTAATAGTAGAGCATGAGAGTTTCCCTTTCTCCACATCCTTACAGGAATTTGTTTTCTTTAGTCATTTTAGTAATTTCAATTGTAACTGGAGTGAGTTGACACCTCATTGTAGTTTCCAAAGGCATTTATCTGACAATTAGTGGTGTTGAATACTTTTTCAGACATCTATTGATAAGTGAGTATATATATCAATTGTAAGGTATGCATTGGCCATTTGTATGCATGGCCATTAGTACATTTTCCTTTGAAAAATGTGTATTTGGATCATTTTCCCATTTTTAACTGGAATATTTGCTTTTTTGTGATTTGTGTCTCTTGCATATTCTGGATACTAATCCCCTATCAGAAGGAAAGTTTACAAATATTTTCTCCTCATTTTTGGGTTGACTTTTCTTTTTTTCTTTTTCTTTCTTTTTTTTTTTTTTTTTTCTTTTTTCGGTTATTTCTTTTGTGGGAAGTTTTGTAGTCTGATATAAACCATTTATCTACTTTTGGTTTTGATGACTGTAGTCTTGTATACATTTTCAAAATATTTTTGTCAATATATTAAAGCTCTTCCCTTATGTTTTTTTTTTTTTTTCTTAGTTTTATAATTTCTGGTTTTACACTTGAGTTGGATAATCCTTCTTTCCCAAAGTTTGCTATTTTTTTTCTTTTGTTATTTCTTTTGCCTTTATCCTTCTCCTTTGTTCTTTTACCTTTTCTCTGCTAAGAATAGCCTGAAGTATAACTTTATAACTCTAAGGTCTCATATCTCTTCTGAGTTGCTCGTTTTCTCTAGCTTGCATGGTCAATTTTCTAAATTTTCTGTATATGTAGTTGCTTTTGATTTAAATGTCCTGGTCTTTAATGTCTAGCTCAAAAGAGAGGAACAAAAATAAAATGGCAGAGATAAGCATGAATGCTGTTTTTTTTTTTTTTTTTTTTTTTTTTAATCCAGGAAGTTACTCAAGTTGGAAGTGAGGAACTCGTAAAATAGGAGAAAGTGCAACAGCAATGACCACACTATGTGGTCTTTATCTTGGTGATACAAAGCAACCATCAATAATTAGAGTACAGATCTCTCGTATTTGAAGAACAGGGTCCTTTTAAAACAACCATGACTCCTACAACCATGGTGGAAGTTGTTCTAACAATATGTGCATAGCTCTTGTACATATTGTTAGAACAACTGAGAAGAAAAATTGGTAGTTGCTACCATGATAAAAGGTAACACTGACTCTGATATCTGTAATCTGCCTTCCAAACCTTCCACTGGAAGTTGCAATCCTTCACAAGATTCTTTAGTGTCAGAATAATTGCATCATACAGATGATGCTCATGGAGTAGTTGTCCAGATGGGGAGACAAATTTCTGATGCTTTCTATTCCTTTGTCTTCACATAATCCCACTCTACTCCATTGGTATTTATTCTTCTTATTAATATTAGAGTAACTCAATGCCAATTTATGTTAATATATTTCATCATCTATGTCTAAAGTTATATTCTATGTGCAAATTTATATCACACACTTATATCTCTAGCTTATCTCTTGCATGCTTCCTTTTATAAAATAATTACCACTAAAGTTTTATAATACTATTGATATCTCATTACATTTAAGAGGCTTTCCTGAGACCAACAGAAACAGTGGGGTATAGTGAAAAAAAGCTTTTTGATGGCATCAAAGAACAGATTTTTTTTCCTGCCTCAAACTAATTACATGACCTTATACTAGCAGTTCAGCTTCTGCTGACCTTATCTGTTACCTTATCTGTATGCAAATTTAGGGTGTACATTATTAACTAATCTTTAAAATATATCCAGGCCTCAAGTTTTATTATTCATTTTTGGCCTGGCTGGTTCAATGATCTTTATATTGATACTGATAAGTATCAAGTCAGTTTTTATTGTAAAGGGCTTTAAAACATGGCATTTTTATGAATAATACAATATGTATTTAAGATTTATAAGGTAGTTTATAATAACTCATTTGCCCCAAACTATGCTTAAACACAGACTTATTAAAACATTAGGGGGGAAAAAAGGAAGAAAGAAATAAGAAAAGAAAGATGAACTAGGGATTTAGAGTGAAAGAATTTTTAAAAAATGTTAAGTTCAAACAAAACTGTGGCAAAATATGTATGTAGGTAGGAGTCATGTAACTGAAGATAAGATGAAAACAGAATACCAGGAATAAGGTGGGAAGACGGGGAAATCATTCACAGGTGACTAAAGTCTGAATAGAAGCATCTTACGTCTGTGGGTGCCTGTACCAGAATGGAGGTCAGCATATCTTGATAAGGCTGTTGATAAGGTTTCTCACTTCATGATGCCCTCTAGGATGGTTTGTCAATAGATAGGAATTAAAATATTTTGGATAATACCATTTGGGAGAAAAGTCATTTTTTTAACCATAGTTTATTCTTAATCATTATTCTATCATTTGAGTTATTTTTTAATCTAAGTGTTTAATAGATGTTTTTATTACTAAACTTCAATTAAAATAAAACAAAACAAAACAAAACAAAAAAAAGAGCTGGGTGCAGTGGTGCATGCCTGTAATCTCAGTGACTTGGAGGCTGATTCAGGAGAATGACATTTGCAAAGCCAGCCTGGGAAACTTTGCAATGCCCTAAGCAACTTAGAGAGACCCTGACACAAAATACAAAACAAAAACAAAAAAGGCTGGGATGTGGCTAGGAGGTTAAGACCCTCTATGACATATGTCTGCTTCCATGCATAGAAAAAAGATATATTCTTCAAACCGTCTATTAAGCACACAAATAAAATAATAAATAATCCCTAAAGTATCATTAAATTTAATGTTAGGCCACATAATTTTCATAATATTGTACAATGAGAATGAAAAAAAAAAGAGAGACAAAAATAGATTATAGAACTAAGGCAGAATTGAGCAGAAAGTATTCATTCATTCATTTATAATTGCGTTTAATGACTAAGGAAGTACATCACTGATTGAAAATATAACTATTACAGTCCTGCCCTGAGAAAATGAGGAACATACATGTAAAGCAGCTATTTATATTGAAGTGAATATATACAAGAAAAATAAGACGAATATTTTTAAAAGGATAAAATTTTAAAATCCTTCTTAAAATTTGGAATAAAAGATGAAATTTTAAGTACCATTCTTCCAAATGAACTGGATATATGTGTGGTGAAAAAGATGATAAAATTAGAGATAGCATTTAGAAAAAGAATGCTTTTTAAGGGAGTAGTGAAATGATGTCATATTTTTTCAAAGGGGAAGTAGTAAAGTTAGGGTGTTCATTTTCTTTTGCTATATAATGAATTATTACACCAAGTCTTTCTAAGCAACTTACTTCACAGGTTCTTTGGGTCAGCACTCTGGCACATTTTAACTATCTCTATCTTTTGCTCAGGGTTTCACAAAATTTAAATCAAGTTTCCACTCAATTGTGTTCTCACCTAGAGGCTGAACTTGAAAAAAAAACTTCTAATCTGCGTCATACTGTAGTCAGAATTCAATTGCTTATGGTTCTCAGACTCAGGTTCCAATTATATTGCTGATGTTGGCCAGGATCACTCTTGGCTACAACACTGCTTGTAGATCTTTGCTATAGATCCTGTTTTGTCTCTAAAAGAACAGCAGAGAATCTAGCTCCTGTCAAGTGGTCATCTAATTATGTTGAGAACCCAGAGTAATCTTCTTTGGTGTTTAGGGGAGTTCTGGGGATTGCACACTGGCATACTCTACCTTCAAGTTACGTTCTTAGCCCATTTTTTAAAATTTATTTTGATACAGGGTCTCAATAAATTGCTGAGGCTGATATTGAAATTGTGATGTGCTGCGTCAACATCCCAAGTAGCTGCTATTTACAAGTATGCACCACCACACCTTGCTGGTGATCTTCTTTTTGATTGATTCAAAATAAACTAATTATTAACCTAATAATAGGAATGATATCCCATTCTACATGTAGGTTTTATCTGTACTCGAAAAATAAAAAAGAGTACAAGGCAATATTCCAGGAGAAAAGAATTCTTGGAAATCATCTTAGAATTCTGCCTAGTACAGCCTGAATCAGAGAAAGTAAAGTAATAGGTTGTGGCAAGCAGCAATAGAGTTATCTGATTTAACACAAAAATGATGGTTTTAAGTACCTTTATGAAGGGCACTCAATGCCATAACAAAAAAAAAAGGGGGGGGGGGGTTATGTTTGGGGTAAATAGAAATTCTAGGATTTTAAGGAGTGAAGTGATAGTATAGAGATCCATATCAAAAAAGTAACTTTGATGGCTACTCAAAAATGTGTTTGAAATATTTTGGGGAACAAAGGTAACTTTCTCATATAAGAGGAGAATGTATTATATTTAAGTAGAACCAAAGAAAGAATAAACACAATTGATGGTGTTTATAGAGATTTAAATCAAAGTTTTCCATGAGGTAACATACTGCCCTGGAAAGGATATTTTAGATCCTGCAGAAATATTTTTGTTCATCAAAATAGTTGCAGGTTGTGCTGATAACAATTTTCTGGGCATTTTTAAGTAAAATCCAAATGATGAAAGTGATCAAAAAATACTATAAAACTTCAAATGTTCTGTGCAACAATGATGTGATCAAAAATATTTGCAATTATCTGAGGCTTCAATGATGTTTTATTTTATATAATATACAAAATATATAATTATAATTTCTCTGATTTGAATAGTAGGTGTCCCTACAGTTTCTGTATTAATGCAGGAAATTTAGAGGTGAAATGAGTGGATTGTGAGAACTATAACCAAATCAGTCCGTCCTAGTTTGAATGGAATGACTGAGTGATAACATAGGGGTGTGGTTGGTGGAAGCAGGTCACCAGGGGAGTGCCCTGGAAGGATTGTTCTTCCTTGTGACCTTTCTTACCTCTTTCTTCCTCTATGTTTCTTGGACCTGCCCTAAAATGAGCAGGTTTCCTCTACTAGGACCTTACACCATGACGAGCTGCCTCCTCTTGGGCCCAGAGCAATGGAGTTGGCCCTCTCTAAACTGAAACCTCTGAAATTGTCACCCCAAATAAAACTTTCCTCCTCTATGTTATTCTTATTGGTATTTTGGTCATGGTGATTCAGAAGCTGACTAAAACAGAAATTGGTACAGAAAAGTAGAGTCATTGATATGACTAACATGACCATGTGCTTCAAAAGCCTTTGAAGCTGGTTTGTGAGAAGAATTTTTTAAAAGTTTAGGGATTCAAGCTGGAAAAGCTTAAAATGTTGTAAGTGGATCTTAATGTAAGATTCTGATGGGAGGTCAGAAGGCCATAATGCCAATAGGAATGTGAACTACTCTTAAGGTTTCAGAGTGAAATGAGGACTCTGTTGGGAGTTACACCAGAGACCACTCATGTTGTATTCTGGAAAGAACCTGTTTACATTCTAACCATTTCTTGAGACTTCCTGTGAGGCTGAATTTAAAGTGGACGAACTTATTAATCTGGTGGATGAAATTTCAAGGCAGCACAGCATTCATTCAGTGGCATGGATATTGCTGGCAGATTTTAGCCAGGATTATTTTGAGAATTGGGAGCAGAAAGCAGAGCTCAAGAATCTTAACCATCTTACAATCTGGCCAGAAAAGTGCACTTAAAACTGGGGCCAAGAAAGGTAAGCTTGATGAAATGATTACAGTCCCTAAAAAGATGCTAAGTACTTTACTCAGTGACAATAGGAAAGATGCCTTGAAGGCATCTCACAAATTTGTAAGACTGCAATGACTACAGCTTCTAGGCTACAAAATAATAATAATAATAATAATAATAATAATAATAATAATAAATAAATAAATAAATAATAAATAAATAAATTCCTTTGAGAAGAGATTATGGGGGAATTATTTTCTCAATGTTGGGGCTTCTAGGAAAGTGTTTCACCATAATGAACTGCTCAAACATTTGGAGACAGCTGAGGCCATGATTCCAGTGGGCCCAGATATTGCACTACCTGGCATCAGACCTTGGTGTCATCTATGTGCTAGTTCTGCAAGAATGCAGAATGCTCAAATTAAGGAATCATGGATATTTTCATGAAGATTTCAAGGGAGGGCCAGGTAAAGTGTATCAAGGTTTCAGAGTCTGCAGGCTGCCCCTGAGAGGGTGATATATGAACCTGTGAGAGTGAAGCCAAAGCTGGAACAGACACCCCAGGAATTAAGAGATGCCAATTACATGGACTGTCTGAAAAAATTACACGGACTGTCTGAGAAAAGCTGCTGACTGAGTAGCAACTCAAGGTCAATAAGAGGTTGGCAAGGTTGAAGGAACAGAGCTTCCCAAGCTCTTTGTAAATAACATCTCACAGCCATGTGTCCCTGATGTAGAGAGTGCAGAGTGACAGAACCTCATTGCCCTGCTGGTCTAGGTATAGTTTTGGTCCTGTTTGTTCTTTCTATGCTCTATTTCTCCCATTTAGGATGGAAATGTTCACTTTGTGCTACTGTATATTGGATTTGCATAACTTGCTTCTGATTTTCACAGTGGCTCAGAGCTTCAAGTTTGCTTTGTATTTCAGGTAAGATTTTGGATGTGGGCTTTTGTACAATGCTAAAACTATTAAGATTATGGGACTCTTTGAGATAGATTAAATGGGTTTTCACTGTGAGATGAACATAGCTCTTGGGAGCTAGGGGCAGAAAGCTACAGTTCACATATGAAGTGTTCCACAAAAGTTCCCAGTAATGCAGGAATTTTTTTACACTTATTTTTTTAGTTTTAATTAGACACAAGATCTTTAATTAATTTATTTATTTGTATGTGGTGCCTAGGATCGAACCCAGGACCTCGCACATGCTAGGCGAGCACTCCACCGCTGAGGCTGAGTCACACCCCCAGCCCCATGCAGGAATATTAAGAGGTGAAATGATTTGATTAAGAAAACTGTGAGTCCATCCTAGATTGAGTGGACTGACTAGATGGTAATTGTAGAAATGTGGGGCATGGCTGGAGGAGGTAGGTCACTGGGGGCATGATTTGGAAAGGGTACATCTTCCCAACACCATTTCCCCTCTTTCTCCCTGTTTCCTAACCCCACCATGAAATCAGCATTTTTCTTACAATGGACTCTTTCCCATGACTGCTGTCTCACAGGCCCAGAGCCATAGAGTTGACCCAAGTCACCTTTTCCTCCTCTAAATTGTTCTTATTGGGTATTTTGATCACATTGATGCAAAATCTGACTAAAACAATAATATTTACATATGCACCAGTATTTTCAGAAATATAAGCAGTTTGTACAAAAGAAAAATTGTCTTTGTTTTGTTTACAACTATACAATAAATTGTTCATTATTTTGGAAATTACATTAGGAATGAAAACACTGTTCAAAATAGTTAAGTTGCCAATTCATTTGTAGTAGACTACTTCATTCATTATGACTCATTAGTGTTCTTTCACGTGTAGTTGTTTCTCAGAATTTACTGAAATGCATGTTATTTTATTATGTTATTTTTCTTTTCTTTTTCCTTACAAAAATTTAATTGGTAATGTTTTTAATATTAATTTATTTATTTTGGATTCTAGGGACTAAACCCAGTGACACTTAACAACTCAGCCACATCCTCAGCCCTCTTTTTATATTTTATTTAGAGACAGGGCCTCACTGAGTTGCTAAGTGCCTCACTAAGTTGCTGAGGCTGGCTTTGAACTTGGAATCCTCCTTTCTCATCCTCCCAAGCTACTGGGATTACAGGCACATGCCACCGTACCTGGCTCACATTTATTTATTTTTAAATAAAATTTATCTTTTAACTTATAAAATCATGAAAATTATATATAATTTTTAATGGTGAAAATAAGATTCTTTCTTCTGGCTTCTGGAAATATGCACTATATTATTCTTATCCACGGTCATCCTACTATTCACTATTCACCAGAACTCCTTATTGCTATCTAACTATAACGTAATATCCTCATCCCTCTCTGTTCTACTCTCCCAGCCTCTGGTTTACTCTCAACTCATATGAGATAAATATGTTCAGATTTCACACATTAGTGAGATCATGAAATACTTTCTCTCTCACTAATGCTACTTAATATAACGATCTTCAGTTCCATGTGTTGCTTCCAGTGACCTGATGTCATTCTTGTTATGACTGAATAGTTATTTAACTGTGTATTTATACCATATTTTCTTTACCTATACATAAGCTGATGCACACTTAGGGTGTGTTACTATTTCTTGGATGTTGTGAATGGTGATGCAGTGAACATGAAAGTAAAGATGCCTCTGTGAAATACTTATTGAATTTTCTTTTGATATATGCCTATTAGTGGGATTACTGAATTACATGGTAATTCTATTTTTAGATATTTGAGGACACTCAAAACTCTTTTCCATTATGTCTGTATTAATTGACATTTCCATGAACAATGATTCTCTTCATGAGAAATTTCTCAAGTCAATAAGAAAGAAGGTCCTAAATTGTCAGTAACTGAACAATATTTGACTCTTAAGTTTATTCATTCCTTAGGGGAACAATTCTGAGATACTTCCTGCTTTATTACTACCCAACTGCCAACTACTAAGAGTGGTAATGTGCTCCATGAGTCACACTTCATTGACATTCTTCCTATCCCTATATATTTACACCTCAAGCTCCTACTCTTTGGGATTGCTGGCAAATAAAATATTTTACTTTTTTTCCTCAGGTATGTTTGGAAAAGGAGAAGAGAAATCCTACATGATGATAATATATGATGAAAACAAAAATGACAACTTACAGGAGTATTATAATGTTAGCCTATCCAAACTGATACTACAACCTAAACTTCCAACTAGTTTCTGATTCATATTTCCTTTCAAGACATTTCTTGCTTTTGTATAGTCTCTGTTACTCTAAAAAACTTCATTCATTTTTTTTGTCACCACGGAGTAAATTTGCAGTCCCATTAACATCAGACTACCAATAAAACCTAAGTTTTTATTTCCCATAGCTGATATGAATTTTCAACAACTGTTACCATTAAAGTTATCTTCAATACTTATTCATTTTTCAGGTTTCTTTTCAATCATTTTTAAAAACAGTCCTGCTGTGAATAGTCTCTACTTAATGCCTCCTTTTAGAATATCAAAATACACATCACTATAGATGTTTTTACTACAGATATTCCCAGTGAATAAAAAAACTGGTTTTTGATTATACTTCGGAAGATTAAATTTATCATATAAATGCAAGTATTAATCCTTAGGAAATAAATTCATAGATAAATTCCCAAAGTTTATAGTCAATTCATCTCAGTTTTTAAAGGAAACTTTTAACTTTAAAAAGTGAATAATGGTACAATTTTTGAACATTAGTCCATACATATGACTATTAAATAAATATATACTAAATTAAATAAACAAGAGTTGTTTTATTTTTCTGAAACGGCCACTACAGGAGACCATAAATGATTATGCTATCATTTTATATGTCTATGTATGTATGTAACTGGATATACATGTATATAAAGGTTTCTCTGATTCTCTTTCTCATAGGCACACACACACACACACACACACACACACACACACACACACACACTGTCATTCTCTATTTTCCGCTCTGTTCCTCTTGCTTCCCTTCTGCCATATAATTCCTCCTGCCATGCTATCATATAGCATACAGGTCCTCAGCAGATGCTGTCCCCTCAATCATGCATTTCACAATCTTCAAAACTGTGAAATAAGATGAATCATGCAAAAGTTTTAAAATACTTTAAATATGATTGATCCTCATGTTTTAAAAGAACTTCCCAAGATATAAACATATTGTGACAGTTCAATGCAAAAATTGTGTGGCATATTTAGTAGTACTTGATTATTAAAAGACAGTTTATGATGGTTTTTAAATAATAAATTTATTATCTTCAGATAGATAGTCTTCTTATCTCATGTCTGACTTAATTATCTCAAAATTTTAAACAATGAATAAGGAAAACACAATTATTTGACAATCAACTAATAGCTACAACTGTAAATATTCACAGGATACTGGAGGTAGTCAAAGGGATGTATAAATTAGTCCAATTATCTCATTTTACAATGAGATGAGATAACTAAGACATTGAAATAATGCTTTATATTTTGTTATATGTCTTTGTAAAGACATCTGAAAATATTAGATTGTTAATTTTTTATTAGTAGCAATAAAATTTTTGCAAATACATAATTGTCTAAGGCAAACTAAAGGTATATAGGAAGTCACTGAGTCCCTTTTCCACCACTGCTTCTTAGAAGGAGCAGATGGAAGATTAAATCACACTCAGGGAAGAAATGGGTTCTCTATTGTCTTAGTCTATTTTGTACTGCTATAGCAGAATACCATATCTGGAAATAAATAATTAATAGAATTTTTTTACTTATTGTTCTAATGGCTGAGAAGTCTGTGAAGCAAGGCCACATCTGCTGAAGGCCTTTTTTCTATGTCATACCATGGGAAAATGGAACAACAGATCACAGATAATTCAGATATGTGAATTTCTACACATGGACTTTAAAATAACCGTTAATGGATACTTCAGTAAAGAAAATTAACCAGTATGAGAAATTCATCCAAAATCTGGAAACTACATGA
This sequence comes from Tamias sibiricus, assembly GCA_025594165.1. NCBI lineage: Eukaryota > Metazoa > Chordata > Mammalia > Rodentia > Sciuridae > Tamias > Tamias sibiricus. Next base: position 65,441,868 of record CM046659.1, read on the forward strand.
AAGAATCAGAAATTTTATAATGTAGAATTTAGGGAAAAAGAAATTATAAACTCTATAGAAATAAATGAATCTAGCCAGGTGCGGTGGCGCATGCCTGGAATCCTAGCTCTTGGGAAGCAGAGACAGGAGGATCTCGAGTTCAAAGCCAGTCACAGCAATGGCGAGGCACTTAGCAACTCAGTGAGACCCTGTCTCTAAATAAAATACAAAAAAGGGGCTGGGGATGTGGTCGAGTGTCCCTGATTTCAATCCCTAGTACCAAAAAAAAAAAAAAAAAAAAAAAAAAAAAGAAAGAAATGAATCTTAGACCCAAACTTATGAGGCACATCAATTTATTATAAATGGATTTAAGCTCCAAATGCAACATATAAAACACTAATGTTACCTCAAATAGAACACAAAAATATTCACCAAAAATATATATGTGAACAATTTCTCTGCCTTAGAATTAGAAACTTCCATACAAAAGGTCAAAGGGTATGAAGTTTGGTTACATAAGATAAATAACTTGAACAACATGGTGACTATATTTAATAATAATATATGGTGTATATATAAAAATGTTCAAAAACCAGATTTAAGCATTCTCACCCCCAAAAAAGCAAAGAGCAAAGGCTAAGTATGTGGGGTGATGGATATGTCAACAGGCCTAATGTTATAATTTTAAAATTTATACATGTATATACTTTTTCTGTATCTCAAAAATATATGTAATTATAATCTGTCTATTTAAAAACACTAAAATATCATTTAGTAAATGTGGAAAAAAACAGTTTGGTAAAGGATTATTTGCCTACATATAACTAATAAAATACTCATATCCAGAAAAGATAAAAGTTGCTAATGGATCTTTAGAAAAAGACACACTGCATATTAGGAATGTAAATGAACTTAGATATGTCACAAAAACTATATCCCAAAGATATATTGATAGCCTAGAAAACAAATGCAAATTAATGCCACAGTGAAATAAATTATGGATCTGTCAACATAATTCATAAACCCACATCCAAAACTTTTAGAACATGATAACTCATATTTCCCTGTATAAAATCTCATATTTGATAGTAGGGTAAAATAGTGTGAATAGTTTGTAAAAAGTCATTTGAGATTTATTTACTTGTAGAATATGATGTTAAAAAAAAGTCTATGTCACAATTTTTTGAGAAATGTTCATTGAGATATAATCAAGGTTCAATCACATTCACATATTTAAAATTCATGTTTGGACACATGCTTATGTTTGTGAAACAGTTACTACAATCAAGATATTGAGAATGTCCCTTATATTTAAAAATTGTCTTTACTCCATTTAGAAAGTCTTCCTTTCTGCTTCTTCCTATAATCTCTTTCCTATTATCCACAGGAAATAATTTCCTATCTGTTGCTATACATTTGTTCCCATTTTGAGTATATTATATCAATGAAATTAGTATCTACTCTCATTTAGGGGGAAGAAAGGAGTGTGGCTTCTTTTACTCAAACAAATTTTTTTTTTTTTTTTAATCCATCTATGTCATTTGTTTATTTCTTTTTTGTTGTTAAAAGTACTCTACGGTATGGCTATAATACATTTTGACAATCTATTTATTAGCTGATGAAAATTTGATTTGTTCCAAGGTTTGGGCTACTATAAATAAAGGTGTCGGGACCATACACTGTCTGCCAAGGGGATGGAAAAGCTCTGGCTTTCTGGCTGCTTACCACATTACCATGCCCTGTTACCGGACCTAGGCTAAGCAGGGGGCATGGCTGTGAAAACTGAAATTGCCCTACTGATTGGCTGATGTCCACTATAAAGCATTGTGCACCCCTTCAATAAACGAATTCCAGCGCTGACCACTGACTGGACTCCCCGGTATGTTCCTGTGTCCTATGAGGGCGGGGGAGGGAATTCCGGCGGCCTTCGCTTTCCCAATCTAGTCTCTTTGTTGGGGTAGGCCTCTCTGGCCTCTTTTGCTGGACAAAAGAGGTCCATCCCGGGTACAGGGGGGGCTAAAGACCCCAACCCCTTATAATATCATGACAAAGTGGTGCCAGAGCGTGGGGCATGAACTTCTTGGCAGATTGGGTAATCGTTTAAGCCAGATAGGACCTTGCAAGTGGAGGCATCCTCTAGAAAATGAGGCAACCATACATCTTTCTCTCTCGTCCACTTTTTCTCTCTTTCTTCCTCTCCCTTTTCTGGGAACTTCAGCCTTCGGACTTAGGTCTGAAACCTCTGTGCAGGGAAACCTGCAGTTTTCATATGCACCTGGCAGGGGAAAAGGGAGGATGTCCGGGGAAGGCACACTCAGTGATGGGCAAGACCTAAGTCCATCTCCTCCAGCCACGACCATCCCCCACTGTGCCTCTGGTGAGCCGCCTCTGAGGTGAGGCTCACACTGAACGAGGAGGCACATATGTGACCATGCCCCCCGGGGATGCATGCTGATAGCCCAGCCTTTTGTCAACAAGGTTCAAACTATACCTCCTTTTAAAATCTTAGGAGCTGAACTTAAATTGGATTCTGTCTGTCCCCTTTAACCTTAGCTGCTTCTCCAATCATCTTACTCTTTGGTAGAGCTGCAAAAGCTCTTAGGGGAACTCAACTGGTTAAGGCCTTGAAAAAGTGCCTTAGTCGAAGGCATCTCCTCACAATAGCAGACCCCCACACTTCCAGACCTGAGCCAGGACTTACATTGAAATGCAAATGGAGAAGTAAGCTTAAGTACCAAAGGGGGGGAAAAAAAAAAAAGGTTAAAATGTCTTTTTACCAGCCTGTCATTTTTCTAAGATTTTTTGAGCTCTGTTTGTGTGTTTTTGTATGTGTGTAGACTGAGCGCTCATGAAAATTTAAAATATGGATCCAAATACCTTTAACTAATGTGATTTAAAAGTTCTTTAATTCTAAAACCAGACCTTCACTCTGGAACTCCAGGATAAAATGCCATCCCTGGGATGTGCATCTTGGAAGTTCCAAGGCCCCAGGATGTGCCTTCTGTCCTTTGGATTACTAGAGTGATCTGCCTCATCAATAAATAAATAAATAATAATAATAATAATAATTCCTAGTTCTTGCTCCCTTTTGTCTTGTCTTGTATTCTATGGTTTTTCTGTCTTTTAATTGTGTGTCTTCTCTGGGGTAAATGTAAGAAAAGTAAATTTATAAGTAACTTTGTTTGTTAGACATTAATTTTCAAGGTTAAAATACTAACTGTTAAATATGCCATCAGATAACTCCTTAAATTCCATTGTGTTGGGTTCCAGGCAGGAGGCTGCGCCTCCTAGGTGGAAGGCCACACCTCCCAGGTACTTTGTGAAAAGACTACATTTCCCAGGTGCCTCAGCCTGGCCAGCAAACCTGGCTAACAGGTGCCCTGGCCATCACCTTCCCTGTCCTCCATGTGATTTTTGTCCCCTACCTACCACGCCACGTGGCACCCCAATAAACCATCCCTTTTCAGCACGGCGTTCCGGGATAACTTCTTGTCCTAACAAATTCTAACGCATCGAGTAACATTATTGATTGTTTTCATAAATTGGTCTTTGTCATTAATAAAACAGATTAAAATTTCAACAGGTCTAATTCTATATGCATGAATGTTATGTTCTCATGAATTGGTTAACAGATGTGTATGATTCTATATAAAGGTTTATAAAAGATTTCTGTATATACAGAGGCTCAAAGGATTAAGCTGTTTCCGTTGGGAGTACTGCAAGTAACAATATTTTTATTGAGATAAAAGGTTTACCTAAATTCAAATTATTACAAAGATTATTTAAAATTATGAACAAAAAGGGATTATATAAAAGCTCTGTAAAAGTTGATTAAATAAGTATATAGAACAATCAGGAAAAGCTATTTAAGGTTTTTTCCTAAGGTCAAATGTTAATGTACTGATATAAACCAAAGCTTAATTTATGATAAGAAGACAAAAATTTCTTAAAACATTAATTTACCTATAACATTATATTTGTTAAGTTTTTTTTTTCTTTTTTGAGCAAGTAATCTAAAAGAAATTAAAAATTATACAGCTATAATTAAACAACTATTATTTTAAAACATTATGGCCCAAGGTCTTCACGGCCTCACTCATCTAAATTGGAGAAAACTACATCATAAATTTCCCTTGGTTCAGTAAAAGCATTTTTGAACTATAGATAAACTGCCTCCAATGAAAAGCTAATAATCAGATTGCTCTTACTATTAAAAAAGATAAAGCTTTATCATGTCCTGATAATTCTAAAAGTAGAATGCTCCTTGATCACTTTCATTACCATTGGTCAAAGGGGTATTCTTGTCGTTAAAAATCAGGGGTTATGATATATAACTCAGTGAAATTCAAAATGGTTATTAAACTGTTTAAGGTTTGCCTGTTAATGTTTTGCAGAGGTATTGCTTCAAAAACACAACCTGAGTTAATTTAAGCCATCAAGTGTTATATTTACTTTTCTAATAATTCTGTGCAGATTAAAGAGTTATATTCCCAAATAGAGGCCATGTCCATTCTGGCCCTATTATAGAGATAACTTCTCAGCCCTCACATCTCCTGGTGAGAAATTATTGACTGCTACCATGTTCATGGTATACATTGACATGTTCCAGATGCTACAACATTTATTCAGTACTAATGTTCTTTGTTTCTCTTATAAAATCTTTTGTCCTTGATAAATGAATCCAAAGTCTGTTGGGCAGTCAGTATAGATGGGTGATTTTGAGTGAGTCCAGGAAAAATTGAAATATGTTGAAAAACTGTCCACTGAAAACCCTTGTAAAAACCCTGTGCCTGTCCCAACCTGTTCCAGAAATTGCCCCTTCCAAGAGGAACTTTAGGACTTTCAATATCACCCCTCCTACATGTTATCAGGGGAGTCCCCAATGCCAACATTCAGTCTCATTGATTCTGCCTGCTACTTTCTCAACTAAACCTGGAGATGGCAAATTATGGAAAAAATAAAGATTTGTTCTCCCCCAATAATAACCAATGAGAAATATAATAAGCGAAGGCGACTTAAACTGGACTTAAACTGTCTCCACCAAATGGCCCATTAAACCCTCTCCACCTGAAGGCTTAAGAGTGTATTAACCCTGTGCTTTACCCTCCCTCTTCTAACCCCTACAGGTTAAAACAGATAATAGGCCTTGCTTTGTGAGCAAATCATTACAAAAATTTTTCAAAAGATGGCACATTAAACATATGACAGAGATCCCATATAACCCAAAAGGACAAGCCATCATAGAGAGGCACAATAAAACCCTAAAGGACCAATTAATAAAAAAACAAAAAGGGGGAAACAGCCCCCATCATCAGTTAAAAAACAGCAATGCTTAAATTTTTCCAAGCATCAGCCTTTGATTGCCTTTCAGAGACATTGATCCAACCAGATGCCCTACCTATGTGTCTTTCCAATTAGAAAACCAAGCCCTATTTGGGTACCTGCTAGGGACCTCAAATACTGCCAATTAGAACAAAATGACTACCCAAGAGCACATGCTCTTGAGGGGTGATTTTTTCCCTTTTTCCACAGGAATGAAAAAACCATGATGGATCCTCTGTCTCGTTGTGATTGGGCTTCTCATTATCTCTATCCTGATGTTCATCAGGAGCACTGTTGCCTTAGACTCTCCCTTTGTCAGTATTTCAACTTTCTGCGAAGAGAGAAGTGGGACTATGCCTATTCCTGGGAGAAAAAATGTTATTGCTGTGCCAACTGTTCGGACTTTGTCCAATACATCTTCCTTTGGACTGGACTAAATGAGTGCTTCCCCTACCTTCTCCCCTTTTTGAAACCCCTGTCATTTTCCTTATGTTCACTTTTGGGTCCTGTGTAATCAATAAACTTATTCAACTCCTTTATGACTGGACCAAATTGGTACAACTTGGTGGTCTGCCAATAATATGCTGCCTTCAGCAATGCTGAGCAGAAGCCCTGCAAATTGGCCATGGTCCTTAACAGGATGCAGAGGTCTAATGAGCCATCCTTGAAAAGCTTTCCCAAAGGCGACTGTTCTGTCCCATGTTCTTCCCCTGGCCACTTGCTGGCCCTGGGTTTGTCCACCTGAAGTGCTAGGGTGGTAGCCAAAGACGGGTAAGATTTTCCAGAGGGAAAATGACCTAAGACAGGCACACTCTCTAGTAAGATGGGACACCCCATTTTTGAAAACAAAATGGGGAGCCCCATTTTGAAAAAAATAAAACGAGGAAATGTCGGGACCTTACACTGTCTGCCAAGGAGATGGAAAAGCTCTGGCTTTCTGGCTGCTTGCCACATTACCATGCCCTGTTACCGGACCTAGGCTAAGCAGGGGGGGCGTGGCTGTGAGAACCAAAACCGCCCTACTGATTGGTTGAGTCCACTATAAAGCATTGTGCACCCCTTCAACAAACGACTTCCAGTGCTGACCACTGACTGGACTCCCTGGTATGTTCCTGTATCCTTTGAGGGGCGGGGGAGGGAATTCTGGCGGCCTTTGCTTTCCCAATCTAGTCTCTTCATTGGGGTAGGCTTTCTCTGGCCTCTTTTGCTGGACAAAAGAGGTCCATCCCAGGTACAGGTGGGGCTAAAGACCCCAAACCCTTATAATATCCCATTTAAAAGTTCTTTAATTCTAAAACCAGACTTCACTCTGGAACTCCAGGATAAAATGCCATCCCTGGGATGTGGCATCTTGGAAGTTCCAAGGCCCCAGGATGTGCCTTCTGTCCTTTGGATTACTAGAGTGATCTGCCTCATCAATAAATAAATAAATAATAATAATAATAATAATTCCTAGTTCTTGCTCCCTTTTGTCTTGTCTTGTATTCTATGGTTTTTCTGTCTTTTAATTGTGTGTCTTCTCTGGGGTAAATGTAAGAAAAGTAAATTTATAAGTAACTTTGTTGTTAGACATTAATTTTCAAGGTTAAAATACTAACTGTTAAATATGCCATCAGATAACTCCTTAAATTCCATTGTGTTGGGTTCCAGGCAGGAGGCTGCGCCTCCTAGGTGGAAGGCCACACCTCCCAGGTACTTTGTGAAAAGACTACATTTCCAGGTGCCTCAGCCTGGCCAGCAAACCTGGCTAACAGGTGCCCTGGCCATCACCTTCCCTGTCCTCCATGTGATTTTTTTTGTCCCCTACCACGCCACGTGGCACCCCAATAAACCATCCCTTTTTCAGCACGGCGTTCCGGATAACTCTTGTCCTAACAAATTCTAACGCATCGAGTAACATTATTGATTGTTTTCATAAATTGGTCTTTGTCATTAATAAAACAGATTAAAATTTCAACAGGTCTAATTCTATATGCATGAATGTTATGTTTCTCATGAATTGGTTAACAGATGTGTATGATTCTATATAAAGGTTTATAAAAGATTTCTGTATATACAGAGGCTCAAAGGATTAAGCTGTTTCCGTTGGGAGTACTGCAAGTAACAATATTTTTATTGAGATAAAAGGTTTACCTAAATTCAAATTATTACAAAGATTATTTAAAATTATGAACAAAAAGGGATTATATAAAAGCTCTGTAAAAGTTGATTAAATAAGTATATAGAACAATCAGGAAAAGCTATTTAAGGTTTTTTCCTAAGGTCAAATGTTAATGTACTGATATAAACCAAAGCTTAATTTATGATAAGAAGACAAAAATTTCTTAAAACATTAATTTACCTATAACATTATATTTGTTAAGTTTTTTTTTCTTTTTTGAGCAAGTAATCTAAAAGAAATTAAAAATTATACAGCTATAATTAAACAACTATTATTTTAAAAACATTATGGCCCAAGGTCTTCACGGCCTCACTCATCTAAATTGGAGAAAACTACATCATAAATTTCCCTTGGTTCAGTAAAAGCATTTTTGAACTATAGATAAACTGCCTCCAATGAAAAGCTAATAATCAGATTGCTCTTACTATTAAAAAAGATAAAGCTTTATCATGTCCTGATAATTCTAAAAGTAGAATGCTCCTTGATCACTTTCATTACCATTGGTCAAAGGGGTATTCTTGTCGTTAAAAATCAGGGGTTATGATATATAACTCAGTGAAATTCAAAATGGTTATTAAAAACTGTTTAAGGTATGCCTGTTAATGTTTTGCAGAGGTATTGCTTCAAAAACACAACCTGAGTTAATTTAAGCCATCAAGTGTTATATTTACTTTTCTAATAATTCTGTGCAGATTAAAGAGTTATATTCCCAAATAGAGGCCATGTCCATTCTGGCCCTATTATAGAGATAACTTCTCAGCCCTCACATCTCCTGGTGAGAAATTATTGACTGCTACCATGTTCATGGTATACATTGACATGTTCCAGATGCTACAACATTTATTCAGTACTAATGTTCTTTGTTTCTCTTATAAAATCTTTTGTCCTTGATAAATGAATCCAAAGTCTGTTGGGCAGTCAGTATAGATGGGTGATTTTGAGTGAGTCCAGGAAAAATTGAAATATGTTGAAAAACTGTCCACTGAAAACCCTTGTAAAAACCCTGTGCCTGTCCCAACCTGTTCCAGAAATTGCCCCTTCCAAGAGGAACTTTAGGACTTTCAATATCACCTCCCTCCTACATGTTATCAGGGGAGTCCCCAATGCCAACATTCAGTCTCATTGATTCTGCCTGCTACTTTCTCAACTAAACCTGGAGATGGCAAATTATGGAAAAAATAAAGATTTGTTCTCCCCCAATAATAACCAATGAGAAATATAATAAGCGAAGGCGACTTAAACTGGACTTAAACTGTCTCCACCAAATGGCCCATTAAACCCTCTCCACCTGAAGGCTTAAGAGTGTATTAACCCTGTGCTTTACCCTCCCTCTTCTAACCCCTACAGGTTAAAACAGATAAAGGCCTTGCTTTGTGAGCAAATCATTACAAAAATTTTTCAAAAGATGGCACATTAAACATATGACAGAGATCCCATATAACCCAAAAGACAAGCCATCATAGAGAGGCACAATAAAACCCTAAAGGACCAATTAATAAAACAAAAAGGGGGAAACAGCCCCCATCATCAGTTAAAAACAGCAATGCTTAAATTTTTCCAAGCATCAGCCTTTGATTGCCTTTCAGAGACATTGATCCAACCAGATGCCCTACCTATGTGTCTTTCCAATTAGAAAACCAAGCCCTATTTGGGTACCTGCTAGGGACCTCAAATACTGCCAATTAGAACAAAATGACTACCCAAGAGCACATGCTCTTGAGGGGTGATTTTTTCCCTTTTTCCACAGGAATGAAAAAACCATGATGGATCCTCTGTCTCGTTGTGATTGGGCTTCTCATTATCTCTATCCTGATGTTCATCAGGAGCACTGTTGCCTTAGACTCTCCCTTTGTCAGTATTTCAACTTTCTGCGAAGAGAGAAGTGGGACTATGCCTATTCCTGGGAGAAAAATGTTATTGGCAGTGCAACTGTTTCTGCACTTTGTCCAATACATCTTCCTTTGGACTGGACTAAATGAGTGCTTCCCCTACCTTCTCCCCTTTTTGAAACCCCTGACATTTTCCTTATGTTCACTTTTGGGTCCTGTGTAATCAATAAACTTATTCAACTCCTTTATGACTGGACCAAATTGGTACAACTTGGTGGTCTGTGTCGGGACCATACACTGTCTGCCAAGGGGATGGAAAAGCTCTGGCTTTCTGGCTGCTTACCACATTACCATGCCCTGTTACCGGACCTAGGCTAAGCAGGGGGCATGGCTGTGAAAACTGAAATTGCCCTACTGATTGGCTGATGTCCACTATAAAGCATTGTGCACCCCTTCAATAAACGAATTCCAGCGCTGACCACTGACTGGACTCCCCGGTATGTTCCTGTGTCCTATGAGGGCGGGGGAGGGAATTCCGGCGGCCTTCGCTTTCCCAATCTAGTCTCTTTGTTGGGGTAGGCCTCTCTGGCCTCTTTTGCTGGACAAAAGAGGTCCATCCCGGGTACAGGGGGGGCTAAAGACCCCAACCCCTTATAATATCATGACAAAGTGGTGCCAGAGCGTGGGGCATGAACTTCTTGGCAGATTGGGTAATCGTTTAAAAAAAGCCAGATAGGACCTTGCAAGTGGAGGCATCCTCTAGAAAATGAGGCAACCATACATCTTTCTCTCTCGTCCACTTTTTCTCTCTTTCTTCCTCTCCCTTTTCTGGGAACTTCAGCCTTCGGACTTAGGTCTGAAACCTCTGTGCAGGGAAACCTGCAGTTTTTCATATGCACCTGGCAGGGGAAAAGGGAGGATGTCCGGGGAAGGCACACTCAGTGATGGGCAAGACCTAAGTCCATCTCCTCCAGCCACGACCATCCCCCACTGTGCCTCTGGTGAGCCGCCTCTGAGGTGAGGCTCACACTGAACGAGGAGGCACATATGTGACCATGCCCCCCGGGGATGCATGCTGATAGCCCAGCCTTTTGTCAACAAGGTTCAAACTATACCTCCTTTTAAAATCTTAGGAGCTGAACTTAAATTGGATTCTGTCTGTCCCCTTTAACCTTAGCTGCTTCTCCAATCATCTTACTCTTTGGTAGAGCTGCAAAAGCTCTTAGGGGAACTCAACTGGTTAAGGCCTTGAAAAAGTGCCTTAGTCGAAGGCATCTCCTCACAATAGCAGACCCCCACACTTCCAGACCTGAGCCAGGACTTACATTGAAATGCAAATGGAGAAGTAAGCTTAAGTACCAAAGGGGGGAAAAAAAAAAAAAAGGTTAAAATGTCTTTTTACCAGCCTGTCATTTTTCTAAGATTTTTTTGAGCTCTGTTTGTGTGTTTTTGTATGTGTGTAGACTGAGCGCTCATGAAAATTTAAAATATGGATCCAAATACCTTTAACTAATGTGATTTAAAAGTTCTTTAATTCTAAAACCAGACCTTCACTCTGGAACTCCAGGATAAAATGCCATCCCTGGGATGTGCATCTTGGAAGTTCCAAGGCCCCAGGATGTGCCTTCTGTCCTTTGGATTACTAGAGTGATCTGCCTCATCAATAAATAAATAAATAATAATAATAATAATAATTCCTAGTTCTTGCTCCCTTTTGTCTTGTCTTGTATTCTATGGTTTTTCTGTCTTTTAATTGTGTGTCTTCTCTGGGGTAAATGTAAGAAAAGTAAATTTATAAGTAACTTTGTTTGTTAGACATTAATTTTCAAGGTTAAAATACTAACTGTTAAATATGCCATCAGATAACTCCTTAAATTCCATTGTGTTGGGTTCCAGGCAGGAGGCTGCGCCTCCTAGGTGGAAGGCCACACCTCCCAGGTACTTTGTGAAAAGACTACATTTCCCAGGTGCCTCAGCCTGGCCAGCAAACCTGGCTAACAGGTGCCCTGGCCATCACCTTCCCTGTCCTCCATGTGATTTTTGTCCCCTACCACGCCACGTGGCACCCCAATAAACCATCCCTTTTCAGCACGGCGTTCCGGGATAACTTCTTGTCCTAACAAATTCTAACGCATCGAGTAACATTATTGATTGTTTTCATAAATTGGTCTTTGTCATTAATAAAACAGATTAAAATTTCAACAGGTCTAATTCTATATGCATGAATGTTATGTTCTCATGAATTGGTTAACAGATGTGTATGATTCTATATAAAGGTTTATAAAAGATTTCTGTATATACAGAGGCTCAAAGGATTAAGCTGTTTCCGTTGGGAGTACTGCAAGTAACAATATTTTTATTGAGATAAAAGGTTTACCTAAATTCAAATTATTACAAAGATTATTTAAAATTATGAACAAAAAGGGATTATATAAAAGCTCTGTAAAAGTTGATTAAATAAGTATATAGAACAATCAGGAAAAGCTATTTAAGGTTTTTTCCTAAGGTCAAATGTTAATGTACTGATATAAACCAAAGCTTAATTTATGATAAGAAGACAAAAATTTCTTAAAACATTAATTTACCTATAACATTATATTTGTTAAGTTTTTTTTTTCTTTTTTGAGCAAGTAATCTAAAAGAAATTAAAAATTATACAGCTATAATTAAACAACTATTATTTTAAAACATTATGGCCCAAGGTCTTCACGGCCTCACTCATCTAAATTGGAGAAAACTACATCATAAATTTCCCTTGGTTCAGTAAAAGCATTTTTGAACTATAGATAAACTGCCTCCAATGAAAAGCTAATAATCAGATTGCTCTTACTATTAAAAAAGATAAAGCTTTATCATGTCCTGATAATTCTAAAAGTAGAATGCTCCTTGATCACTTTCATTACCATTGGTCAAAGGGGTATTCTTGTCGTTAAAAATCAGGGGTTATGATATATAACTCAGTGAAATTCAAAATGGTTATTAAACTGTTTAAGGTTTGCCTGTTAATGTTTTGCAGAGGTATTGCTTCAAAAACACAACCTGAGTTAATTTAAGCCATCAAGTGTTATATTTACTTTTCTAATAATTCTGTGCAGATTAAAGAGTTATATTCCCAAATAGAGGCCATGTCCATTCTGGCCCTATTATAGAGATAACTTCTCAGCCCTCACATCTCCTGGTGAGAAATTATTGACTGCTACCATGTTCATGGTATACATTGACATGTTCCAGATGCTACAACATTTATTCAGTACTAATGTTCTTTGTTTCTCTTATAAAATCTTTTGTCCTTGATAAATGAATCCAAAGTCTGTTGGGCAGTCAGTATAGATGGGTGATTTTGAGTGAGTCCAGGAAAAATTGAAATATGTTGAAAAACTGTCCACTGAAAACCCTTGTAAAAACCCTGTGCCTGTCCCAACCTGTTCCAGAAATTGCCCCTTCCAAGAGGAACTTTAGGACTTTCAATATCACCCCTCCTACATGTTATCAGGGGAGTCCCCAATGCCAACATTCAGTCTCATTGATTCTGCCTGCTACTTTCTCAACTAAACCTGGAGATGGCAAATTATGGAAAAAATAAAGATTTGTTCTCCCCCAATAATAACCAATGAGAAATATAATAAGCGAAGGCGACTTAAACTGGACTTAAACTGTCTCCACCAAATGGCCCATTAAACCCTCTCCACCTGAAGGCTTAAGAGTGTATTAACCCTGTGCTTTACCCTCCCTCTTCTAACCCCTACAGGTTAAAACAGATAATAGGCCTTGCTTTGTGAGCAAATCATTACAAAAATTTTTCAAAAGATGGCACATTAAACATATGACAGAGATCCCATATAACCCAAAAGGACAAGCCATCATAGAGAGGCACAATAAAACCCTAAAGGACCAATTAATAAAACAAAAAGGGGGAAACAGCCCCCATCATCAGTTAAAAACAGCAATGCTTAAATTTTTCCAAGCATCAGCCTTTGATTGCCTTTCAGAGACATTGATCCAACCAGATGCCCTACCTATGTGTCTTTCCAATTAGAAAACCAAGCCCTATTTGGGTACCTGCTAGGGACCTCAAATACTGCCAATTAGAACAAAATGACTACCCAAGAGCACATGCTCTTGAGGGGTGATTTTTTCCCTTTTTCCACAGGAATGAAAAAACCATGATGGATCCTCTGTCTCGTTGTGATTGGGCTTCTCATTATCTCTATCCTGATGTTCATCAGGAGCACTGTTGCCTTAGACTCTCCCTTTGTCAGTATTTCAACTTTCTGCGAAGAGAGAAGTGGGACTATGCCTATTCCTGGGAGAAAAATGTTATTGCTGTGCCAACTGTTCGGACTTTGTCCAATACATCTTCCTTTGGACTGGACTAAATGAGTGCTTCCCCTACCTTTCTCCCCTTTTTGAAACCCCTGTCATTTTCCTTATGTTCACTTTTGGGTCCTGTGTAATCAATAAACTTATTCAACTCCTTTATGACTGGACCAAATTGGTACAACTTGGTGGTCTGCCAATAATATGCTGCCTTCAGCAATGCTGAGCAGAAGCCCTGCAAATTTGGCCATGGTCCTTAACAGGATGCAGAGGTCTAAATGAGCCATCCTTGAAAAGCTTTCCCAAAGGCGACTGTTCTGTCCCATGTTCTTCCCCTGGCCACTTGCTGGCCCTGGGTTTGTCCACCTGAAGTGCTAGGGTGGTAGCCAAAGACGGGTAAGATTTTCCAGAGGGAAAATGACCTAAGACAGGCACACTCTCTAGTAAGATGGACACCCCATTTTTGAAAACAAAATGGGGAGCCCCATTTTGAAAAAAATAAAACGAGGAAATGTCGGGACCTTACACTGTCTGCCAAGGAGATGGAAAAGCTCTGGCTTTCTGGCTGCTTGCCACATTACCATGCCCTGTTACCGGACCTAGGCTAAGCAGGGGGCGTGGCTGTGAGAACCAAAACCGCCCTACTGATTGGTTGAGTCCACTATAAAGCATTGTGCACCCCTTCAACAAACGACTTCCAGTGCTGACCACTGACTGGACTCCCTGGTATGTTCCTGTATCCTTTGAGGGCGGGGGAGGGAATTCTGGCGGCCTTTGCTTTCCCAATCTAGTCTCTTCATTGGGTAGGCTTCTCTGGCCTCTTTTGCTGGACAAAAGAGGTCCATCCCAGGTACAGGTGGGGCTAAAGACCCCAAACCCTTATAATATCCCGACATAAAGGTATTATTAATATCTTTTCTAGTCTATTGGATAAATATCCAGGAGTAGAAGGAATAGATTTATGGTAGAGATATACTTAACATTTAATAAATTGAAATACTATTTTCTAAAGTGTTCATATAAACTCATATTACCAATAGTTGTGTATGAGAGTTACAGTCATCCACAAATGCCAAAACATTTTGATCTTTTTTATTTTTACCAATCTAATAGGTGTGTGATATGATTTAAATGTAGTTTTAAGTTACATTCTCACTATAAAGAGAAATTTTTATCTGTTTATTTCCTATTCCCATACAGAATTTATTGAAATGCTTTCTACTATTTTTATCCACTTAAATATAGGAATTTTTGTTGCTTATTATTCAAATTTAAGAATTCCGTGTATAACTTTTATGCAAGTATTTTCAGATATAAGTTCAAAAACATTTTCTCTCAGTGTATGACTTGCTTTTCCATTAAAAAGAACTCTTTTGAAAAGGATAATTTTTAATTTTGACAAAGTATTGTTTGTCTAATTTTTCATGTATGTATGTTCCTTTTGTTGTTTGCTTAAGAAATCTTTGTGTATCTCAAAGTCAGAAATATTTCCTTCTCTATTTTCTTCTTGTGATTCTTTATAAATTTGGAGGTTTGTTTGGTTTGTATTTCATATTGTAATTTTTTTTAAAAATGATGGGTATGGATTCAGGTTTACAATTTTGTGAGATACAGGTATACAACTGTTCTATCACCATGTGCTATAAAACCTCACTTCTCTACTGACATTTAGCAAAATCAGTTGTTCATACACATATAAATTATACATAGGGTCTATTTATGTTTCTCTATTTTATTTATCTATCTTCATACCAGATCACAGTCTTCATTACCATAACTTTATAAGAATGACTAAAATCAGGTGCAATTAATCTTAACAATTTTGCTCATTTGTGAAGTTATTTTGACTTTCTAGGATTTTTATGTTTTCATATTGATTTTTAGAATCAGCTTCTTGATTATACATACATGCCATGAATAATCTTAATTGAGTATACATTTAAGTCACACACAATATTAGAGAGAACTGACTTCTTAATATTATTTTCTTCTTAATATTATGTTTCTTGTGACCAAGGAACATAGTATGCCTTTCCATTTATTTAAATATTCTTTAATCTCTCAGCAATACACCTATTTTAAAGCATATTTATTCTTAATTATTGTTGGGACTTATGTCTGCCAAGGGGAAGGACTTTGGCTGCTTACCACGCCCTTTGGAGGACCGGGGCTAAGCAAAGGGTTGTGGCTATGACGTAACGTGCGAGTCCAAACCACCCTGCTGGTTGATTCGTTAGTTCTAAGCCTATATAAGTTCAGCACCTTGCCAATAAAGTTGAGTTTTTGGCTTCTTGCTCTCTCTACAAAAAACTCCCTGGGTGTGGCGTGGTATCCTCACAGCAGGTGGGTAGGAGACACTCAGCGTATTTTTGTCCGCTAAGCCTATCTTCGCCCGGTAAGTTACATTCTTTCTGCAGGCAGAAAGAAACATCTTTTAGGGCCCAAAAAGGGGGGTAGCTTTAGACCGCGGCCCCATTAATAACTCAACAGTCCCGGCAGGTTGGCGCCCAACGTGGGGCACGAAAATTATCGGTGGGCTTAGCATGGTTAGAGACGCAGCGTCTCTCTCTCTCTGGCAAAAATACCCTCTATTATGGGGCAAGCATTAATATTTAGAAAATCTCAAGACCCAGCCCTCGAGGCATGGCGGTGTGTTTTAAGAAAGCAAGGTCTCCAAATTTCTGATACACAAGCTGAAAATATTTGGAATTCATTAATACGGGCGGCTCCCTGGCTCCCAAAGTCTGATTTTAATTCTTGGAAAACGTGGCACAAAATGGAACAAATTTTAAGAGAGCGAGAACATGAATATGGGGAAATCCCGCCTCCGTGAGTTTATCCAAATTTATCCACCCTAAAAAAAACATGCTCTCTCTTGCAGACAGCAAAAGAATCTGCATAGGCCACAGAGCAGGCACCTCAGATCATACGAGTTGAGGTAACAGAGCAGGCCCTGCGGGAAAATAAAATATCTAGTCTTGCCCGGTCCAGAGAAATAAACAATCCCTCCTGGGCCGCGGATTTGGAGAAGCTTAACCAATCCCTAAAAACAAAGAAATCTCGCTCCGGGGAATTAGAAAAAATTACAGCCCCTCCCTTAGAGAGCTCTAACAAATTCCCTGACGACAAAGGCCACCGGCCACATGGCTCACCACCTTGTGAGCAAGATCCGTAGTCGCCAGAAAGGGATTACAGCCTGGAACAGCAGTGCCGCAGGAAGGAGTCCGGAGACAGGATGGAGATGAAAAAATTCTTTAATCTTTATGTCTCTATCTCTTGTAATTTATAACACCACATACACACTCTCACAAGAAACCAAGGCACCTACTCTTACAAGAAACTACAATATATCTATACAATAGCGATAACCCTGTCCTTTCTCTCTCTGGTCTCTTCCCATGCGCCCGAGCAGGAATGGTGCTAGCTCGATCTGCTGAGTCACCGCTCAAATCTCTCGAGATCCTGGACCAAGTCCCGTGAGACTACGGAAGGCGGAAATGCCCAAAAATGTCTATGGCCCACAGTCAACCGCAATCTTAGCTATCTCCCCAAACAGGGCTCCTGCATTTCCCCCTTTTGTTTTAAAAGAGGGGATGCTCTAGGACGTCTGTGTGCAACCAACATTCTTACGCGTCATCGGATAATCAAGGCTGTGCCCTTGACTCCTGTCTTAGGTTGATATGTCGACCACATGAGACTATCCCGTGCGACTGTGCCTGTCTTAGGTTGTCCCCCTCTGGGGATCTTACCCGTCATTGGCTAACCAGCCATCCAATGGAGCCCTTTAGGATCGACTGTGTAAGATGACTAACAGCCGTCCAATTGTGGGGAGATGCTGCGGCTTTAAGGTGACGAGCCAAATTGCATAGCATATCAAATTCTTTAAAACAAATCAGCTGCCCTAAGTTCTATCAAGTAACACACTGAGTTCTCTAAACAAATACACCCAAGGTACTGTCCCATGAAGTCCCAAACAATGAAAGATCAAAATGTCCACTCGTTATAACACGTAGATCTAGGAGGCCCCATGCATGCAGAGCAAAGGCCACACTGCTGGTGAGGTTGTTTGACATTTGAGCAGCAGGGATGTTTGCAGCGACCGCGATCCCTGCATCTTTAGCAGCAGCCGTCTTTTTGATGTCTAGACAATGCCACCGGCAAATCTTCAGGGCCCGCTCCGTAGAGACTCAAGCATCAATTATTAAAGGAAAGGCAGTGCTATTCCAGCACTGAGTCAAGAGGCGAGTTGTCAAACTAAAAAAAATAGAATTATTAGATTAGAAAATTAAAGTTGATTTCTGCTCACACACATTGCAGCCTGAGCTCCCACAAACATAAGCTGGCAAAACATCATATTTAGAACAAAACAAAGAAAGACTGAGGGTATTTACTGTATTAAAGATAGATTAAAGAAAAACTAAAAGCACTTTGGAGAAATAATTTGTTAGCTGGAACTCTCGAGTTTCTGCATACACAGCAGTCCTTTACCTGTTGAAATAATTGAAATTAATCATTTATTAAACAAATGAAGTTAATAATAAATAAGCAACCTTATGTCAAAACACCAAAATATCAGGTTATACAGCCCTAGTCATATTTTTCACTAAAGAGAAATCCCTGGGACACCTATAAAACAAAGTTGAAGGTACCTTCACTTATTAAATTATTTACCCAATTTGAATACTCTTAAACTTAAATGAATTAGAGTTATTTGGATCCATATATATATATATTCACAAGCGCTTTGTTATTTTTGATGTCACACTGGACAGACGCACATACAAGCATATATTTGTGACGTCACATTAACATGAAATTTAGACAAATACACAGACATAAACACATATATAAAAAGAAAAAAAAATACAATTGTGTGCACACTAAAGAGAGATCGCTTCGTCCCAGCCGGGAGGAATGCCACTTAAGTTGTGACATATTTTGAAGGACTCTTTTAAGGGAATCATTCCATATCTTCATCATGGTCCTCTTGATTTTGTACCTTTTTTATTAATCTTGATTCCTCAACAACTTCATCTTGATCCTTTTGATTTGGTACCTGCTTTATTAATCTAGTTGGTATCCAAATTGGAGAGGATTCATGCTTTGGAAAAACACAAACAGATCCTCTCCCCCAAATTAATACTGGATCTGGACCCTTCCATGAACCTGAAAGAACATCCTTCCAGTAAACCAAAGGTTTATGTTGTTGATGTGGTTTCCAATGTCTGTCTCCAGCAGAATAACCATCAGAGTCTAAAGTTAAAAAATTTAAGGTAAACAGGGCAACTGCCAATCTGTCCTTAGGATTTTTCCAGTTTCCTTCTTTCTGTTTTAACAACATAACTTTTAGTGTGCGGTTTGCTCTTTCAATAATGCCCTGACCCTGTGGATTGTATGGGATGCCTGTTTTATGGGATATGTTGAATTTTGAGCAAAACTCTTTGAAAGATGAGGACATATATGCTGGGCCATTATCTGTTTTAAGCATTTTGGGGATGCCCAATGCAGCAAAAGCTTGTAAACAATGAGATGTGACATCTTTAACTTTTTCTCCGGAATGTAAGGAAGCAAAAATCATGCCTGAGCATGTATCTATGGTTACATGAATAAATCTCAATTTTCCAAAACTTGGCTCATGAGTAACATCCATCTGCCACAAATGATTGGGCATTAATCCTCTAGGGTTAACACCAAAATGAGGATTGGGCAAATGTGTCATACAAGATTTACAATCTTTTACAATTGTTCTGGCTTGCTCCTTTGTGATTTTAAACCTATGTTGCAAGGTGGTGCTGTTGACATGAAACTGGGAATGAAATAAAGTAGCTTGTTGTAGCACTGAAAGTATAAATATTGTTTTTGTAAGTTCATCAGCCTTTTGATTACTTTCATGGAGGGGGCCAGGCAAATTAGTATGTGCTCTAATATGGCCTATGAATAGAGGTTCTTTTCTTGCCCACAAAAGTTTTTGTATTTGATAAAACAATTTAAAAACTGGAGTATGAGGTGCTATTGGTCCTGCTAACTCTAATTTTGGGACGGCTTGTACAATATAGTGGCTATCTGAAAAAATGTTTATGGGCTGGTCTCTAAAATTTTCCAGAGCTCTTACCACAGCTTCCAATTCCACTAGTTGAGCTGATTTGTGTGCAGTTATGTAAGTCATATTTTCTTTTGTGTGACTACTGCAGCAGTACCATTTGAGGACCCATCTGTAAATACATTAAATGCCTTAAGAATAAGTTGATTTTTTATTACCTGTGGAAATATAATAGGATGATTAATACAAAAAGATAATATAGGAGACTTAGGAAGGTGATTATCAAAATTTGCAGAGGTAGAGCATCTAGCTATAGCCCAGTCATTATCGTTGAAGCATAAATATTCAATCTGTGACGATGAATAGGGAGTAATAATAGTAGCAGGGTGAATGCCAAATATTTTAGTAGAAGTTTTAAGTCCTTGAAGAATAAGTTTAGCCACCATGGAGGTATAAGACTCAATTACGCTTTTGGGAGAGACAGGCAAATGTATCCATAATAAAGGCCTTGTTGCCAAAATACTCCTGTGGGTGTATATTGTGAAGAAATAATAATCAATATCAGCGGTTGAGTTAAATCAAATCTGTCACAATGAGCTCCTCCGATGGCTTTTTCTACCACCTTTAAAGCTTTCCTAGCATCAGGAGTCAATGTTCGCGGTGAGGATGGATCAGGATCCCCTCGAAGGATACCAAATAAAGGTTTTAATTGGCCAGTAGTGAGGTTTAGTGTAGGGCGAAGCCAATTAATGTCTCCCAGTAGTTTTTGGAAATCATTGAGGGTGGTTAAATGTTCTTTATTTATTAAAATTTTGGGGGGTCTAACAAAAGTATCCATGATTTTAAATCCTAAATATAATATGGGAGATCTGGTTTGAACTTTTTCTTCTGCTATATATAATCCGTATTTTTTTAAATTTTCTACCATGTCACTGAATATATTAAATAAGATTTTTTGATTAGGGTGGGCCAGTAAAATATCATCCATGTAATGTAGACACATGAGGTTTAGATATTTATTTTTAATGGGTTGGATGGCCTTGTCCACATATATTTGGCATATGGTGGGGCTATTAGCCATTCCTTGTGGCAAAACCTTCCATTGATATCTCTGATCAGGGCCATTATTGTTAATAGAAGGAACTGAAAAAGCAAACCTGGGGGCATCCAGAGGATGTAGGGGAATAGAAAAGAAGCAATCCTTTATATCAAGACTAATAACATGGAAATATTTTGAAATAGCTATAGGATTCGGAAGTCCAGGTTGAGTAGGGCCCATGACTTGCATGGTTTTATTAATTTGTCTAAGATCATGTAATAAGCGTCATTTTCCTGATTTTTTCTTGATCACAAATATGGGGGAATTCCAGGGAGAGGTGGAAGGTTCTATATGTCCTGCTTCTAATTGTTCCTGAACTAGTAGGTGGGCCGCTTGTAATTTCTCTTTAGATAGGGGCCACTGAGGGACCCACACTAGCTTATCAGAAAGCATTGGTATTTTCAAAATTATTTTCTCAGTGTCCCCGAAGAAAAATGTCTTTTTCCTATATGATAATGATTTCTTTTAGGGTTAAGCTTACCCTGTACTTTTTGATGATTTCTTATAAGGTTAAGATTACTCTGTAGATTTTTACATTTAACACCTGCAGGTTTGGTTGCAAGGTGTATTCCCATTTGTTGTAAAATATCTCTTCCCCATAAAGTAACCGGTAGATTAGGTAAAACATAAGGATGAAACGTGCCTTTATGTCCTTCATCATCCTCCCATTTTAAAATTACCGCACTTTTTTTCTGGGAGGTTATTATATCCCAAGCCTCTTAAACTGGTTGAAGCTTTTTGCAGAGGCCAGTGTTTGGCCATTGACGTAAATTAATGATGGAAGAATCAGCTCCAGTATTTATAAGACCCTCCATTTCTATTCCTTGGATACTTATTTTACACATAGGCCTCCTTGTACAGTCCCGAACCCAGCAAACCATGGGTTTTGAATCAGTGGAACAAAATCCTCTATTGTTCCTATTTAGAGGCATATTCATTTTAAATGACTTATGTAAATTTGGAAGGAGGACCAGCTGAGCAATTCTATATCCCTGATAAATAGAACTTATACTTTGGGGTGATCTAAGCATTATTTTTATTTCCCCTTTACAGTCTGAGTTTATTACGCCTGGGGTCACTTGCAAACCTAATAAGCTCTTAGGACTTCGCCCGATAATAAGTCCTACAGTCCCTGAGGGAAGAGGTCCCCTGACTCCTGTGGGAATCAGTTGAACCCCCATTTCAGGTGTTAACACTATTCGGGCGGTGGAACAGAGGTCTAATCCTGCATTTCCTCCTGTTCCTCTGGCGAGGGAGTGGATGGGTAATAGGGATTGTGTCGTGGAAGCATCTGAGTGGATGCTTGAGGATACTCCTCCTCCAATGCCTCGTACATTTGTGGGCCCCGGGGCATTGGGCCCCATGCCCCATTTTTTGAATTCCTGAACAAAGGATTTCCATGGATGTCAAATTTTGAATAGCATTTATTGGCCCAATGATTTCCTTTCTTACACCTGGGGCAGCAACCTGGAGCACGGTATGAATTTGGTCTTATTTCTCTTTTGGGATTTTTCCTAGAATAGCCTGATTGATTATAATAATTTTGCCTAGAATATCCTGATTGATTATGATGTCTAGTTTGAGCCCTTGTGAAATTTTGAGGGGCAGCATCTCTCACAGCTGCTACAATCATATTCCCTGTGACAAAGGCATCATTTATATCTTTACATAATTGTATATATATGGAAAGATCCTTTTTATTTTTCCATGGCCTGATGGCTTCCTGGCAATACTTATTAGCATTTTTGTACGCTAATTGGACAATTAATGGCATAACTTGATCAATGTCTCCAAAAACTCTACCTGCAGTTCTCAAAAGTCGATCAGCAAATTCAGCATATGGTTCATTAGGTCCTTGAATTACTTTGGACAAGCTACCTTGTAGATCCCCAGGTCCTTGTACAGTTTTCCATGCCTTTAAGGCAGCTGCGTTTATCTTAGCATATACTCCTGGGGTATAATATTTTTGATCCTGTACGTCTGCGAATTGCCCTTCTCCTGTGAGCATTTCTATATTATGTTCTCCAAACCCTGCATCTGCGTTTCTTTTAGCTGTTTCTATACAAAGTTCTTGAAATTGTGATCGCCAAACCAAGTATTGTCCCCCACTTAATGTTGCTTTACATAGACGTTTCCAGTCTGCAGGGGTTAAGCTAAAGGTGTTAAGGGACTCCAGTATACTCAACGTGAAAGGAGCTTGGGGTCCATAAGTCATTACTGCCTCTTTGAGATTTTTTATTGTTTTGAAATCTACTGGCTGGTGGCCCCTCTTTCCATTTTCATATTCAAATACTGGCAGTTCCCAGTGTATCTGTGAGTTACCCTCGAGAGCACATAAGCGCTCAGAAAGACTTTTTATTTCTGTTTCTAGGGTATGCAAACGCCTAGTGATACCCTTCATATTTTCTGTAATCGATTTCACCCATGGGGGAGTAGAGGACACAAGTTCCTCCACTTGATGATCCCTTATCTTGGTCTTCCTTAATTTCCTTTTGTTCATTTTCTCAAAATCACCTTTAGTTAATTCCTCCTCACTACTACTCTCATTGGTCCTAACTGACTCAGTAACATCCTGAGTCCCAGGTTCAATTGAGACCATGTATCCTTGAAGTATCTCTAATAAATCTTGAATAGCTTTAGCAGCTCGGATCTTTGTCATTTTTGGGATGCTTCTAATACTCTCCTTACTGGTCTTAGTTGACTCAGCGGAATCTACGCTTTCATGATCGCCTTCACTGTTTTCTAAATCCTCCTCACTAACGACAGACTCATCTATATCCAAGAATTCATCAAGAGCCTTGTACACTTGGGTCTTAGTTATTTTCAAACCCATTTTAACTGCTCTGACTAGAGACTCCTGCGAGGTTTCTCAGTTCTTACCTGCCGTGCTGAAGTCCCCGTACGGGCCACCAACTGTAGTCGCCGGAAAAGGATTGCAGCCTGGAATGGCAGCGCCGCGGGAAGGAGTCCGGAGACAGAATGGAGACGAAAAAATTCTTTAATCTTTCTGTCTCTGTCTCTTGTAATTTCTAACACCACATACACACTCTCACAAGAAACCAAGGCACCTACTCTTACAAGAAACTACAATATATCTATACAATAGTGATAACCCTGTCCTTTCTCTCTCTGGTCTCTTCCCATGCACCCGAGCAGGAATGGCGCTAGCTCGATCTGCTGAGTCACCGCTCAAATCTCTAAGATCCTGGACCAAGTCCCGTTAGACTACGGAAGGCGGAAATGCCCCAAAATGTCTATGGCCCACAGTCAACCGCAATCTTAGCTATCTCCCCAAACAGGGCTCCTGCAGGGATCCACCATTTTATGAGCCAGCCCCCTGCTGAGCCTTCTGCCCCACCACTTTACCAAGAGGCGCCAATCTCACAGCAGCTGCTAGCGCCCTCTGGTGGGCGTTCACCTGTAATGGCATTTCCAGTTAATTTAAATCCGAGGGAAGACAAACCTCAGATTTGGTACCCCTGGGAGACTCAAGAGTTAAAAGAATTTTAAAAAGCTGTGGCAGAAGATGGGCCAAACTCATCATGGGCAGAATGCATTTCACAAAGCCTCGCCCATCACGCCTGTACGAGTAGAGATTGGAAAGATCTAACCAAAGCTGTGCTCCCAGGACCTTTATTCCTTAAATGGTGTGCATATTTTTCTGATGAATGCCATATGCAGGCTGAGAGGAACCAAGCTGCAAATCCTCCCATACCAATAACCTTTGGGATGCTATCAGGAACTAGTGACCAATATGCCACAGGAATTCAACAAGCAGCATTACCAGCTCCGTACTGAGAGCAGGTGTGAGCTTTAGGGATGGCAGCATGGAAGAAGCTAGAGGAAGGCCCTACAGAGCCTCTTATAGCGGGAATCACTCAAAAAGCTAATGAAGATCTGGCTACATTTATTGAGAGAGTGGAAAAAAGCCTTCAAAGGAAATTTCCACCTGGTACGATGAGGGACCAATTTGCAAAAATGTTAGTTTGGGAAGGAATGACCGCAGATCACAAGCTGGCCTGTTCTGGGTTAAAAGGTAGATCTAGGCTGAGGCAGGAGGATTGCGAGTTCAAAGCCAGCCTCAGCAAAGGCAAAGCACTTAGCAACTCAGTGAGACACTGTCTCTAAATAAAATACAAATAAAGGGCTGGGGATGTGGCCCAGAAGTCAAGTGCTCCTGAGTTCAATCCCCGGTACCACAAAAAAAAAAAAAAAAAAAAAAAAAAAAAAAAAGGTAGATCTATGGGGAGATGGATTATTGCCACCAAAGATGTGAGTTCGACAACTCACCAGGCTCAAATATTGACCAATGCCCTTAATGCCCATACTGACGTATTAGCAACAGTTTTAAATGGAAAAGGAGCCTGTTTTAAGTGTGGACGACAAGGCCATTTTAAAAAAGACTGCCCCAATGGCCCTGGTGGCCTCCAGAATGCTCCCCTGGCCAGACTCAAAGTCCAGCTGCCCCTAGAACACTTTGTCCTAGGTGTAAAAGAGGATATCATTGGAAAAAGGATTGCAGGTCTAAATTTGATATTCAGGGGAAACCTTTAAACTCCTGAAGGGGCAGCCTCCAGCCCCGTTACACCAAGGAGGTTCCCTTGCTCACAGTCCCCCTAAGGTCCATTGGACAGTTCCTATTGTTCCAGGGATTAGACCAAAGATGGATATTTATATCAGGAAAGAAATTCCGTTGCTTAATTGCTACTGGGGCAGATCATACTATACTAAGGAAGGAAGAGATTCCACCCCAATGGGAACTAATTCCAGGGCCTCAGTTACTTGGAGTAGGTGGAAACACTCATTCAGAAGAGACCAGAAATTGGCTTAAATGGAGAGATATAGATGGAAACCAAGGGGAAGTTCATCCCTTTGTGGCCCTTGGATTAACTTCTAATTTATTAGGCCAAAACATCTTAGGAGAAGCAGAGGCTTACATTACTACAACCCATAGAGAGCTTCAAAATGATATATTAACTAAAGATACGGAGAGAAAAACTTCCAATCATCAAATAGGGTCTCACCCCCAATCCTAAGGGCCACTGCTCCCCAAGTTCCTGCCATTCAATGGTGAGATGGCCCCCCAATCTGGGTCGAGCAGTGGCCCCTTCCTACTGAAAAACTAAACCATTTGAGGGCAATTGTCCAAGAACAGTTAGCCCTAGGACACATTAGACCTTCTCTTAGCCCATGGAACAGTCCTGTTTTTGTTATACAAAAGGCCACAGGGAAATGGAGGATGTTACAAGACCTCCGAAAAATTAATGATAGGATGTTCCTTGTTGGCACGCCTCTGCGTGGCCTCTCCTGAATCCCTTCTATCTCAAGAGATTTAACCTTAATTGTTATTGATATTAAAGATTGTTATTTTTCAATACCTCTTCATCCAGATGATTATGAAAAGTTTGCATTCTCTGTCCCCTCAGTCAACTTTCAGAAGCCAGATGAGCAATATGAATGGATAGTTCTCCCTCAAGGTATGGCTAACAGCCCAGTCTTTTGTCAATATTATGTTTCATGTCTTCTGTCACCATTAATGAAAAAATCACAGCTCACCCTATATGTTAATATGGATGACATCATCCTGGGAGCTACTGATGTCCAACAACTAAACTCAGCTTACCTAACCCTTCGAGAGCTCTTAGAAAAAGGAGGGTTGCACATATCCAATGATAAGATACAAACTATTCCTCCCTTTAAAATATTGGGGACAAAACTTAGCCTAGACTCGGTTTGTCCTCTCAAACCTCAACTAGTCATTCAAAAATCTTATTCCTTGGCAGAGTTACAAAAGCTATTAGGAGAGCTAAACTGGTTAAGACCATGGCTTCATATCTCTACTGAGGATTTATTACCTCTCTTTGAGTTGCTACGGGTAAAATCCCCCTCTGATGTGATTTTACTAGAAGAAAGTCATCTGTCAATATTACAAAAAGTCCAAGATGCCCTCAATTCAACCCAATTGGCTCGATACCAACGAAAGCAACCTCTATATCTGTGGATTTTCTCAGGTGCTAAGCTCCTTACAACTGTGGTCACCCAGATGGGAAATCCCTTACAGTGGATACATTCCTCTGTGGGAGGAGCACCTCGAGTTTATTCCCAATTAGATCAATTAACAGATCTTATAATAAAAGGGAGAGATACATCATTGAGGCATTATGGAAAAGACCCAGATATTTTAACAATTCCTTACTGTTTGTCAGACTTTGAGTGGATACGGAGAAACAACCCTAGAGTCTCCTATGCTTTAGAAGGATTTCTAGGAAAAGTTGACTGTCATTACGGGTCAACCAAATGGACCTCTTCTTTTCCCAAACTGGAGTGGACTCCCCCCATGCTTTTTTCCATCAAGCCACTCCCCAAGGCAGTAAATGTCTTCACAGATGGAGGAAAAGAAGGGTCAGCAGTTGTAGTATTCCACCCATCCTCAGGCCAAAGGACACAATACTTTGAAGCAGTTACTGGTTCTGCTCAATTTAAAGAATTATATGCTGTTGCATTAGCCTTGACCCATGTCCAAGAGCCTATGAATCTTTTCTCAGATAGTTTATTTGTAATTAACCTATTACCTACTCTAAATGCCTCATATATAAAGATAGATAATAATCCTATTACCCCTCTGTTGATCCAGGTTTGATCCCTGTTAAAGGGGCGTAATGAACCTGTTTTCCTCCAACATCTTAGGGGACATCAAGACTTATCTGGGCCCCTCTCTGAGGGAAATCAGGCCGCTGACTGTTTGGCCACCACAGGTGTATTAACAGTTACAGTCCCATATCAACAAGACCGTCAGTTAGCCCAAGGTCTTCACGACCTTACTCATTTAAATTGGAGAGGACTACATCATAAATTTCCTTTAGTTCCTATAAAAGATTTAAAAAAGATTGTAAGGACATGTAAGTCCTGTTTGCCCTTCTTACAAGTCCCACCTCTCCAGTCCCCTGGGGTAAATCCCAGAGGCCTACGGCCCAACGCTATCTGGCAGACTGATGTAACCCATTATGTGCCATTTGGAAAATTAAAATATATATTTATGTCCATAGATACTTATTCACATGCTTGTTGGGCCACGGCACACTCTGGAGAAAGGGCTAAACATGCTGAAAGTCACTTTTTACAATGCTTTGCTATTCTTGGATTGCCAAAACAGGTTAAAACCGATAATGGACCCTGTTTTATGAGCAAATCATTACAAAAGTTCTTCCAACCTTGGCATATTAAACATACCACAGGGATCCCATATAACTCAAAAGGACAAGCCATCATAGAGAGACATAATAAAACCCTAAAGGACCAATTAATAAAACAAAATGGGGGAAGCAACCCCCATGACCAGTTGAAAACAGCTATGCTTACTTTAAATATTTTAAATTTTTCCAAACAGCAGCCTCTATCTGCGTTTCAAAGACACTGGTCTAACCAAAAGCCTTATATATAAGTTGAGGTCCGATGGAAAGACCCATTAACTGGAGTCTGGAGAGGTCCTGATCCATTAATAAGTGCTGGCAGAGGTTTTGGATGTGTCTTCCCAATGGGAGAACAAAACCCTATATGGGTACCTGCCAGAGATCTCAAATACTGCCAATCCGACCAAAATGACTACCCAGGAGCACAAGCTCTTGAGGAGTGATCCTTTCTTTTTTCCACAGAAATGAAAACACCGTGACAAATCTCCTGTCCTTCTGTGATTAAACTTCTCATCACATCCATTCCAAAATTCATCAAAAACACTATTTTGGACTCCTTCTTTGTCAGTATCTCAACCCTCTGCGATGAGAGAAAAGGGACTATGCCATTCCTGTGACAATTATCTGGACTTTATGCTAGACGACTTCCTTTGGACTCTGAGAGAAGAGCGCTATATCTTATGACAATTACCTGGACTTTGTGCTGGACGGCTTCCTTTGGACTCTAAGAGAAGAGTCCCATTTCTGTGACAATTGTCTGGACTTTATGCCAAAAGACTTCCTTTAAACTAAGCTAAATGGATGGACTTTCTCCCTTTGATAAAATCCCTGCTAAATGGATGGACTTTCTTCCTTTGGTGAAATCCCTGATTGCCATTGTCTTTGTGTACACTTTTAGCCCTATAGAACTAACCAGATTGATACAGCTAGGTGGTCTGCTGTCACGCTGAGCTATAGCCCTACAGGCTTGGCCTTGGTCCTTAACAGGATGCAGAGGTTTGCCATCCAGTCAAGCCTTCCCAAAGGTGACTGTCCTGTCCCGTGTGCTCCCCTTGGCCACTTGCTGGCCCTAGGTATGTCCACCTAAAGTGCGAGAGTGATAGCCAATGACGAGTAAAATTTTTCCCAGAGAGGAGAAATCAACCTAGACAGGCACACTCTCGAATGAGTTGGACACCCTACAAGATGGGACATCCCATTTTTGAAACATAAAATGGAAAGACCCCATTTTGAAAAAATAACGAAAAAAGGGGAATTGTTGGGACTCATGTCTGCCAAGGGGAAGGACTTTGGCTGTTTAGCACGCCCTTTGGAGGACCGGGGCTAAGCAAAGGGGTGTGGCTATGACATAGCGTGAGAGTCCAAACTGCCCTGCTGGCTGATTGGTTAGTTCTAAGCCTATATAAGTTCAGCACCTTGCCAATAAAGTTGAGTTTTTGGCTTCTTGCTCTCTCTACAAAAAACTCCCTGGGGGGCTGGGATTGTGGCTCAGCGGTAGAGTGCTCGCCTAGCATGTGTGCGGCCCGGGTTCGATCCTCAGCAGCATGTACAAATGAACGCATTGTGTACAACTAGAGAAAATAAATAAATATTAAAAAAAAAAAAAAAAAAAAAAAAAAAAAACTCCCTGGGTGTGGCGTGGTATCCGCCCAGCAGGCGGGTAGGAGACACTCAGCGTATTTTTGTCTGCTAAGCCCATCTTCGCCCGGAAAGTTACATTCTTTCTGCAGGCAGAAAGAAACCCCTTTTAGGGCCCAAAAAGGGGGGTAGCTTTAGACCGCAGCCCCATTAATAACTCAACAGTCCCGGCAAATTATCTCATATTTTGCTGCTTTTAAAATTTTTTGTTATATTTAAATTTATAAATTTTCATTAATAGTAGGTAAAATACAATAATTTTTTTTTTTTTTTTTTTTTTTTTTTTTTTTTTTTGTGGTACCGGGGATTGAACTCAGGGGCACTCGACCACTGGGCCACATGCCAGCCCTTTTTTTTTTTTTTTTGTATTTTATTTAGAGACAGGGTCTCACTGAGTTGCTAAGTGCCTCACCATTGCTGAGGCTGGCTTTGAACTTGCGATCCTCCTCTCTCAGCCTCCCAAAGTGCTGGGATTAGAGGTGTGTGCCACCCTACCTGGCTTACAATTTTTGATATTAATATTTCATCCTACAACTTTCTATTTTTACCTGACAATTTTAGAACTATTTTTACAGATTTATTTCTAAAGACTATTATGATGTTGACAAATATAGACAGTTTTCTTTTTTCCAAATATAGATGTTTGTTTTTCTTGCCTAATTTCCTTGGTTCAAATTGTCAGTCCAGAATTTTATTATGTTTACTATGGAGGTCCGATCTGGTAAATCACCACCCAACCCAAGTACATTAAAATATATGTATACTTTTTTCAGAGTTTTATAGTTTTTCCTCTCACATTTTGATTTATGATCTAGTTCTAGTTATTTATTATGTATGGTTTAGAGGTAGTGCTTAACCTGTAGCTTTGGATATTGATATGTTTTGAATATTGATATTTTAATCTATTTGTGTCTTTTTATTTAACATTTGTTTCTGGTTACCAAGATGCTTTAAGTTTTGTTTCTTCATCCAAACCAACAAAATCCATCTTTCAATTGAAAGAAGGAGTGCATCACAATACATATGATAACAGATGATTTAGAATTAAAATCTACCCAGTGGCTATTATTTTAAAATCTATTCTTATTCTTTCTTCCCTTTTTTCATTTCTTTTTTTTTTAAGCTAAATTTTACCACTGATTTTATCTCTTCTGTTAGCATACTTACTAAAGAAAATCATAAAATAAATGTTAATCTTATTGCATTAAGATAAAAACACTTATTAAGAGTTTCCAAACTGAAAAGGCTTGGCAGGGAGGATAATGTATCATTTTAAATGTTTTATTTCCATTTATTAAAAAAAAGCAGAATATATTCAATAATAAGTTATAGGTATATTTGTTAGAACTTTAAGACCTGAATAAAATTTCAAAAAATCATTGTACCATGAGTTCATTCAATATTATATAGTGAATTATACTTCTAAATCATTTTGGGTTTGCAGTCTTAAAACCATCTGCTTTTTACTACAATACTGGAAATCTTGACTCATCCCCAGTATGTCAATGTTTAAGTGTTGCCATTGGAACCTTCAATATGGCAAATGCCTTTTCCGTGGGTTTTGAGACAGTACTTGATGGAATATAGAGAAGTATAGCCTGTAGATGATTGAAGGGGAAAAATAAAATGGAATAAAATAAAAATATTTTCAGTAACAGCCTAATCCACAGGCATAATATATCATGTATAACTTAACCACATAGACTACACGAAGAATACATGAAGCTACCAGGCATGGTGGCTCAGGCTTATAATCATAGTGGCTTGGGAGGCTGAGGCAGGAGAATCACAAGTTCAAAGCCAACCTCAGCAACTTAGCAGAAACTGTCATTGGTTTATTAAAATTAATCAATAAATAATCATTTAAAATATTTCACTTTTGTTTTCATAACATATAAATATCAATAATTTTCATGTTCTTTGAGGCTTGCAATAACTTGAACAGCACAAAGGGCTATGGAGACAAAAATAAAATAAAGAAAAAAGAAAGACATTTTTATTGTCTTTTAAAGATAATTGCTGCTATTCCCCTGAGTAATGAAAACATTTACACAGTTATCTTTCCTAAAATTATTACTTCCAAATATAATCTAAAACACATGTTAATTATGAAATTTAATCAAAGTAACTAGCTAACTTTGGTCTCATAGAGAAAACTAGGAAGATGTGGTAGTGATAATTGTACACTATTTGTTATATAGCAGACTTTTGTAGCAAATGTACACATCTTATAAATATACTTATACACATAATTTTGTTGGGGGGCAGTTTACCAGGGATTGAACCCAGGAGCACTCGACCACTGAATTACATCCCCAGCCCTATTTTGTATTTTATTTAAAGGAGGGTCTCACTGAATTGTTTAGTGCTTGGCTTTTGCTGAAGCTGGCTCTGAAACTGCCATCTTCCCTCCTCAGTCTCTCAAGCCGGTGTGAAGACAGGTGTGTGCATACAGACACACACACACACACACACACAGTTTATACAGTTCTTAAATTGGCAGAAATAAATTTCTATTACAAACCCAAACAATTTTCTCTTAGTAGCATACAAAAAACAAAAGTATATAAACTTATATTAGGCTTACTCACCAATTTTACAGCAGTCTCTTTGTTATAAAATTAATCTGGGTATCTATTGAATATCCATTAACTTGATGCTCTATCAGTTCACATTTGTAAGTTACCTGAAGAACTTTGAAATTATCTTCAAAATAATAGATTATAAAAAATAATTTTTATTTAAGTACTTTGTCAGAATAATATTATATTTGGTTTAAATATTATATTATTATATATTATATTTATATATTAACTTATTTAAATATTATATTATTTAAAATATTCAACACTAATTAATTTAATCAGTAAACCTATATTAGTTAGTTTTGTTTGTTTGTTTGTTTATCTGGAACTGAGGATTGAACCTAGGGTCTCTCTACCACTAAACTACATACTTAGCCATTTTTAAAAAAATTTTTATTTTGAGGCAGTCTCACTAAGCTGGTAAGAATCTCTCTATATTGTTGCATTTGACCTTGAATTTGTGATCCTTCCTCCAGCCTCCAAAATTTCAGAAGTTACTGGCATGTACAATCATGTTTGTCCCTGTTTGAGTTTACATATTCAAATAGAATAAAACTATATATGTACGCTATACTTAATATTGATAAGTCAGACAAAGCATAGGTGTTCTTATTCACCCCAAATATTAAACTAGTCGTATTTGCCAGACTTACATAAATTATTTGAACTTGGATTTTAAAACACTGAAACTGAAAGTTCAGAAGTTCAATTACTTATTTTCTTAAAAAAGGCAATATTGTTTTTATAGAAGGCCTCTTTTATCTAGGCCTATTAGAATAAGGCTCTTTTATGAGACTCTATAATCTAATTTAGTAATAACATCTGGAAATAGGAAAATACCACAAGAAGAGAGCAACCTCATTTCCCAGTTCCTATGGGAGGACTAAAGTCTGTCATGAGTACCAACACAGATGATGTCATCACAGAAGTAAACATTAGATAACTGTGGGGTAATCTTCATTAACTTCTAATAACTCAGATTAAATTTGAAATAATTTGTCTTTGATCAACTACTCCCCTAATTCTTCCTATAGTATTTTCTCACTAGTTCATGCCAGTCATGAAAAATTCTCAGCTCTCCCCACC
The DNA here is from genome assembly GCA_025594165.1 of Tamias sibiricus. Lineage (NCBI taxonomy): Eukaryota > Metazoa > Chordata > Mammalia > Rodentia > Sciuridae > Tamias > Tamias sibiricus. Next base: position 65,475,114 of record CM046659.1, read on the forward strand.
ACCCTGCAATGATGAGTTCAGTCTCTTTTCTTATTGCAATGACTGTGAATAAAGTCTATTTTATCCATTTAACATTGGTACAACTTTTGCTCAGACAAAAGTAATCTTGGCAATCATGAGGCTTACATTACTGTATTATTTCATCACATAATTATTACACATTTTATGCCCAAATGTTTTTCTTTAAATAAGGTGCATCTGTTATCCATAGCTCCTTTTAAAAAAAAAAAAAAAAAAGTGCTCATATTACTTAAAAATCATTTATTACTAAGCTGTCTTTGCAAGATTAGAATGCATAAAACACTTATAAGTATATATTAAAGTTGAGTAGTCCAAATTGATGCACATCTTTTCTTCATGAGACTTTAGTGAACATTATTTTGCTCTGAAAAAATTAACATATCAGTTGTTATTGATTTATACATTATAGTGAAAATATTACACTTGAGAAGATTTATTTGTGTTTTGAAGTATGAACTTATCAATTCTGAATCTGAAGATTCATGTGCTCTCATTGCTTTTATTATCTAACACACTGTCCTCAGCACCACTTAAATAAAATGTGTTTATCCTAAGTACTGCAGCACTCTAAATAAACCACTCAAGTAGGCTTTCAGAAATACACAGTCTATGCGCTCTGAGATCTGAAGTCTAGAATTGCAGCTCATGGTGGGGGAAGACAAATGCCCATCCATATGCCATGGGTGGATATATTGGTGCTCTGTTTACCTTTTAAGTGGCCTGACAAACAGAATTATACCACGTGGCAATTACACAGTAAAAGGTTACAAGCCAAGTTTTGGTTGAAAACAAGGTGATACAAGTATGTGGTGAAATAAGGTGTTTGTTTTTTACCTGTGGAGAATTGTTGACTTTCATTGCCTGAAATGCCTTTTGGAAAGCATTGTTTCATGGATTCTGTCCTGTTTTTCAGGTTATTTTGCTCAGGAAGGTAAATTTGGTTCTTGTTACTTGACCCCTGTTGGAAGCAAAAATAAGTCACAGAAATTACTTTTAATTATTAGGTGAAAACAATTGTCAACAATAATAGTGAGTTAGGCTGGAGATCCATTGATTATATTCATACAATACTATACGAAAAATTGGTAGCTGAATTTCTAAAATGTTTAGATCATTTTTGTTCAGATAATTATACAAATTTTAAATCCATAAATGCAGCAAAAGAGAAGCATCCCCTTGTAGTTCTCTGTATTGTTTTATCTACTTATTATGTTCTGCCAAGACAATTTCTCAGTCAAAATGTTTTGAATTTCTCAACTCACTGTTTCTTTTATGATTTCACTTTCAAGATATCAAGGACCCTGAGATAATTCTTTGTCTCCCATAATCCCGGTTAAAATAATTAGAAGAAAAGAACTGGTATAGTGATGCCACCTGCTTCACTCCTCTTACTAAGGATTGCTTTAGCTATTCTGGGTCTCTTATTTTTCCAGATGAATTTCATGACTGCTTTTTCTATTTCTATGAGGAATGTCATTGGGATTTTGATTGGCATTGCATTAAATCTGTATAGTGCTTTTGGTAGTATGGTCATTTTGACAATATTAGTTCTGCCTATCCAAGAACAGGGTAGATCTTTCCATCTTCTAAGGTTTTCCATAATTTCTTTCTTTAGTGTTCTGTAGTTTTCATTGTAGAAGTCTTTCAAGTCTTTGGTTAAGTTGATTCCCAAATATTATTATTATTTTTTTTTTATGCTATTGTAAACGGGGTAGAGAATATAAATTTAAGTGAAGTTAGCCAATCCCAAAAAGCCAAATGCCAAATGTTTTCTCTGATATAAGGAGGCCAATTCACAGTTGTGTTGAGATGGGGCGCATAGGAGGATTAGAGGAATATTAGAATGGCCAATGGGGAGGGAGGGGAAGGGAGGGGGCAAAAGGGTGAAGGAAAAAAAAAAGATGGTAGAATGAGATGGATATCATTACCCTAAGTGCATGTATGAAGTCATGAATGGTGTGAATATACTTTGCATACAACCAGAGATTTGTAAAAAAGTGCTCTATATGTATAATATGAAATGTAATGTATTCTGCTGTCATTTATAACATCTTAGAATAAAAAATAATTAAAAAAACAACTGGGATTAGGAACTTAACAGATATAACTAATATGATAGATAAACCTCAGAAGCCAAGGTAAAAGGCAGTTGATACAAAGTTAGCCTTCTCAGAATTATTTGCAGTACTCCCAGAAAGGAACAGAAATAAAAGTCTATGAAAAATGTAGTGAAGTATTGAAGTTAAAATGATTCACACTATTCTAATAAGTAGACCCTTGCATAAAATTTTCATGAGTGGATTTAAGAATAAATTGTGTAGATAGTTAAGTGGGGAATATGTAGTAAGAATTTCTTTGGTAGGCAGAGAATATTTGTTTAAATATGGATTTGAACAATTAGAGAATTTATATTTAGAGAAATATGAATTGAAATAAGATAATAATGATATAAACATCATTGAGCTCTTTGAAAACAGCAAGAAATAGTAATAGAAATTAATTAATACTGGTTTGTAAACTTTAAAAGACATCAAGTTTCCTTGATATGTTGTATTATATAAAATTACATCAAAATATTTATGTAAACTTATTTAATCTCTTATTCTCATTAAAAATTTTAGTTTCTTACCATAGTGATTTTATACATGTGTAATAAGAAGAGACAGTATATTTTTATGTTTTAATAATTTCCCTTTCTAGGATAAGAATTTCTTGGGAACAAAAATAAATATCAACCTTTTTTATTTTTTTCCAGTGCCTAAGCCAGTGCTGTATCTATAGGAAGAATGTATTCAATAATTTCATTGAGCCAAAATTATAGATAAATATATGCACATACATGTTTAAAACAGCTACAATGAAAGCTTAAAACAACAAAATTAAAGTTTATGAAAAAGACAAGTTTATTTTATGTATATATATTTACATAATATAAATTAGGTTTGTGAAGATTATGGAGATGTTTCACAATATTTATCTTATACTGTCAGACAAAGAAATGTGATGAAATATTACAGGTGATAAATTATGAACAAAATTATATACCAAAAACTAAGTGAAGGAAATGGCACAACTTTATAAGGGCAGGGTTTTTTGGCGGTTTCCTGTTACTATTTTTCCTATTGTTTTATTCAACTTTCTTTGTATTAAATAAAATTTTTAATAGCTTTTGATAATTCACTGAGCCATTTTTGGCTACTTATGTGTTATTGCAGGGGAAGATAAATATTGCATTAAAGGAATAAAAAATAAAGAAAAATATATATGATAGTATCCCAAGAGTAATAGACAAACTCACCATGAGCAAATTATGGAACTGAAGACAAGATTACACAATATAAAAACAGAGCAGGAATATATCATACTTAAGCTATTTTGCTGATACAGTTCAATGTGTTTTATAGAAAAGGAAAAAAAAAATAAAAGCACAGAAGGGAAAGTAGAAAGGAAGAAGGGAGGAAAGAAGAAAGTTAAGACAAAGAAAACTGCCAAACATCAAATCCTAGGGGAATATATTCTATCTCTTAAATATATACATGCAGAAGAGGACTTTGATGGTCATTTTGGTTTCAGAATGACCAAATGTGTGGGCTATTGAAAGAAAGAAACAGTTCAGTGAATAGCACCAAATTAGAATTTGTGATGGATACTATCCTAGGGGCATAGACAGGCTTTCACTGTAATTTTTATCTCCCTTTTTTCAATGTCCTCCTACAGATTAGCACTATACCTGTACTGTGCTTTGTGGCCAAAATCCATGTCTTTTATTATGCCTGAATCCATTCAATCTTATCATATGTTTTTCTATAATAATTCTTGATGAGCTCTTTCTTCTTCATTTACCCTCTTTATCACAACTTATAATCATGCTTCCTAATAGGAAGGATTAATTATTCTCATGCTCTGATTTTTTATCTTTTTAACCAGAAAACATTAATATATTTTTCTTTCAGCAATTATGTTTTATTTTATGCAATAATATGGATAGTCAATGTAAAACTATGCTTTTAAAACATTTTTTGAGAAATGTACCCCCAATGTACCACCTCAACTTTGTGCTTTCAAATTTTTATTTGAAGACTAGATAGTCTTATTCCTGATTTACAAGCTTTTCAAAAGAGTCACATTAGGCCTGTTAAGCCTTACCAAAATTCATAGGTAAGGGACATCTGCCATAGACATACTGGGACTCACTAAGTTACTGGTTGTAATAAACAACAGCCACAGGCATGCTTAGTCACTCTCCGTGCAATTGATAAGGACCATCATCCAGAGACAGACAGAACAATGCTGGAGCGTGATAGCAATGTGCACCAACTTGGAACTCTATGTAAATCGCTTGTCCTGCCACATCAGAGAGCTTAGCTCCAAGGACATTGGTGAGACTGTCTACTTGCTACAATACATCTGATGTCACGTGACTTCTCTTATCGAAAGAGTGAACACTGTCGTTGTCTGGTGACTCAGGTGCACTTAATCACTCAGCCACATCCCCAGCCCTAGTTTGTATTTTATTTAGAGACAGGGTCTCACTGAGTTGTTTAGTACCTTGCTTTTGCTGAGGCTGGCTTTGAACTTGCAATACTCCTGTCTCAGCACCCCCCAGCCACTGGGATTACAGGCATGCACTACCATGCCTGCCTGGCTCTCTTTTTCAATTCTTGAATAATTTAAAGGAATCTTTTTCAAATCAAAAGTAAGTCCTATTAGTGCATAGTTTTTTTTTTTTTTTTTTTTTTTTAATTTTGTTCAAAGGATTCAATCTTAATAAAGCTTCTCACAATTAATATGTTCACATATAAAGGTATTTATAAGTAGAGATCATTGAAAACAATATACTTTAATATGTATTTTATAATATAAAGACATATACGCTGTTTTAACACAGAAAAACATATTTGCAGCATTAAAATACTTTTAAAGAAAAAATTCATCACGCAAATATAAATAAGCACGTCAACGATTTTATTTTGCATCTTAATTATTGAGGAAACAAGTAAGATATTACAAACAAGTAATTCAAAGTAAAAGCATAAAGGTCAGACATATTTATTGCTAAGCAGGAATGCAAGACTTATTCTTCAAGGGTGGCGATTAATTGTTTGCTGAAACTGAAAGAAACTAACATGCACTGATGAAAATAAAATCCAAACTCACTGGTCTTTGAGGGCAGCAGGGACCACAGACTCGTGGGTTTTACCCTATGATTCTGTTTCTTATGACAAACACTTTTAAATATCAGGAAGCAAATCCATTGGCACAAAGGACAGTGAAGAACAGTAAGAAAGAATGAGCTGATTCCACCAAGGATGACAAACACATGGGAACCAACAATGAAACTCAAGTACCAAGCTAAAGAATACATAACAAAAAAGCTCAAGGTAAAAAGAATGTAGTTAAGACCCCATACTGACTTCACAGGCTGAGAGCCGCTAAAGGGACCTCTTGTGGGTTTTGTAACTGCTCAAAGGTTGTGGTCCACAGCAATGGACATTGCAGATTGTCTTAGTGTGAAGTTCATGATAACTGTGGATATAGGTGAAGATCAACTACATGGGAATACAATTTTTTTTTTTTAAAGCTTGGTCCATCAAGAAAGTCAGCCACCATCATTTGCTTCTGACAAAGACTCAAAGATAGAAAGAAACATGGGAAATTTATAGCACATTTTAACTTCCTTTGGTTTGTCTAATCTTAAATTGAAATGGAAAATCTTCATTAAGGTAATAATTATTGATGAAGTCCTTAATTTACAGTTGAATATCACGGAAGTTATTCTTTGTATTTCTGGAATGTTACTAGAGGTAGAAGGGTGAATTTCCACAAGTCAGGCTTGCAGCAGGCCAGCTTCCTGGTATTTTCTGGACATAAGTATTGCTTTCAGGCAGTAGCCTTGTAGATGGTCATCCCGTGTTCATTTGTATATTCAGTCCTTCACATTGCTATGAAGGAGAATGTTTTTCATCAACACTAAGCCCCTACAATTAAATTATGGCTCTTCCAATCTACCAAATTACCAAAGATACTGAAATGTGCAGACCCTTATAGCGCAAATTAACTTCTGAATTTTATTCAGGAAAACAGGAAGGAATCTACTGAAACACATCATATAATACTCTGTCCCTTTAAAAACCTCTCATAATTTTTCCTAAGAGTAGTTAAAAACATGGATTTTATATCCAATCTACATATGCGTGTAGTTACAAAATATCTATTTACTCATGTGTGCATATATGTATATATATTTTAGCCACTAAAATGGTACTTCGTATTTGTAAAAATAATTTTCAAATAGAAAATTATTAATAGAAAATCAACATTTAAATTTAGTGGTTTTTTTCTTACTGTTTGATATATTATTTTTTCAAGTACTTTTGACTTATATCTTTAAACTGAGGAGTATGAATTTGGAAGAGAAAGGGGAAGATTTGAATTTCAACATCTGGTGGTAGTTAATCTTTTTCATCTGCATAACAAATGGTTTCATATAATTTTATGCAGAATTTCTTGCACTTCTATATTGTTGTCTATAATGGAACTCCAAGAGTATAATGTGTGCAAGTGAGGTCAAGAAAAATATATATTCAATAGTAATTAATAATATTGGTAGTTCTGAGTTAAGAAAAGGTTTACTTTGAACATGTATATTGTAATATATTTCATGCTTTTTTCCACTTATTTAAGCCTCCAATAAGAAATATCATTAACAGTACTCTCTGCGCTTTACAAATTTTATAATTAAAAGTTATAGATATTTAAATTAACTTGTCTCAGGTCAACCACCATTCTTAGAGACAGACATTGGATCTAAATTTCTAGATTTACAGATTTTGTGCTTTGCTATTCTAGCATACTTCTACTATAAAAAGATAGTAAATACAAGACTATTTTGATCTAGTTGTATTTTACAATTTGTACTTAAAATTGTTTCTACCCATTAATAAAAACGACAGAACCAACAATTCAATCAAATTCTAAATGGTTTATAATCTTGTATAAATTCAAAATAAGAAAGACCAGTAATTGATACCTACCACAATGCTGTGCATATAGAGATGCTCCCTTATGTGCAATGGGAATATGTGAATTAATAAGTCAAAACCGCACCTAACTTATTAAACATTATAGGTTAGCCTAACCTACCTCAAACATTCTGAGAACACTTTCATTATACAATAGTTAGGGTAAAATAATTTAACACAAAAATTATTTAAAATAAAATGTTAAATATTTCGTTTAACTATTTCATTTCATACACAATTAATTGTGTATATTTACATGTGAACAATTATAAAGTTAAAAAAAATCATAAACCAATCCATCATTAATTGGGGACCATCTGGAGTTCTGAAATCCTCAAAAACTGTCTCCTTGAAGGCATCATGGTAGAATGATAACACAGTTTTTATAACAGCAGCGTAAATAACCTTAATAGAAATAGTCTTTTTACTCAAAAATTATTTTGATATTTCCCACAATAACTGTATGAGATAGATACTAGTATTAGCGCCCATGTTATAGACAGAAAAAGATAAATTAGGGAAGATAATTGAAATTGCAGAGCTGCTAATCCAGAGGAACGTTACTCAACCTGGGAATCATTCCAAAACTTACACTTGGCAGAGCAATCTGGACTAAATTTAAGCTCAGTCAAATATTTAGTGACTAAATAACTAACATATTAACAATTTACTTTAGAGCCTATCTTTATTCTAAGAGATAATTCCGATTTCAAAAGTAATACATAGTAATCCCAGCACTTTGGGAGGCTGAGGCAGGAGGATCCCTGGTTCAAAGCCAGCCTCAGCAATGGAGAGGCACTTAACAACTCAGTTAGACCCTGTCTCTAAAGAAAATACAAAAAGGGCCAGGGATATGGCCCAGTGGTCGAGTGCCCCTGAGTTCAATCCCTGGTACCACACACAAAATAAAAGTAATACATAAAATTTATAATTTTAAAGTTCTTTCCAAATAATAGAAACATTTAAATAAATGGTAGACATCACTGTTTATGAACATTCTTGGGTATTGTGACCATTATATTTTTGCTTCATTTGATATCTTTTTGGATTAATGTTGATAATAGAATAACTAATGTCCAAGATACCCTTGATATTCCCCTCAGTTTGACTAAACTTTGGGCAATTTTCTTCCTCTGTAGGCAGGAGCTACATGTCCTTTACCTTTCTTTCTTTAGAATGTTTACTTTCAAAAACTTAGAATTGTAAATTATTTCTCTGCCACTTTGAAATGTATATGAATCTTCCCCTAGCCTCTGGCCAGTTTTACAACAAAGGAAATATCTTTTCTAAGGACCAGGGAATCATCTCTTTGAAATGTAAGTATTGAAGCACCCTGCCTTCCAGTCTCCAGGGGAAGATAGTTGTTTAACTTCACTGGGTGCCAGTTAGCATAAACAGGTGGCCTAATCACAGGGGGAAAAACACAAACTCAGGAAGAATTTTAAGTATTGGACATTTGTACGGATCAATTCCTGTTGGCCAGTATTTCTCCATTAGCTACCCCACTGCTTAAAAGTGGTTTATTCTCCATGATCATGGCATTAGAACTTTTTGATGTATCAACCAAAACATGAAGAAAAAATACTTTTATCAAATTACAGAAACAATTTCTTTAAAATTACCTATAATATTAAATATTACATATATATTCATATGTGTTTGCTAGTGTGTGTGTGTGTGTGTGTGTGTGTGTGTGAGTGTGTGTTTGTATGAAAAAAAAATCAATTTGTCTTTGCTAAACTTGTCTGGTGCTATTTTTTAACACAAGAATGTATTTTAATGTGATACCCACCTATCAAATAGTTTTAATGCAAGGAACCCTGTCTATCTAAACACTGAAATACACCTTGAAAAGAGATGTATCTGTGGTGAGGATTCTTGTTTAGAGTTTGTAGCTTCAGTGTAGACATATTAAAATGGCACTGTCCTAGTATTGTATTTCAGGACCCTCTTCAGCAGCAACAAGCTCAAGTTATTTTCTGTGGTAATAAAATATTCAGTAAAACTAAGAAAAGAGGCACAGGAGACCTCAAAAGCTCCTTTGGCCTTTGAAACACATCACTTGCCTGAAAGCTATTAGGTTAATACTCTCTTCTAGTAAAAACTATAATTCATCCTCTAAAAGCAAAGGGATTTAACTGGATCTACAAAATTTCTCTTCATCCTCATTCAAGATCTTAGACCTGATCTAATATAAAATGGTCTCTTTACATGCACAGGGTGATAACGTGAAGGACATGATATTACAATAATGTCATTTTACCTGTCAACCAACAATCAACAAATCTTCAGGGCTAAAAGAAAAGCAGTAACTTGCTCAATTACCTCCTGATTCTGTGCACTGGTGTGAAGAAATCTGAGATGAGCATACCACTGACCTTATGAAGCTACTCTCCCATGAATTGTTAATGATTATCTTCATACAGTGATAGTATCCTTGTCTCATCCATTTCATTTTCCTTAAATGGGAGCTAAAGTTCATGGACTAGCCAAACTCTGTCACCACAGAGAGCTCTCTGGGATGAAAAGTCACATTGTCAAAGTCACACATGAGAATAGCAGTTAATTTCTCTGTTAAGATTTTATATTTTCACATATCTTTCTTGGAACTACATAAAAATAAAGAAAAAATAAAGAGTAAGCCTTTTTTTGAAGAATAATTTGCCATGTTACAAAATAAAAATATTAATGATAGCAAAGAAATCATTTCAAGAAGTAACTATGAACATTTATTCTTTTTGAAAGCAATTGACAAGTTTTTAAGAAGAATTTTGAAGTGTTGCTAACATTTCTTTAAAATAGGTATTGACTTTTATTCAATGAATAATTACTTTAAAAAGTATAGTAAATTGGTTTAGATTTCTATTTTGAAAATGTGGTAAATTTGATAAATGCAACAATGATAATACATTAAATATTTCTAATATGCCAGAAGTTAGGCATACATTATTTAATTTAATCTTCAACAATCTTATGAGGCAGTAACTATTATTATTAATTGTTTGCATGTAAAGAAATGGAGTCATAACAGACATATCATTTACCACAGGCTCCCCAGCTAATGAGTATCAGAGATACTGTTTGGAACTTGCCCTCCCCAAACTAATGATAGCAGTGCCATCTAATGCCTCATAGGGAAAATTTTTTACATAGTTATTTCTATTACATTTGAAATATGAGAATACTGTCATTTCTTCCAACTCTTCCTCTGTGTGACTTTACAATCAGTGATACTACTTTGTGTCTTTGGCTGTTCTAGAGGCCTACTGACTTGAAATGTTTAATAATGGAATTATGTAGATTTAGGTCATCTTTAATATAGTCAAACATATCTTTATTTTTTTTTAAAATATTTATTTATTTATTTATTTATTTATTTATTTGGTAACTAGGGATTGAATCCAGAGGTGCTTTACCACAGTCCATTTTATTCAAGTCAGTGTATTAGCCTGGTTCCAAACTTGCAATCCTCCTGCCTCATTTCCTGAGTCACTGGAATTACAGGCATGTGCAACTGCATCCAGATTTGCATGGTATATCTTAATAAACATATGGTACAGGCTTTTTATAGAAATGGAAAAATATTCAGCTTGTGCTTAATCATGATCAGAATAGGAGGAGGATGTAGAATATTTTATGATGATGATGATGATGATGATGATTTGAATTTTCATGTTATTTTTAATTAGCATGTAGTACACTGGCATTCTTTTTTAGTGTCTTGGTTAGCAAAAGGAAAGAAATATTTTTTTGTAAAAATGAGAAAATATCATAAATAGGTAAAAGGTATTAATTAAGCATATTTTAAAATCCCACAGTATATTCATCAAATTTTGACAATTATTTCACTTCTGGTGATGTAAAAAAAAAAATAAATAAATAAAGTTTTTTTTTTTTCTTTTGAACATTTCTTCATAAATTTCAAATTATTATTTATGCAATGTGAAGGCATGTAGGAAATCAGGGTGACATTTCTAAAGCCTAAATTATAGTGTTTAAAGATCACCTAATACTTTTCGGCTTGACATTTTATTTCTCCTGACAAATTGATTTAATATACTGATATTTCCTCACTTTTAATGCAAATTTAACAAAGGAAAATTATCTGTGAATGCCGAGAACTTCTTACATCTCCCAGAATTAAAAAAAAATTTGAACTCTTAAGAGTAAAAATCACTTTATAAGAGAAACTTAATATATCAACAGTAATTAAAACTAAAGAGGGAGAGAGGCCCACCCCAGCACACTGTGGCAAAATACTTGGGAATCAACTTAATGAAAGTGGTGAAAGACCTCTACAATGAACACTACAGAACACTAAAGAAAGACATTAAAGAAGACCTTAGAAGATGGAAAGATCTACTTTGTTCTTGGATAGGCAGAATTAATATTGTCAAAATGACCATACTACCAAAAGCACTATACAGATTCAATGCAATCCCAATCAAAATCTCAATGCCAATCCTCATAGAAATAGAAAAAGCAATCATGAAGTTCATCTGGAAAAATAAGAGACGCAGAATAGCCAAAGCAATCCTTAGCAAAGCAAGAAGAGTGAAGCTGGTAGCATTACTATTCCAGACCTTAAACTATACTACAGAGCAATGGTAACAAAAACAGCATGGTATTGGCACCAAAATAGACCTGTCCACCAATGGTACAGAATAGAGGACACAGAGACACACCCACATAATTATAGTTATCACATATTAGACAATGGTACCAAAAACATATATTGGAGAAAAGATAACCTCTTCAACAAGTGGTGCTGGGAAAATTGGAAATCCACATATAACAAAATGAAATTAAACCTCTATCTCTCACCATGCACAAAACTCAACTCAAAGTGGATCAAGGACCTAGGAATTACACCAGAGACCTTGTGCCTAATGGAAGACAAAATAGGCTCAAATCTCCATCATGTCAGATTAGGCTCCAACTTCCTTAATAAGACTCCTATAGCACAAGAAATAAAAGCAAAAATCAATAAATGGGATGGATTCAAACTAAAAGGCTTCTTCTCAGCAAAAGAAACAATCAGTGAGGTGAATAGAGAGCCTACAGAATGGAAGCAAATCTTTACTACAGCACATAAGATAGAGCACTAATCTCTAGGATTTATAAAGCACTCAAAAACGTTAACACTAGAAAAACAAATAATCCAATCAATAAGTGGGCCAAAGAACTGAACAGACACCTCACAGAAGAGGAAATACAATTAATCAACAAATACATGAAAAAATGTTCAACATCTCTAGCAATTTGAGAAATGCAAATCAAAACTACTCTAAGATTTCATCTCACTCCAGTTAGAATGGCAGCTATCAAGAATACAAATAATCAATAAGTGCTGGAGAGGATGTGGGGAAAAAGGAACACTCATATATTGCTGGTGGGACTGCAAAATGGTGTAGCCAATATGGAAAGCAGTATGGAAGTTCCTTGGAAAACTGGGAATGGAACCACCTTTTGACCCAGCTATCCCACTCCTTGGTCAATATCCAAAGGACTTCGAAACAGCGTACTACAAGGATACAGCCACATCAATTTTTATAGCAGCACAGTTCATAATAGCTAAATTGTGGAATCAACCCAGACAGGGAAACTTTGGTATATATACACAATGGAATATTACTCAGTATTAAAAGTGAATAAAATCATGGCATTTGCAGGTAAATGGATGGATTAGCATGATAATCGAGAATACAATACTAAACGAAGTAAGCCAATCCAAAAAACCAAAGGCTGAATGTTTTCTTCATTATGAGGATGCTGAGTCATAATAGTGATGGGGGAGCATGGGAGGAATGGAGGAATTTTAGATAGGGCAAAGGGGAGGGAGAGGGAGGGAGGGGGCATCTGGGTAGGAAAGAGATTGGAATGAGTTAGACATCATTACCCTAAGTACATGTATGAAGACATGAATGGTGTGAAAATACTTTGTGCACAACCAGAGACTTGAAAAATTGTGCTCTACATGTGTAATATGAAATAAATTGCATTCTGCCATCATATATAAAAAAATTAGAATAAATAAGTAATTTAATAAAAAAAGAAAAAATCAATTTACTAAAATTGTCACTTAAGTACTTGAAAATGCATCCAACTTTCCCACACTTTGTGTAAATGAGCATAATATGATAATCTGCTCTCAAAGTTCTCTTAAGGAAGGAATTTTAGCTCTGATTTGTTTACTACAGAATTCTTAGCATGTCAAATAGGGCCTGAAAAATTGGACTATCAATAAATATTTGTAAAATAAATATATTATTATCCACAGACATGTAAAAAAAATATTATTATTATTATTATTATTATTATTATTACTATTACTATTTGTAGTGGTGAGGATGGAACTCAGGGCCTCATGAATGCTAAGCTGCTAAGCAAGTACTTTACTACCAAACTATATTCCAGCCCTTAAAATTAAATTTTGGTAATTTTAAATGTTAGTAAAATATATATACACACACACACATTTTATATATCCATGTATACATAACTAGTAGGCGTATAAATTAATATTGTAGCATAGATAGAAAACCTTGCAGCTATTGAAACTAAAACATTTGTCATTGATATAATACACTTATTATTCACTACCCTAAATAACAATTTACCTCTATAAGAATATTTATTGGATTCATTGTTTATTAAATACAAATTAACAGTGACAATCATGATTTAATTATGACAAAATTATTTTTCTTGTTTTGTATTTGCCTTGAGCTATCTAATTTTAAAGCACCATAGGACCATTCTTAGGACAGCTTAATTTGTTAATCAGTAATTAGTAAATTCACAATGCCCATTAGTAAGGCTGTGAACTTCTTTGCAGAATTTAGCTTTTTAATAAAAAAATAGTAATAATAATAATACTATTACACAGGTGTTTATTGATTCTATCAATTCTGTCTCCTCTTCAAATTCAGCATGATCAGTAGAATATAGTGTAACATGCTTGTTCTCAAATCAAAGCATGTATTGTCTTCTTAAACAGATAGTCCCAAGAAAACATTTTAAAGTTGTTTATAGCACTGGTACTTAATTTGATTTAGAAAGGTAGATTCTTTTGTTTTTTTCTAAGGATTTCCTGCCTTGTCTTTGAGACCCCATTGCACTATGGGAAATGGTTTTGTTAATGATAGTCTGTAAATACCTTGTACTTTTAGTCTAATATTTTCCAAAGTGAAATAGACTGTGCTGTTTTAGTTTGTATTTAATTTTGCTTTTACAAAATATGTTATCCCAGCAGCACAGACTTGAAAATTAAACCATACCTTGAAACTTAAAAAAAAAAAAAAAAAATTCTATTACAATGTACAAATAAGAAAACAGACTGGATTTTTTCCCTTTATTTTGACTTCTTCTAGGAAATCAAAACAATCAAATGTAGAAAATATGAATATGATTTTATTCCTTGTTAGAAAGGGCAGGTGGTGCAATGAAATCTATATTCTGTTACAGATAATTTTTTAAAAATAATTTATGTTGGCAAATGTATTCAAAACATGTTTAAGTTATTAAGTGTTACCTGATACAATTGACCATGTCAAAATTATTTAGGCAAGTTTTCTTTAATTTATCTATTTCTTTTATAACAAATAAAACCATGTAGACTCATAGTGTTAGATAGTGAGTCATGCGTGCATGGGTAAGCAGGGAAAGGACAATGGAGGGTGACTGAGAACCACAGTGAGCCTTATCTGACATGCAAGCACTTGGAAGATGGGGACCTGGTATGTCAAACCTCCCCCAGTCATGATCACATCCCAACAAGGAAAACTATTATTTCAAGATCAGGCCATACTGTACCAGGTGGCCTGGACCTTCTTATCACTGGAAACTATGTCACATCCCCCAATCACCCTGGCAACCAAAACATCAAGACCCTAACAAAGAAAGCTTGAGGAGGGTTATTTAAAGGGTAGTAAATCAATTAAAGGAGAAGAAAATTGATGCAAAAACAGGGGAATTGAATTTTGTTTGCAACTCCAGCTCTGTAAGCACCATCTCATCCTTTCTTGAGGACACCACAAAGTTCTTGTGCCATCAGTCAAAAGTCAAAATGTGAACCTGAGTGGGACTCTCAGAAACTTCTCTGGGATTCCCAATAAAAATGGAAGGCAAGAGAGCATGCCACACTTCTCCTTTCTGAGATGATCCACTCTCTCCCTTAAGAGTGTCTTTTCCCCCCTTTTTCTAGCCTGTTACTCTCAGCAATATGTCTGATGTATTTCTGATATAATTGCAAGAATTGAGGTAAAACTGGGTTCCTCTGTGGCTGACTCAACTTCATGGCAGGTCTAGTGCTCTGTTACAATGTGAGAAAAAAGAACTTATTTGCCAGGAAAATACAGTAGTGGCCTGAAGTTTCTAGCTCCCTGTACCTGGGATGGACCTTTCTTTGTCCAGCAAAGAAAGGTAGGGGAGCGTACCTCAGCAATGAGACGAGACTGGGAAAGTAGAAGTTGCTGGTGCCCCTTCCTCTGCCTTCAAAAGACCCAGGGACATACCAGGGAGCCAGGTCAGTGTGGTAACTCAGGTTTACTGAGGAAGGTGGACAGTCTTATAGTGGACATGAGCCAGTCAGCAAAGTATAGAGACAAGTAATGAACATGGGCAAGTCCTATTGGCAGAGTCCCCTATCCTATCCTTAGGGTGGTTTTGGTTTTCATGATATGTCAGAGCAACGCCCCTGCTTGGGTCAGGTCCGTAACAGGGCATGGAAAGCAGCCAGAGAGCCAGAGCTCTTTACCCTCTCAGGGGATGTGTTTCAAAGACCCCGACACATATTTGCTCTTTTTCAGGGAAAACAAATATGGAAAATAAGTGGGAATTCTTCTAACATATTTATTTGTGTATTTTATCATATTATGAAATTCCATGTTATACTGTGAAAGTGTATGTACATTTTTTTGCTTCCTTTGAAAATTTCTATCACTTTCCATGTCTATACAAAAACATTTTTTAATCAAGAAACATGTACAATTTGTGAATTTCATTACCAGCTCTACTTTGCCATTAAAGTTATGGTGGAATATACAGCAATAAATACATATCCCAATTCTCTTATATACAGATGGAAATGAACTATTCTCTTTGGAAAGGATTGTTCAGTAAAAATAATGTTTTTATCTATATGCCTGAAATAATATATCTGTTCTAAAGTAAACATTTATTGATTTATAAAGAACAACATGAATAGCATTATAACAAAAAAATGCTATATAAATAGATAAAATCAAGATACATTTATTTTTATTCAAAACTTTGTTTGTCATAAAGTAAGTGGCTATTAATAAAATATCAGCTGGGCACAGTGGCACACGCCTGTAATCCCAGCACTTGGGAGGCTGAGGCAGGAGGATCAAGAGTTCAAAGCCAACCCCAGCAATGGCGAGCCACTTATCAACTCAGTGAGACCCTGTCTCTAATAAAATACAAAAAATGGCTGGGGATGTGGCTCAGTGGTAGAGTGCCCCTGAGTTCAATCCCTGGTACCAAATAAAATAAAATAAAATATCAGTATATTGAAAAAAGGACTTTTTAAAATGAAAAATATTGTGAATTTTGGTTCCCAGATTACATTAATTTGAGGGACATATCAGATTCACTGAATTTAGTTACATAATTTTTATTATTAAGTTAATCAGGTATTAATTAGTTGCATAATATCAGAGTGTTTAACTGTTAATGCAAACTTCATGTATCACACCAGAAAACTTAAAATGTAGGTAAATGGTTAATATGTAGATAATAGTGATAAATCCCATTGGCTAGTGGTAATTGATGGATTTGTGAAGAAGTTCATGAATAAGAGTTGTGATCATAAGATCCATCAGAAAAGCATTCTTGGGGAAAAAAAAGGTAATGTATTGAACAAATATGTGAATAATTTACTGTAATTTCAATATACCAGTAGATTTCATGGGTGCTGAAGTGCTCACTCTTTGCCCTTGCAGTGGAATCTGTATCATGGAAGGACAAAAGGGAGGGATACTATACCCTCAAATGGCCGAATAGATGAAAGTTTTTCCACAAAGGTCATTACGTAGTAAGCAAAAATCCTAAAGAGATTCTACAACCAATTGATTCAGATGCACTGATTTATGTGAACTTTTTAATTTATCTAAGTGTCTTCTCAACAAAATATGGGTCTTAATCCATGGTTTGATTGGGGGATCACATAAAAATACTTTTCATTATGTATACCAGATGTAATATCAATGAGAGCTTATGTTGTATACCAAAGAGCTATAAATTATAAGCATATTCTCAGATCATGAAAATTAATATTTAGGTGTTTTGTAATTATATTCCTGCACACATAAAAAAAAGTACCCTTAATTTCTTTTAGCTTTGCTTCTTGATAACCACTTTTTTCTCTTTTAGCATTAGAAGTACTGTGTAATTCAACTTCAGGGAATTTCACTAATTCAATTGTTAACATATCCTGATAGTCATTATTTTTCTAGTTATTTTACTAGCTGTATGATTTTTCTATAGTTCTATGCAGCTATTCTTGGAATGAATTAAGTTTATGTAGTTTACTCAGGGAATTACTTCTCCAGAGGAGAAGAATTACTAGGATATAGACAGATAAACTGGTAGATAGATAAAGGGGATGGAATTTTTTTAAAAATTGGTTCACATGATTTTGGAGTTTGAGACATCCCATAATAAGCTTTCTGCAAGCTAGAGTACCAATGAAGTTTGTAGCTTGGCTGAAGGCATGTCTGAAAGCCTGAGAACCAGAAGTATGTTATGGTTTGGGTACAAATTTTCCTGTGTTGGAGAGAAGTGATTGGACTGTGAAAGCTGTAATCTAATCAGTCCATCCTAATTACAGTGGACTAACTGGAGGGTCATACCAGCAGGTAGAGCATGGTTAGAAGAGATGGGTCACCAAGGGTGTGTCTTGAATGAGTTCTACTTTCCTGTGGCTCCCATTTCCTCTATTTCTTGCTAATTCCCCCATAAGCTGAGCAGCTTTCTTCCACTGGCCTTTACCCCATGATGTGCTGTCTCACCTTGGGCCACAGCTACTGAGTTGAATGTTCATGGAATGAGACGTCTGATACATTGAGCCGCTGAAAAATTTTTCCTTCTCTAAGTTGTTCTTTTCAAGTATTTTGGTCACAGAAATGACAAATCTGACTACTAGAGCATTACAACCCCTGACTATTAGGTGCAGACTCTAAGGAGATGCTAAGTACTTTCTACAGAGACAGTAGGAAAGGCCTGAGGACATGTTGGAAGTTTGCAAGACCACACTCACAGCAGGCTCAAAAGTGTATTAAGAAAAATATATTTTTAATATTTTGATATAAACTCCATGTTTAGACCCTATATAATCCCTTACCTTCTAATATGGTCTATGCTGAGAGACTTGCCTCTAACAAAGAACTATGGCAAAAGTGAAGCATGTCACTGCCAAGATCATGGAAGACTATGATTTCTGTAAAGTCCATACTCTCTGCTTTTCTTTTCCTCAGTTACTCTCTGGGAAGCCTACCTGAAGCATGTTATTAACTGTGTAAAGGACAGGACTGTGCAGAAAGTAACTGCTTTCTCTGCCTAGTAACTAGGAAATACCAGAGGTACTTAAACAGCCATGTGGATGAGATTAGAAGTTATTTTAGTCAGCTTTTGAATCACTGTGACAAAAATATTTGACAAGAACAACTGAGAGGAGGAAAAATGTATTTGGTGCTCATTGTTTCAGAGTTCTCAGTCCATACACACCTAACTGCATTATTCTAGGCAAATTATCATGTAGCTCATCATGGAGAAAAGAGTCAGCAGAAGAAAGCTTCTCGGGTCATGGTAGAGTAAGGAAGGAGAACAGGGAAGAGAAGGAGAGGAGAGGCAAGGGAGAGACAGGGGCAGCAGGAAGAACCCCTTCAGGTCACATTACCATGACTCACTTCCTCCATCCATGCCCACCTGCCTACAGTTACCAAAGTCAGTCCATTATAACTAGGATGGATTAATTAGGTCATAATGCCCCCAATAAGCCACTACATTAAGCCACAACTCATCTGCCTAAATTTACCACACAGTCAATTTAAACTAGAATGGATTGATTAAGTTATAGTTTAAAAAATCTAATCCTTTCACTTCTGAATATTCCTGCATTAACAGGAGCTTTGGAGGACAACAGGAGCTTTGGAGGACAACATGTCAGAAATACATAACATTTCAACCTGACCTCCAAAAGCTAATGTTCACGTAAAAATGAAAAATACATTTAATCAGACTTTAAGTGTTCAATAATCTTAACAGCCCCAGCACTGAAAGTCCATTCCAAATCCAAATTTTCATCTGAGACACAAAGCAAACTCTTGGGTTTGAGGATGTGCAAAACTCCAAAGCAAGTTATACTTTTCCAATATTCAGTGACACAGGCATGTCCATTTCAAAAGCATGAAATAGGGGCACAGAAAGAAGGACAGCACAAAAACCAAATCAGCACATAGCCAGGCAGAAAGGTATGGTAACTCTGCCCTTAAATCATGTAGAGCTCCTAGGATACATGGCTATTTGATATGTTTTCCATAGGATTTGTGCCACTTCACCTGTTGGGCTTTTCTGATTTAAGGGCACATAGTCTCTTTCTTAGTCTGGTTTTCTTCACAGTCAACAGCTTTTATCTCTAAAGGGTCCACATTACTGGTATCTCATAATTACTTGTATTTCCATTTCATCTTTGGCTAAACCTTCATAGCTTCCTGCATTGTGCTTTCAAGGGCAGGATATAGATATCCAGACCCTACTACACTTTACCTGGCCTCTCAGGGTATTCTTTAAAATTTCAGTGGAAACCTTCAAGACCACTTAAATCAAGCATCCTGCATTCTTCGAAAGTCAGCACCATATGGATGATGCCAATATCTGCTGCCTGCAGGTGCAATAGCTGAGCTCCCCAGAATCAATGCTAAAGCATCCTTTAAGTGCTAGTGCAGCTAGTATGGTAAAACAACTTCATAAGCCCTCCCCACTCAGTGATTAGGGCACCCAATGTCTTTTCAAAATAATTTTATCTGTACTCTGGAGCCTGTTGTGGATATTGTTGTGAATTCCTGAGATGCTCTCAAAACATCTTTTCTATTTTCTATGTGCAAAATATTTAGCATATCTTTAAGGGTTGTAATCTCTTCATTGGGCATACTTTTCTTTGTTCCACTTTTATGACCAAACTAAGTTATTAAAATATTTCAGCTCTGCTTTTTGCACTCAGATTTCACAAAAAGGTGTCAGCAATATCCATGCTACTGAATGAATGCTATACTGCCCTGAAATTTCCTCCACCAGATTAATGATTTCATAACCTTTAAATTTAGTCTTATAGGAAGTCTCAGGACATGGGCAAAATGTAGAGAAGTTCTTTTCCAGAATATAAGATGAGTGGCCTCTAGTCCAATTCCCAATAGAGTCCATTTTTTCCTTTGAAACCTCACAAACACATTGGGCAATCCTATTGGCATTCTTGTCTTTTGAGCTCACACTAGACTCACCCATTAAGCCCTACTAACAGTATCCTAAAGATTTTTTTTTGCACCTGAATCTCTATGCTTTTGCAAATTCCTTCCACAAACAAGATCCAAAGGCTGCTAGTAATAATACTGATTCTACTTCTCAGTAGCAACCTTGTTATAGTCAGGTTTTGCATTGTTGTGATCAAGATACCTGACAAGAACAACTTCAAGGAGGGGAAGTATGGTTTAGTTCACAGTTTTTGAAGTCTCAGTTTATAAACAGCTTATACTGGGCTCAAGGTGAGGCAGCACATCCTGGAGGAAAGGTCTAGAGGATGAAAGCTTCTCAGCATGTGGCAGGGTCAGGAAAGAGAGAGAGAGAGAGAGAGAGAGAGAGAGAGAGAGAGAGAGAGAGAACACTACAGGAAGAATCCTTATAGGGCATATCCCTAGTGATCCATCTTCTCCAGCTACACCCACCTGCCTATAGTTACCATACAATATGTCCATCCTAATTAGGATGGACTGATTAGATTAAAACTCTTGGAATATAATCAATTTACCTCTGAATATTCCTGCTTTAGCAGGTGATTTGGGAGGATACTCCATGTCCAAACCATAACAGAAGGGCATCCTCTGAAAGGAACCTTAAAATTATTTCAGCTCAGTCAGGACCTTGATTGTAACCTGTGGCAGAACTAGGACAACACTAACCCATATTCTACTACAGTTGTAATATTATAAGTGCATTTTTCAGCTGCAATGTTAAGGTTTAATTGATCATAGAACAGTAAATAACTGGAAGTTATGGTTGCCATAATAAATACTAAATAATAAATGTAGATAAAAAGTAAAAGGATTTTAAGAAAAGTCTATAAAGAAACATAAGACAGATGCAGTGGCACATGCTTGTAATCCCAGTGGGTCAGGAGGCTGACTCAGGAAGACAATAAGTTCAAAGCTTGTTTCAACAAAAGTGAGGCTCTAAGCAACTCAGTGAGACCCTGTCTCTAAATAAAATACAAAATAGGGTTGGGGATGTAGCTCCATGGTGAAGTGCCCCTGAGTTCAATCCCCAGTACCCTTCCCCCCCCCACAAAAAAAAAAATAAATAAATAAAAAGAAATCTAAAATGCTTTGAACAAAAACAGTAGAAATCTGCTTTTATGGATATTGTGCAAAAATAAAGTAAGAAAAATGGCTAGGAAAAGTAAAAATGGCTTTACCAGGCAGGGCTCTCTAGGGAAACAGAACCAGTTTATTATAGAAATTAATATATGTAGTCTGCATGCTGGGATATTAGGAAAGTCAGTCAGTGGTGTATTTCAGTCTGAGCCTGAAGGCCTGAGATTGGCAGGGATGTTGAGGCAGCCGAGGGGTGATGGATATATTGTGTAAGTCCTGCTCCAATTTGAAAGGTCCAAGAATTAGGAGTATCACATATCAACAGAGAGAAGATATTCAATATCAAAGAGAAATACATATGTAGTTCCTTTGTTTATTTATTTATTTTTTTTGTTCTATACAAGCTCTCAATGGATTTGATGGTACCAATCCATATTAGGGAGGGTGATCTTTACTAAGTGTGTTGATTGAACAAATAATTCTGCTAAAACTACTATCAAAGCTCCACCTAGAAATGCTTTGCCAGCTATCTGGGCACTCATTTACCCAGTGAAATTGGCACACTAGATTATCTAACATAGTGAATAAGGAATATGTAACCTAAGACTTGAAAACAGGAAATGATTTTTTTTTTTTAATCAAGGGAAAATGCTTAACAACACTCTTGTCTGCATTTATAGGGAGATTAAAATATGCCTGACATAATTGATGAACTAGACAAAAGAATTTCCAATCATAGTACTGAATGTGCTACCAGATATTTTTTTCTTGCTACTAAATATGAAATATCCCTGAATGACTACATTAGAGCTGAAGAATTTTAACTCTGTTACAGAAGCAGAATTTTTCCAATATCTACCCAACAATTGTGCTTGCTTATAAATATGCAATAAATCAGTTTCTTGTTATGTTAAATTTCTCTAAGATTTGAACATATTATTATAAATTCCGTCCAATCCAATATTCCATTTCAATGATCAATTAATTCTCAGTAGTTGTTACTTGTTTATTGATACCAATGAAGGAATGTAATTCATGTGACAACACCTATGATCAGACAAAGAACTTAAAAGAAGTTTAAATCAGAAAAATACATCTAAAACATAAAGTAATAAAAAGAAGTAAAACTAGAGTTTTATTTATAATTTCTTTATGTCCATTGTTTGATTTTTGAAAAAATAAATGGAATTAAAAACAATTGTTGAACTAATTAAAAGAAGTTTAAAAGAAGTTATGTCAAATCATCTTGCTAAATGACCACTTACTTTTCAGCAGTGATCTTAAATTTCCAGCCTCAGATCACTTTTCACTGTGGTTCTAAGCAACTCACTTAACCTCCCTGAGCGTTAATATGTCCTGGAAAATGATAACAGCTTTAGCATGGTTGTTATTTAATCAACATGGCACTAATGATTATCACTTATAGAAGAACTTGGCAAATAGTAGCAACTGAGTAAAGGTTAATTAACTCTGAATTTGTATAATTGCCATGATATTGAGAGTGGATCTTTTACTTCTTCAAATGAGCCACAATTTATATAGCTTTCCCACTGATTCACTGATCTGAATTTCCTTAAGCAGAAAACTAACTGATGATAAACCTAATAACCTGATTTAAAAGTCCAACTCCTATTTTGCACCGTTTTTTACCTTTTTAAGATCTCCCTTACCTGGGTCTAATTTTAGGTTACCATTTATCAACTTCTAATAGAAGTTTACTTATACATTATGATGATTTGTTATCACTCTAACTTTTTTAGAACATAAACGCTTATCCACCAGGCTAGAATCATTTCTATTTTGTTCACAGTTGTAGTGAAAGTACATAGAAACAGACCATTGCACATATTAAATATACACTCAAAAATGATTGTGAAATGAATAAACATTTCTTCACATTCAGTATTTTCTATTAGCTATTTATTTTAATGCATACTTTCTAAGAATATATGGTATGAAATAATTCAATACTTCTTCATCAATGGAACCTGACCAAGAATCTAATTTTATCCTGAATCTTACCTTTATGCTCTATCTTGTCCTTAAAAGAAAATATTAGAAATAAAGAAGATCCTGGCTACAATGTGGCAGGAATTGAACACAGGCACAACTTCAGTGACTGATACTGAAGTGCCTGGGGACTAACAGCAGTATTAAATCTGTTATAGAAATATTCAATCAAAATATTGAAAGCAACCGCATTTCTCTAGTGCAGAATCTACAAAGAAAACAAATATTTTCCTCTTTGGAATGAAAAAAATACCATCATCTAACAATATAAAATCACAAAGTCCTTTTAGTGCCTAAATTCCCAGTATAAATTATTCTTCATTACACCATTTTTGTATGATTCTTTTGTTTTGTTTTCTTTTGGAAGTTAGAAAACACTGCCTGTACTAGAACCAGTGCTGAAATATGCTGTTGGTCACACCACTGCAAATGGAAGTAGTCCTGTTCTATCAATCCGGTGGGGCTAGGAGGCTTGACTTGACAGAACAAAAGCTTTGCACCTGTATCATCCAGCCTTTCTTTGATGGTCTAACTCACTCAAACAACAGTGCATTTCCTCTTCACCTGCCATACACTTCTGTAGTTACTGTTTCTGAACAGATCTGCCTTCAGCACGTAAACTAATCCACTCAAACACCAATCTCAAACAACAAGATTTTGGTTCATTCCAAAACATTCCAATGTTAATGTTTAGAAAAATATTCAGTCCTTTAAGTCCTTCCCCAGATAATTTCAGAGTTAAATAATCCTTTGCCTTGGCTGAATTTGAAGGTTATTTTAGCAGGAAAAAAATATATAACTAGAATAGTTAGTATTAGTTAATTGCTTACCAAATATTTATTAATATTTTAAATATTAAAATCCTAATGATAACCTATTAGGAAAAATTGTATTTTGATGATATTAGAATATTTGATAGATCAAACACTTGAGTATTTTTTTATGTAATTCATACTGAAAATTCTAGGTTAAATCCTAAGCACCATAAAAATTATGTGTATATATATGTAGCATTTTTATTATAAATAATTATATGTTACATGTATACATATATAGTTATAATGGTATATTATATATTATATATTCAAAATTCAAAAGAAGTAGAACAGTTCAATTTTTAATTTGTAAATACTTATTCATTCATATTTGTTTTCACCACTTTATTGAAAGTTCCTATAGGTCATTGCAGATAATGTCTCACTATGTAGTCATCCACAGTAGATATTTAAACTACACCTGGGTGCAATAGCGCAGAGTTGTAATCCCAGTGGCTTGGGAGGCTGAGACAGGAGGATTGTGAGTTTGAGGCCAGTCTCTGCAAAAAGTGAGGCACTAACCAACTCTCTAAAAAAATATAAAATAGGGCCAAGAATGTGGCTCAGTGGTTAAGGGCCCCTGAGTTCAATCCTCAGTACCAAAAAAATCAAAAAAACTACATGTATCATGTGGCTTTGATGATTTTAAGTGAGTTTGTTTTGTTGTAGTTGTTCAGTTTATAGTATTTATTTTAACACACTTCTCTAAGTAATTCATGCTTGTAACTGAATTGTTGGTGAATATATTTTTAGGTTTTGTTTATTTGTTTTTCTACCAATCAGTGATCCTCCTGGAGCCAGTACAAAATTTCCTAATCTACTGGTGAAATGAAAGAATTCTTGGTTCATTAGAGACCATATCTATCTATCTATCTATCTATCTATCTATCTATATATATATATATATTTTTTTTTTACAGGCATGCACCATCATACCACCTTAATAAATATTTTTAATTTATTTTTTACTCTAAATTGTTAGAAATGACAGCAGAATGTATTACATTTCGTATTATACTTGTAGAACACATTTTTACATATCTCTGGTTGTATACAAAGTATATTCACACCATTCATGACTTCATACATGCACTTAGGGTAATGATATCCATCTCATTCTACCATTTTTTTTTATTCTTCACCTTTTTGCCCCCTCCCTTACAAAAGTCCCACGCCCAAAAAAAAAAAAAAAAAAAAAGTTACAGTCAGTACAAAAACACAGAGCAAGGACCAGCCACAGGACAAAGGCCAAGAATCATTGGATTTCAGGAACTACAAGGGCATCCTGCAAATGTAGGTATGCCTTATTGGGTGAGTTATCCTGCTTCACCTGTAGTGAAGAACAACCTAAGCATGGCGAAGACTGCCTCACCTTGCCACTTTTGTCAGTAAGGGAGCCAACATAGGGATGAGGATAATTCCCCATGTAACTTCAGGGAAATAAAACATGGGAACAAAAATGTTTCAAATAGTAGTGAACTTTTGTGATATGCTCGCATTCTCAGAAAATCTCTCCCTAACTATGTTTCAGATGAGTGCCAAAGAGATATATTTGGGCTGTTTACTATGCCATGTTTCTTAATTATCTGAATGGTCATTGTTAATCTCTCATATTGAAACTTGAGGGGAGCCCTATAACAAACCCCCTTTGCTACATGTTAATTTGAATTAATAACAGACTTCTTATAATAGGAAATTGATAGTGTGGCTTATTCATTAGATCAAGTGACCCGCTGAAGTTCAGAATTAGACAATGAACATAAAATGACCATTCATACTGGTGCAATACTCCCTTCCCATATAGAAAAAGCCTTATGTCTGTTCACCTCCTTTCTAAAATAATTGAAAACACATTCTTCAGGCATATTAACTTTAAAAGACTCAGGGCACTGGGTGAAACATTGTCCATTCCTATGCCTACCTCATCAATAATGTTATACCTTCATTTGATCAAAGACGATGTAAAAATATTTTCCCCCAAGTCTTACTATTCTACCTTTGTGAAGAAATATCTGATTAAAATGTACTAACATTGGTTGCAACATTTTGAACTTTTAATATCTGTATCTTCAGATTTTGGATAGTATTCATAACATACCACATGCCTAACATTTTTTAGTCAAATAAATAACTGATTATTTCATTTAATATAAAATTAAATTAGTATCTTTATTTTGGTCTTGCAGGCTCATCAGTGTTTTCTATGAATTTATAGGTGTACTTCATTGCAAAACAGAAAGTGTTGTTTTACTGAATAACAGGAAAACAGGTAGATGAGTCACCATTTACTAAAGCACTATCATAAGTTTGGGTTATCTTCTTTTGACTTTCCACTTAGATTGCAAAATAGTTACAAGATGGTCAGCTAATATTTCCATGAATTGTAAAATCTAAATACAGAAATACAGAGCAGACTTCTATTTTTTTTTTTTTTGCATAGCATTATTTATTCAAAGTTTACAACTTTTTTCCTAGAAGCATAATGTTTGATACCAACACATTTTCTTTGTTCACATAGATCATGATTTAATTACTCTGCCTGCAGCAATAAATGGGAAAGTTAGGGCCTAGCATTTTCTTATGTAGAATGGAAGGCAGTCTTTCCCAGAGTGGAAGAAGGGAGGAAAGAGGGCTGTTCTTTAAAAAAACTGATATATGTGTCATTGTCTTTGACTACTTTGGATGTAAAAGTATTTATCTACAAAGGCATCTTTGTATCTGAAAATATATACCTAGGAAGCATTCACATGCAGACATGGTTTAAATATATTTAAAATGCATAAAATAAGCAAAGATCATTTAATTATTTCTGTCAATAATGGAGAATGTGCTGTGGTATGAAAAGTATTATGCAGAAAGAAGCCTATCATGTGATTAGGAAACAGGAGCCAAAAGAAGAGTTTTAAGTGACTCATTTAGGATGGTATTCCTAAATGTGAGGGGTAGGGGGAATAAAACTTTTAACAGGATGGAGAAAGTAATTTGATAATAGGAAAATATTTAAGATTTCTCCCTTATTAGAAATAAGGCTATGGATTTCTGTTGTTGTGGGAGTGACCCATCCTGCAGTCTCCAGAAGGACCTAGCCTATAAGTACCCTTAAAATGTGGAGAGAAAATATTAGATGCTTGAGGGTGGACATAAACATTCAGAGAACTAAACAAAAAGACATATTATGACATATGTTGAGTCATTATGAAAGAAATGTTTAAGTTGGTACGCACAAGAGCTACTTTTAATACCAAATATGTAGGGATTTTGTATACTACTGTGAATGTAGTACATGTTTTTATTTCTGAACATTATTTTCAGCCTATTTAAAAATCAACTCTGCCTAACTTTACATAGAATTTGATTGACTCTTTCAGTTTCTATGTTATGCATCTCCAAGACCATCATTAAGCTGATGATTCACTATAATGACTCTCAGGACATATAAAATCTGTTGTACTCATGGTTATTTTTTATTACAGCAAAAGGATATACATTAAAATCAGCAAAAGAAAAAAATGCATATGGTGAAATTTAGGAGAAACTAGGTACAAGCTTCCAAGTGTCCACTCCTAGTAGAATCTCAGGTGTACTTAATTCTCTAAGCAATGACTCATGACAAGACATTTAAAACATCTTCAAACAAGGATGCTTACTTAAACCTTGGTGCATGGTTTGACCACCTCAAATTAAATGTACCAGAATTTCATTGACTGGTTCTAATCATTTTCCAGTCCAGGAAAGGAGATATCCTGATAAACTTTGACATGCTCTATTTTAATGAGTCCCTTAAATTCACATAGTGCTTTCAATAGGGTTTTGTCACATATGGGTATCACTGTAATAACCTACTTTTTAGATGTCCTATCTGCCTAGCCATATAACCAATCCATTGGCTACCACTCATGGGTCAGTATACACAGAATTACCCCTTATGGGATAATTGTTGTTCACTGCAATTCAACATATTGTACTGGCTTATTAACTTTTTAAATCATAGTTTTATATTATTAGTTGGTAGTAGCATGTCAGCCATGCAATTGGCCTTAGAGGAAAAGAGGTTATCTGCTCATGCATATAATGATTATTTCCTTACATCACTTCACAATAATGTGTTCTTACTGAAACCTTTTTCATTTTGTTATGCAACTCTTCAGAGAACACTGTCCATTATTGGAAAGTTTCTGGAATAATTAAAGACTTCATGGGCATTTCATTTTATAAGATTAAGTCCTTCAGTTATGGGGACAGTTTCAATTAATAGTCAATAACCAGCCAATAATTGTTTCTAAAATGTCATCCCTAATGCCATAATTGGAAATTTTCTGGTCCAAAATGCCAGTGTGAGCTGTTAGGCATCACTCACAAGCTTTTGGCATAATCATTCATCTGTGTATGTAAAATTTGTAGATATTTCCAAGTAAAAGCTAAGAGTGTATCAACTCAGAAATAGCCTGATATTGTTCAGGAGCACATTAAAAAAATATTTCCTTTCATGTATTTTGGTCAATAGCACCTAGCAATATACATACTCCAAAATACAAACAAGTTAATCATGTTTTGTGCTTTTTGAGTAGTCAGCAGGGTAGGTTATGATTACAACTTATTTTTAGTTGACTGTGAAATGTCACAAACAGCTTCTGCCCAAGTTATTCCTAAATTTTTCACCATGTAAAAGGCCACATTTTTGTTGAATTTACCAACCAGTATCTGTCAGGCATGTGTACCAACCCTGAATTTAAGTTAGTCCTATATTGTTTTTCAGATTTTGATATTGTCATTAAAATATTGGCATAATATATTATACCCATGGGACCCATATGAAATTCAAATCCCTTTTAGCCAAATTATAATATTAAGCTGGTGAAATCAAATAATGTTTAGGGTATTATAGTAAATTTTGATATGTTTCATGTGAACGCAAATTACAGATTTGTTTTCTTTTCTAAGATTGAGATCAAGATAAAAGTGTCTGCAAGATGGATCAATGAATATCACTATCCTTAATATTTGTCTTTGAAGTGTATTTTCTACATTGATCAAAGTATACAAATTTTCAGCTACAAGGAAAATACACTCTTGGGATCCACCGTATAGTATGGTTAATAAAAAAAAAAAAAGCATCATGTGTTGAAATTTGCTATGATAATAGATCCTAAATATTCTTACAGACACACACATACATACACATATGCACACACAATGGTAACTACGTAAAATAAAGTGATGGATGTTTACCAATTGAAATTTGGCATAATCACTTTACAACATACACAAATATCAAAGAATCATGTCATACATCTTAAATATATATCATTTTATTTGTCAACTATATCTCAATAATTCTGGGGAAAAAATGAGAAAGTAATAAATTTAGTGAACACACAAACAAACTTACCAGAAACTCTCAATGTTATATATGCTTCCACTTTATTCAAACCTTGATACTTCACTGTCAGTCTCTGAAATGAAAATTATTCTTTCTTCTCTTCTCTGCTATTGTTATAGTTTGGATATGAGGTGTCCCCTAAAAGCTCACATCTGAGACTATACAAGAAAATTCAGAGGAGGAATGATTAGGTTTTAAGAGTCTTAACCCCATCAGTGAATTAATCCCTAATTAACTGAATGGTAACTGGAGGCAAGTTGAGTGTGGCTGGACAAAGAGGTTCATTGGGGCATGGTTATGCAGTATAAATTTTGTATTTGGAGAATGGCATTTTTCTCCCTCTGCTTCCTCATCATCATATTAGCTGCTTCCCTCCACCAGATTCTTCTGCCATGATGTTCAGCCTCACCTCAAGCCCCAAGGAATGGAGCAGGCCTTCTATGGACTAAAATCTCTGAAACCCTTAGCCCCTAAATAAACCTTTCCTCCTTAACAGTTGTTCTGGTCCAGTCTTTTAGTTGCAGCAGTGTAAAAGCTGACTAAAATAGCTACTCTCAACACTTTGCTTTAATAGCTCACTTCGGATACCAATTCTGGGAAAACACTGTTTCTCTACACTTATAAAACAACACTTCTGACCCCAGATGTGTAGGGTTTTTGTTCCACACCCACCAATTCTCCAATACCAGCTGGGTGCCCTACAATTTAATTCAATTTTGACACTAATTGTCCAGAGCAAGTGCTAACCCCACAGTTTAAGTGTCCAGTTTCAAGTTACTCTTCTTCTGCCTCCCTTTCTTCCAAATTGGTACTTCTCACAGGTCATTCCTAAGGTTCAATAAGTTTCCCGAGTGGTTCACAAAAATTGCACTTATTTGTTTTTATTAAGAATTTCATAGAGTATACGGAAAAATAGCCAAATGAAAAGGTCAATGTGAGAAAAGTTTCCAATTGTAGGATACTCTGCCCCATAAGTTAGGTACATTAAAGTCCCTGAATATGAATATATCTATCTCCTCTGAAGTTCTTATTCTTATTCATGAATTTTTATAGAGCTTTAACCCCATTCCACATACCCATTCCAGAAGTTGGAGGTGGAGCTCCAAGTTCCAATCCTTTATTCACTTGATAATTGACCAGCCCCATCCTTAATCTGCAGGCACCCAATGCTAAATTGCCTCATTAGTACAAATTCAGGTGCAAATCAAAAGTCTTGTTATAAATAATAATAAAAGCACTTATATTATTTAGGAAATTTCAAGAGTTTTAAAAGTTTTAACAAGATACAAGTGTGATAACAGAAGCTCATATGGCCCTTACCATTTAGTAAATTATGAGTGGTTTAGGAGTTCTCTGTGAGAAATTGAAAGCAATGATGAAATATGTATTTCTAATTGCACAGTTTCCATGGACCATAGGTCACACTGCTGGACTATCGCACGGAGAATTAGTTGAAACTAAGACTTTTTCATAGCATGCAAGTAACTACACTTGTAATCATTTTTGCTTTTTACTCTCCAGTTATCTACCATAATTTCAAATTAAAATCCTGTGTGGACTTGGAAATTTCTATAGGTTCACACTTAAAATGTTTGATCTATACTGAACAAAGAATAAGCATATGCCTTTTTTTTTTACAATGCTAGGAACAGTAATTGTTCCCCAGTCAGAGATAATAACCATTCCAATAATACATTCAAATATAGGAAACACAACACATTTAGTTAAATCCTATCAAACATTAAAAATTTCACCTAAACCTTATTTTATTCCCAATAATCATTGAATCTGCCAAATCCTGCTAATCCAGTTTCCATTTTTATTTCATCAACAAATTTTGGAACTGTAGTGTATATATGATCCCATTGCAAGAAACCTAAGAAAGATTTCTGTTCCATACCCTGACCATTTTATTCATGTGCATGTGGCCTTGTGTCTTCAGCTGAGAAAGGAGCCTCCATATAATAGCTTTTTTCTCACCAATTCTCATTCTGATCAATTTGTCAGACCTTCATTTCTGACAATTCAAGGTCAAGTATCTCATTATCCTCTTTGCCTTCTACTGTTTTAAATTCCTCAGAACTAGAGTGAATAGACTTTTTTTAGAGCTCTTCATTATTGGAGAATAGGAGTATATTCTCTCAGTCCACCCACATTGATATTTTAGTCAAAGCCCTTTGTGTCAACCCAATCAAAATCTGCTGTATTTATGTATTTCCTTAAGAACTCCCATCTTAATGGGATGAGTGTTTTGGCTATATTTTTGTCTTTATGTATTTTTTTTGTGAATCACTCTAATGTTACCAAAAAATCATAAGTGGAAGCTGAAAAAAACAATCTGATATTAGACCATAATAATTTTGCAGCACTGAGGTTATATGGGGGTGTCTCTGCAATAAAGCCCTCTTAGTTGCACAATTTTTCAACACCTGGGTAAGATGCATATTAAATGGATCATTTGCAAGTCAAGATGGTCTGAAAGTCAGGCCAACATGGCGTACACAAAAGCATATCAGTAGCTTCTTTTATGGAGCTACAAATATCAGTGTAAATAAACTTTACAGTGACTTTTACATAATCTACCAGGCTATCTGTCCCCTCAGGTATAATTGTTTAATATTAAGCTGTGAATCCCAAATTAAACCACATATGCTCCTATTGCAAACTGAGGAATCTTATTCACATTTAATCTCACAATGTCTTTTATTGAAGGTGATTCAGAAGCTGAGACAAAGAATGTATAGTATAGATGTTGAAAAAAATGAAGGATCTCTAATGTAATACAGTGTGAAAATAATGGTGGATAGGAAAGTAAAGCACCCACTGATTGATAACATATTGTACAATTATACTTCATATAAAATCTCAATCATTTTGTGGCTTTATTTATACATATATATGTACACACACACACACACACACACATATACATATATACACACACACATCAAGATATATATGGATTCTTAAGGATGTACATTTAGATAAAAATATAGATGAATAAGTAAATAAGAAATAGGTATCAATACTAAGAAATAGATAAAAATAGATGTTAATAAAGAGTCT
This sequence comes from Tamias sibiricus, assembly GCA_025594165.1. Lineage (NCBI taxonomy): Eukaryota > Metazoa > Chordata > Mammalia > Rodentia > Sciuridae > Tamias > Tamias sibiricus. Next base: position 65,508,034 of record CM046659.1, read on the forward strand.
GGAACTTAAAATTATCAGGGATTGATGTGCTGAAAGCATAATCTGCAGCATAGAGGTATTTGGAGATGGTATAAATACAGGTTGTAGGGTGTGTCCTTGACAGAGGTAGTGAAATTCCAGCCTCTCTCTGTCATGTCCCAGCCATGAGGGAGTAGTTCTGCTCATGCAGGCACTTTCACCGTAGTGTGTTGTCTCACTAAAAAAGCAGTGAGAACAGTAGATCTTGGACTGAAACATCCAAAATTATGAGCCAAAACAAAACTCTTCTTTTTGTTTATTGATTATCTCAGGTATTTGTTAACAGTGAAGTTATGCTGACTGACACAGGGTTATATAACTTTCATTTCATTTGTTGAAAACCACTTCTGAAGCCTATTTGGAATTTTTTTTTTTTAACTGTGGAAGGGCAGTGCATTTCACATATCTATTCCAATGAAACAACTACTCTTTTCAGCTAAAAAAAATCAGAGCTGACAAATAAAGGCCATCTCTCTAAAGAGGAAGAGAGGCAATACAGGCTTGGGATTGGAGACTTTTATTGGGGTGCCTCAGGGATTAGAGCTTGGTGGGTCCTAATATGGGCAATTAAGTGTGGGCTTGGTATGAGGGAGTGGTGATATATACTTAGGCAGGAATGCATGCCATTGGTGAAGGGTTGGGTTGGTATGAGGGAGTGGTGAGCCTTTCTCAGAAAGGCCCTTGGGTGGGAAAGCAAAACTTTTTCTTAAAATGGCATCTGTCATTTAAGATGGCCACTCAGATGCTAAGCAAAGACCTTACAGCTTCCAAAAAGTAGAACTGAGATTATTAAGGAAAACAATTGTTCTGGGAATTGTTGTTATCTCATACAGGTTTGTGACAATACAGTTTCCAACATACTGACAAAATATTACTGTCAGAATGAAATAATGCAGTAATACCTTGTAGCAAAATTTAATAAAGTCAGATTCCCAAAGAAACCTCATAGTTTATGCAATGATCATTTGAATATCATGTATGTGCCGTATTATGTATGAGCAGGCTGGTGAAGTACTTTTAAATATTTACGTGCACAAAGCCACATTTAAGCCCATATTTGTTATATGCTAATATGTATCTGTTTAATACATTAATTGTTATCGAATTAAAATTCATCACACACCATCATTTCTGTACCAACGCATAGATTTTTTTTAAATATTATAAAATAGTTTATTTAGTAATTCATTCATGAGATATTGGCAAACTTTTTACCACAAAGAACTCAAAATCTCAAAGGTATATTCTTTAAAGTTTTTCTTCTGTATAATTATAAAAGTGAGCCAATTAAAGTAATAAACTAAGCTATATGTGGTAGTGCATTCTTAAATCTCAGAGACTCTGGAGGCTGAGAAGAGAGGATCACAAGTTCTAAGGTTAACCTCTGCAATTTAATGAAAGCATGTTTCAAAATAAAAGAATAAAAAGGTGTGGGGATAAGAGTGCCCATGGGTTCAATCCCCAATAATATAAAATAGTAATAATGTTAATAATAATAATATTAATAATAAATGACTGTTTCTTTGATCCCATAAGCTTCTTAGCAATTTTACATAAAAATGAAATTAAATTAGATGCCAATTAATATATAAATAAAGGATTCAAGAAAATATTTACAGGTGTTTAGTTAGGCATGGATTTAAACAAATCATGAAAACATTATAGTAAGGTAAGGAAACATTTTATACTGTATATAACATTTAAATTATAAAAATTATCATAACATGAAGGTCAGGAATTAAGTCTTTCACTTTTGTTTATAATTTAATAACTTCTTTAGAGTTTTAATTTTTTTGTAGTAGTTATATACTGTGGGAAAGAATGTGAATCATTTGCTGTAAGCCAAACAAAGGTAAAGCGTTTTTATTTGGTGACTCCAACTATACTATGATCTATAGTTATTTGTGAAGAAATAAAAATTTCCTTATAAAACAAATTATAACAAGTAGACATTGAATAATATATTACACAGAACAACAGGATTATGACAAATTGTAGAGAAACTGTTCCCCATTCTTACATAGGGAAATAGACTTTCATTAAAGGACATTAACATGCCAATAAAATTATATATTATTATATACTCCACAGCAGATTTTGGAAGAGTGTGACTCTGGGGATGAAAATAATTTCAGTATGATATTTTAATAATGAAAGCGCAGAATAAATTGTAACACTATAAAGCAAAACCAAAAATATTGAGTTACTCATATTTAGTAGAAGCTGCAAAAGGAGAAAGTAGCAAATAGGAAAAAGAACAGAAGCTGATGTCAATTTATACTGCACACAAACTTTAGAGAACACTGACATAACATCATAAATCAGGTTTTCTAGGCCTGGAAAAAGAAACATTTTAATGGGGAGTAGGTCACAGAATGGAATTCAGTATAATTAGAAATTACTTAAAATATAATATTTTCATGTTAATTGAAGTTCATGATAGCTGACCTTCAGATTGATGTGATTCAAGGAAACAGTTAATTATACAAATAATCCCTTACCTTATTAAAAGTGGGATAAGTCCTTTTCACATGACATCACTCAGACATTTCTTCCATCTTCATGTCTATGTTTATTTTATTTTTATTTTTCAGCACGTTTTTCTTTTTCATTGGTCCATTATAGCTGTACATAATGGTGGGATTTGTTATTGAATATTTGTACATGCACATAATATAACAACATAATCTGGCCAATATCCCTCTCCAGTGCTTCTCCCCTCCCTCCTCTCTGCCTACCTGGTGGTGCCCATCCTTTATGTTACTGATCTTCTTTTGCTTTTTATGGGATCAACCCCTTGCCCTTCACCCACATCTCTCTTTTCTTTTTTCCTCTGTAGCTTTCACATATGAGAGAAAACATATGACCTTTGACCTTAAGCAATTTAGCTTAATTTAATGATGTCAAGTTCCATCAGTTTTCCTGCAAATGAAATAATTTCATTTTTCTTTATGGCTGAATGAAACTCAGTTGTGTGTATATGCCACATCTTTTGTACCCATCCATCGATGGACACCTAGATTGGTTCCACAGTTTGACTATTGTAAATTGTGCTGCTATCAACATGCGTATGCATCACATCTATGTTTCTGATGCTTCTATTCTGCTTCTGCCTCCCTCTTCCACTTTTAAAAACTCTAGTGATTGCATTGTGCCCATTAGGATAATTCACAATATTTGTTTTTACTAGCAACCTTAAGTCATGTGATTGTAATTTCCCTTTGCCACTTAATGGAAAATAATCACAGCTTCCAGGTATCAGGATGTATATACATCTTTGGAAGGTTATTATTCTGTCTACCATAATAAGGTAGAGTTAAGTCTTGCATTTTGATCCATTGTTAAAAATTTCTAACTTTAATTGAAGAGTCTTTTTGCTATACATTTAATGTAATTATTTATTAGATATTTTGTTTATAATCTTTTTTGGTGCCGGGTATTGAACTCAGGGGCACTCGACCACTGGGCCACATCCCCAGCTTTTTTTTTTTTTTTTTTTTTTTTGTATTTTATTAGAGACAGGGTCTCACTGAGTTGCTAAGTGCCTCGCTATTGCTGAGGCTGGCTTTGAACTCGCGATCCTCCTGCCTCAGCCTCCCAAGTGCTGGGATTACAGGCGTGCGCCACCATGCCCGGCTTATTTTGTTCATAATCTTTTTTAAAATTTTTCATCTTTACTTTTGTCATTCTTCCTATCTCTCAAAATGCATCTAATTTTGTTTTCCAATGCCTTATTAAATAAAACTCTGATTTTGTTTCATTTTTTAAATTATTGTAGTGCATTTTATTGACTGATTTTTCCTGCCTACAAGTTGCATTTGAGGTATTAATATACTATCAAGATTTTTGTGTTCAGTTAAAGTGTTTTTATTTTTATTTTAACAGAAAGTTTACTTTTATGTATACCAGTCTGATATTCTGAAGATTTTCTGTAATGAATAGTGAGATTATTTTCTTGAACAAGATTATCTCTACAATTTAAATTGTGGTATAATAATTAACATTGTATCTTGCATTTTAATTTTTTAAGTGGATAATACTATACTAACTGTAGGCATAATGTTGTACACTAGATCTCTAGAATTTATTCATCATTCATAAGTGAAATTTTATCTCTCTTGTATAGCAACTTCCTATTTCAAATCTCCTCATAGTTCCTGAAAACTACCATTCACCTCTCTTTTTCTAAGTTTTCTAAGAGTTTGACTATTTTAGATACCTCTTAAGTGATTCATACAGCATTTGTCCTTCTACGACTGACTATTTCATTTAGCATATCTCTCCAGATTTATCCAAGCTGTTTCATATTGAAAGCCCTTGTATTTTTAAATCTCAGTAGTATTCTATGGTGTATACATACTATTTTTTTAAATCCATTCATCCATTAATGAACAACTAGGTTATTTCCACATCTTGGTTATTACAAGTGATGTTACAATGAGCATGACATACAGGTATCTCTTCAAAATACTTATCTGAATGATTTTGAATATACACCTAGTAGTGGAATTTCTGTACAAAATGACAGTTTTATATTTAACTTCTTGAAGAAAAACTATATACTGCTTCTTGTAGTGATTTCACTATTTTACATTGCCATCAACAGTATACAAGTGTTTCAATTTTTCCAAATCTTTTCCAATGTTAGTTCTTTACCCTAAGTGCATGTATGAAGTCACAAATGGTGTGAATATACTTTGTATACAACCAGAGATATATAAAAATGTGCTCTACAAGTATAATATGAAATGTAATACATTCTGCTGTCATTTCTAACAACTTAGAATAAAAAATAAATTAAAAAAAATAATAGCAGCTCTTTTAACAAGTGTGGGATTATACATCATTGTGCACTTGAATTTCCTTGCTGATTAGTGAATTTAAGTCTTTTTAGATAAAATGATGCTCAATTGTGTTCTTGGCCGAAATGTTTATTCAAATTCCTTACTGATTTTAAATTGATTTAAATGTGTTTATTCATTTATTTTTTATTGAGTTGTAGGAGTTACTTGTTTAACAGATAACTTGTTATATTAACATCTTATCAGATATAAAGTTTGCAAATATTTCTTATGTTTAAATATTTAAGTTGATTTCTATGTATGGTATAAGACAAAGTTTCCATTTTATTCCTTCGTGTGTGACATTCAGTTTTCAAAGAACTATTGGTGAAGAGTCTATATTTCCGCATTGTATAGTCTTGGCAGTCTTATCCTAGATCAATTGACTTTATTTGTTTGGGTTTATTTCTGGGCTCTCTCTTCCATTTTATTGGTCTATATGTCCTATATGTCTGGTTTTATGCCAGTTTCATATTTTTTCTAATTCATGTAACTTTGTCATGTATTTGGAAATCAGAAAGTGTGAGTTTACATATTTGTTCTTTCCCATGATTGCTTTGAATTTTAGGGATCATTTGGAGTTCCATATAAAATTTAAGATTTCTTCTCTCTTTATAAAATCCAGTTATGCCAGAGCAGAGCTGCTCACCTCATAGCAGTAAGCAGGCAGAGAGAAAAGATAGGAAGAGACAAAAAGAAAGGAGACAAGATAGACCCTTCCAGAACGTACACACAGACCCACTTCCTCCAACTAAGCCCCACCTCCTATAGTTTTCACCACCTCAAATAGTGCCACTAGCTGAGGACCAAGCTTTCAACACATGAGCTTATGGGGACATTCCAGATCCAATCCATAAAAATCACTAAGTATTTTAACCTTTTTGATGTTAATATCCTGGTGAATATTCATTTTGGATTATTAGTATATAGAAACTCAAGTGATTTTGAGTGTGCTTATTTTATATGTAACTTTGTTAAATTTGCTTATTAATTGTAATGTGTGTATTAGTTTAGAGTTTTCTATACATAACATTATATGCAAACAGATTGTTTTAGTTTTTCCTTTTTAATGTAGGTAACTTTTCTTTCTTTCTTTTTTAAACTAAATCTTCTTGCTAAGACTTCCAGTACAGTGTTGCACAGAAGTGAAAAAAAATATATGTCCATTCCTTATTTCCTTTCTTGGAATAAAAGCTTTAGATTTTCCACAATAGAATATGATGTTAGTGGTGGGCTTTTCATATGTGAAATCATATTATTGAAATCAATTTCTTCTATACCTAGTTGGTTCAGGGTTTTTCTCATGACAGCTTTGTTAATTCTGTCAAATGATTTTTTTTTGCATCTGTGAAAATGACCATGTGATTTTTATATTTCATTCCAATAAGATGATGTATTATAATAATTTATTTATGTATGTTGGAACTTTTTTGTATCTGGGGGCAAAATACATTTGGTGATGGTATAAGTTCCTTTTGATGTACTGTTCAAGCTAGTTTGCTAAAATTTCATTTGATATTTTTACCATCCATGATGATCAAGGAGATAAACTGGTAATTCTTGTTGTTTCCTTTTCTGACTATGTTTTTGAGGTATGTTGAACACTGGACACAAATATTTAGTTTAGAGGTGTTCCATACTATTCGATATTTTTTTGTAATAGTCTGAGGAGAATTTACACTACTTATTTAAATGTTCTGTAGAATTTTGCAGTGAAGTTATCTGGTCCTAGTCTGTTCTTTGTTGGAAATTTTTCCATTACTAATTCAATCTCCTTACTTGTCATTGGCTTGTTTAGATTTTCTATGTCATCATGTTTCAGTCATTTTAAGTTACATGTTTCTAATAATTTATCCCATTTAATCATCATGTTTTATTTTTTATTCTTCTTTTTCCTTTTTTTTTTTTTTTTTTTTTTTTTTTTGGTGTTTGGTGTTACCGGAGATCAGACCCACAGCTTTGTACATACTAGGTGAGTAATCTATCTCTAAGCTAACCCCCATCCCACTAATTTTTAAATTATTAAACAAACTTTCTCTGTTGTGATCATGACCAAAAAATACCCTTGGTGTGCAAGGGTGACTTTGAATTTTTCTATTTCAGCCTGGCAGTAATTGATCTTTCTTATTTAGCTTAATGGACTCTCACCCTCCACAAAGAGCTTTGTTTTCAGCCAGACTCAGACCTTTACATACATCTGGAGCTGCTATTTTGCAAAGCTCCCTTTCTGTGTCCTCTGCTCCATAAATTCCATCTTCCTCATCTTCTCTCAAATTCACCTCCATCTCTGAATTCAGGAAGGCTGTTTGTAGTTCTACTTTTGCCTCTTTCTTGGTGTGGGAAAAGCTTCCAGGCTGATTGATATGTAATCCTACAATTTACCTGTTTGTTCCCATTCTCTCAAATCACCATCTTGTTCTCTCTGTAGTCTAAAATTAAAAGTAGCGTTTTCATTTATTTATTTTTAGAATGTCTAGTTTTGTTTTTTTTTTTAATTGGGGGTGGGGCAAGTTATGCCACTCTGAACAAAAGCTGAAATCTCTTCTCATTAAGTTTTTTATTAGTGTTGCATTATTTAGCACTTTGTATCATCTTATGGCCCTTTCTATGTTTTCTGGAGTTTTATTCAGTGAAAATTCTCATCAATATTTGTACTTTTATTCCAGTGATGTGTTCACTTAGATGTGTTGCCTCAGAATGTCAACATGTACTGTTTGAAAAATGTGTTACTAATGAACTCCAGATATAAAGATAGAATTCCCTATGTGATTTATATGCCATGTGTTTAAAAATTAGCTGTGAATTCATTAGTGTTTGATAAATAAAATTCCTAACAGCCTATTTTACAATTATTGGCTAATGTAAAAACAGTGGGCTTTAAAACATACTTGGATTTCATTATTAACTTGCACATTATGCAAAATCCTAAGTTGTCATGACATCAATTAGATGTAGACAAGGTTTCAAAGTAAAGATGATGGTTTTGCAAAACAGATAAGTATACTGTATTCACTTATTTAATGATTCTTAAAGTGCTCTTTTAATAGCATTCTTCCAGCCAGCTCCATGTTTGAATTGAACTAATCTAATCTGCTGATTATTCTGAAAGCAAAACTGATATTACTTCTTAAGGAATAGAAGTACTTAATTATCCCACAGTAATAAAGCATAGATTTGGAAAGCATTTCTCATTTTATTTTTCCCAGGAGATCTTACAGATGCACATAGATAAGAACAGTAAGATTTCCACTAAAATATTTATTGATGTAAATGTCAAATAAAAAAATATTAGTAATATAAATGGCTGTATCTCAAGTAACACCATTGATTCCCTAATGAAATATCACTATTTAAAGAGTTTTAAATTAAAACTGCCCCAAGCATATTCCCTAGATCTTCCAGTAGGAATTATCCAACATCTTTGGAGAGTCTTTCCTACTATAACCTAGAAATATTTTTTAAATCCTGTAAAATGTTATAGAATTGCAATGTAAATTAGGGCACGAGACTCAATACCTTTGAATAAATAGATGTAGAAAATATGGAAGGACTAAAATCAGTAGAAAGAATAGAATAGATTAGACTAGACTAGAATAGAATAGAATTCAAAGAATAAAATAAATATAAGAGAGGACATAAAACAATAGTAACTATATAAGCAAGTATACACACTGTAGAAAAAACTGTCCTTATGATCAAAAAAGACATTAATTACTAGGAGCAGTCCATTAAGAAATATTAGGATTAAGTTTTGGAAGGCCAATGATGAAAAGAAACACTAAAAGCAGTCTTAACAATTGTTAGAATAACTGGCTTCTGTAAATATTAAAGTAATATTAATAATAAGTAAAAAAATAAGAATTTATTCACAACATTCTAAACCTTTCTGTATTATTGAAATACTGATGTTTTCTAATTATTCTATTAGAATAAGTAGAATAATGTTGTGCTTATTTTTATCCCTGCTGATTTTTTTAAAACAACATTTTACGAGTAGTACTAACTAATCACAAAGTCATGCAGGATCATTTCACAAGGGCTATTTATTTCATTTTCTCACTTGCTTTACATAAAAATCCAGACATTTCAGGGAGTTCTCTGAAAAAGGCAAACACTCCAGTGTTCTTACACAAAACTACATGATTTTAAAAAATGTCATTAAATATTGTATTCTTTATATATTTTCAGCAAGTACTTTAGCAAAAGTGACCTCATAGTCTAAGGCATAACACCATATGGAATGGTGTGCTTCTGTAAGTTAATGTAGAATTCCATTCTAATAAAATATCATGTTACTTTTGATGGTGTCTTGCAACATTTGATACAGAACACTGACAGAAATAGGATGTATTCATCCATTGTATAATATATCTGTAGGAGGGCTCTGATATGTTCTAGGGGCTGATCCTACAAACTGAAGGAAAATATGGATGTCTATGACATGATGCATAGCTTGTCAAATTCAAATTAAAAGCACTCTTCTATGACATTTAAGAATAAGTATACCCTGCCAAATTACAACTAATTCGTGATTATGTTTACTTAAGAATTTTGTTATTGTTTTTTATTTCTGCAAAAGCAAAGTTATTGAGCAAAATGTTAAGAGGAACATCAAATGAAACTATGATTATCTTTTCAAATATGTATTCAGTGTACTGTCTATACCATCCCTCAATGCACATGTCTGAATGACATGCTATTGTTATGGTAGAACACATGGCCTTCTAGATGATGAGCTTATACTATACTGCTAAATAGTATTTCTAGTCAATAAATTTGGTTTTAAAAGATGTGTAAACAAAAGGTTTTGTTTTGGTTTGTTTTTATTCTTATTTCTTATTTTTTTTTTAATTCTTTATTTTGTTGAGCATGTGATCCAAATTTGAAACAAACAAAATGAAATTAGATTGTCAAAGAAGACAAAATACAAACAAGTCCTATCCTTCAAATGCAAAATTAATAGATGAAGTTAACATTTTGATAATATACAACAATGAATAAAAATGTATGGTAGAAACGAATTAATTTTTAAAATTAAGAAAATATAAAAATCATTCAAGAGCATGGTAAAAGTTCATACTTAAATTTTTTTCTGATAAAGTAATGTATGTAATCTTATCACTAGGAAACTTGATAATTTTATAAAAAGTATAGTAAAATTCTGCTGGATATGGTGGTACATGCCAGTAATTGGTAATCCCAGTGACTTAGGAGACTGAGGCAGGAGGTTTGTAAGTTTGAGACCATCCTGAGCAGCTTAGCAAGAAGGTGGAGGAGGAAGAGAAGGAGAAGGAGAAGAACTGGAGATGTGTTTTAGTATTAAAATGCCCCTGAGTTCAAGTCTCAGTACAAAAAACAACAAAAACAACACATACACACATAAGGCAATAGAAAAATAAAATTTTAATGTTATTTTTAATATATCCACCATGTATAATTGACAGGTTGGAACCCATTAAGTCCTTTTCTTTTAATTAATACAAGCATTATTATTGAACCTACAGTCATTGTATTTAGGTATTACAAATACAGATTCTACATTCCTCATATATTTTATATTTATAGTGTTTGTTCAGATTTGTTTTGATCTTATTATTATTTGTAAAGCCCCAAGTTAAAGTATATTTATGTCTAGACATATTATTTAATATAAATAAATAATAAAATTTAAGCATTTCAATCTAGTTTTGAAATATAATTAATTTTTAGAATATTTCATAAAGTAATTTCAATCTAGTTTTGAAATATAATTAACTTTTAGAATAGTTCATAAAATAATACATGTTTGCATATTATTATTCAGGGTTCTTTGAAGACTCAGAAATGATAAAATGTATATATAATTACAAAATGAGTGTATTACATTGTATGATCAGAAGCTGGATAGTCCCTCAATGACTTTCTGAAAGTGGGGAGCCCGAGAAACCAGTAGCTACTCCATCTAAGAAGCTGACCCACAGGACAATCTTCTCTGGAAACACTCTCACAAAGACACCCAGGAGTGAGCTTTCCTGAGTTTCTAGGCAGCTCTCTATCCACTCAAATAGATAACCAAAACTAACTGTCACACTTATACTTACTTTTCAATAGATAATAAACATTTCCTTAAAAATTCAATAGCCAAACATACTTATTTTATATTCATATTCATATTTATCTTTAATCATTATACTTAGTATGGTCTGGACAATTTACATTAATTAATGTTTAAAACATTTTAAACCCAGTGTATTGAATGATGTTACACACTTTCAAAGTGAAACTTCCCCTCTCAGTTTTCTAACTTTTAAAGTACCTTTAATCAAGGCAATCTATTTTGAGGGTTATTTTTTCTTGGGCTATAATACATGTTATATCAGTTTTTCTATCACTTAACAAATTTTAAGTGGAACCATATAAAATATATTACTCAAGTACAATTGTATATTCTATAACCTATCTATATGAAAAGATTCAGAAAAAAACCCTTAACATATAGCTGTTTAGTAATTCTTGCTTTAATTTTGAGAAGAAATTTCTAGGTACCTAATATTATATATCAACCCAATTTAGTACAAGTAACAGGTTTTTAAATATAGTTTACTAAAGCTCTGAAAGTTACTATTTAATCCAACAAATTGTTTCCTTATAATTGTTGCATTAAGGCAATTCACTTTTTTGAAACATTTTTGAAGAGTCTCAGTGCAGTTTTATTTAGTCAAATGTGTTTATATATTCATAATATTGAATATTTTTTTAACAATTATAATGCTTTTACATACAGAATAATATTGGAATTATAAGTTTAATTAATGAATAATAATATCAAAATCAGTTAAAATATCATGCTAAAATTATTTGTATATGCCAATCATGTTAGAAAGAGGACAGGATATATTTTATAACTTAAAATACAGCAACTTCTTTCAAATTATAGTTATGTAATTATCAAAAATAGTATACAAATTATTTTTATATATGTAAATGTATATATTCATATATCAAAAACACTCTACAATCCATACTAAGGGCTTTTGGTGTTTAGCTTCTTTTCTGATTTACAAAACAATACTATTTTTCTTATTTAAAAGTGAGACTTTTTTTAAGTTCCAATTTTGCAATGAAAAAAAAAAAGTGCAAAGGAAGCACAAAGTTTTAAATTTTTTTTCTTTTAAAAACTATTGAACATTTGCCAGGTGTGGTACCGCAAGCCTGTAATCCCAGTGTCTGGGGAGGCTGAGACAGGAGGATCACGAGTTCAAATACCAGACAGACTCTGCAACTTAGCAAAGCACTAAGCAACTCAGTGAGACCCTGTATTGAAATAAAATTCAAAATGGGGCTGGGGATGTGGCTCAGTGGTTGAGTGACCCTGAGTTCAATCCCCAGTACCAAAAAATAAACAAAAACAAAAACTATTGAACATTTAACCCATTGATGATACAGGACAGACAGATGCTAGTGGTGGGAACATGAGGTTGAGGGACTAATTCTATAAAATGGGCCCACTTCACATGCAGGTACAAAATAATATCTATAAAAGCATCCCAAGATACCTTGAAGGGAGACACTTTAGTGACCCTTTTAACAGATGACATTCCGGAACTCAGGGAGATAAGGACAATTCCTCCTAATCATAAAATCTATAAGAATTTATAGTTAAGAATCCAATTAGAACTGGTCAGCATGGGCCAAAGTTATCTATTGTTGTCATAGCAATGGGGACATGAAAGTCTTATGTCACCCTCTTATCAGTCAAGTCAAAAGGTAGACCTGGGTGAAATTTGCTAGAAACTTCTCTGTGATCCTCAATAGAACTTGAGTGCAAGAGAGGTATGCTCTCTCCTCTCTGAGAGGACCCATTCTCTCCCTTGAGAGTGTCCCCTTTTTTCCTTTTTCTATTCCTACTTATTAACTCATTCCTGTTACTCTGAGCAACATATCTGAAAACTTTCTGACATAATTGCATGAATTGTGTTGGAAGGGATCCTTTGTGCTCCATCAGTTTCTCTATAAAAGGGGAGTGGGTGGAGTCCTATTTATGGTTCTTTTTTTGGGGGGGTTGTTTTGTTTTTCTTTGGTTTGTTTTCTATTTTGATTCTCAAATCTTTTGTAAGGCAGAAGTTTCTGGAGTTGTCACTGATTTCAAGGTACTAGATGTTAATCGAGTGCCAAGTGAAATGGAATACTAGAAAACTGCACCAGCTTGTAAAGATAATACTTGGTCCACTTTTTATCTCTAGAACCTGTTAAAAAAAATAGTGGTTAGCAAGTAGGGATGTTGACAAACCACCCAGCTACAAGCAAAAGAAAAATTTTAAAAATCAGTCTTCAGTAATACCACAACATTGAGAAAATATACATGGTTTAGAAAGGGTGATTCAACTCAAATGATTGCTCTTAAAAGATCTCTTGAACTCAGTCCTTGGGATCAGCATAAGGATGGACTTATTTTGCCAAAATAATTTCTTTACAAACCTCTTAAAGTCCCACAACACAAAATAATAAAGATGGAAAAAGATAAGCAACAGGGTTGATAGTGACAAGGCACAATTTGACTGAGGACAGGCATTTTCAAATCACACATGAAAACTGAATATTTGAGGAAAGCTTCCCTCATTCTTTGGAAAAACTTAAACAAAATTGAGAACTCTGTGAAATCTAAACAAAGCTTATGAACAGAAGAATTGTTTTCTTTTTCTATTGTTTTTTCTCTGCCATACTGAGGATTGAACTCATGGCCCCACACAAAGACTCAAGGTGACTCACAAAAGCATAGTTCCTCCACAAGTATCCTGATCTAGGATTGTGTATTGATTAGATCTTGGTAGAACATCCATAATATCACATAAGTCTTTAAAAAATCACCAGGAAAATTATTGATCAGACAAGACAATTTTATTACATTTACTGCAACATGGGGACCAGCAATTTCACAGTCTTAATTGTGTATCAGAAGGTGGGAGAGAAAGGAGTATATTTATAAGTTTTTGGAGCCTAGTGCACATTATTAGAAGGGAATGGGTAAGATTTGGCTAGATTTTATTTCAAAATATTTTTGGATTGGTGGGAGAGTGTTAGAGCCAGTGTTGACATGAAAACTGTCTTAAGAAATATAATATTTGGTTCACAGTCTTATGAAAATAAGTATTTTCTGGAGAAAATGTTCTTAGCTTGTTTAAGATAAGGGACAAGAATGTATACCCATTTCAAAACTATTTAACATGAGGACAAACAAGAGTATTTACTGTTTATCACTGGCACAGGAAATTATATTGTGTAAAATTCATAAGGTTATTTTTAACTTTGTTTTACTTGTGACTCTTTTGGAATGTTGATCTCTAATGTCCTATTTTGTCTCTTCCATAGTAACAGAAATTTTATTTGGTATAGGATTTTTGGATGCTGAAAACTTCACTTTTAACGTTTTTAATAGTCAGGTGTATAAACAGCCAATAGAAAGACCAGAAGACCACTGAAGACCACTGACATTGAGAACACAAGGAGGTGATTTATTCAGAGCTACAGCAAAGGAGTCAGGCATCATCAGCTACATTTGTCAGAGGTTCAAAATCAGAGAGTGGGAAAGCTTTACAGTGAAGAGGAAAAAAAAAAGCAAATTCCTTAGATATGCTCAAATTAGAGGTCATAGCATGAGGAAGCTAGACTAACTGGAAACACAGGATCTTACATGATTGGATAAGAGAACATATTTGACTCTGGTTCATACTTAGTTGAGAGTGGTGGTAATAATGAGGTTATCCAGCAATTGCAGGCCAAATACAGATAATTTTTGATTAATTTATGTAGAAGCTATGGTTTTCTTCTAAGTCTTCATGCTGCAGAGATGGTGGGTTAGTGTTCTGTTGCCATGTATAGCCTGGTCTTTGTTGTATATTTTTTCTCAAAATAAAATAAATTTATTTTGTGGCATCTTCTAAAAACTTTCTTTAAGAGGCAGCTCTCTCTCTCTCTCTCTCTCTCTCTCTCTCTCTCTCTCTCTCTCACACACACACACACACACACACACACACACACACACACACACACACTTTATTGGTTCTTTATTCTTCCCCAGGTTTGGTTGCCTGGAATGGGCAATGTATATTAAATAATGAAACTGTGGCTACCTGTGGAAAGACAGAGTAGAGGTTGGGAGCTGTTTTGGTCCTGAAGGATTCTGGGAGGAAAGTTAAAATAATAGTACATGAACTCTTGTATCTAGACTCTTTTCTTGAGTAATGAAATTAATATGAATTGTCAGTCTAATTTTTGACAATTTTGCTGTTTGTAACCTGACTTTTAAAGTGTTAGAATATTATTTTCATTAGAATTATGATGGCTAAAAATGTAGGGATTTTCTACTCAAACCTATTGACAAATTAATGCCCTCACCAAAACACAAGACAGAATTGTATTCTTATATTTTCATCACATATTTTAAAGTTCACAGCCTGTGTGTAAGTTAATAAATATTATGTTAACTATGAGGATATTTCAAGACCTATTATAAAGTTTCTAGATCAGGGTTTTGCTTATGTGCAATTTTTCTATTGATTAAACATGCCTACAAATACTGATGGACAGAAGGCCCATTGGAAGAGATATCACAAGGGCTACAAGCATTTAAATTATTCACAATGTAAGTCCAACCTCTCCCTACTACTTAAAAATATTCAGAATTTGAATTCCCAGATATGGACAAGATTGTCCCACAGGAAAAAAATAAATAAAACTAATCTATTTCTCTCTGGTATATGTTTCATCTTTGTATTACATTGCGAATTTTCTTTTTAAATTCCTGCATTTTTAATTCTTATGAGATTCTCTTAAACTGAAATTCTTAATAACTGTTAAAGTTTCAAAATGCATTTTGTAACTTTTCAAGGAAATTTCAGCATAATATTTGCTAGATGCTTTTCTAAGTTTCTAAATAGCTGAGCCATTTATATTATTTATATTATTTCTGGAGACATTTAAAAAGTTATATCAGAAATATATAGGTACCTAGTGTCAAATTCTAAGTAAATGAAATACAGAAATCCCTAAATTAGCAGAACAGTGAAAAGCACACAGAAAAAGCCTTCTGGCTTTTATACTTGTAAAAAGCCAATGTCAAGTGATAATGCTCTTGAGTTTATTAATCCTAAGCAGTTATTTTTCTTCTTAGAAAACCGATAATGAACCCAGACATCATTTCAAACTATAATTGTTTATACCTATGACTATAAGGGTACATTTTTTCACTGTCTATATATGAAGCTCACATAGATTGTTAAGAAAATGAAATATTTTGCTTTGTGATACAAATAATGGTATACATGAGCCAAAGGGAATATATGATAACTCCACAGATAATTACTAAAGTTAGTCTTCTTAAAAATAATGGAAATGTATGAAAAAAATGGAAGATGATTCTACTGTGGAGATAGCAGCAGATTAGCAAAGATATACATGGCATGAAAATCATAGCATTTCTAAATTTTACCCAAGCAGATGATAATCTGAATGGTGATACAGGGCTGATTTAAAATAGGTAAACTTCCTGTTTTTGTAAATGATAAAATCAATAACAGCAGAATTTGTAAATCTATTTTATAAATCAAAATAAATCATAAGGATGTTAAAATTAAAATCAATAAATAATTATTTTATAAATCAAAATAAATCATAAGGATGTTAAAATTAAAATCAATAAATAACACATAAAGTCATAGGATATGTTTATATCTCACTTGATAATTGTGATCTAACTTGATTTCTGAATAGCTGATAATATAAATGACTGTGCACATTTTTAAATTTTGGTCAGCTCCAAGGTCTTTCTCCCTGGAGACCTAATGGGATATTATAATAACATATAATTAGGAGTATTAAGAGTACCACTGCAGAGTCATCAAAGGTCACAAAGTTATTACCACACAATAGACAGTGAGATGCTATACGATTATAAATGTCTTGGGAAATTTGGCTTACTTTACTTCATGTTCAAACTCAATGACAATGAAGTACCTCAAAGGGTGATCTAACATTTTTTTCATTATAATTATTTTCTCATTTTAATAAACATACAAAATTTGCTTGCAACTGTCTTATTTTTCCAAGATTCTGTATAGTTTTAGAATGAATTGCAACCTTAAATCATTTGATCTTTACTTGTAATTATGTATATAAAGACTTGATACTGAATCTAAGACCAATAAATTACAAATAATTTATACAAGTTTACAAAGCAAGTAAACGAAACTGCTGATTCAACAAGTTTTTCCAGTAAGTAAAACATTCCTATTGACAGAGAAAATCAGGCAAAGAACTCATTTCTGGCAGTTTATGTCCCAGTATACCCAAATTTATATATTTGTCAATTGACTGTTCAAACAGAGAGATATAAGAAATATATTCAACAGCAAGATATTATGTAAGCTTAAACCCTGTAAAAAAATAAAGGAAGATGAATAAGTTATTCACTTAGTTAACCAAATGAAACAAGATTGACTATTTAAGGAAATGCATATGAATAGATTTGAAAAATGACTCTATTACAAAATATGTTCTTAATATAACCACTGAAAACAAAAGAACATTCTTGCTAACAGACTAACGTTAAAGAATAAAAATGCCTCTATGAATTCAGTAGGCCTAGACTTAGAGATTTACAGTTTCTTCTGGATCATTATGAATGTTTTGCAATTCGAGCTGTGTATTTGTGAACGTATAAGTAAATTGGGATAGAATTACACTATAATTTCAATATGTGAAAATTAACAATTATTCTTAATTGGGGAGGTATTCCCATGTATTAGGGTATATAAGTTGTATGGAAGCAATCTCCAGTGACACATCTACTGATTATTTTCCTTTATTTGAAATTTATATTTTAGAATATTTTTAGAAGTATTATATCATAATAGAATGGAAAGTACAGACTTTTCATATACCCTACACAACACATGCATATACCGTTCAGAAATCAACATCATCATATTATTATCATACAAATTCCATACAGTTCACCATTGCCATTGTATATCTTATAGATTTTGTATAGTGACATATATCTTCCATTACAGTATCATACAGAATAATTTCCTTCCTGCTTCATATATTTATCTTCTCCCTCCAAACTCCAGAAAGCCATTGATTATTTTTTTGTGTGTGTGTCCCCTATCATTTATGAATTTCATGCACTTGTTATTTGTTTGGGGACCCTTAATTATATTTAATTGGACAATAAAACAAATACCACCAATACTGTATTTCCTTGTTTATAATTTTTAAATAAAATTTGATATGTATGGCTAATCTCATTACTATAATTTTTATGCTAAGGTGATTTTTAATACTGTTCAGTGTTTATTTGTAAATAAACATTAGAATTTGTAGAAATTTTATTAAAAACGCAATGTAAGATTTGGGTTGTTATTGCATTAAAATTGACTCATTGGGGAGAAATTCTTCCTATAAATGTTTTGTTGCCACAATCATCTGTGTATTTTCTAATAATATCTATCTAGAAGTTATACTTTGGCATTTATTTACATCTAAATTTTTAGACTTATTTATAGGTACATGGTATATTTTATTCCTATCATAAATGTCCTAGTTTTTATTTTTAATTATGTTTGATGCTTATCATTTTTAATATTTGGATAGCATATATAATCATGAGATTACTTTTTAAACATTATTCTTAGAATTAGAAGTCATTGCAAACTCTCCTGATTATTTTTGGTATGAACTTGTAGTATAAGTTGAGGAAGATTGCTGCCCTTTAAAATAATTCCTTTACATTGCTGCTATGCATGAATTTATAATTATTTAGATGTGTTGTTTTTCTAAAACATATCAAACTGCACCCATTTTCACTGGGTGTGGTGGCACATAGCTGTAATCTTAGCTTTGCAGGAGGCTGAAGCAGAAAGGACACAAATTCCAGGCCAGTCTGGGCAACTTACTGTGAACCTAACTCAAAATAAATTAAAATGGCTGGGATGTAGCTCAGTGATAGAGCGTTTGCTCAGTATGATCAAGGCCCTGTGTTCAATCCCCAGTAAAATACACACACACACAAAGTTCTTTTCAATTGCTTATATCAAATTGTTATTTTCAAAAAAATATAGTGCTTATACTATAGAATTGTTGATTTTTGTTGAAATTGCTGAATGACATATTAAGTGAACAATTTTTGAAATACAATTCACACATGAGAAGGTTCATTATATGAGTTTTATAATTCAGTGCCATGTACTCTATTTACATAGTGCAATCAGCACCCTCAACCTAATCCAAAATATACTCACCCACTCAGATAATTCTCATAAACATTGTTCCATGTTTCTCCTTACCACCATCACAAGCAACTCATCACCTAGTTTCCATTTCTCTGAAACTACCTGTTAGGTTATTTCATATAAATTCGTATACTACATGATCTTTGGGTCTGGGCACTTGCATATAACAAAGTGTTTTCCAAGTTCGTCCATGTCTTGACATTTATTATATCACTTCATTATTTTTTATGGCTGAATAAGAAACCATGTATGGCTAAATGATATTTTGTTAATCCATTCATTAGTTGATAGATATTTGGGTATTCACAGGTATTTGGGTGCTTGCTACTGTTAAGTATTATAAATAAGTTGATTAAACATTTCTGTACAAATATTTTAGAAATATATTTTTGTATTTCTACATAGCTGGAAGTGGAATTTCTGCATCATAATAATTGTATGTTTTTGTTTTGTTCTTTATTTAATTTTATTTTTGACATAAAAACATAAAAATATGTGTATTAATCAGACATTGTATAATATATCAACACATGTATACATTGTGCAATGTTTAAATCAGGCTAAAGATATCTATCTCCTCTAGCATATACAATTTCTTTGTGGGGAACACTTTCAAAATCTTCTCTTCTAGCTTTTTGAAATATTTAGCACATTACTGATTGAAACCTATAGTCATTAGCACACCAGAACTTCTTGCTCCTATCTAACTGTAATTTAGGACTCACTGAATATGTTTCCCAACCCTCTCCCATTCTCCCCAGTCTTTGATAATCACCATTCTACTCTCAACTCCTATGAAACTGACCATTTTACTTTCCACATATGAGTGAAAATATGTAGTATTTGGATTTACATATGTCTAATTTTATTTAATATAATAACCTGCAGTTTCATCCATTTTGCAACAAATGACCATATTTTGCTTTTTTATGGCTTATATTCCATTGTACACATATATCACAAATTTAACATACATTTTCTTCATCTATTCCTCTGTCAGTGGACACCCAAGATTTTCTTTCTTGGCTAACATGAACAAACCATTAATGAGAAAGATTTAATACAAACTATAATCCAGGGAGAAATATATCATTAAAATCTTAGTTGTTTTCTCATTGAAAACTGCTAGTAGATTAAGAGAAAATCAGTCAAGGAATGTAGTCAAGTCTTTCATAAATGATATTTGTTATCTCCTGTTCATGTACAAAGAGCAAGAAGTTACCATTACTTTTTGTAATAACAATAAAAATATGCTTATTTGCTTGTATTTGCTTTTTTTGTGTAAAAGCCATACAATAAAAAATTTAAAATTATGAGTTTTTTTTATGAAAAATCATCTCTATACTTACATTCAGGAGAGAGTATTATAAAAGATGCAAATTGTAACTGTCCCTAATTATGTTAGAGCTGTGAGAAAGTACATATACTCCATGAAAAATGTATGTTCTAACCACTATGAAATAATAATTAAACTGCTTATGTGTATCAGCATAATCAATTTATCTAGGTTTAAGGATATGATGTGATTAAATGAAAACAATATATGCTGTATGATTCAGTTTCTTTCTAATGGTTTATTTTGTTCTTTTCATGCATTACCTCTAAATGCTGTCACATTATTTTTAACTGATATGTAGAAAAAAGAAAACATTGCTATATACTGTGATTGACGTATGTAATGATATGGAATCACTTCCATTCTCTTCAGTGCTTCATCAAAAGGTTTTTATTAGAATATTTTTTTTGTTTTATAAAGAATATATTTTCTAGAGACAATTCACAATTTGCTATGAAAAAATATCCATCATTACTAAAGTTTACATTCTGCACCTTCACTAGTATGTTATTTTGTTCTATGTATGAAATGACTAAGAATGCAAATACAAGGAATCAAATAAATGATAGAGGATGTGTGTTCGATTTGTGTAAAATCAAGGAGACATGGGATTGATAAGGATTTTTGACATCTATTAAACCTATGAAAAGTTCTAACTAAATGCTCTGTGTTAATCAGCTTTTAGTTACAGTGTCCAAAATACCTGACAAGAACATCCCAGATGAAAAAAAAGATTGTTTGGGACTCACAGTTTCAGAGGTCTCAGTCCATGGTTTGCCAACACTATCACTCTAAGCCAGAGACAGAGGCAGAACCACATGGCAGTAGGCTGTGGTGGAGGAAAGCTAATCATTCCATAGTAGCCAAGAAGCTGAGAGAGAAAAAGCAAGTGAGATGCCAGAGGTACTTCTCCAGTGACTTACTTCCTCCAGCCATGCCCCACATGCATATGATAATCACCCAGCTAGTCCATTCAAATTATTAACCAACAAATGGATTATAACAGTGATTATATCACAACTCTTATAATCCAATCATTCCACCCCTGAACATTCATGCCTTAACACAGGAGCTTTTAAGGGGACATCTCAAATCCAAACTAAGCATATTCAACAATTTAAGATTTATGTGTCATGACACATATAAGAAACTATATAGCATAATTTAAGTGATAAACATATGGAAATAAAAATGAAAATGAGGTGTATTAAAAATAGATTCTATGGAGAATTAAACATGTTGATGAATAAAGGAAAATAAACTTGCCAAATGTTTTAGTTTTGGGTAATATGAGGCATTCATTTTTAAACCTCTTGCTTTTATGACTTTTTAGAATTATATTAGACTTTCTATCAAATCCTGAACTATAAAAACATCAAGAAAGTATAAGTGAAGAGTAGCTTTATTTCCTTGCCAATTTACTTACAGGGTTCATGACTCTGACACCTGTTATGTCCACCTCTCCATTTTCTCTTGGGAAAAAAAAAAATACTATTAAAACCCTTCTAGCCACCTCATACATTTAAACATAAATCTAGATTTCAGCCATGGAATTATTACATAAATTACTCAAATAAAGTGCATAAACTTCTAGTTTATTACTGCTACATGTAACAAATCTGCTGTTAGATAAGCTGGCACACTGAGAATAGCATTATTATTTGGGGAAAGTTATTATTTATGTTAGTTTTGATTGCTGTGACCAAAATACCTAAAAAGAACAACTTAGAAGAGAAAAGTTAATTTTGGCTCAGTGTTTCTGAGATTCAGTTCATGGTGGGCTGACTCCACTGTTCTGAGCCTAACCTGAGGAGACATATCATGGTAGAATAGGCCATGGTAAAAGAAAGCTGTTCTACTCTTATAGATCAAGAAGCAAAGAGGATGGGAGAGAAAGGGGGAAAGGACCCATAGGGAAGATGCACCCTTCCAGGGCATTCCCCCAGTAAGCCCCCTCCTCCAGCCATGCCCCACCTGCTTACAGTTACCACCCAACACATTCAAACTAGGATGGACTGATTATGTTATAGTTAGTTTACTTCAGCTTCAAACATTCCTGCATTTACATACAAGTTTTTGGAGCGACACATCACGTCCAAATCATAACAACTATATATATAATGTTATTCAAAATTTAGCTTATTTCATTGCTAACTCTTGGGTACAGTCACCAATGTTATTCCAAGTACATTAGGTGTACAAGTGAATAAAAATATAATAAAAAATGTAAAGTAGAAATTAAAGTGTAGGATTAAAAAAAAAATTTCTACTCTAAGTCTCAGTTTCTCCTCTGGAAATGTCTATATTGGATCAGATTTCTCCAAAGTGTCTTCTAGCAATTATTAAGTCTCAGTTTCTCCTCTGGAAATGTCTATATTGGATCAGATTTCTCCAAAGTGTCTTCTAGCAATTATTAAGATGTATTTGGAAGCCGGGGTGGAAGGAGTCTCTCTATATTGCTGTACACAATTGTTCTATTTAAACTAGGTGGTCCCTTTTGTTATCATCTCAACTTTTCAGCATAAAGGAAAAAAACTTTCTAAGGCTTGTGTCTGTGACAACAACATATTATTAAGAAAGAATATAGTTCCCTCTTTACTATACAAGTTATAAAGTTATAGATGTACCTAAAACATTACCTTTCTCATTGTTGAATCACCAAAGGACTATATAGAATAAATGTCCAAGTGTCTTTTTATTGTCAGATTTGAAAAAGACATTGTGCTCAGATAAATGTGCTTCTAAAGCACGTTTTACAAACATGTTTTTATCTATTAACAGGTGCAACCATGCCATTATATGGGTTTAAGAGATAGAGAAAATTAAAACATGAAAGAACTGAAAACAATAAATTACACACAAAAATAATCTTACAGAGTTTTCCTGGCCTGCAGGGCCCAGAGTGGCAGCTCCCTGCTGCTGCACGCAGGGGCAGACCAGGGGAAGCACCACCTCCACTCCCCGCCACCCGCCCAGCGGTGACCAGAGCAAGAGGTAGGCATCCGCTGGCCTGCGGGAAGGAGAGATCCAGCCTCCAGTTCGCCTGACCTGCAGGGCCCAGACTGGCAGCTCCCTGCTGCTGAACGCAGGGCTCATCCTGAGGATAAGCCCCCTCCACTCTTCCACTGTGCCATTCTGCAAAGGGCCAAAGGTGCAGCCTCGACTCCACTAACAGGATTGCTGACTGGATATGTTCCGGGTCAATTGGCTTAATCTGGAAGGGAAATAAGAAGGGCTTCCAAGGGTCCATTTGGCTTGAGACTTATTCCTGGTTTCAACGTTTTTGTTTGTTTGTTTTTTTGTTTGTTTTGTTGTTTCTTGGGGGGGAGGTTGTTTGTTAGTTTCTGGTTTTTTTGTTTTGTTCTGTTTTGATTGACAGTGTGTTTGTTTCCTTCTGCTCCTCTTTGCTTTCTTTCTTTTCTTCCTTCCTACTTTAGTATTTTTTCTTCTTCCTTCATCTTCCCTATTTACACCCTGCCATTGCATACTCAACAAAGGCAAAAACAAGTTATACACAGAAATTGGGTTTTTTTGAATGAGTACAATTGAATTATATAGCAAAGTGGTGTTATATATAGTGTATTCTCTATTTTCTAGACTCACTCTCTCTCATACTAATTTCTACTCCTTGGTCATTTTTTCTTTTTCTTCCTTTTTTTTTTTTTTTTTCTTTTTCCTTTTTCTCCATCTTTCTTTATTTCTTCTCTCAACCGCTGCATGAATTAGGTTTATATATAAATTGGTCTTTCCACCTAAATCATTCACTATTTCCTCTCTCATCTGCTGATACTAAACCACTTCCATAGAACTCTCTTTTCATACTTTCTAAGAAAGAACAAGTCAGTTCACTCACTTCCCTCTTATTAAACATATCACCTCTGTGTCCATTACTTGAATCCATAAAGCCCCATTAGAAACTTACAGACTAAATTGGAAACACTATCTAGGTTAACTAAATCTGTACATTGTGATCAAACTGGGATTCTCTGAATAGAAAGTGTCTGATTTTAAAGTGTAAAGGAAATATAAGGGGATCTGATAGCATTGTACTACCAGAGAAACGTAAGGTTCTAAGGTAAAATCAAAATAGTCAAGGTCCCATAGTGCAAGAAGAATAGACATAAAAGCAAGATGAAGAAACAAGGAAGGAAAGTGGCACAAACAAATCAATATACCTCCTCAGTAGATTCCATGGCATGCACAGTTGGTGAAATGACAGAGATGGAATTTAGAAATTCCATTTGCCAAATGCTTGCGGAACTTAAGAATGAACTAAAAAATGAGATAAGGGAGCAAGTACAGATGGCAAAAGATCATTTTGACAAAGAACTCCATAAACAAATACAGGAAGTAAAAGATTACTTCAATAGGGAGATAGAGGCTCTAAAGAGAATCCAAACAGAAATTCCGGAAATGAAAGAAGCAATAAACCAAATAAAAGCTGAATCAAAAGTATCACCAACAGAGTAGATCACTTGGAAGAAAGAACCTCAGACAATGAGGACAAAATATATACCCTAGAGAAAAATCTAGATTACACAGCAAAAATGGTAAGAAACCGAGAACAGAACATCCAAGAATTAAGGGACAACATAAAAAGACCAAACATAAGAGTGATTGGGGTAGAGGAGGGGACAGAGTTTCAAGCCAAAGGAATGAACAATTTATTTAATGAAATAATTACAGAAAATTTTCCGAACTTGAGGAATGAATGGGAAAACCAAGTTCAAGAGGCCTACCGAACACCAAACATACAAAATCACAACAGATCCACACCAAGACTCATTATAATAAAAATGCCTAATATACTGAGCAAGGAGAGAATATTAAAAGCCACAAGAGAAAGGAAGCAGAGTACATATAGGGGGAAACCAATCAGACTATGTTCAGACTTTTCTACCCAGACCGTAAAAGCAAGAAGATCCTGGAATAGCATATTTCAAGTTCTGAAAGAAAAGGGATGTCAACCAAGAATCTTATATCCAGCAAAACTGAGCTTTAGATTCGAAGATGAAATAAAAACCTTCCACGACAAGCAAAAGTTAAAAGATTTTGCAGCTCGAAAGCCAGCACTTCTGAACATCCTGGGCAAAATTTTTCATGAAGAAGAAGAGAAAAATAACAATGAAAATCAACAAAGGGAGATATTAAACTAAGGGAAATACCAACCAGAATAGAAACCAAATCAAGCTAAAGATCATAATACAAATAAAAATGAATGGGAATAAAAATCACATTTCAATAATAACCCTGAATGTTAACGGCCTAAACTCACCATTCAAAAGACACAGATTATCTGAATGGATTAAAAGAAATGACCCAACAATTTGCTGTCTCCAAGAAACACACCTCATAGAAAAAGACATCAATAGACTGAAGGTGAAAGGCTGGGAAAAGTCTTATCACTCACATGGCCTGCGGAAGCAAGCAGGGGTTTCCATTCTCATTTCAAATAAGGTAGACTTCAAGCCAAAACTAATCAAAAGGGACAAAGATGGATATTTCTTACTACTTAAAGGAAACATTCATCAACAGAATATAACAATCATAAATCTATATGCCCCAAATAATGGAGCACCTACATTCATCAAACAAACTCTTCTCAAATTCAAGAGTAAAATTGACCACAACACAGTTATTCTAGGGGATTTCAACACACCTCTCTCACCAATAGATAGATCATCCAAACAAAAGCTAAACAAAGAAACCGTAGGCCTCCTTAAAACAATTAATAACCTAGACTTAACGGACATATATAGAATATTTCATCCCGCAGTAAAAGAATACACTTTTTTCTCAGCAGCACATAGCTCCTTCTCCAAAATAGACCATATATTATGTCACAAGGCAACTCTCAGCAAATATAAAAAAAATAGATATACTACCCTGCATGCTATCGGACCATAAAGGGATGAAATTGGAAATCAACGACAAAATAAGGAATAAGAAAAAAAACTACTCCATCAACTGGAAGCTAAACAACATGCTACTGAATGAACAAGGGGTTGAAGAAGACATCAAAGAGGAGATCAAAAAATTCCTAGAGGTAAATGAGAACACAGATACATCATATAGAAATCTCTGGGACACTATGAAGGCAGTAGTAAGAGGAAAATTCATTGCACTGAGTTCATTCCTTAAAAGGAAAAAAAAAACCAACAAATAAATGACTTAACATCACACCTCAAAGCACTAGAAAAAGAAGAACAGATCAACATCAAGAGTAGCAGAAGACAGGAAATAATTAAAATCAGAGCAGAAATTAATGAAATTGAGACTAAGGAAACAATTCAAAGAATTGACAAAAGTAAAAGTTGTTTCTTTGAAATAATAAACAAAATTGACAGACCCTTAGCGATGCTAAGTAAAAGAAGAAGAGAAAAAACCCAAATTACTAACATTCGTGATGAAAAAGGGAATATCACAACAAACACCTCAGATATACAGAATATAATTAGAAATTACTTTGAAAACTTGTACTCTAACAAAATAGAAAATACTGAATGCATTGACAGATTTCTAGAGTCATATGATTTGCCTAAACTGGATCTAGAGCCTATACACAATTTAAACAGATCAATTACAAGCGAAGAAATAGAAGATGTCATCAAAAAGCTACCAACAAGGAAAAGTCCAGGACCTGATGGGTTTACAGCTGAGTTCTACAAGACATTCAAAGAAGAATTAATACCAATGATCTTCAAACTATTTCAAGAAATAGAAAAAGAGGGAGCTCTTCCAGACTCTTTCTATGAGGCCAATATTACATTAATTCCAAAGCCAAGCAAAGATGAATCCAAAAAAGAAACCTTCAGGCCAATATCTTTAATGAACATAGATGCAAAAATCCTCAACAAAATTCTGGCAAATCGGATACAAAAACATATCAAAAAGATAGTGCGCCACGATCAAGTGGGGTTTATTCCAGGGATGCAAGGCTGGTTCAATATTCGGAAATCAATAAACATAATACATCACATCAATAGACTTAAAGATAAAAATCATATGATTGTCTCAATAGATGCAGAAAAAGCATTTGACAAAATACAGCACCCCTTTATGTTCAAAACATTAGAAAAACTAGGAATATCAGGAACATATCTCAACATTATAAAAGCTATTTATGCAAGGCCCAGAGCTAACATTATCTTAAATGGAGAAAAATTGAAAGCATTTCCTCTAAAAACTGGAACAAGACAGGGATGCCCCCTTTCACCACCTCTATTTAACATAGTACTGGAAACTCTGGCCAGAGCAATTAGACAGACGAAAGAAATTAAAGGGATCCACATAGGAAAAGAAGAGCTCAAATTAGCACTATTTGCTGATGACATGATAATATACCTAGAAGACCCAAAAAACTCTACCAGAAAACTTTTACAACTAGTAAATGTATTCGGCAAAGTAGCAGGATACAAAATCAATACCCATAAGTCAAAGGCATTTTTGTACATCAGGAACAAAGCCTCTGAAATGGAAATGATGAAAACGACCCCATTTACAATAGCATCAAAAAAAAAATAAAATACCTGGGAATCAACTTAACAAAAGAGGTGAAAGACCTCTATAAAGAAAATTATAGAACACTAAAGAAAGAAATCATAGAAGAACTCAGAAGATGGAAAGACCTACCTTGCTCTTGGATAGGTAGAGTCAATATTGTCAAAATGTCCATACTACCAAAGGCATTATACAAATTTAATGCAATTCCAATCAAAATTCCAATGTCATTTTTCAAAGAAATAGAAAAAGCTATCATGAAATTCATCTGGAAAAATAAGAGACCCAGAATAGCCAAAGCAATCCTGAGCAAGAAAAGTGAAGCAGGGGGCATCACCATACCAGACTTTAAATTATACTAAATATTATAGTAACTAAAACAGCAATAGTAACTAAAACAGCATGGTATTGGCACCAAAACAGACAGGTGGACCAATGGTACAGAATTGAGGACACAGTAACTAATACATATAATTTCAGCTATCTTATATTAGACAAAGGTGCCAAAAATGTACAGTGGAGAAAGGATAGCCTCTTCAACAAATGGTGCTGGGAAAACTGGAAATCCATATGCAACAAAATGAAATTAAACTTGTATCTCTCACCATGCACAAAATTCAATTCAAAGTGGATCAATGACCTAGGAATTAGATCTGAGACAATACGCCTAATAGTAAAAGTAAGCTCCAATTTCCAACATGTAGGATTAGGCCCCAAGTTCCTTAATAAGAATCCTGTAGCACAAGAACTATTACCAAGAATTAATGAATGGGATAGATTTAAGCTAAAAAGCTTCTTCTCAGCAAAAGAAACAATCAGTGAGGTGAATAGAGAGCCAACTAATTGGGAACAAATATTTAATACATGCACATCGGATAGAGCACTAATTTCTAGAATATATAAAGAACTCAAAAAACTTTACACCAAAAAAGAAAATAACCCAGTCAATAAATGGGCTAAGGAACTGAAAAGACACTTCTCAGAAGAAGATATACAATCAATCAACAAATACATGAAAAAATGCTCAACCTCTCTGGCAATTAGAGAAATGCAAATAAAAACTACTCTAAGATTTCATTTCACCCCAGTCAGAATGGCAGCTATCAAGAACACAAACAACAATAAATGTTGGAGAGGATGTGGGGAAAAAGGCACACTCATACATTGCTGGTGGGACTGCAAAATGGTGCAACCGCTATGGAAAGCAGTATGGAGATTTCTTGGGAAAATGGGAATGGAACCACCCTATGACCCAGCCATCCCACTCCTGGGTCTGTTCCCAAAAGACTTAAAAACAGCATATTACAGTGACACAGCCACTTCAATGTTTATAGCAGCACAATTCATAATAGCTAGGTTGTGGAACCAACCTAGATGTCCCTCAGTAGATGAGTGGATAAAGAAAATGTGGTATATATACACAATGGAATTTTACTCAGCAATAAGAGAGAATAAAATAATGGCATTTGCAGGTAAATGGATGAAGTTGGAGAATATAATGCTAAGTGAAATTAGTCAATCTCAAAAATCCAAACACCAAATGTTTTCTCTGATATAAGGAGGTTAGTTCACAGTGTGATTGGATGGGGGTACATAGGATTAGAGGAACACTAGAATGGTCAAAGGAAAGCAGGGGGGAAAATGGGGGGAAAAATGGTGGTTGTATGAGATGGATATCACTATCCTAAATGCATGATTAAATATCTGAATGGTACTTATATACTTTGTATACAAGCAGTTGAATGTAAAAAGATGATATACTTGTGCATTATGAATAAGTAAATAAATAATAAAAAAAAAGATAGCCACATCCTAAAAAAAAAAAAAAAAAAAAAAAACATTAATCCTGTAGTAATATAAAAGGAAGTCTACCTCTGTAGGGCTATGTGGTAACAGATTTCATTTTTAATATAGTGCATTAAACTGCATTACATAATGATGTTCATAATTAACTCTTTAACCTACAGTTATGATTTATTATATTTTTATAATAGCTATGCTGTCAAATTTTTTTGAAATATAATAAAGTGTTGCCAAAGAGCATGGCAGGGAAAAAAAAATGGATTCTGCGGTCATATATAACTAAAAAGAACCAATAAAACAAAAAGCCAGCCTCAGCAACTTAGCAAGGCCCTAAGTAACAGTAATAATAGATGATTGGGGGAGTGATGTAATCAGGACAGAATTCAAGGGCCTTCAAAGATGGAAAGATAGAACCCTGAGGTCAAAGAAAGGTGTCGGAAAGAGGCATCGTGTTAGAGAGTTCCTGCACTGGTGAACCAGCTGGGGTTCCGTGCTCAAGACAGGAAATGGCAGACAGTCAGCAGAGGACAGTATGGTGTGTTCATGGCATGGTTCTACTTGGAAAAGTTCCCAGGTTCCCATTTTTCGGTCCATTGCAGAGGATGGCAACCACAACTGAAGTCTTCATGGACCTTATGGATTTCAGAATCAAGTCTGTGATTGAACTCTTACTATGTGACTTAAAACCAATTGTATAACTTCTTGATTCTCCATTCCTCCAACTACAGAATAAGTACAATAAAACCTTTCAGAATCATTATAAAAAAATAATAATCTTACAAGGGTGATGAAATTGACTAAATATCTACATTCCTCCCAAATTTTTATGTCTAATCCTAACACTTAAATTGGTGGCATTAGGAAATAGAAACTTTAAGAGGTTATTGAATGGGATTAGCACTTTTATCAAAGAAACCCCATAGAGATCCCCTGCCCCTTTTTGCAATGTGAGGTTACAGGGAGAGGATAGCCAGAAATTGGGAATTCACTAGTCATTGAATGTGCTGGCACCTTGAATTCAGTCTTCCTAGACTCTGCAGTTATTATAAATAAATTTCTACTATTAATATTCACCACTTTATAGTATTTTGTTATAGCAACCTGGACGAAGGCGAATAATATTCTAATCAGCTCTGAATTTAATACATGACTCATTTCATTCATTTTCCCTCCTATCAATTCCATAGTGTTTATCTCTCTAAAGCACAGGAGGAAAAAGTTATTTGCCTTTTCAAACAACAGCAAAACTTCAAAGGGTAAAGTCCTTAGCACACATTTAATTTTCTCTTTGCTCTCTGTGCATTCAACTTATAATAATCTATGTCTCACTCCCAATTCACTCTCAGCCTCCTGAGATCAGCTTCTTTTTTTTGAGTGTGGTTCAAATGAATCAGCTTACAAGAAAGATGCCCTAATTTCTACAGTTGCACATAATTGGTCTTCCTTCTTTTCTTCTGCTATAGAGAAGCAATTTTTCAATTGATACTCATTTCACTTTTACTTTCATTTTACCAATTTATTTTAACTATCCTTTCCCACCAGATGGATACTAAGCAAACTAAATTTCTTGGCAGCTTTTCACTGGTTATTTTTTGTGTGTTTATTTCTACCTGTGGGGGAAAAAGTACTCAATAAGAAATGCAGTATTGAAAGGTTTACATATCAAATAAGTAGGTTGGGGAAACTCAATGGGATAGGAAGTGGTACAAAGTTAAATTTTCTTATTGTTAACCATATTAAAAAGAGTATCTTTCAAATTGTATATATAGATTGAGTCAACTCATGTTTAAATGAGAAAAATTATCATGTATGTGTTTTAAGATGGTAATTATCATTCAAAACCTTATATGACAAGAAAGGCAATGATTCAGTATAAGAAAATGCAGACTCTGTATCATTATAATAATACAAATCCATGAATCTTGAAGACAAGGCAAATGATAATGTTATCAACAACACAAAGTTTCCAAATAAAAAAAAACACACAACTTCAGCATGTAATTGTAAAAGCTGGTTAGAGTCATGCTGTTTAGACCCTCAAGCTACATCTAAAATCTTCATTTGAGCCTAGTGGATATGAGTAGAATGATGGAGAATCAGGATTCTGGTCTAACAAGATTTGACAGACACAATTAAAATGAAACAAAATTTTGTCCCTTTACTTGGGGGAAATCCAGAGGGAGAATTAATCCTGATAAAGGAGAGAACCCATGTTGATAGGCTTACTCAGCTACAATGCTCTAACAGTAAGAGAGAGATCATTTGCACTAGAGCATTGGGACTCTTAATTAAATACATATTTGGCCTAAATTTCTACACGAATGTTGAAATCTTGAGGGAAAGGGGTTGTAAGTAAATATGAAAATCTCAGTTCTCTAAACTATAAAAATTATCAAAGCCCTGCTTACAGGATTGAACAACAAAGAGACCTGATGAAGCTTCCTTCTGCAGATCTCTGTGCTCCTGACATCATGCATGATCAAAGATTCAGGAGTGAGTTTCCTGGCACAGCGTCAGGAACCACAGGAAATGTTGGTCATAGGAAAACTTCTTGCGTTGAGCAAGAAACTGTGGAGAAGCAGCATAAGCAGGTATGATTTCAGAGTTAGAAAGGGATTGAAATCCCAGGAGAATGCAGGAGTTTTGAGTTGGTGAAGGCAAGTGTTGGGTAGAGAAAGCCACTGCTTCTATAAAATCCCCAATTGATTATTCAAAAGATTGGTATCAGCTTCTCAGAATTCCTTTTAACCCTAGAATGAAATATAAGATAGCAAAATTTAATTTGAACATGTGTTTATATTTTGTAAAATGTGCAATAATTCAGGCTTACAAAAATTATATAAAATGTGAAAAAACGTGTTCTGACCCTTATAAAATGAATGTCATGATAAATTGAAATCCAGTGCCTCAAAGATTCATGGTCCAAACACTTTCCACAAAGTCCCAGGCTTAGTGGCTATACCTTCTTTGAACATCCACACTCACTTGAATCACTACATTTTTATTTTTGACATTTTCTAAAAAGCACTGGCCAAAATATATTGCACAGAACTTTCGATTTGTCCTCCTCCAAAGTATTCCTGAATATAAAGGTAGTATCTGATGATATAAAGTTAAGAGTACAGAAGACCAACTACAATATAGTCACTCGTAGGCTGTTCATTTTCTTTAAGAAAATAAAGGGCAGGTAGAATAGTTATGAAGTCCCCTGGGCTTTTTTCAGGGGATCTTGGGAGATGGTATCTGAAACTTTGACATTTCCCCCATGAGTTTCTTTATTATTCATAGTGGACCTATCAGGACACAAATGAATTTATGTACATGGGGTGACACACCTACAGAGCTTGCAGATGGGAGCTGACCATGCCAGAAAGGTCAACCTTGTGATTAAAAGATTAGGGATTTGGATACCATTAGCCCAACTTCTAGGAATAAAAGAGGAAATAGAGATCAAGTTCAGCCATGTGTCAAATGAGCCAAGCATGCCTACATGATGAACTTCCAATAAAACTCTACATATCTGAAGATCCATAAGCTTCCTTTCTTGATAAACATGTATTGATGTGCAAGGGTGGGGGTTGGTGCATGTATGGCACGTCCTGAGGACTTAGGAGGTTCACAAACTTCACTCTATATGTCTATTCATTCATTTGGCTAGCCTTGATCTGTATGCTTTGTAATAAACCTGCTATCACAAGAATGATGCTTCCCTTGTTTCTGTGAGTCCATCTAGCAAATTCTCAAAATAAAGAGGTATATTCTCAAAATGTGCAGCCAGCTGGTCACAGTACAGGAGCTGACAGCTGGTGTCTGAAGTCAAGACAGTCTTGTGAGAACTTTCTCTTTAACCTGAAGTCTGTGCTGATTCTGAGTAATTACTGTCAGAAATGCATAGTCAGTGGCCACCCTCTAAATGGTCAGCAATGCTCCTGTCACCAGGAATTCACACCCTGTGTAGTTCTTTCCCACATTACACTATTGCTCTATGTGATGAAGTAACAGGATAACAGAATGTGGCAGAAGTGATGGTATATCACTGTTTCACTGTCTCTCTCTCTCTCTCTCTCTCTCACTTGGCCTTTCTTCCTCTCTGTCTCTTCCTCACCATCGACATGCTGTGGGTGCCAGCTGGGATACTGTGGATTTTGTGAGCAGCCCTATGTGGGCGGGGTGTGCATGACCCCTTCCAGCAGCTATTTGAGTGAGCAAGAAAGTGGATTCTCCTGTCCAGTCAAGCCTTCCTTCAGGTGATCCCAGTCAGTTATGAGTTATTGACTGAAACTTCATGGGAAATACTGAGCCAAAATAATTTAGCTAAATTGGTCTTGAATTTCTGCCACTGGGAAACTATGTGGGGTAATAATAAATGCTTTCTGTTTAAAACCTCTGATGTTTGGAGTCACTTATTATGCAGTAAAAGACAATTGAGAGACATGGCTATGCCTGTCAGGTTTATCACTTGGTAGTGTTTCTGAAACTTGTCAGAGGAGGAATGTGTGAAGGCACCAAGGAAAGACTTGAGTTCTGCTGGCATATGGGACTTTTGAGCATGAAGAAAAAGAAAATGACAACACAATAATAGAAATGGTCTTCCTCACATACCAAATTGATCTGCCATTCTTCAGAATGAATTTACAATCAGTAGCATTATGCTATAGAAATATGTTGTTGTAATTTCTCTAAAGAATGTAATGCAGATCACAATATATATTTTCATTGTAACATGAAAAAAACTAAACACTAAAATGAAGCTGGGGGGATAGCTCATGTCTATAATCCTAGGACTTGGAGACTGAGGAAAGACAAAAGCAAATTCAAGGTCATCTTGGGCAACTTAGTGAACACCATGGTATATCCTAAAGATCTTTTTTACTTTAAATTAACTAAGTATTAACATACATGTAAATAAACTGAAAATTATTTTCTTATATTGTTACCTTAAATTAACTAAATATTAACATATGCGTAACATAAATCAAACTGAAAATTATTATTTTCTTACATGTTTTTTTTTTTTCTTTTTTCAGATTTTAAAGTAGTATAAATTCAAAGTCATTTGATTGAATGCAGTGACATTTT
The DNA here is from genome assembly GCA_025594165.1 of Tamias sibiricus. Taxonomy (NCBI): domain Eukaryota; kingdom Metazoa; phylum Chordata; class Mammalia; order Rodentia; family Sciuridae; genus Tamias; species Tamias sibiricus. The sequence goes on from CM046659.1 coordinate 65,542,881, forward strand.
TATTATTTGGTACTGGGGATTAATCGCAGAGGTGTTTCACCACTGAGCCACATCTCCAGTCCATTTTATTCTTTTATTTTGAGACAGAGTCTTGCTAAGTTGCTTAGGTCCTTGCTAAATTGCTGAGGCTTGAATTTGCAATCATCCTGTCTCAGCCTCCTGAGTCACTGGGATTATAGGTATGTTCCATTGCACCCAGATGAATGCAGTGCCTTCTGATGAAATTAAGCAAGTACTTAGTTTTCAGGTCATTGCTTTAGTTGTCCTATCACACACCTTTATAAAAACAAGTACATAAGCCATTATTTATCTGAGGGCTAACAATATGATCAACTTATTTATACCATGATGGCTTTCTGGTGGAAAATTCTCCAAATGCTTAGGTGTAAACAATTGACATTTCCGTAGTTATTTGTGAATACGATTTCTTTTAAAAAAATGCAATAACATAAGAGCCAAATCTATTTACAAACATTCTGGGATATTGAGACAGATATAAGACTGAATGATTTACAGAGAGTCTTAGTATATAATTGAGATATACGTTGTGGTGAAAAAATTGAAATTATTATATACACACTTAGTAATGCATTCATGAAAAGTGAGGTTATGTGGGACTCACAGGAGCATCAGGAATTGGAATATTCATTAAGACTTTGTAGTCATAGCATAAAGCACATAAAGATTTAAAGAAGGATGTTTAATTTTTGCCCTTTTTTCTTACTTAATAAAATATTAGAATTGATATGTATCACTATAAGTATTATTAGAATAAAACTTAGCTTAAAAGATTTATACTAGTGAAGCACCTGATATAATAGTTTCAAAAAGATTATAAAATATGACAAACATTTTGAGAAAAATACAAATTGATTTAGATAATATAAAGCAAAACTAAATAGACGTCTGCTTCCTGGGAATGGAATATAAGTATATTCCTGTATTTTGCCTGCTAAGTGCAACTAAAACTCATGAAAATTATACACAAAGCAAAAATAAGTCTGGAGGATGAAGAAAAAAACCAACTGGCTATATACCACAGGGTACTGACAATAACAATGTAAATAACAATGTAGAGAGTTAGCCATGTTTTTGTTTTGTTTTGTTTTGCTTTATATAATTCTATTGTTTTTTAATAAGCTGACAATCAGAAAAGACCTATGTGCACAGACAAAAATAACTACAACAAAACTATTTCCTTGAGCAATAAGACCAAGAATTGCTCAATATTCTTATGCAAAGAAAATTTTTAAAATAACTGCTCTAGTCTAGCCAAACAGCACATATGACAGTGTTAGTGGGGACCAATTGAAAAACTTAATTTTTCATGCTATTTCAGCAATGGTGATTTGCCTCCTTTTGTCCAGTAAAAACTTCATATTCTACTTCTGTTTCATTAATGAGATGGTGCCTACTATCAGAGAGTGGTCAGAAAAACCCAGCTCAAACACAGATTTAAAGAAGAGACCCTGATATATTACATTCAAAAAATTTTTTTAACTTAAAAATATTCATAGTGCCAAGAATTAGGAATACCTCAAGCGGAATGTTAAATTTATAATGAATAGATGTTAATATTGACATCATAGACATATTATAATTATTTGATAGACATTTGAAAACAGACGTGATAAAAATTCTTCTATGAGCTATTATGATCATCCTTGAAATAAATCAATAGATACAACTCTTCAGAAAAAATAGAAGATATAAATAAAAGCAAGTGGAAATGTTAGAATTGAAAAATACAATGACTATAATGACTAAGTAAAAAAATAAATAAATAAATAAATGTGTTGAATAGCAAAATGATAAGGACAGAGGAATCCATCACTGAACTGAGAGATATTGTCACAAGCCATCCATGGGTTGCATGTGGGTCACCACACATGGATAGAGACATCTGGTGTCTGGGAATGGCCAGTGGACATATCATCTGGTCATTGTCCAGAGAAAATGTGAATCTCTTACCTACTCTGCCATGGCCCACATAGCACCTGAGATGTGTGTGACCTGCCAAGATGTCAATCAACCTACTGACTGCAAGACATCACAATCAAGACTCAGCCCTTGAAACCTTATCCCTGCTTTTGATGTACCCCCTTAAGTAAACCACCAGACTCATCTTGTCTTTTTCTAATTCCAAAACCCTTGTGGACTAGATCTATCAGGGGCTTCATTTCCTATAAATATATTTCTGAGTATCTATGCTTTGTTATTTTCTAATTATCTGAGATTGCAAGTTTTAGTGTGGCTTGGATTCCTGGGCAGAAAGAAGTCTCATTGAGACACTGGCTGTCATTCCTCATTCCTGAAAAGATATGGTCAAATAAATCTAAACAAAGGAGGCAAATTTTACTGAAAAAAAGGAGGGGGGAAGCAAGTCTAAGAGAACTGTTGTACTTTTTTTTTTTTTTTTTTTTTTTTTTAATCTGACATTTATGCCTTTAGAATCATGAAAGGAGAGAAGAATGAGGGAAATCTGAAAAAAAGTATTTTAAAAACTACCTGAAAACTTTCTCAGTTCGGAAAGATACAAACCACAGATTTAAAAACTTAAGCAAATTCCAAACAGCTAAATTCTAATATATTAGTCCCAGGACACTTTTTGGTCAAACTTCTAAAAGCTAAAGTCAAAACAATCTTGGAACCAGTTAGAAAAAAAAAATACCTCACCTGTAGGGGAAAACAAGTTGAGTGACTGTAGATTTGTCATCAGAAACTATCAAGGTCAGAAAGCAATAACATAATATTTTTTAAGTCTGCAAAACCCACCAATCGAGAACCTACTATAAAGTGAAATATCATTCAGTATTAATAAGGAAATAAAGACATTCTCAGATGAAGGAAAAGTAAAATATTTGTCAATATTAAATATATCTTCAAGACTATCTAATAGAAATTTTGTTAACAGAAAAAAAAATGAAATAAAGAATCTTGGAACATCGGGAACAATAAAGAATTCAAAAAGAAAAATAATCATAATTAGAATAGACTTTCCTCCTCCTACATCTTCTAAGTTATGATTGGTAGTTGTTATGGTTTCAATCTAAAAAGGCCCTCCCCATAGAGCTCATATGTTAAGCAATATACCAGTGTTCATAAATGGAAAAAAACCCGAGATTATGAAAACCATAAATTATCAGTGGAGAATCCACTTGATGGATTAATAATTTAATTGGATTACTGGGTGGTAAATTTAATGTAGGTCATGGCTTGATGAATTAAGTCATTGTGAAGCATACTTTTGGGAATTGTATCTTGTCCCTGGCTCTTCAATCTTTCTATCTCTGCTTTTAGATTATCACATGTTGAGCATATTTTCCTCTGTGATGTCCTTCTACCATGGTGTTCTGCCTCATCTTTGACTAAAGCAATGAGGTAGCCTAACCATGGACTGAACCTTTGAAACTGTATATCCAAAATAAAATTTTCCTTCTTTAAGTTGTTCTTCTCAGCTATTTTATTCACAGTGACATGAAGTTGAGTATAAGTAGTTGGAACAAAAATTATATATTACCAATGTGTTTAAAATGTATATGATAGATGAGCAGGAGCCAATAGGCTTGCAGGTCACCAAAAGGTCATCCTGTTCCATAGGCAGAGGGACCAAACGTTGCTCTGTTCTCTGGGCAGTATGTTTCATCATCCCTGGGCAGGAGCCAATAGGCTTGAAGGCTGCCCTCACCCCACAGGCAAAGAGCCAATAGCATTAAAGTTCATACTGGTACACCCCCCCCCACCAGAAATCCCTATAAAAGCTCCCATCCATTCAGAGCTGCGGGGAGACTCACAGACACAACAGTTCAGCTCGTCCCTGCTGAAAGGAAGCAGCCACTGCACTAGCCTTAGACCCACTGCCTCCAGCCCAACTGAAGCTGCCCCAGCTGACAGCTCCAGCCTCCAGCCTGATGGCAGATGCTTTCTCCAACAGCTCCATAGACTACAGCGGGCACCACAAGGCACCTGCCTTCCATTCAGAGCTCACACACTCCCCTCTCCCTGACTCCTCTTTCACCTCCGACCAGCCATAATGTCTGGTGAATAAATCTCTTGGCCTCACAGTTGTCGCTGGTGTGATTTTTTTCCCTTCAGTATATATAAAAACATGTACGAGAGCTGCATTACAAATGGGAGAGCAAAGAGCCTTAAAAGGAGACATAACTTTTCCGATAACAACTTGCACTGATAAAATATCAATACCAGTATTCTTAATTAATTTTCATGCATGTAAAAGTATTACCCAAAATGGTGTACTCAAAATGATTAGAAATGATTTAAAATAGAATTCCCAAAGATACTTGTCCAACTAACTGATGGTATAGCAGTAAAATGGAAAAAGATACTAAAGTAACAATAAAGAAAGAAAAAATGAAAACAAGAAAATAAAATAAAATGTCAAAATTACATGATAACATAATTAATAGTTGCATGAATTTCAAATAGTCTAAGTACACCAATTAAAAAACAGGTCATAATAGAGCAATTAAAAACTAAGAATATTCTATCTATAAGAAATACACTTTGCCTATATTTTTTTCTATTTATCTTGAGAATTCCTCTTTGTTCATTTATTTTTATTTGTTGTTTCTACATATACAAGAGAATAAGGTATATTTTGACATATTATACATACATGGGGTGCAACCCATCACAATTTTGATCCCATTTTTGTGGTTGAACATAATGTGGAGTTTTACTGGTAGTGTATTTATATATGAGTATAGGAAAGTTATGTTGATTTATTCTGTTGTCTTTCCTATTTCTACTTGTTCCCTTCCCTTCATTCCCCTTTGTCTAATTCAATGAACTTCTATAATTCCCCTCCTTAACCTCCCTTGTTTTGGGTTAACCTCCATGTATCAGAAATAACATTCTACCTTTGGTTTTGGGGGGACAGACTTATTTCACTTAGCATGATAACCTCCAGATCCTTCCATTTGCTGCCAAATGCCATCATTTCATTAGTCTTTGAGGCATATATATATATATACCACATTTTCTTCTTTATCCATTCATCTGTTGATCTGTGAAGGGCACTTAGGTTGGTATCATAGCTTTGCTATCGTGAATTAAGCTGCTGTAAGTATTGATGTGGCTGCATCACTGTGCTATGCTGATTTTAAGTTCTTTGGGAATAAGCCAAGGAGTGAGATAACTGGGTGAAATGGTGGTTCCATTCCAAGTTTTCTGAGAAATAACCATATTGCTTTACAGAGTGTTCTCACCAATTTTCAGTCCCACCAGCAATGTTTGAATGAACCTTTTCCCCCACATCCTGACCAAAATTTGTCGTAGCTTGTATTCTTGATAATTGTCATTCTGTCTGGAGTGAGGTAAAATCTCAGTGTATTTTTGATTTGCATTTCTCTAATTACTACAGTTGTTGAAAATTTTTGACCATTCATATTTCTTCTGCTCTAAAGTGCCTGTTCATTTCATTTGCCCATTTAGTGAATTTTTTTCTTTTGTTTGTTTTTTGTTTTTGTTTTGTCTTGTTTTGTTTTTGCTGTTAACATTTTATCAAATTCCTTGTATATCTACAAGATTAATGCTCTGGGGTATATGTGGTAAAGATTTTCTCCCTTTCTGTAGGTTCTCTGTTCATGTTCTTGATTGTTTCCTTTTTTGTGAAGAAGATTTTTAGTTTGATGCCATCCCATTTATTGATTCTTGATTTTACTTATTGTGTTTTAAAAGTCTATTGAGGAAGTCTGTTTCTGAGCCAATATGATGGAAAGTTGGGCCTGCTATTTCTTCTAATATGTGCAAGGTCTCTGGTCTAAGGATACTATCCTTGACCCACCTTTAGTTGAGTTTTGTGCAGAATGAGCTATTGGGGTCCAATTTCAATCTATGAATTCCCAGTTTCTCTAGCAGTTTCTCTAGCACCATTTTTTGAAGAAGTTATCTTTTCGCCAATATGTATTTATGGTGCCTTTGTCTAGTATGTGATTTGAAAGGATTTTATTAAGAATTTTTGTATCAAATTCTTAGAAGTGAATGAGAACACAGACACAACATATTGAAATCTCTGGAACGCTATGAAGGCATTCTAAGAGGAAAGTTCATTGCATTGAGTTTATTCCTCAAAAGAAGAAAAAGTCAACAAATTAATGACTTAACATTACATCTCAAAGTTCTAGAAAAAAGAAGAACAATCCAAAACAAAAAGCAAGAGAAGGCAGGAAATAATTAAAATAAGAGCTGAAATAAATAAAATTGAAACAAAAGAAACAATTGAAGCCCCAGAGCAGGAGACAGCAAGGTCAGACCTGCCAACTCTGCCTGAACTCCAGTGGGCCCAGGGCAGTCCTGCTGACCTTCACCCCAGTGTGATTAGCCCAAGACCACCACAGGAGCTCAGACTCAACCAGTTCAGCCCATACAAACCAGCATGAACCCAGCCCCAGGTAGCATACTTTGAGGTCAGCAGCAGATTCTGATAGTCCAGCACTAAAGGGAGGCACAGACAACCTGCAAGTGTATCATAAGGATATAGGGAAGAAACTGTAATAACTCAGACCTACACTGCAAGAAAGTAAAGTAAATAGAAATCATGAAAAAACAAGGGAGAAAAATACCCCAAACAAACCAGGATTCTACAATAACAGAACCCATGCTCAGCGAAGTTAAAGAAAAAAGAGATAGAAACTCTGGAAAAAAAAAAAAAAGTCAGAATGCTTGAAATGAAGGAAACAATTAACCAAATAAAAAACACAATTGCAGGCATCACAAACAGACTAGATCAACTGGAAGAAAGAACTTTAGACAATGAAGACAAAGTATATAATCTTGAAAATAAAGTTGACCACACAATGAAGATAGTAAAAAACCATGAACAGAATATCCAAGAAGTATGGGACCACAGCAAAAGACCAAATATAAGAATAATTGTGATAGAGGAAGGCACAGAGTTTCAAACCAAAGGAATGCACAAACTCTTCAATGAGATAATATCAGAAAATTTCCCAAGCATGAAGAATGAATTGGAAAACCAAATACAAGGGGCCTATAGGACACCAAATGTACAAAATTACAACAGATCTACACCAAGATACATTATAATGAAAATGCCTAGCATACAGAACAAGAATAGAATTTTAAAGGCCGCAAAAGAGAGGGATCAGATCACATATACTGGGAGACCAATTTGTATCACAGCAGATTTTTCAACTCAGACACTCAAAGCTAGGAGATCATGGAACAACATATTCCAAGCTCTGAAGGAAAAGGGATGCCAACCAAGAATCTTAGCAAAATTAAGCTTTAGATTTGAGGACAAAATAAAAACCTTCCATGATAAACAAAAGTTAAAAGAATTTACAACTAGAAACCAAGCACTACAGAACATCCTTGGCAAAATATTCCATAAAGAGGAAAAGAAAAACAATGATGAAAATCAACAGAGGGAGATATTACACTAAAGGAAAAAACAATCAGAAGAGAAACCATGTCAAGGTAAATACCAAAAATAAACAAAAGTGGCTGGGAATACAAAACATATCTAAATAATAACTCTGAATATTAATTGCCTAAACTCACCAATCAAAAGACATAGACTAGCAGATTGGATCAAACAAACAGACCCAACAATATGCTGCCTCCAAGAGACTCATCTCATAAAAAGACATTCATAGGCTGAGCGTGAAATGTTGGGAAAAATCCTACCATTCATATGGACAGAGGAAACAAGCAGGGGTTTCCATCCTCATATCAAATAAAGTAGACTTCAAGCTAAAATCAATCAAGAGGGATAAGGAAGGACACTATATACTGCTCAAGGGAACCATACACCAACAAGACTTAACAATTATAAATATATATGCCCCATACAATGGAGCATTCATGTTCATCAAACAAACTCTCCTCAAGTTTAAGAGTCAAATTGACCACAACACACAATAATTCTGGTGACTTTAACACACCCCTTTCACCACTGGATAGATCTTCCAAACAAAAGGTAAACAAAGAAACTATAGAACTCAAAAAAAAAAACAATAAACAACTTAGACTTAACTGACTTATATAGAATATGTCATCCTTCAACAAATGAACACACTTTCTTCTCAGCAGCACATGGAACCTTCTCTAAAATAGACCATATACTAGGCCACAAAACAACTCTGAGCAAATACAAAAAAGTTGAGATACTACCCTGCATTCTATCCGACTATAATGGAATGAAATTAGAAATCAATGATAAAATAAGAAATAAAAACTACCTCAACACCTGGAGACTAAATAATGTGCTACTAAATGAACAATGGGTTGCAGATGACATCAAAGAGGAGATTAAAAAATTCTTAGAAGTGAATGAGAACGCAGACACAACATATCAAAATCTCTGGGACACTATGAAGCCAGTTCTAAGAGAAAATTTCATTGCATTGAGTTCATTCCTCAAAAGAAGAAAAAGTCAACAAATAAATGATTTAAAATTACATCTCAAAGCTATAGAAAAGAAGAATCCAACACCAAAAGTGGTAGAAGACAGGAAATAATTAAAATCAGAGCTGAAATTAATGAAATTGAAACTAAAGAAACAATTGAAAAACTTGACAAAACAAAAAGTTGGTTATTTGAAAAAATAAATAAAATTGACAGACCCTTAGCCAGACTAACAAAAAGAAGGAGAGAGAAAACTCTAATTACTATCATATATAATGAAAAAGGAGATATCAAAACAAACACTAAGAAAATAAAGGAAATAATTCAAAATTATTTTGAAAACTTGTACTCCAACAAAATACAAAACACCAAAGGCATTGACAAATTTCTAGAGTTGGATGATCTGCCAAAACTTAAGCAGGATGATATACATAATTTGAACAGACCAATTTCAAGCGACGAAATAGAAGATACCATCAGAAGCCTACCAACCAAGAAAAGTTCAGGACTAGATGGGTACACAGCCGAGTTCTACAAGACCTTCAAAGAAGAACTGATACCAATACTCTTCAATTTATTTCAGGAAATAGTAAAAGAGGGAGCACTCCCAAACTCATTCTATGAGGCCAACATCACCCTGGTCCCCAAACCAGGCAAAGACACATGCACAAAAAAGAAACCTTCAGACCCATATCTTTAATGAACATAGATGCAAAAATTCTCAATAAAATTCTGGCAAAATAAATACAAAAACATATTAAAAATATAATACACCACCATCAAGTGGGGTTCATTCCAGGAATGCAAGGATGTTTCAACATACGGAAAACAATAAATGTAATTCATCACATCAATAGACTCAAAGATAAGAACCATATGATTATCTCAATAGATGCAGAAAAAGCATTTGACAAAATACAGCACCCTTCATGCCTAAAACACTAGAAAAACTAGGGATACAGGAACATATCTCAACATCATAAAAGCGATATATGCTAATCCTCAGGCCAAAATTATTCTAGACAAAGAAAAATTGAAAGCATTCCCTCTAAAAACTGGAATAAGACAGGGATACCCTCTTTCACCATTTCTATTCAACATAGTAATTGAAATGCTTGCCAGAGCAATAAGACAGATGAAAGAAATTAAAGGGATACAGATAGGTAAAGTAGAACTCAAATTATCATTATTTGCTGATGATATGATTTTATACCTAGAAGACCCAAAAAATTCCACCAGAAAACTTCTAGAACTCATAAATGAATTCAGCAAAGTAGCAGGATACAAAATTAACACCCATAAATCTAAGGCATTTCTATATATCAGTGACAAATCTTCTGAAAGAGAAATGAGGGAAACTACCCCGTTTACAATATCATAAAAAAAATATATATATATCTGGGAATCAACTTAACCCAAAACATGAAAGACCTCTATAATGAAAACTACAGAACACTAAGAAAGAATATATGGAAGACCTTAGAAGATGGAAAGATTTATCCTGTTCTTGTATAGGCAGAACTAATATTGTCAAAATGATCATACTACCAAAAGCACTATACAGATTTAATGCAATTCCAATCAAAATCCCAATGACATTCCTCATAGAAATAGAAAAAGCAATCATGAAATTCATCTGGAAAAATAAGAGACCCAGAATAGCTAAAGCAATCCTTAGCAAGAGGAGTGAAGCAGGTGGCATCACTATACCAGACCTTAAATTATACTACAGAGCAATAGTAACAAAAACAGCATGGTATTGGCACCAAAATAGGCCAGTAGACCAATGGTACAGAATAGAGGACACAGAGACTAGCATATATAATTTCAGTTATCATATATTAGACAAAGTCGCCAAAAATATACATTGGAGAAAATATAGCCTCTTCAACAAATGGTGCTGGGAAAACTGGAAATCCATATGCAATAAAATGAAATTAAACCTCTATCTCTCACCATGCACAAAATTCAACTCAAAGTGGATCAAGGATCTACAAATTAGACCAGAGACACTCCACCTAATAGAAGAAAAAGTAAGCTCTAATCTCCAACATGTTGGATTAGGCCCCAAGTTCCTTAATAAGAATACTGTAGCACATGAATTAATATCAAGAATCAATAAATGTGATAGATTGAAATTACAAAGATTCTACTCAGCAAAAGAAACAATCATTGGGGTGAATAGAGAGCCTACTAATTGGGAACAAATTTTTACCACATGCACATCAGATAGAGCACTAATCTCTAGAATTTATAAAGAACTCAAAAATCTTAACACCAAAACACACACACACACACACACACACACACACACACACACACAAAACAAATAACCCAATCAATTAATGGACAAAGGAAATGAAAAGACACTTCTCAGAAGAAGAAATATAATAAATCAACAAATACATGAAAAAATGTTCAACCTCTCTGGCAATTAGAGAAATGAAATTAAAACCACTCTAAGATTTCATCTCACACCAGTCAGAATGGCAGCTATTAAGAACACAAAAAACAAGAAATGTTGGAGAGGATGTGGAGAAAAAGGCACACTCATACACTGATGGTGGAACTGCAAAATGGTGCAGCCAATATGGAAAGCGGTATGGAGATATTTGGAAAACTTGCAGTGGAACCACCTTATGACCCAGCTATCCCACTCCTTGGTCTTTACCCAAAGGACTTAAAAACAGCATACTACAGGGACACAGCCACATCAATGTTTATAGCAGCACAATTCACAATAGCTAAACTGTCAAACCAACCTAGATGAATGGATAAAGAAAATGTGATATATATATATACATACATATATATATATATATATATATATATATATACACACACACACACAATGGTGTATTACTCAACAATAAAAGAGAATAAAATCATGGCATTTGCAGGTAAAATGGATGAAGTTGGAGAATATAATGCTATGTGAAGTTAGCGAATCCCCAAAATCCAAATGCCGAATGTTTTCTTTGATATAAAGAGGCTGATTCACAGTGGGGACAGGGAGCACAGGAGGATTAGAGGAACACTAGAAAGGCCAATGGGGAAGGAGTGGAAGGGAGGGGGATAAAAGGGTGGGGGGGGGGAAAGATGATAGAATGAGATGGATATCTTTACCCTAAGTGCATGTGTGAGGACAGGAATGGTGTGAATATACTTTGTGTACAACCAGAGATATGTAAAAATGTGTGCTATAAGTATAATAAGATATTTAGTGCATACTGCTAACAGTAACAACTTAGAATAAAAATATTTTTTAAAAAAATTTTTGTATCTATGTTCATGAGGGATATTGATGTGAAGTTTTCTTTTCTTGATGTGTCTTTTTCTGGTTTTGGTATTAGGATGATACTAGCTTCATAGAATGAGTTTGGAATGTTCCCTCCTTTTCTATGTAATGAAATGATTTGATGAGTATTGGTATAAGTTCTTCTTTGAGCATCTACTTGGCTGAGAATCCATCAGGTCCTGGGCTTTTCTTTGTTGATGGGCTCTTGATAGTGTCTTCAATCCTATTATTTGAAATTTATCTGTTTACATTTTCTATGTTTGCCTGTTTCAATCTGTGTAGGTCAGATGTCTCAAGAAATTTGTCAATGACATCATGATTCTTTGCTTTGTTGGAGTGTAAATTTTCAAAATAGTTATTGATTATCATCTGAATTCCAATAGTCTCTGTGGTGATATTTCCTTTTTCACCCCAAATTTTAGTGATTTGGGTTTTATCTTTTTTTTTTCTTTTTCTTTATTAGCTTGGCTAAGTGTTTATAGTCAGGTTGAAAGTCAGAGAACACAATAATATACAGCATGCAAATATTAAACACGAGGAAAAATTAATGGACATTTAATTCAAAAGTTGCCTTTGAGACAAAATTAGTATAGAAAGATCAGAATGTTATAAAATTATTCAACAATAATTTCATCAAGAAGACACTTGCAACCCCAAATCTGTAATTACCTAACAAGAGAGATGGAAAAATATTGAAACAAAAATGCATAGAACTGCAAGGAGAAAAAGACAACTTCACTATTACAATTGCAAACGTGAACACATTTCTACTACCATTTTTAGTAGAACATTAAAGGATGTAGAAGAATCCACCTATAACATCAACCATTAAAATCTAATTAAAACTTGTAAAACATGAACAAACAACATTGAATGCACATTCTACTTGGTGTTCAGGGAACTATATCAAGAAAGACAAGAAATTGACCCATAAAACTAACCTAAACAAATTTAAAATCATTAAAATAATATACATTTCCTAATAGCAATGAAACAGAATGCTAATATAGACACTATGGACAACAAAATTATAACAAGAGAATAACTTGAACAACTATGTATTTCATACATTTGACCATGTTGATAAAATGACCCACTTCTTGAAACATGCTGAGTACCATGAAACTCATACAACATGAAATTGATTCTTTGAATATCCCTATAATCAGTAAAGAAATTCTATTTGTAAACAAAGTTTCAAAAAAACTCCATGTAGATATTTTATCTAGAAAACTCTTTCAAGTGTTTAAAGAAGCATTATCATTACTACTGCAAAATAAATACTTAAAGAAATTAAAAGACCATAGATCACTACTGTATTTTATGATACTGTTATTAATACCAAAATCAAATGCAGAGCAAAACATATAACAATATAGTTCCATATCCCTCATGAATAAAGATGTAAACATTTTAGCAAAGTATCAATAAATAGGACATAGGATATATATATATGTATATATATAAATATGTATATAATATGTATGTATGTATATGAAGTATGTGTATATATATGTGTGTGTGTATATACATACACATATATATACATATATATATAAAATATATGGTAGTGATATTTGAATGCAGAAGTGTTTTTCCACCAAGCTACATCCTAAGTCCTTAAGTCTTTTTTATTTTTTTATTTTGAAACAGGATCTCACTACTTCACTGAGGGTCTTGATTTGTTTCTGAGGCAGGCCTTCAAATTTTGATCCTCCTGTCTCATCTTCCCAAGTTACTGGGATAATAAGTGTGGTCTCTCATGCCTGGCTAAATTCTGTAACATTTTTATAAAGAGAAGTCTCATATAAAAATAAAATATTTACAAAATATTTATTAAACAAGAGGACTGGTATCTAAAGTATATAAAAATTCTTAAAACTCAAAAGTGAAAATAGACAAATGAACAAGAGAATGTGAATATACCCAAAAGACATGAACAAACATTTCAGTGAAGAAAATGTAGATACAAAATAAACATGATAAAATGTTCAGTGTCATCACACTTTTGAGAAATGCTAATTAAAACCACAATATGATATCATTATATGTCTATCAGGATGATAAAAATAACACAGATTTTTAAAAAACACCAAATATTGGCAATAATTTTGAAAAATTGGATCACTAATAAGCATGTAAAGTGGCTTAGCCATTGTGAAGATCAGTTTGAGAGTTGGTTTTTAAAACCTGAACATGCAACTAATAAATACCCCATCAATTTCATTCTTGGCATTTGTCCCAGAGAATTGAAAATTTATGTTCACATAAAAACATACAAAAATATTTATGGCAATTTTATTTGCAATATCCAAACCGAAACCACCCAGATGCCCTTCAATACATGAGTAGTTTAACAAATTGTGGTACATTATTACTATTGAATATTACTTAACAAAAAAAGTAAGAGAGGGAGAGAGAGTCATTTATACATGCAACAATCTAGATAAATATCCAATTATGCTGGGTGAAAAATAGCCATATGTAAAAGTTACATATTATTTGATTCTGTTTATATTATTCTTGAAATGATAAAATTATAAAAATGTAAAACCCATCAGTGGTCACCAAGGCTATGGAGGAGGTGAAAATGGGAAGGAAAGCACACATTTATGAAACAGCAACATGAGATACTCTCATGGTGATGCAAATCTGTCCTGACTATATAAATGCCAATTAGCCTGGTGATATTGTACTACAACTTTGTGTGAAGCTATTTATAAGAAAACTGGATAAAGTCTACACAGGAGCTCACCCGTATTGTCTTTTAAAGTTGTATACTCAAGTATTTAAAAAATATAAGTTTAATTACAAAAGGTTGAATTTAAATGTTTTAAAAGGATAGTGCAACAGGAGAAAAATATGCTTTGAAAACAATATCATAAATTACAACATAATATCATCCCAAAATGTCTACGATGAAAGTCTGTTTTCTAAGTTACTAACCTTTTCTCATAACCTGTATGCAAATATTAATATAATTTAAAGGCTTTTATTAGTACATCACAATTATACATAAAGTAGGGTTCATTGTAACATATCCACCAATGCACATAATATAGTTTGCTCTATTTTATTTCCCAGTACTTCCCTTTTCTCTCTCCTCTACCCTCGCTCTGATCCCACTTTTTTTTCTACTCTTCTGGACTTGCTTCTATTTACTTATTTAAATTAGTTCATTATAATTCCACATAAAAGTGGAATTCATTGTGATATATTCATATATACACATTAAAATTTGGTTAATTTTATTCCCTAGTACTCCCTTGCCCTCCTTTCCTCCTTCCTTCTGACCCCCTTTCTCTACCCCACTGTTTTCCCTTTAATTTTGAGAGATCCCCTTTTTAATTTCTTTTTCTTTCTAACTTCTAAATGTGATAGAAAACTTTTGACCCTTCACTTTCTGAGTCTGGCTTATTTTGCATAGCCTGATATTCTCCAGTTTCATCCATTTACCACACAATTATATGATTTCATTCTCTTTTTAGCTGAGTAGAACTCCTTTGTGTGTATATATATACATCATATTTTCTTTATCCAGCCATCTATATTCATGGACACCTAGTTTGGTTCTAAAATTGGACTATTATGAATTATGCTCCTATAAATACTGGAACACACATATTACTATAGTGTGTTGATTTCAGTTATTTTACATAAATACAGAAGTGGGATAATTGTATCATATGGTGCCTTCATTTCTAACCTATTTGGGAATCTCCATACTGATTTCCATAGTGGTTGTACTAATTTGTAGTCCTGCCAACAGTATGTAAATTCACCTTTCTCCCCATAACCTTGCCCCAGCATTTATAATTAATTACATTCTTGGTCATGGTCATTTTAACAGGGGTAAGATACAATCGTGTTGCTGTTTTGAATTGCATTTCACAGATTGTTAAGGATATTGAATATTTTTTCACATGTTTGTTAGCCATTTGCATTTCTTCTCAGTAGAGTAGAGTAGCCTCTAATTTCTCCAATTTGAAAAAACAGTGTCCAATTGGGTAGACTCTCTTTGCATGTTTTAGTCAGTTTTTTTCACTGCTATGACTTAAAGACCAGACAAGAACAATTAGGGGAGGAAAACTTTATTTGAGGCTTCCAATGTCAGAGGTCTCAGTCAATAGACAGTTGGCATTGTTTCTCATCCATCCATGTCTTTGTCATCCAGGTCTTTGCATGCGATCTTCTTTCTGACTTCATTGTTCCTTCATGTGTTGCTTTGTGAATGAAGTTTTTCCATACACCCTCTGCTTCAGAGTCACTTACTGTTCTATATCCATCATTATTTTTACACAAATGTCTAATAATCATTCCTTATTATATTGCTTTTGTAATATAACAGCAGTGCTGTTTATTTTTATAATATATTAGTATTGCCTTTACCAACTGGCCTATAATAGTGAAGAAAAAGATTACATTATATGCATATATAAATATCTAATTCATTATCATGGAGCTTGATAAGCATTGTCAAAAATAAAATAAGATCAACTTAAAAAAATATTTTAAAGTTGATAGTACATACTAAAGAGTAGTTCATGAGCCAGGAGATCTCAAGATCTCAAACACAAATGTTAAGATACCCCACTCCCAGAAGTTACAGTGAAGCTCATAAAGCATAAATGTGATTTTTTTTTTTTTTTTTTTTTTTTTTTTTTTTTTGGTGCTGGGTATTGAACTCAGGGGCACTCGACCACTGGGCCACATCCCCAGCCCTTTTTTTTTTTTTTTTTTTTTTTGTATTTTATTTAGAGACAGGGTCTCACTGAGTTGCTAAGTGCCTCGCTATTGCTGAGGCTGGCTTTGAACTCACAATCCTCCTGCCTCAGCCTCCCAAATGTTGGGATTACAGGCTTGCACCACCACGCCCAGCTATAAATGTGAAATATTTTAATTTTTTTTAATGTTTTTGTGATTTTGTTCTATATTAACATTCTATATTTTTTAAATCAAGGAGAGTTATCACTGATTATTTTAATGTCACTGAATCAGACTGATATTCACCTAAAACTTATGTTTTGTATGTTGTGATTAGAGCTACCATTTCAGATAAATTGGGGTAAGTTAAATTTTAGCTACATGGTTATAAGTAATTGTCTGTGGCACATCTAAACTATGACTTCTGTTTTTATGTTTCTTTAACCATATTTACTAGTATGGACTAAATTATTAAAAATAAATAAATGACCAACAGAACAAGTGATTCTATTCTATTATATTCTAGAAATCAGTTTTTCAGCAGAATTGGGATGAGAATTGAGAATTGAATTGTATTATATTATAGAAATGGGAAGCATGGGAATCACAGGATGAACATCTGATCCTTACACCAGAATAATTTGTTTGCCATTATTTACAGAAAATTTTAGGAGTATGTCCCATTCTGTGGAGGCAAAAGTCATTGAGTACCAGGAATGTCACATGTCAAGTCTTAGGCTTTCAATGAGAGTTAAAATTTTACTGTAGGTGGAGAATTCTCAATTAGAATAATGTTTAGATTAAGTCTTATATTTTATACATTTTACTAAAATATTTATAGTAAAAAAAGACAAGTGAAATAAACTAAATACTTTAAAAACAAGATATATCTTCTTTTATAGTTGTATGCTTAATAAATTCCAGTTGTCAAACATTGATATAGGTACTATAAGTTGTCAAATATGAACTGCACATGCATTATTTTCTGCAGTAAAAATCATCAAGACACATCACACACAAGTGTGCACACACACACACACACACACCCTTCCTGATAGAAAAGGCAAATGCCTTATTACTATGCTTTAGCTCAAATCAAAGCAATTGTGTATATGACCAAAATGAAACAATTTTGTATCCTCCTTTTTGTATCCATACTTCTATGTTTATTGAGAAATTGTAGCTTCCATAGCAGTAGAGGTGAATTACATGGCATCAGTACTTGTAGTTCTTGAGAAAAGGTATTATAGAAGTAGGTGGTAATGGGGCTGCAGTTATAGCTCAACAGTAGAGTGCTTTCCTTGCACATGAGAGGCGCTGGGTTTGATCCTCAGCACCACATAAAAATAAATAAATAAAATAAATAAACATATTGTGTCCATCTTTAAAAAAAAATCTTTAAAAATTGGGTAGATATAAAAAGGACAAAACATTTGTTGTGATTCAGATTCTTCTCAAATTCTGATTTGTAACACATCAGAATTCCAGAGATGATAGAAGAAAATGCATTCTATGTTGTATCTTGCTGGCGATGGCAGAATTAGCCATGGGAGTAAATAACAGAATTAAAGTACATAACAACCTTTTTTTACAACTAGAGTTCTGAAAGAGAAATTCTACTAGAAATTAGTTTTTCATAAGGTCTGGAATGGGAATTGAAAATAAACTTTGTGAAAAAGACAAAACATGGGCCGGGATGTAGTTCAAGTGTAGAGTGCTTGTACAATGCTCTGGGTACAATCCCTAGCACTGGGGAGAGGGTGGAGATGTGACAGTTTTGTGTTGGTCAACAAAGACTGCCTATCATACATTACTTTCATTTTTAGTATTAGAAAACAGTAAAATATGAAAGCAAACCAGGATGTATTATATTGTTTTTTGCAATACAAAATAAAAAATGGTATAAAGAATCAAAAGTTAATTATGAACAAAAGAAAATAATTTATAATATTTGGTGATTTTAAGAAAAACAAAATGAAGCATAAATAAGAAGCTAAAATGATTATGAAAAAAAAAACCGGGATTAAACAGGTTGTTAAATGAGAAAAATGAAGTACAGAAGAAAAATAAAAAATACTATAGTAATATATGCTCTCTGATAACAATCCAATTAACTAAAAATTTATAGCAAAAATGGAAATGGAAATCCCAAATTACTTAAATTTTATTGTTTTGTGAGTTAAACACTACATTTGTAAATAGAAGAAGAAATCACAGAAGAAATTAATGTATTTTGAACTAAATTGAAATTGAAATACAATTTACCAAAATATTTATAACACACTGTAAGCAGTGCTTAAAGGGAAATGGGTAACATTGAATGTGCATTTTATTAAAAAAAAAAGATATAAATTCAATTATTTCAGCTTTCTTCTTAGGAAAGTATAAAAAGAAGAGACATTGAATCCGAGTAAGTAGAATAAAAGAAAGAGTGAAGATTAATGCAGAAATCAATAGAAATCAATGAAAGTGTTAAAAGGAAATCAACAAAATCATAATCTTGTTTTTGAAAGGATCAATAAAAATCAATTAGCCTGTATCCAGGAATGAAAAAAATAGGAAAAAATTAAATTATCAATATCAGAAATGAAAGAGAGGCCATCAGTATAGTATGCATGAAAATTAAAAGGATAATGAATAATGAACAATTCTATGCCCATAAATCTGATAACATAGATTGAATGTGCCAATGGCTTGAAACAGACTCTGCCAAAATTTTTTCAAGATATTATCTAAATAGGCTTAAATCTATTAAGAAAATTGCATCAACATTTCCAAAAGAAAAAATGCTAAACCCAATACTTGGTACCTTTTCAAAAGAAAACAAAAATGCTAGACCTAGAAGAGTTCACTGATCAATTTTAAAAAAATATTATGGAAGAAATAATCAATTTTGTGTCATGTCATCCAGAATGTAGACCCAGAGTAAGTATATTCTCACTCATCCTATAAGCCACCCCATTCCAATTCCAAAGACACTATAAGAAAAGAATTTGACAAATTAACAAATTTGAGAGAGAATGTGCATGCATGATAAGAATAGAGTAACCCTTGAATCCACACTGCTATATAGGAAGACGTACAGACAATTTGAAGAAATAAGGGAATAAAGTTCATGAAACAAACCAACTTGATACAATAATAGATTCCATTGACAGCACAGTAGGTGAAATGTCAGAGAAGGAGTTAAGAATGTACATAATTAAAATGATCTGTGAAGCAAAGAATGAATTAAGAGAGCAAATACAGGCAACAATTGACCATTCCAACAAAGAGATAAGAGAGGAAATACAGGTAGCAAAAGATTACTTCAAGAAAGAGATAGAGGCTCTGAAAACAAAGAAACAAACAAACAGAAATCATTGAAATAAAGGAAAAAATAAACCAAATTAAAAATTCAATAGAAAGCATTAACAACAGATTATATTACTTGGAAAATAGTACCTCAGGCAATGAAGACAAAATAGATAATCTTGAAAATAAAGTTGACCACATAGTGAAGATGGTGAGAAAGCATGAACAGAAACTCCAAGAATTATAGGACAATATGAAAAGACAAAATCTAAGAATTATCAGGATAGAGAAAAGCACGGGCATACAAACCAAAGGAATACACAATCTCTTCAATGAAATAATATCAGAAAATTTCCCAAACATGAAGAATGAATTGGAAAATCAAATACAAGAGGCTCACAGGACACCAAGTATACAAAATTACAAAAGATCCACAGCAAGGTATAATTATAATGAAAATGCCTAGCATACAGAATAAGAATAGAATTTTAAAGGCCACAAGAGAGAGGAATCAGATTACATTTAGGGGAAGACCAATTTGGATCTCAGCAGACTTCTCAACCCAGACCATCAAAGCAAGGAGATCCTGAAATAATATATAGCAAGTAGTGAAAGAAAATGGATGCCAACCAATAATCTTATACCCAGCAAAATTAAGCTTCATATTTGATTATGAAAGAAAAAACTTCCATAATAAATAAAAAATTAAAAGAATTTACAATAAGAAAGCCTGCACAAGAGAATTTTCTTGGCAAAATATTCTGTAAGGAGGAAATGAAAAACAACAATGAAAATCAGCAAAGGGAGGAACTACGCTAAAGTAAAACTAAATCAAAGGAGAAACCAACTCAAGTTAAAAACCAAAAATAAACCAAAATGACCGGGAATACAAACAATGTCTCAATAATGTCCCTGAATATCATTGGCCTAAATTCATTAATTGAAATATATAAACTGGAAGACTGGATCAACAAAAATGACCCAATAATATGCTGCCTTCAAGAGACTCATCTCATAGGAAAAGACATCCACTGACTGAAGGTGAGAGGATGGGAAAAAACATATCACTCACATGGGCCATGTAAATACGCAGGGATTTCCATGCTCATATCAGATAAAGTGGACTTCAAGCCAAAGTTAATCAAAAGTGACAAATAAGGACATTTCATACTGCCCAATGGAACCATACACCAACAAGACATAACAATCATAAATATCTATGGAGCACCCAAACAATGGAGCACCTACATATATCAAACAAACCCTTCACAATTTTAAGAACCAAATACATCACAACAAAATAATACTGGGTGACTTTAACACAACTCTCTCACCTCTGGATAGATCTTCCAAAAAAGAAACTAAACAAAGAAACTATAGAACCCAATAATACAATCAATGATTTAGACTTAACAGACACATATAGAGTATTTCATCCATCATTGAGTGAATACACCTTCTTCTCTGCAGCACAAGGATCCTTATCTAAAATGTACCATATATTATGCCACAAAGCAACACTCAGCAAATACAAAATAATAGAGATATTACTCTGTATTCTATCCAATCATAATGAAATGAAACTAGAAATCAATAATAAAATAAAAGCTACCCCAACACCTGGAGACTAAATAATATGATATTGAATGAGCAATGTATAACAGAATACATCAGAGAAAATAAATTAAAGGGCTATGCATAGGAAAAGAAGAACTCAAACTATCACTATTTGCTGATAACGTGATTCTATATTTAGAAGATCCAAAAAAGGTCCACCAGAAAACTTCTATAACAAATTAATTCAACAAAGTAACAGGATATAAAATCAATACCCATAAATCAACTGCATTTCTATCCATAAGTGATGAATCCACTGAGAGGGAAATTAGGAAAATTACCTCATCCGAAATAGCCTCAAAAAATAGAAAATGCTTGGGAATGAATCTAACAAAAGAGGTAAAAGACTTCTGCAATGAATACTACAGAACACTAAAGAAGGAAATTGAGAAGACCTTAGCAGATGGAAAGATCACCCATGCTCTTGGATTGGCAGAGGTAATATTTTCAAAATGGCCATACTACCAAAATTGTTATGCAGATTTAATGTGATATCTATTAAAATTCCAATGTCATTCTTCATAGAACTCAAAAAAGGAATAATGAAAATCATTTGGAAAAATAAGAGACTCAGAATAGCCAAAGCAATACTTATCAAGAAAAGTGAAGCAGGAGGCATCAGAATACCAGACCTTAAACTACTAGAGAGCAATTGTAACAAAAACAGCATGGTATTGGCACATAGACCAAGGTACAGAATAGAAGACAAAGAGACCAACCCACATAAATACAGTTATCTCATAGTAGAAAAAGGTGTCAAAAACATACATTGGAGAATGGGTAGCCTCTTTAACAATTGGTGCTGGGAAAACTGTAAATCCATATATAGCAAAATAAAATTAAACCTCTATCTCTCACCATGCACAAAAGTAAACTCAAAGTGGATCAAGGACCTAGTAATTAAATCAGAGACAAGCCACCTAATAGAGAAAAATGTAGGCCCAAATCTTCATCATGTCGAATTAGGCATCAACCTCTTAACAAGACTCCTAAAGTGCAAGAAATAAAATCAAGAATCAATAAATGGTATGGATTCAAACTAAAAATCTTCTCAGCAAAAAAAGACAACCATTGGGGCTGGGGTTGTGGCTAAGCGGTAGAGCACTCGCCTAGCACGTGAGTGGCCCGGGTTTGATTCTCAGCACCACATAAGAATAAACATATTGTGTACAACTAAAGCAAATTAATAAATATTAAAAAAAAAAAAGAAGACAACCATTGGGTTAGGGTTGTGGCTCAGTGGCAGAGCACTTGCCTTGCACATGTGAGGCACTGGGTTTAATTCTCAACACCACATAAAAATAAATAAATAAAATAAATATAAGTGTCCATGGATAACTAAGAAAAAAAATTAAAGAAAGAGACAATTATTGAGGTAAAGAGACAGTCTACAATATGGGAGAAAATTTTTACCACATGTACAACAGATAGAACACTAAACTCCAGGATATATAAAGAATTTTAAAAACTTAATACAAAAAAAAAAAAAAAAAAAAAACCCAAAATCCCAAGAATAAATGGGCTAAGCAACTGAACAGACACTTCTCTGAAGAAGATATACATGTGATCAACAAACATATGAAAAAGTGTTCAACATCTTTAGTAATTAGAGAAATGCAAATCAAAACTTCTCTAAGATTTCATCTTGCCTCATTTAGAATGGCAGTTATCAATAATTCAAGCAATAATATGTGTTGGAGAGGATGTAGGGAAAAAGGTGGGACTGCAAATTGGTGCAACCACTTTGGAAAGCAGTGTGGATATTCTTAGAAAACTTGAAATGGAATCACCAATTGACCCAGCTATCACACTCCTTGTTCTATATTCAAAGGCCTTAAAATCAGCATACTGCAGTGACATAGCCACACCAATATTTATAGCAACTGAATTCACAATAGCTAAACCTTGGAAGGAACCTAAATGCCCATCAATAGTCGAATGGATAAAGAAACTGTGGTATATATACACAATGAAATATTACTCAGCATTAAAAGTGAATAAAATTATGGCATTTGAAGTAAATTAATGGAGTTGGAGAATATCATGCTAACTGAAATAAGCCAATCCCCAAAAATCTAAAGGCCGAATGTTTTCTCTGATTAGTGGATGCTGATCTATGATGGCTTGGAGGCATGGGAAAATGGAGAAACTTTGGATTGGGCCAAAGGAGAGAGTGAGGAGGGGTTATGAGGATAGGAAATATTATGGAATGAGGTGGACATCATTACCTAGGTACATGTATGATTGCATGAATGGTGCATGTCTACACTGTGTACAACTAGAAAGTTGAAGTGTACTCCATTTGTATACGATGAATTGAAATGAGTTCTCCTGTCATATACAACTAAGTAGAACAAGTAAAAATTTAAAAAAAAGAAAAGAAATTGACAGACTGATATCTCACATGAACAGAGATGCAAAAAGCCTCAACAAAATATTAGCAAAACAAATACAATGACTTATGAAAAAGGTTTGTATGTTGTGAGTAAGTAGAGTTCACTAGAGATATGCAAGGTGTATTTGACATTTGAAAATCAGTGTATTCTATCATATCAACAAGCTAAAGAAGAAAACCACATGATTATGCCAGTGGGTACAAAATATGCATTTGGCAGAATCCAACATTTATTAATGATAAAAACACTCAGAAACTTTGGAATCAAGGGAAATATTTCAACCTGATATGAAAATTAAACAAGGAAAAAAAACTGAATCTAGTATCACTCTTATGCTGAAAAACTAGAAGCATTCTTTTTAAAAATAAGAAACAAAGCAAGAATGTCTCCTCTCACTACTCTTTCTCAGTATCTTCTAGTCTCCTACCTAATTCAATTGAATAAGAAAGATAATGAAAAATGTATAGAAAAGGTAGAAGAAATAAAACTTTGTACGCAGATGGTATACTTGCCTATGTATGCAAAGCAAAAGAATTGGTGGTGGTGGGAACCCATAGAATTAATAAAGATTACAGAAAATTTTGAGTATACAAAGTTAATATGCAAAAGCCAATTACTCTTCTACATATGAACAATGAATAAGCATAATTTGAAGTTAAAAAACAATATGATATTGGCACCTCTAAAAGAAAAATAGCTAAGTAGGTACCCATATAATTATCATATTTTCATATAATACTTATATGAAGAAAAACCACAAACTCTGAGATAGAAATTAACTAAAGTTATTTTGAGATATTATCTGTTTATGGATAGTAAGACTCAATATATTTTGTAAAACAGTTTTTTTTTTTTCTAATTTAATCTATTATTCAACCAATCCCAATCAAAATATCAGGATGCTTTCTCGTTTACCCCCAAAATGGTTCTAAACTTTACATGGAGATAATAAGACCAAAATCATCAAAAATAGTGAAGAAGAATAAATTCATAGCACTGATGAAGAAGAATTAATTCATACCTGACTTCAAGGCTTTTTATAATGTTGTAGTCATTAAAGTAGTGTGGTATTGGTGAAAGAAACAGACAGATCAATGGAGCAGAATGGAATGCCAAGAAATAGACCTGCATAAAAAAGTCAACTTTCCCTTGACAAAAGAGTGAAGTTGATCCAAGGAGAAAAATAGTCTTTTTAAAAATGGTACTGAAACAAATGAACATGCAAAAAAAAAAAAAAAAATGTAGAGATGCAGACAAAAAATAATTCACAGTTGTTTATAGATGAAAATGTAAAATGCAAACATCTAAAATTCCCAGAAGATTATGTAGCATTAAATCAAAATGACCTTAATTTTGACAATTTTTAGATTCATAGAAGAGAAATTTGATGAAAGGAGATTAATCAAAACTAAAAAAAAAAATAGCTCTTTCAAGGAACTATACAGAAGAAATTAAAATGATTAACAAATTTTTGAAAAAATGTTCAGCATCTCTAGTAATTAGAGAAATGCAAATTAAAATTACAAGGAGATTCTATCGCACTCCATTCAGCCTGGTAACTATCAAGGGGACAAGTAACAATAAATGTTGGTGAGGATATGGGAAAAGGTACATTCATACATTGCTGGTGGGAATGCAAATTGGTACATCCACTCTGGAAAGTAGAATGAAGGTTTCTTGAAAACTTGGAATGGAACCACATTTGACCCAATTTTCCCACTCCTCAGCATATAGCCAACAAGTTAAAATCAGGATATTATGGTGGCACAGCCACATCAATGGTTATAGCAGCTCAATTCACAATAGCTAAGCTATAGAACCAGCTTTGGTGGCCTGCAACAGATTAGTGGATTTTAAAAATGTGGTACATATACACAATGGAATATTACTCAGCCATAAGAATGACTTTATGACTTTTGCTGGTAAATAGATGGATCTGGAGACTATCATGCTAAGTAAAATAAACCAATCCCCCCCAAAAAACAAAGGCCAAATGTTACTTTTGATATGCAGATGCTAACGTACAATAAGTGCAGAGAAGGGCAAGAATAGAAGTTCATTTGAATTAGACAAAGGAGAATGAAGGGAAGAGGGGATGGTAATAAGAAAGACAATAAAATGTATCTGGTGTAATTTTTCTATGTTTGTATATGAATACATCACCAGTGAATCGCCACACCATGTACAGCCATAAGAATGGGATCCTAATTAGAATAAGTGAAACTCCATATATGTATAATATCTCATAATACATCATACTATTATGTATCTAAAATTAAAAAATTAATTTAAAAAAGAAAATAAAGTGCTCAGTGAAACTAAAAAAAAATTTTTTTTGCTCTTTCAAAGACAGTGTTATGAGAATGGGAAAGCAAGCCACAGACTTGGAGATTTTGTATAGGACACGTCTGCTTTCTAACATATAAAAAGAACTCTAAAATTTAAAAATAAATTAAAAGATAAACTGATACAAAATGTACCAAATATCTGAACATTCACTTTAGCAAAGAGGAGATGATAAATAAGTACTGAAAATATACTCAAAATTATTTGTCATTAAAGAATTGCAAAATAAACCACAATAAATTACTACTGAAAATATTTTTAGAATGGTGAAACTCAAGAAGAATGACACTACCAAATTCTGATGTGGGTGTGAAAATAAAGGAAATAATAGGATCACAAAATGGTACAGCCTCATGAGAAGACAGTTTGGAAGTATCTTACAAAACTGAGCATACTCTTCCCATATAATCCAGCAATCAAGTTCCTTGGTGTTTGCCCAAAGGAATTGGAAACTTTAGTTTGTACCAAAAAAAAAAAAAAAAAAAAAAATACATCAATGTTTATAGATATTTTTGTTTGTTTGTTTGTTTTTTGTGATACTATGGATCAAATCCTGGGATTCTCTATGACTCAACCTCATCCCCAGTCCCATGTATTTATTTATTTAGACAGGGTCTTACTAAGTTGCCAAAGCTGGTCTCAAACTTGTGATCCTCCTGCCTCAGGCTATCAAGTAGCTGTATTGCAGACATGTGCCACCATGCCTGGCAGGAGGTTTATTAATAATTGCCTAAACTTGGGAATAAGCATGTACACAAATAAACTGTTGCACATCCTTATAACAAAGCTTTTTTACACACAAACAAAAAAGACATGGAGTAAACATAAATGCATATTACTAAGTGAAATAAGTCTACCAGAAAGACTGTATATATGATTCCAACTATATGATATTTTGGAAAGACAAAGCAATGGAGAAAGTAAAAACATCAGTAGATACCAGAGTAAAAAGTGTCATTTCCTATAGCTTCCCATCCCCATCAGCATTTGCTGGTGTCTGTCTTCTTGAGTTTTACCATTCTAACAGATATGCAGAAGTATTTTGATGTTTATTTTGCAATTCTATAATGACATATAATCTTGAATATTTTTTGTGTACTTATTTGCCATCTTCATCCCCTCTTTGACAAAGTGAGTGTTCAATTAAAAGAGAGCAAAGGATTAATAGGTTAAGTATAGAGGTTTCTTAAGAGAATGAAACAATCTTGTAGAGTAGAACAATAATTGACACATATCATTGCATATTTGTCAAAATGTGTGATTGTACAACACCAAGATTGAATTTGATATAAACCATGGACTTCATATGGCAATATGCTGATACAGATTCATAATTTGTACCAAACAAACACATCACTCTGGTGTGTGATGGAGAGATTGAAATAAATCACCAAGTTGATCTTGAAGCAGGAGACAGAACCATATGTATTCAGCAGTTAGTGAGACAAAGGGCAGGGTGCAAGTCTAGACCCTTCAAGGGTATACTCCAAGGGTTAGAGTACACCTTTATAGTCCAAAACCACATTAATCACAAGTGGCTGTTGCTATGATTCAAAACCATAAACAAATATCGTGAGATCTAAAATCATAAGCAGAAGGGGAAATGGATCTAAATGACTCTAGATGAGAGTAGGAGTTAAAGAATGGTTACTAATGTCTGGACAATCATTCTCTGACAGGGTACATTGTCCAAGAAAAATGGGAACCAAAAAAAGAACAATTTTCTATTGTATAAGAAGAACAGAAACATATTTGCACTTCTAAACAGGGTGTGTTGAGCAGGATCAGGATGGCAGAAGTGGAACTTTCTCATGGGAGAAGCATTTCTTATGTGACATGGAGTCTGAGGGTAAAATGGAGTCTGTTTGGTCATTGCCCATATAGACTGGGCCATAACAGGTACTCCCAAGTGACCAATTTTCATCAATGAAGCTGGAGTAGAAGTCATGCTTAAGAGCACTTATATAGGTTAGATTGACCATGCTGACCTTGTATATCTTGAAGCTGAAATTCACTGAGTACCTGTCTGAATTTTTGCCTTGATCATCCAAAAATAACCAGATTCTTCAGCACCTACACCTCATTTATAAAAGGGCATAAAATTTCTTCCTAATTTTTGTTCTTAGCTGGTACTAATTGATTATATATAAACATGCATATATTTTAAGGAAGAAAAATTTCACATTTTTTTCTACTGAAGAATTTAATTTTTCTAATGCAATTTTTTTTCAATTTATTATTTTAGCTGGATAAATGTTTTAAAAATCTTGGGCTGGGGTTGTGGCTCAGTGGTAGAGCGCTTGCCTAGCATGTGCATGGCCCGGGTTCGATCCTCAGCACCACATAAATAATAAACACATTATGTAAAACTAAATCAAATAAATAAATATTTTAAAAAATCTTAAGGTTCAGTTTTGTAAGTATGCATACCCACCTGCTCTGAGTCATATATTTAGTTTAGGACACTAAGCCTACATATTTAAAGTTTTTCTATTTGGTCTCTGAATTTTGGCCTGAATCTGTCCTGTAATTTTTAAGTTGTTTTATTCACAGAACAACCCAAATCACAGTCCAAATCACTGAGAGCAGGTCATTACTGGAGATGGAAATGAATATCTCCAAGTTAGTCTGCTGAACAGCTTGGTAGTGCATGTGTACTAAAGAAAAAGAGAGTAAATATTTCCAGTTATAAGTTAATTACTATCATATGCATAATTTTATTTTGAATATTCTACTAAGATGTAATTATTCCATTTCCCTGGCAATATACAGAAATCAAGCTTTAGTACAACATAAACAGAAATAAATTACAGTTTTGTTGCTCTGCCTTAAAACATTAATAAATTCTGAAAACCTTTTCTTTCTAAAATAAGTGATTGATTAGAAAATGTATTTTGAAATATAATTTATACAGAAATTACAAGGGAGGAAATATGGATAATATCCAAGTGAGTACTTCTTATTTTGAATTTTCTGCTTTTGCATTGAAAAAGAGACTCTAACTTCACAAAAGGGTGAATATACCCTAAAATTTATTTAATTGAAATAGTTTTCTTTCTTTTCTACATTTCCTGCAAATCATTGAATCTAAAAGTATGACAGTCAAGAAGATGCTACATTTTAAACTGCTGAAGATGGATGCTTATATTCAAGTATTATCTTAAAAGTTGTTTCAGGATAAGGCATTTTTAAATTAATAGGAAAGGTGATATGAGACAATGATTCATTCTGGTAATGTGACAGAAAACATAACAAATATATATAATATTTTTAGTTTTTCTGTAAGATGGGCCATCCCTCTTTTCTTTAAATATACTCAAGTTCTTCTGTAAGCTGAGCTATCCTTTGGGCCAAATATACTTAATCTGATCTCTAATAGCAGCATAAATAAGCAAGTTTTTAATAAAATAATACCACAAGGATAGTTGTAATCTTTCATTTCAATGCATTCTGTGTTAAATCTTAATGCCATCTGTAACTTTTTCAAGAGTAGAAATGTCATTGTTATTTTTTTCTCCTTCAGCTTCTACCTGCAATGCAGCATTATTTGTGAGTGATGCCTACACGTGTTGTCCAGGATATTGTAGTTAGATGTAGCCCTGTGGCAAAGAGGTAATCATATTGATTTTTCACTACTGCAGCAAATACTCTTGTGTCCAACTGCTAAGCTTTGGCAAAAAATAAATAAAACCACAACTATCAGATCTGCTGTTGAAGCAAGATTTCAAGTGCCTCCAAATCATCTGCTGCAAGGTCATTTCAGACAGTATTGCCCTCATAAGTAGGATGCATTGGATATTATTTGCGGCTCTCTAAGCTTTCTGCTAACTGACTATTCTAGGTTATTTTTTTCCTTTTTTTTATAGGTGTCAACACAAAATATCAAGGATTAACTTGTTTTATAAATCAAAGAATATACAACATGCTTGGCACTCTTTAAGTACAAGAAAAATAATTAAAGGTAAAAAGAAAATTATGTGTTTTAGTTTCCCAAAATAACTACCAATATGTTTTTAAAGTTCTCAGTAAAATGTGCTTTGTAAAAGGAACAGCTTTAACAGTCTTTTAAATAAGGTTTGTTTTAAGTGTAATCAGCAACGACGTATTTATTTGTTGATTCAAAGTGTTTTCTTTTGCTTAATTTTCTTTTGTATCACAGGTATTTTGTTCAAATTTATGGTAAATAAATGAGCAGAATTCCCTCAGACCAGAAAGCATAAAGCACGTTAGCTGTTATTACAATTTTGAAATTTACTTATCTGTGTTTAAGAAGAAACTGTTTTTGTATTAAAAAAAAAAATTAGTTTTGTTATGGCCCTAAATAGCAATACAATAATCAAACATTATATAAGGCTATTGAAGTTAAATACATTCTTTCACTTTTCATTTTTTATTCATTCATTGAACAGAACAACCTGTACATACTAAGTGTCCAGAACTCTGCACTCAAGGAGCATCGTGTGTGGGAGGAAAGACTGACATATAAATAAGTTAGTGCAATATCAGTGACATGTGTCACACACATTTCATCTAGAGGAATGGACCTTGCTCTGATTTTTTTTTTCAAGCTGATTGTCAGCTCAAATGTCATCTTTTGAGGAGACTTTCTTGAATAAAGCCTGGTCCACACTAGTCACTGTCCCATTATCCCTTTTCATCTTTCCTATGGAAGTTAGAATCTTACGAGAAAATTCATTCTGTCCTTTTTTTCCCTATCACCTATCAATCCTGTAATTCTACACAGTTCTCAAATACTCTGTCCCTCTACTGATTTGTAAATTTCATAGAATCAGCCACACTGAATAGATTAGCCATGACTATATCACTGGTGCTTAAAACAGTTCTCACAGAATAGCTAATTAATAAATATACATTAAATAAATGAACATGCAGCTTTGTATACCCAGTATACACTACAGTAATTCTTAACTATAGATCCTCAATAATGTTTAGTAAATATTTATTATCTACTTTTGTGGTATTCATGGAAGTTGAGCCACCCTATTAAGTTTGAGAATAAAAACATAAATAAAAGAGAGACAAATCATGAAGATGAATAACATCTCTGGATAACAGAAACATTCTGTTTTAAATGATTTATGTAACTTGAAATTATGTGTGCTAACTGTATGGATCGTAAGTGTTCACCAAAAGCCCATGTGTTAGAGAAGTACTATCCAGGCTGGCACTTTTGGAAGATGGTGGAGAGTTTAAAAAGTAGGACCTAATGGGAAGACATTGTGTCATTTTGGGCATGATTTTTAAAGAAATTGTGGAATCCCAGATTCTTCCTTTCTCTCTTTTTCTCCTGTGATGTTATGAATGTGATATGAGTTTTGCTCTGCCATAATGCACTGACTTATCATGGCCCTGAATCAATGGAGCCCATTTCCCAGCATTTATCAAGGCCCTCAAAAGCTGCTGGGGCCATGGTTCAAATGGATCCAAGTACAGTTCACACTGGGAGCAGATATAGGCATCTTCCAAAGGATGTTGGTCTTGAAGGCACATAGAATTCAAGAAATATGGGTTCATGGAAACTTCCACAAAGAGTTTAGGGGAAAGCTCAGGAGATCAGGAAATAAGTGGCCAGTCAGAGTCCCTGCAAAAATAACCCTGACAAAGTGTTATTTGGAACTATGACAGTAAAGCTGAAGCTGCAGTGCAAACCCCAGAAACCCAAAACACCTACCTAAGGAAGCTACAGCCAGCTTGCAAAAAATTGTCCTAGAAAAAGGCCATGTGGTTTCAGTCAACCATGCTGTTGGGGCAGGGCTTCAGGGCTGACAAGACTTGGTGAGCCTACATCCTACACACTGTGATCCAGATGCTGGACAAGGAGCTGCAGGATCTAATCTTGACCCTACTGGGTTTCAGTCTTGCTTTGGTTCAATTTCTTTCTATACTCCTAGTCTTCCTTTTTCAATAGGAATATTAACCTGTTCTTGTCCCACATCTGTTACATTGGATGTATGTAGCCTGTTGTTGATTTTACATTTTTTACTTTTATGGGGGTTCATACCTGAATTTCCATCAGTCTCAGAGGAAACTTTGGACTTGGACATTTGAGCATTGCCAAAACAGTTACATGTTTGAAATTCTGGATAGATATCAATGCATTTATACATTGTGATAATAACATGAACTTTTGGTGGCTAAGGATGGACTGCTATGGTTTGTATTTTGAATGTTTCTAAGAGGCCTATGTGTTAAAAGCTTGGTCCCCAGCTTGGTACCACTGGGATATTATGAAAACTTTCAGGGGTGGGACATAATGGGGATTCTTTGGATCACACCCTTGAGGGATGTTGTGGGACCCTGACTCTTCCTCCTCTGTCCTGAGGTAAGCAGTTTTGGTCTGCCACAGACTTCTGCCATAATGTGCTACCTCACCATAGACCCAAAGTAACATGGCCAATTGTGGACTGAAACCTCTGAAACTGTGAGCCAAAATCAACCTTTTCTCTTTATAAGTGGCTATCTCAGATATTATTTTAGGGTGATAGAAACTCACTTACACAATGTACAACTTGAATAATCTTGGAAATAATCTAATTTGGAGGTAAAACAGTCAGATAATGTACTATGATATTGGAAAATTAGGAAACATGAAGATTGAAGTTAAAACATGCAATTAAAGAGCATTTAGATTGATCTATTAAATGACAGGAATTTATTGGTACTTGTAGGTTTCTTTATTTTTTTCCAGAGGGAGAAGTTAAGAAGATTATTCTACCAGCCTTGTGGAATGGAGTAAGACTAGACAGAAAGAGGCCAATGGGGAGACTACTATATGCTGAGCACAGTGATGCATGCCTGTAATCCCAGCTACTCAGGAGGCTGAGGCAGGTGGATCATAAAGGACAGGTTTGGCAACTTAGTGGTATCCTGTCTCAAAATAAAATGAGTAAATAAATAAAAGGGGCTTGGATGTAGCTCAGATCAGCCCCCTGGGGACTAACAAATAAAGAACACAGTTAATAAAATGACCTTTAATCTCAAAATACTTTTAGATTTGATATGGATAAAATTACATATTTTTACAAAATAGAGAAAACACATAATTTTGTAAACTGAATAACTAGCATAGATCTTTTTTTTTTTTACATTTCATATTATACTTATAGAGCACATTTTTACATATCTCTGGTTGTATACAAAGTATATTCACACCATTTATGTATTCATACATGCACTTAGGGTAATGATATCCATCTCATTCTACCATCTTTTTTTTTTTTTTTATCTTCTCCCTTTTGTCCCCTCCATCCCCCTCCCTCCCCATTGGCCATTCTAATTTTCTTCTAATCCTCCTATGCTCCCCTTCCCAGCCCCACTGTGAATTGGCCTCTTTATATGAGAGAAAATATTCGGCATTTGGCTTTTTGATATTGGCTGAATTCATTTAGCATTATATTCTTCAACTTCACAGATCCATTTTGAACTTTGTTTGTTTTTATGTTTGGGAATGGACTTGCTGCTCATATGATGGGAATAACATTTGATGAAATCTATTCCTTTTATAATCCAGACATTTTCAACTGTCTAAAACATGAACACAATGAACCCTAGTGGAGGTTCCCAAAATAATACAAATATATATATATATATATATATATATATATATATATATATATATATACACATATATATGGAAATCATGCACACTGTAAGAGCCTTTAATGAGGAAGTAGCTAAGATAGTGGCTGGCTGAGAGCCAAGAGGAGCCGTTTACTTGTTTACACCTGACCTTAATGTAATTGACTAAGAATTTTTCTGTGCCCATGGGCACTGCATACCACATCTGTAAGTTGAGATTGTGACACGTGTACGCTTGTTAAGGTAAAGACTATTTAAAGAGACTGTGGGGGAATCAGGGGGACAGAAGAGAAGATAGAGAAGAAGAAGAAGCAACAATAAAGGAACTACTCATTCCCAGTCTGCCTCCGATTTCTTTCCTGCAGTATCGTTGCCTTAGTGGGCAACAGCACACAATGTATCTATACTATTCAAACTTGATGTTGTGAAAAAATAGGTTTCCTTAGGAAACTTTGGTTCACTTCTAACATTCCATATTTACACATCTAAAATCAAAGTCACTTTTAAAAATGTTAGTCTTCTGAAGAAATGCTGATAAAGAAAATAATGCTTTTCTACTTTAGTCAGAAAAGAACTTTGCAGATAGATAGCTACAAGGTAGATTTCAGTTGATGACCTTAGGTTGTGTCTTCCTTCTGTGAAAACCAGATAAAAAGCTGCCAATAAAACACTTAAGGTAAAAAGAAAGAAAAAAGAAAATAATATCCAGACATTCTTCCTAAAACCCAATTTTTGATATCTATATAATGAATAGTTGTTAGAAGTTTCTTACAACTTTATCAATTCATTTGTTATTAATTACTAATAGGATCATACTAATGATTTGATTAAATTGGGGGGAAAGCCATAATACAGTGTTGTATTTTATTTTATATTTGCCAAGTTTCAATTTTTCTTTAAATTCTATAAAGATTACAAACAAGTACATCATTATTGTATATGTTATAATAAGAATAAAATAAAACAAGCATATCAGTCAAACAAAAAGAAAAAGGAGAGTGTCAATGAGTAAAAGCACTCAGTCTACTCTTTTTGTGAACATGTATTGCAATAGAATTGGGAATAGCTTGGACAATCTATGCAAAGATTGGGAATCTAAGAGCCAGTGCTAATTTAAATGATAGAAGTATCAACTATAAAGACAGATTGATGGATGTGTTTGTTTTCATATATATAGAGAAAAGAGTGAATATACTACTACATTGCAAACAATCACATTGCTGCATAGTTTCTGCCATAATGAGTGCTTACGTTATTTAAAAATTCACAAATAAGGTTACAGGCAAAACTGTTCACTGGTAATAGAATGTTTGCATAATCTGTTCTAAAATCACCAAAGGATAATACATAGCAGGGAACATGAATGAATAGATAAGTTATTTCTAATGAAATTGATGAATTACAGCATGATTTTTTTAGTTTTTAATATTTTAATTGGTGCATTTCAGTTATACATAAAAGTGGGGTTTATTATGACACATTCATAAATACATATGACACAATTTGCTCCATTTCAATCCCCAGTACTTCCTCTTCCCCTTCTCTTTTCCCTCCCCCATTCCCTTCTTCTATTGGCATTTTTTTTCAATTTATTTATTGCTTTTTCAATTGGTATATTATAGTTATACATAAAATGGAATTCACTGTTATATATTCACATGTGCATATAGCAAAATTGGTCAATTTTATTCTGCTACACGATGATTTTTTTAAAAAAATAGTCACACATAAAATAGCATAGATTTTAAAATTTTTACACTGAGAAGATGAAGCAATTTAACTTAAGAATAAATACTTATGAAACACCCTAAAACAGGACTGGGTTTGTAGCCTAGTGGTAGAGCACTTGCCTAGCATGTGTAAGACACTGTGTTCAATTCTCAGCACTGCATATGAATAAATGAATAAAATAAAGGCCCATCAACAATTTAAAAAATATTTTTAAAAATCACCCTAAAACAAAAAGAGGAATTTTAATAAAATAGCATTAGTAGGGGTTCAATTTATAGGAGGGACTAGTGAGTAGGAGAGTCCCACGGTATGGGGAGGACACTTTAGTGCTGATAATATTCCATCCCTTAATTTGTATGGTACACAGACTGGACTATTTTACAATAATTTTTAAGTGAAACATTTGTAGTTTTATCTACTCTTAAATGTGTGTGTTATACTTTATAATACAAATAGTTATTAAGAACAGGAAGATGAAAAACGGAGCAAAGAAAATGACTAAATTTAGGTAGTATTTAAGAAGGAAAGAAAGTTCAAAGAAAATTAGGCTCCAACATGGTAAAAAAAAACAACTGAAATGAGCTGGAAGTTTTTCCATCTGTGAGCAGTTGTGTCTTACCAGGTTACTCTTAGACTATTGCTTTACCTCTACGTTAACTGAATAAAATAAAATACATGCTACAACTCCCAGGATGCTAAATGCAAAGACTGTATATGACATATGGCTGAAAAATATAAAATAAATTACTTACTTGCATATGATTAATGAAAACATAAATAATCATACTAGGAGAAAAGGAAAATGGTCATAAGGGAAAAGCATATTTATAAAAACATTGATTAATTTACCTTCAAAATTAAGAGAGCAAACTAAAATATACTTAAAATGGTTAAATATTTAGAAGGGATTTTTAATAATCTAATTATGTTCAAATAACCTGACATCAGTATTTTTCAAATATAGATTCCTAGTAATAAATTGTCTCATGGTCAGCAATACTGTCTACATATCTGAATAGAGAGGAAAAATATTTCATGCTGATATTTTACTAGCATTTTTTTCTTTTTTTGTAATTTGAAAAAAAAGTTTCTAAAAATCAATATTCTCATTTGTTTTCAATTGCAAGAGACAATTTACTAGAAAACTTTCTAGAATGATTCCCATTAATTAACAGGGTCAGCAAACAATTTGCTTCCTTTATTACCTGTACATTATCAAACTTACCCGTTAAGTAATTAGAACTTCTAAATAGTGTGGATGCATAAAACTGTTTAGTGACTTGTGACAGAAAAAGTCTGATTAGGGAAGAAGCCAATGAGGTGTCTGTCTCCATAGCTGAAGTGAAGTGAAGAGTACAGGCAATCACTTGCTTAATTCAAGCATTAAAATGGTCTTTGCTTCAATTGCCTGGATAATCAAAATCAAGCTATTGAGAATTTTGCCTAAATTTTCCAAGCAGTTTGCTCCATCTTTAGTTGGATTTGGCTGTACAAATGTGAGTTTTGAATTTTGTGGTGTTATTGTTTATAGTGAAAGCAATGGAACTTACTACACTCCCCCAAAATAGCAGAGTAATTCTGAATGAAATGAAAAATGAAAACTTCTCAAACTTTGCTTTGAATTACTCAAGCAACTTTTTTTTTGTTCTTCATTCCTAGCAGTTGCCATTCTTTTCTTCTGCTTGTTGCTTGTCTTTTTTATTTTCTAACACACACACACACACACACACACACACACACCACCACCACCACCAAACATCAAAAACGTTATCTTATTAAAATGTCATACATTTTTAAACATTTGGAGGTATGCACAGCATGGTGATAGAGTGCAAATTGTGTGGTAAATCACATACAAAATCAGGAAATGTTTGAGTCAAGAGCTCTTTGGGGTTAGGTAGAGGAAAACAAGCAACTTTCAGATAGTAGATATGACAAGACATTCAAGCATCACTAAGACATTCATTACTAATAGAAATTGTGATTTTTATCCTGGGAAAATGAATGAAATATGCATGTAAATGTCAAGATATCATAGAGAATAGTAGAAGTTTGTAAATAAACTATATAAATTTTCTGGCTTGTTGAATAGGTTGTGACTTAAGTTATTTATGTGGGAAAGAGTCAAAACCATAGCTTTTGAGGATCACATAAGACAGCAAGGACAATGGAGTAAGAAAGAGAGAAAAGAGTGACAGAGAAACAAATTAGAAGATGACTAGAAAGGCCAAGGCTTTAAATAAAGCAATACCAATAAGCATGGAGTACAGACTATGGATTATTGGAATATTTATTCAGGATAATAGAAATTATAACACATTGGTTAGCAAAGGTCATACAGAAAAGTGTATAGGTACAAGAAGAGAAGCTGACCACAATGAAAATTCTTGGAAGCACATGGAAATAATAGTGAAGCAACCTGAAAATAAATACTCAGAGAAGAAAATCAGATGAGAATTGTTCCTAGACTCTTTGTTCTTGAGCCTGTTTTCTCATAAATACACATATTTAGAATTATATTGTTTATTAATTATTATTAAATTCCTTTTTATTTGCTTAAATTTAAACATAAATAACAAAGTGAATGGGTCATATGTTTAAATGTTGAATAAAAAGTCCAAAAAGCAAATAATTAACAGATTTAAGTCTATAAAGAAGCATATTAATTTCAAATAAATATATTTACTAGTCCCAACTTTTATGATTATTTTTTCTAATTCATGATTAATTAGTGTTCTAAAGATGTTTGGGCTTCACCGTTTCACTATGAAGGTATGATTCCAATGATTTGAAAAGCATTACACACAGATGCAGGTTATATCATACTATGTATTTACTCAGAAATTTTAAATTTATAGATCTCATTCTAGGTTGAACAATCTAACAATATGTTGTTATAAATTATGTGTAATCAGGTATCACATATAGTGATTTGGGCATTAGATGTCATTATCATAATAGCATCACTATGGGATATAATACAAAACCATCAGTGGGGCTAGGGATTTAGCTCAGTTGGCAGAGTGCTTGCCTCCATACACAAGGCCCTGAGTTCATCTCCAGCACCATTGAAAAAAAAATCAGTGTATTCCAAAACCTTGTAATTATATTTATTTTTTAAATGGGAGATAATATCAAACTAACATTGATTTATTATTCATACCTACTGGAATCTTTCAGTAGAAAAGCTATCTTACTTATTTTCTTTGGTTAATTATATATTATAAAAAAATTTGTGCAGTAATTTTACATAAATACCTATAATTTTTCAAGCTCAAAACTTTTGAAAATTAGAATATTCAAAAGAAAAGAGTTTTGTCCCAGCCAAGTATCTTCTCATCTTTTAAATATTAGAAGAAGTGGACTATGTTGTGTGAATAGTATCCAATACCTGTTTATTCTTTGCATTTATGTCAAGTATTTTTCATTCATTATATTATTCATTACATGGTAGTATTATTCTGTACATTTATCTTGGCTTTCCTTGAAACCACCCAAGTACCTGGTGTTCTTAATTTTTATTGAATAGCTAAAACATTTAAAATACCATATTAATACTTTTTCCATGTTACTAATGACTTTTAGGCCATATGCCATCAAAAATATAACCCAGAGCAAATCAAATCATGTTTTGAAAATATCAATAGCTTTCAAAATTCAAAATTATTTAAATTATTTTAGTATCCTTATTTGAATTTATGGTCTTTAAATTTTTTATTTTTCTGCATTTGTGAATAGAATCAGAGTGTTTGCCTGGAACTTCAAGGCCCTCAGATGTCTGTACTACCAGGTGATCTTGTACATAATGCTATTACTACCTCACAAACCAGATTCTCTTCCCATTATCAGTTAATCCCTATGCTGCTTCTATAGAAGGCTTCAATTGTTACAGACTTTGCTGCTGAACACAGCACAAGCAACTTTGCTGGACTAACATTTAACAACAAATGTGTGACCCAATTGCCAGCATAATTTCCCTAAGGAGCAACACTTTTCCACCTAAGGAGCAACACTTTTCATGAAGCTAGTTGAAGAACCTCTTCCTCCTCCTCCTCCTCCTCCTCCTTCTCCTCTTCTTCTTTTTCTTCTTTTTTTAAGATATTCCACATACATCCATGGAAGAATACTGATTTCTATTTTAAAACCCAGAGATCTCAACTTCCTTGTAATCCTGAATGTGTATTGCCATTTGAAGTACCACTGAGAGGGGCTGCACACTTGAATAATGTCTACTTTTTCTGCCTGTTCTTGAGAATAAGTACACATACATATTTATGATGTGGTTTTATTCATTTAGGATTCAAAAATAGTTGTTTAGAATTCAAAAATAGTTGTATAATAAAAGCAATGATGTGTTTTAAAAATGAATAATAAATATCATCTTCCTTAATGTGATGCATGATGTTAACCCCCAATCACTTACCTTTTAGGAAGCATCCTGGTTTCATCCTCCTCACAGGAACAGATATTTAACTTTATGCCACTTGGCCTGATTTTAAACTTTTGCCACTTGGCTTGATTTTTAGGAACGGAAGCATAAACATTACATTAGGCTGTTCCTGTAGTTTCAATTCTGAATTCTGCCATTTTTGTCCCCAAGCACTGTACATCGTAGCATATTTTTAGGAAAGTATGAAGAACTGAAGTTGTACTTGCTCAGAAATGCAAACTTGGTAACTTGTATTTTCAGTTAGTTACTTTCCTCAATACTATGACATTTAGATTCACTACATCCATATTCTTTTATAGTAATTATATAATGACATCTAGTCTCTGATTTACTTAGTCTCACTTATGTATTATATGCCTATTTTTTAAAAATTAAATAATGAGACATCTTAAAAGCTTTCCTTCACAGTTATTTGTCTTAATAATATCAAAGTTTAACTTACAAAATAAACGTCAATGACTGAAGTCAGACTTCAGGGAAAAGATGTTTTTATTGTTCTATTCTCAAATTAGTATTGTACTTGGTCATATACTTTAATAAATGAATGCTTTATTAACATAACTAACTTAAATTGGTGTTAAATTTTGTAGCTACCTTCTGTAAATCCACTGACAACTCCAGTAGAACACTGACTTTCTATTTATAACACTACCTAATGAAAATATATTTATTCCTTTTTTAAATTAAGGGATTATTCTTCCTTTTTTAACATCATACTCAACATGTTTCTATGTAAAAATACAGCAAGACTGTGTCAGTCTAAATGAATGGATAGCTTATTTAAAGTACCACAAGAATAATTTTGAAGTCTGATGAGATAAAATACCAAATTATAGATAATGTGGGATATTTGAAGAAAATTCTTATATGTTCCCTAGTATAAAAGTTCTTCCATGAGCATTTTTTTTTTTTTTTTTTTTTTTTTTTTTTTGGTGGTACCAGGGATTGAACTCAGGGGCACTCGACCACTGGGCCACATCCCCAGCCCTTTTATGTATTTTATTAGAGACAGGGTCTCACTGAGTTGCTAAGTGCCTCGCCATTGCTGAGGCTGGCTTTGAACTCGAGAAGCTCCTGCCTCAGCCTCCCAAGTGCTAGGATTACAGGCGTGCGCCACCACCACGCATGGCTCCATGACCTTTTTGTCTATGTGACCAAAATAAATGACAAGAACAGCTTACAGGAGGGAAAGTTTACTTTGGCTCATGGTTCCAGAGGTTTAGTCCATGGTTGTCTGATTCCATTGTTTTGAGTCCAAGGTGTGGCAGAGTATCATGGAGGAAAATCAGCAGCAGAGGGAAAATATCTATTGTCATGTATATCTAAAAAGAACAAATAAAATAGTTCCTCAAAAAATTAAAAGCAACTACAATATAATTCAGCAATCCTACTTCTTCCTATATATTCAAAGACAGAATAATTACATTGAAGAAATAGCAGCACTCCTATAATAATTGCAACACTATTCATAATAGCCAAGATATGTAAACAGCCTAGATGTTTTTTTATAATTTTTATTATTCTAATTTGTTATACATGTTTGCAGAGTACATTTCATTTCATATTACATATAAAGAGCACAATTTTTCTAGTTGCTGGTTTAATATAAAGTATTTTTACAATTGTGTCTTCATACATGTAATTAGGGTAATCATGGATAACTTAGCCTGCCATTATTCCTATCCCCTTGACCCCTCCCTTCCCTCCCTCCTCTTTGTTCTATTTAAAGCTCTTTCATTCTTCTCATTCCCTCTCTCTTGCCTTTTATCAAAAGGTGAATGGATATAGTAGAATGTTATCCATGTGTTATGGACCAGGGTATATGGCCAATGACCAACAGATTCCATTTTACCTTAAGACTCCATGTCATATAAGAAATGCTTCTCCCATGGGAACACCTGGCCTCTGTACCCATCAATAGTTGCATAGCATAGCATGTTTGGCAATACAGAATAAGAATTCTTATACAATGTAAAATTTTCTCTTTTTGCTTCCCATTTTTCTTGGACATGTAACCTGTCAGAGAATGATTGTCTAGAGAATACTAACCATTCTTCAACTTGTACTCAACTAGGGTCATTTTACACACTTCAACTTCTGCTTATAATTTTAAATCTCATGCTGTTTGTTTGTGGTTTTGAAACATAACAACAGCCACTTATGATTAATATGGTTTTGGACTACTAAAGGTGTTCTCTAACCCTTGGAGTGGATGGAAGGGTGTAGACTTGCGGTTTGCCCCTTGGCCTGTAAAGATGGTTCTGTCTCCTGCTTTAAGATATATGTGGTAATTTATTGCAATCTCACCATAAGACAGACTTAAAAAGAAGGAAATCCTGATATTTGTAATAACATATATGGCCCTGGAGAACATATGCTAAGTGAAAATACATGCAAAACGCTACATGTGGAATCTAAGAACAAAGAAGTGGAACTTAAGAATACAATAAATGATGGCTACCAGAGACTGAGAGTTTTAGGGAGATGTTTACCAAAAATTACAACTTGTCCATTGTAAGAGGAAAATATCTCGAGAATCTAATATATAGCATTGTGATTCTTCATAATGCTTATTGTACAGTTTTAATCTGCTTAAATATTAGATTTTAAGAAACTCTGGCCAAATTTTAA
Source organism: Tamias sibiricus (assembly GCA_025594165.1). Lineage (NCBI taxonomy): Eukaryota > Metazoa > Chordata > Mammalia > Rodentia > Sciuridae > Tamias > Tamias sibiricus. The sequence continues at coordinate 65,585,338 of CM046659.1, forward strand.
AAAGATTACCATGTATGTGAGTTAATGATCAATTTATTGATTGTGGTAAACATTTTTAAAATATGTATGTGAATCATATTATTATATTGTATATATTAAATATATAAAATTTTATTTGTCAATTATGCATCAGCAAAGCTAAAAAGGGCCAAACATTGCCATAAGGAGCATGAATAACATGATTTTTGTGAAAGTGTACAACACTAAGGGGCAAGAATTTGACAGATTGTTGACAATCAGTGCAGATAACTGAATGTCATATAAGGAATCTAAACTTTATTTCAAAGATGATCAAAATCTCATCTATCAGATTACATATTAATTGAAAAAGAAACGTACCATGATCATCATTTTAAGTTTTATTTCATCTTTTGAGGTCCCATGGAGAGGATATATTTAGTGAGGTGAGTCAGAAACAAGAGATCAACAAACTGCAGAAATTATATCAGATAAGTACTACAAAGAAAACTATAGCTGGATAAAAATAGTAATTAATATTAGGAAGGATATTTTGTGATGAAACTTGGGTAATTACCACCATATTAGAAGGAAAAATATTCCATGTGATATATATATAATGAATAGAAAAAGACATAAATTTAGGGGTACTTCAGTGTAGATAATAGTAAAAACTAAATCTTTATTCAGTTTTTTTTTTTTCCCTCAGTAGTACAAACTTGGAGTAACCTTTGTCATTAGGACACTTCTAATATGAAATATTCACTGATGATTTGCAAAGTACATTCTAGGTTTGCATAGAATACAAAAATAACTAAATTAACAGCCTCTGCATGTGAACACAGTTTTGTGGTGCAATAAAACACATATTTGAAAAATTTAATGTAATCCAAATAATGTAATACAAATGTGTTTGTAAGGATCTCTATTAAATTTGTCCCATCCTATATTTCCTAATTATGATTACCATCATTCTTTTTTCATACTGTGTATACAATCCTTTTATCTTCAGTAAAGTATTAGTCAGTGACAAACTCCAACACAGGTATCCATTTAAACCATGTTGATAAAAGGAGAATTACTATAAAGCACCATTAAAGCAATAATAAACCTAAAAACATGCCCTGAAACAACAGACAGAGCACACAGTGAGAAATGTATGTTAAAATGCATTTTCTTAATACTTTCCTATATCTCAAGTGTTACCTTCCAGGGTAACTGTAGCTCTAAATATGCTAATGAATTTTTCTTAAAACTTTCTGGAAATCAGAATATATTATTAGTTTTATTATAAACTGAGCAAAAAGTAACCTTTATATTTATCACCTAATATATATCTTTTCCCACATGATGCTATTGTCTAATTACCTGGTTTATTTTGTTTCATCTTTTTGTTGTTGTGGTTGTTGTTCTAATTAGTTATACATAACAGCAAAATGCATTTTGGTTCCTTGTACACAAATGGAGCACAGTTTTTCATTTCTCTGGTCATATATGATGTAGAGTTGCACCATATGTGCAGTCATACATGTACCTAGGATAATGATGTTCATCTCATTACACTACCTTTCCTACATCCATGAGACATAGTATGTTTAAGATGCATATTAAATACAAATATTATGTTATGGAAATATGAGACTCAATTTGGATGATTTATTATTCTAGGAAAATCAATTTTCATTTAAAATAATTTCTTGAGAATCAACATGGCAGATAAAATGAGATAAAAAAAATTAAATTTATGTTTACCTTACTTTTCAGGGGAAAATTTTTGTTATCACCCTTTCTCTATTTATATTTTATAATTAAAATGTTCATGCTCAAAGAACAAATTGAATTCCATTATTAAATTAAGTATCATGATGGTGTAGATTTGAAGGAAAAGTGTATATTTCCAGTGGGCATTTCAAATGACTAAGTTCTCATGATTTTCCATATATTAAAACATCCAAAATTAGAGCTATGCAAAGCCAATTTCATATTTCTGCCAAGTGTAATCCAAATTAATGTTTTGCAAATGATAAATAAACATTTTATCATCTCACTTTTATGCACAAGTGATATTGCATTGAAATAGTATTCTAGTCAAAGCCCAGTGAACAATCTATTCTGAAATATTCAGAAGAATAAAAAAAAATTTAGACTATCAATCTCTAAACAGATATGGAAACTACAAAGAAAACACATAGGCAAATACGTACTTTAAAGTATATGCATAACTATAGTAAATTTTCCCCAAGATACTCTGTTTTATATATGCTTAAATAGCACCCAGAAAAGTTTCTAAATTATTCATTTTTTTTCTAATCTGTAACTAACATGTGGTATAGAATCATTTTTCTATTATTGTTTAACAGTATGTAATGGAAGAGTTTTAATTATAATGCACCAATTCAAAAAGCAAGTAAATAGGTCAGCGGCAGAGTGCTTGCCTAGCATGCCTCATCAGCACCACATAAAAATAAATAAAATAAAGACATTGTGTCCATTTACAACTACAAAAAAAAAGTGAATAAATAAAAGTAAGACCAGTAAAGTAGAGGAAGCAAATCAGGAAAAGTTTGGAGGGAAGAAAAAGGGAAAGTACTGGGAAACAAAATGGAACATTATGTTATGTGCATTTATGAATGACATAACGAAACCAACTATTATGTATAATTACAATGTACTAATGAAACATAATAATATTGTTTTAATATTTTTTAATAATTTGTTTATAGTACATACATATGTGTGTATATATGTGCGTGTGTATATATATATGCATATGTATATGTACATATATATGTTTTTGTTGGAGACAGAGTCTTGTTACTTAGTTTCTGAGTTGTTTATAGTACATATATATGTGTGTGTATATATGTGTATATATACATATGTACATATATATGTTTTATATATATATTTTTTTGAGACAGAGTTTTGTTACTTAGTTTCTGAGTTGTTGGAATTAGAGGCATTCACCACTGTACTGGCTTATGGTATATATATATTTTTCCTAGCTCTTCGAGAAGTATGTGATTAGATATCATTAAATGCAGTATAGATGTGAAAGAAAAAAATCAAGTAAACTCTTCACACTTTTTTGAATATTCTTTATATATTTCTTCTTTGTAAAGACTGACAATAATCAAATATATTTATTTATTTGTTTTGGTCAGTAGTATGTTTCTCATGTTAAAAAAGCATATATATATATATATATACATATAGAGAGAGAGCGAGAGAGAGAGAGAGAGAGAGAGAGAGAGAATGAAAATTGTCACAAAATGAATCCTTTGTATTAGAAGCTAGGGTTGGAGTTAATGCCTTTACTATATATTATAAGGGTATTTATTATTATTTTTATTATCTTAGTTGTAGTCATAGACCTCAAGTGGGCACCCTGCCACTTAGCTACATCTCCAGCCATATTTTTTTTTATTACTTTTAATTTTAAGACAGGATCTGGCTAATTTGCATAGATTGTCCTCAAACGTACAATTTTCCTGCCTCAGCCTGTCAAGTTGCCGGGGTTATGGGACTTTGTGTGTGTACTAAACTTAATGAAAAGTTGAGCAAGAAAACCTAACAAGTAGTCATAAAACATTTTTAAAGAACCATATGAATTTGTAAGATATCAGAAATAGAACAAACTATGAAGTTAAGGCCTCTTTTACTTTATTTTATTCTTTTGAGACAATTGTGTGAGAAAGTAATCAGGGCAAGAAGAGGAGAAAATGATTGTCCAAACAACAAATAACCCATCTCTTGAGTCAGTAAGTGAAACAATGTAAAAAAACAATCTTGGAATACTTCATACCAATATCACCAATGGATTTGAAGAAATCAGCAGATTAATCTTTTGTAAAAGATTTGCAAGAAAGGGAAATTTAGCATCATATACTTAAAAAATATTTTCACTCTAAGCCAAAATGCAAGGTATCTGAAGCCATCATTTTGTTTTATCTTTCCTTCTCTCCCAAATATTTCTACATCTTTTTCCCTTTTAAAACAAGTTTTAAAGAATGACATCCTTCATCTTCCTTCAAATTCAAAAGTGACATGGATTGAATTATCTGCTTAAATAGGTAATAGGTTGAGAATAGTCATTATACTAGTCCCAGCGTATATTTTATTCCAGATATGCTTGTTTCCCCCACTTCCCAGAGTCCTTAGCCAGTCACCTGACTTCTTAGTCAGAACTGTCCTTCCAATGACCCATGCTATTCTAGTAGTTTTAAAGCCACACAGACAATTTTTCTGGGTTGCTGTAGCTACCACAGAATTATGATGATCACATGCAGTGCAAGCTGACAATGGGACCTCTCTTCTTTTCCTTTAAAGATACTAACATCCAGAAGTTCTGGCTTCTTCAGAAGGTAACTAGAAGGGCTATACAACAGACCAAGGGAAGACAGGACTTCTGGGCAATTCTGAAAAGTGAAAAAAAAAAATCCAGATATACCCAGAAACTTGATGGTTTCATAATATGTCTCTGGAGACATGACACTTGACTGAGAAAGTATATGTGTTTATTGGAAACTGTAGCCAGCTGGTTAACTCGGCACCTTATGTTTGAACCTTTTGTCCCTGCCTTTCTTTCCAATTATTCAATCCATTATTCCTGCAGTTGCAGGTCTCTAATGTTGGCTTAAAGTCCTATTTTGTTTTGTTTTGTTTTCGGGGAATCCAGGTTAAGTCTATCTCATGCTTTTTTTTTTTTTTTTTTTTTTTTCCCTAGCTTCCCCTCTAAACAATGACAATAGGGTTAATGGGAAGAGGTTGTTAAGTTAAAATGGAGATTTTATGTTTTAGACAAAATTAAACTATACAAAGATATAATCTTGACCCTTTGCTCATTATATCATTAATCATCTGTCTTAGGTGACTAAGCTAAGTGATTTATCTAGTAATGAATAAAATGTTAAGAATAAGATAACTGGAAGGAAAAGAAAGCCTGATATTTTGTAAGCATTTAATTATTATAAAAAATACATGCATGAATGAATTTTATTGCTGTATAAATTTTTATGCTTGAGGCATCTTTCCAATTAGTTCAACATTATTATTAACTATAGTTTGCCATATTGTCAAATATAATATATGACATTATAACATTATATTATTTTTGGCATAAGCATATTTTACTGAACAGACTTGGGTTAAGTCTTGAAGTACATGCTTTTATCATGCTATCTTTCTTTTTTTTTTTTTTTTTTTACATATCTCTGGTTGTATTCAAAGTATATTCACAGCATTCATGACTTCATACATGCACTCAGGGTAATGATATCCATCTCATTCTACCATCATTTTTTTTATTCTTCACCCTTTTGCTCCCTCCCTTCCCCTCCCTCCCCATTGGCCATTCTAGTGTTCCTCTAATCCTCCTATGCTCCCCATCCCAAACCCATTGTGAATTGGCCTCCTTATATCAGAGAAAACATTTGGAATTTGGCTTTTTGGAACTGGCTAATGTCACGTAGCATTATATTCTCTAACTCCATTCATTTACCTGCAAATGCCAAGATTTTATTCTCTCTTATTGCTGAGTAATACTGCATTGTGTGTATATACCACATTTTCTTTATCCATTCATCTACTGAAGGGCATCTAGGTTGATTTGACAGTTTAGCTATTGTGAATTGTGCTGCTATAAACATTGATGTGGCTGTGTCCCTGTAGTATGCTGTTTTCAGGTCTTTTGGGTAAAGACCAAGGAGTGAAATAACTGGGTCATAAGGTGGTTCCATTCAAGTTTTCCAAGGTATATCCATACTGCTTTCCATATTTGCTGCACCATTTTGAAGTCCTACCAACAATGTATGAGTGTGCCTTTTTCTCCACATTCTCTCCAACATTTATTGTTGTTTGTGTTCTTAATAGAACACTGGTGTGAGATGAAATCATAGAGTGATTTTGATTTGCATTTCTTTAATTGCCAGAGAGGTTGAGCATTTTTTCATGTATTTGTTGATTTATTGTGTATCTTCTTCTGAGAAGTGTCTGTTCAGTTCCTTGGCTCATTTATTGATTGGGTTATTTGGTTTTTTGGTGTTAAGATTTTTGAGTTCTTTATATATTCTAGAGATTAGTGCTCTATTTGATGTGCATGTGGTAAAAATTTGTTCCCAGTTAGTAGGCTCTCTGTTTCCCCCACTTCCCAGAGTTCTCTGTTCACCTCACTGATTGTTTCTTTTGCTGAGAAGAAGCTTTGTAATTTGAATCTATCCCATTTATTGATTCTTGATATTAATTCTTGTGCTACAGGATTCTTATTAAGGAACTTGGGGCCTAGTCCAACATGTTGGAGATTAGAACTTACTTTTTCTTCTATTAGGTGTAGTGTCTCTGGTCTAATTCCTAGATCCTTGATCCACTTTGAGTTGAATTTTGTGCGTGGTGAGAGATAGAGGTTTAATTTCATTTTATTGCATATGGATTTCCAGTTTTCCCAGCACCATTTGTTGAAGAGGCTATCTTTTCTCCAATGTACATTTTTGGCGCCTTTGTCTAATATATGATAACTGAAATTATATGTGTTAGTCTCTGTGTCCTCTATTCTGTACCATTGGTCTACCAGCCTATTTTGGTGCCAATACCATGCTGTTTTTGTTACTATTGCTCTGTAGTATAATTTAAGGTCTGGTATAGTGATGCCACCTGCCTCACTCATCTTAGTAAGGATTGCTTTACTATTCTGGGTCTCTTATTTTTCCAGATGAATTTCATGTCTGCTTTTTCTATTTCTATGAGGAATGTCATTGGGATTTTGATTGGCATTGCATTAAATCTGTATAGTGCTTTTGGTAGTATGGTCATTTTGACAATTTTCTGCCTATCCAAGAATAGGATAGATCTTTCCATCTTCTAAGGTCTTCCATAGTTTCTTTCTTTAGTGTTCTGTAGTTTTCATTATAGAGGCCTTTCATGTCTTTGGTTAAGTTGATTCCCAGGTATTTTTTTTTTTTTTTTGATGATATTGTAAATGGGGTAGTTTTCCTCATTTCCCTTTCAGAGGATTTGTCACTGATATATAGAAATGCCTTAGATTTATGGGTATTGATTTTGTATCCTGCTACATTGCTGAAATCATTTATGAGTTCTAGAAGTTTTCTGGTGGAATTTTTTGGGTCTTCTAGGTATAAAATCATATCATCAGCAAATAATGATAATTTGAGTTTTACTTTACCTATCTGTATCCCTTTAATTTCTTTCATCTGTCTTACTGCTCTGGCCAGCATTTCAATTACTATGTTGAATAGAAGTGGTGAAAGAGGGCATCCCTGTCTTGTTCCAGTTTTTAGAGGGAATGCTTTCAACTTTTCTCCAATTAGAATAATGTTGGCCTGGGGATTAGCATATATAGCTTTTACGATGTTGAAATATGTTCCTGTTATCTGTAGCCTTTCTAGTGTCTTGAGCACGAAGCGGTGCTGTATTTTGTCAAATGCTTTTTCTGCATCTATTGAGATAATCATATGGTTCTTATCTTTGAGTCTATTGACGTGATGAATTATATTTATTGTTTTCCGTATGTTGAACCATCCTTGCATCCCTGGAATTAATCCCACTTGATCGCAGTGTATTATATTTTTGATATGTTTTTTGTATCCGTTTTGCCAGAATGTTATTGAGAATTTTTGCATCTATGATCTGAAGGAGCCCCAATTAGGGAGATTGATATTGTGGTCAGCTGGAAGCCATAAGTTTCACCTGATAATAAGTATGTATGTGGTGCACCTGTAAATGCACGTGAGGCACCCGCAAAGCTAAAGGTATATAACCGGGTGAAAGCGGTCGGAGTCAGGAGAAGAATGAATTCATTCAGTCAGTCATGCAGTCGCTTGGTCGGAAGAAGAGTTCGGGTCGGAGAAGAAAAGAATCAGAGCAGCCAGAACGTAGGCAGAGCGGTTACAGAAGAGAAACCAGATAGAAGAAGTAATTCCTGGTCAGAGTCAAGCTGAGGCTCCCGAGGAAGAAAGAAGAAAGAAGAAAGAAGCTCTAAAAGCTAAGCTCTCTCTCTCTCTCTCTCTCTCTCTCTCTCTCTAAAGAAGAAATCTCTCTCTTTCAAGCTCTCTCTCTTTCTCTCTAAGCTCTAAGAAGAAAAGCTCTATCTTTCTCTCTAAGCTCTAAGAAGAAGAAGAAAAAGCTATCTCTAATCTTTCTCTCTAAGCTCTTTCTAAGAAGAAGAAAAATCTTTCTTTCTCTCTCTAAGCTCTCTCTAAGAAAGTAGAAGTAAAAGTAGTAATAGCTTTACTCTGCCTCCGAGTTTTCCTCCCGCGGAGCCGTGGCTGGCCACGACAGGCAGCTTACAATGATCATTAAAGATATGGGTCTGAAGTTTTCTTTTTTGGATGTGTCTTTGCCTGGTTTTGGGATCAGGGTGATATTGGCCTCATAGAATGAGTTTGGGAGTGCTCCCTATTTTTCAATTTCCTGAAAAAAATTGAAGAGTATTGGTATCAGTTCTTCTTTGAAGGTCTTATAGAACTTGGCTGTGTATCCATCTCGTCCTGGGCTTTTCTTGGTTGGTAGGCTTCTGATGGCATCTTCTATTTCTTCACTTGAAATTGGTCTGTTCAAATTATGAATATAATCCTGCTAAAGTTTGTGCAGATCATACAACTCTAGAAATTTGTGAATGCCTTTGGTGTTTTGTATTTTGTTGGAGTACAAGTTTTCAAAATAATTTCAAATTATTTCCTGTATTTCCTTAGTGTTTGTTGTGATATTTCCTTTTTCATCACATATTTTAGTAATTTTCCCTTGGCCTGCCTTCACTCTAAGCAGAGTTGGCAGGTCTGTCCTTGCTGTCTCCTCTCTGGGGCTGAGGTCAGGTCAGCGGAACTGGATGGAGCCTGGGCCTGGTGGCACTCTGATGTAGGACCCCAGGACTGCCCTGGGTCCGCCTGCACTCTAAGCAGAGTTGGAGGGTCTGTCCTTGCTGTCTCCTGCTCTGGGGTGGAGGTCTGTGGGACTTGCTGGAGCCTGGTTGCACACCAGTGGGCGTCTGTGGGACTAACCTGGGGCTGGCCGCACTTGGGTGAAGGTCAGCGGGATGGCCCTGAGCCCGCCTGGGCTCAGGCAGAGTTGGCAGGTCTGTCCTTGCTGTCTCCTGCACTGGGGCAGAGGTCACTATCTTTCTTTTAAGATTCTCAGAGCATTAAGAAATGTGCTGACCAAAACAGACAAAAATGACATAAGGATCAGTGGCATCTCACAGTCATTAAGTCATTTATCAAATGCTGACAAATTACTAATAATTTGTATTGATCCTCTAGCTGGACTTAATGAACTGACAAGCCAAATCAAGGTACAGAGTTGAACCAGAATAGGAAAGTTGACTATTTCCATCAAATCAAAATCAACTTAAGCTGAAAATCTACCTTATTTCTGTACATTCATAGCTCCATTTTTTATTAAACTGAACAAAACACTTGAATTAATTGCTGTATACTCTACAGATATTTTTTTCCATGAGAAACCAAAATTTTCCCAAGAGTTTTAGAAAGTCACAGAAGATTCAAAGTTTTCTTTTTTTTTTTCTTTTTCTTTTTTCTTTATTTCTTTTCTTTTGTTGTTGTTGTTGTTGTTGTTGTTGCAGGGATTGAGCTCAGGGCCACTCAAACACTGAGTCACATCCCCAGCCCAGTTTTATATTTTTATTAGAGACAGGGTTTCACTGAGTTGCTTAGCACTTCAGTGTTGCTGAGGCAGGCTTTAAATTCACAATTCTCCTGTCTCAGCCTCCCAAGCCTCTAGGACTACAGGGTGTGCCACCATGGTGGGCAAAATATTTCAAGTTTATATTATGAAAGGGAACAGTTCCAGCTACTGAGACCAAAGTTTAAATGTTTTAAACTAGAAAAATTTCACTTTTTTAAGCATAACTTCAAAATGTACTTTTGGAAATTCTTGTAAATTATATTCAGCATATTTTATACTTTACTGAAAACATACGTTTTTACCATTGGTTTGTATGCATATATGAAAATGTATTTATTTTGTCTATAATATGCAGGTATTATGGGAATAGTCATTTTTTTTTAATTCAGTGGTTACAACACAAATCTATAGGTATCCGTCTTTACATAATAGGGGAAACCTCATAAATTAACTTTTATTTCTTAAATCATGAAATAATGTAAACATTCCACAAAACATGCTTTTTTTCCAAAATTCTCTATGCTAAAAAAATCAATTTAATGAAATTATATACTGTGTATTAGAATGTATGTCATGGTAGTTATTCTCTCCCATTTGTGATACACATTTCTAGAGATATACCTGAAAATATATATTTTTATCTGAAATAGCTGAATAAATTTTTAAAATATGGATTAATGTTTAAGACAATGCAATAAGTAACTGCCTTTAAAATTTGATAACTTTCCAATATTATGGATGGTTCTTTTGCATTAAAACTTCTCATTTAGGTCAGTAAGCATGTCAAATGGATGCTCGTGAAAACAATTCTATTGAAAGACAGAAAATTAGTGTCAAGTCTTATGTATAATTCTTTATGGGTATTAAATATTTTAAAATAAGAATAGAAATTATTTGAAAAGTCACAACAGGTTAATGTTTGCAAAAATATCAAAATAGTTTAGCAGTAGCAGGGCATGGTGGTGCACGCCTGTAATCCCAGCACTTGGGAGCTGGGAGCACTTGGGAGACTGAAGCAGGAGGCTGAAGCAAGAGTTCAAAGCAGCCTCATCAATGGCAAGGCACTTAGCAACTCACTGAGACCCTGTCTCTAACAAAATACAAAAAAGGGCTGGGGATGTGGCTCAGTAGTAGACAGCCCCTGGGTTTAATTCCTGGTACCAAAAATAAAATAAATAAATAAAAAGTTAAGCAGGCTTTAAAATGCCTGAAATTGAATGCAAAGATGTGATGTTATTTCCTTTCTTGACCTTAAGTATCTTAAAATGCATCAATGTTTTCATTTAAAAAATAATAGAAATTCACTAAACAAAGGCCAGCTAGAATTTAGTATTGTCAACTCCATTAGGCAAGTTACATGCACTCTATAACCACCCTTGGTCAGTTTCTCAGAATGGTATGAACCCTTAGGCATTTGAGTTTATAGTCCTAGATTTCAACAATAAAACTTTATTTTACTGCATTCCTTATCTCAGAAAGAACTGAGAAGTGTCTAGCATTGATTATCTTCACAAAGGATGAAAATGGCGACTTTACTCCTGAGTTATTTGTAGTTTTAAAATATACATTTTATAGAAAATGTGCATTTATGGAGTGAATTTCAACAATGAAGATACCTTTTCTTTGGTTTTAGTCTTATCAAGGATTTATATCACTGAAACTCTGTACATTTAAAATACAGTATTTTTTAAAATTAGAAATGGGAACTGTCAGCCAGACATGGTGACACAGTCTATAATCCCAGCAGCTTGGAAGGCTGAGACAGGAGGATCGTGGGTTCAAAGCCAGCCTCAGCAACAGTGAGGCACTAAGCAACTCAGTGAGACCCTGTCTCTAAACAAAATACAAAAGAGGGCTTGGAATGTGTCTCAGTGGTTAAGTGCCCCTGAGTTCAAACCCTAGCACCCTTCCCCCCCCAAAAAAAAATGGGCACTGTCTCCCAAAATGATACGGTTATAGAATTAAGAAAGATATATATTATCACAGACAAGTGGGTACCTTTGGGGCTACCAGCTGTCACTCAAGATTTTGGCATGGGTTAAATTAGAGCCATTTTTGTTGAAAACGAAAATTACAAAGGCAGGTCAATCACATGAAGATCCTCCAGTCTCCCATCCACCCAAGGAGAGGGTATCAGTGCCATGTCAACCATTGAACATGGTGTGGTTATTGTTCTAGGAAGACCCTCGTCCTCTGTGATAACCCTTTCAATGTGGCAATCAAAGTAAAGTAACTTTACCAATGTGAAATACACCATAACTTGAAACCTGGCATCATGTTTTTGAAACACAGCTGTTTACAGCAATAGTCTGGAAAGCCAGCTGGTCTGCATCTGGGAAGGCAGAAGCAGGGAATCATTAGAGTCTGCAGGTGATTACAGATCCCACCTCTGGACTTAGGAAGCCAAGAGAGCCATGAGAACTAAGGATAAGCATGCATCCCTCAGTTGACAGAAGTGGGACCCATCCCCTGGCAACAAGTTGTCTAGGCAACCCAGTATCCTCATTTAAGGTCATTTCCCAGAAAATCTTCCTTGCAGAGCATATTTTTTTCTTATTTGATAAACACTCAGACATTTTACAGAGCTAAAAAGACAAAGCCAAGCTCTGGGGAAATTTATTAAGTACATTTTAATTAATTTATTTTGACTTTGACCTTTACAAAATAGCTGATGATTCAAAACAAGAGGAAAAAAAGTGGAGCACATTTTGAAATGTGATAAGCTTAGCTAGTTGGTTTAGAAATAAAGGGAGATCATATACTTTGTAGGAATTACTTATTTTCTAACTTTTATGATGAGTGCCTTTACACTGCAAAAATTAGCAAAGGAGGTTGTTGCATGGAAAATTTTATAGAGAAAAACTATTTACAAAACTAATTTTAATGACTTTTGTGATAATCTTATAGATATCCCAATAGCATTAATATCTTTAAAAATTACTGAGATTTCAGATTAAAGAAAACACAGGTATGGCATCGACATATTAAAATACAATTATTCACAAATCAGGATTTGTGTCTTTGCTGCATCCCCCTAAAAATAACATAAATTCATAAGATCATGCATATTATGAAATACTCGGTAGATGGTATTAAACATGATTAAGGGTATTGTGCTCTTTTAAGTATATAGAATCATACTTTAGATTCATGCCAAAATGCTGAACTATCTTCATACTCCTATTATTTCCATTTTCAACAAAGAAAATACTTATTTTTGAAATATTTACTTTTGATTTCAGAATTCAAATGTGTATATTTGGAAACCAAGAAAAAGAAATACAAGAGATGTTTACTATCTCAGCAACTTAGTAGCTCATGGTTTAATTTTATAACTTGTTACTATCTATTTTATAGACAAATTTTAAGATAAACTCTCTAACAGGCATTAAAATAAAAACAAAGACAAATTGTTATGCTGAAACTTTCTAGCCCATTTTATAATGAAATATTTTATGTCTATTTTAGTTTGATGAACTCAAACATTTGATTTACAAAGTTAGCTATTGATGAAAGTCATTCTCTATGAAATAGATCCGGTCTTGTTTTTGTATTATCACATGCCTGAAACTGTCTACCAGTCTTGCAAAACAACAGCTGTTTCACTCATGAACTTTTACATAACATCCAGGAGAAATGAAAGTGTCCTTACATTTGGGCAGAGTTCAGACCAAATGTATTTCTATGACAAGGACCCTCACTTTCCGTTCCTGTTGACACCAATCATGCAGAGGCACAATTCAGTCACTTTCCCTAAAATAGAGAATTCATGTTCATGAAATACCTCAGTCTAAGTGTGGTCGGAGCATTTCCATGAACTGAAGCCAGATGCCCTATAGCCTGCTGCTTCAATGACTGCCAACACTTTGCAATGAACACAAAGTTCCAGGTGCAGCAAAATTACATTGCTAATTCTGTATCGCCCAGATGGGGGTACAAAGCAAAACTCTCCCAATTACCTTTCATATTTGAGGCAACTATGACATTAATTCCCTGAGTATCCAAGTTTGCCTCTACACTAATATATATATAAAATTCCTATTTGACATCTACATGAAAGTCTTTATTGATTAATAAAAATAAGTCCAAGATTGGAAACTTAACCTAATATAGCATGTAACTAGAGAGAAATTCCATGTTTTTAAACAATGAAATAAACCTTTTCAAGATCTTCTATGGAATTAAAATCCATCACTTTTCTGATGAAATATTAATAATTTTCTGGAAGTAGTTAAAACTTAACCAAGACTTTTTAAAATTCTTGAAAAGTCTAATTTCTGGAAACCCAATCTCTATTTTAAAAATTGGTCCTCTAAAATATTCTAAATAGTGGATTTCACACATAGAATAACTTATCTACAACATTGTGAATTTACTACCGCTCCCATTAGATGCAACTTAAACAGATTTCTAATCTATAGGCACTTGCTTTTAAGAAACCAGTTAGTAAAAGTATCTCCACTTGTGTGATTTGTATGATTATCAGGTCCCAAACTCTCATTATAAAACCATTTTCATCCATTATTGCTCATGATCCATTTAGCCAGCAATATCAAGCTGATTTCTATCTTTGATACCATCATTAACTACATTACAAATACCTACATAAGGTCATAAAATGATATCTCCAGAAATTTAACTAATGTCAAACTATGCAAGAAACATTCAGTGTTCTCTGTTTGAGTCATTTCTATTACCAGCAACAATTATCTATTAAGTAATTGAGAGAGTCCACCAAAAAGCCTAAATGGTGGAAAAGGTGCAAACACCAAATTTGGTTAGGAAGGTTTCAATTATTTAAATAAATCACTATGAGCAACTTCATGCTTCCAAGCTAAGGAAGATTTTTTTTTTTCCCTTACAATATTGACAACATTTTAGAATACACCAAAGCTGTTTCTGCTTATTTATTTATGTCTGAGCACTTGTGTTCAAATTCACATGAACTCTTGTATGAGAGCTTAAAAATGGATTTCCTTCTTGACCCCTGGAGCAATGGGCTTCAAATACACCTTATTTTTCTCACAGTCCAGAATAACTTTTTTGTATACTTTAATTGCTCTCACTTTCACATGATTCTATATATAATAAGATGTATTTCTGGCATTTAAATTTAATTTACTTTTGTGTATATGTTTTAAATGAGATCTTTTTCTCCCTATTCCATTAAATATTATAAAAGATTTCAATGTTTACTAATATTCAAGACAGATAACTTCATCTGCCCCAATTCTTTCCTCACCCTACCCTGTCTAAATATACTCTAGGAAAATAATCAAGGAAAAATATGTATTGGTTATGACTATGATGCTAACTTGTTACTTGATGTTCAGCAAGCCACTTCACCTGTAGATGCCCAATTTTCTTCACAACTATAATGCAAAAATTTAAACCAATTTATTTTGAAAGGGTTTTGAAGATAACGACTAAGAATAATGATATCCCTACAAAATGTGAAGAAAGTTGTAAGTAATAATTATTCTTGTGAGCTGTGGATATGAAATATTCAGGTTTTAGTCTCAAAATCAAAGCATGTTGATTCTATAAAAACATTTCATTCCTCTCATTAATATAATTCATCCTAAGAATCATACACAGGAATAAGCAAAATCTCAATATTCCAGTAAATAATAATAAAACATTTGCTCATTGGATTGCAAGGGATCTGTAGTGAAGTAAGAGAATACAGACTTTGGAACTAGAATCATTTTCAAATTCTTGTTCAACATTTCTGCTTTGTCCTGAAAAAGTGACCGTTTTTCTAAATGTTAGTCTTTCTTTATCTTTATAGTAAGGTATATATTACTTAGATCTGAAAGGGAATATGTGAATTATTCATGTTTAATTCTAATGCATATTCATAATATCCAATCACACAAACGTGTATAACAAATTAGAATTTTAAAAAATGGTCATCTCTAATTTCTTAAAATTATGTTTTCTTCATATTTAATTCAGACTATTCATCTTGAAATTATTGTTTGTGATAAACAGCACTTGTGAATTCCTGGAAATAACTCTTTTATAATAGTTAATAAACTATCATTTTAAATTTGTTTAGTCATTATTCAAATGGCACCTTTTTTTGAGAGATTATCTAGTATTTGCATTCACGAGTGAAATAAATGAAGGCTGGCGAGTATATAAAGAGCCTCAACTATGCAAGCCAGGCTTAATCTCCCTTTCTTTGAATACCTATGTTGGCAGCCTAACAGTAAGCACAGATTGGTGGGATCTGCAGCAAATACAAACATTCACAAGTTTAAAATCTTCTCATTCGAAGAGGCAGTTAAAATCTAATCCATGGAGGAGATAAAATGGGAAATTAATAGACTAATTTTGGAGGGCTGAAATGACTCTTAGTAACAATACACATGTACAATAACTCCAAAATCAAAACTATAATATTCAAATAAATATATTTACATTTTATGTACAGTATATAAATATATGTACTACATGCTTTACATAGAGATATTATATATATATGT
Organism: Tamias sibiricus; assembly: GCA_025594165.1. NCBI lineage: Eukaryota > Metazoa > Chordata > Mammalia > Rodentia > Sciuridae > Tamias > Tamias sibiricus. Next base: position 65,601,441 of record CM046659.1, read on the forward strand.
ATATATATGTTCCAAGTATATATGTTTTATATATATATACACCCCAAAAAGAAGCAGAAAAAAAATTATGCTACAAAAAAAAATAAATGTATCTAATGTAATTTGTTAAAAAAAGATCATTATTTTAAAAAAGTATACAGAACATGGTTTATTTGCTCATATAACGCTAAGTAATTTACATTCACTATCCACTGTACCCTCATGGGGCCCATATTCAGAGAAGGAAACCTAAAAGGAAGGTAAGTGACCCAAGGTACTCACCAATGTCACAGAGCTAGAACAGCTAGATTTGAATTCAGGTCCTCATGACTCCTCTGCCTGTTAGATACATTGTCCATGAATCCAGATAGTTGCAAGCTTTTTCTGAACATCTCCTCTGTTGTACTTTTGCTTCTTACCACAGGCTAGCAAGGATTTTGTGGAGCTATAACTTCATAGTTTTCATTATGAGAATAATATTTGTTTCCTTTATATTTTAGAATATTATTATCCAATACAGAAATCATTTCCAAACTATATTTCATCTCCACTCTTTACTTTTCACTTTTTGTTTTTCTTTATCTTCTGTGCATCCATTGTTAAGTTTTGTCTTTCTTTTAATTTTAAGGCTTGCAAAAATTACCTTGTAGTTATAAATATGTTTTAAGTTGATAAAAGTTTTAGTTTGCATACAAAATCTGTATAATACCCTGTAAATATTTTGTGCTCTTATAATCAGTTTGCTTCTTTTTATATTGTACATTCATTAACAAAATTTTAATGCCTATACTGAAATCTAAAGTAACTTACACACTACTATTACACTGTTACATTGTTCTATATTTATCTATATTGATATTGAAAAGTGTGATTTATGCTTTCACATGCATTTTGTTTGGTCTTTTTTTAAATTTGAAGAGCTCTCAGAAGTAAGACTTGTAAATTATATCTTATAGTGGTGAACTCCATCAATTTTAGTTTGTCTGGGTAAAATGTCTCCTTCATTTTTATAAAAGGTAATTCTTTTCTAGATATAGTATTCTTAGTTATCAGTTTCTTTACAGTACTTTGAATATGCTATACCACCATATCCTGGCCTGAAATGTTATTTTTCTGAGAAATTTATTGATAATACTATGTGGGTTATATTGTATTTCAGGTTTTGAGTTGCTTTCAAAATTCTTTGTTTTAGACTTTTGATAATTTGATTAAAAGATGTCTTGGTATAGTCTTCCTTAGGTTGTTCTTGCTTGGGTTTCTTTGAGTTTCATGAATTTGTATGTCCATTTCCAGCTGAAGATTTGAGAAGTTTTCAGCTATTTTATCTTTAAGATTTCTGTTCCTTTCTATATCTCTCATTCTTGGACTTTCTATTGAATTTCTTAATGATGCCCCATAAACTCCATAGGATCTCTTTACTTTTTCTCATTTTTTGTTTTCCTATTTTGCCCTCTGAGTAATTTCAAACACACTGCCATAAAATTTTTAGTTGATTTTTCTTCTGCTTGAATGAGTTTAATGTTGATTATCACTGTTTTTTTTTTCATTCATTGTATTTTTCATTTCCAAAATATTTTGTTCATTTATGATTTCTATGTCTTTGTTGGCTTCTCATTTTGTTTCTGTATTGTTTGCTTGTTTTTATGAATCTTCTACATCTTTTGTGGTGTAGTTTGTTGTTCTTTAAAAATTATTTTTACTTTTTTGTAAAGAAATTCATAGATCTTCACTCCTTTGGAGTTGGTTTTGACAAATGTATTTGGCATCTTGTTTCCTTGATTTGGTTTTGACAAATGTATTTGGCATCATGTTTCCTTGATGCCATCTCTAATTGGCATCATGTTTCCTTGATGCCATCTCTAATTGGCATCATGTTTCCTTGATTTTTTGTGTTTATACTTGGTCTTCCATTGATGTTTGTATATTTATACCTTTAATCATTTCTTTCAGATGTGAAACTTATTTTTGTGGAGAAAGACCTTCCTCTACATGTGGATGCAAGGATTCAAGCCTTGTTTGAGGGGGAGGAGGAGGGGTGCAGTAGCATGGTCTTCTGTCAGCTCTGTTAGCTGGGGTAAGCATCTGTGAAGATTGAAGGTTCCTCCATAGTGAGGACTGGGAGTGTCCACTGCAGTGACAAGGACTGATGGCATGCACGTGGAAAATGCTGCTGAGCTCTCCAGTTTCTTCTACTGCTAGAGGAGGTCACAGCTGAAGGGATTACATCTGGAGCCAAGGTGTGTCAGCCTAGGGATGAATTATAGTGGACAGAAAGCTTCAGATACATTTCTACATGGCCAATAGTTGCTTTTACAACCTGTTATGTTTCTGCAGCTTCTTAACTGAACAAAACCTCTTCCAGATATATTTTTGTTGGATAATACCTGATAAATTATTGTTTTGTGAGAAGATGAAGACATAGATACCCTGGCATGTCATTTTACTGATGCTACTCCATGCTTGTCTCTTCCCATCTCCATATTCAGTATATTAATTTGGTAAGTTAAAATAATTCTCCCCCTTCGTATCTCAGCACCACAGGACTGATGAACTCTACAATAATCTCCCCATGCCCCTTCAACCACCACTGTGAGCATTCAATATTGAATAGAAAACCACTGCCCTATTTCTCTAATTCCCTCTTAAGCTTCCTCTTTAACTAGTTTATCAATGCAATTGTGAAACTTGACTTTTTTATCCTTCCTAGTTTGTTTTTCATTTCAAATTTCTAACACATCTCCATGAGTTTATATACTATTCATAATCTGAGGCAAATTAAATATAGATAGAAATAGTGGTATATAAATATAAGCCAGGCATGGTAGCACGCACCTGTAATTCCAGTGACTCAGGAAGCTGAGGCAGAGAGATGGCAAGTCCAAACCCAGCCTCAGTAACTTAGCAAGGCCCTAAGCAACTCAGCAAGACCTTGATTTATGGCTCTGTGGTTAAGTGCCCTTGGTTCAATCCCTGGTACCAACAACAACAAAAAAAGGAGACATATAGATATAAATATATGCCTATATATACAGATTAGCTAAATAGACATCTCTCTCCAACTCAACTTTCTTAAGCCTAGTTCTAGCAGGAAGGAAAATGAAAGATGGATACTGAATTATGCTTTATAACCTTCCCTTTAATGATAGCTGCATTTGTTAAATTTCCTACCATATCAAAACTTTAACCCTCACTTTCTATTATTAATAAAGTTTTTCTATATATCTCTATATGGATACTTCCTTCTCATCCTTCACCTCTTATGTCAAATGCTCTTCATAAAATATGTCATGCTATTGTTTTTTACTTTCCTAGCTGAGTTAGAAGCAATTCTTCTTCATCCTGTTTTTCTTTTCTTTTTATTAAATATACCCGTGTTAAAGTTTAGTTATGACAATCTTGAAATGTTAAATTTTGGGTGTGTTCTTCCTACAGAATGTAAAATCAGTAAGAATAAATAATGTACCTCTTTATATTTCCCCAGTATCTAGATAAGTCCCTGGAAACTGTTAAGAGCTCAAACCAATGTATTTCCTAAATAACATATTATCGTATCATAAAAAATATTTGCCTAATAGTTATATTGATTTACCACATAGGTAGCACCCCGCTGTTTTGGAAATCAAAACTTAGTATATTGTCATTGAACCACGCACCAGAGTAGTTGTAGTGACATCATCAGTTTAATTTTCAACCATATTTTTGAATAATAATGAGTGTCACTGCTCTATATTTGTTTAGTATATATTGGGCATACCCAAAACTTATGTTTATGCATTGTTATAAAGAGTTATTTCACAAAAAGAAAAAAAAATCCTGGTAAAAATATTCTTTATCTGTAAAGAATTTATTTTCCATTTCCTTTGATTTTTCTGATGAAAGTTGTATGATTTAAGTAGTTTATCTGGATTCCTGAGATAAATAATAGGAATCTGTCTGGTAAAATTTAGAGTATAATTTCTCACATATTCATAGATTTTCTGTGCTAGTTAACTATACATGTCACATGAAGGAATGGGAATTGTTTCATAATATTGGAGATTACTTTAATCATGTAACACTTATAGAATTTTTACTAACAGCAACACATTAGTGCTTGAATGGTTGGATATGTTCTAACTGCCATAATTACATTGAGACTAGCATAGCTTGAAATGGTTATCAGCTAGTCAAATAATTTTATTTGTTTTTGCTATGCTCCATTTGGTACCCTGCTACAAGGCTACATGTTTTCAACTTGTAAATATGCCATTTTGCTGTTCAAGGGAAGAACTGACCTTCTATGAAGGTTATCTCCAGGGAGAGACAAAATTAAGGCACTACACATCAATAAATATGTAAGATCTATAATAGCATACTGATTGTGACTATTTTACTATACTGTATTTTCATTATATGAGGGGACATTGGATTTATTTCCAGACCACCACAAGAAGGCAAAAGACATGAAGGTTTTTTGGTACTGACTTATGTTTACATCATATATTAGTTTATTAAGTGAGCAATGGCATTAGATCTAAAATATGTACATAATTAAAAATTTTGTTGCTAAAATTCTTTGGAAATGTTGAGAAAAGGATGTGTACAGACTTGTTCACTGAAGAGTTGATACAAATCTCCACTTTGCAAAACAATGCAATGTCAACAAATCATAACAAAGTGAAGCACAATAAAACAAGATGTGCTGGTATTTGATACAAAAACAAAACCATGTGAAAACATTTCTATTCCATGTTGGCACATATATGAAAAGTCTTAACAGTTATTTGTAATATGGATGCACTGCAATTGTAAGGTGAAATACAGAATAAACACAGTTATGTTAGTATTAAATTCCTTATTCAATATATTCAGAGTGGGATAATCATTTGACAAAATATTATACTTTACTCAGATATTTTTCTAATAATTTTAAATTCCAATCTGAGGATTACATATATATGCATGTATGCATGTCTATGTACATACACATATATGTGTGTGTGCATCATATTTATATATATATATGTATATATATATATATTATGTGTATACACATACATTTATGCTGTTTTTGGAATTATAATATAGTAAAACTCACTATAAAATTAGAATTCTAATGGCTAGAAATCATTTGAGATAAGTCCATTTTAGAGTATATTAAAATAATAAATTCTCAAAATAACTAGATATTTTCAAGGAACAAATTTCATGTTATGGAGTTGATGTTTAATTCTAAGGTTATAATGCAATTAACTTTTTATAATATTATTTAATTTTCATAAAAATTTACTATTTCTCTTCTAAATTTTAAGGACTTCTAGCCTCCTTTAATGATACAAAATTATGAAGAAGTTCTTAAAATGTTACTAATAATTTAAAATTTGGAGATATTTTGTCAGAGAAAATTCTATTAACCAAAAAATCTTGTTTATGCCTATGCTAAAAAGGTAAGAATTTGGATAGAGTAAAGGATTTTTTCTCCCATAGCTCTAATATTTTCCTTAGAAAATATTGCTTGTGACACTTTTTCATGTTCCATCAAAAGGAGATTATTAAAATAAATATAGTGGACACTTAATTTGTTTTCATGTCTTAGCCATTGTAAATAATGCTGCAATAAAAATGGAAGTATAGGTGTCTCTTCGACTTCCTGATTCATTTTGTTTGGATATATACCCAGTAGCTGGATTGCTGGATTAAATGGTAATTTTATTTTTAAATTTTTGAGGAATCGCTGCACTGTTTTTACAGTGGCTTTTCTAATTTATTTTTCCATAAATAGTGTACATGGGTTTCCTTTTTTGTCCATCTTTGCCAGCACTTTTATCTTTTGTCTTTTTGTTAATAACCATTCTAACTGGAACAAGGTGATATTTCATTGTGCTTTTGACTTGCATTTCCCTGGTGATTAGTGGTGTTGACATGAACGGATAAACTGCGTTACATATAAACAATACAATAGGACTTAGCCATAAATAAAAGTTATATAATCTTGTCATTTGTAACAGTATGGATGGAACTGAAGGTTATTATGGTTATTATGTTAAGTGAAGTAAGCCAGGCACAGAAAGGCAAATACCACATAGTATCACTCATTGTGGAATTGCAAAATTTGATCTAATGGACATTGAGAGGAGAATGGTGGATAACGGAGCCTGGAGGGAACAGAAGGGATGGTGAGACAGTGGAAGATTGATTAACATGTACTGTTTTAGTTACAGAGGAAAAGAAGTTCTTGTGTTCTATTGCACAATAGGGTTATTATGGATAACAATAGTGTACTATATATTTTAATAAAATATTTGGAATGCCTTCACTATAAAGAAATGATAAATGTTTGAGGAGAGAGATACACTCTGGTGAATACTACACCATGTATACATATATGAAAACATCGCATGGTACCCTACAAGTGTATATTACATTTTATACATCATTTTAAAATAAAAGTAAGAAAAATAACACAATAATATCAGATCTTCCCTCTGAGTTTCTGGTTCATCAGGCTAAATGATATAACTTTTAACTCCTGAACAGTGAAGCATAGGAGAAGACAATGTGTGTATCTACCTTTTTCTTTCCAGTATATGCTTCAAGGATCATTACAAGAATATAAATAAGCTATTAACTTTTTTATCTTCATACAAAAGTTATGCAGATTTGTGTTTTTTTGTGATTAACTTTTGGGTTAATCAATGATTAATGAAGATATTGACCACTGAATTTGGCTTTTATTTCTTAAAAATATTATGTGTTTTCTTAATCATGATAAATTAAAAATGATTTTGATACTTTTTAAACACATTTTAGTTGACAGGATTGGAAAATAATGGTGTTGTTTTTAAATTAAATACATGAAAATATTATTAACATCATAAAATAAGCATAACACTAATAAGTCAGTTTACTTGGAAGAAAAACAAAAAAAAAGAGATTTGATAGTTTTAAGATGCTTTTCAGGCTTTGGATATGATAATACATAGAAAATAATTGTAGGAAATAATAACTATAGAGAAGAAAACAACTTTGGCATCACTGTATCTGGTATGTTACCAAAAGCAGAAAATGAGTAGAAAATTAAATTCGATTCGAAGAATACCTAATTCAATCTGAAAGTAAAGATACAGGAATTATAATAAAATTATATCTCTAATGAATAAAAATGTTCAGATCCATAACAATTTTACCCACTGACATTCATTTTTTGTGCATTTTATTGAAATTTTAGAAATTAAAAGCAATGAAAATTTGGAAGCCAAAGGTAGTAATGTTCTCATACAACTTGTAAAAGCCAAATGGTCATAAGAAAGCAAATACTTCTTATAAAACAAATATATTGCTATCTGTATTATGAAGATATAGTCAATACTAGGAAAAAAAGATTTGTATTGGAATGTCAAAACAGAAATTTTACAAGAAAGAAGAAAAAAATATTAATACACTTAAAATTAATGGCAACTACATCAAATAAAATAAATTGTTACTTTAAGAAAAATGTCCCTTGTTGTACAACGTATTCTGCTACTGCAAAGAAGGCATAAAATGTACTTGAAAACATTCTCTATACTCACTCAGAAAGGTAAGGCATCAAATTGTATAGGAACATCAAAAATTAGATGAGAAGAAGTTCAGGTATGCCACTGGCATGCTTATAAGTGGCAAGAGAGCAAAGAGCTATTGAAGTGCTTAAGGACATAAGAATCAAATAAGTTCTAACAAGGCAGGGCAAGGAACTTTATTGAAGGTTGTTCCCAGCCAGAAAAAATCATTTCTTGGTGATTTTTTATTTTCATCAAATCAAGTTAATACATGAAACTGAAGATAACATCTCATAACTTTGTAAAAAGTAATTCTCACTAGTTAAGAAATCTTATTATATAATAAGTGTTCATAGGAGGTAGAGGACTCTTTTTTAGCACAGGATGCAAACAAGAGACAAATTTGCTTAAATGCTTGTGGAAATAAGTAAAATAAATCTACCATTCTAAATATTGTTATTTAAATAGATTAACATTATGATATATGCATCTTTAAGTTTGAATTGTAAATCATACAATACTTAATCCTCAACACTTTCTGTATTATAACTCTTTGGGCTATTTTCATTATACTTTTAAATATGTTATTAAATAATACATATGTATATACATAATGTGTAGTAAGATTTATATATCACTTTGTCTAAATAAGGAGATATTATTGAGCACTTAGATACAATATTAGTATACAATATTAATGCTAATTATATTGGTATTTCTTTCCTTTTTTTTTATTTTGGTACAGGGAATTGAACTCAGGGATGCTCAACAACTGTATGCACCAGTGTGCCTGGCCAAGAACCATTTGATTTTAAACTATGTTATAAATAATCAACTTACATATTGACATGTTACCAAATAATTTTAATGCTACTCTGTCACTGTTTTGCTTGAACTTGACTAACAGAAATTTTGCAAATATTTTAACAGCTTCATTGAAGTATAATTAATATACAAAGAATTACAGATATTCATTGTATACAATTTGATGTGTTTAGACACATGCAAACACCACAAATTAACAGATTATATCTAACACCTCCCCAAATCCTTTTTGTGTGTGTGTGTGTGTAATAGATTAACATTATGATATATGCGTCTTTGAGTGTGTGTGTGTGTGTAATAGATTAACATTATGATATATGCATCTTTGAGTTTGAATTGTAAATTATATATTAGTATACAATATTAGTGCTAATTATATTGGTCTGTCTGTCTTCCTTCCTTCCTTCCTTTCTTTCTTAATTTTGGTACAGGGAATTGAACTCAGGGACACTCAACAACTGGGCCACATCCCCAGCCCCTTTTTGTATTTTATTAGAGACAGGGTCTCACTGAGTTGCTAAGTGCCTCGCCGCCATTTCAGAGGCTGGCTTTGAACTTGCAATCCTCCTGCCTCAGCTTCCCAAGTGCCGGGATTACAGGTGCGCTCCATCGTGCCCAGCTTATATTGGTATTTCTGCTTTAATCTTTTCATTGAATAAATATTGAGCAACTACTTGTTATCATAACTCCTAGTCTCAGGAATACATCACCTAAAACAAACAAACAAACAAAAAACAGATATGTGATGTCTTACTCTCATTAAGTTTACAAGTAACCAGGAAGACAATAATCAGAGCTAATGGTTGTTCACATTCATTAATATATATATAACTATTTTCCTGCATTCAAGGGTTACTTTCTATGACGCAGCCACCATGCAGTTTGAATTATTTGAGATAGGATTGACCAGTGGCAACTGTAAATGCCAATGAAAAATATTTTACATACATTTTGTTGTAGCACTTACAATTTTATAACATCACACTTGTCCACATGCTTTTCTTTGTAATAGATGTTGCATAATTTAAAGCAAGTCTCATGTTTTAATCATCTCTGTATTTTTAGCATAAAATTTCAGTTATACTAGATAAATAAATTGAAGAGAAATGCTGTGCAAAGTGCCTACAGTTAACAATACAGCACTATACACTTAAGAAGTTTTTTGAGAAAAGATCTTTCATGGAAAGTGATTTTAACACACACACACACACACACACACAAAGGATTTGGGGAGGTGTTAGATATAATCTGTTAATTTGTGGTGTTTGCATGTGTCTAAACACATCAAATTGTATACAATGAATATCTGTAATTCTTTGTATTTTAATTATACTTCAATGAAGCTGTTAAAATATTTGCAAAATTTCTGTTAGTCAAGTTCAAGCAAATCGGTGACAGAGTAGCATTAAAATTATTTGGTAAGGTGTCAATATATAAGTTGATTATTTATAACATAGTTTAAACTCAAATGGTTCTTGGTCAGGCACACTGGTGCATGCCTATAATTCTAGCAACACTGGAAGGTGAGGCAGCAAGATGGCAAGTTCAAGGCCAGCCTCAGCAATTTAGTGAGACCCTGTCTCAAATGAAAAATAAAGAGAGCTGGGGATGTAGCTCAGTGGTAGTATTCCCCTGAATTCAAAATCCAGTACCCTCCAAAAATAAAGCTGAACGTTTCTTTCTAACATAATGTATTTGAAGTTGAAGGAATAAATTCTTAGATATGAAGAACTAGGTTAGATAGATTCCATGTCTGGTCCACAGTAATAAGACAAGTTCAGAAACCAACTCAAAACTAATAAATCTTTACATTGCAACTGTTAAAAAAGAAAAAGAAATATACAAATTTAGAAATGAACCAAAGAAACTGTGGATTGTTCTTTCAGTTTCACTCTGGGTGTTGTCCAGCAGGTCCAGAAAAAGATAATCTGATGATCTATAGGTTTGTATTTTTGATTTGCTATGCAGTGATACTTACCCTGTAATGAAGCAATGAATCATATCTAATAGTAGCATAAATGATTATTGTCTATTAGAAAACACAAAAATAAATGTTATTATTTATAGTACTATAGGAAATGCATTGTAATTGTAAATTCCTTTTGGGGGGGTAAGGAACCAGAGATTGAACCCTGCAGTGCTTAAGAACTGAGCCACATCCCCATTTTATTTTTTATTTTGAAACATAGTCTTGCTGGTTTGCTCAGGGCTTCGATAAATTGCTGAGGCTGTCCTCATAGTTGTCATCCTCCTGCATCATCCTCCAGAGCCACTGGTAGTTTAGGCATTCCCCATGGTTGCCAGCTATAAATTCTTTTAAAAGTAATTTGAGATATTTTGAAGTATTTACATGTATTCCAACTTCTCAAATGATGTTTGAAGATATTTGTCATCTTTTTAGTCCCCTTCTTAGTGATGTTAGTTAATAGTCTTTCAGACATGGTTATTTTTTGTTCTCATTAGATTTACATTTTCTAATGTTTTGTGATTTAATATCACATTTGGTATGGATTTTTTTGACAAGAACTCATTCCGTTCTTCACTGACTGTCCTTTCTACCCCAATCAGGTCACTGAAGTCAAGCTTCTCTCCCACTGTATCCTGTTCCTGGCCATAAGTTAGCATGTATTCCAAATATTTCAGCTATAACATTAAATTTCATTGACCAATGTGCTTCTTCACTTGACAAATATTTATCTTTTCTCTGTTCTTTTGCCTTGTTTGTATGTTTGTTTTTGCTTCCCCTTAGAAGAAGGAAAAGTCATTTTGGGTCATGGGCTAACAGATAAATGAAAGATCATGAATTCCCAATACATTTTTCTCACCACATTGAAAAGCAGAGGAGAGAAAGAAAGAGGGGGAAAAAAAAACAGACTTTGAACATTTCTTTAGGTTCATGAGTCAAATTTTTCCTAGAACCACATTATTTCTACTCTTCAAAATCAGGGGGAAAGTATGTTTTTGCAAAAGGCAATTCAATTTATTTGTTTCTCTGATTCTTATAGCAAAAAATTCTAACTAGAAATTTAAGCAACAGAAATACTAAAACATTGATTTAGGAGAAAAAGTAGTAAATATGAACATATATTGCATAAAATTATAAATGCCAAAAATTTTAATTTATTAGAACTGCTATTACCCTTGGAAGAAATATTCAAATGCACACTTTATTTATTATTATTTTTTACTAAAATGTCAAACAATGAAATCATAGTTGATGAGCTGCATTGAAATTAATAACTCAAAGATAATATTAGAAAATGTTAATGAGAATTTATACATGCAATGACAACAACAATCAAAACAAGTGAAATAGTAGTTGGTAGCTCTGGAATTTTATGTTTTGTTAAAGATCTTAGTATATCATTGTAAGCAATATTGATACATCAATATTTTGAGTAAAAATATACCCAATCCTAAAGTGTTTCCTTTTATTACAGTAGCCTAGTAGTTGAATACATAGTAAATGTGAAAAGACTTAGAGTTATACTGGCATAGATTTATTTTAAAAAATAATGCTTAGTGTAGTGTCAAATAAAAATAAAACATGTATCTGATAAAAATTCTTATGAAAATATACATATATATGTATGTATATATATATATGTGTGTGTGTGTGTCTGTGTGTGTGTGTGTGTGTGTGTGTGTGTATGTGTGTGTGTGTTTGTAGAGGGGGCTACTAGGGTACTTTACCACTGACCTAACTCTTTTTATTATTTATTTGAAGACAGGGTCTCACTAAATTGCCAAGGCTGACCTCAAAATTGAAATCCTCCTATCTCAGCCTCCTGGGTTGCAGAGATTACAGTTGTGCTCCACTGCACTGGCCCACTTTCTGTTCTTTTAAGGAATCATTTTGTTTCCATTATAAAGCCCTGGAGGAATAACTGGTAGTGCTATAAAATTATTTATAGTACATTTTCTCTTCCCTGAAAAACAATGACAAATTTTACTTGAGGTAAATATTCAATAAATGACTTATTGTTTCTTTCTTTTCATGTGCTTTGAAGGTGATAGCACTTTCATAACTACCCTCCATGTCCTAGGGGGCTACATGAGCCCTTTCCTAGTCTCCTTACACATTGTGTATACTCTTACAGCTGTTTCCTTTACCTTAATCACTGCTTAATTTTTATCATTTTCAACTGCATGGAAGCTTTCCTACTGAAGAGTGGAGCAGAAAGTGGATGTTGAAGGAATGATTTTAATCTGAAGTTTTTATCTTGGTTTGTTGTTCTTTTCTTCATTGCACTCATTATCATAAACCATTTACATACCATTAATTGAAATGCTTGATCTAAAACTTTGGCATATATCTTTGAAACTTTTACATTGTATTATGGTGATTAATGCATATGAAAGGCTTCCACCATATTCTTTCTTCTGAAGAGCAGGGACAATATATTATTCATTATTTTTATCCACAGGTCCAACCACTATACTATAAGTAGGGTTTAAATATATATCTCTTTAAAAATAATGTGATCATTCTCCAATTTAGTTTTCTAACAGGAAAGGAGTTCTAAATACAGCCAACTGATATGTGACCCCAATCAATATGCCTCTGTTATGCTTACCTCTTTTCCAAGCATAGCATTGTATTAGCAAATTGTTTATATGGTATTATATAAGTCAAAGAAAGAGAGATCATATGCTTTCAGTCCCTTACCACCCTAATATATTTTTTGTGGAGGTTTTACAACTTGTACCAATAGCTGTTCAAGGTAAGAAGATCATAGTCAGATTCACCATTAGGCTTTGCAGAAGGTGCTCCTGAAAGCTTAGCTTTTCAAGTATTAAATATGTTTAATAAGGGTGTTAAATTTTTCTATGCTCCTGGCAGTGTTCAGTATTCCTTTATTGTCCTCAAAAAATATGAACAATAGGAATTTTAAATACTTCTAATGCTTTTATCATTTCTAGTTTTTTTCATTACTCAGGAGTTAAAATTTTAGCTTTCCAACTGTGCATCAGTATATAACAGTTATTTTAAAATATTCTTTACAGAATGAAATATATTATCACATAATTAAAACAGAGCTATTCACTTTAGAGATATATATGTTTGAAATTATTTGTTTTCACATTATTTGTGACTATGACACATGTTTTAATAAATGTACGAGTAATATGTATATTTTATTCCATTAAATTTTTACATGTTGATATGAATAAATATTTGAACCAATCGTATGTGTTATTTCTTATGTGTATTTGTAAAATTCTATTATTTGCTACCACATTCAGTGAGTCAATATTATAACATTTGGTAAGATTAAAACATATACAGTTTCTTCTCCCATGCAATAATGAAAGTTATTTATTAAAATATGTATTTTTCCTCCTAAAAGAACAAAACCAGATATTAGTACCTCCATACTGAACAGGCTGGATTTTTATATTTCATCAAAAGCATCCAAATTTTGCATGAAAGTACATGGAGATACATAGGATAATGTAAAGACAGTGAGAGAAAATCTTGCTTTAGTGTGCTGTGTGCAGTGCATGAGATTTTTATAAGTGCTAGGAGACTCAGGTCTATGATAAATTATATATTTCCTCTTCTTTCCAAGCCAAATTAAACAACAGCTTCACATTGAAAAGAACTGATATTACACACAAGCAAGTCAAGCAATCCCTCAATTGGAAGCAATTTGCTTGGATTTGTCTGAAGTTTTATTAAAACAGTCACTCCTAAATAAAATATGTGTTTAAGTATTTCAGCCACTGTGAGAAAAGCCTTAGAAATATTTATTGTTATAGCATGACTCATTGGAATCTCTACCAATATCACCACTAGGTGTCACTTAACCTCCTGGACAGATTTCCTTCCTTTAAATTATACACTTCAGATTTGATCTCTGTGGTGAAGGGCAAAAACCCACACCAGAGACCACTGTGTAGTAAAGGGGTTTATTAAGGGAAGGGGAGAAGGGGATAAAGAGAGAAGGGGAAAGGGAAGAAGGGAGAGGGGAAAAGAAAAGGGGAAAAGGGAGCACAGGGAAATGGAAAAAGGGAGAGCTGGTGAGAAGATGGTGGCAAAAAAGGGGGAGAGTTCTGGACTGGCAGGGACTTAAGTACAGAGGGGCGGAAGTGTGACTTGTATGGTCTGGATTGGCTCAGAAAGGGAGAGCCCGTCCCCGTGGTGAATTCCCCTGAGAGGCAAGTACTCCCGGGATTAGAGAGGGCGGGCACTTGGAGCCCGCCAAAGGTGCATTCTTGCCAGCTATGGGCACTTCCGGGAAGTTGAAGCTCAGGCTCACTGGATAATCCTAATGCACCTGGGGGTATGGCCTGTAGACCCGATTTTATGTAACATGGTGCTCTTCAACGTTAATGTTTAGGACACGTGTCTAGAAATGAGAAACAGAAAATGGGCCCAAGTGCTCATTTAATTGGTTAGATAAAGAAATTTGACAAGCAGATTTACTCTTCACAGTGGAAGCCCTCTATGCAATCTGCACAGGTTTTGCATTGGTTGTTCTTTCTGCCCAAAACATTCTTCCCCAAGATAGTCTCTGTGCCGCGATTTTTGGTCTTCTTGAAGTCTTTAGTTATCTATCACCATCTACATGAGAAATTGTAACTTTCCCTCAACTTCTCAGTATTCTCTATTTCTTTATATCCTACTCTACCTTTTCTTTTTGCATAGTTCTTGTCTTTTTCTAGCACACTATATTTACTTATTAAAACAAAATAGCTTATGTGGAGGTACTGCATCATATTCTCTGTTATGCTCTGATTTCTCTAAGGGTAGGGAAATTGCTGGATGACATACTGCATGGATGCAGTGCCTGTACTTGGCATCATTAAATACAAGTTAGTGAAAATAATGAATTGCCTAGAGACTCGTGTGCATATATAACACCCTTAAATAATTTTAAAATAGAATGTACACCTTCAAAACAATAAATATTTGGTTTCTTGACCTAAAAGATAAGGATAAAATTGTAGAAAATTTATCAACTGTTGTGGATCACTAGAAATGGAGAAAAATACCTGAATTGTAATTAAAATCTAAATTTGGGAAATACAATCTCTTTTATCTAAGTGGAGCCTGGACTACAATCTAATGAAGGAAAAACAGAAAGGATAATAGAAATTTTTAAAATGTACCTTTTTTGGCTGGGGATATGGGGAAGGAACTACCCACATTAATCCCCTCCCCTTTTACAATCTCCCCATCAATCATTGCAGGTTTTGCCATTTTTTTTTTTTTTTAATTTGTTTTAATCTTTTCTAATTTTTATACATGACAGAAGAATGCATTTTGACACATCATGCATGAATGGAAAATAACTTCTAACTCTTCTGGTTGTATATGATGTGGAATTACACTGCTCATGTAGACATATATGCACATAGAGTGATAATATTCGATTCATTCTACTATCCTTTCTATCCTCATACCCCCCCTCCCGCATTCACCCACCTCTATCTAATCCGAAGAACCTCTATTCTTTTTTTTTTTTTTTTTTTTTATTTACTTATTCATCATGCACAAGTATAGTATCTTTTTACATACAACTGCTTGTATACAAAGTATATAAGTACCATTCAGATCTTCAATCATGCATTTAGGTTAATGATGTCCATCTCATTCAACCACCAATTTTTTTTAACCCCCCCCTTACTCCCTCCCTCCCCTCCCTTTCCGTTGACCATTCTAGTGTTCCTCTGATCCTATGTACCCCCTTCCAACAACTCTGTGAACCAGCCTCCTTATATCAGAGAAAACATTCGGTACTTGGATTTTTGAGATTGACTAATTTCACTTAGCATTATATTCTCCAACTTCATCCATTTACCTGCAAATGCCATTATTTTATTCTCTCTTATTGCTGAGTAAAATTCCATTTTGTATATATACCATATTTTCTTTATCCACTCATCTACTGAGGGGCATCTAGGTTGGTTCCATAACCTAGCTATTGTGAATTGTGCTGCTATAAACATTGAAGTGGCTGTGTCACTGTAATATGCTGTTTTTAAGTCTTTTGGGAATAGACCCAGGAGTGGGATGGCTGGGTCATAGGGTGGTTCCATTCCCATTTTCCCAAGAAATCTCCATACTGCTTTCCATAGCGGTTGCACCATTTTGCAGTCCCACCAGCAATGTATGAGTGTGCCTTTTTCCCCACATCCTCTCCAACATTTATTGTTGTTTGTGTTCTTGATAGCTGCCATTCTGACTGGAGTGAAATGAAATCTTAGAGTAGTTTTGATTTGCATTTCTCTAATTGCCAGTGATGTTGAGCATTTTTTCATGTATTTGTTGATTAATCGTGTATCTTCTTCTGAGAAGTGTCTTTTCAATTCCTTAGCCCATTTATTGATTGGGTTATTTGCTTTTTTGGTGTTAAGTTTTTTTAGTTCTATATACATTCTAGAAATTAGTGCTCTATCTGATGTGCATGTATTAAATATTTGTTCCCAATTAGTTGGCTCTCTATTCACCTCACTGATTGTTTCTTTTGCTGAGAAGAAGCTTTTCAGTTTAAATCTATCCCATTCATTAATTCTTGGTAATAGTTCTTGTGCTACAGGATTCTTATTAAGGAACTTGGGGCCTAATCCGACATGTTGGAAATTGGAGCTTACTTTTTCTTCTATTAGGCGTATTGTCTCTGGTCTAATTCCTAGGTCCTTGATCCACTTTGAATTGAATTTTGTGCATGGTGAGAGACAAGGGTTTAATTTCATTTTGTTGCATATGGATTTCCAGTTTTCCCAGCACCATTTGTTGAAGAGGCTATCCTTTCTCCACTGTACATTTTTGGCACCTTTGTCTAATATAAGATAGCTGAAATTATATGTATTAGTCTCTGTGTCCTCAATTCTGTACCATTGGTCCACCAGTCTGTTTTGGTGCCAATACCATGCTGTTTTTGTTACTATTGCTCTATAGTATAATTTAAAGTCCGGTATGGTGATGCCACCTGCTTCACTTTTCTTGCTCAGGATTGCTTTGGCTATTCTGGGTCTCTTATTTCTCCAGATGAATTTCATGACTGCTTTTTCTATTTCTTTGAAGAATGACATTGGGATTTTGATTGGAATTGCATTAAATCTGTATAATGTTTTTGGTAGTATGGACATTTTGACAATATTGATTCTACCTATCCAAGAGCAAGGTAGGTCTTTCCATCTTCTGAGTTCTTCTATGATTTCTTTCTTTAGTGTTCTATAATTTTCCTTATAGAGCTCTTTCACCTCTTTCGTTAAGTTGATTCCCAGGTATTTTATTTTTTTTTTGGTGCTATTGTAAATGGCGTAGTTTTCATCATTTCCCTTTCAGAGGCTTTGTCACTGATGTACAAAAATGCCTTTGACTTATGGGTATTGATTTTGTATCCTGCTACTTTGCCAAATTCATTTACTAGTTGTAAAAGTTTTCTGGTAGAGTTTTTTGGGTCTTCTAGGTAGATTATCATGTCATCAGCAAATAGTGCTAATTTGAGCTCTTCTTTTCCTATCTGGATCCCTTTAATTTCTTTCGTCTGTCTAATTGCTCTTGCCAGAGTTTCCAGTACTATGTTAAATAGCAGTGGTGAGAGGGGGCATCCCTGTCTTGTTCCAGTTTTTAGAGGGAATGCTTTCAATTTTTCTCCATTTAAGATAATGTTAGCTCTGGGCCTTGCATAAATAGCTTTTATAATGTTGAGATATGTCCCTGATATTCCTAGTTTTTCCAGTGTTTTGAACATAAAGGGGTGCTGTATTTTGTCAAATGCTTTTTCTGCATCTATTGAGATAATCATATGATTTTTATCTTTAAGTCTATTGATGTGATGTATTATGTTTATTGATTTCCGAATGTTGAACCAGCCTTGCATCCCTGGAATAAACCCCACTTGGTCATGGTGCACTATCTTTTTGATATGTTTTTGTATCCGATTTGCCAGAATTTTGTTGAGGATTTTTGCATCTATGTTCATTAAGGATATTGGCCTAAAGTTTTCTTTTTTGGATGTGTCTTTGCCTGGCTTTGGAATTAATGTAATATTGGCCTCATAAAAAGAGTCTGGAAGAGCTCCCTCTTCTTCTATTTCTTGAAATAGTTTGAAGAGCATTGGTATTAGTTCTTCTTTGAAAGTCTTGTAGAATTCTGCTGTAAACCCATCAGGTCCTGGACTTTTCCTTGTTGGTAGCTTTTTGATGACATCTTCTATTTCTTTGCTTGTAATCGATCTGTTTAAATTGTGTATAGCCTCCAGATCCAGTTTAGGCAAATCATATGACTCTAGAAATCTGTCAATGCATTCAGCATTTTCTGTTTTATTAGAGTACAAGTTTTCAAAGTAATTTCTAATTATCTTCTGTATATCCGAGGTGTTTGTTGTGATATTCCCTTTTTCATCACAAATGTTAGTGATTTGAGTTTTTTCTCTTCTTCTTTTCGTTAGCATTGCTAAGGGTCTGTCAATTTTGTTTATTTTTTCAAAGAACCAACTTTTAGTTTTGTCAATTCTTTGAATTGTTTCCTTAGTCTCAATTTCATTAATTTCTGCTCTGATTTTAATTATTTCCTGTCTTCTGCTGCTCTTGGTGTTGATCTGTTCTTCTTTTTCTAGTGCTTGGAGGTGTGATGTTAAGTCGTTTATTTGTTGGTTTTTCTTCCTTTTAAAGAATGAACTCAGTGCAATGAATTTTCCTCTTATTACTGCCTTCATAGTGTCCCAGAGATTTCTATATGATGTATCTGTGCTCTCATTTACCTCTAGGAATTTTTTAATCTCCTCTTTGATGTCTTCTTCAACCCCTTGTTCATTCAGTAGCATGTTGCTTAGCTTCCAGTTGTTGGAGTAGTTTTTCTTATTCCTTGTTTTGTCATTGATTTCCAATTTCATCCCTTTATGGTCTGATAGCATGCAGGGTAGTATTTCTATTTTTTTATATTTGCTGAGATTTGCCTTGTGACATAATATATGATCTATTTTGGAGAAGGAGCCATGTGCTGCTGAGAAAAAAGTGTATTCATTTACTGAGGGATGAAATATTCTATATATGTCCGTTAGATCTAAGTTATTAATTGTTTTAAGGAGGCCTAAGGTTTCTTTGTTTAGTTTTTGTTTGGATGATCTATCCATTGGTGAGAGAGGTGTATTGAAATCCCCTAGAATAACTGTGTTGTGGTCAATTTTACTCTTGAACTTGAGAAGCATTTGTTTGATGAATGTAGGTGCTCCATTATTTGGGGCATATAGATTTATGATTGTTATATCCTCTTGATGAATGGTTCCCTTAAGTAGTAAGAAATATCCATCTTTGTCTCTTTTGATTAACTTTGGCTTGAAGTCTACCTTATTTGAAATGAGAATGGAAACCCCTGCTTGCTTCCGCAGGCCATGTGAGTGATAAGACTTTTCCCAGCCTTTTACCTTCAGTCTATTGATGTCTTTTTCTATGAGGTGTGTTTCTTGGAGACAGCAGATTGTTGGGTCATTTCTTTTAATCCATTCAGATAATCTGTGTCTTTTGAATGGCGAGTTTAGGCCATTAACATTCAGGGTTATTATTGAGATGTGATTTTTATTCCCATCCATTTTTATTTGTATGATGATATTTAGCTTGATTTGGTTTATCTTCTGGTTGGTATTTCCCTTAGTTTAATATCTCCCTTTGTTGATTTTCATTGTTATTTTTCTCTTCTTCTTCATGGAAAATTTTGCCCAGGATGTTCAGAAGTGCTGGCTTTCGAGATGTGAAATCTTTTAACTTTTGCTTGTCGTGGAAGGTTTTTATTTCATCTTCAAATCTAAAGCTCAATTTTGCTGGATATAAGATTCTTGGTTGACATCCCTTTTCCTTCAGAGCTTGAAATATGCTATTCCAGGATCTTCTTGCTTTTAAGGTCTGGGTAGAAAAATCTGAACAAAGTCTGATTGGTTTCCCCCTATATGTAATCTGCTTCCTTTCTCTTGTGGCTTTTAATATTCTCTCCTTGCTCAGTATATTAGGCATTTTCATTATAATGTGTCTTGGTGTGGATCTGTTGTGATTTTGTATGTTTGGTGTTCGGTAGGCCTCTTGAACTTGGTTTTCCCCTTCATTCCTCAAGTTTGGAAAATTTTCTGTAATTATTTCATTAAATAAATTACTCATTCCTTTGGCTTGAAACTCTGCCCCCTCCTCTACCCCAATCACTCTTATGTTTGGTCTTTTTATGTTGTCCCATAATTCTTGAATGTTCTGTTCTTGGTTTCTTACCATTTTTGCTGTGTAATCTAGATTTTTCTCTAGGATATATATTTTGTCTTCATTGTCTGAGGTTCTTTCTTCCAAGTGATCTACTCTGTTGGTGATACTTTCGATTGAGCTTTTATTTTGATTTATTGCTTCTTTCATTTCTGGAATTTCTGTTTGGTTTCTCTTTAGAGCTTCTATCTCCCTATTGAAGTAATCTTTTACTTCCTGTATTTGTTTATGGAGTTCTTTGTCAAAATGATCTTTCACCTCCTGTATTTGCTCCCTCATCTCATTTTTGAGTTCATTCTTAAGTTCCGCTAACATTTGGAATATGTAATTTCTGAATTCCATCTCTGGCATTGCACCAACTGTGCATGGTATGGAGTCTACTGAGGAGGTATATTGATTTGTTTGTGTCACTTTCTTCCCTTGTTTCTTCATATTGCTTGTGCGTCTATTCTACCTGCACTGTGGGACCTTGTCTACTTTGATTTTACCTTAAAACCTTATGTTGCTCCTGTAGTACAATGCTATCAGATCCCCTTATATTTCCTTTACACTTTAAAATCAAACACTTTCTATTCAGAGAATTTCAGTTTGATCACAATGTACAGATTTAGTTAACCCAGATGTTGTTTCCAATTTACTCTGTATGCTTCTGATGGGGTTTTAAAGTTTCAAGTAATGGACAGAGAGGTAATATGTTTAGGAAGAAGGAAGTGAGTGTATTGATTTGTTCTTTCTTAGAAAGTATGAAAAGAGAGTTCTATGGAAGTGGTTTAGTATCAGCCGACGAGAGAGGAAAGAGAATGGAGTGAATGAATAGATGGAAAGACCGATTTACATATAAACCTAACTTATGCTGCGGTTAAGAGGAGAAATAAAGAAAGATGGAAAAGAAAAAAAAAAAAAAAAAAGAAGAGAAAAAAATAATAACCAAGGAGTAGTAATTAGTGTAAGAGAGAGGAGAGAGAGAATAAGTCTAGAAAATAGAGAATAAACCATATATAACACCACTTTGCTATATATTTCAATTGTACACGTTCTAGAAATCTCAATTTGTGCGTATAACTTGTTTTTGCCTCTGTTGAGAATGCAATGGCAGGGTGTAAATAGGGAAGATGAAGGAAGAAGAAAAAAAATATAAAAGTGAGAAGGAAGAAAAGAAAGAAAAGAGGAGCAGAAGCACACAAATACACTGTCAATCAAAACAAAAACAAACAAAAAACTCCCAAGAAACAACAAAACAAACAAACAAGCAAATAAAAACAAAAACGTTGAACCCAAGAACAAGTCTCAAACAAAGTGGACCCTTGGAAGCCCTTCTTTTTTCCCTTCCAGTTTAAGCCACCTGACCCAGATCGTGTACAGTCAGCAACCCTGTTAGTGGAGTCAAGGCTGCACCTTTGGTCCGTTGCAGAGTGGCACAGTGGAATAGTGGAAGGGACTTATCCTCAGGCTGGGCCCTGCTTACAGCAGTAGGGAGATGCTACTATGGGCCTTGGAGGCCAGGCAAACTGGCGGAGGGTTCTCTCCTTCCAGCGGGCAGGTGCCTACCTCTTGCTCTGGTTGCAGCTGGGCAGGTCGCACTCCCCCAGGGAGTGGAGGAAGCACTTCACCAGGTCTGGCCCTGCGTGCAGCAGCCGGGAGCTGCTACTCTGGGCCCCGAAGACCAGGCAAACTGGTGGCTGGGTCTCTCCTTCCAGCGGGCGGGAGTCTACCTCTTGCTCTGGTCGCAAATGGGCAGGTCGCACTCTTCCCGATAATGGAGGAAGCCCTTCCCCAGGTCTGGCCCTGCGTGCAGCAGCCGGGAGCTGCTACTCTGGGCCCAGGCGGCCAGGCAAACTGGTGGCTGGGTCTCTCCTTCCAGCGGGCGGGAGTCTACCTCTTGCTCTGGTCGCAAATGGGCAGGTCGCACTCTTCCCGATAATGGAGGAAGCCCTTCCCCAGGTCTGGCCCTGCGTGCAGCAGCCGGGAGCTGCTACTCTGGGCCCAGGCGGCCAGGCAAGCTGGTGGCTGGGTCTCTCCTTCCAGCGGGCGGGAGTCTACAAGAACCTCTATTCTTCCCTAGCCCCTCCACCTTTATTATGACTTGGCACACACATATCAGAGAAAACATTTGGCTCTTGGGTTTTGGGGGTTAGACTTGCCGGGGCTGTTGAGTTATGAATGGGGCCTAGTTCTAAGCTACCCCCCTTTTGGGCCCTAAAAGGGGGTTTCTTCTGCCCGCAGAAAGAAAACCAACTTACCCGGCGAGGATGGGCTTAAGGACAAAAATAGCTGGGTGTCTACCTCTGTCTGGTGAACAGAAACCACGCCACACCCAGGGAGCTTTGTGTAACACACAAGACGCCAAAAAACTCCGATTTATTGACCAGGCACTGAACTTAAATAGGCCTAGAACTAACCAATTAGCCAGCAGGGCGGTTCGGTCTCTCATGCTACGTCATAGCCACACCCCTTGGCTTAGCCCCGGTCCTACTAGGGTGTGGTAAGCAGCCAAAGCCTGTCCCCTTGGCAGACATGAGTCCCAACAAGACTTATTTCACTTAGCATGATATTCTCCAGCTCCATCCATTTACTGGCAAATGCCATCATTTTATCATTCTTTATGGTTAAGTAATATTCCATTGTGTATATATAGCACATTTTCTTTATTGATTCATCTATTGAAGGGCATCTAGGTTGGTTCCATACCTTGGCTATTGTGAATTGAGCTGCTATAAGCATTGATATTGCTTTGTCAGTGTAGTATGCTGATTTTAAGTCCTTTGGGTATATACTGAGGAATGAGATACCTGGGTCAAATGGTGGTTCTATTCCAAGTTTTCTGAGTAATCTCCATACTGCTTTCCAGAGTGGTTGCACCAATTTGCAGTCCCACTAGCAGTGTATAAGTGTACCTTTTTCTCTATATCCTCACCAACATTCATTATTGCTTGTATTCTTGATAATTGCCATTCTGACTAGAGCAAAATGAAATCTCAGTGTAGTTTTAATTTGCATTTCTCTAATCACTAGAGATGTTGAACATTTTTTCATATATTTATTGGTCAATTGTATTTCTTCTTCTCTGAAGTGTCTATTCATTTCCTTTGCCAATTTATAGATTGGGTTACTTGGGTTTTATTTTGGTGTTGAGGTTTTGGAGTTCTTTATATATTCTGGCAATTAGTCTTCTCTCTGAGGTGCTGGTTGTAAAGATATTTCCCATTCTGTATGTTCACTCTTAACGTCACTGATTATTTCCTTTACTGCGAAGATGCTTTTTTAGTTTGAATCCATTCCATTTATTGACTTTTGATTTTTCTTGTTGTGCCTTAGAAGTCATTTTAAGGAAATCAGTTCCTAAACTGACTGGGCAAGATTTGGGCCTACTTTTCCTTTTATTAGGCACAGGGTCTCTTTTCTAGTGATTAAGTCTTTGATCTACTTTGAGTTGAGTTTTGTGCAGGTTGAGAGACAGGGATTTAATTTTATTTTTGCTATACATAGATTTCCAGTTTTCCAAGCACCATTTGTTGAAGAGATTATTTGTTCTCCAGTGAATGTTTTTGGTGCCTTTGTCTTTTGCCATTTTTGTTACTAAGCCTCTGTAGTATAGTTTAAGTTCTGGTATTATGATTTGTCCTGTTTCACTTTTCTTGCTAAGGATTGCTTTGGGTGTTCTGGGTCTCTTATTTTTTCAAAAGAATTTCATGATTACTTTTTCTCTTTCTATGAATAATGTCATTGGAATTTCAATAGGAATTACATTAAATCTGTATAAAGATGCTTTTGGTAGTATGGCCATTTTGACCATATTAATTCTGCCTATCCAAAAGCATGAGAGATCTTTCCATCTTCTAAGATCTTCTTCAATATCTTTCTTTGGTGATCTGTGGTTTCCATTGTAGAGGCCTTTCACCTCTTTTGATAGAGTAATTCCAAGTATTTTATTTTTTTCTTTTGAAGCTATTGTGAATGAGGTATTTTCCTAATTTCCCTTTTACTGGATTGATTCATCACTGATGTATAGAAATGCATTTTATTTTATATCCTGCTACTTTGCTGAATTCATTTATTAGTTCTAGAAGTTTTCTGGTGGAATTTTTTGTATCTTCTAAATACAGAATCATGTTATCTACCAATAGTGATAGCTTGATTTGTTGTTTTCATATTTGTTTTCCTTTAATTTCATTCTTCTGTGTAATTTCTCTGGCTAGAGTTTCCAGAAATATGTTGAATAGAAGTGGGAAAAAAAAAAAAAAAAAAGGTATCCTTGTCTTGTTCCAGTATTTATAGAGAATGCTTTTATTTTTTCTCCATTTAGAATGATGTTGGCCTTGGCCTTACCCTAGTTAGCTTTTTCAATGTGTGTTCCTACTATGCCTAGTTTTTCTAGTGTTTTGAAAATGAATGGGTGCTATATATTGCCAAATACTTTTTCTGCATCTATTGAGATGATCATATAATTTTTGTCTTTAGGCCTATTAATGTGATGAGTTATGTTTATTGATTTCTGTATGTTGAACCAAACTTGCATCCCTGGGATGGACCTCACTTGTTCATGGTGCACTATCTTTTTAATATATTTTTGTAAGCAATTTGCCAAAATTTTACTAAGAATTTTTGCATCTGTATTCTTCAGGGATATTGGTCTGAAGTTTTCTTTCCTTGATGTGTCTTTTTCTGGTTTTGGTGTTGTGGACTTAAGAACATGCCAGCGGAAAGAATAGAAAAATCTAACCCCCTGTCTGCCTCCCACTTCCTGACATGGGACTTGGCCTGGCCAAGATGCATTCCCCTGACATAAGATGAGAACTAAAACCACCCCAAGGATAGGCCAATGGCTCCGCCAATGGCATCTGCCCATGCTCCTTGTGTGTCCCTATGATCTTTCTGCTGATTGGCCCATGTCCTCTATAAGACCGTCCAACTTTCTCAATAAACCGAGTTCATGCCTTGACAAGTTCTCTCTGGTGTGTCCCTGATTGTCTTCCATCGTGAGGGCTGGCGTGGGCCACCAGCTGGCCTCTGCCGTTCCCGAGTTCACCTCCGCTGGGGCGTGTTTCCCCCAGTCTTCTCCGCTGGCCAGAGGAGACTATCTCAGGTCAGTGGGGGAGATAAAGATGCCAGCAACTCAAAAAAAAAGAAAAGAAAAAGAAAAAAAAAAAAACAACATTTGGTATCAGGATGATACTAGCCTCATAGAATGAGTTTGGAAGGGTTCCCTCTTTTTCTATTTCATGGAATGATTTGAGAAGTATTGGTCTTAATTCTTCTTTGAAGGTCTTACAGAACTTGGCTGAGAATCCATCTAGTTCTAGGCTTTTCTTGGTTGTAGACTTTTGATTGTTTCATCTATTTCATTGCTTGAAATTGATCTGTTGAAACTGTGTACACCCTCCTTATTCAGTATGGGTAGGTCATACATCTCTAGAAATTTGTGGGTGTCTTCAAGATTTTCTACATTTTTGGAGTATAAATTTTCAAAATGATTTCTAATTATCTTCCGTATTTTAGTAGTTTCTGCCCCAATATTTCCATTTTCATCACAAATTTTAGTAATTTGCATTTTCTTTCTCTCTCCTCTTCATTAGATAAACCTAAGTGTCTATCAATTTTATTTACTTTTTCCAAAAAATCACCTTTTTGTTTTGTCTGTTTTTTGAATTGTTTTTCTTCTTTCAATTTCATTGATTTCAGCTCTGATTTTGATTATTTCCTATCTTCTACTGGTTTTGGTGTTGTATTTTTTCTTTTCCTAGGGCTTTGATATGTAATGTTAGGTCATTTATCTGTTGACTTTCTGTTCTTTTAATGAATGAGTTCAATGCAATTAACTTTTTTGTTAGTACTGCTATCTGACTAACTTTGGCTTAAAGTCCACTCTATCTGACAGGAGGATGGAAAACTCTACTTGTTTATGTGGTCCATATGAATACCATATTTTTTCCCTATCCTTTCACATCCAATTTGTGAATGTCTTTGCCTGAGAGGTGAGTCACTTGGAGACAGCATATTGTTGGATCTTGTGTTTTAATCCAATCTGTCAATCTATGTCTTTTGATTCAGTTGTGTCATTGAACCAAAATGCCTCTGATTCTTCAAAGCAGAGTTAGACAAATAGTTTTACATCAAGTATTTTCATAGAAAATACTGCAATGTTATTTTTAATGATAACTCTTTTAACATATAGTATGAGTCCAATTGTGTTGTCATTCAACTTAGAAAATTCACAGTATAGAAAATCATGCAACTCTTTGCTTAAACAAAATAAAGATGTTAGTGATTACCAGTCACATTGGAATCTTTAATATATTTTAAAGTAAAGTAACTACAAAATGAAATACTGAGGTGCAGAATTCCATATGACAAATCTATTGACTGTACTTTTATTCTCCCTTGGTGGTTTATGAAAACTCCAAGCTCCTTATATCATTCAAGGGAATACAATTGAATTATAAAGTATTTTGATGAAAGTTGAGGTTTGCATTATGTATTTTTAAAAGATAACTTATTTTAGCAGTCCTATTTAATATTGTAAATAGTGTAACAAGTTTGCATATACATTGTTAATTTTAAAATTATTTTATACATATATTGCTTAAATTCAGATGGTATGATTATTAGAAAACAAACTCATAACATTTTCAAATAGCATATTTTATATATTCTAAATAAAAGATATAATATCTGATAAACAATAAAGATCTTATGTACATAAAATTAAAAAATCTGAATACATACCTAATTTTATACATGATTTTACATCATACACTATTTTAAAGTTATTATAAGACATACTCCTATATTGTTGTCACACTTCAAATTAGGCCAATGTGATATACATTATTTCTACTATAAAACAATAATAAAGGTTATCAAACAAAAACTTTTTAAAAAATATGTTCTATGAAAGTATTTAAAAATATAATTTTATCTATTGTATCGATGAAGAAAGCATATTGTAATCTGGATAAAAATGTTTCTTGATGCTCTCAACCATTCTACTTCTTTAACTAAACTCACTTGTATAAATAATTATTAATTATGACTGTGGTTTAATAATAAAAAAATTATATTGCCATAGCATTAATGGCTCAGAAAAAAAAATATTTTTACTGTCTCTGAACTTCATGGGTAGAAACATCCTAGAAAAGTTTACACAAATTTCATATGTATAAATGTAAACCCAACCTGCCAAAATGATAAGATCTCACAATTTCCTCTCTTTAGCATTGCTTTGAAACAGAGTTCCCAAACTGAGGAGCTGAGTGTCAGTGATAGTATGATAAAAGATGGATATCATTATCCTAAATGCATGATTGAAGATCTGAATGGTACTTATATACTTTGTATGCAAGCAGTTGTATGTAAAAAGATACTATACTTGTGCATGATGAATAAGTAAATAAATAATAAAAAAAAAAAATAGCTCAGTCCTTCATGTTCTTTGTGCTCTTTTGTTTTTGTCGCCTCTCGCCTGAACCAAGTTTTGTCTCTGAAACTTGTCACTCAGGTTTCCTGAAGTGGTGTTGCCATTACATCTCAGTGATCCCTTGGCACCTCCAATCCCATCCATCTTAGTAGTGTATCAGTGGTCCTTGCAGCTGGCCTCCTCTTTGCTATTGCTTGGGTTTCCACAACCTGCTCAGAGGCTCCTTTAACTTAATATCATCTGAACTGTTCCATACTTCAATCAAGAGTTCTCTCTTGATGATAACCCACTGCCACATATAGTCAATGCTTATGTTGCTTGCTCTGCCACTAGGTCTGCTGATTTTCCTTATTCACAATGAAGGCTGGCTCTCTCCTCAGAGTCTATTCAGTCACTGGTAAAGGGCCTCTTAGTGTTACTACAGAGAAAACTGTCCTCTGAGTAGGTATATGCCCACTCATAAACATCTCACTCATGAGCTTCAACAAGTCTTCTGAGCCATGACAGAGTACCAAATTTCTGTGATACTATTTTTTATTTTTATTGTGGAAATCTCATTATTCCTCTAGGCAACACTTTCCATGTTGGACTCATCAGTTTTATATCTTTATATATCTAAATCATAGACAAGTTTAGGAATAAATTCTTTCTATTTCCCATGTAAATCAGAATATGTGACCAGATTAATGTCACTAATGAATATAAGCTTTCAATTCAACACAACCCCGAACCATGACACATTGATTTTAACTGCTCTCATTTACCCTTTGTCTGGAGCAACACCTTCATCAGGCAGCCTCTGACCATTGATATAATAGAGAAACAAAAGATAACACTGAATGGTACCATTTCCAGGTGTGTACTAGAATCAGCAGAAGGAGAAAATGGTGTGGGGACACTGACTGAATTAGGGTCCTCGAGCTGTCTTGTGACAGAGGTGATACCTTTCCTGGGAACTTTCAGTGTGAAAGTGCTGATTTAAAAGATTGCCCAGTTGCTATGGTGATGCCCTGTTCAATAGTATGTTCTGTGCCAGCCACAGAAGTCTCAGTTCTTGACTATAGTATTCAGACACTGGCTACCTGGGGTTAGAAAGTTATGGGTGCAAGCTGATAATCATAATCAAGTTGCTCACACCTATAACCTTGGTTCTGCTTGTTTTGAAGAAACTTCCTTACAATAGCCCTTCTAATGTTAAAAGATATATAATAAACGTACTGAAGGGGCTCTGTGTCATCCAT
Source organism: Tamias sibiricus (assembly GCA_025594165.1). Classification (NCBI taxonomy): domain Eukaryota; kingdom Metazoa; phylum Chordata; class Mammalia; order Rodentia; family Sciuridae; genus Tamias; species Tamias sibiricus. The sequence goes on from CM046659.1 coordinate 65,630,615, forward strand.
CCATCATCAGCGAATAGAGAAACAACAGGCTCCAGCTTTTTCTCTATCTGTGCATCTGTTTGCCTTTTCTTCTTCCCCTCATTGCCCTATCAGCTACCTGAATTAGTGAATTAGTGCAGGTCACAGGAGAATGGAGAAGACTTCTTGAAATAAATCATAGAACAACAAATATTTATCATTTACTTATTGATAAGTTTTGGTAAGATAAAGTGGAATAATTTCTTCCTTTCATGACAATTCTAAATTTGTAGGGAAAATAATTAAAAGGAAACAACACTGTGAAGTTGTGGAATGGTCCATTGCCTTATCAGTCTGCATATCTGTGCGTGTGTAACTTGTGTTACTAGAGTATGAATGTATACTACAAAAGAGTATGATATAAGAATAATGATAAAAATAACACTGATAGCTATTTAAAATAAAGTACTTTTTATTCCTGTGCCTTCTTCTTATGTAACTTCCTTTAAATTCCCCTCACACCTTTCTCTCATTCTCTCTCTCTCTCTCTCTCTCTCTCTCTCTGTCTCTCTCTCTTTCTCTTTTTCTCCTTTCAATCTTAAATTTTTGTGCCTTTTGACTGTTGGAAGAAATCAAAGTATTAGTTTAGTCAATTGAAAAGTTGCATACATAAAGCACATTGAGCCTGAGGTTGGTGGGAAGTGACAAAAACTAATGAGTTTTAGAAAGAACTTTAGAGAAAATGAGTGATTTGTGAACTCATAGGAAAGATTAAAAATTTCAGGACAGATAGAGAACTTTCTGGCAAGATTCTTCTGGCAAGATTCCCAGAATAACTTCATAAAATTATTACAATGTTTATCAAATATTTCAGATGTAATTCACACACAATAAATTTCACACAGAGTTATATTTCAATAAGTTTTGACAAATGAATACACCCCTGTAATTACAACCAAAATTAAGAAACAATATAGTTCTATTGATCATTCAAAAAGATTGTCAAGCTGTTTTGCAATAAATCCTCTGCACTGATAGTTCCTATAGCCCTGTCATCCAAGACACACACCAGCAGTAGAAAACCAATGGTATGCTTTCTCTTACTGTTGGTTAGTTTCTCTTTCGTAAAATGTCACTTGGCTTCAATTATGCTCTGTGTGCTCTTTTTGTCTGGCTTCTTTTGCCCATAAAAATGGTATTGAGAGTCTTCTAAGTTGTCATGCATATAATTTCAATTGTAGTTTCTTCATGGTATGGTTATACTACAAGTTTGTTTTTTGGTTTTTGTTTCCTTTAAATTTAATTTAATTTTATTATCTTTATTTAAAATATATTACATAGTGTTTCTTTTAACTTCTATTTTTTAAAAATTGATACAATATTTATATGTACTTATAAGGTGTAATGTGATATTTTGTTTCATGCCTACATTAAGCAATAATCAATTTAGGGTAATTAGCATACCATCTTAAAGTATTCCTCTATTACACAATGGTGGATTTTCCCCATAGTTTTGGCCATTATGATCTTTTCAATGCTTTTTCATGCATAAGTCTTGGTGCACTCTATGTTTTTATTTCTTCTGAGTAAATACCTAGGTATGTTATTGCTAAGTCCTATGGTAAATTTATATGCACCTTTATAGCAGAGTAAATTTCCAAACTATTTGCTGAAAGAGTTATACCATTTTATATTTTGACCAGTAGTATATAAGAATTCCAGTTGCAGCACATCTTCACCAATACTTGATACCATCAGACCACTTTTTTTTTTTCATTAATTTTAGCCATTCCAGACAGTACTGATGCTTTATTGTGACTCTGTTTTGCATCTCTATGGATAATTATGATCACCATCACTAACCACCATGCAGTTATTAACCATTTGTATAACTGTTGTTTTAAATATTTGTTCAAATGCTTGGTTTACTTTTAAATTTCTTCTTATTAATTAGTTATGTATTCTATATATAGAAGTAATATTTTATGTATGTCTTTCAAATATTTTCTTTTAGCCTGTAACTTGTTTTTTATATTCTTAAAAATGTCTTTAAATGGGGCAAATTTTATTATATTTTTGATGAATTTCAATTTATCTTATTTTTTAAATATTTCATGCAATTTACTTACATCAAAGATAAATGTTTGCCTGTCCTAAAATCAGCTTTTTACCTATACTGTCTCCCAAAAGTTATATAGATTGAGGAGTAGGTCTATGACTCATTTTGAATTAATTATATTATTATTGATTTGAGTAAATGTGAGGTTTTCATCCATATGATATCAAGTTGTTTCAATATGATGTCCATTTGTTTCATTTTGCTCTATTTTGTTTTGTTTTATTTCAGATTAACTCTGGTTTTCTAGTCACAGAAATGATGACCTTAGTAATTAGAGAATTTCACTTTTATGAGTTTGGGGGTATGCTATCATGATTTCCTTAACAGATTGATAGACATAACCAATGAAGAAATTTATACCTAATTTTTTAGAAAAATCTTGTAGGATAGTATAAAACACAAAGTCAATATAATTAGTATATACTGGACTATACAGATTTTAGAATTTTTATTTTATGATGATGATGATGATGATGTTAATGCTGGGGATAAACCTCAGGGCATTATGCATGCTAGACAAACACTCTGCCATTGAACTACACTCCAATCCTACATTTATTCTTAATAAAATGTTGTTAGTGTGTGACTTTCAAGGAATTTGTCTATTTTTATTTATGCTGTCAAAGTTATTGGCACAAATGTGTTTTAATATCCATTCTTTGTTATTTTAGTATCTGTGCAATCAATATTGTTTATAATTCTTTCATTACTGATATTTTAATTTGTGTCTTCTTTTTTCTTGGTTAATACAGCAAGAGGTTTCTCAGTTTCAATGAACATTTTAAAGCACTTGTTTTCACTATTATTTGTTTTCTATGTCATTGTACTCCTCTCTTATTTATGCCTCCTTATTTTGAGTCTAACTGCTATTCTTATTCTTTATTCTTAAGGTGGAAATAAATCTTAGATTTACTTATTTTCTGAAGTACATATTTAAACTTATGTATTTTGTTCCAAGTACTCTGTTAGATGCATCCTCCAAATTTTGAAGTGTTGTGGTTTTAGTGTTATTCAAATCGAAAAGCTTTCAAATTTTATTTTGTCTCATGAATCATCAAGAAGTGTGATGATTTGCCAGGCACAGTAGTGCACGCCTATAAAAATTGGCTCTGGAGGTTGAGGCAGGAGGATTGCAAGTTCAAAGCCACCTTCAGCAACTTAGTGAGGCCCTAAGCAACTCAGTGAGACCTTGTCTCTAAATGAAATATAAAAAAGGTCTGGTGATGTGGCTCAGTGGTTAAGGGCCCTGGGTTCAATCCCTGGTACCAAAATTAAAAAAAAAAAAAAAAAAAAGTATGCTGACTCATTTATTAATTTTTATATATTTCAGGATAGCCCATAATTTTTATATTAATTTCATTCCACAATTGTTCTTGAGTGTCTCCTAGTCTGCTAGTATCAGACAACATGGTGCAGATGTAGAATACAGCCACAAAAGTAAAACAAAACATACTACTGAAAGCTCATGTGGCCTACATGCCTACATCCTGATGGCCATAATGATGTTAATGAGACACGTGAATAGTATTATATATACTGATAAATGCTGAAAGAAAATAAAGTAGAAAATAGCCCAGGAAATATCTTTTGAAAACCAACTGAAGGAGAGGAGAGATTGTGAAGTAACTGGATAAACAATATATAGGGATGAGATCAAACAAGAGCTATGATGAGGTGAAGGAGGCACGACGTATAGAACTTAAAGCCTATTCTAAGTATTTAAGCGTTTACTTTGAATCAGAGGAATTGTGACTGGCTTGTTTTTCATAGAGGAAGAAAAAAAAATCTGCATTTGTTTTAAAATACAATTCTTGATGAAAAAATCTGACTGCATTAGTCCGTTTGTATTGCTATATTAACATACCACAGACTGGTAATTTATAAAGAACATTGATTTATTTCCTCACAGTTCTGGAGACTGGGAAGTCCAAGAGCAATGATCCAGTTCCTTCAATTGTCTGATGAGGCTACTCTTTCCTGCAAGATCGTGTCTTGATAATGCATCTTCTCAAGGGAAAGAAAACTGAATCCTCACATAACAGCAAGAAAGCAAATGGGTCAAAGATCTTTTATGAGGATTTAATCCCATTCACAAGGGGAGAAGCACTCCTAACATAATCACTTCTTAAAGCCATCCACCCCCTTACTGCTGTCACTTTGACTATCAATATTCAGCCTTTGAATTTTGGAGGAGAGGTGTTAAAAATATCTCATTGACCAAGGTGGTCAGGAGCTGAAGCAGGAGGCACTTATAATACTCCTGGTTGAGATGACTGAGTTCATATCTTAGAAGTAACAGTATAGGTGCCTTGAAATGTCCAAACTGTAGATATTTTCAAGTCAGACATTTGAAACTATGTTTGTCTTCTTCCCAAATGTATGTTCCTTTTAATCTTCTCCCTTATTTACACTTACTAAAGTAACTCTTCATGTTTAACAAATTATAAATGGAGTGGGGAAAATGTGTTTCTTTATTTCAATGTGAAAAAGGGAGATTATTTGCTAAAGTTTTAAGAATAATTCAGTTAGTAGAAAAATAAACCTTTATTCACCTTGATTGCTAACACCATGGGATCATATATGAAGAGTGGAGGTATAAGCAAAATCTCAAACATGAAAATACTATGTGATTGATTTATTTGTCCAAAACTGTAAAATGCATTCCTTTTTAGATAAACAAGACTTTGTTCCAACAGACTGCTTTTTAAAAATTTTCCTTCTGATTATCTTATTTGTGCATCAAAATCCTCTACTAAAACTGTACAGTATTTTATGGGCAGTTTCCTCCTCTCTCATAGAAGATTAGGTGATGTATCTTGCTATTAGCAGGGTCAGAACATAAATATTTGGCAAGTGTGATGTGTTCTCTTAGTGATTTGTTCCCTTGTGAATATGATATATACTTCTGTGATCAGATAACACAATTTACATGAGGTTCTTATTAGAAAATGACCTTTTGACAGCCTAGAATACAATAGTTTGGTAAATTAGTGTATTATATTGGACATTTCTTGTATCCTATATGACAAATTTGTTCCAGTAAAATTCATATTTTTTTTCACTAGATTACATCTACTATTGTAATTGCAGCTAAATTGTTGCTTGCATGATGTTGTGACTCATTATATTAATTATCCCCCCCATATTTCCCAGTGAGTCTGTGTAAATAATTAAAGAGAATCCTTATGTCAAATCATATTAGTGAAGTCATATATCAAACATTTCTCATAGCAAATCCATAAAACTCATGAATTAACTGTTTATTTCCCCAGTACAAGAACTTTGATAGCATGTCTGTTAGATAACACATTTATTAGCTTACTATGTGGCAAACGTCTTAAAAACAATTTATATGTATTTCATATTGCAACACACTTAATTCATATACTTCTCCCAATAATTACATAATATACTTATATTTCAAAATGATATATTTTATTTTCATATTTAATATTGCATTAAATACATTTATATTAAAGAATTAATACTTATTATGATATTTTGCTATTGCTGAAAATAAAATTCTGAGTAGGTTTTCACATATTACTCAGTTGGTAATTAATGTTACTAAGAATGTAGCATAGTTTTATTTTTTTATATTTTATTTTTTAGTTGTAGTTGGACACAATGCCTTTATTTTATTTATTTATTATTATGTGGTGCCTTTACACACCACAGGGCCTCATGAATGCAAGGCAAGCACTCTATCCTTGAGTCATAACCCCGGCCCTGTAGTGTAGTTTTTGCTAGAAGATGTACACATTTAGGTTTTCCCTAAGCCAATATTCAACATGAATATAGATTTGCAAGATTGATTAATATCTTACTTTACACTATTATCTTTCATATTTTACTAGAAAATATGCATAGTGCTTATTGACTTTTTAATAACATTTTATGAGGGATATATCATAATATTACAGTGTGTAAGTTTTTAAATTCATAGTTTGTATGAATATACAATACAACCTCTGGAAAGCCTATTGTAATTGATGGTACTGTGTTGATAATTTGGGCCTACAAGCAAGCATATCTACATGTAAAGCATAGCTACAAATTGTACTAATTTGTTTTTTTTTTTGGGGGGGGGCAAATGTCATAGTCTTTTATGCCTAATAAAGAGATAATACAACTTAACATAAAACTTTGTTAATAAAATTAAATGTGATGATGTAACCCAATTAACTGAGACAACATTTGGCTCAGAGTAAGTGAAAAATCAGAATTAGTTTTTTTTTTTTTTCCCATTCTCATTGAGGGTTATATGTTCAAAACATGCTTTTTGACATAACTGGGTAAAACCTGTTGTAACTTTAAGCAAGGACTCTTTTCAGTATTTAATTAACAGTTCTTGTGATGTATGTTGTGACTACTTAATCAATGAGAAGAACATCTTTTTCCATATATATGTATACGATTATACTATAAGAAAATGTGAAATCTCACAGTCCAATCAATCACTTGGTGACAATAAAAATAATTGATTAGTTTTATTAATTCAATTTAGAAATTGAGCTATAAAAATCTTTTGAATTTCCATGGCAGCATATTACATAACTACTTTATACCGTTTATGCTTAGCTCCTGAAGACAGACAATTTAATGGAATCTTGTACTGATAATTGATATAAACACAATAAGGAATTCAAATTTATTTATAATTTTTAATTTCTCATAGCTGTTCTTGTATTTAAATGCCGAAATTCTTTGAAGTCCTTTTGTTCAAACTTATAAATCTTACCAACATTTATGTGATTGAAGGAATGAGAATTTATATACTAGTGTATAATCTTTCTTAGAATTACTAATGATTAAACATTATTAAATCTTAATTTCTACATAGTCCAAAAGGATCATTTTCTCCATCATCTAATAAAATATTATCTCATGCTTCTTTATACTAAGCACTGCTATATATTCACATTAAAAATTTAGAAAAAAATTGTTTATGCCAAAATGTGTAATAATAATTCTAACCCAAAGGTAATGACTATTAGTACTCCTAGTCTCTGTATCTACAAATCAACTACAAGCATAAAGGGCAGAATTATTCTGTAATTTTTGCATAAAGATTTTAGTGGCATGCACAATTTTATGTACTTTAATACATTTGATTAATTTGTTCATAATTTCTCCTACCAATGAGATTGTTTTACCTGTCTCCCCAGAATTAGTTAATGTGTTTGAATAGGTAGCTGAATAAAATGAAAAGCCTAAAGCAAAAGTGTAATTAACATGATAAATATTTATTTTTTAGATAAAAAAGCACAGATGTGGAGAGTCCAAGGCTTCTATGACTTTTTCCATAACTGTCAGAAACATAATTGCTTACTATCTAACTGCTTTAACATCCCAGGTTTTACTATAATTCTCAAGAAAAATAAAACTAACTTGTATCATATACGTGTTCCATTTTGCAAGAAGGAATATAGAAAGGAGGGGCAAAGAGAGAAATCTTCCACTGTCTTTAATAGCTACACATTAAATCTCTTATAACAATGGCCTTCATACATCACTGGCCAAACTCTATCATGGGACCAAACCTAGGAAGGATGGAACATTCAAAATGGGGTGCATTACCATCTATACAAATTTAGGGAAAAAAAAACAATACTTTTTTTTGCTTAATAAAAGTATATCATAAGTAGACATTTAGTAGTCTCAATCTTATTAATAATGAAAATATTATATATTCCTGTACATTTATTTTATGTTATATCATTAGTATAAAAATAATATTTTGTCATATGTTTAATAGCCATTCTTGCTTTTTCATTTTTGGCCTATATATTTATGAAAACATCTTAATTTATGAGACAGTCTAGAGAGACAAACAAAAGGCAGTGAAAAACAAAACTGCCACAAATGATGATGGTGAAAGATATTCTACTTTGTGATTAGAAATGAGCAGGTTATTGGATCAGAGAAACTGCTTGGTATGGGACATGTTTTTTGAAGAACAGAAATATTACATGATCCAACATAATGGGTAGGAAACTGTAAATTCATTGTTAATTGTCATTCTTGTAAAGTAAGCCACTATATCTCTAGAAGGACCTTGCTCCAAGTAATTATATTATCAGGGAAAGAAAATTATTTAGCACACTTTTATGAATAGCTGCTGTGGAAAATAATGAGGCTCTTAGGGTTTACACTAATATAATTTATGACAAAAGAAAGGAGAATAAAATATGGAAAACTGATTTATACTAATTCATGTTGAGGTTCTACCTTGTTATATCAAGCCATTTCTCATTAGAAATTTTTGTAGTTTTAAGTAGAATAGTGTCCCCATGATACAGAGAATCTAAAGATTAATTTTCAAACTTTATTAAGATCATCCTCTAATTGTATGCATCATAAAATCCTACTTCTTTAGTTTTGATATGTTGACTTAAAACAAACATGTATTGTCACAGTAAAGCACTCCAAAAATATTGAAAATGAATATTTTTTTCTGAAATAAAGATGCACTCAGTTTTTAATAGGGGCAAAGAAATATATAGAAATGACCCTGAATATGTCCTCTTACTCTCTACCATCAAAATATAATTTTGCTTAAGTGCACAGATTATCTGCAAATGTCAAGACATTAAAAAGTATTTTGGCAGGTTTAGCTTTATTAATAAAACTAATGTCCTTGAAATCGACTTTCTCTCTTTATTCATGGTGATGAGCCTGATCATTTTCTGTGACTATAAAGCTTACTCCCTCCTCTCAGTAATATTAGGTAAGATAGAAAAATTGAAGAATGTGGGTCAGATATCTATGAGAAATTTTCCCTAACTAATGTATTATTAAAGGAAAAAATAATTGGGCATTATTTTATCTATCTCCATAAAGGTAGAATAATCTGCCAGGATGAATCCAAACAGGTGTAGACCAAGGACACTAAAACCATAATGGCAATGAAATGGTGCATTTTGGTCCAGGATATTTTCTGCCAAACTAAGGCAACAAGGCTGCAAAACTTCAGTTAAATAAAGCTACACAGAAAAAAAAAAATGATTTACTTTTGGAAACAAAAATTGGTAATGAGTACAGGGGTAACAAAAGTATAATCCAAATACAAATAGGTCTATATTAAGGGTTTTTACTAGGGATGGAGAGTTGTTAAAATGTTAAAGTTACAAAATGATCTCTCAAATTTCAATTATATCCAATTTTGTAACTAAACAATGGAAATGGATGGTTATAGAAATTAGATGTATCGGGATATATACCTTGAGGTTAACTTTATGTTCTAATAAGTCAAATTGTCTACAGCCTGTCTCCCAAAATTTGGTGGGCCTAAGAAATATCCTCAAACTCTATTTATGTGTACAAGATTTTGTAGACTTACATTCAATCAAAAGAAAAAATAAAAATACTAATAACAGTAGCAACAACAAAAAGATACCTTAAATAATAAATTCTGGTTGTTCAGTAACTTGTGCATCAAAGTTCCTCATTATCACTGAATTTATTTTCATTGTTGTATATGGGCTGTGAGAAAACTCATATATGGAGGGACTATAAGAGTGATATTTCTTTTCAACAGATGGGAATCAAAAATCATGAATTTTCTAAATATGTCTATATAATGCTTTGGCTTTTCATCCTATTCTTAACTTTGGAGTCAACCAATAAATTATTTCTTTTGGGAAGTAACTACATTTATTGACCAAATTGCCTTGCTTGTATGATCCCTAAAGAAAGGGATCGTAAAACATAATGTCCCTGAATGCCCCCTTTTTGCCCAAAAACCAGCCAAGTTAAGGGAACAACAAAAGCAAGCTTGGGCTGGAAAACAGACACATACTATTTTGAAGGACACTTGTTTTCTCTTATGCACAAACTAAGGCTAGTTAGTGTTATTTGTGAAAAGTTACTTTCTAGTAACTTTTAAAAGTTGCTCTTTGGGACGCAGATCCTACAAGCTGATGCTGATAATGTCACTACTTCTGTGCCTAACACATAAAACCCCTCTCTGAGTGACAGCATATGAAACTGAGGGCACTTTAGAAAAGATACATATAATTTGTCCAACTAGGTGTCATTTCTCCAACTAGCTGCCACTGGACAGAACATGAGTGTGAGGAGGCACTCTTTAGTTCAGGGTGTTGAGGGATGGAGGAGTTATCTGTTCAGCCTATCACGACTGAACTCATTTCAGAGCAGTCGCTGATCTCTTATAAGCTTGGTCCAGTAAACCATATGTCTTTGGATATTTCTTTAGCTTTCTGCAGCATACACCACAACTGGACTCTGGACATGACAAAGGCAAGTGTGGTAGAATAAAAAGTCTTATCAAGTCACTTTTGGAGGAAGCTATTCAAGTATACCAAACTAAAAAGTGCTTGTGAAAGGGTAATTCAATACCATGCCAATCAACCTATTGTTGAAATAATTTGTGAGTGAACATCACCATTTTCAATCAATTGGTCAAACTAGTACAAAATACATAATGTGTAAAAGTGTGTAAAATGGTAAGACATGATCAATTTCCCCACTCTAGTACCAAAAGCATAATGCACTCTATCTACAGATGTGGAACAGATATGGGCAACAACCGATGCCACAGGACCTCCTTCATAGGAAGTCACCACATCCCGTAAAATTCTAGTGGGAGTCACTAGTCTAGAATAGGATGGTCACTCAATTAACGATTGCAGATGTGTTGCTAAGTCTTGTATGATGGTCAGTCTAAGCCTTCATGGTATCAGTTGGCAGATCACAGGCTTGCTCTGTAGCTTGACTCTAGGCAGTCTCAGAGAATTGTCATTTACTGTCAACGTTCACATGAGTAGTGGAGAAATTTTAATAAGTATTAATGATTTTCTCAACATTACATAGCTTCATAGATGGGTGTCTTTAATTTACCAGTGTTCCCCGCAAAGGAAACAGCCTAATAATAAGAACACATAATAAGGTGTATCGATGGCAGTATTGTCTATGTCTATGACAATGACCTTTGGTTCTGCCCAGTGAGAGGAGCTAACACATCTGTCTTTGGTTCTATACAGCTACTCTGAAGCAGAATAGCCCCAGCACCCAGAGGACATCATTGGTCCTCAATTTAACCAAACCAGCAGTACAAGGGTCAGTCATTGGGGGAAAACTTTGTGTATCTAGGGGCCAAATGATCTCTTATTTTTTAAATATTTTGTAGTTGTAGATAGACACAATATGTTTATTTTATTTATTTATTTTTATGTAGTGCTGAGGATCAAACCCAGTGCCTCAGACGTGGTAGGCGAGCACTCCACCACTGAGCCACAATCCCATCATAAGCTTTCTTTAGGTGGACAACCTCATGATGAAATTTGTTCTAAGAGAATCACTGTTAATTATTCATATAAAACCAAAATGTTATTAGTTCCAGGTAATCTGCATTTTTGGAGAAACTTTTTGTGTTTAACAAGTGAGTTTTCTTGAGCTTTTCCATGTCAATGAGTATGAGTTTATGCACCTAACAAAAGAAACCTTTTCAAAACTGGTGTCAATCAGCCAATCAGCTGTGTCAGGGAAATGATGAGGCTTTGCATTTATTTTTCCTTTTAGAGTGTCTGATAGCACAACTGAATCAAACACAGCAAGAAACACCGTATAGAGATTCCCTCTCTTTGACAGTTAACCCAATCACAATAATCACTAACTATAGAAACTTATAACTCAAAGAGCTCATTAGAAATGTAGGATTGCACAAGAATTAAAATCTAGAATTAATGAATGGGATGGTTTCAAACTAAAAAGCTTCTTCTCAGCAAAAGAAACAATCAGTGAGCTGAATAGAGAACCTACTAATTGGGAACAAATCATTCCACAGATAGAGCACTGATCTCTAGAATATATACAGAACTTAAAAATCTTAACACCAAAAAAACAAATAGCCCAATCACTAAATGGGCCAAGGAACTGAACAGACACTTCTCAGAAGAAGATATACAATCAATCAACAAATACATGAAAAAATGTTCAACATCTCTGGCAATTAGAGAAATGCAAATTAAAACTACTCTAAGATTTCATTTCATTCCAGTCAGAATGGCAACTATTAAGAACACAAACAACAATAAATGTTGGAGAGGATGTGGGGAAATAGGCACACTCATACATTGCTGGTGGGACTGCAAAATGGTGCAGTCATTATGGAAAGCAGTATGGAGATTCCTTGGAAAACTGGGAATGGAACCAGCATATGACCCAGCCATCCCTCTACTGGGTCTATTCCCAAAGGACTTAAAAACAGCATACTATAGGGACACAGCCACATCAATATTTATAGCAGCACAAAATTCACAATAGCTAAACTGTGGACCAACCTAGATGCTCCTCAGTAGATGAGTGGATAAAGAAAATGTGGTGTATATAAACAATGGAATTTTAATCAGCAATAAAAAAGGAATAAAACAATGGCATTTGCAGTTAAATGCATGAAATTGGAGAATATAATGCTAAGTGAAGTTAGCCAATCTCAAAAATCCAAATGCCAAATGTTTTCTCTGATGTAAGGAAGCTGATTCACTTAGTGGGGTTGGATTGGGGAGCATAGGAAAATTAGAGGAACACTAGAAAGATCAATGGGGATGAAGGGCAAGGGAAGGATCAAGGAGGTATAAAGGGAGAAAAAACAGATGGTAGAATGAGAGGGATATCATTACCTTAAATGCATGTTTGAAGACATGAAAGATATGAATATACTTTGTATACTAACAGTGATATGTAAAAAGGTGCTCTTATGTATATTATGAATTATAAAGCATGCTACTTTTATATATACAACAACATTGAATGAAAAAAAAAAAAGAAATGTAGGACTACAACAGTAATAGCACCTCTACATTTACTCGTTCTTATTTTGAGTATGTTTTGTCAGTTACAAGCTTTCTGGTACAGGCATGATAAACACCAATACCAAATATGAATGCTGCAGTGAAAGTCATAGAAATAGTATATTGAATTGGTCCAGTGCACTCTACCTTTAGATTCCTTTAGATTTAGGTTCCTTTAGATTCTCCCCGCAACCACTGTGATTATTTTCTAAACCCTGTCAGTTATATCTAAAATCCTGTAGCCACAGGATTGCATAGATAATGGCTTAGATGCTTATAATAAAAATTTCATAGATTTTGTGTCCCTCTCTTCTGGAAGTTTCAAAAAAATAAAATCCTCACCCAGCTGCACATGCCTTCAAGTCCCCTTAGAAACATGAAGAACTTGTCCTTACCTCTAAACATTTTTCTTCTTAAAATATCCGAGTTTAGTACTTGGAATTGTGGAAGGATACAGGGACATGGAGGATTAGAGCAGCTCTGGGTCATTAAGCAGGGATTTTGTTCTTTCTGATTGTTTTTGTTGTTTCAATGAAATTTCTCATCTTAAGCAATGATTTCTGTTTTGTTTGTGATTTAGAGTAGCTGCTTGTACAACTCAAAGTACTTATATTTAGGGTAATCACAAAGCTCTACATTTTCATTCCTGACACCATTTATTTCAGTTTTTGGATTCATTGACACATCATCTACCATCATATTGATTTCAGTGGGTTATGGGGATTGGTGCTCCACTGTCTTAATATTAACTCTTCCTTCTGCCCAGAGAGCAGCGAGAAGAGCCAAAGAATAACTGATATGGCCTTTTCTGTCATACTTTATACTCCTCTGCAACTAAAATTTTATTAGTTAAGTCTCAAAGTTGGGCATCATCTGCATTCCTTTTACTACTTAGGCAGGAACATTTGCTGCAAAACCCCAACAATTTTCTTCCTGTCTCCAAAAGTGGTCCACAAGACACTGATACTTTTATTCAAAATGCCATATCTCTGTCAGCATCACACTGCATCAACAAAGCACTCAAGAACTGAGATTTTAACCTCCTTGAAAACAAACAAAGTAACTTGTCACAGTTTCATGTATGTTGACAGAACACATGAGATTCTGAGGCAAAAATAAAAGTTGGTTTGTTATTCACAACAGCAGCATTCAACAGAAGATCATCATCATTTTTACTCCTGTACCCTTAGTGGAATTCCAATAGGATGAAGCAGAGGAGAGGGTTGGGTTATGCCTTTACACATGATGTGTTTCATTGCAGAAAAGAAATTCCATGCTTAGGAAACTTCAGTTTTTAAAATGGACAATTTATGTAATCTTTACTCTGGAGAGTAGGGACATAGTATTTTTGTTGTACTATACCAGTAACAAATGTGTACAGCAGAAATTAAGAAAACATGTCTTGGCGGGTGTCTTCATGCTATGTAAACATCCTTGGAAAACCTCTAGAACAAAGGCAACCATAGCTCCTGCTTGTAAGTCATGTAGAAACGTAAGCCATCTACAGAGTTTTCTCTCCCAACACAAATAAAATTTAGTCAATAAAAAGCTCACAGAATTTATTGCTGCATGAATATAACCACACCTGTCCAAGTAACACTGCACTCCACCAAAAGTAGTGAAGGCATCAGCTGCCCTTCCACTGCATCTGAATCTTCATCCTCTTTGCTCTTCTATTCTATCCATAGAATTATCTATTTTTTATTTTTATATTTTAATGGAATGAAAAAAATATTTAAGTAGTTGTCAATCTTTCAAAGAAAATTTTCAAACTACATGTAAAATTTAAGATATTAGGAATATTAGTTTCTCTTCTCAAACTGTCTTGAAGAATTTGTATTTTTTGTTTTATTTTACTTTTGATCTTTTATTTATGTTTACATTTAAACAATATGTGTTGGTTATTTTCTATAGTTTGTTGAGCACATTTAAGTGAATATAAAATTTTCTTTTCTACTCTGTGTTTTCATGTCAATTCACCAAAAATTATTAAATCAAATTTTTCTTTTTCTTTTGAGTTGAAATTCTATGTCTACTTTAGGTAATTAGATGTTTGCAGGAAAGAAAAATGTAACCTGTGATAATTATAGTATATTATAAGAAATATACTATTAGATAATTACCAATCAACATTTTATTTCAAAATTAATTGAAAATATTAAAATTTATTATTCTCTCTGCAGTGATTGCTGAGGTTGCATTATAGATCCTTATTCAAATAGCACAATTTGATACAGCAATAATCAATTATTTAATAGTTTAAGTTGTTAATTTAAATAAACAAAAGGGGTGAAAGTGAAAAGTTTTATATTCTCAAGAAAGATTAAAATGAAAGTAAGAGTGGATTATCATTCCCAGAACTTGAAAGCTGTTAATATATTCTTCAACATGTGAGTAAATAAACAAATTGTGGAACATCCATACAATGACTCCTTATTCAGCAATAAAATAAAAATAAATAAGCTGTTAAGTCAAAAAGATGGAAATACCTATGGTTAAATACCTATGGTTAAGTGATAGAAGTCAATCTGTAAAGGCTACATGTTGCATGATCTTAAATATAAGCCATTCTGGAAAAGAAACTATAGCGACAGTAAAAAGATAGTGGTTGCCAGGGATTTTGCAAAAGATAATGCAAACCATCACCAGTCATGAAATCTGCCAGCACCTTAGTTTTGGACTTCTCAGCTTCCAGAACTCTGAGAAGTTAGAGTTTGTTGTTTAAGACACCAAGCTATTTGTTATTGAAGCCCAAACTAAGACAATCTTCAAAACCATGTTAACACCTGTAATCCAGAGAATTTGTTTAAATTAATTTCATCTCTTTTCCTATTGAATTCAACAAAAATAATAAATGCAGAGATAGGTATCTAAATGAATTAAATATCTTCAGAAATTAAAATTTATGTATGTCTTTTGGTTACATTAATGTGGGGATGCATTTCTAAATCTGAATTTAAAATATAACAACTAAAATAGAATGAGAAAATTATTTTGAAGATAAATTCATTAATTATATTAACTTCAAAATGAAACTATTCTCTAATAGTCTTTTAACACTTGATTGTATAAGCTCAAATACACAGACAAGAAATATTAAACATTGTTTGTGTATTTACTTAATTTCACTTTCATTTTACAGTCTTCTCTGATTTGCCTACCCCTATGCAATAAAGATGAACAAAAACTCTATGGTCAATTATTCTACTCTATCAGAAAATTTTAATACAAAATTAAGTGTATAAAGGTCAGCTTAGACATCCAAAATGGTAGACCTGTACCTCCTTTGCCCATCTCATTTACTTCACGGTGTCAGTGCTTTCAGACCTAGGGTATTTTGCTCTTCAGATAAATCTTTCATTGATTTAAAAGTCCCCAGAATAAATAAACAATTGTAATACATGTTCTAATTTGGTTGCACAAAATCTGCAAACTTTTCTCTGTGGACCTGCTGATAAACTGATTTTAGGCATTGTAAGGACAGATCTAGGGAAAAAAAAAATCTTTCTCTATAGAGCATGCCTCTTAACTACTGAGGTATGGCTTCTCAGACCTCCAAAACCTTCCAGTGGTGGTGAAAATCTAGGCTATCTGTTCCTCTTTCAAAACCAGAAGCAGACATTGCCTGGCAAGCCTCATTTTGTGTTGGAACAAACCCTTGTAGGGAACTGTCAGGCTGACTTCTAGGTTCCCTTCTGCACTGCAGCTGGACACCCCCAAGACCCTGCATCATAGCTACACCACTTCAGCAATCCTGAAGTCCACCAGTATCAGACTCCCTCTCAGCAAAGCCATTGTGCTCCACTCAGTCCCCACTCTGTGGCCCAGAAATTAGAGACAGCGAGAGAGACTGAGATCACAGGTCTCACCCTGAAAACATTCTTCTCTACATAATTTTAATTCTTAGGCAGTCATCTCATAGATTTTTCCCTCTGATTTTATATTATTCAATGGTAGGAGAGTTTGTTCTTTACCAGTTGTTTTTTATCCACTGGCATGAGTATATTTTAATTTTTTAAGCTATGACAAAATATTATCTCTAGATTATGATGACAAGTAAGATAAAAATGTAGTATTTTACTGGAAATAAGCATTATGTCTCTGCCAGCCATATTTTGGAATTCTAAGTGGAATGGGAAAACTTTTTCAACACTATTACTTTTATACAAATTAATGTACATGAAACAATGTTCCTCCATTTTCTCATATGAAAAAGCACTTAAAATTTTAAAAATAAATTTGAAAATTAATATTTTTCCTAAGGTCTTAATGTTTTAACTTTAATTTTTAGGAATAATTTGATATATATGGTAAAATAAAATCAGAATTAGATTCATATATTAAAACTAAATTAAAAGTATTTAGTTTAAGGGCTGGAGCTGTGGCTCTATGGTAGAGCACTTCTGCGAGAGACTGCGTTCGATCTTCAGCACCACATGAAAATAAATAAATAAATAAAGATATTGTGTCCATCTACAACCAAAACAAAAATTTCCTAAAGTATTTAGTTTAAAATTCAACATAAAAACATTTTAAATTTGAAGTTTTCTCTTGAATGAGACACTTTCTACGATTCTCAAAACATTTAAATATGATAGAAAATAAGAAATGGTATTTACTTCCCTGGAGAAAGTGCTTGGTCTTTGATCATATTTCCCAGATAGAATATCTGGAAAGTTACCTTTGTAACTTATAAAAATAGTATGACTGTTTAATTTCAAGTTAAGTAATTTTATTTTATTTCATATGCAAGTTAAATATATATTTACTTTTAGAAGTTAAAGCAAAATATTTAGGCATTTTAACAACTTTCTACCTTGAAATTCAAAGTATTTTCTAATTTAGAGGGAAAATGTGTCAAGGGAAGCCAAGGAGTAGCCAAGCCTATTGATGATTTTAGATTCATGCATAATTAATTGAAAATAATACCCATAAAATTTATGATCTAAATTATTCTCTAGTCTGTGGATGATCCCAAACCTACACATTCTTTCATTTTTTTAGTCTTTGGTTACTAATAAAATATATGTTTCTGAGAGAGACACTCTGCCTCTCTTTCAGACTTTTATTCATTGGAAAGTAGCATCACTTTCTTTAATTCACAACAGAACTATTGCATGTGTTGTTTCATTGGTCCAGAGCTTGAGACTTTTATTTTTGACTTAAGCAAAAGTTCTTGCCTGTTCCAGAATGCATGTGTGTGTGTGTGTGTGTGTGTGTTTAGATGAAATAATTGATTAAACAGTCCATCCATTACGCCCAGATTCAACTATACAATTAAGTACATGATATGAATCTAGAATCCATTGAATGCAGTCTTGCTATAATTTTGTGGATGGAACCTTAATTTGAAGGCTTTTTTACCCCCCAAAAAAATATTCTCTAGTCTGTGGATGATCCCAAACCTACAAATTCTTTGACACTGCCTTGCTGAGTGCTATGTTTACTATAGAAGAGCATTCCATCTTATAACAGTAAAATCAGTACTGTTCATATGAGATATATAAATTCTTCTATAGCCAGATTCTAAACTCATATTTACTAGGTATGACTTGATCTGTAACTTGATTCTAAACAATAAAAGATCACAAAAGTAATGCATGTCATTTCTGTGATTACAGTACATACATTGGTCATACATCGGTCATGTCTGCCTTTCTGGGAGACCATTTTCTTTGCTGGCTTTGACAAAGCAAGTGATCAAGTTGGGAAGGTCACATAAGAAGCAGAGAGTAGTCTCCAGTCAACTAGGAACAACATGTATGTTCTGGCCAGGTGCCAACAGAACCCAGTGGCCCCCAATTTGACAGTCAGCAAGGAACTGAATGCTGCCAACAACCACATCATCTAGTGAGTGGTCCCCTCTTGGATCAAGCCTTTCCATGAGAATTCAGCCAGACATAATATTAACTTTGCAGAAAAGCTCCCTACTCAGATTCTACATCCACCAACTGTAAGACAATAAATGAATGTTGTTTAAAGTTGCTAAGTTTGTGGTAACGTTGTTATGAAATGATACACCAAACATTTAAAAACGCTCCATGATTTGGCACCAGTTCATTCATGCCAAATACATTTCCTACTACAGTCCTTTATATCAACTCAGCAAAATGTATAGTCAGTCCTGCTACAACATTTCATTGTTTCAGTATGGTTGATTTATTAGTGAACAATTTGAGTATAATATGAATTTTGTGTTTGCATATGTAAATTTCATCTGCAAGGAGTACAAGATGAATGGGTAAGATTACATCCAACTAACTATGTGATGTTGAAATACTCTAAAATACATATTCATTCACCTCATGATGACAAGAAGCCGTGCAAGTCAACGTCTAGTATAAAATTTCCCATTTGATCCCAGATAATCCTCTTGTTTCACATGACCATAATTAACTGGTTATACTCTTCAACAACCACCTGTCCATGTAACCTTGTCCTTTTTATCAGATTATTTTATACTTTCCCCTTTTTTCCCTTAATGTTTAATTTGAATTGTCAACTTGATTAGATCAAGAGATGGCAATGCTTAAGAGGCTTCTGGGTGTGTCAAGGAGGGTGTGATTAGGCATGACTGGCATATGGGATAGCTAATTGAAGTGAAGACCTTCCTTAAGCTTGGGCAGCACTTGGCAATAGGATTGTGGCTTGAATGGAGTAAACGTTGGAAGAACAAGGAAGCAGCAGCAGATACAAGCTTGATTCTTCTAGAATGGGTTTCCTGATTGCTGCTGTGATCACCTGAAGTTATTAGACTCTATCTTGCTTCTTCACACTTCCAAAGCAGTCTCTGTCAGTGATTCTCCAGGGAGTTTGCAGAAGCCTTCCGTCTCGGAATAGGGTAGCACCCTTGATCCCTCTTGTTCTGAGGCTTCAGCCTCTTGGACTGCACAGCTACTGGTTCCTCCAGCTCTCCAGCCTGCAGACAGCCATCATGGACTATCCACCTTCTGGTCACGTAAGCCAACCTAATAAATCCCCTCTTTATAATCATACTTCCTGTTGATTCTGTTCCTCTAGAGAACCCTGACTAATATAGTCTCTGATCCTTTTCTTTTTTTACTTCTCCTTTCTTTCACTCCTTTTCTTTGTGCTTATTTTGTTTTCTTTTATTCTTATATAAAGATCCCAGTGGTCCGGCCAGCAGGAGAAGGAACAAACACTCACTTCCACAAGAAAATTTCACTCTTTATTCTGGGTGAAGTACCATATTTGTTGTGCTATTGATAATTCCCACCATTTAACATGTCTAAAACTAAGCTAAAGTTTATATGTGTTAATGTTGGAAATTTGTTTTAATTGAAGTCCCCAAAGACATATCCTATAGTCCTCTGGTTTTGTTGTGTGATTCAGCATAGCAGAAACCACATTACTGCAGAACTAGCTGTACAGACTCCAGTAGAATTCAAATCACTTCACGCATTTTCTATATTTTCATGCTTTTATGTCACTGTTTTCATGCTATTTACTCAACCCTGAGAGACATGGAATTCTACAAACTGAATCTAATCTCTAGATTTATCACTTCTTCCAACAAGACTGTTTTTATTGTCTCAAATGCAAATGCCTTTTCTCTCCACCTTCAACTCCACTGAACATTTTTTTTCTTCCTTATTTTTTTCTATCACTATTATTCTGGCCTTGTGTCTTCCATTGAAATATCAAAAAGCTTGTGGGCAGGACCTTTTTCTTTTATTAACAATATTACTATGTTTACTGTCTTTTTAAGTTTGAAAGAAATTTTTGAGAAAATGTGAAAAAAAGGAATCAAATTTAGTGCACAGAAACACATGTTCCCTCTTCATAATGATCTCAACAGACTAGGAAGAACACCTTGATTACATTTTATCAAAATTAATCACTGTGAGAGGAAAAAAATAAACATTTTGTTTTCTATTAAACAATAATTTTATCATTGGTCATACAAACACTCTCCTATAAAATCTTCTGGAATAATGAAAATATTCTTTATCTGTACTGTTCAATCCTGCTAGCCACTAGATATGTGATTGAAATGTAGCAATTATAATTGAAAAACTAAATTTTATTGAATTTTAATTTGTCCATACATTTAAAAGTTACTTTCTTATTGCTGTTACCTGCCTACTTCCCTGTGAATTCCCATCATTTATTTATCTAAACCATTAGAGCTATCTTAGTTGCTCTATATTCTAGGTCTGACTAGTCATCTATCACCCACTATCTAGCACTTCAATTTCATGATTTACATATCCCTATGTTTCTTTGCTTCCACTCCATTTTTAGTATGACTCCTACGATTCAGAGTTCATATATATATATATATATATATATTTTTTTTTTTTTTTTTCCAATTTCCCCCTATTTAGCTCATGGAATCAATGTGATTCTTGGTAGAGTTGCTGAAAGACTTCAAATTGAGAAAAATACTTATAACCCAAAACATTTAGGAAAATCCCATGACCTCCAGGGGAATGTCACAAGAAGCCATATATCATAAATAAGTATGAGTAGAACTTCCAGAACAAAGTTTCTCATGGAGAATTAGTTGATCCTCTCTTTCTAAATAATGCTGCATCTCCTTGTATATCTAGTAAGAATGTTTGACATAATGTGAAGATCAATCTTACATTTTTCACATGAAACTCACTTACCTACTTAATTTCTCTCAACAAAGAAGATATTTTTGACCCAATAATTTTACCAACACTTGCCATTTTCTCTGCAGTTATTTTTGTTAAAAAATAATTGTTCGTATCAAGTGGCATTTTTACATTCCTTGAATTTAATTTGATACTCATCTATCTTCTTAACTAAATTGATAAACATTTAATTTCAAGCTGTCTCTTTTCTCAGAAATCAGATTTGCAAATTCTTCTTCCAATATGTGGAAAATTTGAAATCATTATTTTATGAGTAGAGTCATTGATGTTGAAAAGGTCAGGTCTGTGAACTAACTGGAAAAGCCATCAAAGACTGATTTAGGAGTTAATAGGAAGTCAGAGAGAAGGCCAGAGGAAGTGATTAAGGGCAGTAATGCCTAGAGGCACATACTTTTAATATGGTCTTGGTTTTGATTTTTAAATACTTTTGGAAGAAAAAATAGAATTAAGTATTTATTTTAGGATTAAGTATTTAATCACCACATTAGCACCAGGATGGAGTTTTTTTTGATAACAAAATTCTTCCAATTTGCATCTTATTTCATTGTGCAAAAATTTCCCTCAGGCACCTCTTGGGTAAGAGAATTTGATCAAATAAAAGACATATGCATTCTTGGAAAAGTTCCATTTCAATATTTCATAATGAGCTGACTCCATTTTTTATTTTTAGCTGCTCAGCACTTTCAAACCCTGTACCTCCTCGCCCTCTGCCTCACATCAGGGCAATCAGGTAAAGGAGTCTGTGCTTCCTCCTTTGGTATTGGGCTACATATGCGTGAGCCATGGCTCCTTTACCTGCTGTCTTAAGCCATTTTGAGACCTGCTTGGGAGCCAGCCCCTTCTCCACATGGCCTCATTATGTTAGAAACAGAACTTAACTTGCCACTGCGGTGTGTATGTGCTATAATCAGCCTCTAGATATACTCTAAAATTTGTGTAGTATGACACACACTTCTCTAAAATGACCACAGCTTAGACATAATATTATCTTAATCACTCCTTGTAAAATTTTGTGATTTGTGAAGGTGTTGTGAGTCTGTTGTGAATTTTATCTAATATCATTTTTTATAATAGCACTCCAGGAAATATTATTTTATCAATTTGATGGCCTGCTCCCTTATGGTTTCTTTGTCTTTCCTTGTGAGCAATTAAGCATATAAAATAATTAAAAATATTTCTTTCTACAAAAGGGGATCTTAATAAAAATATCTATAGTATGCTGAATAAAGCCCCCTAAAATTGTTCATATCTTAATCTTTAGAACTTGTGAATTTATTATCTCACAAGGTCAAACGTATCTAGCAAATATATTCAAGTTAAGGATCTTGAAATGGGAGAATTATACTGAAATGTCTAAGTGAGCCCAATGCCATCACAAAGACTCTTGTAAGGTGGAAGTAGCAGAGTCAGAGGAAGGAATCTGTGAATATTCACTGCAGCACTGAAGATGGAGGAAGGGGGCCCTGAGCCAGGGGATGCAGACAGTCACTAGAAGCAGGAAAAGGCAAGGAAACAGATCACCCACTGGAGTTGTGCAAAGAAGCACCTGTCAGTCCATTTCTACTTTCTCCCCCGCCCCCAAGAACTATAAGAGAATAAATACATGCTGCCTAAGGTCAATAAATGTGTGATAATCTGTCAGAGCAGCTGTAAAAAGTCAATATAACAACAAAAGCAAGAAAATGACTTGAGATGATTTTTTCTTCTCTAATATTGCCTTCTTGAAGAACGAGGCGATTCATTACTGCAACCCAGTCCTAACACCTACTCTGCTTTGTGCTCTTTCCAAATCGTGGTATAGTTTTCAGCTACTTTAGACCCTTAAATTGAATCTGATTTTTAATCAAATGAACTGTTTTTTATAGTCTGAATTTTAAAAAAAATAATAATAATTGACATAATCACCTTTCCTGGACTATTTCTAATATCAAATAATAAATTAAACGTTGTTCTCAATAAATTGTTTTTCTAAAATATTTTTTATGATTATTAGTGGGTTTTTTTAATGCTTTCTTCTTTTAATTTTTATAATTGCAAAGTATAATATGAACAAATAGGATATTTTATTTCTTTCTGAATCTTCTAAATTTTCCTTGCTGCAGTTAATATTTATTTCTTCTTTCACAAAGGCAGTTAATAACCAAATTTCAAAAACTGCATTTAGGATACAGAGAGCAAGATTGCTGTAGAGTAAGAGACCCCAGCAATTGATCACCACCTGACAGAGAACCCAATTTGAAAAGTAATTCATGCACTATACTACCTTCGTAAGAACTGGGAAAGCCAGGTAAGAGATCACAGTTCCTGGTATTAGTACAATAGGAAAGGATACACTGAAGAACGCATGAAGGAAATATGTTCATCTAAGCCACTTAGAGAGATATACTGCTCACCTGAAAGAGGAAGAGGAAATTTAGTGTCAGCCGTAGACTTGGAACTCACTACTGGGATGGCCATGGTGTAACCTAGTATCTAGCAGAGACCCATGGCCTTTGCTTCCAGACTGAGCTTCACAACTTCCACAGCCAGGGTGCCAAGGGGCTGTTGCCATCCACCCTTCCCCAACCTCCCACAGCAGAGATAGGGACAAAGGGCAAGGAAATAAGCATAAGACTTTGCCTCAGAGTTCAGTGCTGACCTAGATGTAGTGAGATCTGGCATGAGACAGAACTCAAAGATTCTTGTTCCCAAGCCAGTATCCACAAAATGGAGCCTCTAGAACAGCCCAGCTTCAGGCAAAGACCCATGCCTAGTAGAATGGACTTCTGTGTCAGCCTGCATCATTGCCAGTTGTATATCTGGCATGTGTCTCTGGTGCTGCCCAGGACCCTGCGGCTCTGAGATGTAGTGCACCAAGCTTAGCATCAGCCTGGGAAGAGGAGGAACAGCGTCCACCACCCCTCCTCCAAGAAGGGAAGCGGAGCTAAGAGTAAGACTCATCCTGGTAGAGACTAGGGCAGAATAATAAGCAGAAGATTCAGTGATGGACTGGCGAAAGCTAACACTGAGTACATTTTCAGGATCCCAGCCTGTGGACAGAACCTGTGAATCTACCTGGGTACCAGGTAGAGACCAGTGACTCTAGTTGATGAGATTTTTATTCTAGGCTGTATTATCTGTGGCAGGTTACAGCAGTATTGAGTTATGAGTCACCTTTATCAATTGGTAGCCTATAGCATCACTGGTTTGGTCCTTACTGGTCTCAGTGGGATATGACCTGCAGATGCAACTCAGCATTGCCATGTAGGTGACCGAGGAATTGCTCACAATTTTCCATCCAGTACCCCAGGCAGCAAAACATGGAAAGAGTAATTGTCTTCTAGAAGGAAGAAAAAAGGAGTTAAACACCGAATTGTAGCATAAGGGCACTTAGGGCAGATCCCACCATGGTGTGTCCCAGAACTGAGCAGAATCTCATAGTTTCTGAACACCGGTCATGACTATAGCTAAGACATTGGGCCAACTTTGCTCTGGTGGGTCTCTAGGGAGAGAACTACCCTTTTTTAGGCACACTGGAGATTCACTCTGAAAAAGTGTTGATTTGAAACAAGCCCAAGTCTGTTTTGCCCTCTAGTGGTAAGATAGTAAAACACAAAAATAGTGAACTCATGCAGGGTCTGTATAGTGCTGAAAGAGCAACAGCATCCATAGACTCAGTTAAAATAACCAGGCTGATTAAAATTTCTGGAAGGACAGGGACATATAAAACCAAATCATTAAGACTGGAATACAAATCTTAACCCTTCAGTCCCCAGATGGTGTCACACAACAAGAAGCATCAATAGCTTTCAGGAGATAGTGACATCATTTCATGGTCAAAATAAGGTATCAGAAAACAAGTATGGACAGACTATGAGGTAGAGAATGTAAACATCTTTTTTAGAAAAACTCAACAAGTTTCAAAAGAAGAAACAAAGAAAAACACTTCAATACACTATAGGAGAAATTTAACAGAGTAATTAGATTAATTAAAAAATTAAACAGAAATCCTTGATCTGAAAATTACAGGAATGAAATTAAAAGTGTCACAGAAAGCACCAATACCATAGTGCACTCAAGAATAAAGAATTAGCTCAATTAAGTTTCATCTAAACTAAATGTACACAGTTGGAGTAAAAAGGAAGAGGAGGAGGAGGAGGAGAAGGAAGTAACGAAAAATTACATAAACTTTGTCATAGAATTAAAAAAAAAAATATTTGGGTTGTAGGTTTTCAAGAGGGTCTTAAGAATGTCAACTGAATGGAAAATTTGTCCAAAGAAACAATAACGCAAAAGTTCCCAAACCTGGAGAATGATACAAATATGGAGGTACAGGAAGGTCAAAGGACATGAGCCAGATACAACCGAATCAAGTGTACCCCAAGATGTGCAAAAATAAAGTTCTCAAATGTCAATGATAATGAGAGAAATCTCAAAGCAACAAGAGGAAAGAAGTAAAACCTAAGGATGTCTCAATTCATCTTCTCAGCTGTAATCTATGGACTAGGAGAAAGTGAGAAGAGAATTTCACAGTACAGAAAAAAAACTGCCAACCAAGATTTCTGTACTCAGCAAGGTTCTCCTTTAGGAATTAAGAACAGATAAAGGCATTCCCAGATAAACAAATGCTGAGAGAATTCATCATCATGGACTTGTTCTTTAAGAAATGCTAAATAGAGTTCTTCAAACTGAAATAACAAGTAAGATGAAAATATGGAAAGGTGTAACATGCACTGGAAGGAACTACACAGACAAATGCAAAATGATCTAACATTATCAACATGTGACATAAATCATTTACTTCTTGAGTATGGAGACCAAAAAAACTACTTAAATAATAGTTAGGTTTATATGTGAAGACAGACACTACAGCATGATAAAAATGGAAATCAAAAGTTCAAATTGTGAAAAGGAATGTAATTCAAGTATAGAGATGTGTGTGTGTATGTGTGTGTGTGTTTGTGTGTGTGTGTATGTTATGGGGAATCACATACAGAACCTCAAAAATGGTAAGTAAGTGCTCTACCACTGAACTACACATTCAGCCCCAGTAAACCAAAGCAAAACTCAAAAAAATGGGATTGCATCAAATAAAAACCTTGTGCACAGCAAAAGAAACATGCAACACAGTGAAGAGTAACTCTAAGGTTGAAATCTATACAGGTGACAAGAGATTAATATCTAAAATATATAAAGAACTAAAAAAACTCAATAAGTAATAATAATAATGCAAACAATAACAACTTTCTAATTAAAAAATGCACACTCAACTTTAGTAGATGTTTCTCAAAAGAAGACATGCAAAAGACAACAGGTATAAGGAAAAATACTCAATGTCACTAGTCATCAGGACAGTGAAAATAAAAACTATAATGAGTAATCACTTCATTCCATTTTGGGTATTATCATAAAGACAAAAGATAAGTGCTGATGAGAATGGAGAAAAGGATATCCTTATACATGCTTGGTGGGAATGTAAATTAAAATATCCTCTATGGAAAACAGCATGGAGATCCTTCCAAAATATTAGAAATAGAACTATCCTGTGATCCAGCCATTCCTGTATTGGGTATATATCTAAAGGAAATGAAATCAAATATCAAAGATACATCTATACTCTTTATTGCAACAATATTCATAATAGCCAAGAAATATAAAAAAACTAAGTATAGCTGATTGATGGATAAAGAAAATGTGGTACATATATACCATGGAATACTATTCTGACATAATAAAGAATGAAATTTTGTCAATTGCAACAAAATGGATGAAACTGCAGTTCATGGTAAATGAAATAAGCCAAGCACAGAGACACAGTCCCACATGATCTCACTCATATATAGAATCTGGAAAAGTTTACCTTGTGGAAGCTGAGAATAGAATGATATTGCCAGAGGCTGGAGAGAGAATAAGAGTCATCAGGATGGGGAAAGGTTGATTGACAAGGCCTAAGTTATCGTTAGATAGAAATGAAAAGTTTTGGTCTTCCATGCACAACAGTGTAACAGTGTGACAATAGATAATGATAATGTACTGTTCATTAAAAAAAAAAAAAGAAAAAAAATTTTTTTAAGAAAGGATTTTTAATATTTTCACCAAAAGAAATGATAAGTGTTTGAGGAGAAATGTTTAGTCTGATTTAAACATTACCCAAAACATACATATATCAAAACTAGTACCCCATAATTTTTTTTTTTTTTTTTTTTTGGTACCGGGGATTGAACTCAGGGGCACTCGACCACTGGGCCACATCCCCAGCCCTTTTTTGTATTTTATTTAGAGACAGGGTCTCACTGAGTTGCTAAATGCCTTGCCATTGCTGATGGCTGGCTTTGAACTCGCGATCCTCCTGCCTCAGCCTCCCAAAATGCTGGGATTACAGGCGTGCGCCACCGTGCCCGGCCCCCATAATTTTTATCCATCTGTTAAAATTATCATTTTGGGGGGTTACCCAAAGACTGATTGTTAAAATTATTAAAAAGAAAAATTTTAAACTCTATTTATGATCTTGCCTTTCTAATTGTTATTGACAATATTTGTACGTATTCACGAGATAAATTGTGATATTTTGTTTCATCCTTGTTTCCGAATTTATCCTAGCTTAATCACATAACACATGTTCATAACTAGTCTTTTCCATTAATATTATGTTTTTGAAATCCCTCCATGTTGTTGCCTAAAAGTGGATTTACATACTTTTTTATGATGATAAAGTTACATTGGACAAATAAGCTATAAATTATCTAATTTTTTTCTATTGATAAACATTTTAATTTCTTTTCTAGCATTTTTTTGGACTAAATGAATATTTCTGCTAAAATTTTTTGTGTGCAAATTTTGGTATGCATATGCATGCATTTTTGCTAGTTATAGTCTCTAGAATAGATTTTAGCCTAGGAGACCTGAATATATAGGTACTAGTAGAAAATGGCAACCAACTTTAACAGCTGTTGCATTAAAGCTCATTTCTACCAGCACTGTCTAACAATTATAATTTCTCCATGTCTTCAATAGTATTTCTTAATTTTAAAAATTTTGATTTTAATAATTCTGCTGGGTAAACAGTGGTATTTCATTGTGATTTGGGTTTCTATTTCCCTGATGACTGCTGAAGTTAAATAAACTTTCTTATGTGTATTGCCTATTTGAATGCCCTCTTTTGTGAAGAGCGTTCAAATTTTGAACATTTTCTCTGCTTGTTTTATAATTGTTTTGAAGTTTTATAAATGCTTGATGCAAAGATTTTAGTTTCTTCTTGAAAATCTCCCCTAATCTGTGCCTTGCTATTTAATATTATCTTCTGATAAATATAACATTTTAATTTAATTCTAATTTATTATTTTTTTTGGTTATGGTTTTACATTTTGTGTCTATTTAAGAAGTATACCCTATCTTAAGGTAAAGGAGATATCATTTATTATCATTTATATGTTTTGTTATTTTGCTTTTCTATTCAATTTTAACTGCAGTTCCTTTTTGGTGAGAGTTATAGATCATATTTGTAAAGAATTAACATAGCATGTCTGTGAGATTTTGCATGTCTCCAGAGCTTCCTAGGACCAAGATAAACCCTAAATCAATCCCTGGGAATGTGATCCTAAGATGAACCTCTCTGTAAGAGCCTTTAGTGAGGAAGTAGCTCTAAGATGGCAGCTGGCTGAGAGCCAAGAGGTGGCGCTTACTTGTTTGTCAGAAGCAAGGCTTTGTTTACTACAACTTACACCTGACCTTTATAGTAATTCACCAAGAATTTTTCTGTGCTCGTGGGCACTGCATGCTGCACCTGTAAGTCGAGCTTGTGAGACACATGTATGCTTGTTAAGAGAATGAATGCACCTGTGATGGGTAAAGAGTATTTAACCAGACTGTAGAAAAGAATGGGCTGGGCGGAATCAAATGAAAATAGGGAAGAAGGAAGAAGAAAAAGGAAGAAGGAAGAAGAAGAAGGAACAATAAAGGAATCACTCATTCCTAGTCTGCCTCCGATTTCTTTCCCGCGGTCTCATTGCTGCAGACGGCAACAAGTGGTGGCCTGTATGGGGAGCTCATCGGCACTGCAGGTAAACTGAGGAACCTCGCGGGAGTCTCTGGCCAGAGTGGTTAAGGGCGAGGGTAAATGGGTTCGGAAATCTCAAGGAACCAGATGGTTAAGGTCATTAGAGATATGTTAAAGATAGTTAGGGAAGAAGAAAATAAAGAAGAAAATGGAACAGCAGTAAAATTGAGTACTGCACAGAAATACGTCCAAACGATAATGAAAATAAGCCCATGGTTTATAGTGATAGGGCTATTTACCATACCACAATGGGAACTCATAAACAAGATCTAATAGTGGCAGAAAAACAAGGATTTCCCCTTCCGAAAGGGACGTTTCCAATGTGGCATTTAGTTAGGGAATGCCTGCTCTCAACTAGACCTAAGGTTCAGGAAAGTGTTACTGAAAGTGCCGAAGCTTTGGGACAGGTACAAGAAATGGAGTCAGTTAGGGCTAGTGAGGGTAATATTAGTGAGGAAGAATTAAATTGGAAAGGCTTATGTAAGGCAGTATTGAGCGGAGTACAATACTTAGTTTGGAGGTTTCAATTCCAAGAGCTCTATGTTGAAGCCGCTCGTAGAAATGCGGCTGCAGGATTTCCAGGTCGTAAGGTAGACATGTTAACTGGAGAAGGGCAATATGCTGATTTACAGGTTCGAACTCAGTTTGATCCTGGAGGTTACGCTCAAATATATGCCGCAGCTGTTAGGGCTTGGGAAATTACGCAAGGAACTGGCAACTTACAGGGTAGCTTGTCTAAAGTAAGTCAGGGATCCAATGAGCCATATGCCAAATTTATTGATCGTCTTTTACAGACAGCAAGTAGAGTTTTTGGCTCTGTTAAGATCAAGCCATGCCATTAGTTGTTCAGCTGGCATATGAAAATGCCAACAAATATTGTCAAGACGCTATCAGACCTTGGAAATCTAAAAAGGACCTTTCTGTTTATATAAAGCTTTTCAGGGACATAAATGATGTATTTATTACAGGTAATGTAATCACAGCAGCCATGAGAGGTGCTTTTCCTCTTAATCTTGCAAGAGGGGCTCGACCTAAATGTTATTATCAGTGTAGTCAACCAGGTCATTTTAAAAAAAACAATCTCCCCAAAGAAGGCAAGAGACAATAGAAATAAAACCAAGCTTGTCTCGTGCCCCAGGCCGCTGCCCCAGGTGTAAAAAAGGAAACCATTGGGCTAATGAATGCAGATCCCAAACTGATATTAATGGTAACATTTTGTCTGGCAATTCAAAAAATGGGGCACAGGGCCCAATGCCTCGGGGCCCACAAATGTACGGGGCATTAGAGAAGGAGTATCCTCAAACATCTATCCAGATGATTCCTCGACACAATCACTTTTACCCATTAACTCCCTTGACAGGGGGACAAAAGGAAGTGCAGGACTGGACCTCTGTTCCACTGCCCAAATAGTGCTAACACCTGAGATGGGGGGTCAACTGATTCCCACGGGAGTCAGGGGACCTCTTCCCTTAGAGACTGTGGGACTTATCCTGGGGAGAAGTTCAACTGGCTTATCCAGACTTCAAGATACTCCAGCAGTGATAGATCCTGATTATCAAGGAGAAATCAAGATTATGCTCAGTTTACCTCGAGGCATTGGCTCTGTTAACCAAGGTGATAGAATTGCTCAGCTGCTTCTTCTCCCCAGTCTACATGACTCATTTAAGTGTGTGCCTCAAAATAGGAAGAATAGGGGATTTGGCTCCACTGGCTCAGGATCTATGGCTTGCTGGGTTCAAGATTGTTCACAGAGGCCTATGTGCAGACTTAAAATACAGGGACTAGAAATGGAAGGGATAATTGACACTGGGGCTGACTCTTCTATTATTAACTTCCAACAATGGCCCAAACGTTGGCCTTTACAGAAGGTGTCAACTAATTTGAGAGGCCTAGGATATTCTAATAGCCCAGAACAATGTGCAACAGTTTTAAAGTGGGAAGATGATGAAGGACATCAAGGAACATTTCAGCCTTATGTTCTGTCCAGCTTGCCAGCTACCTTATGGGGAAGAGATATATTAAAACAAATGGGAGTACACCTCACAACCAAGCCCATATGTGTTACAAGTAAGAGCTGGAGTCTCATGAAAAAACAGGCATATATTCCAGGTAAAGGACTAGGAAAAAATCTACAAGGTGATTCTAACCCTATTGAGATTAAAGGAAATCGTCATCGAAAAGGTATAGGATAATTTTTTTTTTTTTTTTTAGGGGCCACTGAGAAAACAATTTTGAAAATAACATGGCTTTCTGATAAGCCAGTTTGGGTCCCTCAGTGGGCCCTATCTAGAGAGAAATTACAAGCAGCCCACTTACTAATCCAAGAACAACTAGAGGCAGGACATATAGAACCTTCTACCTCTCCCTGGAATTCCCCCATATTCGTGATTAGGAAAAAATCAGGAAAATGGCGATTGTTACATGATCTTAGAGAAATCAATAAAACCATGCAAATTATGGGCCCTACCCAACCTGGGCTTCCTAATCCTATAGCTATTCCTCAAAATTTTCAGCTCATAGGCTTTGATATAAAAGATTTTTTTTTTCTATTCCTTTCTATTTTTTTTTTTTTTTTCTATTCATCCCCTGGATGCCCCTAGGTTTGCTTTTACAGTTCCCTCTATTAAAAATGAAGGACCTGACCAAGGATTTCAGTGGAAAGTTTTACCCCAGGGTATGGCTGATAGCCCCACTATGTGTCAAATCTATGTAGATAAAGTTATTCAGCCTATCAGGAACAAATACCCAGAGCTTATGTGCCTCCATTATATGATGATGTTCTGCTTGCTCATCCTAACCAAGAAGTCTTATTCACCATATTTAGCGATACATCAGAAAACTTGAAAAGATATGGACTGAACATTGCTCAAGAAAAGGTTCAGACTAGATCTCCAATATTATATCTAGGATTCCAAATTATGGACACTTTTATTAGGCCTCAAAAAATCTTAATAAATAAGGAACATCTAGCTACTCTTAATGATTTTCAAAAATTGCTAGGAGATATTAATTGTCTTCGCCCTACACTAGGCCTCACTACTGGCCAACTAAGACTCTTATTTGATATCCTTCGTGGGAACCCTGATCCATCTTCACCGCGAACATTGACTCCTGATGCTAGGGAAGCTTTAAAGTTGGTAGTAAAGGCCATTGAAGGATCCCATAGTGATAGAATTGATTCTACTCGACAGCTGATATTGATAATTATTTTTACACAATATACACCCACAGGAGTATTTTGGCAACAGGGGCCTTTATTATGGATATATTTGCCTGTCTCTCCTAAAAGTACAATTGAGTCTTACACCTCCATGGTGGCTAAACTTATTCTCCAAGGACTTAAGTCTTCTATTAAAATATTTGGTATTCACCCTGCTACTATTATTACTCCCTATTCATTGTCACAGGTTGAATATTTATGCTTCAAAGATAATGATTGGGCTATAGCTAGACGCTCTACTTCTGCAAATTTTGATAACCATCTTCCTAAGTCTCCTATACTATCTTTTTGTATCAATCATCCCATTATATTTCCACAGGTAATAAAAAATCAACCTGTTCCCAAGGCATTAAATGTATTTGCAGATGGGGCCTCCAACGCACTGCTGCAGTAGTCACTCAAAAAAGAAAATATGATTCATATTACGGCCCATAAATCAGCTCAATTGGTAGAGTTAGAAGTTGTTATTATAGCTCTTGAAAGTTTTAGAAAACAGCCCATAAATATTTTCTCAGACACTCATTATATTGTACATGCCATCCCTAAATTAGAGCTAGCAGGTCCAATAGCACCTCATACTCCAGCCTTTAAATTGTTTTTCCAAATTCAAAACCTTCTATGGGAATGTAAAGAACCTTTGTTTATTAGACATATCAGAGCTCATACTAACTTGCTTGGTCCTCTCCATGAAGGTAATCAAAAGTCCAATGCAATGCCCTTACTCAAACAATATTTATGTTTTCAGCAGTCCAACAAGCTACCTTGTTCCATTCTCAATTTCATGTTAATAGTACTACTTTACAACAAAGGTTCAAAATAACTAAAGATCAAGCTCGAACAATTGTGAAGGCTTGTCAATCTTGTGTGACACATTTGCCCAATCCTCATCATGGTGTTAACCCAAGAGGATTAATGCCCAATCATTTATGGCAGATGGATGTTACTCATGAGCCAAGTTTTGGAAAATTCCAATTTGTTCATGTGTTGATAGATACATGCTCAGTCATGATTTTTGCTTCCTTACATGCTGGAGAAAAGGTTAAAGATGTTACATCTCATTGTTTACAAGCTTTTGCTGCATTGGGCATTCCCAAAATGCTTAAAACAGACAATGGCCCTGCATATATGTCTTCATCTTTTAAACAGTTTTGCTCCAAATTTGACATACTTCATAAGACTAGTATTCCATATAATCCTCAAGGCCAAGGTATAATTGAATGAGGTAATCGCACACTCAAACTTATGCTTTTAAAACAAAAAGGAGGAGATTAGATGACTCCTAAAGATAGATTAGCCGTATCGCTTTTAACTTTAAAATTTTTAACTTTGGATTCCGAAATATATTTGACTGGAGACAGACACTGGAACCCACATCAACAACATAAACCTTTGGTTTACCGGAAAGATGTTCTTTCAGGCACATGGCAGGGCCCAGACCCAGTATTAATTTGGGGCGAGGATCTGTTTGTGTCTTTAAACAGCACGCGTCCTCGCTGGTGTAGATACCATCAAGATTGATAAAACAGGTGCCAAGTCAAAAGGGCCAAGATGAAGTTGTTGTGGATCCTCCTCTTAAGGATTCCCTTACATAGTGGAAAAGAAGTAATTTGTTATCAATCCATGCACCTGCGCGAGTTCGTCTCTTTTCTGACAATTGGACCTCATCTTTGCCTCTTCAGCTACAAAACTTTTAAGCTGCGCGCTCTTTCCTTCAATAAACTCACAATTTAAGTCTCATTCCTCCCTTCCTGGATGAGAGGATCTCTCTCTAGTGTGCGCATAATTGTTTTTTTTTTTTTTTTTTATGTTTTTATGTCTGTGTGTCTGTCCAGATTTCATGTAAATGTGACGTCACAAATAACAAAAACCGAGCGCTCATGAAAATTAATTAAAAAAAATGGATCCAAATACCTTTAATTCATTTAAGTCAAAAGTGTTCAATTCAAATTGGGTAAACATATAAAAAATGAAGGTACCTTCAAACTTAATTCATAAGTATCTCTAGGACTTCTTTTCAGCAAGGAAAATGACTAATACTGTTCAGCCTGATATTTTGATATTTGACATGGGATTATTTATTTGTAATTAACTTTGTTTTTAAACAGCTGATTAATTTACTAGGTTAAATTGCTCACTGTTAAATATGCCATCAGGTATTGATTGTTTTCATAAATTGGTCTTTATCATCAGTGAAACAGGTTAAAGTTTCAACAGGTATAAACAGATGTGTGTGTATAAAAGGTCGCTGTGTATGCAGAGGCTCAAAAGTTCCAGCTGCTCCAATTCTCAGCCTTTCTTTAATCCATTCTAAATGTGATATTTTGCCAGTTAATGTTCATAGGAACTCAAGCAGCAATGTATGTGAGCAGAGATCAACTTCAGAACTAAAACACCTGACCTAAGATCTAATAGTTCTATTTTTAATGATAGTTTGAATTGCTCTCCTACAACTGGCTTCTTGACTCAGTGCTGGAATGGCACTGCTTTTCCTGTAATGATTGTTGCTTGAGTTCCTAGGTACATCCCTATGCCAGTCTTAGCAGGCCCTGAAGACTTGCCAGTGGCATTGTCTAGACATAAAAGAGACAGCTGCTGCTGCTACAGCTGCAGGGGTCACAATCGCTACAAGCATCCCTACTGCTCAAGCATTAAATAACCTCAACAGCAATGTGGCCTCTGTTCTACATACACAAGACCTCCTAAATCAGTATCTACATTTTGGAATTGTTCTTCTCAATCAACTTGTTGATATTCTCCAAGAGCAAGTGGACATTTTGGCAGATCTTTCTACCATAGGATGTTTAGGACATTACACAAGACAATGCCTTACGGGTATCCCTTTTCTTAACCTTAGTAACCTTAAGAGCTCAAATAGTTTTAGTCAATTCCACAAGAGTGTCTGTTCCATTTTTTAGTGATGTGATGTCCTTCATTAAAAATATTGTATCTTGGGGTCAAAAATGGGCAGGAATTTTGGGACTCTGTTTACTATTTCTTTTTCTCGTTGAATTGTCATTCTATTGTTTATGTAAAATACATGCTCGTCAGCACAAAGATAAAATTATAATTGGAAATGTGCTAGCCACCTTAGAGACTAGATCATCTCCTCATGCTTGGTTGGCTCAATTGGACGGCTGGTAGTCAAAGATGGGAAAGTCTCATGTGACCAACATATCAACCTAAGACAGTAGCCAAGGTCACTCTATCTATGGCCTTGATTATCCGATGACGGGTAAGAATGTTGGTTGCACATGCAGACGCCTAAGACAGGCACAGTCGATCCTGATGTGGTGAGGGTCGTCACCCACCCATTTAAGCTATCCCTCTTTTAAAACAAAAAGGGGAAAATGTAAGAGCCTTTGATGAGGAAGTAGCTCTAAGATGGCAGCTGGCTGAGAGCCAAGAGGTGGTGCTTACTTGTTTGTCAAAAGCAAGGCTTTGTTTACTACAACTTACCCCTGACCTTTATAGTAATTAACTAATAATTTTTCTGTACTCTTGGGCACTGTGTGCTGCACCTGTAAGTCGAGCTCGTGAGACACTGCTGAAGGCCTGCTTCAGCAAAGATGTCAAGGTCAGCCCAACTGATGCTGGAGGGGAAAAACATCGGCGAAAGGGAATGATACACACACGAGACAGGTTGCAGAAATCCTTCTACTTTCCGTTTACTTTTCTCAGCATGGTTTTTTTATACATCCCAACAAGCACAGTAATTCACATTTTTAACTATAGGAGGTTACAGAAAAGAATTCCAGTAAAGAAGGTTACAATAAAGGATTCCAGTAAAGGACATTACATTAAAGAATTCCAGGAATTAACTATAGGAGGTTACTTTAAAGAATTTTAGGAATTTCCAGGGGAAAATCAAATATTATCCTAAGTACATACTACTGATTAATCTTATCTATAGGCAGAGGAAAACATTCTAAAAATCTTAAAGCTAATGTTAAAAAATTCCTCAACTCTAGGATTCCTGCTCATAAAGTTATATTACCCTATTATCTTCTTTAAACTTCAACTGGGCCTAGACTTTAGCTGAAAAAACCTGTCTTGCTGGTTTAGCTAGCTTATTGCTATATTCCACAGGGCCATAGAACTGGTTTTATTTTTGATAATTGAATGTATTAGAACCTGGTGGTCATACAGCAGAAATACATCAAAAGCAGCATAATTCTATCAAGAGCATATACAGACAAAGTTAATTCCTATATAGTCGCATAAAAGTGGCATCTTATCAGCAAAGAGGGGCCAAGTTCAAACTTCCAGGCATTTAACTAGAAGGAGCTTGGGATCAAACTCATTTGTGTAACCAAGGAAGAACTCAGATCCACGGCCCTGAATTAACAGGTAGCGATCCAGCTCAATTCCTGGTTTGGAAGAACTTAGACTCACTGCCCTGAATTAACAGGTGGATATCCAGCTTAATTCTGGATGAGAAATGCCGCAAGACACGTGTATGCTTGCTAAGAGAACGAATGCACCTGTGATGGGTAAAGAGTATTTAACCAGACTGTAGAGAGGAACAGGTTGGGCGAAATCAAATGAAGATAGAGGAAGAAGGAAGAAGAAGAAGGAAGAAAAAGAAGAAACAATAAAGGAACCACTCATTCCCAGTCTGCCTCCGATTTCTTTCCTGCAGTCTCGTTGCTGCAGGAGGCAACACGTCTCTGTTAGTGACTAATGATTTTTTTTTTTATATACCTGTAGTGACAGACTGTGTAATATCAGTTTACTAGAATTGATTAGAAAAATACAAAGACTGATGATTGATGACTAATTTCATTTTGGAAGTTCTGAGCTTCAGCTACCATGTCAGGTCACAGAAATATATGGTTATGTGACCAGCCCTCCATCAAGGTCTTACAGTGAGACTAAAGCATACTTCCATGGGAAGGAATATTTTGCTTGTATCCACTGAAGTTCACATCCAGAGAGAGAAGTTCATTCTATAAAATCCCTGGAGAGAAAGAGTAGAGAAGCCTGTGTCTTATCCAGAGCATCTTCCTGTTGTTTCTGTTGTTCTATACCTATGCTGTCATAAGTCACCACCATTAGTATAACCTGTTATTGAGTCTTTTGGTCCATTGTAGCAAATCAACAAATATCAGTGTTGTCTTGAGATTCCCTCCCCACCCAAACATGTAAATATTTATCTTCTTCTACATAGATATCTAAATGACTTGGAACCATTTAATACTGCTTTTCCCTAGTGTTCTTTCCTAAATCAAGAGTATGTAGAAGTATTGGGCTGGTAGTGTTCTCATTGATTCATTTCAATTGACTTTGGTTTATTATTGACATATGCTGTGTTTTCAGTGCTAAACTTGTTAGTCAACAGAGTATCTTAACTTCTTCAGGAAGAGATTTCTTGATAAACTAATCTTTCTGTAGTTTTTCATACAACTTCTAAGATGAACTTGTCAAATTCTTTAGAATGTGGAAAGGTTACATGGAAATTATGGATCAATTGGGGAAAGATTTGCATATTTACACTATTGTATCACATGTGCCTGTGTATATGTCTGTGTGTGTAGCATTGAGTCAGTGAGAAACAAAACTCATATTTTTCTAGGGGCTACTATCTATAGTAAATGTAAAAATAATTCGAGCACAGGTAATATCATTAAATTCTGGCTGGGATTTTTAAAAAGAGAATAAATGTTGCATATTTTGCTTTAAAATGATAGAAACAGTACAGAGTGAATCCAGTGCTAAAAATAAAGAGTCATATTGAAAATAAAACATTGATAAAGTACTTAGGATAATAGGATAGAATGCTGCATATTAAATTTCAATATAAAACAGGCATTGTATCAATAAATTAAACATGATAAAATTAATTATATTTTGTTTTTGTAATACTTTCTCATGAATCCTAAGTGATGCTTAAAATACAATTTTCTTTCCAGAAAACATCTTTTAGAGGCCAAGGACCAATATGACAATTTCATAAAAGAAGGTTTAACAAAATATGCTAGGTTTCTTTTCTGCCTGAGGTAAACACAGAATACAGCTAACAAAACCCATGACATTGTTCTCATTTAATAGTAGCTTTTTCTTTATCACCTTATTCACTTATTTCAATAATTTATAGATTGCCATATATATTAAATTATCACATCATTTTATTTTTTGTAGCAGTAGTAGAGCATTATAAAATCAACATTTGTTTCAAATTATTGCATCTGTTGTTAAAAGTAAAATTTTATGTTCATGGGGAAAAATTATTCAATGAAAGGAAACTTAATTGTATTATATCATATGAAATAGCTTACAGAAAATTTTCTATCAGTAATTTTTGTTGCATTGAAAAAATGCTAATGCCTTTCATATATTACCCATTAGAATACAAACACTTAGTTATATTTTAAATTTTGATAGAATAATAACCAAACATTTGCTAAAATTTGAAATATGCTTATATTGACCTGAATAAACCATGGAAAAATGATTAACAATGCTTTTCTCTAGATGGACTATGGATAAGTTTTATAGTTTGTATTTTTTGTGAATTTTAACAATTTTAGTAATGAATATGTGTGTGTTGCTGTAAAAAAAATGGGAAATAAATAAATGATTTAAAGTTTATAATTGCCCAAGAATTATTTATGACAGTCATGTTTGTAGAGTACCCAACACTGTGAAGCATTTTCATGAATGCTATCACATCTATCAGGTCCTGCATTTGGCTAATAATCACCAGCACTATTATACCTGTACTAAGTGTCCCTAGCTGAATCTTAATTTTAGGTTGTTCTGGTTCCTAATAGTTTCAAAAACACTTTTGTGTTTCACCCACAATAAATTGCAACAGAACACATGCTCAAATGTAAGTTTCTTGACTCCCAGAACAGTCCTCCATCAGTGACATTTCACTAAATCACTTACATGACAATCTTTCTAGCACTTATAAAAAAAAAAAAAAAAGAACAGATTTAAGAGAAAAGTCAAGCACTTTAAATGTTGAATTATTTCATTTACAAGTTAACACAGTCCTGTATACTTTTTTTTTTTAAATGTAAGGGAAAAAATGTTGATATCAGAACTTTTCCAAGACCAACATATATTTAGCAGTACCAGTTATATATTATTTTATTTTGAAACCTAAGATTTCTGTAAAGAAGATGTTTGACTTTAGAAATGTGTTTTTGAGTGTGATTTTGTGTTATTTTGCTTTGTTTTCTAATGTGAGTATCTGTAAATTACTTTAGAGAAGGAATGTAGATGTGTTGTTTTCACATTAATTAAATACTGAAATAGTGTTGGAAACTGTTTCAGATACACATAATTTCAAGGTCATGAAAATTCTGTTGGAGTATTATACTTCATGGTAATGTTTAGTCAACACTATTCAAATTATTTCTTTCTAAATTAAATGAACACATGGCCAGAATGAGAAAAGGGCTATGTGGTTTACATTGGTAGAACGTGGCTTGGTTTTTGAGTGTTAAACATAACATCATAAATGAATAGCAACTATTTAAAAATGAACTTTTAACCATAATAAGACCAAAGTATGAGTCTTGGGCCTTTATCATCTACAATACCAATAATTTCTCCACTAAAGTTAAAATAGATAAAACTTTCCAAATCGATGGTTGTGAATTTTCAACATTGTTATTTTGTCTGATATATGCAAATCAACAGTGACCCTTAAATATGATATTTTCTACATGTTCAGTCATTTTTGTAAATCCTGAAACTTAAAAAGAAGCTAATTTTAGAAGGTATTATCATTCATGTCAGGCATGCTATCTTAACAAAATTAGCCTATATAGTGGTTCTATTTTGTATAAAATAGATTTCTCTAAGGCCTGAAAGTAGGTTTGTTAACAACATAGACCAACCTTTGGCCTCTCCATATTTAAGGAGTGTATGTTAAGACAGAATATTTTACAAATAATGATCATCAATAATATTCCTACTATGCAAATGACTATAAGTATTTTATATCTAGATAGTACAGTTTAAAAAGGTAAATTAATGTAATTATATCAAATATAACCTGATGTGCTTTTTTAATGATGATCTTTCAAGCTTTCCTCTGACTCTCCACCTTAAATACATTTTATTATACATCTTAAGTCACTGCTCAATTAATTTAGCTACAATTCTGTTTCAATAACATTATAGTAAATCCCCTAATCATTTCACCAAGGAAACAAAAAGCCCTAAACAAGTATCTTATATCAGCAATGATTCAAAAGCCTACTAGATCATCCTTTTTTAAATCAGACTAGCCTTAGTATTGCTATTCACACAGGATGGAGGCAACAATCTTTATAAATTTACTTCCAATGCCTTATTTTTATTCATCTTACATATGGAATATGGGAAAGTATTCCAGCTATGACATGGTTGTGATGAAATCTGAATGAGTTCTAGAAATAGGTTTGGGAAAGATCTAGAATATATAGCACATAAGGCAAAAAAAAATTGAAAAGGGTAAAATTAATATAAAAAATTGGAACTAGGTTCATGCTAAGGAATATTTCTTCTTCCTAGTTTATAATGAAATAAAGAACATGTCATATCAGAGTTTTACTCTATTGGCAATTTATATGATTGCAAATTAATTACATTTAACTGTGCCTATTCCATCAAGGGATCGAGAGTCTAAGGTGGTATGAAAGGGATGGAAGCAACAACACTACAAAAAAGCAGTAGAAGTTCTTTTTTTAAAAGAATGCAGAAAAGAGTGATAGTTGCTTCCTTGAAAAATCTTCACCTAATTTGAACCTTAGTAAATTACCCACATTAGATTTCACAAAGAATTTTAGATTAATTTTAGGATTTTTGTGAAGAGCTATAATTACTTCAGGAGACTTCACAAACTGACCCAAAATTAATTCTAAAGATGTGTTTGGTGATAGCTATATTATGGTATAAAAGAGAAAATAACATAAAAAAATAATATTGAAACAAATAAGCATTGCGAACAGATGCATAGATTAGTGTCTTAATTCTGGTTTCAAATTCTGTCAGGTATTTTGACTATATAATTAACATTTTTCTTCAACCTTTTCTTCTTAACTGTATAATTGTTTTGAAATAATATATATGTTAGTTATATTATAAGGAAAATTTTAATGGAGAATTTATAAGGATAAAAGTTACAAACCAAAACATTACACAAACATAATGCAAATATCTTTGCCTTTTATCCAATAATATATTATTTAGTTATTCATTTTAGTTGTGTTGACAAGTTGATTGTAATATATGCAAATAGATATTAGTCTACATGGAGCTATTTGTAAGTTAATTAACAATGTATATTCATAAGTTTATGAAATTAGAATACTTATTACTATTTTTCATTGATTGAAAGCTGTTATAAAGGAAGGGAAAGTCAAGTTAAATGTTTGTAGTTTTGAAGGAAATGTTAATGGAATCTTGTATAGATGAGGAGACTAATTGAAGCAGAAAGAGTCTATAGACTAAGAAGGAAGGGGAAAATGTTACACTCTGCTTATGAAGGGCTAATTGAAGAAAAATGATCCCAGTATTGAAAAGTATGACTTAGTAATCAAACAAACAAAAAAAACATGTTTTATCAATATCTTGGGGAGGCTTATATACAACATTCATGGAACGTAGAATAAACTACAACTGAAATTCACTAAACTGAAAGATTTCCGAGAACTCTTTGACCTAGGTATTGAGGATAAATTATTAAAGCAAATGTTAAATTTAGCAAGAATAATTTCCCAACAAATTAAAAGCAAGACATTGTGGTCTAGTCACTAAACTTGTTGAAAAAGAAATGTGTATCTTGGAGCATGGGAGATGATAGTAAATGTAAAAACAAGAAAATAGATGACATGCATTTCAAACAAAGAACTTTATTTGAAAGGGAGAATAAAATTGCTGAAGAACAATGTTCCTTTGTTGTATGCAAGAGCCAGGCTTTTGCATAATTTTCCTTTGAATTTGTGGAAGTGCTGTATGAGCAGTCTGAACGAGCTACCATGTTATGTCTTCTGTGAAAAAACTGCTTCCCCTTACAGTGAGGAAATGGAACTTTGGTAGAAATAGGTTAAGAATAGAGAGTTTTCTTTCCAAAGGGATGACATGATCCACAAACACAGTTCAAAAGGTTAAGAAGAGATAGATGGGAGAGTTGTGAGGAAAAGTAAAAATGATCCATAACCAAATAAACTCAGGATGGTACTATGAAAGAACGAGATGACAGGGATGCAAAGGTAAAAAAAAAAAAAAAAATCACAAAATATTGTTTGAATAAAGGTAGGAAATGGGTTAAATTCATTGAAATAACTGATTGAAATACTTTAATTACATTTCATAGTGCATTTACTTTATGAGATACAGGAATCATTTCCTGGTGGAATTGAAGACAATATCTGTGATATTTCTAAATGTACCTAAAAAAGGCAACCATATAATAAAATCTTTAAGTTTCTTTCTAGGACAAATAATAAGTATCAGCATATAAATGTCCATACTTCATTTATCTCAATGATAGATACTTGAACAAAAAGATCTCCTGGTTCAACTTAGAGGGGAATATGGAGTTAATATATCTATTTATAAAGATAGCTTTCGTTCAGTTTCTTGGAAATACTTCTTCTAAAACTAGCAAAGTGTATCATTATTTTGCTTTCATCCTTAGTTCTCTGATTTTCCCTATAGTTCATTTTACATGACATAAAAATCCCTCTTGAA
Source organism: Tamias sibiricus (assembly GCA_025594165.1). Taxonomy (NCBI): domain Eukaryota; kingdom Metazoa; phylum Chordata; class Mammalia; order Rodentia; family Sciuridae; genus Tamias; species Tamias sibiricus. Next base: position 65,674,089 of record CM046659.1, read on the forward strand.
ATATAAAGAGTAACTGCAATGGATATTTTTCCAACAAGTTGTTTAATGCATTAGTGGTTTACCATGCTTCCTCTGTCCTGCATTTTTTTTATAGCTGATACATATTTTTAAAACCAATACATTTTATGTCAAGGCCTTTTATCATATAATTTATGCAATTTCTTGCAGTTCTGTTAAATTAAATGTTTATATTGCATATCTGTCACGATCCTCTAGATAACATGTAAATAAAGAATAGATAGTTCTAAATTGTCTACTGTAGGTAAAAAAGCTGAATGTTTGTTAAACATATTAATTGGAGAATATTAAACATAAAGGGTTATTAAAAAGGTGTTAGATATAAAAGATAAATTCATAAATAATTATGATAGTGTTTTGCAGATTTTACCTTGTGAAATTTCAACAAATGTACAGTTTCCATATGTATTTCACATATTTTTTCATAGTCTTGTAAGTTCTTCAATATATACAATTTTCATGTTTAAGAAGAAAAGTTATTTATATGGAAATCTTCAGTAGTTTCTGCTGATCCACAATGAAATTATTCTGTTACCAGACTTTCAGTTTTCTTTACAAATTTCTCATGAACATTTCCAAAACTGAATATAAAAATAAATCTGTATTGGATATTAAACTATGTATCTTTTTGTATTTTAAGATAACTAAATTTTTCAAATATATCCATAGAGAGCTCACTAACACACACTTTTGTGACTGCACACATACTTCTTTAGAAGGAAAAATACATTTTTTTGTTATAATTCACCTTAAAGAGATATGCTCTAGAAGTATTTTTAAAAAGACTTACCTTATTTATTATTTTTATAGGTACTGTGGAATATGAAAGAGAAATAGAAGTTTACACTATTCAATGATTTATAGTAAGTTCTTATCATTGAAGGATTTTGCAGAATTTTATAAACTCATTGCATTGACTAATAGTAAGTTTCTTTCCTCCTATCCAAAGAAATATCTAATATTTTCTTATCTGCGGCTTAAAAAAAGATTAGTTTTCAGCCTACCACAGGAGAAAAAGGTATTCCTACTTTGTCCGTTCATCGGTTAATGTGATCTTCACAAAAATTTTCAGAAATCAGTTTACGTAAGCCCATAAAATCATATGCATTTTCCAAAGTGTTTTTGACAGCCACTTTGCAAATAAATATTCATACTTGGTCAGCATGAGATACAAATTAATAAAACATGGAACAGAATTTTCCTATTGAAACAGATTGTACAAGGGGATGTGAAGGCGACAAATGGGTTTCAGGAGGAAGGAACTAATGTGTGTTCATCTATGAATCAAAAGGCAAGAAGTAATAATTTGCTACTCCTTTTCCATATTTATCTCCTCATTTCAGATTTTAAGTCTAAAGCAAAAGAATATTTTTCTATATCTGAAATCATCTTGGTCACTAATAGATTCTACCAAATCACAGGTTTACTTGCAGATAAAGGTGGTCGATGTAATTTAATATTATATATAACATATGAAATACATTATAACATATTTCTCTATGTAACCTCTCTATATACACCCACACATACGTGTGTATACACATGCACATGCACATGAAGATTTTAGAATTTTAAACATTGCAAAAGCATACAGTAATGGCTGATTTTTCTTGAATGCTTTTTATTCAAATTTTGTGTATTGAGTTTAAATTTGATAGAAATCATTTACTCTTTAAACAAATAGCTTTTTAAAGTTTTTAATAGAATTAGTCATAATACTACCAAAAAAAATTCTATCATTATTGGTTTAACCTTTAAGTTTCAACTACCTGAGGAGATGTACTTAAAACAGGAGTTGAAAAACAAATACATCATTTAAAAGTTTTTATTGGGTTATTCAGGGTGGAGATTAATATAACTTAAGGAGAAAACATATTTCTCTGAGTTCATGCTGATTGAAGTTTGCTCTCATTTAAGACTCTCTTTGGCATAAAAAAATGATGTTTCTGAATTAAAATGGCCTATGAATTCTCTTGAGAGCTACCTAGTATCTATTTGCTGTATTTTTTGTGTGAAAAAACATAAGTCTTTTAGGTTTCAACATTAGACAACCAATAAAGGGGATCAAGCTTCCTGATGAAAATCCTTTCCACATGCTACCTATAGCCACCCTCTTCTTAAACTTCATCTGAGAAGTTTAAAATAGAAATAAAATTCCTACAGTTTAACTTCATAAATCCTAGGTATTACATTTTAATATAAATAAAAGAATATTTATTTTTTTTTAAATTGTAACTTTTCTTGACATTTACCAATAAAATTATATGCTATATTAACTATATAAAATATGACAAGTTTTCAGTGAATTCCCAATATCTTCTGACACTTGATATATATAATAGGAGAATAGTCTTTGTTTCATGAATAAATATGAATTCCACTGAAGAATGTCTTCAGAAATTTTAAAGGGGTGGTTTTATATTCCCCTTTGTATGGCCTAAAATGAAACCATGGAATATCATTTGTTCTAATTCCCCTTTCTTCCTCCTCCTCCTTCCTCCTGCTCCTCTCCCTCTACTGATATTTCCGCAATTAAAGTTTTTTTTTTTTTTATTTAAATGAGTGTCTTACAGAAATGCTTGACATTAGAACACAGCCCCATTCCTCATTCCTTCAGAAATACAGGTGGTACTGATTACCCAAAGTTTAGCCTATTACTCTATTCATCCTTTATTTATTAAGATAGAAAAACACTACTTTATAAGCTGGGGGAGGTGGCGCACGCCTGTAATCCCAGCACTTTGGGAGGCTGAGGCAGAGGATCGCGAGTTCAAAGCCAGCCTCAGCAATGGCGAGGCACTAAGCAACTCAGTGAGACCCTGTCTCTAAATAAAATACAAAAAAAGGTCTGGGGATGTGACCCCAGTGGTCGAGTGCCCCTGAGTTCAATCCCTCCGTACCACAAAAAAAAAAAAAAAAAAACACTACTACTTCATAAATTTGTCATCTTTCAAGTGCAAGGACCTCGCAAGTTCCAATTGTTGATACCAGGAAGGACCTAGGAAACAGATCTTCAAAGTAGAATTCTGAGAAATAAGTTACTTAAATAAATATTTAATAAATATTCTTAGATTATTCCCATCTGAGGGGAATGCATGACTGGTAAGGAATGGTATGTAGTGACAAAATAAATTAGTCCTAGCAGTGGAATGAGGTGAGCATCAAGGGGAATATTTGAATTTGGGGTGAATAGAACACTTGTTAGCAAACTTTTCCTTGAAGGGATATATAGTAAATATTTTAATGAAATATTTAGCACTATTATTTACAAATGACTTCACCATGTTCTAATCATAACCCAAGATAATGCTATCTTAGGTACACTCCCTTTATCAGGATATTAAGCTCAGTTTGGTGGTTGGAGCTGATTGGAATATCATTATACTGGGAAAGCAGAGTACTGCCTTCTGTTTAATAAATGAATGTAGAATGTTGCGTGGCTATGTTCCCTGGACTCAATAAGATCTACAACAGCTTGGAAGACCATGTGGGATGGTGTAACTAACTAGGACAAAGCAAACAAAAATTATCATAAAAATCAGCAGTGTTTTGCATGCTGTGTTCTCTGATGATGGCTAACTGGTGATATGGCACCTGTGAATTATGCAGATATCAATCTACTAAAATGATACTTGATTTTTATATGCAGAATATTTATAAATATATTACACAGGTACCTTAATATAATCACTGTTCTAGATATCTTAAAATCTTACTCTATTTGCAGATATGTACTGGTTTACAGATATATTGACAAGAAGCCTAGTGATTTTGAGAGATGCTCCATCAATGTAGAAAAACTTTGTTTTGAGAAGCATGAATCTTTAAACAAAGCAAAGTGGAACATTTAAACATGTTCAAGCAGGTGGTGACGTAATTTGACTTATGTATTAGAAAATTAATTTGAGAGAAACATGAAGTTATATTAAATATTTCACACATTTAACTCCTGAAAAATATTTTTATTAAGTAAAGCAAAATAATCAAATTGTTACCTAATCAAGTTAAACTGGTGATGGGAGGATCTGAGTGCCATGAGACAGGTTTGTGAAAAATAATTTTTAAGAAAGCTTACAATTTTTATCTCAATGCTTAAACAAAGGAGAAAATTAAAAGAATGAATACAGAAGGGGAGACAGGTATTTTATTCAGATTATATTAAATTTTGAGACTGAATAAAACACTCAGGTATTTGGAAGCATGACTCTAACTATAGGGAGAATTCAGTAATGTCTATTAAAAAAAAAGTTAGGTAGACACCCACAAGCACATGTATTAGTTGAGGGTCTAAGATTAATAACAGAGGACGGATTTAGAGGAAGTGGGAAAATGTGAGGTTGAAGGTTAACAGATTATGTAGGAACATAAAGGAGAGTGAATAGAGTGAGTAGTCATTACAGAAAAATAGTCTGTGACATAAGAAAATCAGTAAAGTAGTGGGAGATGTGAGTTTTATAAATGAGAAGGTAATTTTCAATATCAATGACAGCAGAAAAAATTGAAAAGGAATTTTAATACGATAACTGCAAAAATAGGAATAAGTGATTGTAAATAATCATATAATTGTACTTCATTTTAATCATATACAAGGCATAATGCGAACAGATCTATTATTATCATGAATCCTTATTAATCTTTATAAAGAAATAACAGTATTTTTAAAAATATGTATACTAAGAAATATAAAGAAACAATCCAATTCCAAGCTTCTCTGATCCAGTCCAATACAATATTCCAAAGTATAAATCTAACTTTTGAGTGAAGAGAGAGGCACGTATGCATGTGTAATCAAGTTTGTATACATATAGTATTTTCCATTTTCTAGTATACATGTACAACTTGAGATATTCATTTCTACCAAGAATGAAAAAACAAATCTTTATGGAACATCATATGTATTCATTCATTCTGCTATTTACAGCAGGAACAATTTACATACAAGCATTAAAATCTGGATTCCTGATTGTCTCTTGGTGTTAGAGCATTGTGCTTAGAAGCAAGAGAGCAATTTCTGCTAACTATTATCCACATGAGTTATGATGACAATAATTTTTCATTTTTTCTTCTTTTCATTAAATACTCTTGCTTTCATTTGTTAGAAATCTTAATTTATGAACAAAACAATATACTCTGTTAACTAGTTCTATATCATAACTATAATAATCATTAATTCTTAGTTTATATAACAAAATTTAATTAATAAGAACAGGTTTATGTAATATGTAAATATAAAAAAATTCTTGCAAATGACATTCATGGGACTGAGTTAAAGTTCTTTTTAACGTCGATTTCTAACTCAAATCTTCGTAAATTCTGCAGAAGGAATTAGCACCTATTCTCACAGAGGTCATGCCATATGTACCCAAATGTACCATTGTAATAAATCTTTTTACAATAAAATCTAGGGAATACCTTCATTAATCTTTTTTATATATAATTCACAGGTGTACACATGCAAAGAAAAAATAATGCAAATATAAATTCTGCATTCAATTAGCTTTTAAAAATCCAGTGGCTTTATTTACAAGACTGCTAAGAATTAAATCACTGAAAAATTGTTTTACGTGAAGTAAAATGAACTTAAATGAAATAACTTAATGCACATTTTTAGAGTTCATTTACTTTACATTATTATGCAACTTTTGTGACACTGAAATGATAATTCTAATTAAGTTTAATTGTAAAATCCATTTCAGTCATTTTAAAGTTTTTTGGATATCATATTAAATGGTTAAGCAAATTAAAGTTCAGTAATTTAATTTGCCTATGAAAATAAGCTTGCTAAATTAATCCATGCTAACATAATTCAATTACATAAGAAACAGGTTATAAGTTTTGATATAATAAACTTAATTAAAGTTTATGTAATAAAGGCTCCATCAGCATAATATTGAATTTATAACTAAAAAGCAGTTATGTATCTTCCAATTTTCTATTAATCAGTGATGTAGTGAAGCTTTTTTACATGTAATAGTCATTCAAACAAAAACCTTGAATTTGAACCTAAAAAGGAGTCTTAGGACTCCTGTAGTTATTTTTAATTATTAAATTTAAAGTCAGTCTGCTCTCAGAGGTATTATGATGTAATCAGTAGATTCTGGAGCTTGGCACATTTGACAAAAGTTCAGCTACATCTGTTCTTTGTTGTCTTCAAAATGAAACATTATATACATTACTTAGTGAGAGAAGAGAGAATCATATTTGAGTGGAAGGCATTACAGAAGAACCCCTTAGATTATCTATGTCTCTCACTCTTCAACGGAAAACAGAAGCTCCTGAAAATATCAAGACAATAAATTAAGGCTTAAAGAAAGAATCACATGCAACTTAGGAAATTTTAAGCAGGATACTTTCATAAGTATATCACCCTGTTTTTTTTTTTTTTTTTTTTTTTTTAAAGAATTAACAGTGCCTACTTCTGTTTTTACTTTGATCAAGAAATCTAAAATAATGTGTGTCTTTAATCTTTCAAGAGACAAAAACAGCTTCATCAAAAATGTTACCCATTTGCTATTTTTTTAACTTCTTTAGTTCACCAATCTCTTTATATTGTAGAATGCTTTTTTAAAAATAGAAACCTTTTCTAGTTAAAAAATTTAATCACTACACCTTGTTTTGTGACTCACTGGGAAGAACGGAAAAGAAACAAATCAAAGAAAGTCATATAAATTCAAGGAATATAATTTGAAAAATTACTTCACAGTTACATTTAATTGTACATACAATAAAACTATTGTTAATTCCTTATGATAAGTAGTTAAAATCTATCTACCCAGACTTAAGATCAAAAAGTGTCTCAACTCCATACATAAAATAACATCTGAGAATATTTTCACTTTGGTAAATCCATATCAAGCACAGAGTTCTCAGTTTGAATAGAATTTGAATTTTTATTTTCTAGAGGAAACAATGAAAGATGTTGATCTTAAAATTTCATGCATTCAGCTCAGTTGAAAGAAAATGATAAAAACTTGTCATTGGAATATTTGCCCAGTTACATCAACATTGTCTCTGTTAAAACAAAGGAGGCAGCTTGCTATGGTCCTACAAATCTGAAGTGGAAAAATTTGTTTCATAATTTGTGTGAACTATATATAGTTTGTCCTCATTTTAATGGAAATCCAGAAGATTTGTCATCATGCATTCTTGTTTTGTCAGTTACTCTGCAGTATATTAGAATTATAAAAATATTCATCTTAGGTCATCCTGTTCATCCAAAAAAATCTTCTTTCATATTCGAGTTTTTTCGGTATACCAATAACAAGCATACAATTGACAGGAAGTAAAATATATTTTTATAATAAGTAAAATTTAGAAAAATAATGTAGGAAAAATTCTAAATCCCTAAACCTGACTTTCTATGAACTCTGTTTTTCAACTGATAGTTAAAATGTCTTTCTTCCCATATTTCATTAAAGATTGAGTACTTCCGAAAGCTTTACAATAAAAATCTTTGTTTGATATCAAACTGAAAAATAGTGCCCTTGTATCATTACACTAGTGAATATTCTCATTAGAATTTAGACGCAATGATTCACATCCAGTTAACACTGCAATCATGATTTTATCTAGACAAAAGTTAGGAGGTATTTACCAATAAATCACAACTTCAATTTGAGAATACATTATTGCTGCAATATTGTATTTGGATGCAATGATTGTAAGAAAACTGTGAGTTCAGGATTCTACAAAATGTAGAGGGATGGTGGCTTTTATGCCATCTCTAAAGGCAATAAGCCTATCAGATCCATTTGTCACCAAAATCAAACACTATCATTTAATGAACAGTTTGTTTGACAGCTGACAGCATTTTTGAAAAATTATTTACCATACAGTGCATTTGTTTACTTGCTGAAAAAAATCCTTCTTGAGTATTTTTAATTAATCAAAATATTTTTTTCTTAGTTTAGAAATTTTTGTCTTTGATTACATATAAATATACAAAGAAGAAATACAATATGCTTCTAGACTGTAATAAAACTTGAATGTTAAAAAAAAAAACAGAGAACTTTGAAGAGAAATAGGAATTTGTGGGGAGAAGTACAATGAAACAGAAGCAACTAATCATATAGCAATTATGGTTGTAAATAATTAACAAGTAGGAATTCAAATACAGAAGATATAAGTGTTAGCACAGTGATGCAATTTATAGAAAAAAAATAAGCTGTTAGATGATTAAATTTAACTACTATCCTAACAAAAAGTTAGCACAACTTGTTGTTCTAGATACAGACAAAGCTAACACCTGCTATTACACTTTTGAAGTAACATTATAGAAACTAATGTAATTGTAAAAATTAGCAAAAGAGTTTTGCATCAGTGAAAATCAAGATGGAACAATCTCTTGGTATGTATTCTGATCATTTTTTAATATATAGCCTTATTTTCTCAAATGTGCCAACAACATTACTATTAATTGTTAAGAAATATCAGAAGAACATCTTTTATGCCAAGCATAGGTAGTTAGGTGTCTTAAGTATATGCAATAGTATTTTAAAAAATAAAGTTTTGCTGGAAGTAGTGGCACATGCCTGTAATCCCAGTGACTTGACTAAGAGGAGGATTGCACTTTCAAGATCAGCCTCAGCAAATTAGTAAGACTCTTAGAAGCTTAGTGAGACCATGTCTCAAAATAAATAAAAAAAAAGGATTGGGCTGTTGCTTAGTGATAAAGTGCCCCTGGGTTCAATACCCTGTACCAAAAATAAATCAAAACAAAACATAAGCTTTTGGATAAGAAGGCCAGTCTTTAATACTTTGTGATTTCTGATTCTATTATTTTGGATAACTAGTTCTTGAGCATGCTTTTTTAATCTGTAAAAAGAAATTAATGTTACATATCCCATATGGATAAAAAGACAATTCAATTAATGTATCTGAAATTGTTAGCATATGCCTATTGCATAAAATGACAGCTATTATTATAAAGTAGGACATGTAATTTAGCATAAAATATTCAAATAATAAAGTAAGACACAAGTTTGGGGCTGGCCCTATATCTTAATAACTGCCCTAATTATCTATCTTTATTATGTAGACATAACCTTTAGTATAAAAGGCAAATATGCAAACAGTGGACTTTGGCTTTACAGGGTCTTTTATTAATATGGCTTAGCACTAATTTGAAGAAGAAAATGTCATGCACCACAGGACTAACAGTGTTGAGAATAATGAGAAACTTCTACTGAATGACTCTCTAACAAGAAATTATCTTCTCATAATCATTATGAACCATCTCATAATGAACCAAGAGGACATTATGCTAAGTGAAATAAACCAGACACAGAAAGACAAAATACTTCATGATCTGATTTATACATTGTATTAAGATTCTTCAGAGAGACAGAATCAGTAGGACAGATAGTTAACAAATAGATGATAGATAGGGAGATGTGTTAGAGGTCAAGAGTACCACAATAGTCTATCTGAAAGCTGGAAACCTAGGAAAGCTTATAGTTGGACTCAGTCCAAATAGGAGGGTTTCAGAACCAGGGAAGCTGATGGTATACTTCTTAGTCTGAAGTCAACGGCCTGAGAGCCCAGTGGACCAGGAGTGTGAGTCCATCAGTGGAAAAGTCAGGGAACCTGGATTTCTGACATCAAAAGTCAGCAAATGAGGGGTGACCAGGCTCTAGAATCAAGATCAGGCAACCTCCCTTCCTAGACCTTTTACTTCTGTCTGGACTTCCAGCTGACTGGAGATGGCACACAACCACATAAAGAGCAGATCTTCCCCAGTAAATCCAATGATTCATATGCCAAATATACTCTCCAAGTATTCTCACAGACACACCCTCTTGCCTCAACCCACACAGGTAGTGGAATTTGGGTTTCCTCTGTGTGTAACTAGCTGGCTGCAAAATGAAGATAAGAAAGAGAAAATGGTGAAGAAACCACAGGACACAGAAAGTAATTTTAGAAAGTGGGGATGGGATGGCTCTTCAAGCTTAAGAGTTGAGGTTCCACACTGGAAAGAGAGATCTGAGAGAGCCCTTGTTTGCTTTATTTATATGGGGGAAGCATCCAAAGTTTTTCCATGAAATGTTCTTTTTTTTTTTTTAATAAGTTTTTTAATAGTTGATAGACCTTTATTTTATTTATTTATTCATATGTGGTGGTGAGAATTAAACCCAGTGCCTCACACATGCCAGGCAAGTGTGCTACGGCTGAGTCCCAGCTCCAGCCCCTGGAATATTCCTTTTTGCCAAAGAAGGTAGGAGGTGGGCTGTCCAGTTTCCAATGGGTTATGCCCAACTCCGGAGCTAGGAGATCGGTCTCCCTAGCCTAGTGAAGACAGAAGTCAGTGCATTGCACAATCCATCAAGTGGGAGGAGCCACAAAACAGATTGCAATGCCAAACCAAAATCTCCTTGGCTCAAGGCAGAGTGAAGACACTCAAATAACTCAGGGGTGGCTTCCCACAACACCCGGAAATAATGTTTGGCCTGCTGTCTAGGTATCACCTAATCCAGGCAAGTTGATTCCTAAAATTGACCATCACATATATGGAAACCAAAATGTTGAACTCAGAAATACAGAGTGGAAGAATACTTACCAGGGGTCATGGGAAGAGAAGGAAGAACTGATACTGGTCAAAGGGTAAAAAGTTTCAACTGAGTAATTTCTAGAGACTAAATGACATCACCAGTGGTGGCGGCCCGTACGGGGAACTTCGGAGCAGACAGGTAAGAACTGAAAGGTCTCTAAAGATGGGTTCGAATATAACTGAATCCCAAGTGATAGAGGCTATGCAAAGACTCCTTGATATACCTGACTCTGTTCTCAGTGAGGAGGATATAGAAAAAAGTGAAAGTGATCAAAAAAGCGTAGCTTCCACTGGGCCAACTAAGACCAGTAAAGAGAGTATTAGAAGAGTCCCAAAAATGACAAAAATCCAAGCTATTAGAGCTATTCGGGAGTTGTTGGAGATAGCTGAAGGATACTTGCGCTTAATGGAACCTGGGCCTCAGGATATTGCTGTCAGTGAATTTAGCAGTGGTGAGGAATCTAGTAAAAGTGATCCTGAGAAAATGAGGAAAAAGAAACTAAAAAAAGACCAAGAAAAAGGACCGTCCAGTAGAGGAACCACTTGTGTCCTCTACTCCCCCATGGGTGGAATCCATTACAGAAAATATGAAGGGTATTACTAGGCATTTGCATACCCTAGAAACAGAAATAAAAAGTCTTTCTGATTGCTTATGCGCTCTTGAGGGTAACTCACAGATACATTGGGAACTGCAAGCATTTGAAAGGAAAAATGGACAGAGGGTCCACCTGTCAGTAGATTTCAAAACAATAAAAAATCTCAAAGAGGCAGTAATGACTTATGGGCCCCAGGCTCCTTTCACGTTGAGTATGCTGGAGTCCCTTTAGCTTAACCCCCTCAGACTGGAAAAGTCTATGTAAAGCAGCATTAAGCGGGGGGCAATTCTTGGTTTGGCGATCGCAATTCCAAGAACTTTGTATAGAAACGGCTAAAAGAAACGCGGCTGCAGGGTTTGGAAACTATAATATAGACATGCTCACAGGAGAAGGGCAATTTGCAGACTTACAGGCTCAAAAAGATTATGACCCAGATGTATATGCTCAGATAAACGCAGCTGCCTTAGAGGCATGGAAAACTGTACAAGGACCTGGGGATCTACAAGGTAGCTTGTCAAAAGTGATTCAAGGACCTAATGAACCATATGCTGATTTTGCTGATAGACTTTTGAGAACTGCAGGTAGTGTGTTTGCAGATGTTCATCAAGCTATGCCATTAGTTGTTCAATTAGCATATGAAATGCTAATAAATGCTGCCAAGCAGCCATCAGGCCATGGAGAACTAAAAAGGATCTTTCTGTATATATACAACTATGTAAAGATATAAATGACACCTTTGTCACAGGAAATGTGATTGCAGCCTCAATGAGAGGAGCTTCCCCTCGAAATTTCACAAAGGCTAAACGTAGACATTATAATCAATCAGGATATTCCAGGCAAAATTATCATAATCAATCAGGCTATTCTAGGCAAAATCCCAAAAGAGAAATAAGACCAAGCTCATACCGTGCCCCAGACCGCTGCCCCAGGTGTAAAAAGGGAAATCATTGGGCCAATAAATGCCATTCAAAATTTGACATCCATGGAAATCCTTTGTTCAGGAATTCAAAAAACGGGGCACGAAGCCCAATACCCCGGGGCCCACAAATGTACGGGGCATTGGAGGAGGAGTATCCTCAACCATCCACTCAGATGCTTCCCAGACACAATCCCTACTACCCATCCACTCCCTCGCCAGAGGAACAAGAGAAAATGCAGGATTAGACCTCTGTTCCACCACCCGAATAGTGTTAACACCTGAAATGGGGGTTCAACTGATTCCCACAGGAGTCAGGGGACCTCTTCCCTCAGGGACTGTAGGACTTATTATTGGGCAAAGTCCTCAAAGCTTAGTAGGTTTGCAAGTGACCCCAGGTGTAATAAACTCAGACTACAAAGGGGAAATAAAAATAATGCTTAGCTCACCCCAAAGTATAAGTTCTGTTAATCAAGGAGATAGAATTGCTCAGTTGCTTCTCCTTCCCAATTTACATAATTCATTTAAAATGGGTATGCCTCAAGAAGGGAACAATAGAGGATTTTGTTCCACTGACTCAAGTCCCATGGCTTGCTGGGTTCGAGACTGTTCAAGGAGGCCTATGTGTAAAATAAAAATCCAAGGAATAGAAATGGAGGGATTAATAGATACTGGAGCTGACTCTTCCATTATTAATTTATGCCAATGGCCCAAGCACTGGCCTCTGCAAAAAGCTTCAACCAATTTAAGAGGCTTGGGATATAATAACCTCCCAGAAAAAAGTGCGGTAATTTTAAAATGGGAGGATGATGAAGGCCATAAAGGAACATTTCAGCCTTATGTTTTACCTAACCTACCGGTTACTTTATGGGGAAGAGATATTTTGCAACAAATGGGAGTACAACTTGCAACCAAACCTGCAGGTGTTAAATGTGAAAATCTACAGGGTAATCTTAACCATAAAAGAAATCATTATCAAAAAGTACGGAGTAATCTTAACCCTAAAAGTAATCATTATCATAAAGGAAAAAGATATTTTTTTTCGGGGCCACTGAGAAAATAATTTTGAAAATACCATGGCTTTCTGATAAGCCAGTGTGGGTCCCTCAGTGGCCCCTATCTAAAGAGAAATTACAAGCGGCCCACCTACCAGTTCAGGAACAATTAGAAGCAGGACATATAGAACCTTCCACCTCTCCCTGGAATTCCCCCATATTTGTGATCAAGAAATAGTTACGAAAATGGTGATTGTTACATGATCTTAGACAAATCAATAAAACCTTGCAAGTTATGGGCCCTACTCAACCTGGACTTCCTAGTCCTGTAGCTATTCCAAAAAATTTCCATCTTATTACTCTTGATATAAAGGATTGCTTCTTTTCTGTTCCCCTACATCCTCTGGATGCCCCCAGGTTTGCTTTTTCAGTTCCTTCTATTAACAATAATGGCCCTGATCAGAGATATCAATGGAAGGTTTTACCACAGGGAATGACTAATAGCCCCACCATATGCCAAATATATGTGGACAAGGCTATCCAACCCATTAAAAATAAATATCCAAACCTCATGTATCTACATTACATGGATGATATTTTACTGGCCCACCCTAATCAAAAAAATCTTATTTAATATATTCAGTGACGTGGTAGAAAATTTAAAAAAATACGGATTATATATAGCCGAAGAAAATGTTCAAACCAGATCTCCCATATTATATTTAGGATTTAAAATCATGGATACTTTTGTTAGACCCCCCAAAAATTTTAATAAATAAAGAACATTTGACCACCCTCAATGATTTCCAAAAACTACTGGGAGACATTAATTGGCTTCGCCCTACACTAAACCTCACTACTGGCCAACTAAAACCTTTATTTGACATCCTTCGCGGAGACCCTGATCCATCTTCACCGCGAACATTTACTCCTGATGCTAGGAAAGCATTAAAGTTAGTAGAAAAAGCCATTGAAGGAGCTCACTGTGATAGATTTGACTTAACTCAACCGCTGATGTTGATTATTATTTCTTCACAATATATACCCACAGGAGTATTTTGGCAACAAGGGACTTTATTATGGATACATTTACCCATCTCTCCTAAAAGTATAATTGAGTCTTATACCTCCATAGTGGCTAAACTTATTCTTCAAGGACTTAAGACTTCTACTAAAATATTTGGCATTCACCCTGCTACTATTATTACTCCCTATTCATCATCACAGATTGAATATTTATGCTTCAATGATAATGATTGGGCTACAGCTAAATGCTCTACTTCTGCAAATTTTGATAATCATCTTCCTAAGTCTCCTATATTATCTTTTTGTATTAATCATCCTATTATATTTCCAGAGGTAATAAAAAATCAACCTATTCCTAAGGCATTTAATGTATTTACAGATGGGTCCTCAAATGGTACTACTACAGTAGTCACTAAAAAAGAAAATATGACTTACATAACTGCACACAAATCAGCTCAACTAGTGGAATTGGAAGCTGTGGTAAGAGCTCTGGAAAATTTTAGGGACCAGCCTGTATACATTTTTTCAGATAGCCACTATATTGTAGAAGCCGTCCCAAAATTAAAGTTAGCAGGACCAATAGCACCTCATACTCCAGCCTTTAAATTATTTTATCAAATACAAAAACTTTTGTGGGCAAGAAAAGAACCTCTATTTGTAGGCCATATTAGAGCACGTACTAATTTGCCTGGTCCCCTCCATGAAGGTAATCAAAAGGCTGATGAATTTACAAAAAAAATATTTATACTTTCAGTGCTACAACAAGCTACTTTATTTCACTCCCAGTTTCATGTCAACAGCACCACCTTGCAACGTAGGTTTAAAATCACAAAGGAGCAAGCCAGAACAATTGTAAAAGATTGTAAATCTTGTATGACACATTTGCCCAATCCTCATTTTGGCATTAACCCTAGAGGATTAATGCCCAATCATTTGTGGCAGATGGATGTTACTCATGAGCCAAGTTTTGGAAAATTGCGATTTATTCATGTGACCATAGATACATGCTCAGGCATGATTTTTGCTTCCTTACATTCTGGAGAAAAAGTTAAAGATGTTACATCTCATTGTTTGCAAGCTTTTGCTGCATTGGGCATCCCCAAAATGCTTAAAACAGATAATGGCCCCGCATATACGTCCTCATCTTTCAAACAGTTTTGCGCAAAATTCAATATATCCCATAAAACACGCATCCCATATAATCCTCAGGGTCAGGGCATTATTGAAAAAGCAAACCACACACTGAAAATTATGTTATTAAAACAAAAAGAAGGAAATTGGAAAAGTCCTAAGGACAGATTGGCAGTTGCCCTGTTTACCTTAAATTTTTTAACTTTAGACTCTAATGGTTATTCTGCTGGAGACAGACATTGGAATCCACACCAACAACATAAATCTTTGGTTTACTGGAAGGATGTTCTTTCAGGTACATGGAAGTGTCCAGATCCAGTATTAATTTGGGGAAGAGGATCTGTTTGTGTTTTTCCAAAACACGAATCCTCTCCAATATGGATACCATCTAGATTGATAAAACAGGTACCACATCAAAATGATCAAGATGAAGTTGTTGAAGAATCAAGATTAATAAAAAAGGTACAAAATCAAGAGGACCAAGATGAAGGTATAGAATGATTCCCTCAAAAGAGTCCTTCAAAATATTTTACAACTTAAGTGTCATTCTTCCCGGCCGGGACGAGGAGATCTCTCTTTAGTGTGCACACAATTGTATTTTTTTTTCTTTTTATACATGTCTTTATGTCTGTACATTTTTCTACATTTCATGTTAATGTGACGTCACAAATATATGTTTGTATGTTTGTTCGTCTGTCCAGTGTGACGTCACAAGTAACAAAGCGCTTATGAAAAAAAATATATATATATATGGATCCAAATAACTTTAATTCATTTTAGGTTAAGAGTATTCAATTAAGAGTAAATAATTTTATAAATGAAGGTACTTTCAATTTTGATTTATAGGTGTCCCTGGGACTTCTCTTTAGCAAACAATATGACTAGTGCTATATAACCTGATATTTTAGTGTTTTGACATAAGATTGTTTATTTGTTATTAACTTCATTTGTTTAATAGCTCATTAATTTCGATTATCTCAACAGGTAAAAGATTGCTCTGCATACAGAGACTCAAGGGTTCCAGCTAACAAATTATTTCTCTAAAGTGCCTTTACCTTTTCTTTAATCTATCTTTAATGCAGTAATTACCCTCAGTCTTTCTTTGTTTTGTTCTAAATATGATATTTTTCCAACTTATGTTTGTAGAAGCTCAACCAGCGATGTGTGTGAACAAAAATCAACTTTAATTTTCTAATCTAATTATTCAATTTTGTAGTTTGACAACTCGCCTCTTGACTCAGTGCTGCAATAGCACTGCCTTTCCTTTAATAATTGATGATTGAGTTTCTAGCTAGCGGGCCCTGAAGATTTGCTGGTGGCATTGTCTAGACATAAAAAAGACGTCTGCTGCTACAGCTGCAGGGATCGCGGTCGCCGCAAGCATCCCTGCTGCTCAAGCATCAAACAACCTCACCAATAGTGTGGCCTCTGTTCTACATGCATGGGGCCTCCTACATCAAAATGTTATAACAAATGGACATTTTGATCTTTCATTGTTTGGGACTTTACGGGACAATGCCTTGCGGGTATTTGTCTAGAGAATTCAGTGTGTTACTTGATGGAACTTAGGGCAGCTGATTTGTTTAAACAATTTGATATGCTATGCAATTTGGCTCATCACCAAAAGGCTTGTCGCCTTAAAGCTGCAACATCTCCTCACAATTGGAAGGCTGTTAGTCATCATACACAGTCGATCCTAAAGGGCTCCATTGGATGGCTGGTTAGCCAATGACGGGTAAGATCCCCAGAGGGGGACAACCTAAGACAGGCACAGTCGCACGGGACCGTCTCATGTGGCCGACATATCAACCTAAGACAGGAGTCAAGGGCATAGCCTTGATTATCCGATGACGGGTAAGAATGTTGGTTGCACATAGACGTCCTAGAGCATCCCCTCTTTTAAAACAAAAGGGGGGAAATGCAGGAGCCCTGTTTGGGGAGATGGCTTAAAATGCAATTGACTATGGGCCAATAAGCATTTGGGCATTGTCGCCTTCCGTAGTCTCACGGGACTTGGCCCGGGATCTCGAGTGACTTGGCCAAGATTGCTGATCGGGTCAGCGCCATTTTGGTGGTGTGTGTGGCGCGTGTTAGTCGTTGTTAGAACCAGAGAGAAAAGTTATCAGAATAAAAAGCTGTTTGTCTCCAGTTTGCCTCTGAACTTCTTCCCCGCGGCTCCGTTGCTCCAAGCAGCCATTGCTTCAGGCGGCAACAACCAGTGACCTAATTCCTCCAAATAGGCCCCACCTCCTTGTAGTTCATTCAGCTATCAACAGATTAATTCAGAAACAGAATAATCCGCTGATGAGATCAGAGTTATAATCACTGCCTAAAAACTTTATCTCTGAATTTTGCCATGTTGGGGACCATACTTCCAACACATAAGCTTTTGGGGACAGTCCAGATTACAACTGTAACAATTATATTATTACATTATTAGAAAATCAATGACTCCAATTTGTCTTAATTCCTAATTTTTGCTTCTAACTCTTAAGATCCTTCATAATGTTCTCACCATATGCCCTTAAAACTACTATCTATCTATACATGCCTGTATACAACAGTACATTTACTAAAAATAAACTCTTATATTTCAGACTCACTTTTCTCACATATGCATTGATCTTTCTTTTTTTAACCTTGATTTCCCCTTGTTTATAAATCATGAAAGTTAATACTATAAATTACCTAATAAATATTTCTAATCTTTGCATTTCTTAGAATAAAATACATTGGCCTTAAATAACATTGTGTCAAAGTTTGGTTGCTAATAGAAACACATTAACCATTAATTGATAATAAGATAATGCACACTTGTCTTAAAAATTATATAGGTATGCATCATATTACATGTGAATTCTCACCAACTTCCACTTCCAATCATGATGAAGTAACTGAAACAATAGTAGCTCTCCTGCCACAAACAATAAAATTGGAGAAAGTATGTGAAACAACTGGTTTCAGAGAAAATCACATAGCCCATGTACTCTAAGAGCTGGCAAGTAAAGCTGGTGAACAGAGTACTGCCTGCTTGCCAGACTCCCAGTTCCTTATTGACTGAAGTACCAGGTAAAGTGCCAAGAGGAGTATCAGGGTCAACAGAGCCATGGCAACATAGGTTGAGGCCTGAGCCTCTAGAAATCTGCATTCATGGCAACAGAGGTTGAGGCCTGAGCCTCTAGAAATCTGCATTGAAGTCCACAAATTTTTAGGCACATGATGAATTGAGATCCTTGATGTACTGACAGACAACAGAGAGGGGGAATTGGGAATTGGAAGACGAGTGGACATTCTGAGGATCACACTTTCCTGAAAGGCACAGGAATTCCAACTGTAAGAATAGAGAAACTACAGAATAACATTTATATTCAATTAAGATACCATAAATCTTGCACTTTGGGAGTGTGTCTATACTAGCTATCAGTTAAAGTCTACTCTAGATTTGCCTTACAAAAGCAAGATGCACAAGCATCAAAAATGATTAAATTGATTTTTTTTTTCTTATGTGTGTGTGGTGCTGGGGATTGTAAACTGATATTTGATTTGTATACGTAACTTTATTCAATACTTATAATAATCCCATGAGTTAGACACCTTTAATAGCTTCACTTTCGCATGTGAGGAAACTCTCAAAGACAGTAAACTAAGTCTCAAAATCAGAGTCATCAGGCTAATTACCACCAGGAAAGTTACAAACTTAGGTGTGCTTTATTGCAAATCATCTTTATACCTTATATTGAAATTTCGGGTTCTAATAAGTCATTTCCTGATAAACTTAAAATATTATTTATCTGCTGCATGAGATGATCATACTTAAAAAATAAGAAGCCTAATAAGATTAAACAGAGCCCAAGATCTTTCCTATCCTTTCCTGCAAAGAAAAAAAAAAAAAAAAAAAAAAGAAAGAAAGAAAAGAAAAGAAACTAGCCGGGCACGGTGGCGCACGCCTGTAATCCCAGCACTTTTGGGAGGCTGAGGCAGGAGGATCGCGAGTTCAAAGCCAGACTCAGCAATGGCTAGGCACTTAGCAACTCAGTGAGACCCTGTATCTGATAAAATACAAAAAAGGGCTGGGGATGTGACCCAGTGGTTGAGTGTCACTGAGTTCAATCCCCAGTACACAAAAAAAAAAAAAAGAAAAGAAAAGAAACTAAATTGTCTGAGTTTAAAATTCACTGATTTCAAGCAATGAACTTAGTATTGCTAATACACACAAATATATTTACTAAAAACATTTTATGATGGATAAATTTTGTTAATATATACAGATGATCAGAAAAAAAGGTTTCATTTGGTTTTAATGGTATTTATTTTTCTTTACTAATTTATCAAACCAGTGTTTGTTGAATGACTGCTATCTGTTAGCTGCTAAATGGGGGCATAATTACATTTTATAAGGCATTTAAGTGTTCCTGATGGGATTGGACACCACTCATAATTCTAAAACATGAATGTCAATGGCATGACATTTTTTGTATGGACAATTAAATGAGGAAAAAATGATCAAAAGTGCGCATGACCCTCAATATACTTTTAAAAACAAGTTCATTCTTTTAAATTATCATAAGAATTCATATACTCATTTTCATTTCTTACTTGCTGTAGTGTAAATGGATATGTTAGGATATTATACATTTATGAATGTGTCTATCTGTATATTTTGTTGAAGTATGTTACTACATTTTATTTGATTGCCCTTGTGAATCTTGCTCCTGAGAAACATTTGCATAAATTATTTCCCTCAGTTTTATTTTTGCAAAGTAAAAAAAATAAAGTATTTGGAAATAAAATGTATGAGTATGCTTACTTCAGTATTATGTATTAAAATGTGTAGTCCATGTGAAATATGCAATTAAATATGCATTTAAATTAGCATTTAAATCAATAACCTGATTGAAAATTTGGAATTAATTGTTTTTGTATAGGCATAGATAAAAAACAAGAAAATTTGTTAAAATTATATTGCATTTTATTGAAGAAAACCAAAAAGTAAAATGTGTATGTTCTCTTCTTCAAGTAATGTAAAAATTGTCATACATAAAGATAAAATATAAAAAACACACCCTAAGAAAAGAGTACAGTTGCCTTGTACAATGTCTATAATATATTATGCACTTACTATTCTTATACCATAGTTCTAAATCATTTAATGCTCCCAACAATGCTCTGAGGAAGGTGCTATTATGACTCCCTATTTGTAAATGTAAAAACTGAGCCTAAACTAGTAACTTTCTGGAGCATGAATTCAAAACTAGCAATATAGCTTAAGAATCCATATAAAAGCAATATAACTTGATAATTAAACTATTGGTCACTTTTACCCATTTCATTAATATAATTTATAAGGCTAGAATTGAATTAAGTTAAATTTACAAAAGGAAAATTACTCTATTAAGCCAGATGTAAATAATATGAGAACCATTAATCTACATAACATAAAAACATACAGAGGGAATTAAAGTAATTAAATATATGAACAATAGTTTCAAACCAAGTTTGATCAAAGTTAAGCAAAAATATTTATAAAATTTTGATGTATATATTGAACATTAAATATGTGGAATTAAAATTGAATTATTATTTACAGTTTAATAGTTATAATTATTACTCAAATTAAAAATTAGAAATGGTAAAAAAAAATGGATTTAAAATATATACTTGAACTTACCAAGTAGAATCACTTCAAAAAATCCAGAGCGTTTAACTATTAACAAAACATGCAATTGAGTTATTGTAGCATTTACACTGCAGCAGAAAAACTTGTTTTATACAGTAGAATATAGCATTTTATTCTTAGAATTACTCCAAACATTGTCTTATTATTTTAAAAAGCAATGCTGTTTAAACAATTAATCAAGCCCAATGTGTTGTATTTTAATATAGGATTTATAAGTATATAACAAGTAAACTGTTCTTTTTGCCATTCTGAAAAAAAGTCCTATGATTTTAATGTTATATATTGTTTTGGAAGCATAAAAATAAAGAGCACAAAGAATGTGCATTATGTATTTTCCCCATCTTTCACTTCCAATTAAACTTTTTAAGGAAAGCATCAGTTTTAAGAGTAAATGTATATATCAACATTATCACTTACCTGCCTAATCAGTATAGGGTTTTCAGCAATGACAGCTGGATCCCATCCATAGTGAATGTGTGACCATGTGACAGATGCCTGACCTAAGAATAGTTGTTTATAAAATTAGCAAAGCTACTATATTCATTAGTACAGAGTCATTCCCCATTCAAAAAGGTGAGTGTGCACAGCCTATATTTTCAAAGAGAATCACACACATAACTTGTACCTTCATGATAAAGAGCTGCTTTAATAATAAGTGAGAAAAAATTCTCCTTTCCACAGGGACTGTGCTACAAAGGACTTCAGCAATATGGATGCTTAGAAATATTTCCAGTGTTAGGAAATGATGTGTGTTGCTTAGGAAAAGTCTCAAATGTGCACACCTTAAATTCCTGGAAATGAAAATTTCTTAGCCTCTTTTAAAGTCTTTCAAACACAAGGGTTCAGGATGCAGACAGCATCCAGTGAAGTTGCACCAAAGCAGATGGATGGAGATTGGCCAACCAAACTTGATCACAGCTTTGCAGAACTGTTGGACAGGGTGGAAAAACCTGGCTTCAGTAGGAGGTGTTACAATATATTTTTCCCATTGCAGCTGTGTCCTTGTGTGCAGGTCTTTCATCTTAACATCAAGCATTGAAACCAACCTACATCGACCCAGATGTGCTGCATCCCAAAGGGTTCAAAGGTTTTCAAAAACCAGATATTTTTATCTCATCCCCATCACTGAAGTACTATTTGCATTAAAATTCCAATTGCATTCGAAAAACATCTATAGGATTAAAGTGCTTTATTTCACTTTGGAAAAAAGAAGGTGAGTGTGCTATTCATTGAAGTTCTTCTGTTAGATAATATTTCATCTGAAATATTATATTCATTCTTGACACAGGGGGCTTTTTCTTTTACTATTGTTTTTTGCTAGTTTCTAAAATTTATATTAAGAATAAATCTTTCTGAAAATTAAAAAAATAATTTTGTACAAGATAGATATTGTATAACAAAAAAATGTTCTCCTTAATAATGTAATGCTTCTATGAAAAAAATAGGAAAAAATACTGTCCCTAAAAATCACCACCTTGCTTGATAACTCATAAAGGTGCTTAGCTTCAATTTCAGAGCTATACTAACAATTACATTATGGAAATGTTTTTTATTAGAAGCACAATAACAGCAGAAAAAATTAATAAATAATACATTGATATTTTAAAGAACTAAGTTGAGTCTACTTACAAGAAACATTTAACAGAAAATGTATAAATAAACTAAATCAAGCAACATCAATGACAAAGGCAATTAAGCAATTTCTATAGGATTTTCAAGAGAACTAAAACTAACTGTGTGAAAACAGACAATAACAATAGCAAAGCTTACCAAATATTCAAAATGTCAATGGATGTACCATTAATGTAGCATTTATTGAAAAATCTTAAACATACTATTTTTGTTAGAATTGTTTTCATCTTTAAGTAAAATAATGAATGAGAAGCAAGTTTAATAAATAGGGTGGAGATTGTTCTCTTCAATAGCAATAATTTTGGAGTTGAACAGATACTGATTTTAACATGTTGTCTGTGAATACCCAAGAAGCTGAGCCTGGCTCTCATTAGACTTTTGCTTTGATTTTGCTATGCATATTTTCTATTTCCCTTCCAATAACCTTTCTTAAAGATACACAGACTTTGGGCTGGGTAAAACCTAGTGAGTCTCTTGAGCTCAATTTTCAACTAAACATACAATTTCATCTGCTTAATAAACAGAATACATATTAAAGAGTTCAAAAATTCCTTAATTTATACATGACAGACTTTTTATATTTGATGTTGACAACTGAAAAAGCATAGGTTAATGTACATTTTACCTAATAAGTGCTGTTTTAATATTAAAAATATAAGAAAATGTGCATAGTCCAGAAAAATAAGCAGCATAGAAACACAAATTTAAAGTAATTTGAAAAGATGTAAGTGTACATTATGAGAACATTTAAGTATATTAAATTCTTTTGCATAGAAAGACAAATTTCAGTTTATGTTAAGTATAATATCTCACATTATATTATTTGCAACAGATATATAAAGAATAAAATGATAACAATTGAAAACTAAGAAAAATGATGTGTTCAAAATTCCAACTGGTTTTAAAATTTTGTTTGACAATTAACAAAATATTTAGATTTAAACCAAGTTTTAAAATCTGACAAAAATAATTATAAATGCAAAAAATTTTAAAATAAAACAATTCAGAATTTGATAATGGAAAATAAAATAAATGAATGATAAACTTTATTCATACTGACCAGTTTTAATAAATCTACAACTCATTTTTAATTTATATGAAATGATTCTTAGAAACACTTCAATGTAAGTAATCATATATTAGTTTTAATAATCATAATAAATACCTCAATCAATCTTAAATGTTTTCAACATCAGAAATTTTTAAAACCATTTATACAATTTTATACAGAAAAATCTAAAATAAAATATTTGTTAATGAACTCAAGCCATATTAAATAACTACTACCACTTTGTCAAATATATTTTAATTGCTTAGAATATAATGAAGCAAAATATTATACGATATGCCCAAGTAAACTCATAAAAATCCAACATAATAAAACTTACTAAACTCAGAAAAAATTATAAGGAAGGAAATTTTTGTTAAAAAAAGAACTAAACCCAGGTTGTTCAGCAAAATAATAGTAAAGTGGCATCTCTGTCCAATCTAATGAAAAAAATAAAAAAATAAAAAATCAGAATAAGCTTACTATGAATTGATGATACACAGAAAAATACTAAAAAATAACATAACCCAAGGCAAATTAATTTTTTTTTTTTTTTTTTTTTTTTTTTTTTTTTTGTGGTACCGGGGATTGAACTCAGGGGCACTTGACCACTGGGCCATATCCCCAGCCCTTTTTTGTATTTTATTTGGAGACAGGGTCTCACTGAGTTGCTAAGTGCCTCAGCAATGGCTTTGAACTCTCGATCCTCCTGCCTCAGCCTCCCAAAGTGCTGGGATTACAGGCGTGCGCCACCGCGCCCGGCTTTAAAATATTTTTATTCAGAATACCTGCTTTCACAAATCTTTACTTTGCAATTTAATTAGACATACAGCTATAGGAGTTCATCTCATTGATTGATGGCTCAATTTCCTCATTTTTTTTCATTTCAAAATTATGAGATGATTGAATTAAATAATAAATGTGAACCTCTTTTATTCTGTTCTATATGACAAGAACACTTAACAAGAACTTATCTTAAATTTTTAAGTGTACTATGTTATTTTTGGCAATAGGTACTATGTTGCAAAGCAAATCACTTGAGTTAATTCATCTTGCTTGACTTTATATACATTGATTTTATATAAATTGATTTGTAACTCCATATTCTCCTTCTGAAGCCAGATTTAAAGCTAGGTAGTGAGTGTAGTCAGGCAAATCGGGTCTAACATCAAGTTTCATAAAGAACATGGAGTCCATAAGGAAAATGGAGTCAGCCTGAGTCCTGGAAAATCACAGAGCAACTCCAAGAGAGATAAGATGGTTAATGTTCCCAAGTTTAGGGCTCATCTTATGGAATGATAATGAAACAACTTCCAGTAAACGGAGATGCTAGATGCTAATCAACTAGCCCTAAACCCTTCCCGTAAATCTCACACCCACCATGGGCCCTCCTTTTGACATTCCTGTCCTAGGAAGGACAGAGATAAGGAACACGGAAGGGACAAAAGAAAGATTTAAAAGGGAGAAAGCTTCTCCTCCCTTTGGATTCCTGGTTTCCAGGTCCCCTTCTCCCTCTGGGGGAAGTCTTTTGCTATCCTTTAAATAAAGCTGTCCACTTTCCACTCTACGCTTGCCTCGGAGTGCTTCTTCGGCGTTATTCTTCAGCGTTCGGGGAGCAAGAACTCGTCACGGTAAAAAGCGGTTTCACTTCCCCCTAGCCTTTAGCAACCACCATTATTTTCTTTGATTTTGGGAGTTAGACTATTTTAGATATCTCATGTAAGTGAAGTTATGTGATATTTGTCTTTCTGTGATTGGTTTCTTTCACTTAAAGTTAATGGGAATGAAAAACAATGCAGCTGCTGTGGAAACACTGTAGAATTTCACTTAAAATTGAATCCACTTACGAGTCAGAAATCTCACTTCTTAATATTGATTTAAATTAATTGAAATCAGGATCTTGAAGAGATATCTGAACATCTATGTCCATTATGTTAATAATCAAAATAGTCAAGGCATATATAATCTAAATGTTCATCAATAAATAAATAGATAAAGAAAATGTGGAGGATACAAATAATGAACTACTGTTCAGTCTTAAAAAGGAAGAAAAATCTGTACTAAGCAACAATATCAATAAACTGTACAAACTCTTGATATAATTTATATCTTAGTGGTGATTTTATATTGAAAAACATTTTAATAACACTAAATATTGCATAATAACTTTGAAAAACTCATTCAAGTAATATGTCCATCCAATATACAGATTATCACCCACAATGGGTTCCCCTCTGGAGAGATGGGCTGGCAGAGAAATAAAAGCTAAGAAAAGTAGTACTACAAAATAACCAGAGGACACAGAATAATAGTTTCACAGCTGGGGGGTGAAACAGGCCAAGCTGACCAGACAGGTCCAGCTTCTAACAAAAAGGGGAACCTGCAGTTGCTTTATTTATATCAGAATATATCAAAGACTTCTGATAGAAAGTTCTTCATCAAAACAGGATAGAGGTGGGGGCAGGTAAACTGCTCATTCTTAATGGGTCACTCCCATCTCTGGTTCTGTGCTGGATCTTTTGGCAAAGCAGGGCAGGGAGTTCACTCGTATCTGGGGTCTTAATAGCAGAAGGACCACTATAAATTCCCAAGTACCAGTTCTACTCCTCACTGGTTTTAATGCTGAAAAGTTCCCCATGAGTTTCACAGGTTGCTTCCCTCAACAGATATAGACATCAATTTTTCAAAAACTTTATTGATAAAAAATGTCATTGTGAATAAGATTGTTAATGGGTTCCAATTAAGGAAATTAAGGACTTTTTTTCTTTTCTTCTTCTTCTTCTTCTTCTTCTTATTTTTTTAGTGTAATGGGTTCCAATTAAGGCTTTTTTAAATACAAAGGCAACTCCATGAGGTTAACCTGTAGGAACATTCCAAACATTCCAGCCAACTTCAAAATGAAAGTGGGGGCCAACCAGAATGGAAGTTGCAAGGAAGTTCAAACTCAAGAGTTAAAGATGGTGTCAATTAGAGGATTTGGGATCAAACCAATAATAGCCTTAGTACTTTCTCAAATACCTATTTAACATAGATTTTAACCAGTACCCAAAATGAGACATATAGACTACCCATAAGCAGCCAGGAAAAGGATCTCAGATAAAAAAAGGAGAAAGTGGGAACTAAGAAATCAAGCTTGCGATCCCAGCTGGTCCTAGCCACAAGGACATTTCCTTGACAGTTCCTTAACAACTCCCAGCAATGACTAACCACAAAACCTTCTGTAAATGCCTTCCTTTTGTGCCAACTAACCCTCACTCCCACGCTTGTGCTAATAAAGACTCATAAATCACTTTTCTCCAGATTTGCTGAAGAATAGAAAATAGAGAGTTGATTGGTCCTTTCTGAATCCTATATTTATATGTCATTCCACTAATAAACTATAGGGACAGATCAAAATCATAAAAAAATAAATAAATAAATAAAAAACAAACAAACAAAAAACACTAGACATCAGAGACCTGAAGGCAACCCTTTTTTGGACCCCTCCCTCTTAGGGAGCTCTGTTTTCTTTCTATTATTCTAATAAATTCTATTACTTTGCACTCACCCTCACATTAGGGAAAATTTGATGTAGGCAGAGCCATTTTTGAAACTTATCCTCTATCTTGGAACAATAGTCACCCCACAGCAACTCTGATCCAGAACAATGGTCAGCCTGACCTAAATCCCAGACAATAATATCCTGTGGGAGAATTATTGTTTGAGACTTCAATCCTGAGAAACACCTTGTTCAACATGGAACAGTGACTATCACCAAGATCTAATCCCTCACTGCCCTATAGTGTGTCCCTATGCTGTAAGCAAAAGATGGTTTACAGGATCTGCTGAGAACCCCACCCCTGCAGGTTTGTCCCAAATAAAGCAGTTTTACTGTGCAGTCATCTCTTCTATCTCTCTATTTCCTTCATTTTTTCTTTCCTTACACCTTGTGTTGGTAGATTTTGTTCTTTGAATTCACAAGACAAAAAAACTCACATGACATCATTCTCCATGTTACAATTGTATGGAGATTTTATTTATTTTTTTTTTTCTGGAAGGAGTTAAAACTAAATATTAAAATAAAAACTCTGCTATACTTCTAAGTAAGACACACATTTTCAAAGACTACTAGAATATAACCACTTAGACATTAAAATAGGTCTTGTGCTGGCAGGCAGGGGCCAAGAGTTCCATAGCATTTCATTATTTTGCCTTAATATGCCTTGAGCACATCTAATATTCTGGGATTAGTGAAGATTCATTTCAGTTCCTACTTAGAATGTTCTTTGGTTTCATGGTGAGTACACACTAGTGCCTTAAAACTGTTTCTTCCACAGAGGGCTTGCCAGACAGGCCTTGAGGATGGGGACAGGAGTGACATAAAGACACTGTGTGGTTATAGGAAGCCAGAAACAACCCCCATCTACTCCAAACCCACTCCCATCAATATACTTCATAAACACAAGGGGGGAAACTAATATTTAGAGAATCTACCTCTTTGCTTTATTTTTCCATATGTTGATGATTCATTCTTTTTTCCATATTTTTTATTGGTGCCTTATAATTATACATAATGGTGAAACTTGTTGTAACATATTCATATATACACACAATATAATAATATAATTTGACCAATATCATTCTCTAGTACTTCCCCATTCTCTTTTCATCTTCCTCCCCCTGGTTACTTTCCTCTACTCTACTGATCTCCCTTTGATATTCACGAGATTCCCCAAAACTTTCTTTTCTATTTTCTCTTCTAGCTTCCACACAGAAGAGAAACATATGACCCTTGACTTTCTGAGTTTGGCTTATTTCGGTTAATGTTCTCAAGTTACATCCATTTTCCTGATAATGAAATAATTTCATTCTTCTATATGGCTGAATATAATTCAATAGTTACATTTACATTTACATTTCATATGCTACATTTTCTTAATCCACTCATCCATCAATGGACACTGGCTTATTTCATTTAACATGAGAATCCAGTTCCATGCATTCACCAGCAAATGCAATAATATTATTCTTCTTTATGGTTGAGTAATACACCAATGTGTATATATGCCACATTTTCTTTATCCATTCCTTTTTTGAAAGGCACCTAGGTTGGCTACATAGCTTGGCTATTGTGAATTGTGCTGTTATAAATATTGATGTGTCTGTGTCACTGCATATTTAAATATTTGGAATATATATTCAGGAGTGGGATATCTAGATATCTAGATAATATGGTGATTCCATTCTTAGTTTTTCTTTTTTTTTTTTTTTTTTAGGAATCTTCATACTGCTTTCCAGAGTGGTTGCACTAATTCGTAATTCCACCAACAAGGTATGAAAGTACCTTTTTTCCCCAGCATTTATTACTTGTATTCTTTATAACTGTCATTATGACTGAATGAAACCTCAAACTAGTTTTAATTTGCATTTCTTTAATTGCTAGAGATGTTAAAGATTTTTTCATATATTTCTTGACCATTTTTATTTCTTGAGAAGTGTTCTTTTATACATGTATTGATTGGAATATTTGGGGTTTTTTGTTTGTTGTTAAGTATTTTTAGTTCTTTGTATATTCTGGATATTGATGCCCTAACATACAGGTGACAAAAGTTTTCTCCCATTCTTTAGGCTCTTTCTTCAAACATTGACAAAAGAAGTTGATAAGAATCCACATGCTTCTTATGATATAAACCCTTTGCTCTAAATATGCTATTGCTTTTGTCTCTGTACATATTTATGGAAACTGGATTTTTTTTTTTTTTTTGGTACCGGGGATTGAACTCAGGGGCACTCGACCACTGGGCCACATCCCCAGCCCTTTTTTGTATTTTATTAGAGACAGGGTCTCACTGAGTTGCTAAGTGCCTAGCCATTGCTGAGTCTGGCTTTGAACTCTCGATCCTCCTGCCTCAGCCTCCCAAAGTGCTGGGATTACAGGCGTGCGCCACAGCACCCGGCTAGAAACTGGATATTCTTGTGGCACAAATTCCTTTGTTGGTTTGACATGTTGTTTCTTTTATATTTCTGATCCATCATAGTTATTTTTCTTTTTAATGTTTTGTCTACTTACAGGATGTCAAGACGTGAAATCCCCATAAACTTCATTCTGCATAACCTCTCATGTGTGCCATAAGTGATGATAAATTCTTTTAAAAATGATCCTTGCATTATTGGAATCAGAAAAAATATACTTGCTTTAAAGACCTCTCAGTAGAAAAGTAAGCCAACATATTGTATTTCATTTTCATATATATTTTGAGCTCTGATCTGCTGGGGTAGACAAAAATGAGGACTCTAGTAGATGGGTGATAATGCACACCTTCCAAATACACTTTTACAACTTAACAATAAATTACTAACACAAAATAAAACTATGTTTATGGTTGCCAAAGTAGAATTATACAGCTTTATATAATTCACATATTCCTTAAGAAGCTAAGAACTCTTCTACAAATTCTAGTTCCACATTTTCACATATTTTTATTAAAGTATATTCTTATGTGATTTACTATAGGCTCAAAGTTCAACATGTTTAAATGACACTCTCCTGGAATCCATGGCTAGAATTTCTGACTTTTCAATTTTATTGAATTGTCATGTTTCTCTAGTCAATGAAGTAAAAAATATGAATTATTTTGTTCTCTTTTGTCTTCGCTGTAATAGTTAACATTTTGCCCGCTAACGTCAAATATGTGAAATACATCTAACAGTTATGTTCTATTTTCTATTTCTGTGGCAATTTTTCTAAACCACAATCTTATTTTTTTTTACTTCTAGACTAATGCAAAAGCCTCTAATTGTTTTCTTGCCTCTAGCTGTCCTTCAATCTTCCCTGTATATTATTAAAAAATTAATGATTCTAAATCACATGCTTCCAATCTCTACTTCCTCAATTAAAAGCATATAATGAGTAAATAAGTAATATTCAAGTTCTTCAGCCTGAAATTAAATGGCCTTGTCTTTCTTTTTTTCTTTTGTTTTGTTTTTTGGTAAATGGGGATTGAACCCAGGACTTTGCACATGCTAAGCAAGTGCTCCATCACTGATCACTGATCTATACTTTCAACCATTTTTACTTTATTTTGAGGTTCTCACTAATTAGACCAGGCTGGCATCAAACTGTGGTCTTCCTTCCTGAGCCTGTACTGTAACTGGGATTACAAATGTGTACCACCATACCTGGGTACCTTCACATTTTTAATTAATCATTTTGAATATATTTTGCCACCACTGCCCTTAACTAACAAGGCTACCCAGACCCATATGCTCTCATAGTGTCTTAATGCTTAATGAAAAACCACTACATTCAATTCACTTCTTTTAGTCATTATTATAACTCTATATTAGACCTCATCAAATATATAAATATTATAAACTCAGATTTTTTCCTTGACATATGGAAATTTGTATGTTTCTTGGTATTTTGCAATCATCATAATCATTTGAGTCCCTCGAATATACCTGGAAATCACATACATTTGTCAGTATCTTAAGAATTTACTTTTAGCCGGGCGCAGTGGTGGCACACGCCTGTAATCCCAGCACTTGGGAGGCTGAGGCAGGAGGATCGCGAGTTCAAAGCCAGCCTCAGCAATGGCGAGGCACTTAGCAACTCAGTGAAACCCTGTCTCTAATAAAATACAAAAAAGGGCTGGGATGTGGCCCAGGGGTCAAGTGCCCCTGAGTTCAATCCCCAGTACCAAAAAAAAAAAAGAATTTACTTTTGAGGAGATGCAATGTTTAAAGAATAGATTTCTCCTAAGTAAATTTATATATATTGTGGATTGATAAAAATTATTAGATGAGAAAATTACATATGGTGATAAGTAAACCCATATAAAATATTTTTTATTGTGTTGACATTAAAGTGTGGCAGAAAGTTACACAGTTAAAATTATAAACATCAATAGATGAGGAAATTGCTGGTGTGATGGTACATTCTGATAATTCCAGCCACTCAGGAGGCTGACACAGGAGGATCACAAATTCAAAGTCAGTCCCAGCAACACAGTGAGGCCCTAAGCAACTTAGTGAGACTCTGTCTCTAAATAAAAAAATATAAATAGGGCTGGGGATGTGGCTGAGTGGTTGAGCACCCCTGGTTTGAATCCCCAGTACAAAGAGAGAGAGAGAGAGAGAGAAAGAGAGACAATGAAATTAAAATGAGTTATTACAATTTATGTAAGTGCCACATCCCAGTGAACCCGGGCAAATTAGAATTTGTTAACATTATGCTTTTGTTCATGTAGTTTGGGGAGATACGTAGCTAATATAATATTCCATATTAATGGAAAATAAGATAATTATGTTAATCATTTATTTCAGTTTCTTTGATTTCCAGCAACATACAGTATGTTGTCGCCTGAAGCGATGGCCGCTTGGAACAAAGAAGCCGCGGGAAGAAGTTTAGAGACGAACTGGAAACAAACAGCTCTTTATTCTGATAACTTTTCTCTCTGGCTCTAACTACACCCCGACACGCCGTCCACACTCCTCTAACCTCCAAAATGGCGCAGACCTCATCCGCAATCTCGCTCAAGTCCCTCGAGATCTCCGGCCAAGTCTCGCAAGATCCCGGGCCAAGTCCCGTGAGACTATGGAAGGCGCCAATGCCCAAACATGTCCAAAGCCAAAGCCCGTAGTCCACCGCAATTTAAGCCATCTCCCCAAATAGGGCTTCTGCATTTTCCCGCTTTTGTTTTAAAAGAGGTAATGCTCTAGGATGTCTATGTGCAACCAACATTCTTACCCGTCATCGGATAATCAAGGCTGTGCCCTTGACTCCTGTCTTAGGTTGATATGTCGGCCACATGAGACGGTCCCGTGCGACTGTGCCTGTCTTAGGTTGTCCCCCTCTGGGGATCTTACCCGTCATTGGCTAACCAGCCATCCAATGGAGCCCTTTAGGATCGACTGTGTATGATGACTAACAGCCGTCCAATTGTGAGGAGATGTTGCGGCTTTAAGGCAACAAGCCTTTTGGTGACGAGCCAAATTGTATAGCATATCAAATTGTTTAAACAAATTAGTTGCCCTAAGTTTCATCAAGTAACACACTGAATTCTCTGGACAAATGTCCGCAAGGCATTGTCCCGTAAAGTCCCAAACAATGAAAGATCAAAATGTCCATTTGTTATAACACGTTGATGTAGGAGGTCCCATGTATGTAGAGCAGAGGCCACACTATTGGTGAGGTTGTTTGATGCTTGAGCAGCAGGGATGCTTGTGGTGACCATGTTCCCTGCAGCTGTAGCAGCAGCCATCTTTTTTATATCTAGATAATGCCACTGGCAAATCTTCAGGGCCCGCTACCTAGAAACTCAAGCATCAATTACTAAAGGAAAGGCAGTGTTATTTCATCACTGAGTGAAGAGTCGAGTTGTCAAACTAAAAAACAGAATTATTAGATTAGAAAATTAAAGTTGATTTCTGCTCACACACATTGTTGTTTGAGCTCACACAAACATAAATTGGCAAAAGATCATATTGAGAACAAAAGAAAGAAAGACTGAGGGTATTTACTGTATTAAAGATAGATTAAAGAAAAGCTAAAGGCACTTTGGAGAAATAATTTGTTAGGCAGAACCCTCAAGTCTCTGTATACACAGCAATTTTTTACCTATTGAGATAATTGAAATTAATCAGCTATTAAACAAATGAAGTTAATAACAAATAAACAATCTTATGTCAAAACACCAAAATATTAGGTTATATAGCACTAGTCATATTGTTTGCTAAAGAGAAGTCCCAGGGATACCTATAATCAAAATTGAAAGTACCTTCATTTATAAAATTATTTACCTAAATTGAATACTCTTAACCTAAAATGAATTAAAGTTATTTGGATCCATATATATATATATATATATATATATATATATATATATATATTCTTTTTCAAAAGCGCTTTGTTCTTTGTGACGTCACACTGGACAGACGAACAAACATACAAACATATATTTGTGACGTCACATTAACATGAAATGTAGACAAATGTACAGACATAAAGACATGTATAAAAAGAAAAAAAATACAATTGTGTGCACACTAAAGAGAGATCTCCTCGTCCCGGCAGGGAGGAATGACTCTTGAGTTGTGAAACATTTTGAAGGATACTTTTGAGGGAGTCATTCTATATCTTCATCTTGGTCTTCTTGATTTTGTACCTTTTTTATTAATCTTGATTCCTCAACAACTACATCTTGATCATTTTGATGTGGTACCTGCTTTATTAATCTAGATGGTATCCATATTGGAGAGGATTCGTGTTTTGGAAAAACACAAACAGATCCTCTCCCCCAAATTAATACTGGATCTGGACCCTTCCATGTACCTGAAAGAACATCCTTCCAGTAAACCAAGGGTTTATGTTGTTGGTGTGGATTCCAATGTCTGTCTCCAGCAGAATAACCATTAGAGTCTAAAGTTAAAAAATTTAAGGTAAACAGGGCAACTGCCAATCTGTCCTTAGGACTTTTCCAATTTCCTTCTTTTTGTTTTAATAACATAATTTTCAGTGTGCGGTTTGCTCTTTCAATAATGCCCTGACCCTGAGGATTGTATGGGATGCCTGTTTTATGGGATATATTGAATTTTGCGCAAAACTGTTTGAAAGATGAGGATGTATATGCGGGGCCATTATCTGTTTTAAGCATTTTGGAGATGCCCAATGCAGCAAAAGCTTGTAAACAATGAGATGTGACATCTTTAACTTTTTCTCCAGAATGTAAGGAAGCAAAAATCATGCCTGAGCATGTATCTATGGTAACATGAATAAATCGCAATTTTCCAAAGCTTGGCTCATGAGTAACATCCATCTGCCACAAATGATTGGGCATTAATCCTCTAGGGTTAACACCGAAATGAGGATTGGGCAAATGTGTCATACAAGATTTACAATCTTTTACAATTGTTCTGGCTTGCTCTTTTGTGATTTTAAACCTATGTTGCAAGGTGGTGCTGTTGACGTGAAATTGGAAATGAAATAAAGTAGCTTGTTGTAGCGCTGAAAGTATAAATATTGTTTTTGTAAGCTCATCAGCCTTTTGATTATCTTCATGGAGAGGGCCAGGCAAATTAGTATGTGCTCTAATATGGCCTACGAATAGAGGTTCTTTTCTTGCCCACAAAAGTTTTTGTATTTGATAAAACAATTTAAAAGCTGGAGTATGAGGTGCTATTGGTCCTGCTAACTCTAATTTTGGGATGGCATGTACAATATAGTGGCTATCTGAAAAAATGTTTATGGGCTGGTCTCTAAAATTTTCCAGAGCTCTTACCACAGCTTCCAATTCCACTAGTTGAGCTGATTTGTGTGCAGTTATGTAAGTCATATTTTTTTTGTAGTGACTATTGCAGCAGTACCATTTGAGGACCCATCTGTAAATACATTAAATTCCTTAGAAATAGGTTGATTTTTTATTACCTGTGGAAATATAATAGGATGATTAATACAAAAAGATAATATAGGAGACTTAGGAAGGTGATTATCAAAATTTGCAGAGGTAGAGCATCTAGCTATAGCCCAGTCATTATCGTTGAAGCATAAATATTCAATCTGTGACGATGAATAGGGAGTAATAATAGTAGCAGGGTGAATGCCAAATATTTTAGTAGAAGTTTTAAGTCCTTGAAGAATAAGTTTAGCCACCATGGAGGTATAAGACTCAATTATGCTTTTAGGAGAGACAGGCAAATGTATCCATAATAAAGGCCCTTGTTGCCAAAATACTCCTGCGGGTGTATATTGTGAAGAAATAATAATCAATATCAGCGGTTGAGTTAAATCAAATCTGTCACAATGAGCTCCTTCAATGGCTTTTTCTACTAACTTTAAAGCTTTCCTAGCATCTGGAGTCAGTGTTTGCGGTGAGGATGGATCAGGGTCCCCTCGAAGGATATCAAATAAAGGTTTTAATTGGCCAGTAGTGAGGTTTAGTGTAGGGCGGAGCCAATTAATGTCTCCCAGCAGTTTTTTGGAAATCATTGAGGGTGGTTAAATGTTCTTTATTTATTAAAATTTTGGGGGGTCTAACAAAAGTATCCATGATTTTAAATCCTAAATATAATATGGGAGATCTGGTTTGAACTTTTTCTTCTGCTATATATAATCCGTATTTTTTAAAATTTTCTACCACGTCACTGAATATATTAAATAAGATTTTTTGATTAGGGTGGGCCAGTAAGATATCATCCATGTAATGTAGACACATGAGGTTTGGATATTTATTTTTAATGGGTTGGATAGCCTTGTCCACGTATATTTGGCATATGGTGGGGCTATTAGCCATTCCCTGCGGCAAAACCTTCCATTGATATCTCTGATCAGGGCCATATTGTTAATAGAAGGAACTGAAAAAGCAAACCTGGGGGCATCCAGAGGATGTAGGGGAACAGAAAAGAAGCAATCCTTTATATCAAGAGTAATAAGATGGAAATTTTTTGGAATAGCTACAGGACTAGGAAGTCCAGGTTGAGTAGGGCCCATAACTTGCATAGTTTTATTGATTTGTCTAAGATCATGTAACAATCACCATTTTCCTAACTTTTTCTTGATCACAAATATGGGGGAATTCCAGGGAGAGGTGGAAGGTTCTATATGTCCTGCTTCTAATTGTTCCTGAACTGGTAGGTGGGCCGCTTGTAATTTCTCTTTAGATAGGGGCCACTGAGGGACCCACACTGGCTTATCAGAAAGCCATGGTATTTTCAAAATTATTTTCTCAGTGGCCCCGAAAAAAAATATCTTTTTCCTTTATGATAATGATTACTTTTAGGGTTAAGATTACTCTGTACTTTTTGATAATGATTTCTTTTATGGTTAAGATTACCCTGTAGATTTTCACATTTAACACCTGCAGGTTTGGTTGCAAGTTGTACTCCCATTTGTTGCAAAATATCTCTTCCCCATAAAGTAACCGGTAGGTTAGGTAAAACATAAGGCTGAAATGTTCCTTTATGGCCTTCATCATCCTCCCATTTTAAAATTATCGCACTTTTTTCTGGGAAGTTATTATATCCCAAGCCTCTTAAACTGATTGAAGCTTTTTGCAGAGGCCAGTGCTTGGGCCATTGGTGTAAATTAATAATGGAAGAGTCAGCTCCAGTATCTATTAATCCCTCCATTTCTATTCCTTGGATTTTTATTTTACACATAGGCCTCCTTGAAGAGTCTCGAACCCAGCAAGCCATGGGACTTGAGTCAGTGGAACAAAATCCTCTATTGTTCCCTTCTTGAGGCATACCCATTTTAAATGAATTATGTAAATTGGGAAGGAGAAGCAACTGAGCAATTCTATCTCCTTGATTAACAGAACTTATACTTTGGGGTGAGCTAAGCATTATTTTTATTTCCCCTTTGTAGTCTGAGTTTATTACACCTGGGGTCACTTGCAAACCTACTAAGCTTTGAGGACTTTGCCCGATAATAAGTCCTACAGTCCCTGAGGGAAGAGGTCCCCTGACTCCTGTGGGAATCAGTTGAATCCCCATTTCACGTGTTAACACTATTCGGGTGGTGGAACAGAGGTCTAATCCTGCATTTCTTCCTGTTCCTCTGGAGAGGGAGTGGATGGGTAATATGGGTTGTGTCGGGGAAGCATCTGAATGGATGCTTGAGGATACTCCTCCTCCAATGCCTCGTACATTTGTGGGCCCCGGGGCATTGGGCCCCGTGCCCCTTTTTTTGAATTCCTGAACAAAGGATTTCCATGGATGTTAAATTTTGAATAGCATTTATTGGCCCAATGATTTCCCTTTTTACACCTGGGGCAGCAACCTGGAGCACGGTATGAATTTGGTCTTATTTCTCTTTTGGGATTTTGCCTAGAATTGCCTGATTGATTATGATAATTTTTCCTGGAATATCCTGATTGATTATAGTGTCTAGGTTGAGTCCTTGTGAAATTCTGAGGGGCAGCATCTCTAACAGCTGCTGCAATCATATTCCCTGTGACAAAGGCATCATTTATATCTTTACATGGTTGTATATATATGTAAAGATCCTTTTTATTTCTCCATGGCCTGATGGCTTCCTGGCAATATTTATTAGCGTTTTCATATGCTAATTGAACAACTAATGGCATAACTTGATCAACGTCTCCAAAATCTCTACCTGCAGTTCTCAAAAGTAGATCAGCAAATTCAGAATATGGTTCATTAGGTCCTTGAATTACTTTGGACAAGCCACGTTGTAGATCCCCAGGTCCTTGTACAGTTTTCCATGCCTTTAAGGCAGCTGCGTTTATCTGAGCATATACTCCTGGGGTATAATATTTTTTGAGCCTGTAAGTCTGTGAATGGCCCTTCTCCTGTGAGCATTTCTATATTATGGTCTCCAAACCCTGCATCTGCATTTATTTTAGCTGTTTCTATACAAAGTTCTTGAAATTGCGATCGCCAAACCAAGTATTGTCCCCCACTTAATGTTGCTTTACACAGACGTTTCCAGTCTGAGGGGGTTAAGCTAAAGGTGTTAAGGGACTCCAGTATACTCAGCGTGAAAAGAGCTTGGGGTCCATATGTCATTACTGCCTCTTTGAGAATTTTTATTGTTTTGAAATCTACTGACTGGTGGCCCCTCTCTCCATTTTCATATTTAAATACTGGCAGTTCCCAACGTAACTGTGAGTTACCCTCGAGAGTGCATAAGCGCTCAGAAAGACTTTTTATTTCTATTTCTAGGGTATGCAAATGCCTAGTGATACCCTTCATATTTTCTCTAATAGATTCCACCCATGGGGGAGTGGAGGACATAGGTTCCTCCACTTGATGATCCCTTATCTTGGTCTTCCTTAATTTCCTTTTGTTCATTTTCTCAGAATCACTTTTACTTAATTCCTCCTCACTACTACTACTCTCATTGGTCCTAACTGACTCAGTAACATCCTGAGTCCCGGATTCAATTGAGAGCATGTATCCTCGAACTATCTCTAACAAATCTTGAATAGCTTTAGCAGCTCGGATCTTTGTCATTTTTGAGCCCGCACTGATACTATCCTTACTGGCCCTAACTGACTCAGCCGAGGCCAAGCTTTCATGATCACTTTCACTTTTTTCCAAATTCTCCTCACTAATAACTGACTCAGCTATATCAAAGAATCCATCAAGAGCCTTGTACACTTGGGTCTTAGTTATTTTCGAACCCATTTTAAACGCTCTGACTAGAGACTCCTGCGAGGTTCATCAGTTCTTACCTGCCATGTCGATTCCCCGTCCGGGCCACCACCTGTTGTCGCCTGAAGCGATGGCCGCTTGGAGCAAAGAAGCCGCGGGAAGAAGTTTAGAGACGAACTGGAAACAAACAGCTCTTTATTCTGATAACTTTTCTCTCTGGCTCTAACTACACCCCGACACGCCGTCCACACTCCTCTAACCTCCAAAATGGCGCAGACCTCATCCGCAATCTCGCTCAAGTCCCTCGAGATCTCCGGCCAAGTCTCGCAAGATCCCGGGCCAAGTCCTGTGAGACTACGGAAGGCGCCAATGCCCAAACATGTCCAAAGCCAAAGCCCGTAGTCCACCGCAATTTAAGCCATCTCCCCAAACAGGGCTCCTGCAACAGTATAACTTTTTAATATGACAATACTAAAATATAGTCCATGTTAACTGCAATTTTTCTCAAACAATTTAAGAACACACTTGAAGGTGTTCCAAATGTTTATCTAAAATGGCCAAAGTTATTTTGTTTCTCTATGTTAAATTATTAAATGTAATTTTATGGATATGTTACGAAAATGGAAACAAAATATTTCATTACAAAATATAACTTAACAAATCTATCATCTGAATATTATTTTGTCTGAGTTTTAAGAAACAGAAAATTTTGAAAGAAAAATACTGACAGAGTCACTTAGTAATTATTAGTAGCAGTGAAGAAAATTTCATGTATTTTGATTGATAATCATTCTTCAACTTCTGGAATATTAAGTAAGGGATCAAATTATCTTTGGTTAGCATTTATGATAATATCCATTAGGTAACAGCAGCATATGTCTCCTTCAAATATATGGAAAACTGCCAGTACCTTGAGAAACAACATTCTAGTTTCATACTGACAAGGACTGTATCTCTTGAGGCTGTTTTGTTGAATAAGCCCCAATACAATGCATAAAATCTAATATATTCCAAATACACAGTTTTTGAAATTGAAAATGAAAAAAAATTACAAGAAAATCACTAATAACATCCACATAATAAATGGAATAAATCATTATTATTGATGGGCTTAAATGTTATGACTGCTAATGAAAGATTCCATTCTTCTGTTTTCAAGCTCCAAGTCCATTATCTTAATGTGTCCATTTTTTTCTTTTTACTACTCTTCCTTCTCATTATGCCATGCACTTTATCCCTTTTTCTCTGACCCACAGAATGGTTCTTTTTTCTCCCCCATATCCTGTGGGACTCATTGCCTCTTACCAAGTATGTTTTGTTCTCCCTTGCTTCAAGACATATGGTAAAATTAGAATTGCCTTTGAATAGGACTATATGGATGTGCTCCAGCCAGTGGAATATGCTCTTTTGTTCTAGAACAATAACTGTCTAGGTTTGATGTTCTTTTTCTTTTCTATAACCTTTTTCTAATCTTTATTTTATTTGCTTATTTTTATGTGATGGTGGGAATCAAACCCAGTCCCTCAACACATGCTAGGCAATCACTCTACCACTGAGCCACAAGCCCAGTCCCCCTGAAGTTTGAAATGGTTGCTGCTCTATGAACTAGAGTCCCTGAAAGAGTTTCTGTGCTGAGGATAAAAAGTAAATGTGAGAAAAAATTAATCTTGCTGTTCTAATCTACTATGATTTTAGGCTGCCCTTTTTATTGGGGGGGGGTGTGCTGGTGATTAAAGTCAGGGGCACTCAACCACTGAGCCACATCTCCAGCCCTTTTTTGAATTTTATTTAGAGACAGGGTCTCACTGAGTTGCTTAGTACCTCACTTTTGCTAAGGCTGGCTTTGAACTTGTGATCTTAGGCTGTCTTTTATTGCAATATAAAATAGCTAATCCAGACTATGAACCCACGAACAAAAAATTGGTAAGAACATTTTGAAAAATAATTATAATCCCATTTTCCCACAAATTTAGTAATAAATGTATATCAAATATTTGTAATGTTGCAAGTATTAACCTGAGCAATGTTGCAGGTTTAAACCCTCATTAGGGCTGGAATTACTATCTTTTTACTTTATCATTCTATCTCCACTGTATACAAAACAAATTGTCACCTCTATATTTTCAATATACTCAAGAGGACAATCTAGAATACAAGACAACTGAACTAGGGGCAGAAGCCCCCTCAACTTAAGTATGGTCATTTGGATATTGTTTTCAGGAGAATTTGTTCAACTTAGTTTCTACTGAAAATCTGACTTGAAATCTAAAGAGAATATTAAATCCCTGAAGAGAAAAAATAAATATGGAAATTAAAACTAGCGTGGTGGCTCCCAGCCACTTGGGAGACTAAGGCAGGAGGATTACAAGTTCAAGGACAGTCTCCACAATTTAAGAGGCCCTAAGCAACTTGGCAAGACCCTATCTCAAAATAAAATGATAAAAAAAAATGTTTGGGGAGGTAGCTCAGTGATAAAATGAACCCCTGGGTCAGTCCCAGTACTAAAAAAAAAAAAAAAAAGAAAACTAAGACTCTTTTGGAATGTTGTCTAGAGTAGATCCATAGTTATCTGAAGACAAAGATTCATGGTTGGGAAGAGAGGAGTTATAGCAAAATGTATAAATATGACTGGCTAAATGGAAAGAAGGCAATTTTAGCTTCACAATGGATGAATGAAAACATCCAGAAATCTGTTCCTCTATGAAAGTTACCAGTACAATACCAAAAATTGTCAAGATGAACTTTTTCAGAAATATGGAAATTAACAAAAGGCTTATAAAAATCTGTTCATTCAAAACAGACCTGAATCTTTCTATGAACATGAAAATTTAGACCATTTAAATTTCCTTATTTATATAGTCCTTTCCACACAACCATTTAAACTTCCTTATTTATATAGTCCTTTCCACATAACTCTTTAGTAGAACTGAAAACTAAGAACTGTATAATCACAGAAGTTATGAAAACCATCAGTATATAAACTCCTAAAAGAAATAGAATGCATTTGATTCAGTGCTTACTAAAAGACCCACCTTCAGAATTATCATTATATGTCCTATCTGCCAGTACCCTAGAAATCCCACTGAAAGGGATTTTCTTGATGTAACCTGACTTGGAGTTTGTTTAAGTGTAAATCTTTTCCCTGGGACATTTGTGAAAAACAATCAGCAGGAATTGTGTGAATTGGAGCTACCTTAGATAGTGATAACAGTTTGAACAAACAAGAACAAAAGCCATAAAAGAAAAGTTCCTGAAAGGGTTTGCAACAGCTTTGGGCTATTTTCTAATAATCTAGAAAATCATACACATTGCAAGATGTTAAACATGCACAAGAAGGATGTAAGAAAGTCCTACTTTTTTTTTTTTTTTTTTTTTTTTTTTTTTTTTTTTTTTTTTTTTTTTAACAGCTTGCTGACATTGATTCTCTGCACAAGCAGGAAGTCAGGGGATGCCAAGATTGTTGATAGATTCACCTGCGTTGGTCAGAAGGGGCTATTGGATACTGCCTGTCCACATATGGAACAAGGAAAGAGGTTTGTATCCCTCAGAACCAAAGCAGTTTTTGGATTAAAATGTCATGTCCAAACATATCATCTAGAATAAACCAGAATGTTTGTCTTTTCCTTTAAGCACTAAGCTCTGCTGGAACACAAGACTCACCTGTCATCACTAAAATTGATCCAGGAGTCTCCTTGTGACTGCAGAAGATCTGGATTACATCAATGTCCAATACTTGCAGAGAAAGTGCAGAGGGAATGCATACACCTACACAAGGCTCAATGAGAGTGGGTCATAAAAGACCATGTCCAAGATAAAGCAGTCCAACAATGTGAATCCATCCATTTATGATTGATAGAAACAATACAAACTGCCTTTCAACCTGCCATTTTTTTCCCAAAAAATTAAATGATTAGGTCTAGAGAGGTTGAGTCCCGTCAGTACATCATTCCCTTCTCTGATTTCTGCCATCACCAAGAGCAGAATGGTAGAAGTAGGAAACGGTGACATTTTACATGTGCAAAGCTGACAGGTTGGACTACTTGGCTAGAAAGATGTCACAGTGGCAATGGCTTGTGCCATTGTTCTTCCTTGGGTGAACCACTGTAACACTCAACTATTCTCATTGGCAGTACCAGCAGAGTCTACAAAAGGGCTCCACTGAATGAGAGATCAGACTTATGTGTCTGAGGAAATAAAAGCCCACAGTGTGGTTTTACTTCTTCCTGCACAACTTCCAAATCTTGCTACAGGAGTCCCTACCCAGCCTACCTGTAGATGGATAAAAGACTTAATTTAATCTACTAGGTGGGGAAACATT
This sequence comes from Tamias sibiricus, assembly GCA_025594165.1. NCBI lineage: Eukaryota > Metazoa > Chordata > Mammalia > Rodentia > Sciuridae > Tamias > Tamias sibiricus. Next base: position 65,717,085 of record CM046659.1, read on the forward strand.
CTGAATCTATATACAAATAGTAAGATGTGGGAGCTTCATTTTGGAAGTTCAAAGCAAAACCATCTATAGAGTATTTTTTTTCACTTTCCTCAAGACGGCTTCCTGAAAGTCACCTGAATAGCAGAGCCCTGTGTATTTTATCTGCCTATGAGCCCCACAATTCTCTGTTCAACCTTGTGAACAACATACCCTTAAGCAAGAGTAATTCTTTGTTGGAGTCATATTATTATCAATATAATGGAGTGTTTGTAGTCAAATTAACAGTTCACATAAATATAGGCATAATTTTTTACAAAGTGTTTTTATCCATATTCATTCAAATTTAATGTCCTACTGCAAATCATTTACTTGTTTGTTAAAAAGTTAATATGGTGATTAATTATTTAGATCCAGAAAAATAACATACTTGGCAACATTTTGTAAGAGTATAAGGCATAGCACCTGCACTCCAGCACAATTATGAGCTTCACATGGCTTTCACGTTCAGGGATTTGTACAAAGAATCATTTGATTCCTGAGAACTGAAGTCTCAAAATAATTTCATTTGAAGACTTGTTCAGAGAACAGTGAAATAAACTGGGTCACCAAATAGATACCTTGACTCTGAAATAACAGAAGTCTATATATACTGACCCCAAACCTTTGTGTATTTATAATTGTTGTAAGTGGTGGTAAGTGGGAACCTTAAAGACAAAGATCAACTCTACCTCTTTTTATGGTAAAGATAATTGTCTCTCCTGTAAGAGGTCAGCACCTGAAAGCTCTTAAACTTTAATAACTTTTTAAAATTTTTAGGTTATTTAAAATGTATTTAGCTATAAATAGGAGATAAAGAGTGGATTAGAATTTAACAGAACAGTTCAAAAGTGAACCAAGGCTGGGTCATGTGGTGATTAGGTAGGGTCCAGGTCACATTAGAATAAGAGAGGACACAATTCAATACAGAATTCTGGTTTTCTATCTAACATAACCTCCACTTATGATAATGATTATCTATAATCATTCTCCCCCCCCAAAAAAAATGGTAGGTCCCTCTTTGTAAGAACAATCATAGGAAAGCTTTTTTTTTACTTTGGTTTGTTTTGTTCTTCCCAAGCAGAAAGCAGATTTTCTTGTTAATTTTCTATTGTTTTAAAATTGGGTGCCCTGTAAAGTTTCAATAGGACATACATTGCATATTGTTTAAATCAGGTTAAGCATATCTATCTCTTGAATAATATATCATTCCTTTATGGTAAAAACTTTCTAACTTGTTTCTTCTAGCTTTTAAAATGTACGGTATGTTATTGTTATCTGTATTTATCTACTCTACAATAGCCCACTAAATCATCTTGCTGCTATCTCACCATAATATTAGTATACATTGATCAACTTTCCCCATCTCTCCTCTGCCTACCCACTCACCCTGGGTTCTGGTAAGCACTATTCTACAATCAACATTTTTCAGGTCTTCTTCTTTTTTTTTTTTTTTTTTTTTTTTTTTTTTTTTTTAACATTACACATGTTTTAGTTAGTTTTTTGTTGTTGTGACCCAAATACCTGACAAGAAAATCTTAGAGAAGGAAATGTTTATTTGAGGCTCATGGTTTCAGAGATCTTAGTTCATAAACAGCCAATTCTATTGCTCTGGGTCCAAGGTGAAGCAGCACATCATGGAAGAAGGATCCAGTGAAGGGAAGCTGCTTAGCTCACAGTGGGGACAGGACATGGGGGTCAGGCACAGGGAAAGATGTGCCCCTCTGGTGCAAACACCCAGCGACTGACCTCATCCAGCCATACCCACCTGCCTACAATTACCACACAGTCATTCAAACTAGTATGAACTGATTTGGTTACAACTCTTACAGTCAATCACTTTACCTGTGAATAGTCCTACAGAAACATAGGGAACCTCATTTCCAAGACTGAACACCACACATGAGTGAAATCACATGGTCTTTGCCTTTCTATGCTGACTTATTTCATTTAGCATAATGCTGTCCAGTTCCATGCATCTTAACACAAGTTATAGAATTTTATTTTTTATTATGACTAAATAGTGCTCCATCAGGTATATGTACAATATTTTATTTATCCATTTCTCATGCTTGTTAATTTCCAATTAGCAAAAATGTTGGCAATATTTTTTGACCAAAATTTTCAGATGACAATGAAGATTTCAATGAAACAATACTTTCTACATTATTAATGAAAATAACTTTATTTTTAAGAGTAAGTGTCAATTTATTATAAGTGCTAAAATTGGTAAACCTCATAATTTCCAGTACTAGAGATTGAACCGTGGGGCATTCTACCATTGAGCTATATACCCAACACTTTTGATATTTTATTTTAAGGCAGGGTCTTGTTAAGTTGCTTAGTTTGGCCTCAAAATTCTTAATTTTGTGCCTCAGATTCTTATGTAGCTGAAATTATAGGCATGGGCCAACACATTTATCTTAAGCTCCACATTCTTAAATTAATAATTGTTCTTTTATCTGATGAGAGAAACATAAGATGTCTTAAATTGACTTTCTCCCTCATGAGGATCATATAATTTACTAAAATTTATGGTCCTGTAAAGATTTAAATTGGATTAGACAAAGAGGAATGAAGGGAAGTGAGGAGGGATGGAAATAAGGAAGACAGTTGAATGAATCATACATAACTTTCCCATGCTCATATATAAATCCACAACCAGTGTAATCCCACAACATGTACAACCACAAAAATGGGAAATTATACTCCATGTATGTATAATAAGTCAAAATCCATTCTACTATCATGTATATCTAAAAAGAACAAAGAAAAAAAGATTTAAGCTAGTGTGTGATCACTTATTTCTATTGATGGACATGTCTGCAAACTCACTATAACTTTGAGTACATTTTAAGATAGGAATTTTCATTCCTTTTGAATAAAACATTGCACATACTCTTCAAATATGCTAGAAACATGCTTCAAATGTGTAGAATAATGGAACTCCACTATTTTTTATTTATTTATACTATCATTAATTTATCTTTGTTTTTCCCAGAAACAGAAATTTCACACATATAGTTATTATGAAATTAAAATACATTAGTTCAACAAATAAGCTTATTTATTTTCTAGATCCTTTTAAAGATGAATGAGTTTTAATTTCAATGTTTTTCTTACGAAAAATCACTTTTATTTAGCTCCTACATGAATCAGTGAACCAAGCAATAGGAAAGAACAAGTTGCTAACTATCAAAGTATGTATGTTGGTGTGTGTGCACGAGAGGGAGAGAGAGAGAGAGAGAGAGAGAGAGAATTATTAAGAATTTTTCTTTTACTTAAAATTTTCTGCAAGGCTCAGTGGCGCATGCCTATAATCCTAGCGACTCAAGAGGCTGAGACAGGAGGATTGGGAGAGCTCAAAGCCAGCCTCAGCAACAGCAAGGCACTACAGTGAGACCCTGTCTCTAAATAATATGAAAAATAGGGTTGGGGATGAGGCTCAGCAGTCAAGTACCCTTGAGTTCAAGTCCAGGTACAAAAAAAAAAAAAAAAATTGATGTTTTAAAAAATGTGCATGTGAGATAGGAAAACCAAAATTTATAAAGAGTAAGTAACTTTATTTATATTTTGGAATTATATTTTTCAATCTGCAAACATCTGATGAGAAAAATTACAGCTATATTCCTAGAATAAAATAGGCTGAGAATTCCAGATATTGCTTTGTACTGTGATCTGACATGAGCCTACTCATGAATCTTTTCTTTCTGCACTCCACACTAAGCTAGAGGTTGGTCTGCATGAGAACTGTACATTTTCACAAGAGTTCTGTCAGTTTGAAACATACCCTTCTAGACATGGACAGTTCCTACAAATCCTTCTACAATGAAGGAAGCTTTTATCTTTGGTATAAAACATTTCTTGATAATGAGGTCACAGTTTGATATATCTTTCTTTCATTCTATATTATTGATATGCCTTAAATTATCCTTTAAAATAATCTGCTAGGACCTTTTATAAATTAAAATTATAAAACCTGTGATGATGTAAAAAAAAGTTTCAAAATATGTATTTCTGGAACCAAAGTATTGGAGATTACAGGGTTAAATGGACTCAGTAGTAATGTCTGACTTTCGATAAACTTTGTTACTGTATAGTTATTTTCATCAAACATGGTTTGTATAAGTAAATTCATTTTAATCGATAAACAAGTTCTTTCCATCTTTATGTTCAAATTTTTAGTTAAAATCTCTGAAGTAAACATAAAAATGCTAATGGTAGAAATATCCTCACAGTGCTCATCAGTATGAAGGATTTGTTATGACACTAGAATTTTTTCAGATAAACATAGGTAATAAAAAGGCTTATCTTTTATGCACCAAAAATAAAATACACATTTTTATTTTGGCTGCAAAAATTTTAAGACATGTTTCAAATTTTTGTCTCTATTTTCTAGTAAATAGAGTCAATGAAATTGTAACTCAGTTGTCAAAGGTGCAACTTCAATATCTCCAGTATCATTATTTAAAGTGATTGAAGATGCTTACATTATGCTGAATGTTCTGAGCCTAAGTATTTTCATTATTTTTTGAAAAATATTTTCATTATTTAGATATTTCCTTTAGATATTCCTTTTTACCAAAGTTTACCTTTAGCTAACATACCCAGAATCTTGAAATAATGCCATTCTCAGTCACATGTGACTGCTAATTACTTCCCGTATCCATCCTCTCCTGCCTAAGACAAATGTGGTTTTGTTTGGGAGAAATTAGACATGGTAAAAATTACTCAGTCTAACAACTTCTGTGAAGTTGTTCTGTGAAGTGAAGGGTGTATAACATTTAAGACAATGCTATATAATAGTGGTTTCTGGTTTCTGTGCAGGGTTTTTCAGTAATTTCTAAATCCAGAAATTACTCCATTTGCTGCAGGACATATAGTTCTTTTTAATTTTTAAAAAGCAAGCAGAGACACACCGACCTCTGCCAAACGCAGGCAGGCCTAAATCAGCCCCACCAAACTCCTCTCAGAGTGGGCCCAAGTCCATCCCACCAGAAGCAAACACCTGCTGAGCTCAGGCACTGCTATAGGACCACCTCTTGCGACCAGCAGAACCCACGGGAGCTCAGATTCAACCAGTTCTGCCCATATGGGACCCAGTACCAGGGTAGGTGCAGAGTCCGCTACCCCACCCCCACCTGGGAGCACAAGCCTAAACCACTTCCATCTTGAGACATTGCAGACATAGCCATAGCATTCACCCCACAGTAGCACCTACCTTTTGACAACAGACAGGGCCTAAAAGCAGCTTCATCTCAGAGCAGGCATCCCAAAGACATTTTAAGGCCCACCCTTTCAGCCCCATCTCTAAAGACATTGCATCCATCTTGGGGCACCTTCACTGTTATCTTGAGTCACCTCCGCTATTGCCGACACCACCTTTAGTTGCAGTAGCATAAATGGAGGGACACCTGCAGGATCTGAAAGCCCAACATTAAGATACGGCACAGACAATCTATACAGATACTACAAGAATATAGGGTAGAAACTGTAATATCTCAGATCCACACTGCAAGAAAGGAAGACAAATAGACAATATGAAAAAACAATGGAGAAAAGTACCTCAAACAAACCAAGATAGTACAATAACAGAACCCATGCTCAGCAAAGTTGATGAAATGTCAAAGAAGGAGTTCAGAGGTTCATAATTAAAATAATCTGTGAATTAAAGAATGACCTAAATAAGCAAATACACGCAAAACTTGATCACTACACCAAAGATATAAGAGAGCAAATACAGGTAGCAAAAGATTACTTCAAAAAAGAGATAAAAACTCTGGAAAAAAAAAAAAAACAAAAAAACAGGTATCCTTGAAAAGAAGAAAACAATAAACCAAATAAATAAACACAATATAAAGCATCACCAACAGACTAGATCAATTGGAAGAAAGAACATCAGATAATAAAGACAAAGTATATAATCTTGAAAATAAAGTTGACCACGCAGTGAAGATAGTAAGAAACCATAAAAAGAACATCCAAGAATTATGGGACAGCAGCAAAAGACCAAATCTAAGAGTAATTGGGATAGAGGAAGGCACAGAGTTTGAAACCAAAGGAATGCAAAATCTCTTCAATGAGATAATATCAGAAAATTTCCCAAGCATGAAGAAGGAATTGCAAAACCAAATACAAGAGGCTTATAGGACACCAAATGTACAAAATTCCAACAGATCTACACCAAGACACATTATAATGAAAATGCCTAGCATACAGAATAGGGGTTTCCATCCTCATGTCAAATATAGTAGACTTCAAGTGAAAGTTAATCAAAAGGGATAAAGAAGGACACTATATACTGCTCAAGGGAACCATACACCAACAAGACAATTATAAATATATATGCCGAAAGAATGGAACATCCACATTCATCAAACAAACTCTTTGCAACTCCAAGAGTCAAATAGACCACAACACAATAATTTTGGGTGATTTTAACACACCTCGTTCATTACTGAATAGATCTTCCAAACAAAAGGTGAAATAAGAAACTATAGAACTCAAAAATACAATAAATAAGTTAGACTTAATTGACTTATATAGAATATTTCATCCTTCAATGAGTGAATATACTTTCTTCTCAGCAACACAATGTTCCTTCTCTAAAATACACCATGTATTATGCCACAAAACAACTCTTAGCAAACATTAAAAAAAATAGAGATACTACCCTGCATTCTATCATACCATAATGGAATAAAATTAGAAGTCGATGATAAAATAAGAAATAAAAGCTACTCCAACATCTGGACACTAAATAATATGCTACCGAATGAACAATGGGTTTCAGATGACATCAAAGAGGAGATTAAAAAATTCTTAGAGGTGAATGAGAACACAGACACATATATAGAAATCTCTAGGACACTATGAAGGCAGTTCTAAGAGTAAAGTTTATTGCATGGAGTTCATTCCTCAAAAGAAGAAAAAGTCAACAAATAAATAACATTATATCTCAAAGCTCTAGAAAAAGAAGAACAATCCAACACCAAAAGCAGTAGAAGACAGAAAATAATTAAAACCAGAGCTGAAATCAATGAAATTGAAACAATTGAAAAAACTGACAAAACAAAAAGTTGGTTCTTTGAAAAAATAAAAAAAAATGACAGACCCTTAGCCAGGCTAACAAAGAGAAGGAGAGAGAAAACTCAAATTACTAACTTATGTGATGAAAAAGAAAATATCACAACAGATAGTACCGATATACAGAAGATAATTAGAAATTATTTTGAAAACTTGTACTCCAATAAAATACAAAATATCAGAGACATAGACATATTTCTAGAGTCACATGATTTACCCAAATTGAATCAGAATGATATACAAAATTTAAACAGACCAATTTTAAGCAATGAATTAAAAGATGCCATCAGAAGCCTACCAACCAAGAAAAGCCCAGGACTGGATGGATACACAGCCGAGTTCTACAAGACCTTTAAAGAAGAACTAATACCAACACTCTTCAATTTATTTTAGGAAATAGAAATCTCATTCTATGAGGCCAATATCACCCTGATTCCAAAACCAGGCAAAGATACATCAAAGAAAGAAAACTTCAGACCAATATCTCTAATGAACATAGATGGAAAAATTCTCAATGAAATTTTGGCAAGTCAAATACAAAAACATATCAAAAAGATAGTGCACCATGATCAAGTGGGGTTCATCCCAGGGATGCAAATTTGGTTCAACATATGGAAATCAACAAATGTAATTCATCACATCAATAGACTTAAAGATAAGAACCATATGATTATCTCAATAGATGCAGAGAAAGCATTCGACAAAATACAGCACCCCTTCATGTTCAAAACACTAAAAAAACTAGGGATAACAGGAACGTATCACACCATCTTAAAAGCTATCTATTAGACCAGAGACACTACACCTATTAGCAGAAAAAGTAAGCCCTAATCTCCAACATGTTGGATTAGGCCCCAAGATCCTTAATAAGACTCCTATAGCATGAGAATTAATATTAAGGATCAATAAATGGGATAGACTCAAACTAAAAAAGCTTATTCTCAGCAAAAGAAACAATCAGTAAATTGAATAGAGTGCCTACTAATTGGGAACAAATTTTTACCACATGCACATCAGATAGAGCACTAATCTCTAGAATATATAAAGAACAAAAAAAAAATCTTAACACCAACAAAAAGCAAATAACCCAATCAATAAATGGGCCAAAGAACTGAACAGACACTTCTCAGAAAAAGATATACAATCAATCAACAAATACATGAAAAAATGTTCAACATCTCTGGCAATTAGAGAAATGCAAATCAAAACTACTCTAAGATTTCATTTCATTCCAGTCAGAATGGCAGCTATTAAGAACACAAACAACAATAAATGTTGGAGAGGATGTGGGGAAATAGGCACACTCATACATTGCTGGTGGGACTGCAAAATGGTGCAGCCTGGAAAAGAGTATGAAGATGCCTTAGAAAACTGGGAATGGAACCACCTTATGACCCAGCTATCCCACTCCTCATTCTATACCCAAAAGACTTATAAAAAGCATACTACAGGGACACAGACACATTAATGTTGATAGCACATTCACAATAGCTAAACTGTAGAACTAACCTAGATGCCCTTCAATAGATGAATAAAGAAAATGTGGTATATATACACAATGGAATATTACTCAGCAATAAAATAGAATAAAGTCATGGCATTTGTAGGTAAATGGATGAAGTGTGAGAATATAATGCTAAGTGAAGTAAGCCAATCCCAAAAAACCAAAGGCAAATGTTTTCTTAGATATAAAGATGTTGACTCATAGTGGCGGGGGGGGGGGGGCACATGGGAGGAATGGAGGAACTTTAGATAGCACAATGGGGAGGGAGGGGAGGGGGTGCAAAATGGTAGAAAAAATAAAAATAAAAAGATAATAGAATGAGATAGATATCATTACCCTAAGTGCATAAATGTAGACAGGAATGGTGTGAATATACTTTGTATACAAACAGAGATTATGTAAAAATGTGCTCTATAAGTGTAATATGAATTGTAATGTTTTCTGCTGTCATATATAACAACGTAGAATAAAAAAAAGAATTTATCAAAATAAATAAATAAATAAAAAGCAGTTTCATAAGATTAGGTTTAGATAAGTATGAGCTAAACACAAGACAAAACCAAGTATATGCCAACATCAAACTCCAAGCAAAAGTCAATAGAAAAAAAAATAGGATTGTGCCTTTAAAGCTGCCAAGTATTAAAATTATAAGTGAAATAAAAATCACCAATATAAAGTATTAAAAATGAAATTAAAAGTTGATCAAAGAATAAAATGCTATTAAATATATCCAGGTAGACATTAAAATTAATTTGTCAGAAATGTGTGAGAATTATTATTGAAATCTTTGTGGACAGATCATATGGAAAAATGAAAACAGTGAAGAAAAACAGATTGAATAGAAAATGAAAATAGATTGAAACATGGTATTCACAAAGAAACATAGAAGACAAGGAGATTGAAAATTGGAAAAAACAAACAGACAAAAATCCAAAATTAAATGTTGGAAGATAGGATAGCAATATTTCTATTAGTCAAAACTTTTATTATCCTAAATATCATTCACATTTAGAGAACTGGTATACAATTTTGACCTTGGAAAACCTAGAGGCAAAAGTGTGTATGTCTGGAACTGCTCTTGCCTGATGTCAGAGCAAAGTGTCAAGGTTACTTTCCAAAGCATCCACATTTCCAAAGCATCCCATTTCCAAAATTTGGAGAAAGCCATTGGACTAGTTCCTCAGAGATGAGATGTAGATCCTGCAAAAGAGAGTAGAATTTTGTTCTTTATGAGAAAGAAATTAAAAGAAGACTGCCTTGAGGGACAAGGTAATCCCCAAAGAGGGACAAATCCCTGGAAACCAAAGGTCAAAGAGGAAGTTGTAAGTAAAAAGCGTGAGAAGGAATCACTATGTGATGTGAATAAGTCACTATGTGATGTCAGTGTCTAATGAAATTCTCAAAGGAATAAGACAGTCTCTAAAGAATTCCAAGGGAGAAAGAGCCAAAGATAATGATACTCAGCTTTCCCACTGCAGGTGTTTCAGGCTTCAGGAAACATAAACTGGGAAAGGGTAACAGTTATAAAACAGATAAATGTTTATAGTTATATGATTATTATATTGGAATAGATCCTTAATTAATTAAGAGGGATATGAATTGTTTTTCAACAAAGGAAAGTGTCTGATAGTAAAGGGAGGAAAAGCATCAATTGCTGTCTGTCTGCACCTTATCTAGTCAATCTAGTTCAGTGCACTGGCTATTTGCATATCAACTATATTTTATTGAGTTCCCACTGGGAATTGGCAGGAGCACAGAATAGCCAAGACGCTAAGAGGCAAAGCAAACAATCTGAACTTTATCCAAACTTTATATTATCCTCTTAAACATTAGTGGTCTGCATTTCAATCACTCAGTCAACATGTGACTACAGCTCTTTTCTGCTTTAATTCACACATTCTGACAAAACACAGAGAACACAGGCAATAATCACTTCCACCTACTTGCTCTTAACTTTATTCTAACAAATCAAGATAGCTGTTATATAAAACATTTGAAATACCATTTATTTATCAAAAATCCCAGTAACTGATTTTCTACATTACTTCAACAATTTAGAACTTAGAAATATTATTTGAAGGAAATTTTTGGTTATCATTTATGTGTGTCATCAAACTGACAGGTATATGATAGAAAAATTAGAAAACACAGGAAAGCAAATAGTCATAACTGTAAAGTAATTACGATTTTACCAACCAGAATGCAAAGTTAAAAGTCTTGAAATAGATGCTTCACAAGTTTGAAATGCACATTTTTATATAATGGTATGTTATATGTTATTTCTTTTTACCAATATGTTGATGTTTTCCCATTATTATATGATTTTATAATCTTTTCCTAGTATCTCATTATATGGAAACACCAAAATTATGTTATCATATCTTATTTATCAGCATTTAGGCTTTCACCATTTTTATAGACATGAATTTTAATATGATAAATGTTCAATATTTAAATTGTACATGTTTAAAATAAATTGTACATGTGTAAAAATTCTGTTTAAGGATTAAAATTAGTATGACTCACAAAAAGCAACTACACAGGCTCTACTGCATGTGCGAGATAGAAACTTGAAGATACCAGGGTATCTCCAGATCCCTAAAGTGACCCTTACTGCATGTGGATCTCAGTGACATGCAAACCCAGACTGAAGTACCAATTACTGAAGAATTAGGATGTCTTCCTCAAAGAAATTAAATATTTATTTATATTTTTATTCCTTCTTGTTAGATATACTTGGAAGTAGAGTATATTTTGAAGAAATTAAACTTTTACAGATTCATATATAGGAACCACAATAATCCTCAAGTTCTTACACAAAAGAAGATTGAAAACAACAGATTTTAAGAGCTGAATCCCAAGCAATGAACAGAAATAGTTTGTTTTATTTTACCTGACATAAAAAAAGTTCCCCCCAATCCTCTCTAAAATGGTTATTCATTTCCCTAGTTAATTCACTTAAAAATTATTCAAACACAATTTTCCTTAGAAGGAATAGCACTATAACACCCTTTTCTATCTTTCTACACTTAAGTAATTTTTCTTCACTCAAATTTAATTCTAGCAATTCATAGAAGTGCCAAGACTTTCCATTGATTTCAGATCCTGAAATATAATATTCAGTCCGCCTGCCTTAATAACAGAAGTTTAATTGAAACCATTCCTATTTTAAATACATCTCTATATATTCTGTTCTTATACAAGAGTACATTGATATCCCTTAAGACAATTTCTTTTTTTTTTTTTTTTTAAGCTGCTGGTTTAATATAAAGTATTTTTACAACAATTGTGTCTTCATACATGTATTTAGGGTAATCATGGATAACTCAGTCTGCCATTATTTCTATCCCCTTGTCCCCTCCCTTCCCTCCCTCCTCTTTGTTCTATTTAAAGCTCTTTCATTCCTCTCATTCCCTCTCTCTTGCCTTTTTATAAGTTAGTATCTTCATATCAAAGAGATCATTCGACCTTTGGTTTTTTGGGATTGGCTAACTTCACTTAGCATTATTTTCTCTAACTCCATCCATTTACCTGCAAATGCCATGATTTTATTCTCTTTTAGTGCTGAGTAGTGCTCCATCTTGTATATATACCAAAGTTTCCCTATCCATTTATCAGCTGATGGGCATGGGGGTTGGTTCCACAATCTAGCTATTGTGAATCGCACTGCTGTAAACATTGATGTGGCTGTGTCCTTGTAGTAATCTGTTTTTAAGTTCTTTGGGAATAGGCCAAGGAGTGGGATAGCTGGGTCAAATGGTGGTTCCATTCCGGTTTTCCTAGAAATCTCCATACTACTTTCCAGATTGGCTTCACCAATTTGCAGCTCCACCAGTAATGTAAGAGTGTGCCTTTTTCCCCACATCCTCGCCAACATTTATTGTTGTTTGTTTTTTTGATAGCTGCCATTCTGACTGGTGTAAGATGAAATCTTAGAGTTGTTTTGATTTGCATTTCTCTAATTGCTAGAGATGTTTACGATTTTTTCATATTTTTGTTGATTGTATATCATCTTCTAGAAGTGTCTGCTTAGTTCCTTGGCCCATTTATTGATTGGGTTATTTGGGTTTTTTTTTTTTTTTTTTTTTTTTTTGGTGTTAAGGCTTTTAAGAGCTTTATAAATACTTGAGGTTAGTGTTCTATCTGATGTGCTTGTGGTAAAGATTTGCTCCCATTCTGTAGATCCTCTATTCACCTCACTGATTGTTTCTTTTGCTGAGAAGAAGCTTTTTAGTTTGAATCCATCCCATTTATTGATTCTTGTTTTGAGTTCTTGTACTGTAGGGGTCTTATTGAGGAAGTTAGAGCCTAAACCAACATGATGGAGATTTGGGCCTACCTTTTCTTCTATTAGGTGCAAGGTCTTTGGTTTAATTCCTAGGTCCTTGATCCACTTTGAGTTAAGTTTTGTGCATGGTGAGATAAAGAGATTTAATTTCAATTTATTACATGAGGATTTCCATTTTCCCAACACCATTTGTTAAAGAGTCTGTCTTTTTTCCAGTGAACATTTTTGGCACCTTTGTCTAATATAAGATAACTGAAGGTGTGTGTGTTTGTCTCTGAGTCTTCTATTCTGTAACATTGGTCAACTGGTCTATTTTGGTGCCAATACCATGCTGTTTTTGTTACTATTGCTTTGTAGTACAATTTAAAGTCTGGAATAGTAATGCCAACAGCTTCATTCTTCTTGCTAAGAATCGGTTTGGCTATTATGGGTCTCTTACTTTTCCAGATGAATTCCATGATTGCTTTTTTATTTCTATGAGGAATGATATTGGGATTTTGATTGGTATTGCATTGAATCTGTATAGTGCTTTTTGGAGAATGGTCATTTTGACAATATTAGTTCCTCCTATCCATGAACAACGTAGATCTTTCCATCTTCTAAGATCTTCACTAATTTCTTTCTTTAGCGTGGTGTAGTTTTCATTTTAGAGGTCTTTCACTTCTTTTGTTAAGTTGATTCCCCAATTTTTTTTTTTTTTTTTTTTTTTTTTTTGAGGCTATAGTAACTGGGGTGGATTTCCTAGTTTCTCTTTCTGAGGATTTGTTGCTGTTGTACGGAAATGCCTTTGATTTATGGGTATTGACTTTATATCCAGCTACATTACTGAATTCATTTATTAGATTGAGAAGATTTCTGGTGGAATTTTTTGAATCTTCTATGTATAGAATCATATCATCTGCAAATAGTGATAATTTGAGTTCTTTTTTTTCTATCCATATCCCTTTAATTTATTTCGTCTGTCTAATTGCTTTGGCTAGGGCTTCAAGAACTATGTTAAATGGGAGTGGTGAAAGTGGGCATCCCTGTCTTGTTCCAGTTTTTAGAGGAAATGCTTTCAATTTTTCTCCATTTAGGATGATGTTGGCCTGGGGCTTAGCATAGATGGTCTTTATGATGTTGAGGTATGTTCCTGTTATCCCTATTTTTTTTTCTAGCATTTTGTCAAATGCTTTCTCTGCATCTATTGAGATGATCACATGATTTTTATCTTTGAGCCTGTTGATGTGATGAATTACATTTATTGATTTCTTTATCCTGAACCAAACTTGCATCCCTGGAATGAAGCCCACTTGATTGTGATGCACTATCTTCTTGATATGTTTTTGTATTCGATTTGCCAGAATTTTATTGAGAATTTTTGCATCTATATTCATTAGAGATATTGGTCTGAAGTCTTCTTTCTTTGATTTGTCTCTGTCTGATTTGGAATCAGGGTGATATTTGCCTCATAGAATGAGTCTGGGAGTGTTCCCTCTTTTTTATTTCATGAAATAGTTTAAGAAGTATTGGTGTTAGTTCTTCTTTATAGGTTTTGTAGAACTCAGCTGTGTATCCATCTGGTCCTGGGCTTTTCTTGGTTGGTAAGTTGAAATTGACCTATCTAAATTGTGTATATCATCTTGATTTAGTTTGGGCATATCATATGTCTCTAGAAATTTGTTGATGCCTTTGTTATTTTCTATTTTATTGGACTACAAATTTTCAAAATAATTTCTAATTATCTTCTGTATTTCTGTAGTGTCCATCCTGATATTTCCTTTTTCATTGTAGATATTGGTAATTTGTGTTTTCTCTCTTCTTTTCTTTGTTAGCCTAGCTAAAGGTCTATCAATTTTATTTATTTTTTCAAAGAATCAATTTTTTGTTCTGTCAATTTTTTCAATTGTTTTTTTTTTAGTTTCAATTTCATTAATTTCAGCTCTGATTTTAATTATTTCCTGTCTTCTACTTCTTTTGGGGTTTATTTGTTCTTCTTTTTCTAGGACTTTGAGATGTAATGTTAGTTCATTTATTTGTTGACTTTTTCTTCTTTGAAGGAATGAGCTCTATGCAATGAATTTTCCTCTTAGTACTGCCTTCAGGGTGTCCCAGAGATTTTGGTATGTTGTATCGTTGTTCTCATTTACCTCTAAGAATTTCTTAATCTCCTTCTTGATGTCATCTGCAACCCATTGATCATTCAATAGCATATTATTTAGTCTCCAGGTGTTAGTGTAGCTTTTCTTTCTTTTTTTATCATTGATTTCTAATTTCATTCCATTATGATCTGATAGAATACAGGGTAGTATCCCTACTTTTTAATATTTGCTTAGAGTTGCTTTATGGCATAATATATGGTCTATTTTTGAGAAGGATCCATATGCTGCTGAGAAGAAAGTATATTGGCTCATTGATGGGTGATATGCTCTATATATGTCAGTTAAGTCTAAGTTATTAATTGTATTATTGAGTTCTATGGTTTCTTTGTTTAGCTTTTGTTTGGAAGATCTATCCAGTGGTGAAAGAGGCATGTTAAAATCACCTAGAATTATTGTGTTGTGGTCTATTTGATTCTCGAACTTGAGAAGAGTTTTATTGATGAATGTAGGTGCTCCATTATATGGGGCATATATATTTATAACAGTTATATCTTGTTGATCTATGATTCTCTTAAGCAGTATGAAATGTCCATCTTTTTCTCTTTTTACTAACTTTGGCTTGAAGTCTACTTTATTGAATATGAGCATGGAGACCCCTGCTCGCTTAAGTAGACCATGTGAGTAATATATTTTATACCATTCTTTCACCTTCAGTCTATGGGTGTCTTTTCCTATGAGATGTGTCTCTTGAAGGCAACAAATTGTTGGGTCTGTATTTTTAATCCAATTTATTAGCCTATGACTTTTAATTGGTGAGTTTAGGCCATTAACATTCAGGGTTATTATTGAGACATAATTTGTATTACCATCATTTATATTTTTTTATTATTTTTGGTATTTAGCTTGACTTGGTTTTTCCTTTGGTTGGTTTTTCCCTTTATTGTAGTTCTTCCCTTTGCAGATTTTCATTATTATTTTTCATTTCCTCCTCATGGAATATTTTACCAAGAATGTACTGTAGAGCAGGTTTTCTTGTTGTAAATTCTTTTAGCTTTTGTTTATTATGGAAGGTTTTTATTTCATCCTCAAGTCTAAAGCTTGATTTTGCTGGATATAAAATTCTTCGTTGGTATCCCTTATCCTTTAGATCCTGATATATGTTGTTCCAGGCTCTCCTGGCTTTGAGGGTCTGAATTGAAAAATCTGCTGAGATGCAAATTGGTTTTCCCTTATAGGTAATCTGACTTTTCTCTCTTTCAGCATTTAAAATTCTATCTTTATTTTGTATGCTAGGCATTTTCATTACAATGTGCCTTGGTGTGGACCTGTTGTAATTTTGTACATTTGGCGTCCTATAAGCCTCTTATATTTGATTTTCAAATTCATTCTTCCTGCTTGGGAAATTTTCTGATATTATTTCATTGAAGAGATTGTTCATTCCTTTGGTTTGAATCTCTGCACCTTCCTCTATTCCATTTGGTCTTTTGATGGTATCCCATAATTCTTGGATATTCTGTTCATGGTTTCTTACCATCTTCACTGTGAGGTCAACTTTATTTTCAAGATTATATATTTTGTCCTCATTGTCTGAGGTCCTATCTTCCAAGTGGTCCAATCTGTTGGTGATGCTTTCTATTGAATTTTATAAGTGGCTTACTGTTTCTTTCATTTCAAGGATTTCTGTTTGTTTGTTTTTCAAACTCTCTATCTCTTTTTTGAAGTAATCTTTTGCTACCTGGATTTGTTCTCTTATCTCTTTGTTGGTGTGATTGATGGTTGTCTGTATTTGATCTCTTATCTCTGTTGGAGAGATCCATTTTTGCCTGTATCTGATCACTTAGGTCATTTTTTAAATCCTTGATCATTTTAATTATGTATATCTGGAACTCCTTCTCTGACATTTCCCCTACTGTGCTTTCTATGGTTTCCATTGTTGTAGTATCTTGGTTTGTTTGAGGCATTTTCCTCCCTTGTTTTCTCTTTATGTCTGTGTATTTTCCTCTCCTGCAAGCTAAGCCTGAGGTATTACAGTTTCTGCCCTTTTGTCTTATAAGGTCCCTCCAGGTTACCCAGAACCTCACACTTTTTAGGGAAATATCAATATTAAATCTTTCAATGTACCCAATGTGTGTCCATATATCAGTTGATTTCTATTTTTATATTTACAGTTTTGTCACTATAAACAGAAATGATGAGATCTGTTATCTTATACCGTATAGTCTCTATGTTTGCGTGTTGGTTTACAGTATCTAATGATAGAAGGGGGGACTTAGGGGTTGGCTTAAACATTTATGAAGTAAGATGTGAGAAAATAGAGGTATTAGATTATTTGACTAGTGAGAGTATAATCATTAGGATTTGGCTGTTAGTAGAAGAAGCCAAAGATATACAACCCCATGTAAGATTCCCTGTTAGTCCACAACATCATAATTGATTCCACCTTCTGGTGCATCCTGGTCCTCAAGGGACCTTAGTGATGTCTTACCTGGACCTTTTTATTGTTCCTTGGTAGTGGCGTAGCTAACTCAGTTTTGTGGCAGTGGTAGCCTCAGGCCTATAATTATGTTGGTGTAGCTAAGGGATCCCAGTTCGGTGTGTCTCTCTGGGCAGACGCAGGTTGCCTCTCTGATTTGTGAGCGTGGAGCGGGCCTCTCTCTCCAGATCACTGGCCACAGTGTGGTGGAGCAGGCAGTCTGACTTTCTTCTCCCTACTCTCCTCTCCTGGATCTCCTCCCAGTCTAGTTGTTTCAGTGGGGGTTGGGCAGGTGGGCAGCAGGGCCCTTCCACAGGGTGGAGCCTGCAGTTCCTGATCCTGGAGGTGGTCTGGGCGGTGGTCAGGGAGGCTGGTGGCTGGGTCACTCCTTCCAGCGGGTGCCTACCTCTTGTTCCGGTTGCAGCTGGGCAGGTCGCAGTTCACCTGGGAGTGGACTGGGCTTTTCCTCTGGTTGGGCCCAGCCTGCAGTGGGGAGATGCTATTCCTGTCCCGGAGACGATGGCTGCATGAGCCAGCAGCCAGGCCAGAGCTGTGGGCCACCCTTAAGACAATTTCTTAATCACTTGCCCATCAGCAAATATTAACAAAATAAATATTATAGTATTTGTGATGTAAGAAAAAATAATACTTTTTATTTCTGCCTCATACAAACTTTATAGCAAAGAACACACGTTGGAGCAGTAGTTCTCAAACTGATAGCATACATAAGGATGAGCTTGCTAAAAATTGGGTTGTGTGCTGTAGCCTTATACTTTCAGATTTGGCGAATCATGGACCAGCCTGACAAGCATTTCTAAAACTTCCCAGTTGATGCTGAGGCCCCTTTTCAGCAGAATACACTTTTAGATCTTCGTGTATATTGCCTGATCTCTTGTATTTCATAGATTTCAAGGAGAAATCAACACTATCAGGAGAGAGTTTTCTGAAATGATGTTCTCATTCTATTTCCTGACCTGACTAAAGGTTACAAAAACAGGTACATTTTATGAAATTTCATTGAGCTAAATGGTTCTAGTTGGTGCATTTTTCTATAAGGAGATATTTTAAAACATTTTAGATCTTATAAATTACATACATTATAAATTAATTTGAGACTTCTATATCAAAGGCTTAATTGGCATCTCCATGTCTATGCCCCAAACTCAAATTATCTAAAGCTGCTCTTGTTATCCTATCCTTTCTGTTCTATAACTCACCACAGATCTGATTTTTCCTGTATTTCCTATTTCTGCTAGTAACACCATTATCAACCCTGTCATCCTTTTCTGAAAACATAGGGATCCTCCACTCTATTCTCCCTTTTTCTCTTTCCCATATTAGATGAGACACCAAGTATTCTTGATACTTAACTATCGCTCAGATCATTTTAAAAATTTTGCCAGGCTTCAAACTATAACATTTTGCTTCCAGTATCTCATTAGCAGACAGAAATAGCAAGAAGATACTGCGTTGATGTCCATTAATATGCTTTTACATGTATTCTTTCTCTTTCAGGACAGACCTTTTTTTTCTCGATTTTTTTTTAAATTTTCAAATCCTAATTGAAGCACCGTTTCCTCTGTATTACACTTTAAAAATAAAGCAATTACCTTTCCCTATTTTTGTTGGGCTTTCCACATATTTTTAAAGGGAGTAGCATCATTTTCAGTTCTTCTATTATCTATTTTCCTTAGAATCTCTTTCCTCTAACCGTGAACACACCAAAAATGTGGATGTTATAATGCATTTTCTTCACCATTACCACTTTGAAATCAGCACATCCTTGTGGGTTAGAACTGGCTTAATAGAACTGCTTTGCTCCCCTTTTTCAATTAAGTATACAGAGTGATGATTAAAAGATGCAGTATTTATATTCCTATGCAGTAAATAAATACTTCTATATTTATTAATATATTTTCTTTTGATATTCCATTTATGGACTATAAAAGTTCAGCACTGCATTTGATGAAGACTAATAACCTTATACTTTGTAGCAATAGAATCCCAGACATAGTGTTGTGCATCCTCTCTGAACTCCAACATACTCTATTTTCTTTATCTATGTTATTTCTCATAAGTTAATGAAAAATTTTGTGATATATTTTTTCTTTCTTGCCATTTTAGTTTGACATATCAATCTGTCAGAAATAGCAAGTCAAAACTTCAGTAAGTCTCTGCTGAAATCTGAGAGTTTGAATTTAATTTGTTAAAAAGCTTCACATTTTGCACCTTCCCTCTTCCTTTTACATAATGTCTTGCATTTGTGTGTGGATTTAGCATTATCAAATGCTTCCTGTTGTATTGTGGTCTTCCTTCCTCTAAAACGTAATTACATTGGAAACACTTGCCAAATGTAAACTTAGAGAGCCAGAAGAAACCTTATTAAATTTAGTGAAGAGTTCCCTCTTCCTTGGGAAACTTAAATGTATTCTATTTCCCGGGGACTTCATTGCTTTCAAAGACATGAGTGTTATAACCACAGGGAAGGGAGTGATATTATATCAACAAAACTCTCGATATTTCAGTTTTCTGCCTTGTCCATTTTCACTGATCAAATTAAGTAAAACACATTTAACAGTATTTGCCAATTTATGGGCTGATTTTGACATGCCTGTCTTTCATAGTTCCTTAAATAAGGCTTATTTTCTTGTAGAAATTAAGCCTTTAAAAATATTTTTTATTAAATGTATATCTATGTTTAAGAAGCTCATTTCTTACTAAAAATGATTATAGCTGACCTTTAATTTTTCTCTAGTAACATCAAGCTAAATCCTGTTTCTCATAACTTCATTAAAAATTATTTGAAGTTCTATGGTTTCACACAGACTTGCTCTTTCCTTTATTACTTATTTTGGTTGATCAACTCAAGACATGATTTTTTACATCCTATAATTATTTTTTTCTTCTATTTCTTTCATTGTCAGTAAGCATTTTCCTGCCTGGTTTCCTCTTCCTTTTCTGATGGCTTATTCTAAATTACTAGTACAAGTGGAAACTTATTTTGTATTTTTTTTAATCTTAGTTTAACAAAATCACCTGTTACATATTTCCATTACTCAAGACAATTGCCACTTCTCTTCCTATCTACCTCTATCATTCTTTGCAAAACTCAGGGCAAAAGTTGTCACTGTGAAATAAACTAGATTAATTCAAAGAGGGAAGACTAATTTTCTCCAAGCATTTTTTCTACTTACCAGTTTGTTTTTCACTACATGACCAATATGATTCTGCAACATGTACACTAAGAAAAATGAGAAATTATATCCCATGTATGTATATAACACTGCATCAATGCATTCTACTGTCATGTATAACTAATTAAAACAAATTAAAAAAAAATTTAAGAAAAAGAATAAAGTTTGCTAGAGGAAGGATTAGGCTTTTGTCAATTATTAGTTATCTATTGTATCTTAATAATACTATTGCAATGGTAGGAACTCAAAATTGCTTGTGTTCATTATCTTGAAGTTTGTGTGGGTCAGGATTCCAGGTGTGGCTTAGCTTAGTTCTTTGATTCAGGATCACACAAAGCTGGAGTCAAAGTGACAGGTAGAGCTGAAGTCTTGTCTGACTTGCTTCCTGAAAAAGGAAGGTTTTCCTCCCTGCTATCCCACTCCTTGGTCTATACCAAAAGGACTTTAAAATAGCACACTACAGGGACACAGCCACATCAATGTTTATAGCAGCACAATTCATAATAGCTAAATTGTGGAACCAACCTAGATGCCCTTCAGTAGATGAATGGATAAAGAAAATGTGGTATATATACACAATGGAATATTACTCAGCAGTAAAAGAGAATAAAATCATAGCATTTGTAGGTAAATGGATGGAGTTGGAGAGTATAATGCTAAGTGAAGAAAGCCAATCCCAAAACACCAAATGCAGAATGTTTTCTCTGATATAAGGATGCTGTTTCATAATGAGGATGTGGCAGAGGAGGCATGGGAGGAATAGGCGAACTTCAGATAGGGCAAAGAGGGGGAGGGGAGAGGGTATGGGGGTAAGAAAGGTGGTAGAATGAGATGAGCATCATTACCCTAAGTGCATGTATGAAGACATGAATAGTGTGACTCTACATTGTGTACATAGATATGAAATATTGTGCTCTATATATGTAGTATGAATTGAAATGCATTCTGCTGTCACACATAACAAATTAGAATAAATTTTTTAAAAAAGAAAGTTCTTCTTTCCTGGCTGTTGGTCAAAGGCTTTCCCCAGTTCCTTGTCATTTGAAGCTTTCCAACATGGATGCTGACACAGCCCAGCTTGTTTCTTGAAAGCTAATTAGGGAGAGTCTCCTTGAAAGATGAATTGCAATCTTATGCACTATAATCACTTATATACATCATCACTATATCCCCTCTTCTTTGTAAGTTTGTGTAGATTAGAGTTACTTACAGGCACCATAAAACACTCTAGAAGAGCATGAACATTGGGAGGTAGGGATCATGGAGGTTGCCTTTGAGACAAATTGCCACAATGGATATAACAGGATTTTTGGATATTACAGGGTTTAATTTTTAAATTTATTTCCTTCTTGATGGTGTATGTATGCATGTTGACTCAAGTAGTGATTAACAAAAATACTCCTGGATTTTAAAGCAATACAAGAACATAAGGATAGGGGCTCATTCTTTTCTCATCTGGGGATATTTGAACATGAGAGAGTTGCTAAACTTCAAGGAACACCGCTATTTTTGTCTCTCATGGCGAAAAAAAAGAGAAAAAGAAGAATAATTTCTTATGCTTCTGTGTAAGGGAACAAAACACTACCAGAAGAGGAGTTTGGGGAGTTGCAAATACTTGCCTAGGAAAAACAATGCTAGGGATATACAGAAGAAGATAGGATATGCACAGCTAGCCACAGTTTAAGAAAAATATGGATGGTCTTAGGAGACCCTCCAGCACAGATTTTTGGTGAATGTGAATGCCAGAAACATGTTTTTACCACAAAGATGCTCCAAGCTAGAGTTCACCTATTAAAACAAACCAAAATCAGAAATGACTTTGTTCTACCCCAAAGCAGCCTGCTAGTACTGTAGCCAGCATCATCTGCATGGAGACAATAGGCCTCCTAACTAAGAAGTTGGAGAAGCAAAAAAATGACCTTGCCATGTTATGCAGGGTCCATTTTCTACCAATAAAATGTCACCTGTATAAGAAGTTTTTTTATTATCTTATTCCAAGAATACCTCTAGAAGTATAGAGTCAGACAAGAGGATCCAGAAAAATAGAAAACCCTTAGAAGAGTGAAAGGTAAGAGTGATAATGACAATGATTAAATTTCATTGAAAACACTTGGCAGCTGAGATTCTAATAATCATATAAGTTTAAAATTGCTACACTGGTGATATTGTGATATAATAATAATAAATTGTACTTAAGTTTTCCCTATGTATCAGGGACATATTCTCGAGTTTTTAAAGGAAGAATTCATGCATTTTTAATAAAAAAGAAATCTTGATATTGACTCATAAATAAATATTGCTTTCTTGGTTAATTATTGTACAAATCTCTGATATTTGAAACTGATCTAACTAAGATTAAGTTTTTAAGCATCAAGTCTTCTCCATTTTTAATGTTGCAAATATGTGCTGATAAAAAAAATCTCTGGTATACTCTTCATTAAACACAAGTTTGTGCTTAGGGGTAAGTCACATTTTCTTGACTCTATAATTTAGAGTTGCTATCATGTCACTAAATATGCTTGTGATAATTTTTATTAACTACAGAATAAGGAGCAATTAATAATGAGTTATTATAAACTTTCTTATAATATTAACCCTTACTTCATATTTCTATAATCATCCAGGAAATCTCATGATTAGGTGGAAAGTTGATCTTTTGGACACTTACGTTACTTCCATATTTTGGCTATTGTTAATAATGCTGGAAGAAACACAAAAGTGCAGATATATCACCAACACACTGATCTTTTTTTTTTTTTATTGGTGAATTTTATTTGTGCAAAACAGTGGAATTCATTGTGATATATTGTATATGCACCTACAAAATTTGGTCAGTTACCTTGCTCAATTCATATCTTTTGCTCCACTCTACTGGTCTCCCTTGTGTTTTCAAGAAATCTACCCCCCCACCCCAATGCCCATTTTCCTCTCTAGCTTCCACATATAAGAGAAAACATACAACCCTTAACTTTCTATGTTTGGCTTCTGTCAACTAACATAGCCTGCTCCAGTTTCATCCATTAACTTGATTTTTGTTCTTCTTATGGATGCATAATATATACCAAATAATATTTACATCATTTTCTTTATCCAGTCATCATTAGAACATACTGATTTAAACTCTTTTGGATACATATGAAAAAGAGGGATGTCTGTGTCTGGATCATGTGATAATTCTTTTTGTAGTTTCTTTCTTTTTTTTTTTTTTTTTTTTGGAACATCTATATTATTTTCTAAAGTATCTGTACTAATATACATTCTCAGCAATGGTGCAAGAGGGTTCCTTTTCCTTCTCATCTTCACAAACACTTTTATCATTTGTCTCTTGTTTTAAGCAACTGTTATTTATTAAATCTGTTACAAAGTTTCTGTTCATAACCACTGTTTTGTAGAATGAAAATGTTAAGTATTAGCTGAGCACTGTGCTTTGGAAAAGAGCAGAAGTTAAACACAATCTTTTTTGTGTTCCAGAAAATGGCTTTCCCCATATGACTTAACATTCACCAATACCTACTTGTTTACCTAGGATGAAACCAAACCCAGGCCTTCCAAACTACCTTTTTTTTTTTACATCATACATGAGTAGATAAACTAGTGGTTCCCACTGATTACTCACAATATAATGTTTAACTAGACTTTTGTCAAGCTTTCTTCACCCCCCAGGTTCCTATTCTTGGTCTTACCTTTATCCTAAGTCAGCACACAAGCCCTCCTGAAAACAGGCTGGGCTCAGCACCCTCCTTTCCCTTTACCTGGTCTATCTAGTTTTGCTTTCTCCTCCATTTCTTTTTTGGTAATGAGACATTCTAATCAAATGTGAGCTGTCAGCTTATTGTGGTTTTATTCACCTTTCCCTGATGATTACAGATATTGAAAGGCATTCTTAATGCCCTGCAGAACCTCCAAAAAGCCTCTACTGCCATTTCCTTCCACCATCTTCAGACCAAAGATTCCTATAGATATTGTGGAGATTTGTCTGCTTTTCTTGTTTTGGATACATATGAAAAAGAGGGATGGCTGGATCATGTGATAATACTTTTTGTGTTTTTTTTTTTTTTTTTAAGGAACATCTATATTATTTTCTAAAGTATCTATACTAATATACATTCTCACCAATGGTGCAAGAGGGTTCCTTTTCTTCTCATCTTCACAAACACTTTTATCATTTGTCTCAGGGAGGCAGGGAGAGAAGAAGGAAGCAAAAGATATGTATTGAGCAAGGTAATTGACCAAATTATCACAATGAATTCCACTGTTTTGCACAATTAAAATTCACCTGCTTTCTCTCCACCTGTTGTCCTTTTTACTGCTTTAGTTAGAATAAATTTAAAAAGTAGGCATGCCATTACCAGGAAGATCAATTTTCTGCTTAGTTTACATTTTCAAATGCATAAATATTCATACTCCCAACTCTCTGCATTCAAGTTTCACTGTAATGTACTCACCACCACCTTGGGAAAAGTGAGTCCTCCTTCCTGGAGGGTGGGATTTGCTGATGCTCTTTCTTGACTTCTTTTTTCTGTCTTTCCAGAAATTATTTCTCTCTCAGTCTCAATCTAAATAGCCTATACTTTTACTTCTGACTCTTACTCTTTTTCACCCCCTGTCTCACAGGTAATAGTTTTGCACCCAACTTTTCCAACAATAACAACAACAAACAAAAAAAAAACTGTAAAGCTTATTCCATTATTTTATACAGAGAGAACATTGTGCTAGGAAAAGTTATATAATTCATGATGATGTTTCTTAACTAGCAAGACAAGGTGCAAATCATAGATGCTTGATTCCTCATCTTCATTCAATTTGAATTTGTCAGTGCTACTTCCTTCTTCGTTATACTTCATATTACTCCTGTGAGAAAGCTGAATTATAAACATTAAGAGAGACATTTTCCAAACAGAGGAGTTGAAGCAAAGGAGTTAATTGACCTGTGAGTGGAGAAACCAGAGAGAACATAATATTCAATCAAACAAACCATACCATCAGAGCAAACAAGAATGAATTTTGATTAATCAGAAAATAGGAATGAATTTTACAGCTAGCACCTTATTAATTCATACTAATTAGAAGTAACAAAAGTAAAGTGAAGGAGCCTATAATCAAGGAGATAGCTAAAGATTGCGGTTAGCTGAGAGCCATAAAAGATGTTTTAGTTTCCACCTGATATTAATACATTATTCAAAGAATCTTTGTATGCCCGTGAACACTGCGTGACGCACCTGTAACCTCGAGCTGTAAGCACGTGTCCTTGTTAAAGCTATATGTATATAACTGGGTGAGGTTCATTAGTGTGTGTGGGGAAGAAGAAGGTGGTGGTTGGAGTTAGAGCATTTGGAGTGATTGCTGGAGCTGGAGAGAGGAGAAGAATAAAAGACCTTTTTTCATTTTCATCCTGCCTCCGAATTTTCCTGTGGCGTTCGCTGCTCCAAGCGACTTCCGCTTCAGGCAGCAACAGGTGGTGGCCTGTACGGGGAATTCGGCGGCAAGGTAAGAAAAAAGAAAATTTAAAAAGATGGGAGCAAATATAACAAAAAGTCGGTTTATAAAAGCCATGAATGAAATTTTTGATATTGAGAACTCAGAGGATAGTGAGAAAAGTGAACAAGAAAGCATATCCTCTGACTCAGTGGAGACCAGCAAGGAGAGTAGGAATGTAAATTCAAAAGTAAGATCTGCAAAAGCCATCAGAAGCTTAATAAAATTAGCTGAGGAGTATGTACTGTTCTTAGAAACTGAAACTCAGGATACTAGTGAAAGTAATAATAGTAACAAGGAGCCAAACCATGAAAGTACGGTCTCCTCTACTGAGCCGGTTAGGAATTATGAAGCTAGTAGTGAAGAGGAATCAAAAAGCGATTCGGAGAGCACAGTCTCCAATAAAAAGAACAAAAAGAAATTAAAAAAGAGAAAAGACCGTCAAATAGAGGAACCACTAGCGCCCTCTGCTCCTTCATGGATAGAATCCCTAACAGAAACAATAAAGAGTATTGATCAGAGTGTACGTGCCCTTGAGGTAGAAATTGGCGGCCTTTCAGAGCGCTTATACGCTCTCGAACAACATAGACCGCAGGAGCACCTAGAACTGCCAGTATTTCAAAATGAACAGGGACAAAGATATCACGAGTTCCTAGACTTTAAAACAATAAAGAATTTTAAAGAGGCGGTAATGACCTATGGGCCTCAAGCTCCGTTCACATTAAGTATGATAGAGTCACTTAACACCCTAACCTTAGCCCCCTCAGATTGGAAAAGTCTATGCAGAGCGGTACTAAGTGGGGGACAATACCTAATCTGGAAAACTCAATTCCAGGAACTTTGTTCAGAAATAGCAAAGAGAAATGCTGCAGCAGGTTTCCCTCAACGCAATATAGATATGCTCACAGGGGAGGGTGAGTTCGCCGAACTACAAAATCAGCTACAATACGATCCAGGTGTGTATGCCGAGATACACACTGCAGCTGTGAAAGCCTGGAAGACAATCTCAGGCACAGGGGATCTGCAAGGCAGCCTATCAAAAGTTATACAAGGGCCTAACGAACCTTACGCTGATTTTGTAGATAGGCTCTTAAAAACAACATCTAGAGTTTTTGGAGAAGTCGAGCAAGCTATGCCCCTAGTTATCCAATTAGCATACGAGAACGCTAATAAATATTGCCAGGATGCAATAAGGCCATGGAGAAGTAAAAAAGACTTATCAATTTATATCAGACTGTGCAAAGACATTAACGAGGCTGTTATCACAGGCAACGTAATTGCTGCAGTGATGAAAAATTCCTCCCCTCAAAATTCCCAAAGGATTCAACCTAGAACAGGATATTCCAGACAAAATTATTATAATCAACCAAGATATGCTAAGCAATATCCCCCAAGGGTAATAAAATCAAATTCATACCGTGCTCCAGGCCGATGCCCCAGATGCAAAAAAGGTATACATTGGGCCAATCAATGCCATTCTAGATATGATATATATGGAAATGATTTATCAAGGATTTCAAAAAACGGGGCACGGGGCCCAATGCCCCGGGGCCCACAAATGTACGAGGCACTAGAGGAGGAAGGCCCTCAGATTCAAATGATTCCTCGTCACAATCCCTCCTACCCATTAACTCCCTTATCAGAGGGACAAGAGGAAGTGCAGGATTAGATCTCTGTTCTACTGCCCGGATGGTCCTGACACCTGAAATGGGGGTTCAGCTGATTCCTACGGGAATCAGGGGACCTCTCCCTTCAGGAACTGTGGGACTAATCCTTGGGCGTAGTTCCAAAAGTTTATTAGGCTTTAATGTTATACCAGGGGTTATTGATTCAGATTATAATGGAGAGATTAAAATAATGCTAAGTACACACAGGGGCATCATCTCCGTAAATCAAGGAGACAGAATCGCACAACTGCTCCTCATTCCCAGTCTCCATAATTCTTTTAAAAGCATGCCAGAAAATAGAAATAGCAGAGCATTCGGTTCCACTGGTTCAGGACCTATGGCTTTCTGGGTCCAGGACTGTTCACGGAGGCCTATGTGCAAATTAAAAATTCAAGGTATAGAGATGGAGGGGCTGATTGATACAGGAGCTGACTCTTCCATCATAAATCTACAACAATGGCCTAAGCACTGGCCTCTACAGAAAGCCTCAACCAGTTTAAGAGGCTTGGGATACAGTAATACCCCAGCTCAAAGTGCTGTAATCTTAAATTGGCAAGACAATGAAGGCCATACAGGAACATTCAAACCCTATGTTTTAAACAGCTTGCCAGTTACCCTATGGGGAAGAGATATCTTACATCAAATGGGGCTACACCTAGCGACCAAGCCTGCAGGTGTTAAGAATAAAAATCCTACTCATAATAAAAAAGGCAAAGGACATTTTTTCTAGGGGCCACTGAGAAAACAATTTTAAAAATACCATGGCTCTCTAATAAGCCAGTTTGGGTCCCTCAGTGGCCCCTATCCAAAGAAAAATTGCAAGCGGCCCATCAATTAATTAAAGAACAATTAGAAGCAGGACACATAGAGCCTTCCACCTCTCCCTGGAATTCTCCCATATTTGTAATTAAGAAAAAATCAGGTAAATGGAGACTATTACAAGATCTAAGACAAATTAACAAAACAATGCAAATTATGGGCCCTACTCAACCTGGACTTCCTAATCCTGTAGCTATTCCAAAAAACTATTACCTTATAACCCTTGATATAAAGGACTGTTTCTTTTCCATTCCCCTACATCCTCTGGATGCCCCCAGGTTTGCTTTTTCAATTCCTTCTATTAATAATAATGGCCCTGATAAAAGATATCATTGGAAAGTATTGCCGCAGGGAATGGCAAATAGCCCTACACTGTGCCAACTATATGTGGACAGAGCTATACAGCCCATTAAAAACAAATATCAAGACCTTATGTGTCTACACTACATGGACGATGTTTTATTAGCTCACCCTAATCAACAAATCTTATTTAATATATTTAGTGAAATAACAAAAAATCTAAAAAAATATGGATTATATATAGCAGAAGAAAAAGTTCAAAGCAGATCACCTATACTATATTTAGGCTTTAAAAATCATGGATACTTTTGTTAAACCCCAAAAAATTCTAATAAGTAAAGAACATTTGACCACCCTCAATGATTTCCAAAAATTACTGGGTGACATTAATTGGCTTCGCCCTACACTAAGCCTCACTACTGGACAATTAAAACCCTTATTTGACATCCTTCGTGGGAACCCTGACCCATCCTCACCTCGAACATTAACTCCTGAGGCCAGGAGAGCTCTAAAATAAGTAGAACAGGCCATTGAAAGATCCCATTGTGATAGATTTGATTTTGCACAACCACTAATATTGATTATTATTCCTTCACAATATACTCCAACAGGAGTATTTTGGCAACAGGGACCTATATTATGGATACATTTGCCTGTCTCTCCTAAAAGTACAATTGAGTCTTATACCTCCATGGTGGCTAAACTTATTCTTCAAGGACTTAAAACATCTACTAAAATATTTGGAATTCATCCCGCTACTATTATTACTCCTTATTCATCGTCACAGGTTGAATATTTGTGCTTCAATGATAATGATTGGGCTATAGCTAGATGCTCTACTTCTGCAAATTTTGACAATCATATTCCTAAATCTCCTATACTGTCCTTTTGTATCAATCATCCTATCATATTCCCACAGGTAATAAAAAATCAACCCATTCCTAAAGCATTTAATGTATTTACAGATGGATCCTCTAACGGTACTGCTGCAGTAGTCACTCAAAATGAAAAAATGATTCATATCACTAATCAAAAATCAGCTCAATTAGTGGAACTCGAAGCTATAATAATAGCTCTGGAAAATTTTAAAGAACAGCCTATGAATATTTTTTCAGACAGCCATTATATTGTACATGCTGTCCCAAAATTGGAGCTAGCAGGTCCAATAGCACCACATACTCCAGCTTTTAAATTGTTTTCTCAAATCCAAAATCTCCTATGGCAACGAAAAGAACCTTTATTTATAGGTCACATAAGAGCTCACACTAATCTGCCTGGTCCTCTCCATGAAGGTAATCAAAAAGCTGACGCCCTCACTAAAACAATATTTATATTTACTACAGTACAACAAGCTACTTTATTTCATTCCCAGTTTCACGTTAACAGCACTACCTTAAGACAAAAATTTAAAATCACAAAAGAACAAGCTCGTAGAATTGTAAAAGAATGTCCATCTTGTGTAATACTCTTGCCCAATCCACATTATGGGGTTAACCCACGAGGTTTGATGCCCAATCATCTGTGGCAGATGGATGTCACACATGAGCCAAGTTTTGGAAAATTACGATTTATTCATGTCACCATAGATACATGCTCAGGCATGATTTTTGCTTCTTTACATTCCGGAGAAAAAGTTAAAGATACTATATCTCATTGTCTGCAAGCTTTTGCTGCATTGGGCATCCCCAAAATGCTTAAAACAGATAATGGCCCTGCATATACATCCACATCCTTCAAACAATTTTGTACAAAGTTCAATATTATCCACAAAACAGGTATCGCTTATAATCCTCAGGGACAAGGAATAATTGAAAGAGCAAATCAGACACTTAAAAATATGTTACTAAAGCAAAAAGATGGAAACTGGAAAAATCCTAAGGACAGATTGGCAGTTGCCCTGTTTACCCTAAATTTCTTAACTTTAGATTCTAATGGACATTCGGCTGGAGATAGACACTGGAACCCACACCAACAACATAAACCTTTGGTTTACTGGAAGGATGTTCTCTCAGGTACATGGAAGGGTCCAGACCCAGTATTAATTTGGGGGAGAGGATCTGTTTGTGTTTTTCCAAAGCACGAATCCTCTCCAATATGGATACCATCTAGATTGATAAAGTAGGTACAAAGTCAAAGGGATCAAGACGAAGTTATTGAGGAGTCTAGATTGAATAAACAAGTGCAAGGTCAAGAGGACCAAAATGAAGGAATGGAGTGATTCCCTTAAAAGAGTTCTCCATTAAATTTACAACTTAAATTTCATTCTTCCCGGCCGGGACAAGAAGATCTCTCTTCAGTGTATACACAATTGTAATTTTTTTTTTTCTCTTTTATATATGTCTTTATGTCTGTGCATTTGTCTAAATTTCATGTTAATGTGATGTCACAAATATGTTTATATGTGCGTCTGTCTAGTGTGACGTCACAAATAATTAAGCGCTTAAAAAAAAAAAAAAAAGGTAGATAGATATAGATCCAAATAACAAATAACGTTAATTCATTTAAGCTTAGAATATTCTAATTTGATAATCAATAGATAGATAGATAAATAGATATTTATATAAGTTCAGAATATTTTTAGATAATCAATTATAATGATAATCAATTTTGATTTATAGTTGTCTCCGGGACTTCTCTTCAGCTGTGAATATGTTTAATGTTGTATAACCTGATATTTTGGTGTTCTGACAGAGGATTATTTATTTGTTATTGACTTCATTTGTTTAGTAGCTGATTAATTTGAATTATTTCAACAGGTATAGGATTGCTGTGTATATAGAGACTCGAGGATTCCAGCTAACAAATTATTTTTCCAAAATGCCTTTAGCTTTTCTTTATCTTTAATGCAGTAAACACCCTCAGTTTCTCTTTGATTATTTCTGAATGTGATATTTTGCCAGCTTATGTTTGTGGGAGCTTGAGCAGCAATGTGTGTGAGCAGAGATCAACTTTTATTTTCTACTCTAATAATTAGTTCTTTTTTTTTTTTAGTTTGACAGCTCACCTTTTGATCTCAGTGCTGGAATAGCACTGCCTTTCCCTTAATAATGGATGCTTGAGTTTTTAGGTAGCGGGCCCTGAAGATTTGCCGGTGGAAATGTCTGGACATAAAAAAGACGGCTGCTGCTACAACTGCAGGGACCGCGGTCGCTGCAAGCATCCCTGCTGCTCAAGCATCAACAACCTCACCAGCAGTGTGGCCTCTGCTCTGCATGCATGGGGCCTCCTGAATCTATGTGTTATAACTTATGGACATTTTGATTTTCCATTATTTTGGGACATTACGGGACAATGCCTTGCGGGTATTTGTCTAAGAGAACTCAGTGCGTTACTTGATGAAACTAAGGGCAGCTGATTGGCTTAAAGAACTTGATACGCTATGGAAACTTGGCTCGTCAGCAGTAGGCTTACCGCCTTAAAGCCGCAGCATCTCCTAAAAATTGGACGGCTGTTAGTCAACACACAGTCGATCCTGAAGGGCTCTATTGGATGGCTGGTTAGCCTATGACGGGTAAGATCCCCAGAAGGGGACAACCTAAGACACGGCACAGTCGCACGGGACAGTCTAATGTGGCCGGCATGTCAACCTAAGCCAGGAGTCAGGACAGCCTAGACTCCCATGACGGGTAAGAATGTCGGTTGCACATGGACGTCCTAGAACATCCCCTCTTTTAAAACTAAAAGGGGGAAATGAAGGAGCCTATAATCAAGGAGATAGCTAAAGATTGCGGTTAGCTGAGAGCCATAAAAGATGTTTTAGTTTCCACCTGATATTAATACATTATTCAAAGAATCTTTGTATGCCCGTGAACACTGCGTGACGCACCTGTAACCTCGAGCTGTAAGCACGTGTCCTTGTTAAAGCTATATGTATATAACTGGGTGAGGTTCATTAGTGTGTGTGGGGAAGAAGAAGGTGGTGGTTGGAGTTAGAGCATTTGGAGTGATTGCTGGAGCTGGAGAGAGGAGAAGAATAAAAGACCTTTTTTCATTTTCATCCTGCCTCCGAATTTTCCTGTGGCGTTCGCTGCTCCAAGCGACTTCCGCTTCAGGCAGCAACAGTAAAGGTTTTAAAAATATTTAAATATATAAAATATTAAAAAGAATTTATTTCCAGCTATTCATAGTTTATGGTTACTTAAAATGTAACAGTCTTTTGTTTGTTTGTTTGTTTTTTTAATCAATGTAAGTTTTGTTAGGCCTCCTTAAAGAATTTGGGATAAAAATAGAGATTCATATTTAAATAGAAATTAAATATTTAAGAAATTAAACAACTTAATACAATGAAGCATATATTGACACCAATTTTTAAATTAGTGAGTTTAAATAAAAACATATATCAATAAGTATAACATTCTTAACTATACATGCATGCTTTTCAAATACAAGAAAGTAGATTTGTGATGGCTTTATTCCTTTTAGAAGTGTAGTGTAATATTCTGTTAAGTGTCAGATAAAGAGAGGCCAAATTGCAAAGCAAGATGCTGTCAAAACTGTAGGTGTTGTGTCCTTCTGTAGAGCAAATCAGGAAATTACCCCACTATCAGAAGTAACCCAATTCCTCCTTGTGCTGGCCCTTTTAGTTCTCCACACAGGTCTCAGATTATGGTCCTAATGTTTGCGATTGATTTAGTCACTCAAAATTAAAAGTATTTAATCATTGATTTTTCTTAAGTAAAATAGAAAAGGCTTGTCTTCATCTACACTCCCATTCTTTCTTCTCAGTTCTCATTACACCTTAGTACATCTTCTGAAACAAAAGAAACACTTTCAAATTTTATAGTCTAGGGACTCTTTTAGTATCATGCATTTTCTTTGTTAATGGGTAATAGGAGCATTGGAAAATCCATTCTTTTGCAGTTAAATACTGAATATATTTTAAAGATAATTTCATCAACTTAAAAAGAATTTCCTCTATTCAAATTGTCAAAATTGTACTATTCTTTCACATTTAATTTACATCACAACTGTCATTAGCTCAGTGGGTCATTCAGCTCCTGTAGGATAGAAATCAAACATAGCTAACAAAGAGAATATTAGTAAAAAGTATTTATTGCATTGATTCACATAGCAAGGTGGTTATTCCATAGGGAAAGTAACAAGGAAATCAAGTGGAGAACAACAGATATATGTTTTTGGCTACAAATTAATATATTAATAAGCTATTTTGCTATCTTTCCATGTGCTTGCACCAATTCACACAAGGTAAAAAATGTCCCTAAAATTGTGTTAGATTGCCCCCTTGGCATAGATTTTAGCATCAAAATGAATTTAAATGAGGGTTTCAATTAGTTCTGGGCAAGCTTGATTGTGGCCAGATTTGCTTGTACCAGTCCCATGCTTCATTGATGTTTGTCTTAAAGAATGGATGTAGTTATGGAAGGTCCCCCTGCCACCTATCTCAAGCATACATACTGTAATGTTTTTCTTTCAATATTTGCCAACTTAAATTTTAAACATATAGTCTTGGCTCAAAACGTTTGTTTGTTTGTTTGTTTTTTTCCTGATTGGTACACTAACCACCTAAAATTATACTCATGTTTCAGTGCTTAAGTTGAATCTCTTTCACACAGAGAGAAATTTCTATGGTTTGCTAATTATCAATTGATTTTGTTCTATAATTAAGC
The DNA here is from genome assembly GCA_025594165.1 of Tamias sibiricus. Classification (NCBI taxonomy): domain Eukaryota; kingdom Metazoa; phylum Chordata; class Mammalia; order Rodentia; family Sciuridae; genus Tamias; species Tamias sibiricus. The sequence continues at coordinate 65,751,614 of CM046659.1, forward strand.
ATAATTGTCCATCTTCTATAATTTCCTCTCCAAATTTTGTATATTTCTTTTTATATAAAAGGATCAATCTAGTTATGCTATAAGGAAGTCTAAGTAATTATTATGGTCACTATTCTTCTAATCATCAAATATATCAAATATATTTCTACTGAGGGGAACTTTTTAGATTAGCTTATTCAAAATATGTCTTCTAATTAATTAAGACCTAAAGAAATAGAAAGTTTGGTGAATGTCTCATTCAGGTTCAAAACAAGAAAAGAAAACAAAAACAAAAACAAAAAACAGGATAATAGAAATCACTCTGAGTAGCCGGGCGCAGTGGCGCATGCCCGTAATCCCAGCACTTGGGAGGCTGAGGCAGGAGGATCTCAAGTTCAAAGCCAGCCTCAGCAATGGCAAGGCACTTAGCAACTCAGTGAGACCCTGTCTGTAATAAAATACAAAAAAGGGCTGGGGATGTGGCCCAGTGGTAGAGTGCCCGAGTTCAATCCCTGGTACCAAAAAAAAGAAAAAAAAAGAAAAAGAAATCACTCTGAGCAGTTCAAAAATGAACAATTTTATTCAGGAAACTGATCCCAGTGGATGATAAATTTTATAATTTCATATATAAAAGAACAGGACACTGAAAAAGTATAAAATATTACTTAGAGAAATTGTTAGGCCTAAATAAATGGAGACATAAAACATAGTCAGGATCCTAAGACTAAATGTGTGAGATTTCCCAAAACTGATCCATTGTTTTAATGTAATCTCAAAGTCTGGGCAGGCTTTCTATGTAAATGGGCAAACTAAAATTTAACATATGTTAAATGCAAAGTTCAAAGAACCTAGAAGAACCAAAACAACTTTGTAAAAGCAGAGAGCAGTAGAACTAACACTTCATGACTTGGATTTTACATTATAAAGACAGTGGTTTGTTTGGGCATGAACATAGTAAAATAGATGAAATAGCAAAACAAAGACTATAGAAATACAGCTAAATGTATATAGAAAAGCAAGGAAGTTTAGTGGAAACATACATTTTCCAATAATTGGTTCTGAAATAACTAGATATCCAGATGTCAAAAAACAAAAGAAAGAAAAAAATAAAGTTGATCCATAAATCATATTAACTAAAATAGATCATCAAAATTATAAAATCTGAAAATCTAAATGTTCTGGAAGAAACCATAAGAGAATACATTTGTGACCTTGGGCAAGGCAAAAACTTTTAAAGTTGGGGCTGGGGTTGTGGCTCAGCGGTAGAGCGCTCGCCTAGCACGTGCGCGGCCTGGGTTCGATCCTCAGCACCACGTAAACATAAAATGCGTTGCATTGTGTACAACTAAAGCAAATAAATAAATATTTAAAAAAAATTTTTAAAGCTATAATACCAAATGCATAATCTAAAAAAGAATAAACTGCTGAAATTGGCTATAAAAGAATGTAGTGGTGAATAGCATTTCTGTTCACCAAAATACACTTAAAGAGTGGGAGAAAATACAAGCAATACAAGCAAATTATGCGTCTGATAAAGAACATATACATTTAGACTACATAGAGAATTGAGTGCCAAAACTCAGTAAGAAAAACAAAACAAAACAAAAAAAGTAAATTGATAAAGATGTGACAGACATTACACCAAAGAAGAGACATGATGATATATGGACATGGAAAAATATTTAGCATAATTAGTCATTAGGAAATGCAGATTAAAACCACACAGTAAAGGCTGGGGTTGGGGCTCAGCAGTAGAGCGCTCACCTAGCATGTGTGAGGCCCTGGGTTCGATCCTCAGCACAACATATAAATAAATTAAATAAAGGTATTGTGTCCACCTACAACTAAAGACAATACATTAAAAAAAAAAAGTGAGATACAAGTACACTTTCACTAGCACAACTGAAACCAAAAGTACTGATTATACCACACTACAAAGAAACTAGAATTCTCATACACTACTCGTGGGAGTGTATAATGGTAGAAACACTCTGGAAAATAGTTTCATAATTTCTTAAAAAGTTGAATACACCTCGTTTCACTTCTATATATTTGTTCACCCGAGAGAAGTGAAAATATATATGAATATCAAGAAATTACACACAACCAAAATGCTCAAATCAGACTTAAATTTCTGATAGTCTCAAATAAGTTATAATCTAAATGTCTATTAACATGTGCATGAAAAAACAAGCTCTAAAATCCATGCAGTGGAACTCTACCAGGAATATACAGAAATGAACCACCGACATGTATAGATGTGTATAAAAATGTGAATGAATCTCAAAATGGTTATGTCAGGGAAAAGATGCCAGACAAAAATCAAGCACATATTATGATTCTTTTTGTATGAAATTCTAAGAAAGGCAAATTAATATAGTAACAGAAAATGTCTTGGATATAATTCAGGACGTAGGAGTAGATGTATGGTGACAAGGAAGTAAGAGACTGCAATGACACAGGAGGAAACATCTGGGTGGCAATTGATGTATTCATTATCAACTGTGATGATGGTTTTCTAGATGTACATGTACCATTATGTATTAAAATGTAGGCTTTAAATATGTGCAGTTTATTGTAAGCCAATTGCACCTTAGTAAATTTGTTTTTGAAAACTTATCTAAGCATAAACAATTTAACAAAAGGACATTAATAAGTTCAATTTTAATTATTGCTATTAATTTTATATTTTGAATAGCCATCATACTCTACAATATATTCAAAATGCTCAAAATACAATATCTTCATTTCTAGATGGAGAAAATGAATCTTAAAAAATTTACATGACTTGCCTAAAATTATGCAGCTTTAAAAAGAAAGATTATGTTTTTGTTTTTGTTTATTGTTTAAATAAGAATACTTGTTAAATATTACTTTTTGTCACCTATGAATTGATAGGTGTTTATATATCTTCTCTCATTTTCTAATTTGAATGTTTGATTTTTATTTCATGATTTTCATCTTGATTTTGAATGGCAGGTTTAGCTATTTATGTTTTTTTCTGTACCCCGTAGTGATTTTTTGCCTTGTATTAATATTATTCACATTGTTCATAATTATAGCTATTGTATTTTAAGGCTCACTAAAAAAAAAAAAAAAAAAAAAAAAAAAAACATTTTGATGTCATTATCCTAATTAATCTTATTCTGAATCTTATGGAATTAATTAATTTAATTGATCTCAACTTATGAGTATTATTGAACCAAAAGGAGACATTTTTTGGCCAATAAAGTAAAAAGGTCAAACAATCATACATTTTTTTTTTCAGATATTTGAAACAAAATAATATGAAACTAAGTTGATTAGAAATGTTGGCACTAGACACATCAGAGCCTGTGTCATAAGGCTCTCTTTTGCACCACTGGCAAATCAGAGCAGTGAACTGGCAGAAGGGAGAATGGGCTATTCACACAAGGAAACAGACTATACTTGTTTTTTGACCTCAAAAATAATATGCAGACCTTATTTTTCTGAGTTTTTTCAGTAAAAGGGGTTCATGAGTGTTTTTTTTTAACTTTAACAAATAAACTATTTTTGTTTTAAGCACCAACATGTGTACTTTAGCTTTAACATTGAAAAATATATGAGGATTCATCAAGCATGTTTTAATGCAACCCATAAAACTGACTTATTAAATATGTGATAATTTTCCTCCCTTATGCTAGAGAAAAAAAACATTTAGTTTCTTTTTTTGTCCTCTTGCTACTCATTTATTTATTTCAATTATTTATATAAAACATAAATTTCTGATTAGCAGAGTTTAATGGACATATATTCCAGAAGCTGGTGGCCTCTAGGGAAGAAAATCATTGAATTATTACTGATTCAAGCAGGAAACAAAACTTTTTTTTTTTTTCTATAAAACATTCTGCTTTCACAAGTTTCACTTCTCTCAAGCTGTGCTAAACTTTATATATAAACTGTAAAAAAATGAAATTTCATGCTTAGTAATTCATATTGAAAATGTGATATTCCTCTAAAGGAAAATGGTATTATGTATTACTATATACTGTAGACAAAAATGTTTCTAATCTTTTAAGAACAAATCCTTATATATCTTAAGCTTCCTGAAAGTATATTCGTTTGATGGCATTTGTCTTCATCTATTCACATATTGGATGAAATTTAAGCAAAGATGTTTTGCCTTATGCTGGCATGATGAGGATTTTTTGCTGTCTTCAGAAGGTTGCCACTTTGGTCACCTAGGAGGCTGAAGACAACGTGAGAGAAGCAATGTCGGCAGGAGTGGTTGTATGCTGTAAAATTGTTACAATACTTTTGAGATAGGCAAAGGACAGGTAGTCAGTGTACATAATGAATGCTGATCAGGCTGGAAAGACGGAAAAAAGAAAAGGAAATGGAATGATAATTACTCCAGAGCATTCCTCCCCCACACCCACCCCCAACTGGTTACCAACACCTCCAGGGAATCACTCCTCCCAATACAAGGATCACTCTGGGGGGCTCTTTTCCTGCTTTTTGGTCACATTGGAAAGATAGGAAGAGGATGAGGGATAGCAGAAAAGAAAACCTTAAATCAATAAAGGTATGTGACACACACCCCTCCTGTGGGTCCTGACATTTCTGGTTTGATGATAATCTAAAAGATCCTAGTTATAGGTATACCAAATAAATTTAAGCAGCAAACCATATAATATGAACATCAAACTTGGTCTAAAAACACAAAACTTGAAAATTATAGTTCAAAGAAAATATGTATAAAACTAGAAAATTTTGTATAAAAGAATGAATGCTAATTACTGAAACGATGACTTAGGGGAACACTAAGGGATAAGATGAATCTATCTGAAATGAGGAAAGTGGCATTTCCAGTGATCTGTGAAACACCTGCTTTTGGATTTTAAGCATCCATTTTCCAACATGTTTTATGATTGTTATTAATATTAGCTCTTATCTGCTTGAAAAGTATGCAGAATCTTTGGAATCTATTATTATGTTGGGCTGTGATTTTTATAATGGATAATCCTTCACTTAAATTTGCAAGTACTCAATGAATTCAAATAAGTTTGCTAAATCTCAGATACTTTTTTTTTTTTTTTTTTTTTGGTACCGGGGATTGAACTCAGGGGCACTCGACCACTGGGTCACATCCCCAGACTTTTTTTTTTTTTTTTTTTTTTGTATTTTATTTAGAGACAGATCTCACTGAGTTGCTAAGTGCCTCTCCATTGCTGAGGCTGGCTTTGAACTCGTGATCCTCCTGCCTCAGCCTCCCAAAGTGCTGGGATTACAGGCGTGCGCCACCACGCCCGGCTCAGATACTTTTTTTAGACTAAGTTCAAAGATCTTAAAAATAGCATCCCATGGAGCTTTTAAATTAAATATCAATGATTTTATGAATTATTGATTATGACCTAGATGAGCTTTATCACCATAAACTCATGTGTCACTAATGTATTTGCTTAAAAAATGATCTTAGTTACTCAGAGACCTAGACCTAAAAAATGGAAAAGATAAAGTTATGGTTGGATTTTTCTCAGCTGATTTGAGAAAGCCACAAGGAGATAAAAAGTGGGGATATTTATTTCATCAAAACTGTTTTTTATGTACTTTGGGCTTAGTCTACATAGAGAAGAAGCAAAATTCAAAAAGGACAATTTCTATTGTGAGAAAATCAAGATACCATGTAATTGATGGTTATGTAGGGATGATATGTGCAGTTGATGTTGTTAAGTAAGTGTGTGTTGACACGATTTAATTGTAGAGATAAAGCAATAGTTAGTGATATTATGTATTGGATAATATAATTTTGTTTTTGAGTATCTGAACTAAAGTATAACTGAAATGTTTTGGATTTAAAGACCCAAGAAAATGGTATTCAACATGCAGTAGAATTCTCTGTAAAGGTATATGAATCAACAGGAGCAATGTTCAATATTATGACTTGAGAAAGAGGAGCACAATTATTCCATGCATAAAAGTTTTCCATGAATAAAATTAATAAATCTGGAAGTTTTACACATGACAATAGCTAAAATGAATAGCCAGATCTGGTATACCACAAATAAGAAGTTTTACAAAAATATAAGCTAAAAATGACTTGAAGGCACAACTGGGAAACTAGATGAATATAGTACCTATTTCCTGGCCCTTGTGAGAAAAGAGATTCATACTTAACATAACAAGAAAAAAATTGAGCCAGGTGAAGGAAAGGACTCTTTGGAGTGACTGAGGTCTGAAAATTATGGCTTCCTCTTAAACAGAATTTTCCTAAATTGTAAATGTTTAGGAGGAAAAAAAAGATGGAAAGACTTTGATTAGAGAAGAATAATGTGGAAAAATAAAGATCAGAATACAAAGGAGAATACATAGCCTGAGGGACTTATATTTTGAGTAATGTATAAGGTTTGTGAAACAATAGAAAAATTGACTTTGGACCTGCTTCTAGTAGCCATACTTTCAACAAAGTTATATGCTATAAGATAAACCTACCTTTGCCTATACAAAATCCTTCCACTGGTCTCAAGATCAAATCCGAAATATTTAGTCTCTAGTGTAGACTAATACTACCTATGAACAGATACCTTTTCAACATAATATGCCAACACAATGCATCTGTATGTCAGTCACATCAAAACTACAGCTCCTGCTGTGTTTTTGATGAAATGTGTGTACTCTTTGTTGCAGAGGAGACCTTCCTGAAGAGCCTAAGTGACCCCAGGGGCTCCACAGCCACCAGTTTTTTGGATCCCACAGGAAGAAATTCAAACAAGTCACACAGAGTATAGACAGGAGTTTATTAGAAAAGTGAGAAAGAAGGAGAGTGTACAAGTATAAGGATTGCACCAACTGCCTCCAGTGAGATCAGCATGGCTTTTACAGAGTCTGGGTTTTTTGAGGATTTTGCATCCTTTTGTTCTTGTCTTATTCTTCCATATCTCCTTAAATTGTTAATTGCCCCTTTGTTTAGCTCTCATCAAATTTTTGTTGCTGGAGGACCTGTTCACAAAGAGTGAGTGTGACATGATCCTGAAACAATAATTCCCTTGAGGATTTATGCTTCACTATGGCTGGGGGAGGTTTGGCACAGCAGTCTCCATTTTCCAGAAGTAGTTTTGATAAGGTTTTCTGTGGTTCCTTGTCCTGGGACCTATGGACACTGCTTGATGTACATGTCTGATGTCCTTCCTGTAAGTTCCCTCCCTTCACTGTCCTTCCCCACCCACTGTTCATAGCCAAGGAGCTACCTAATACTTGTCATCTTCTTGAACAATTTTTAATCACACTACATATTTTAGCTTTTGTTTCTTCTGTGAAAGTCATCCAGATATCCCATTTATGGTTCTTCGTTGAAGAGAAAGGGAGGAATGAGAGACGGCTAAGTGAGAAATGAAAGAGACCAGGCAGAGATACACATGAGAGTTTATTAGTCAGAGCTGACAAATAAGGGCCATCTCTCTATAGCAGAGAGAGGCAAAACAGGCTTGGGTTCTAGGACTTTTATGGGGAAGCCTCAGGAATTAGAGCCAGGTGGGTCTTAATGCAGTGTTTAGGGTTTGGGTTGGTATGAGGGAGTGGTGAGCCTTTCTCAGAAACACCCTTGGGCAGGATAGTGCAACTTTTTCCTTTAAATGGCAGCTATCAGTTAAGATGACCATTGAGATGCTAACCAAGGACCTTATACTCATCAATCTCTCATATTTGCATGTATAAAAACCAATAGTCAATATCTTCAGATTTGAATTTCAGATATATAACAGCTCCCATCCGAGAGATATGGAGACCTCTTCCTTTCTCTTTCTGAAGATTTGCTTATATTCTGGGGTAGTAAACACAATGTTTTCAAGCAGTAATCTTGTAACAGTGGTGCACCTCATGCCTCTGTGACTTATTTTTAAAAGAGACATGTTTCTTTCTCGTCCTCTATCCCTCCTCCTCTCTAATTTCTCTCCTCCCTAATCTCTGGGGAACAGGTTTACCTTTCTTCCCAATTCTAGGCAGAGTTATTTGCCTTGAGCACACACCCAACACAGGACCACAGTAACTCAGACTTTGGAGATGGCACCATAATATCTCAGAAATTATTATCTCCCAAATTAACCAGTGAGTTAAAACTCCAGACAGAGAACACATGGAATGTAGCCTTTGAATTCCTTCATTAAAAAACCCAAATAAATCAAGGACCTAAGCATTAAACCAGAGACCCTGCACCTACTAGAAGAAAATGAAGGCCAAATTTTCCAACATGTCCACTTAGGAACCAACTTACTTTATAAGATTCCTAAAGTGCAAGAAGAAAATAATGAATCAGTAAATGGGATAGTAACAAACAAAAATCTTGTTCACAGCAAAGGAAACAATAAAGAGAGCCTACAGGATGAAAGAAAATCTTTGCCACCTGCACCTCACATAGAGCATTCATCTCCAGGATGTAAAGAACTCAAAATATTTAACACCAAAATAATAATAATAATAACAATAATAATAATTCAATCAATAAATGGGCAAAGGAACTGAAGAGACACTTAACAGAAGAGGAAACACTAATGGTGAATAAATAAATGAAAAAATGTTCAATATCTCCAGCAATTAGAGAAATGCAAATTAAAACTACACTGAGATTTCATCACCCTCTAGTCAAAATGGCAATTATCAAGAATACAAGAAACAAGTGTTCATGACGATATGGGGAAAAAGATCCACTCATACATTGCTGGTGACACTGCAAATTGGTGCAACTACACTGAAAAGTAGTATGGAGATTCCTCAGAAAACTTGGAATGGAACCACAACTTGACCCAGTTATCCCACTTCTTTGCATATACCCAAAGGACTTAAAATCAGCATACTACAGTGACACAGCCACATCAGTGTTTATTAGCACCTCAATTCACAATAGCTAAACTCTGGAACCAAACTAGGTGCCCTTCAACAAATGAATTGATTAAAAAAAATATATATGGTACATATACACAGTGGAATATTACTCAACCATAAAAAGAATGGAATTATGGCATTTGCTGGTAAATGGATAAATCTGGAGACTATCATGCTAAGTGAAATAAACCAATTCCAAAACACCAAAAGTCAAGTGTTCTCTCTGATATGCTAGCACACAGGAGGGTGTGGGCAGGGAAGAGTAGAAGTTCATTGGGTTAAACAAAGGGGAATTAAGGGAAGGGAGGGGATATTGAAATAGGAAAGACAGTAGAATGAGTGGGACATAACTTTCCTATGTTCATATATGAATACACCACCAGTGTAACTCTACATTATATTCTAGTATAAGAATGGGGTCTTAATTAGAATAAGATATATTCCATGATTATATATTATATCAAAATGGATTTTACTGTCATATATATGTATATATACATATATATATATATATAATAAAACTGAATATAAAAAATAAAATAAACTCTTGATGGGCAGAATCACTGCCCCTCTGAGACAAGAGTCCCCTGTGCTTCTCCTTTGCTAGCAAAGCAATAAAACTTTTATTTCCTTTTTCTCAAACCAAGTTCTCATTATTGAATTGGCATCTGGCACAAGGACTGAGATTTCCAGAACAGTCCCTTGTAAGTGAAATCTATGGAAATGTTGCAAGATTTTAAATTAGTTTTGGGAAAATTTCCAAAAGAAAAAGAAACTGGTATTTTTTAAACGAAATTCAAGACCAGATTAGTTCATTTCCAAATTACTGTTATCATCTACCTGCCACACAAAATGGTATTGAAGTTCTTGCTAATTGACTAAAGCTATAAGTATAAAATGGAATATTAAAGCAAAAGATTTAAAAATACATATTTATTTATAATTTGTTTCTAGTTAACAGAATTTTTGTACTAATAAAGCAAACAAGCTGGTTAAGAATTCCCCTGGTAGATAAAAAGCAGACTATCTTCCTTACTTCCCTATTCGTAAACTTTCCAGTATCACTAGAGATCCTCAGGGACATAAAAACCTCCTTATTATGAATCAATATCAAAGTTTCAGGTAAAAGATATTACATGATCTCCTCATAAAAACATCAGCGACCTGTGAGATACCACAGAGTTTTTACAGAGAGACAATGTAAAAATAATACAGATTGTGTCCTCAGTATTGTGTGCAGTCTATTAACATTTCAAAATGCTGGCCTTTATAGGGATAGGTAAAATTCTACCTTTTATCACACTACCCAGAAAAATAAAATGAAGCAAAGAAAAGAGGAAAAAATCTATTTTCACAGTTTAATCATTTTAGTTTCATATGTCTATGTTCACAGATGGTTGCTTTATATACCTGGATGTGAAATTTAATAAGAATGAATTCCAAGGCAACAGAAGGGGTTGTCATTAGCATTTCAAACAATTGTCAAGTTGCCTAAAGGTATTTTAGTACTTTTCCTAATATCTTACTATCAGCTTTGCCCTTAGGCTTTTCTCACTAGTATTGAAAATAAACTAATTCCAAAGGTGATAGCAAACCTCCCACCCTTAGTTTTTTGAAGGCTGTAAAAGATAACTTAGTTTGACTTCAAAGACTCTCTCTCTCTCTCTCTCTTTTTTTTTTTTTTTTTGGCTTAGGGAACTAAGTTTCCAGAGTAGTATATGATAAAAAAAAATTAAAACTTTAATACATGTATTGTATATAAAAGTGATTCTATTTTAGTGAAGATTTAGGATTTTAATGAAATATAGTATTTTCAAAGAATTGGTCGTTATGATCTCTAAGACATTTTTCTGTAGGTAAAAATACATGTAAACATATGATCAAGTCCTAAGTAAATGAATATTTGTAGAAGTGAAGGTCCATATGTTTAAATATACTGCATAAATAAAAGAGAAGTAACCATATAATGGTGTATCTCTCACTTCTGCTTAAATATATATTTTCTAAGAATGTATAAGAGAGAAATTGTTGGATTCCAGGCAAGAGGCTGCGCCTCCCAGGCAGAAGGCCACACCTCCCTAGGTACTTTGTGAAAAACTACAGTTCCCAAGATCCTCAGCAAAAACTGACCAGCAGGTGCCCTGGCCACTACCTCCTGACCTCTGGTAGCCTATAAGCAAGGACTCACTCCAGGGGGACTTTCTGACCCCCCCCCACTCTATTTAAGCCACCCCCGGACTGAAATCTCTCTCTGTTCCCGCTTGCCCCTGTTCCCATCAGCCCCCCATTTTCCCTTTTCCTCCCCCTTCCACGTGTGGCCCCTAATAAACTTCCATTTTATTAAAATGGCATTCCCTGTGTAAGAGACTTTGCCTAAATTCTAACAGAAATGACATGTATTCACTTAACAATTAACAGTTTTATTGACATTTTCAAAATGCTGTTCCCATGCCAAGTCCAACACTCATGAAATGTGCATGATCACCTTTCCCTGCCAAACATAAAAACCTTGGTTAACGTGGAGGTAAGTTCTAGTTTTGGCAGAGTTACAAGTAATACATAATTATTGTCAATTGGAAAAAGTCTGAAACATTTTATGGTTTATTAAAAACTGAATAGATTTGAAAAAAGTTTAAATGATTATTGAAAGTGCAAAAACCACACTGAGAAAACCTTGTAGAAAAGGGGGGTTTATTAAGAGAAGGGGAGAAAGGGGGTAGGGGCAAAGGGAAGAAGGGAAGAAGGGAGAGGGGAATGGGAAAGGGGAGAAAGTAGGACGGGGAGAGGGGAGAGCTGGTGAGAAGATGGTGGCGAAAAAAAGAAAAAGCTTCTGGGCTAGCAGGGGCTTAAGAACAGAGGAACAGAAGCGTGATTTGTGTGGTTGGAATTGGCTCAGAAGGGGAGAGCCCGCCCTGGGGTGAATTTCCAGGAGAGGCAAGTATTCCCAGGATGAGAAAGGGTGGGGACTCGAAGCCTGCCAAAGGTGGATTCTAGGAGAGATGGGCACTTCCTGGAAGGCACCTAGGGGTATGGCCTGATGGCCTGATTTTATCTAACAATTATGTGACATTGATATGCTTGTAAGTGAAACAAATACAATCATTTATTGTTATTATTATTATTATTTTTTTTTTTTTTGACAGAGACTTTGCTATGTTGCACAGTCTGCCCTGAAACTTGTGATCATCTAGCCTCAGCCTCCCCAGTAGCTGGAAGTACAGGTTTGTGCCTTCATTCTTAGCTTCTCATGTATTTTGAAAAACATATGATCTATTATGTTCTAGAACACATAGTAACATTAATTAACATCAGCTTTAGTCCACATCCACCAGCCCAGTTTAAGTCTCAGATTTGTGGATGTGTGAATGAAAATATATATGTGTGTATATACACACACACACACACACACACACTTGTGCAACATCACTGTATCTTCATGCCAAAATTAATAATGTATTTCCTGGTATACATATACTATTCACCAATACCTTCTAATTTTCTAACAAACAAATGAAAACAAAAATTAATACTAAAGCATTATACTTCTAAAAAGACATGTATGTCTTTATTCATTTAAAAAATAAATAAGTAGTTCAAATAAGAAAAGTACTAGAATAAACGTTTATAAATTAACAAATGAATTAGATGCTCAAAATTCTCTCATTATAATTGGGATTTATTAAAAAAATAAATTGACAATGTAATTTATTTCTATACTTTGAAATCAGAATTAACAATCCTGAAAGTTAAAATTGATATTATAATTTGAATGTGAAATATTCCCCAAAAGCTCATGTGTGACATAATGCAAGAAGGCTTAGAGATGAAATAATTGGGTTATGAAAGCCTTAACCTAATCAGTGAATTAATCCCCTAATAGAGATTATAACTGAGTGGTAACTGAAGGCAGGTAGAAGTGTGGCTGGAGGAAGTGATTCACCAGGGGCATGCCTTTGGGGTATATATTTTATATCTGGCAAGTGAAGTTTCTCTCTGCTTCCTGTTCATGTCCTGAGCCACTTTCCTCTTTAATACTCTTCTGTCATGATAGAGGCCTCACCCGAAGCCCCAAGGAATAGAGTCAGCCTTCTACAGACTGAGTCCTCTGAAACCATGAGTTCCCCGCCAAAAAGAAGTTTTTCCTCCTCTCCAATTGTTCTCATTATGTCTTCTGGTCACAACAGTAAAAAAGCTGACTAAACAATTGGGAAAATATAACAAAATTAGTATCAATTCCCAAACCAGAAATCTCTCCACACAAGTACAAGAAAAAGAAATCAACTATACTATTAAGAATTAATCAGCATGTGACAAACACCATGGGCAATTTGCTAAAAGGTTGCACAGTGGAAATGAAATCTTATCATTTTATTTGCTCTCAAGAACTACACTAACTTGTCCTCAAGTGAGAGGACTTGACAGAACATTTTGCCTCACAGTTCATTTTGAATTAACTTGGTAGTTGCAAGGATCTTCTGTGTTTGCTAATCATATGAACCCAAAGAGGGGTGGGAAACTTCCCATTTTTTATGATATGAAGTGAGCTCCTCCCATCTTCAGCCACAGATGGGCTCTTCCCCTCCCAAGAAAACTGAAAGTTACGAGCATTATCACCCTTAATGATCACATTTGAAAGAGATCAGTTCTCTGAGAAAGACTTCCTTGGTATTAAACTTAGTAAAATTCTTATTTAGCATTTCAAAATATTTCAAAGGCCTCCATATCTTTCATACTTTATAGATAACAGATCTTCATAGCACTTAAATTTCATAGCAATTTAATTGCTTACCTTCTAAAGTAAATGATCTAAGAAAAAGCTGGGGGAATATCTTCCTTTATTTTCAGTAAGGAGAATTTATGTTTTTATTTTCAATTTGTTCTGACCTCAGAGTAGTTCTTTTTATCATCATTTTGTAGAGAAGGGACTCAAATTTACAAATTCTAATAATATACCCAAAGATGACAGTTAGCAGATAACAGAGTTTGTGTGTATTAAAATCCTTTTATTTAGGCGTGGCATGGTGGAGCACACCTGTAATCCCAGGGAGGATTGAGAGTTTAAAGCCAGCCTCAGCAATGGCGAGGTGCTAAACAACTCAGTGAGACCTTGTCTCTAATAAAAATATATGACTGGGCTGGGGATACGGCTTAGTGGTCGAGTGCCCCTGAGTTCAATCCCTGGTAACAACAACAAGAAAAAATACTACAGCAGACTTCCATGTTCATGAAAGGGGGTGGGGGGAAATTGTACTGAATGAATTTCCCACAAATTACTGAATAGTTTTCTTTCCCAAAGGAAAAAAAAAATCTTGTAATGGAGTTGAGTCCTCTAATTTATCTCCTGCCTCTGCTTCTCTTTTGGTATTTTTAAATTTATTTATTCTTTAAAATAAAGCTTTCCTTCTTTCTTTCTTTTCCTAAAGCACTTGGAAAATATGGCTGATTCCTCAGTTTACTTATCAATACCTAGCCCTAGACAGAGAGACTGATCCTTATGTTACACTGTTTCCTATTCATGATCCTTAAGGCAAGGAGAAGCTGGAGAACCTGGGGCCATGTGTGGTATACAGCAGTGAATATTCTGCTGTGCTTCTGAGATCTTCCTTCAGGAAATCTTATAATTTTATTTGCTCTCAAGAACTATACTAACTTGTCCTCAAGTGAGAGGATAGTTTTGTCCAGATACTGGGAGTTCTGCAGGCTGGTAGCTCTGTGTGGGATGGGCTGAAGAGTTGCCTACACTGTTCTGCAGACAGCCTGGATCCAATGACCATAGAAGCAAGGGAATAAGGCCTAGTCACCTCAATGTATCTGGACAACTTCTAACATCACATTCAGAGACTTTTTCAGAGCTCTTCAAAGTTGAGTTTATTGTGTAATGGTATCTTCTTTTTTTCTGCCAAATTTGTTTCTTTTACTTCATCTGCAAGAATAGATCCTTTCCTAGTAAAACTGACATAAAATTTTCTTTCCTTCCCAGGTAGCACAACTTGCAGTATGTGCAAATCCTTGAAATGGGAATGTATGCTAATGTTCAGAGACAAAAAAGAGAAAAACATTCAGACTAATATTATGGATAGTGAAGAGAGAATGAAGTGAACAGTCAACTGTTCAAAGACAGTGAGTCCACATATTTTAATGACCTCTATTCCAGGAGTGAGTGCAGAGTGGAGGATTACACAGCACAGAATGGTACAAGAGAACTGGGGCAGAGGCTGGGAGCTGGATAGCCAGCAAACCCAATAGGTATCAACCAGAGATTTAAACCCTGATTGGTCTGCTCCTACATCACTGGTCTTTCTATTTCAGTCCTCTATAAAGATTGTAAAGAATCCATTGCACATGAAGAACAGATAATAATACTGGAGTCATAAAGTAAAAAAGGAGGAAATTCAGGGAAGGGTGCATATAGATTCAATAAATATTTAATTAAAATGTTAATATCTGTAATGAAACAAATAATATTGCAAAATTTGGAAGTTAAAGATTAAGTCAGAAACTTATAGAGGTAGTGAAATGGGAATGTGTGCTAATGTTCAGAGACAAAAAGAGATAAACATTCAGACTAATATTATGGATAGTGAAGAGAGAATGAAGTATTTCATTTGGTTTGCGTTATTAAGAGTTTTGATGTGAAAACAAATATTCAATGGTTATGTCGATAGTACCCAGATTAAATGTGACTTAAAGTCAGATTTACAAAAAATAAACAATAGAGAATTAAAAATTTAGAAACAGAAGAATAACATAATCAGAACATAGTTGTAGATGATATATTTGCTACATTAAGTCTCCTAACCCATATGTATCTTGCTACACATTTAAATGTTCTCGGATTTCTTTCAACAACATTTGTAATTTTGGACACAGATCCTATATATAATTTGTTACAGCACACAAAAGCATTTAGCTTTCTTTAAAGTAATTGGAAATGATATTGTGTTGGAAATTTTAATTTCCACATGTTCTTTGTTGGTATAGAAAAGTGATGGATTTTGTCTGTTCACCTCTCATCTAGAAATTTTACTTGGATTCAATTTATTTTAAAAATAGATAAGGGGATCTGAATTAGAGTAAATAACATTTGGAATAGAGAAGAAGCAGCAAAAAGTGAGAGAAATATCACCATGTTAATAAATAATGAATAATAAATGATATGTTGGGTATAACAGATAAGCAATTTTCAAGCAGTGAAACATTCTGTATTTCTGTTATGGGATACCACTATTACTAGTAAAATTATATTTAAAAGGATTACACTGAAGAAAAAGTATTATAGATTCAATTTCTGCTACATAGACTTCAGACATATTTTGTAAATACTGATGGAAAGGTCTAAGAGATGACTATAAATCTGAGATTTACACTGTAACAAAATGTCAGCTGGTAGTCATTTTTTATAGGAAGTAATTGAAAGCATACATCAGGATTAGATCCCAAATTTAACAAAATAAGTATAAGAAAGTTTATGCAAAATTTTTATAGCAATCTACCTAGGATTTAAGGGGTGGAGAACTAATGAGGGACAGGCAGTGCTCACATTATCTGAATTTTATGATTTCTTAAATATATATTCTATTTGTATTATAATTATCCATATACTTAGATTATTACCTTACATAAGAGTATCTGTGATTTAGAGAAGTGTGTACAATTCATTCTATAGTCCTAAATCCTTTTTTGGATATATAAATTTATCTGGATACTCACTGAGCATGGGTTTAATTTAATTAAAATATGGAAAAATGTGCAATGTAATAAAAAGTACAGAAAATAAGTGTAACAGCCCAAATACAGCAACATAAAATGAAGATCACATAAGTAGATTATGAACTAATAAACAATTAGTTTGAATCATATTTAGTCTTGGTTACTTGCAAAATTTTAGCAGTAAGTAACAATAAAATAGAAGAGGAAGTGTGGACTATTCTTTTGCAAACTGGAAGAAGAAGGGAGAAATCATGGGTGAAGGGTGTAGAAAGTCACATCTCCCAGGAAGGGTAATGGGCCCTGAGCACATACAATTTCCTTTATCTATAATCCTTGCTCCAGTTGCACAAGGCATCTCTCCCTGCCACAGCTGAAATATCTCCTGCTGTGACTCTGCCAAAATTCACCTGCCCACCAAAAGTCTGCCAAAAGTAACTAACTCCTTCTAAAGACCTGGTCCTGCTAAAACCCTATAAATCTTTGACTTTCATTGTAGCCCCCAACCATTTTCTCCCCAAAAAATGTGCTCCTCCAAAGCCAGTCTGCTTGACTTCGCTCTTTAATAAATTGCATCGTTGATTAGTCCAAGTCTGCTCCCGTTTTGTTCATTTTTCCTTTCAAAGGGAGAGTAGTAGGGAAAGCAAGTAGCAGAGAATGGAGAGTGAGAGCATTACCTCTGTGTTCATATATCAAGGTTCAAGACAGAAAAGGCTAACTAGAGGTAAAAACCAAGGAGAAATATAGCCATAGATGTTATTAGGCAACACAATTAATGATATAGCAACCAGAAGGATGTAGAGCTAGAGGTGCAATTTTCTAGAAAGATGGTAATACCAGTCTTGGAGATCAGGAAGGAGATCCTATTTTCTCTGTGTTGAAGACTAAACACGGGAGAAAGGTGGGGAGACAAGGTAGAAACAAAGTTTTATTTAAGAAATAGACTGGGACAGCAGACTTCTCTGGAGAGAAGGGAGCCCAGAGCTGGGTGTGTTCAGGTGTGGGTATGTCTTGCTCTTTTATAGACCCCCGAAACCTCCCACCTTCTCTTACTTCTCCAAATATGGGCCCAAGTGCAGAAGGAGCACGAACACAGGGGATAATCATCAGCAACCCATTGTACCATCTTGGAGGTTAGCTGTTAGCAAACTTTTGTCTTTTTTTGAAAACCAGCCCTCAACCTCTCTTCCCCGTCATTCATTACCTACACTTGAATGCCAGAGTTTTGCCCCCTGCCTAAACTGGCTGAGGAATTTGACATATCCTGTTCCTTCGGGGCCAGGCAGGGCTACAGGCAGATGGCTTTTTGGCAAAGAAAGCATGTGGGGAGTCAGTACACGGGGCTCATTTTGTAGAATTATTCTCCTAACCTTGTGTTCTCACCATTCTCATCTATCTGTTCCCTTACAATAGGATATATATATATGAAGAATGGAAAAGAAAGTTTTAAAAGATTTGCAGACTTTCCAAAGTAATTGATGAGTAACCATACCTAAAAATATACTTTATTCATCATCTAGTTGACTAGGTAGAGCATTTTATACCAACATATTTTAATATTAATAAAAGAAAAAAATTTTAGAATAATTATTCAAGAAAGAAATATCAAAACACCTCTTTAAAAGAAGGTATTTAAAAATAGATTAGTCAAAGGCAAAAATGTCTAATGTACTCAGTATTTTACTTTGGAAATTGAAAATATACTTTATACATATACCCATATATGTTGTCTCAATCATTTTTGTTTTATAAAAAATTAACAAATCCTTAATAGTGGTGGCTAAGGTCAAGAAGAAAGTGTACAAGATTTATCTGGTACTCTGGGAGAAAGTGTACAAGATTTGTCTGGTACTCTGGGTTTTGATAGAGGTCAAAAATTCTGTAAAAAATGGTAATTAAAAAAAAAAAAAAAACCCTCTACAAACATAGTGTTGAACAAAGTTAGGAACATCAAAAATGTAAAAAAAAAAAAAAAAGGAATATTAAATAGAAGTGAGTTAAACACATCAAATATTTTTAATTTATAAATATAGAATGATACATACATATTTCATTAAAGGATTAAAGGATTCTTGGAAATAACTATTCCAAAATCATGGGTAAATTAAAGTCAATAATAAGATTTATCCACTATTCCTACTTTATCTGTCCATATGAAAACCAAGCAGTCGATACAGCTGATTATAGAGATATTTCAGTTACAACAATGAAAAATAATTTATCAATATGGATAATCCAATCTATAACAGTTTAAGCCCATTCTGGAAATACATTAAAGGTTTTTTTTTGTTTTTTTAAGCTGTGCTGGGGATTAAATCAAGGGTTTTGTATGTGCTAGGTTAGTGTCCTAACACTGAACTACACTGAAATAATTTGTAAGGCTACAAAAACACTAAGGCAAAATCAAATGGTAAATTTTGTAACAGAAGGATCGTACTCATCAGTCTTAGTATCATATACAAAAATGAGACACACACACACACACACACACACACACACACACAATCAGTCCTATGTCACTCTTAAGGGAATTACACTGTATCATTTAAGAAATATTCTTGCACATAATTAATAATTAAAATTCCTTTTCTAAGCAAGTCACCAAATTTAACTGACAGTTTAAAGAAAATATTGATTTCAGAAAAAAATTAACTAATTCCATGGGGATATGATCAATATAATTTGAAATATGTAATGCTCTTACATGACAAATTATTTGACTTATTCCAGGAAAAAAAAAATTGCAAGAAGAAACAAAAGGAGAGGGCAACTCTCATAAGAATGAAGAACTTGTAGAATAAAGCAAAAAAAGTAAAAAGTATAATTAGAAACATTAAATATTAAAAGACACTGAAAATAGTTTAAAATAAATCTCATCAGATATGTATCAAAACTTAGGGCCCAACAAGGTAGCATATCCTTCTAATCCAAGTGGCTCTGTTTGTTGAAGCAGGAGGATCCCAAGTTCAAGAGAGTCTCAGCAACTTAGCAAGGCCAAGGCCCTAAGCAACTTAGCAAGAACCTTTCTCAAAAAAACCAAACCAACAAAAAAAACAAATGGACAAAAACATAATTAACTGCAAATAGAGCTATATTCACAGCAAAATTTATACCTACAAAAATATATTAGAAAGGAAAACCGCCAATCTATTGGTATAAATGTTCACCTCATCATGGTACTAAACAACTTCAACAAAATTTAAGTATAGAAATTAGAACAAAGAAAATAAGAAAAAAACATAAATATTAAAAGCAATTGTCTAACGGAGAAAATAATTTCAATTATTATTTATCTTTAATATTAAAAATAACTATCAATGCTGGGCAGTAATAAAAAGAAAAAAAATTGTCCATATGATGAATGGCAAAGGGATCTCACTCTAGCTTACAGAGAAATTAAATTTATAATAAATGTATTGCTAGCAACTTTGTATCAAGTGATTTTTAAAATCTGGGTAAAATACAACTTACTAAATTGACTTGACAAGTATTTAAGATGAAAGGTTCATATATATGATAAATAAAATGAATCTGCAGAAAATCTGTGATTTCTCTATGGAAAACAAAAGAACACTTCCCAGTTAATTTATTAGAACACATATAATTTGATCTCAAGTCCTGAAAATGGCAACTGAAGACAATTTAACAAAGGCTATATCAGTATTCTTCATCTGCTGAGCTCAAATACAGAGAATTCTAAACCCCAAGCAAACCAAACTTAGCAAAGCATCAAATGTAAATGCTAGGTTCAGCTGGGTGTGGTGGAGCACACCTGTAATCCCAGCAGCTAGGGAGGCTGAGGCAAAGACTGTCTCAGCAAAAGTGAGGCACTAAGCAACTCAGTGAGACCCTGCCTGTAAATAAAATGCAATATAAAACAAATAAAATAAAATAAACAACTATCAAGTCTATGAAAAGCTTTGCTAGAATAATAAATATTACTCTAACAAATGATGTTGTATACCTTCCAAAAAAACCTTCGAATTATTGAGAGAAAATTAAATAAACCAGAATCCATGTAGCAAATGCCATTTTTTATGTATTTGAAGACTATATGGTACACCTGTCACTTCTCTGTGTAAATAAAATAAAATACAAAATAGGGCTCAGAATGGTCAAGTGCTTCTGAATTCGATCTCCAATACCCACCCCCCCCCCCAAAAAAAAGAATGTTAGGTTTATTTAGTATTTAAAATATTTTACTAATATATAAGATTAACATAACAAAAGAAAAATCATGATAATCTCATGGTTTCTTATCTATGATTATTTCAGAAGAATCATTTAATAAATATTTAACTCATTTTTGACATAAAATTTTAATTCAACTAAGAATAAAAGGGAATTCTTGGGTTGGGTTTGTATCTCAGTGGTAAAGTGCTTACCTAGCATGTGTGAAGCACTGGGTTTGATCCTCAGCACCACATAAAAACAAATTTAAAGAAAGGCATTATGTTCATATACATCTTAAAAAAATAATCTTAAAAAGGAATTCTTTATTTCTTAATAATACATAATAATAATTAATAATCTGTAATATAATAATATAATAAATAATAATATTCATAACATACTGTTGCCTCCTGTAGCTGTTGCTGCCTGCAGCAACGATACCGCGGGAAAGAATTCAGAGGAAGATTGGGAATGAGTAGTTTCTTTATTCTGCTTTCTCTTCTGACTTCTCTCTTCAACTCCAACAACAACCCCCACACAACTCCAACCCTACATGGTTAAATACTCTTCACCTTAACAAGTATACACGTGTCACAAGCTCAACTTACAGGTGCGTCACACAGTGTTCATGGACACAGAAAGATTCTTAGTTGATTACATTAAGGTCAGGAGAAAACAATTAAATGCCTCCTCTTTGGCTCTCAGCCAGCCACCATCTTAGCTACCTCCTCATTAAGGCTCTTAAAAAATGCATCATACTTTTTCCTGAAATATGTGAACACTCTCTCTAAACATCAAAAAAGTGATAAGTATGCTCAACTATCAAGTCTATGAAAAGCTTTGCTAGAATAATGAATATTATTCTAACAAATGATGTTTTATACCTTCCAAAAAAACTTGTCATTATTGAGAAAAAATTAAATAAACCAGAATCCATGTAGCTATATGCCATTTTTATTCATTTGAAGACTATATGGTAAACCTGTCACTTCTATGTGTTGATCTATATGTACAATGTGAACCCAACAAGTTGTTGCTTTTGGTAATATTCTTTTCCAATGGAAATTGAAAAAATAATTACAAGAACCATGAAGAAACATAAAGGGCCAAGAAAATCTAAGGCAAGCTTGGGAAGAAGGAAAAAAAAAAACAAAAAATAAAAATAAAAAAGAATCCCTACATCAGAAATCTAGTACTATTGTGAAACTGATACTGGTTCCGTAGAGATCATGAAGGGGCTCTTGTTCCCTGGTGTCAGTGCCAATATTGGTCTTGAGGAATAAACACCCTAGAAACACCCAAGTCAAGCACAGAAAGCAAGCTTTATTTAGGAAAGAGATATGATAGTCAGAAGAGAAAAGGGGCTTCTGAGCTAATTTGCTTAGGTGTGACTTGCTTTCTTATAGACTCTAAAACCACCCTCTTTAATCATTGTCTTCTTTTTCTGACTAACAGCCAGAGTGGGGAGGTTAATTGTTAGCAACCTATTGTTCTCTCTTTGGTAACGAGTTTTCACCCTCTTGAATCCTATCATTTATTACCCACACTGATTGTCTGATCTTTAACCCTGTTTCAAAACTATAGCAATAAAGACAGTGTTGTAATACTGAAAGGATGGATTGAAGAACCCATGTAAACTGCAGGTATGTAGGATGCATAAATACAAGTTAAAGTACAACATGATAACATGCGAAAAATTTTCTAAGAGGGTAGTTTTTAGCTACTCTTATGCACACAACAAAAAGTTAACTATATGAGATTATGGACATGTTAAATTGCTTACATGTAGTAATTATTTCACTATCTATCTGTATCAATCTATCTAAAATAATTTTCTAACATAAATTTATACATTAATAAAATATAAAAATGTAAATTTCCATTACTTAAAAAACAACCTTATAAATCTGAATAGATGAGCTGGGGAGTGGAAGGAGTCTTGCAATACACATAAGGAACAAAGAACCTCATAGAAACAAATGTAGAAAATACTTAAACAGGCAAATTGTTCATTAGTGATATGGGACATGTAAATCAAACTAAAATGAGATACTACAACACAAGCATTAGAATAACAAAAATTTTAGAGGAATAAAACTGTAAATATTGTTAAGCCTATAGAGAAATTTTGTTTTTCATATACTGCAAACTGCTGCTGTGTGTATAATTTGTTACAACCACTTTGGAAGAATTTCTTGGCAATACATACCAGTGTTTAATAGCATATATACATCTGCTATTATCCAACAATTATTTCTTTCAAATATACCTTACAGAAATTGTTATATGTGTGAAAAACCTATTTTTCATTGTTGAAGTCAGAACAGTTACTATTTTTTAGAAGAGAGATTAAAAGGATGATTCTCCTGTACAGCTGATACTTATTCATTGCACGATAGGTATTTAATATATCACAATTCTTAAAACTGCACAAATCTAACTATATGTATAATATAATATCAAGAAAATTAATTGAAAGATTTAGGTACATTAAATTAAATGTATTGTGTGGACTTTAGGTCATAATTTTAATAAATTTTTGACTTAAAAGTATATAATCAGAAGATAAATTAGAACAATAACAATATGTGTTTAAAATTTAACATAAAAGTATCTATTCTATCTGCTCTCAGAGAAAGTATCATTATTATCCAGTAATATCTGTTTAGTTGTACAATTTACTGTTTGTATGGATAGATAATATCTTCTTAATAATAGCATGATAAATTAGTAATAAGTCAACAATAACATTTTGTACATTTAAATCCTTACAGTTTATTTAAAAAAAAAACAAGTAAAAAATTAAGTGTTGGGAAATTATTAGCTCAGACTTATGCCTATTAACAAGAAGTTTTCTAAAAAGAAAAAAACAAATAAGAACTTTATGCTTAAGGATTCTTTTTATTCTTATGGCTATATTTCATACTTAACTCCATGTTTGCTTTCATACCTGTTTTGATTCATGTATAGAGACAGGAATACAGATTATGTCAGTCCAACAGACATGCGGAGAAGTTTGATATGCCAGCTAACATTTTATAGCCTTGTTTCAGATAAAAACTGTAGCCATACCCAAGGGAGGAAGAAAATTTTCCCTGTTTTGTCAAGGCTTTGAGTAATAAGTTCAAATATAGTTAGCATTAACTTCCTCTACTACCTAATATATATTCTCCTTAACTCTAGAGAAAAGGTGTTCACAACTCAGGTTAGGTATTTATTCTTATAGCAGTTCTAGATATAGGTGATGCTGAAGGATATTGCAATATTTACTAGTCTTGCACTGTAAAAACCATCAAATAAGCAATCCTCTGAGGTTTTAGTTTATAAATGATATTAACAAGAATGGCAACTATAGCTTCTATTCATATCTCATTCATTTATTTAGGAAAAGCAAACCATCAGTGTGAAGAACTATAAATGAAAGATTCAAATTGTTGTTTCGAACCCAAAGACACAGAAAGTTACTATTAATTACAGCTGGAAAAATGGAGATATGAGGGAGAGATTGCTGACTACTGAAAGAGATTAGATAAAACATTTTATTCCAATAAAAAGCATAATTAAGAACAGATGAAATTTAGATTATAGAATAATTGTATGAAGAATAATTTTTTATCAAGTTGCTTTGTTTTTGTGAATGATTTGTGAAGCTTCAAATTGATGAAATTGGTTCCCAAAATTCAACTCTCCTATCCATCACTAGTATCTCACAGTAAGGTTGTAACTGTAAGTTCGTGGTCAAAGAAATAAATTCTGAGTTATATTCATATGCAGTGTAAATGGCTTTCTATTCCAAATATCATTGTCACAGCAAGTTTTATTCCATTCATTTTGCCTAAAACAACAGAAGAGAGCATTAAGACTGTTGTAAGTCTTAATGTGAACGAAGCCAGATGGGTTATGGGCTCCATAAATTATAGTACGAACTAGTAAAAAAAAATCAAAGAAATTCTGATCAAAATGAGAGATCAGGGAACTTTTAATTACAAGTATGCTTTTCTTCTATCTGCTCTCATAGAAAGTAACATTGTGACATCTGTTCAGTTATATCATTTCACTATGCTTGTATGGATACATGGTATATTGTTAATGGTAGGATGAGATAAAATAGTGACAAGAGTCTTAAATATTAAATATTTTAAAATACAAATCCTTATTTTTATGAAAAACATAGAACTTTAGTAACCAGACATTAGTGTAGCAATGGATCTATGGAAATTTATCTGTTCTTTCTGATTGAACAGAGAAAAAAACTTTTAAGTGTGGAAGTCAGTGACTTTTATAGGCTCACATGGGACATAAAAGTAAGATGAAGTTTCAGGGTTTTAGAGACTTATACTCATGTGTATTTCCAAACAAGAATATTTAGTTCTGAAATGGAAAGAGAAGAGATGCATGGAGTTAAGGCAAGCTTGTTTCCTCTTTATCTGGATCTTAAGGTCTTATTCTTAATATTTGCTGCTCCAGTTTTCTACATCTTGAGAGTAAAACCTCTCATAATTGATCCTACTTATTTAACTTTGTTATTTCAAATGCAACATGACGTGTGTGTACAAACATAGGTAACATGACACATGAAATATTTGAATATCTTATGTAAGAAAAACTGAAAGCCTCATTAAGTTATTTGTATATTTTCACTTCTGTACACTTGAAAATTCCAGAAGCTCAAGAGTTGATACCCTATACCCTGTTTATGTCTCTCTTTGCACATTTACACTTATTTAGCATAAAAGAAGTGAATAAAGACATAAACCTGGAATAGGCATAAAATTAGAATAAAGACATAAACCATTACAGAATTCAGACATTGAGAAACTTAAATGCTTCACAGGAAGAAAGTAATGAGCCAAATTTCAAAAAAAGGACCCTGTGCTAGAATTCTGTTTTTATTTTTAAAATGACCTTCTTTGACCTTTAAGGAGAAAAAAGCATATTAGAAAGAAGTGTCATAAAAATGATGAGATCAGTTTTAGAGATGGAAAATATGGTATTAATGCCAGAATCTCTTTACTTTTAACAGCATTCATCCCTTTCAGTGTGCTCACAACTACATTAAATTGGCAGGGTTGGGGAGAAAACAGTGAACAAAACAGAAAAAAAATCTGTTTTCATAATGATTATGTTTAGAGGCAAAAAGAGACAATAACAAAAATTAAAGCATAACATTTATAATAAAGTAAGCATAAAAAGTATTCCCTTGTGCAATAATAAGGGTTCATAATATTAAACAGGTTATTATTTGGGATTATATCATTGCAATATGATAAGGTGCTTGAGCTTAAGTATCTTGCAGTCCTGCAAAGAGTTCTGGATGTTTTCAGCATGTTAAAAATAATGTGGTTCTGCATGCAGTTTGACATGAATAAGTGGCAGTTATAAATTCCTACTTAGATACGGACTGGAGGATTTGTGGTGATGTTTCCTTACACCATTATCAAAGAGGAATGGTTTTTCACAGTGGAAGAATGAAAGATATTATTAATATTTTATATCAAAGCAATGAGTAGACTTTGACTTGTTAGTAATCCATAGTCCCTCTGATTCTGTCCTGAGATGGGCTGGTACACCAGGACAACTGAAGAGAGTTCAGGAATTTCTAGATCTTCTAATGATAGGGCACTCAGTTTGAAATCTTTATCTTGGAAGATTGGATCAAAAATGTTTAAGAATGTGAGGAGTACAGGATTCTTGAGAAAATGTTGTTGACCACTTCCCAAAAAGATCTATTCAATCTTTATTCTACTTTGAGAATAAAGGCTGGACAGAAACCAGTTGTTAAACTCTAGTCACTCTTTTTGGATACGTATTATTGCAATGTATTATAGTATTTAATAAAATTTTAAAAATAGGAAAAGAATCAATGAAAGTGATACAGAGTTGTAAATTCTAATTTAAAATATAGTAACCACACAAATTCAGGATTTGAGGGATACGGCCAGATATGTGGGAAAGTCCTCCAAGAAAAATTAGTAGCATAGGTGTGTTCAACAGAAATTAATGTCATGTGACTGGAGAAGAGGGAATGAAATGTGGGTGAGGAAGACATGAAGGCAGAGTTATGAGCTAAAATATTGGGATTAGACCCTATATAACACCATGTGAAATGTACTATTTTACGCATACTCTAAATATAATGGTTTCCAATAGAGGGAGAATATTTGGTTTTCTATCTTCTTAACTGTTACGTCATTCATCATCTTAACTGATATGTTGGAAAAAAAATCCTACAGGGTCAAAGGAAGTAGTGGGTGGGAGATCAGTTGGTGGGTTGTTGTAGCAACCAGGAGATAAAAGGTAATAGCTGTGAAGAAAGTCAAAAGTCATTAAAGATATATGTATTTCATATGCATTTGTGTGCACATATTTATATCAAAGCATAAGCATTTCATTATGTAAATTTTCAAACATACAAAACAGTGTAGGAAACAAAATAATAAACTGCAGAATTCTATCACTGAAGTTCAATAATTAACAACATATGGTTTTAATTCTTCTCCAATTTCAAAGCCTTGCTTCCCATGGGATAATTTAAAAGCAAAGTATACTACATCATTCACCCATAAGTACTTCAAGATATGTCTCTATTTTTATCATAGTGTTAGCTAAGAAAATAATGCTACACACTGGTTACTTGTGCCTTTTTAGGCTTTATCCAGATAAAAGTAATTTTCAATGAGTAAATTTGAACTCTAATGAAATTTTCTGTCCAATTTATATAGATATATGTTCTCAGAGAATTAAAAGAAGACATGGAAAATTTTTAGAACGGGAGATATGGAAATAGAACTATCCCAAAAGACATTTTAATTATAAGACTTTTCAGAAAAGAACTGAGGATTAGAGGAGTAGAGATTTAGCAGAGAGTATTAACTGCCTCTCTGACAACCATCATGATTCTTTCCTTCTGAAGAGTACTTATTTTATTTTCCCATAAGATTCAAAGTTGTTTTCCCATAACCCCAATTCCAAGGGTAAATCCCATTTCCCTTTGCCTTTGTGGATACAGCAATAATGTACTGATGGTCAGTGAAAAGTAATAAGAGACGATAAAGAAAATTTCTAGATATTACCTTGCTTCCTAGAAAAAAAATTTCCTGTGTCATCTGAGATTTGTGCCATAAATTGCTAGTGGCCTCTTCCATAGAGGGAGAATTCCTTTAAAAAAGACTGGCAAGTTAAAGAGAGAAGAACCTAGGTTCTCATTGAAACTGCTTGCACAAACAAAACTGAGCATGACAATATATTTTGCTTTATGTTACTTATTCCAGCATACATTATGAGAGTTTGGACCAATTTTAGATGAGGTTTTCTTGCGCCTAAGTTTTTCCTAACTGAAGTGGTCATATGCCTCCTTTCCCTGGGGCAGCCTATTTTACACTTGTTGTTAGACACTACATACAAGCAAGGTACCTGGGCATCAGGAATTGTATCTAAATGTATATGAAAATTTCTATGGTCACTATCAAAAAAAAAAAAAAAAAGATACATGTGACTTGAAACAATAAGTTACTTCTTTAACACTATCAGCTTTTTAGCAATTGCTTGAAAAGGACTTCAAACATCAAAAGTACCTGCCTGTCTTACGTGTTTCTATCTAAGTGAATAGTATAGTAAATCAGTTATAGTTTAATATTGTAGTATTAAAAATGATACAAAGTTTACTAAAATTTCACTTCAACTAATAATAAAATGCTTTAAGGTAATACAATCTCTTTCCTGTTCTGCATTCTCCATTCTCCTTGAAGTTCACACATTAACATATATTTTTGTTTCATTTATTTATTTATTGAAACTGGCTATTGAACCAAGAGATGTGTAATCACTGAGTCATGTCCCCAGTTCTTTTTATTTTTTATTCTGATACAAGGTCTTGCTACGTTGTTTAGGGCTTCCCCAAGTTGCTGAGGCTGGTCTTGAACTTGTAATCCTCCTGTCTCAGCCTCCAGAATTGCTAGGATTACAGGTGCACACTTTTGTGCCTGGCATGACATATACTTCTTAAATGTTTTATAGGCTATGGTTTATAAATCTTATTGATGAAAGCATCTTCAAAGCAATGAAAAAAATCAAAGGCTTTTTTCTCATCATGTGTAGTATGTGAATGGATTCAGGGGTGGTCATTGAAATTTTACTTAGAAAAATTTCCATGAACACTCTCAAGTGTAAGGCAGAGGGGAATTTTTGTTTTATGTCCCAGAAACCTAAGGTCTAACACTGAGTGAAGCTGGCTGCATGCCACTCAGAAGAGAGGGCTGAATAGAAAGTGAGTTGCACTTTTCCCTGGATCAGGGTAGGAGTGCCTATTGTGGGTCATTTAAAAGAAGATTCCTACTAAATGAGTCACTGCAGCCAAATAGAACTCTGCCAGATCTCAAGGACTTAATGTGGAGTGCAAAGCCACTAGATATATAGTGCAATTAAAGATAATTGCAATATGAAATCCACACGGAGACAGCCGAGTCTCTGGAGATGTGTCTCAGGAGAGAGTGACCAACAGTTCCAACAGTTTTGTGTCTGCTATGACTATAAAGATCCAATGGAAGATAATAACTTTACCAAGCAAATTGGAATTTCTCACCATTCCTTCCTCTACCTGAAGTGACCAGAAAGTCAGCTAATATGTAAAGGATTTATAAGCCAACCCCTTCTCTCCTGAGAAAACACTGTATGCATGTTTAAGTCCTGAGAATAATCTTTTCACCAGATTAGCGGAAATCTATACATTCTATAACTTAGAATAATAGAATAATTTTATTCTGTTTTAGACTAAATAGAATAAAGTATATTCTTTATCATTCTATATTATTCTATTCTATTATCCTTACTTAGATATAAATAACCTGATTTATGAGGGCCACTGTATGAGTGACATATTATGAAATTGAATTTTACCACTTTCCTGAATTTGTATTTGTGTTAATAGTTTTAAAAAGACAACAATGACAAATTAAATCAGTCTAAGTTAATGAATATACCTATATATTGTTAGTGACATCTTATAATGAGATATATTCTTATTTTACTAAAATATGTCTGGTTTCACAAAAACCCATGTTATTTTAGTTTCTGTGAACATTTTCCTTTATATAAACGAGAGAAGTAGACTCAGGTGTTTACATTAAAGTCAAACATAAACAAATACTCTTAGGATGATTTCAACATTTTAAAAGTGTTCAAAATAGCAATACTTATTATATGAAAAAAGGTGAAAATATCTTTATGAATATTTGAATTATAATGGGCACTATATTGACTATATTATTTTGAAAGTCATTATTATGAAACATGAAATTTGGTAGGTCAGAATCTCAATCTGGAAACAATTTTAGCAAATATCTTGACCAATATTCCATCCATTGTATTCCATTCTTGAACTTGTTTTTCAAAAATTTGATAGGAAAATTCAAATATCATGAATTACATTGTGTTTGATATTTATAAATATTACAAAAATTTGTATGGCTAGAGTATCTGGTGCCATTTTATTTCCATCCATTTCTAGTGAACCATGTCACTGGCATCATATATTTCTTTATTTATTCAATAAATAATTATTGGTCTCATCTGCATGCACTATGTTATATCAATGGGAAACAGTGGTAACTAGAAATAGGAAATATATATGCTCAAATGGAGCTTAAAGGTTAGAAGTGAGAAAGACATTCAAATTATGATTGAAAAAGTGAATGTGAAGAATCAGCATAAACTCAACGTACTAAAAGGTTCCATGATGCTATGAAAAAGAAAATCCTAGCCGGGCGCGGTGGCGCACGCCTGTAATCCCAGCACTTTGGGAGGCTGAGACAGGAGGATCGCGAGTTCAAAGCCAGCCTCCGCCATGGCGAGGGCACTTAGCAACTCAGTGAGACCCTGTCTCTAATAAAATACAAAAAAAAGGGCTGGGGATGTGGCCCAGTGGTCGAGTGCCCCTGAGTTCAATCCCCAGTACAAAAAAAAAAAAAAAAAAAAAAAAAGAAAGAAAATCCTCTAAGTACTGAAAAGAAACATTGCATTTTGAAAGTTCATATAAAATCTATGTCTTTGTGATTCTAAAATAAATCACTGAATCCTGAATAAAGGGGATTAGGAAGTGTATAAAGTGACCATGAGTGTATGAGTGTGTTTGTGTGTATATTTGTGGGTATCATTTTGTCAATGAACTTAACCTACCCTCTAATTCTCCTTGTCTGTGCTCAGTAGAGAATATGTTGGTTCAAAGTGAATAGAACTTACCAGTAAAATACCTCTTGTAGCATGTTAAAAATAAGAATTTGAAAATAATAAGCTCTATTATTGTATGTTCTACACTTGTAATTGATTCTTACACTGTATCCTGTCAAATTTTATTATCTCTATAATTTTTCATTTCATTTATGCTAGTGTTTTTGCTGTTTCTTACTTTGTGAGTCCTTCAAGATCAAAACAAAATGCAGTTTCTTTTGGCAATAAGAAAGCTGGAAATAACTAAGAAGTAGGAAGATAAAAACAATTGAGAAGGAATGGGGTATATATTTCAGCAAGTTAAATAACAACATATGGCCAAGTGAACTATAGTAACTTTACAACCAAAAAGAATGACTATTTATGCCTACCCATGGCCAAAAAAAAAAAAAAAAAGGATAGCAATCATTCCCTTTTGTATATTAATCTACACATAAGGTGCCGACAGAACATAAATTTTAAGTTTTGGCTACTTAAAGCAATATTGAGTAATGAATCACCTATTACCCTAATGCAACATGAGAAAATATCATTTTCAAAGAAATTCCCAGCTAATTGAGACCACTGTATGCCAAATTATCAGCATACATGCATAAAAATGCATTTGCTTTAAGTTCAAAAGGATGGTAAGATTAGATCATTATATGACAAAATTGATTAATGCAGGGCAAAACTGGACAAATTAGGCATAAATATTCCAAATTAAAGCAACAGAATTTTAGAACTGTATGAGGCTCTAGAGATCACCTAAATCATCTCCCTTATTTTACAGCTGAGAAAGTAGAGCCCAGAGATTTTAGACGGGTTGCTTAATGTCATGGAAAATAGAAAAAAGCACGACAGAAGAGGAAGCCAAGTTTTTCCCTTGGTTTAATTTCTAAAATACTAAACAAGTGAATTTGATAAATCATTTATATTATTCATTGCTCACATTATTAGTCACATCAAACACATAGTTAAAAAGGAAATTTATGAGCTCTAACTGCCTGTATGATGTTAAGTTACCAAAGATATAAACTTGTAAAGCAAAACAGAGTACAAAATAGCACATCAGTCATTTTCCACTTGCACTATTTAACTGGTTACTAAAATTTTTGATATCTATGATGAAAGTCAAAATATATAAGCTATGTAAGATCATATAAAGCCAAGACTTGCCCAGATATGGATTCATGCTAAAAATATTAGATTTCTATATTCTTACAATGTTTCTATTTTTATAGGTTCCAAAATAACTGTGGAAAACTTGAAATAGTTAATTATTAACCAACTACCTTGATTATCTAGTTAGCATAGGACATGAATTTTTATTAGCATGATACATTGACCACCATGATGAATTACATAAACTATTATTTCCATTTTTGACCCCTTTTTCTATAAACATACTGTTACAAAATGTTATTATCAAATTTGGAAAACTGATTAATGTAGGTATGGTTGATGTGAACCTAAGTGATATGGATTTTAAAATAAGGTATTCTGACTAAATATTCTTAAGGAATAAATTCAACTATTTTTCAATACTGATGGAAGAACTCAGTTACAGCCAAATCATTGCTTTCTCTGTGTTTCATATTGGTCACATGAAACACATCATTATCTACATATTCCTTTTTTTCATTTTTTTTTATTTTTTTCAGTTATATGTGACAATAGAATCCATTTTGATACGATATTCAAGCATGGAATATATCTTATTCTAATTAGGACCCAATTCTTGTGGATATAAACAATAATGAGATTCACTATATACATTTACATATGTAGTTGGGAAAATTATGTCAGAGTCATTTCACTGTCTTTCCTTTTCCTATTCTAATTTGTCTAATCCCTTCACTCCCCTTTGTCTAATATATTGAATTTCTATTATCTTCCCCTTCTTTATTGTAGGTTAGCTCCCACATATTAGAGAAAACAGTCAACCTTTTGTTTTTTAGGGATTGGCTTATTTCACTTAGCATGATATTCTCCAGATCCATGCATTTACTAGCAAATGTCATAAAGTCATTTTTCTTCATGGCTGAGTAATATTCCATTGTGTACGTATACCAGAATTTCTTTAACTATTCATCTGTTGATGGGCAACTAGGTTAGCTCCATAGCTTAGCTATTATAAATTGTGCTGCTATAAATATTAATGTGGCTGTGTTGCTGTAGCATGCTGATTTTAAATCCTTTAGATATTTGCCAAGGAGTGGGATAACTGGGTCAAATAATGTTTCCATTCCAAGTTATCTGAGTAATCTACATACCGCTTTCCAGACTGGTTGTACCAATTTTGTAGTACCACCAACAATGTATAATACATTTTCCCCCACATCCTCGCCAACATTTGTTGTTACTTACAACAACCAATGTTGATAATTGCCATTTTGAGTTAAATGAGATGAAATATCAGTGTAGTTTTAATTTGCATTTATCTAATTGCTAGAAATGTTTAACTTTTTTTTTTTTTTTTTTTTTTTTTTACATTTGTTGACCATTTGTATTTCTTCTTTTGGGAAGTGTCTGTTCAGCTCCTTTGCCCGTTTATTGATTGAATTATTTATGGGATTTTATGGTTTTTTTTGTTTTGTTTTTTGGTATTAAGTGATCATATATGAATGAAAGTTCCTAAGACAACCCTAAAACTATCAATGTCTTTACTCCTTTGCCACTATCTGTGCAATGCATGAATTGCAAAGATGGTTTGGCAATTCTTTAAAACCACCCAATAGTAAATATTTTTGGTTTTGCAGATCATACTTTGTATTTTTCTCACAACTATTCAACTCTACCCTCATAACATGAAAGCAGCATAGATAGAATGTATATAAATAGATATGGCTGTGTTTTAATAGAACATTATTTATAAAATAAGAAATGGTGGACACTAAGTATCTGACCCATGGGCTGTAGTTTTCCAACCTATGTGTTAAGCAATAAAGAGGAACATAACTTTACAAAGTCTTCTTGGTTCTGCATATTCTACAGTCTAAAAACAATGCTATTTAGAAATACCTTGATAGCAAAATTCTCCCAATAGCAAGAATGAAAAAATATTTTCTTTCTCCAGAGAATAAGCATTGAAAATGTTGCTATATCACATTCTTGCTTTAACAAGAAAAATTAGTGCAACCTATATTGATCTCAACACTTTTCTCAATGTTTGCAGTTCCACAATGCCAAAAGAATGACAGAAAACAGTTAGAAAATGAGGACTCTCTCTCAAAGCTAAACTGATTGATCTAGTCATGGTTAAAATGAATATTTTTATATGAGACTAAATTAAGATATTTCTTTAACTTTACGGCTGAATAGTTCAAAAAGTCTGAAAATGCCAATTAAGTTGTACTCTCAGGGAAGCATGACTGTAATGCAATTATATTTTAGTGAGTAAAAATTTAATCAATTGAAATGTACCCTGTTTGGAGATCTGAAAACATCAGAAAGAAGACGGCTAGTAAGCATATTGAGCAACATTTTTTTCTGCATGAAATTAGAAGGAGATGTTTAGATACTGTGATTTTTCCCACTGAACCAAAAAAATACCCTATTGATTTGCAAGGAAAACAATCTCCTACAACCTTAATTCCCTACACGATGAGAAAAAAAAACTAATATATTTAGGAGTAGCCATATATATATATATATATATATATATATATATATATATATATATATATATACACATACATACATTAATGTTAAAGAGTAGTCGTTTTTATTCAGACAAATTAAAAGGGAAAATTTTAACCTGCTTTTGAAGCTCTAAAATCATAACACAAAATTTTATTAGAAATGTTTGAACATAAAATGAAAGCCCTGTTAATTATTTTTTTTTAAATTTTAATTTTTCCTCATTTGAATTTACAAAGGAAAGACCATGAATTAGATTGAACCACATGAAATCACTGATACTTGATCTGTGTGATTTAAAAATGTGGCAGTGTTATATGATTTGACATCAAATATTGCTCCATCCTTAAAACAACTTTACTTAGTTCTAATTACTCTTGACAAAGAAAATGACCCCAAGTAGAAAGTGACTGGCCAGGTCTGCAAAGGGAGCTAGTGTGAGTGCTGAAAGTAAAAACTATTGTATTATGATTAATGCAACAGATATTTTAAGTGTAATGTGTGCCAGGAACATTTCCAGGTAGTAAGTACATATGAATACATAAGTCATCTCTCCACCATCATTTATGTGAGACTTTCATCTTTCATAGTTTCAGGACTTCTTTTAGTACCCAACCACAATATACCTCTGAAGAAAAAAATATTTGAAACCTATTTTGATTTGTGACTTAGGATTTTCCATCTAATATATATATATATATATATATATATGTATATATATATATGTTTATATATAATATACATATATAATATATTTATATATATAATATATATGCATATGTATTAGGTACATATATAGGCAAAAGGTAGTAAATATATATGTGAATATATATAAATATAATAAATATATATATCTTCATTGTATTTCTCATTATGCATATATGTGTACACATGTGTGTGAGTATATATAATATATAAATAAGCATTTATAATTTATGTAGATTTACATAATTTATACAATGTAAATATTATATATATACATATATATAAATTAAAATAATAATTATTTTTGAAATCCAGTCTTCCTATATTACCCAGGCTGACTTCAAATTCTTCTTAACCTCAGTTTCCCAAGTACCTAGAACTCTAGGCATGTGCCACAGTACCTGACTTAAGTTTATTTTTAACCCATACACAGAAAGCTAAAAAAAAAATGTACATAGTAAAGAAGTATCACAGTTTATTTCAATATATGTATGCATTGTTAATGCTAAGTCAGGTCTAGCAAAGCTACTGCCTCAGACAACATTTCTTTGTGGAGAAGCATTATAAAGCCTTTCTTAGGCCTGGCACAGTGTGCAGCCCTATAATCCCAATGGCTCTGGAGGCTGAGACAGAGGATGGAGAGTTCAAAGCCAGGCTCAGCAATTGCCAAGCACTAAGCAACTCAGTGAGACCCTGTCTCTAAATTAAATACAAAATAGGGCTGGGGATGTGGCTCAGTGGTCGAGTGTCCTTGAGTTCAATCCCAAGTATCACCCCCCCAAAAAAAAAAGAAAAGAAAAAAGCCTTTCTGAAAAAATTTTAAAATACCTTATGCATTGTTATTACCTGTGTTCACCTTATTGTGCAATAGCACACCAAAATTCTTGCTCCCATCCGATAGTAATTTAGTACTCATTGATCAAGTTTTCCTCATCCCTAAACCCACCCTGGTTCCAGTTCCCCAGTCTCTGGTAACCACTGTTTTACTCTCAAATTCTGTAAAATCAACTTTTTAGACTCCACATATGTGTGACATAATGGGGTACTTGTGTTTCTGTCCCTTGTTTATTTCACTTAACTATGATCTTCAATTCTACCTGTGTTGTCACAAATGACAGTATTAAATTATTTCTCTTATGGCTGACAAACATTCCTTTGTGTGTAGATACCACATTTTCCCTATCATTGGCTTTTTTTTTTTTATTATACTTGTAGAGCACATTTTTACATATCTCTGGTTGTATACAAAGTATATTCACACCATTAGTGACTTCATACATGCACTTAGTGATATCCACCTCATTTTACCATCTTTTCTTTTTTTTCTTCACCCTTTTGCCCCCTCCCTTCCTCTCCCTCCCCACTGGCCATTCTAGTGTTCCTCTAATCCTCCTATGCTCCCCATCCCAACCCCACTGTGAATCGGCCTCCTTATATCAGAGAAAACATTTGGCATTTGGCTTTTTGGGATTGGCTAACTTCACTTCTAACTTCATCCATTTACCTGCGAATGCCATGATTTTATTCTCTCTTATTGCTGAGTAATACTCCATTGTGTATATATACCACATTTTCTTTATCCATTCATCTACTGAAGGACATCTAGGTTGGTTCCACAGTTTAGCTATTGTGAATTGTGCTGCTATAAACATTGATGTAGCTGTGTCCTGGTAGTTTGCTGTTTTTAAGTCCTTTGAGTATAGACCAAGGAGTGGGATAGCTGGGTCATAAGGTGGTTCCATTCCAAGTTTTCCAAGGATTCTCCATACTGCTTTCCATATTAGCTGCACCATTTTGCAGTCCCACCAACAATGTATCATTGGCTTTGTTGATGAACTTTTGTTTCCATTTCTTAGATGTTGGGACTTGTGCTGTCCTGAGTAAGGGTGTGCAGATGTTTCTAACATACTGATTTTATTTTCTTACTATATATATACACGGACGTGGGGTAGCTAAATCATATGGTGGTTCCAAATTTTAACCTAATTTCATTTATTGTTTTGGTGGTATGTACTGAACCTATAGATGTTTTGCCACTGAGTTACATGCCCACCTCTTTTTATTTTATATATATTTTTTGAGACAGAATGTTGCTACATTGCTAATGCTGCCTTCATATTAGTGATCCTCCTACCCCAACTGCCTAAATAGTTGGGATTACAAGCGTGTGTCACTGCAACTGGGAGCTAATTTTAGTTTTCTGAGGACCCTCCATACTATTTTCCATAATGGCTGTATTAATTTACATTTCCATTGATAGTGTGTAAGTTTCCTTCTCTTTATATCCTAACTAGCTCTTGTTATCTTTAGTCTTTTTTATAATATGTTATATTGTATTGATTGTATTACCTGTTTTATGCAGTATAAAACTGTCTTAATCAAAGTGATTATTATTCTGTTTACATTTCTTTCCTACTTTATTCAGTGAATTTAAATATATATGTAGAATTTAATAAATATATATATAGAATGAATTGATTTTATATAGTTGTTTATATATACAAATACATGGAGACAAATGTATGTATTATGTGCATATGTAAGCATTTCATTATATCACATCTTGAATTTTTAGTCATAAGAATTTTTATTTTAAATGATTACTGTGGTGAATATATAATGCATATTTAATTTTTCTTGAGCAATCTTCAAATTTGTCAGCTATGAATTACATAAAAACTTAGGGCCATATAATTCCTTTACTTCTTGTGATGTTAATATTCTATATTTTATGTTATAAATATGTAAATACTGCTATTATTTTTGAAAACTTGGATGTATTTTAAACAAAAATATATGCAATTTTTAAGTTTTCTTATATATAATCCCTGTTCTTTATTCCTTACACAAATCTGGGGTACAAATTGGTAATATTTTGTTTCAGTCTGAAAAACTTACTTAAACATTTGTTGCCTTGCTATTCTTATGGAGATTAACACTTAAAACAAACAAACACATGCACACACACAAACCCAACAGTTCATTTTGTTTTAAATTTGAGGATGAAATTTTGTGGCTATATCCATGCATACTGTCGCTACATACTTTGTCAAGTGGTTGAATTACTTTAAGTCAGACTTATTTCTGTAGTTTCTTTTCTTTTCTTTTTCTTTTTTTGTATTAGGAATTGAACCCAGGGACACTTCACCAGTGAACCACATCCTTACCCTTTTTATTTTTTATTTAGAGGAAAGGGTATGCTAAGTTGTTTAGGTCCTCACTAAGTTGTTGAGGTTGGCTTCCTACTGTGATCCTCCTGCCTCAGCCCCCTGAGTTGCTTAAATACAGGAATTTGCCACTGTTCCCAGCTCTGTAGTTTCTTAAAAAGAAAAAAAATAATAATTGTCCTTGACTAGAAGCCACTAGAAGCTTAAAAATATATATATTATTAGTCAGTTCTTTGGAAATTAAGTTTTATGCCTTGAATCATTGACTAAGATGTTTTAAATGAGTATATTCTGAAATTCACATCAATTGAAAAGGTAAATAAAATGCTATAGTTTTAATATTGAATATCCCACAAGGACTCATGTGTTAAAGGCTAGATCCTCTGAGTGAAGACTAAGAGGAGGTGGTACATGCTTAAGGGCTATACCTTAGTGAGAGATCTTTAGCTCCCTGTGGACTTGCCCTTGAAGGAGATAGTGGGATCCTTGCATCCTCTCTCTCTCTCTCTCTCTCTCTCTCTCTCTCTCTCTCTCTCTCTCTCTCTCTGATTTTTATTATTCTTTTGCTTCCTTGCTATGAAATAAACAATTTTGCCACTACATGCTCTCCTAACACAATGTTCTATGTCCACACAGGGTAGAGGCAATTAATTTTGAACTTAAATTTCCAGAACTTTAAAATTTATGTCAGATATTTCATTATAGCTACAGAAACTGACTAATATACAACATAAAGATCTGGGTGAGTGGATGGGTTCCCAGTTTGCTTCCCAGTTTACAATAGACTATTAGTAACTATAGTCTTCATGCTGTACAGTAGATCTCAGATTAGTTCATGCTATATATCTGCTTCTTTTGCTAAGTTGTTAGATTATAGCTGCCCTTGTCACACACACAAAATCTTAACTCTGTGAGATGATGGATACATTAATTTCCTTCACCATAGTAAATATTTTACTATTTATATTTAACTCAATGTCATGCTGTATGCTCTAAATATACACAATGAAACTTATTAAAATATAAGTAAAACTAAAATGAATCTCAGTCTCTAAGACTGTCAAAAATATTGAATCATTAATTTTGAGCTGTAGTGAGGTAGTTACTTTGTCCCCATAATCCTCAATCCAAAATGACATTCTAGAAATAATAACCCAGAATGCAATAGGATTAACAGTTGTCTCTGATGATAACTGTCACAGATGTTTAGGAGTAAAAGATATGTGCATGAATGCTCTTTCACAGAATAATAAGTGAATTTATATAGTAGGACAGAGAATATAGATCTGAGAATAAAAGTCTGAATATGAAATAAAGCATAAAGAAACAAAGGAATTATTTATTCTTTGTCTCTCCATTTTCTGATCCTGTTTTAGTCAGCTTTTCATGACTGTGACCAAAATATCTGACGAGAACAACTTATAGGAGGGAAAGATTATTTGGGTCTCACAGTTTCATGGGTCTCAGTCCAATGAGGACTGACTCTATTACTCTGTCCCCCAAATGAGCTCATGCTCAGATCAAAAGTAAAAGGTAGTGCGCTGGGAGGGGGACAGACCACAGGGAAGATTCACCCTTCCAAGTGCATGACCCCCGTGATGCATCTTCTCCAGCCAACCCCCCCTTGGCTCAGCTTAACACCCAGTCAGTTCATGCAAACTAGGACGGCCTGATGAGGTTACAGTTCTCATAATCTAATCATTTCATCGCTAAACATTACTACATTAACACAGGAACTTTTGGGGAGGCATCTCATATCTGAACCATAACAGGTTCATATTCAATCAATAAAGATCTAGTCATCCTTTTTACAGATTTTGTCAGAAATGATAAGATTTACAAGTTATTTGAAAATTCAAATTTTAAATCACACAAATGAATAGCATGTGTGTTTGTGCATGCACATGTGTATATGAATATATTGATTTATGCTAACAGACCATTAGAAACTGATTTTTTTAGATTAAGAGTGAAATTAGGTCAGAATGGACATACTACTGTTAGGGAGGAAATACAGCTTGAGGATGGGACCCCTCTTTAGGGTTTTCAGCTCCACCCAGATCCCTCACAATACTCCACCTGACAACCCTTCCTGTGAGGGAAAACTGAGCCATCTTGCCATTAAAGTGAGAAAGCTAGACAAAGGGAAGGGGAATTTGGAAAGGGGAATTTGGAACCAAGTAAGGAAAGCCCCCAGTATTGTGCAATAGCCCAAGGGATAGACCTAAAGTAACTTCTTGATATTTAACTTATCACTAGCATTTCAGTTTGCTCCCCTTTGGTGCGTTTTCTGGGGGAGATAGCAACCTATTCATGGACAATAGAAAAGACATGATCTAATATTCAGGTGTTTATCAAGGAACCAATCAACTCCAAGCCCATCCAGGAGAGAAGTAGAGAAAGCTGGCACAGCCCAATAAAAGCAAGCTCTGCTGTGTAGACCCAGGCTTCAGCTCACTCTGCTCCCCTAATGTTATGTTTACTTCCAAACAAACCTCTGTCTGGCCTGCAACCTCCCAAGTCACCCTCAATTCTTTGCTCTGGACACCAAGAACCTCAACCTGGGGCCCTGGGCACTCTTGCCCTTTTGCCAGCAACACTATCTCAATTTTAAAGTACTGGGTTCCTTAAAATGTATTTGAAATGCAGAGAAATAGCTAATGCAAATGAATGCTTCCATGCTTTAGAAGGTTTTATTCACACACACACACACACAATTGAACAATTAACCCTTCAAATTCATTTTTATACAGCGTAGCGTTCTTTCCTATGAGTGACCAAACAAAAGTTCAGTTTGGTTTAATTAGAGTATTACAAATGTTTCATGTAGATATAACTCAGAATTAACATATTATATTCAGGTCTGGTTCAGATTTGCATAACAGTTTCTAGGATAATTTAATAAACACCAAACAGCCTAAGCATATCTTGTTGAGATTTAATTGGATTGTAAAATAATTTTATCTAGTATTCATGTTATTAAGTGTTCCTGCAGTGTATTTATTTTTAATTGAAGGAATTAATTTTATAATCATTAGTGTTCACGTTTCTGGATTCATTCTCTTTGGAATGCATTACCTGGATAATTTCAGTCCTGTGTCACTGCTATATGAATGGATTTGTCAGACGACTGCTTTTATTTTACCCAGTGGACCATGCCTTGGGATTCATTAGAAATTAAAACACGAGGTGGGAGAAGAGGGAGGGTATAGTTTGGTGAAGCTAATTGATATCTTTAATCCATCAATTTTTGAATATTCAACTTTTT
Organism: Tamias sibiricus; assembly: GCA_025594165.1. NCBI lineage: Eukaryota > Metazoa > Chordata > Mammalia > Rodentia > Sciuridae > Tamias > Tamias sibiricus. The sequence continues at coordinate 65,793,296 of CM046659.1, forward strand.
TATGAAAAGAAAAGGACATTATCTAATGTGCATTGAAGCAGAGATTCTATTGCCTCATTTTTCATTTACAAATGACCTAAATTTCTGGTCTCATTAAAGATACACATCAAATATAGATTCTAAAGGAATGAGGTTGCCCCATTTATGGATTATTACTACATGCTCTTAATTTGCCTTAAGGAAACTATTTATTATGCCTAGATGTAGGGTGTGAGAATAAGTGCTGCCACCATCAAAAGTGATAATGACTGAGGTAGAAGCTGACAGAAAGTCTAAGAAAAATGAGGGCATAAATGTAACTTGCATACCTTCCTAAAAAAAATCTTTAAAACGTTGAATAATTTATACATGAAACAAAGCCTTTGTTCAAAGGAATTCTATATATTGAATTAATTCACTGGCCCTGTGAGAAAAATTTATATTGTTATCAGTATTTGTGTACAATGTACTTTATGAATTTTTATTACAATATATGTGAAACAGCTACCTTGTTGAATAATACACAATGGATTGGGATTTTTTGTGTGAAATGACATGTACAATATCATTTACAGAACATCATTTCTTTGATAAATCAAACGACCAATGAAAACAATATTTTTGTGGTGTTAAACACACTTGAAAAAATACTGACTATAATAAATTTTAAAAGATACTTTACTAAGGAATATATCAGAACATGTATTATAAAAGTTAATTATTCAAAATTTGTAAGTAGGGTAAAATATTTTCTTTACATACTTTCCATTGAAATCATTAAAAAGAAAATACTTTGGGCTGGGAGTATACCTCAGTGTCAAAGTGTTTCCCTTGCATGTATGATCTTATCTCTAAAATGGCAAAAAAAAGTTAATAAAATAATAAAAATTAAATAACAAAAATATATACATAATGGAGTCTGAGTGTTATTTATGTCACACAAGTTGGTAAATATATTTTCATATGTGCTTATAATAATATGTTGATAAATAAATATTCATGTTTATTAATACTGTTTATGTCTCAAAATTTCAATTGATCAGTGTATTTTGAAACACAATTGAATAAAAGAAAACTTTCCATTTGAAAGCAAATTTAATATCATGTTTTTAAAAATATAGTTAATCTTATCTTGCCATTTAGTGTTCTATTAAAGTGAGGTTAGTACAAATAAGTTTAATACACACTATTTTGGAGAGATTACAGAGCAGGTATTTTTAAGCACCTAAAAATGAGAAACACTTTTCTGGATGTGTACAGGAAAGTATATTAAAATAGACACTGATCTCAAATTATCACATTCTATTAGAGAGAGAGACCCATGCACACACACACACACACACACACACACACACACACAAAATAGATACACAACAAATAGAATATCACAAATGGAAAATGGGTGAAGAAATAATAATTGCTGACCAAATAAACAGGAACTCAACCTTAACTTTACAAAAATGAAGTTAGCAAATATTAGAGTTCTCAGATAAAATGATGATTTTAAAAGTAAACCATAAATCTATTGCAGAAGGAAAAAGGAACAAGGATGAAACCTTTCAAAAGTCAACATTTAAAAGGTAGTGGTGGTGGAGAGCAGAGTCAGCTGAAAATAAAGAAGAAACTTTAAGAAAAAAACAATGGGAATGCCTCAGGTACAGGTTTTTCTAGAAAAGGAGCAGCGATTCAACAGAAATTTCTAGGGAAAGTTTTAGGAAGACAAAGGCTTCCATTGTATTATTTGATTCAATCAAGGGTGGTGATTTAAAGAAACTTCAATTAAATAGGACCAATGTGGATTTTAAGTTGTTGAGCAATATCTGGAAGTGGAATAAATTGTCAACATCTTCAGTATGAAACATAAAGGAAAAAAAAAAAAAAAACATATTCCTGGTACTAAAGAAACAGGTTTTGTATTATGAAGTACTTTGTTAACTTTGTTTAGTCTTGGGTGAACTGTTGCTAGTGTCTCTGTGGGAATATTGGTTAAATTAGAAAATAGAGCACTTTTACATTGTATGATTCTCTGAAATGACGTTTAGAGAGAATGGAAATTAAACTGTTATTAGATTATTTTTATTTTTTTTTCTGAGTCTGGAGTATGATTACGAATAAAACAATATGATGATGTTGAGGAACATTTCATTTTAAGTACTTAAAAATTATGGATTCATAGACAAAAGGAAATTATAATGCATTTAAAGAATAATTATGTACCTTAAACTATGTAATATTATTCCATTATGGTTTAGGCAAATCTTCAGAAACCTTTGTTTCATGTGAAAACATTTAAAGACTGTTAACTCAAAATAATAAATGCATTTAAGCAACATATTCATACATACCACAATAGCATTGCCAATAAAATTAAGCCTGAGGTAAGATGAATGAGGAGGGTGGAGTTTTCTCAAGAGCTGGGCATGCTGAGATGTTAAGAGGAAAAATTCTGGTAGTAGTAATGGAAAGTAGCATGAAATTTGCCTTTATCATAGACAAAGATTTGATTTAAATGGCATTGACTACCACAGTTATCTTGATTGTTCCCATACTGGAAATACTACAACATTATGAAATTCTAATGTTTCACATATGTATAATACCCAAATCAATATTCCAATGCCTTTATTGCAGCTGAAGAGGAAAGAAGGTGTTGAAATATTCAATATTATCACTATGAAATTAGTATTATTTTAGATCATTAAAATGGTTGTTACCTACTCTTTTTGAAGTTTTTAGTGTTGGTTTTCATATGTATGAAATAGTTAAGGTAGGCACCAGTTAAAGAAAACAGGAGTGCGTTATTCTTTTCATCTCTTCTGAAAATTAATAGAAACACCAGAAATTGAATTGTCAATGATAATACCTACAAAAAAAAAAAAAAAAAAAAAAAAAAAAAACTTGTTAGGGTTTGAATGTAAGGTGTCCCTCAAAAGCTCCTGTTAAAGTAGGAACATTTAGAGGTGAAATGATTGGAGTATGAGAGCTATAACCTAATCAGTTCTTCCTAGTTAAAATGGACTGACTGGGTGGAAACTGTAGGCTGGTAAGATGTGGCTGGGGAAGGTGGGTCACTGCAGGCCTACATATAGGTGATGCATCTTCCCTGTAGCCTGTTTTCCCCTCTCCACCCTGAGTTGAGCAACTTTCTTCTGCTGGGCCCTTCCTTCTCTATGATGCGCTGCCTGGCCTTGGGCCCAGAGCAATGAAGTTCACCGTCTGTGGACTAAGCCCTCTGAAACTTTGAGCTCCAAATAAAACTTCCCTTGACAAAATTGTTCTGGCCTGGTGTTCCGGTCATAGTAATCCAAAAGCTGACTAAAATACACAGACTTTATATGATTTATAATATGACCCTAATTTACTTATCACTTGTTTTCTTCTGTTATTTCTAGCATTCATCACTTTATGTGACAACTTTTGTATTTTAATTCTTTAAAATTATACATTCTTCTATTACTGTTTAAAAACTATCCTTATTTTTTTTCCTAGCACTGTCACCTTCACTAATTAAAAAGCCTTTTGTCATTTTCTTATGATAGCATTTATAATTTAGAATTATAATTCATATTTCAATGTGTCTCATTTATGAAGAAAATCATTAATCTTTATCTGCTTGTGTAGTGTTTAACAATGAATACATCATCAATAAATATCTCCTTAATGAATAAAACAATTGCATAGTTTTATTCATATTTCCTACCCTAGCAATTTTTATATACTATGTTTGCACTTCATTTCTTAAATCAGAGGACAAAAAACTCCAAAAGTCATTATGTGTCTTTGGCTCTGCTCTTTAGTCTCTATTTTTTTTTTAATAACTTCAAGCACAAAAACCAATTATATTGATGTCTGGAGACTCATACTATTATAAAAATGTCAATTTGATGGTGCTTGTTAATCATAGTCCTCTTCCTATTCATTTTGGTTTTAGAATTAAGTGATAATTGTATATCTCTTTTCTGCTTTGCTCTGCTCTTTCACATGAAGTAATTGTTCATCTTCTCATGGTTTAGGTGATTAAATAGCAAGATTAATTATATGCAAAAAATTCTTATTTCTAGTTGTACAATAACTGTATCACTTTGTAAGATACTTGACTTTTCTTTACGAGACTATGATTTCTGTACAGGTCATTCATATGGATTCAAAACCATTAAAAAACCACATTGTCTTTATAGAGAGGAGTGAATAACTATGAGCAGAAAAATCTATATGAAAAGATGTTCACTTAAAATTTTAAGGATATAAATGCCTTTTTTCTCAAAAAACTTAAAAGAACTATATGTCACTTTATGAAGAAAATTTTAATAACAATAAATGTTTTGGCTTATTCTTTTATTTAATTTTATCCCCTTTTACTGTTGTTCTTAAAAAAGTAAGAACTAATTCTACTGGACACTGGTAATCATTAACAATAAACAAATAAAAAATAATTAAAGAAAGTTGTTTTAATGATTGAAAAATGTGCTGAGGGAATTAATAATATTTTCTACAGTCTCAAATAGAATGCTTATGAAGCCTAATTTCCAAATGTAGCCATGTTTTTAAGATGAAGGGAAAATACCTTCCTCTGCAAATTAGTAAATAGGCCTTTAAATTCATGTGATTCATTTTCTTTTGAGTTTGATGTGTTAACTTGATATATTAAGTTGTTTTTAGAATCTTAATATGGTGTAAAAATCCTTTATGACAGAACTTTTGCAGGAAAGAAATATTACAGTCAAGGATTCATTAAGGAAAATTTTAAGAAGTAATGTAGTATTGGAAATTTAAGAAGAACCAGTAAACAAACACAGAAAAATGGTATCACACCAAACTACAAAACTTCCATAAAGAAAAGGAAACAATCAACAGAGTGAAAAGAAAACATGTTATATGGGAGAAAATATTTAATTTTATAAATATGACAATGGATTAATATTTAGACTACATGAGAAATTTAAAAATAAACTGAGTAGCAAGTGAGCAACAGAACAAGATAAATATTTTTTGATGGCCAGCAGGTACATGACAAAAACAAAACAAAACAAAACAAAAATAAAAACAAAAAACCTCTACATCTCTTAAAAATCAGGGAAATGCAAATCGCAAAAAAACAAACAAACAATAAAAGCAATAAAATATCACCTTACCTTAGTAAGTTGACTACTAGCAACAAGACTAAAGATAGCAAGTGCTGGTGGGATGTGGAGAAAAGGGAAATCTTACATGCTCTTGGTTTAATTATAAATTAGCACAGCAATTATGTGAAACAGTATGAAAGTGTCTCAAACACTAGATAAGAGGACTATCATATGATTGAATGATCTCACCTCTGTGCTCATACCCAAAGGAAATGAAATCTATATGTCCAGGAAATAAAAATAACATACATATTCATTGACTGATGAATGGATTAAACATGTTACACACACACACATAATGGAATATTACTCTGCCATAAAAATAATTTCATCCTAACATTTGCAAAAACATGGAAAAGGGGGTCATTATGTGCAATAAACCAGACAGAGAAATACAAGTACTGCATGATCTTGCTCATGTGGAATCTAAACATATTCATCTCATAGAAACTGAGTAGAATGGTAGTTACCATAATCCAGAATGAGAGAGGAGAGGAGGGAAGGTGGGAAAAAGGCTGATCTGTAAGTACTAAGTTACAATTAGACAGAAGCAAAAAATTTTGCTGTGTTATTGCTCAGTAGGTTACTATAGATAACAATGAAGAATTGTAGATTTCAAAAGCTGGAAGACAGTATTTTGTATGGTTGTGGAGGCAGACTGCTTAACCTGACTTAAACATTAGACAAAGTATATATGTATCAGAGCATTATGCTACCTCATTAATATGTACCATTTTAATGTTCTTATAAATTATAGAAAAATTCAATTAAAAACATAAGAAAGAAAAAAAGGCAATGTCATTCTACATAGAAATTATAATAAGATACTATTCCAATTTCATTCATGATGAATGCCCTAAACAAGGTGGGAAGAGAATGGAAAAATATCATCTGATAAAGGGAATTTAAGAACAATCTATAAAATATTGCATTTAATGTTGGAATATGGAAAAAGTTTTCCTTATGTTCTCCTGTTGTTTCTGTTTTGTTATTACACTGGAATATCTAGAAAGATAAGAAGGCAAGTAGAATAGATAAAATTTTCAATATTCACAGACAATTGCATGTATGGACACTTAGGAAATATCAACAACAATCAAACACCTCTAGAACTGATCAGTGAAGAGACAAAGAGAAAATATCATACATAGATATCAATTGCATTTCTATAAAACAGCAATGAGAAGCTGGAAATTAAGTGTTATAAAATATCGGCAATTGTGTCAAAACCGAAAAAATCTTAAGGATAAATTTAACAATCAGATTACAGGACATCTATGTTTAAATCCATAAAATATTTCTGAGAGAATTTAAATAAAGACTAGATAAATGAAAAGAAATACAATATGTCTCTGTTAGAAAACTTATTGTTAAAGCAGCTTTCCTCCAAAAATAATCTGTTGATTTAATGTGATTTTCACCAAAATTTTATCAAAATTTGTAGCAGAAATGGCTAAGCTCATCCTAGATTTTCTGTGTAAATGTAATGGACTTTCCAAAAACAAAATAAAAGTGGATGACAATGTTAGAGGACTGAACAGCACAAGATTTTACAAATCATGGGCTATAATATTCAAGATTTGGTAGTGGTGGCATAAGAATAGACTAAAGTGTAAATTTAAGCAGTGTGAAAATAGAAAAAACATTCTATAAAGGTTAAAACTTCATCTATCATTATTATAAACATCTTAAAATGAATCAACTAAATGCAATCTTTAAAAAAAAAATGACTCTAACAAACCAATTTGTGAGTGCAGACATCACCTCAGAGGAAAATGGAAATATTGATAACGAAATGACAAGGACAGCCTCTGCCAAGGACTACACAATTACCAGGATTGTCTCATTTAATCCTATTAATAATCTTATCAGAGTTGGGAACTAACATTAATGTCATTTTACAGGTAAGGGACCAAGGATCAGATGGTTAATAACTGAAGAAGTCACATGACTAAGAAGAGGGACTTAATATGGAGTCTTTGATACCAAAAACTTTTATGCATTGGAGATCATCATCTAATACTATTTTTTACCTATATTTCCCCCTAGATACTATGAGACATCTGTATTTCTCAGAGCAAAAACTTTCAGAGCAAAACCCCAGATTGGTCACTTTTATTCCTCCGCTTTTCATATATAAATTGACTCTAACTATGGCAATCATGGAGACAATTGCTGATCTCACAGTTCTTGCTATGACTCAGGAATGGGAGATATTCTGCATCAAGAGTGATCATAGATGGTAACTTTCTGTGCATTTGTTCCTGTGGCTTTTTAATGATTTATTTTTCACAAGCATTTGTCTAAAATTTTATCTTATTTCTCCTTTAAAAGAGGACTAAGAAAAAGTACCTAGGGAAAAATTGTCAAACATGAAAAGAATTAGATCTCTCTTATGTATTATCTTAGAATATAGCAAAGTCATGTGGGCTTATGACTATATATTACATATTGTTGAAAAATGTTGTGTTTTGACTCTATATGCAAAATTCTGGATAATTAAATATTTTTACACATTTTCTCACTATTCTCTAACAAAAGTTAAATGACAAGCATTAATTTCATTGCTCTATCTTAAAAAAAAAAAAAAAAAGAATAGACACCTAAAGCATGGAATAGCTTTGCTTATAGTAGGCTATTTATATGTTAAGCATAATGCTAAGGAGATCAGTTGTTTTACCTCATGATACATGAACCCAACGCTGTAGAATAAAGTTGTTAATCTACATAATGTTAAGTAGAAAATTAGTAAAATAATGTATAATGTGTCCCTTACACCTGAATTTTATAAAGACCTTTAAATCTGTGATGAATATCTATTACCAGAAACACAGAAGTTTATCTTGAAAACAACAATCCGCATTTTCTTAGTGATATTATAGGACATGTGCATATTATAAATTTAAATCCATGCAGTTTAACAGATATTTATGTATGTGTTTCAGTGATGAGATTTTTGAGGTAGATTTATATCCTTTACATTTTTGGTTTGCATGAGTCAAGATGAATTTTCTTTTAGCCAAAACATTAAATAATCTTTTAATATGGGTAAAAGACTAATCATTCACACATGTATATTATTTTAAATACAGATTTTTAATTGATATAAGTGTGATAGGTTGTTATAAATCTATCAGGAGCAATTTGAACCATTTATGATAGCACGGAACCAGTTTCTTTGGCTAGACCATACTTGAAAAGGGTAAATGTGGTTCAGGTTATATCTGTACTGGTTGGGCTCAGTTGGACCAGAGTTCACTTTCAAAGCAGATCAAAGAAACGAGTATAAGAGAGAATTATTTAAAAAAAAAAAAAAAAAAAAGAGAGAGAGAGAGAATTATTATATAACTTTTGTAAAATCTATTTATGTTGAAAAGCAAAGAAATAAAACTCTATCCAAAGTTAAAAAGTACAATGTTTATAAGAATAATGTTTTAGAGAAACATTAATTTTACTTTATATCATTTATAAAACCTCTAGTTTTGTTTTTAAATAAAAGTTTTCCATTGATGAAACACAAACATTTATGCTACTTAAACATAAAAGTTAATTCTGATGAAAATTCTGTTTTTCTGGGAAGAATGTCCTGTCTTCAATTTCTTCAAAACCTCAAAGTCATTCCTGTACCATGTATATAGTTCTTAATGAACAAGATTACAATGCAAATGATACAAATTTATACTTGAGAACTTTTGAATATAAAATATATTAAAATAAAACAACATTTTTACTTAAAGGAAAAAATATGCTGATAACCATCTTTGTCAATTCTATAATATTTACCATAAGAGAAAGAAAAAGCAACAAACTTTTCTTGGTCAGTCCCTGGGAAGGTGATTTTACTAGTGATAAACACACCAAAAGAAATCTCCAGACAAGACAGAGCTTTATTTATTTACATGATTGTGAAGGGGTCCTTCTAGATTTTCCATAACAGCAAGTCATACAGAAGTTGTCATAAAAAAGCTATTGAGATTTCTGATCTTTAATTTTAACATAGGAAGAACAAATTTATAGTAAAAATTTTCAATCAAATATGCATGTTGAATAATTAAGCACTCTGTCATGTACATAAATGAAAAACGCTAGCTTTTTTCTCTCTGAACCCAGCTACTCATTTCTATTTTGAGTAACAGAATTGAGAAAATGAGATAAAAGGAGATAAAAGTACTGTAGCCAGTATCCATCTATAAACAGATAATCCAGATACAGAGAACTGAGGAAATATCTAAATAATTTAGAACAACAATTTAATAAAATAATTTTTAAAAATCCAAGTGAAAGTAACATTCTTTATTGTAACATTCTTTATTGTATATCTGCTTTGCACACAAAAATTAAAATAATTTCTCAATGTCCTTCTTTATATGTACACATGACACATTTAAAACTCTAATATGTAACACTTTATGAGAAGCTCTCTAGCTAAGGCAGAAAATAGATTAAAAAAAATTTCTAACATAGCTTTATGCAAAAAAATAAGATTCTTGTATTCTCAAATAGCTTTATAGAGACAAATGATAACTGGCACTACTATGCTGCTGGGAAAAGCTGAAGCTATAAGGGATAAGGAATCTTGTTTGAATTAAAAATGATAGCTTACAAAATTTTATTAAGCTCATACTTCATCTATATTCAGAAAACAAGATTAATGTCAGATCATTTTTCCTGAATGAAGCTATGCTAATTAAGTTCAAAATAAGATTAAAATGGATAATAAATATTATTTACTCTGGCCTTTCTTAATCTGTGATGGGAAAAGTATCTAGTTGATATATTTCTACCCCAATTTACTCAAATAAAAATTGTGTCGATAAATATGAATTGAAAGGCAAATCTTGCTAACATTTTTTATATAGCACTGAGTTAAAATTGTGTAACCAATGGAATTTGTGAAAGAAATAGAATGTTTGTACTGAAAAACATAAGTTACTTTGATATGGGATTTTAACATATAGGAATTGATGGTAATCCTCATTACTAAACATGAGGGAAGAAGGAACTGTTAGTCTTTATTCTCCCGGCATTTATTATTTTTTGTTGTTTCTAGATCACAAATTATTATAACCACTTTATGGTTTTTTTTTTCCTTCAAGGAGATATGTGTTTTGTTAAGAACAAAGCATAATTTACAATTGGAAAAATACTGAAAAACATTTTCCCATTTTCTAATCAATAAATTCACTTTATCGCCTTTTATGTATGTTGAAAAAGCAATTAATGAAGTGAAAAATAACGCCTGATATGGCTGATGCAATGTCCTGGCTGCTGTGGTCACTGTATATGATTTCCCTCCAGGCCTGTCTTTGTTCATTTGGAGAATAATGTCATTATTCTCTGAGTGGCAGAGATGCCTGGATTGGGGGGTTTTTCACCTTGATGGTGCTGCACAATGTCTCAAATGGTCTTGCTGCTTTCCTCCTTCGACTGCACTGCTTCCTAAATTAGTGTAATACAATGATTTTGCTGGACAAAAGTAGTATTACTAGAGTTCTTGAAAGTTAATATGTATTCAGCTTGACTGTATTACCAAATGTCCTTTCAATCAGTCATAATTATATATTACAATCTACTCCCTAGCTATTAATATAATTCAGCTATGCATGGACATATAACTGATAAGTTTTATTTATTTGAATTAACATACATGTGTGTGTGTGAAATGCTCTGTCTCCATCTGTCTGTCTCTGTCTCTGTCTCTGACCTCTCTCTCTATGTGTGATAGGAAAAGAGGTCCATGTTGACCAGACAGCCTGTAACACAGGTCTGGGCCTCTTTTAAATTGGTCAGCCTTTCGAGTGGCCAAGTGAACAAGTACTGTCTGTAGATTCCATTTATTGTCTAAATTCTAAATTTCTCACCACAGTGGTAAATCAATTCTCCAATTCAAGTGGCAACTTCTTAGCATTAGTGTGATCTTTGGAAATAAAGACAAAAATTCTCAGAATATTTATGAATTATTTGATTATGGCTCTGAACTAAAGGTAGTCGTTGGAGAATTAATTCAAAGATAACTTTAAAAAGCTTAGGCAATTGATGGGGGTCTTAGCACTAGTAAATCCCATACTGATCCAGTGAGCTAATAGCTGTGTTGAATTCTGTGAGTCTCCACTACAGTATGCTACTTAAGGTAGGATTTTTCTATCAAAGGTGGGATTCTGCTGCCTATAAATAAGTAAGCCCTCTAATGTCTGTCTACTTATTTCATTTTTAGGCTTCCTATAGTTAGTTAAATATCATCACATATTCTCTCATGTCGAACTGATTACTATTATTGTGGTAACTATGTTCATATATTCTCTGAATCATGTCTACCTGGCTTTACTGTTAAACAATCCCATTGTTTTTACTGAGATAAGAAAACAATTTCACTGAAGCATCCTAGTCATCTTTACCCTACATGAGACATCTGCATTGAAGATTTTCAAAAAGGTTTGTGACAACAACTAAATATTAAGGAAGTGACAGTTTGACATATCTAGACAGGAATGAAGACCCGGAGTCAAAAAAAACCTGTGGTTGAATTAATTAGAATTCATTGATGGGTTAAGAAATATTTAAACCATAAAAAAATAATCAATGTTCTTTGACCAGCAAGCAAAGATAGAAAAAAGTTTGAAACAGAGATTATCATTGACCAGAGAAGACAAACTTACTCAACAAAATCATAACTCCATTTCCTAAGACTCTGAGATTAGAAGTGAAAGTTTTATGCATCACTGAATTGCCCAAGGATGTCCTGACATAATCACGCGGCACACAAATTAACAGTATTGGAAATGTCATAGCAAGATTGGCTCTAAGTTGAGCAGCAAACAAGCACATATTTTACACAAATTTAAAGAAAAGGTCTTCTACTTACAAACTCTTTCGAGATAAATGTAAATTAATCCCCTGGATGATACATGTTTTCATGGAAGTTTTTCTTAAATTTTCTCTTTTTTACATAAAATGTGGTGTATTTCTTCACAATGCTAGGAAATAATGCAAATGGAAATGGAAAGCTCCAGATGATGCTGACACACACTAAAGTAGGAGAATCTAATATATAGAAGTTTATTTTTATTTATTTATTTATTTATTTATCTCTGCTGAAGCACACACTTCAGATAAATAACCTTATGATTAAATCTAGATCCTATCAGTTATTCAGTTATTTTTCTTTTCTTTTTCCTTTTCTTTTTCGTACTAGGGATTGAATACAGGGGTGCTTTACCACTGAGCTACAGTTTTCTCATTTTTTATTTTTATTTTGAGACAGGGTCTCTCTCGCTAAGTTGTTAAGGCTTGCCTCAAATTTACAATCTGCTTGCCTCAGCCTCCAAAGTAGCTAGGATTATAAGTATTTTCCCCCACAGATCCCATCAATTCCTAATCATGTTACTTTATGAAACTTACATAACCTATTCAATGCCCAAATTCCTTCTACTGAACTCAATCTGACAGAAATGTGAGGATGACATGAATAATTCTATGCAAAGGGCTTAGTACAGTGTTTCACATATAGCAAAGATTTAATGAATAGTTGGGATTTAAAAAAAAAAAATTGCAACATACAGTGATGCCTAAGAGTTCTATTAGGATCATATTATATTTAGTTTTATCATTGGGTCTGATCTGGGTTGGGTATATAGGAAAAATATCTAAGAATGAACTTGATTTTTTTTTTTTTTTTTTCAGTTGCTGACAGCAAAGGAGGAATGGATTCTAACTAAAACAAACAGCAGAATTATATTTGTTCTTTCACTACACTCTTGCATGTTCAAAGCACTGGGAAACGTACAAGGTTAAATAAAGAGAAATCATTTTGTAACAGCCAACACTTTTAATTAGGTTTCCCCGAGGCTTGAAGACTGAGAAAAAGAACTTAGCAAGCAAGTATAAAATTGATGCTTTTTCTGTGGGTAGAAACACAAAGACATATTTGGTCTTGATGGTGAGAAAAAAATTGAACTCCTATGAAATAAAAACCGAGGATATACTCTTGATTCAATTATTTTCTATCACTGGATGAACAGAGGAAAACTTTCCTATTAGCAATTCTAAACTTTTAAATATATTAGATTTTTTTTTCTGTGTGTGAACTTTCCAATAAATACAGAAAGCAATACCTTCTGTAACCATCTATACTTTCACATCAAGGTATTAGTAATCAATGAACCTTACTTAGTACAAATTTAAAATCTGTATATTGATTAGGTAGGATTTCAAAAGATGTTGAACAATGCCTTGTATGGAATTAGACACAATATATACTTTAAGGAAGAATATACATCATATTATCAATTTATCCCATGAAAGAGTTAATTTCAACTTACACTGAAATGCTAACTAGAAGAAGGGTTCAGCTGTGAAGCAACCACATGGTGTTGTGTTTGTAGATTAACTCAGTTTGACATGACTACTGTCATCTTGAGTAGTACCACCGTCATTGGCCCTGAGTAACCAGCCTGCTGAAAATAAGCAAAACCACTAGAGTGGTTTTTGGCGCTTTACAATGGGAACCTAACAACATCACTGTTAGGGATTTGCCTAAAGTCTTTGATATTAGCTTGAGATAAAGCAAGCATATTCTGGCTTATATGAAGTCACTTTTATTCTAACCACTTTATAAGCCTGTTGTCCTTCTGACCCAAACCATGGAAATCCACTTGGTCTTACTGCCAGCCTGGATCTGTCTTCCTCTTTTCTTCAGTATCATTGAAAATTGGAGCCAGTTCTCATACACTGGAACAGGGTTGTTCTGGAACAGTTTGCTATTTTATTTTGTTTATGGTCAATGATGTTCTTACTGTGTCTTTGGAAAAGGATCAAGAAGAGGCTATTAAGATAAAAGAAAAGTGTGCTTGTGGTTATATCACCATCCCTATTTCTAACTACCTGAAAATAGAAAAATTAAATCCCTTTGTGTATAAATTGGCATAATCTAGCCAGAAAATAAATTTTACATTCTGATCTAATTAATAAACTAAATTACTCTGCTACTTGAGGCAAATCATTTTTTAAAGCCCAACCTTTTTTAACTCCCCAGGTATTTTATCCTTTAAGTTATTCTATTCTTATTACAAAATATTTTTTTTCTTCTCCAGCATACTTAGAATAAAATAATCACCCATAATTAAGGAGCCTTTGGTTGACCTAGTTATCATTTTCTTTTTTCCCTATACAGTTATGTTTGTATAAAAATAATTGTGTTCTTAATATTCCTCTTCCTGAACATCACTTTAATTTCTTTACCACTGCAATCCATTCCTAATCAAAAAATGTTCACTAAAATTCATTATCTTATAAGTCAGCATAGGCTATATTATATTGCAGTGGCAATTGATTTCAAATACTCAGTAAACTTAAAATCATAATATTTTAATTCTAGCATAAAGCTGGTAATGGCTAAGACTGATGAAGCTACATCCATTCATAAAATGTGTTCTCCATACAAGTTTTTACAGTGATATAAAGAAGAAAGCATGGGGTCTGCACTGTATCTCAGTGATCAGTGGTAGAGCATTTGCATAGCACACATGGGGTCTTTGTTTAAGTTCCCAGAAATACCCCCACACACACACACACACACACACACACAGACACACACACAAAGTGAACATGGATAATTTTATTTTTTAAAAAGTATTCCAATGCAGGAACAGAATTATAAAACTTATTTAACTTTTTGGGCAAAACAAGTGATTCCTTTTAAAAAAATGTTAGAGAAAAATGATAAATTAGTAAAATGAATAAATAACTAAGCAAAATGTAGACTTGATGATTTGGTAAATTTTCAGCCTAGTGAGATGAACAAATTAAAAGAAGACTGTCAGGACAATATGTTCTAGGGGAACAGTAAAAAATATGGCTCTATAACTTTTTCTAGTGCTTCAGAAAGATCAAAAGTACAGAGTATTGGGTTATATGAAAGGCTCTTTGAGAGGTTAAGTTTGACTCTCATATTTCTTCTAACTAGGGGTCTTAAGGAATTTTGAGAGCATTATCCATCAGTCACTTCAGCAAAAGCCAAAATAGCAATAGAATTCCACAGGAAAGATATTTCTGTTTGATGTTATAAATCTCCATGACATAACAAAAGATACAGAATGTTACAGAGAATTACACAGCAGCGGAAAAACTGACAACTAGAACAGAGACAGTACAGAATGAGAGAAAGTCCCTGGACCTCACCAACTCTTCTAGTACTGATACTGCTCTTCAGCTGCAAACTCCTGCTATCTCAGGGAAAATAAAACAAGCAAAACAGAAAGATGACTCTGAGAACAGAGAAGAGTATCTGAGCATGGAACACAGAACCATAAAGAATTATTCCCATGTCCCAAAACCCAGTAGAAGATTCACTACTGGATTTCAAAATTGCATGAGATTAGTAGCTCCTTTTTTTCCCTCCCCTTCCATCATCTTACTTTTTAAACCAGAGTGTCTTTAACTGTTTTCCTATGCCCATTTTACCACTTTATTTTGGGAACAAATAACCTGTTTCTTTAGTTTCACAGATCAGTAGATGATTCTACTCAGAAGAGTTTAAACCGGGGCCTTGCCAATAGCTAATTTAGAAAATGAAGTTTGGGATTTCAAAGTTGACTAGATTTAAATAACCATTTGTATTCTGAGTTGATGCTGTTAATACAATATAACTTTCGGAACATTGGGTTGTCATTAATGTATTTTGCATGTGATATAATGTGAATCTGCGGGACCCTGAGTATATAGAATCATGACATTCCCTACCTCTGCCAAAGTCCATATCCAAATCCCAGGAGTCAGTGAACATGTTACTTTACATGACAAAAAGGACTTTGTAGATTGAAATTAAGGTTATAATCTAAAAAGAAGAAGGTTATTCTGGATTATCTGGTAGATACAATAGAATAACATAGACCCTTAGAAATGGAAGGCTCAAAGGAAGATAATACATGAAAACAGAAGCAGTTGAAGGGAAACATTCAAAGCTCAAGAAAGCCTTGACCCACATTTTTTTTTTCTTTTTTCATTTTGAAGACAAAGATCAGTAAGCATGAGCCAAGGAGTGTGAGTTCTGTCTAGAAGCTGAGCATGCCCTCAGCTGACAGCCAGCCAGGAACTGAGACCTTGGTCCTGCAGTGACAGGAACTGAACCCTGCTAACAATTTGATGATAAAAACAGATTCTCCTCTCCAGAGCTTCCAAAAGCAATGAAGCTCTGCCAATGCCCAGATTTTAAAAGTAATGAAGTACATGTTCAGAATCTAACCTGCAGAATCATGGGATAATTGATAGATAGGCTTGGGCTGATGGGCCACCTCCCCCATGGAAATTTCCATAAGAAGTAACCTGGTTTCATTTTCCCTGGGAAGGAGCCAATCGGCTTAAAGGTCACACTGTTCCCCAGACAGGAGACAATCAGCTTAAAGGTCACATTGTTCCTGGGAAAACAGCCAATAGCATTAAAGGTTGCTCTGGCACACTCCCCACCAGAAATCCCTACTTAAAGCTCCTGCCTGCCCAGCGCTCAGACACAACAACTCATCCCTGCTGAGAGGAAGTAGCCACTGAGGAAGCAGCCACTGCAACAGCTCCAGACTTAGAGTCTCCAGCCCAATGGCAGCTGCCTCAGCCAACAGCTCCAGAGACCACAGCCTGCACGACCAGGCACCGGCCCTCTGTCCAGAGCTCGCACACTCCCATCTCCCTGAGTCCTCTCTCCCCATACTTCTTCTACCTCCGACCAGCCACAAAGGCTGGTGAATAAATCTCTTGGCTGCACGGTTGTCTTTGGTGTGATTTTTTCTCTTCAACAATAAATTTGTACTTATGTGAAGAAGCTATGTTTGTGTTAATTTGTAAAATTGAAGTCATAGACAGTAAAAATATATAACCACAAGATCTCATATATGAGGATATATAGCAAATGTAGTTTTTAGCACATTTATAGTAAACTTCTCATTATGTGTATACAGTGAATAACATTTTTACTACATCTATTGTAGTGAAAATACTTGTAGACCCTGAGGATTGTATCTTATGGACATGGCAGACATCTTTTACTTGCTTGCTTTTTGTTGTAAGGACAGTTCCCAACTAATGATGTTTCAATTTATGATATTTATTATGGTACAAAAGTGACACAAATTAGTGGAAGTTGCACTTTGAATTCTGCATTTTTATCTTTATTTTGGAGTAGTGATATGTGGTACAGCTTTCTCACAATGCTGGGCAGCACAGGCAATCTGCAGATCCCAGTCAGCCAGGTGATCATTTAGGTTAACAAGCCATTCTCCACACTAAGCTATGTTACTAACTCACAATATTTAGTAGGTTGGATTATCAGGAACCCATTGCAAATTGGAACATCTGTACATAGTAAAGTGTACAACATAAAATTAACATATCCATCACCTCACATAGTTATATTTGTATATGCATAAGAGTACCTAAAATGTACTCTCTTAGCAAATATTCAATGTATGATACAATATAATTTACTATAGTCATCAGATTGCACTCTAGATCTATGCTCTTATTCACGGTATATAACTGCAACTCTGCACCCTTTTACCGAATTTACCCTGTCTCATCCCCCTCCTCATCCTGGAAATCACCTTTCTATTCTCTCTTTATATTAGTTTGACTATTTTAGATTTTCCATGTAAGTGAGCTCATACAGCATTTTCCTTCTGTGTCTTGTTTCACCTAGTAAAACACCTTCTAGGTTTTTCTTTGTTATCACAAATGGTGGGATTGTCTTCTTGAAGGATGAATAATATTCCCGTGTTTGTGTGGTTGTGCACCTCACATTTTCATGTATTGTTGGACTCTTACGTTGTTTCTACATCTTGGCTATTGCAAAATGCTGCAATGAACATGGAAGCACACACAGTAAATGTGACCCAATTGTCATAATTTAATTTAATAAAGATGAGATTTTGCTGAATTAATTTACATGGTAATTTTATTTTTAAAATTTTGAGGAATCTTCATATTGTAAACCATAATAGCTATAGTCATTTATATCCTCACCAACTGTTTACAAGAATTCCCTTTTTTGTACAGTATTGTCAGCACTTGCTACTTCTTATCTTTTTGGATACTATCCATCATAAAAGTGTGAGGGGATATCTCATTTTGGTTTTAATTTACATTTCCCTGATGAGTAGTGATAAACCAGACACCTTTTATTAGAATTATTTTAAGAAGTATTCCCTTCAGGTACAGAGAATTCATCATATTTAAGGTTGAAGATAAGTTATCATTAATTCCCCGATATAATCATCTCCTAATTCTTATTTATTCAAAGAAAATATAGCTATAATATCTGAGCTTCCTGTTCTCAATTAAATAGTCATCTTGAATTTTTGTCTCCTCAAGAAAATATCTGAGAGAAATATTAAAAATGACAATGAGAGTCAAAATAGAGTTTTTAAATGGACTTGTACATATCACATGAAAATATATCAGCATTTAATGATTTAATTTAAAAATAAACATTTTAGTTCTGTTATATAATTGTCTTGTCTTTATAATTTATCTAGAATAAATATGACCCAACTGTAATAATTTATTTTAATAAATATGAGATTTTGTTGCATTATTTTACCCAGAGAAATAAAAGTGCAAGATTATGGACTCTGACATTATCTTCTTATTGAACACTCTCCAATGCGGCTTTTATTTTAGAGCCATTTTCTTTTTATTATGGCAGAGAATTGAAACACAAAAGGCCAGTGGCAATCCATCACTAGTGTAAGAAAAATCCAGTAATAAGAAAATTGTAATAAAATAAGTGTAAGAAAACCTGAGAGCCTGGCTGTATAGTAATAAAGATAAAATAAATGGGCTTGAGAAAGATAAGAGTCATCTATTTTAATAAACAAGAAATGGTTACAATTGACGAGGCAAGATAGAAGTAGAGGTAGAAAATTAGCCTCAGCTTTAACTAACAAATAGAGGACTTACACAAGAAAGAAAGGAATGTTAATACAGTGGAAGAGAAATTACCATGATAGTCATCATTTTCTGTCAAAAGAAGAATAGTAGTAGTGTGGAATGCTTTTCCTAAGGATATATTTTAAATTAAAAGTTGCAACTAAAAGTAAACATGCAGTACAAGCAGACTCTTTATTTGAATATAAATCAATTTTATTATATTTATCTTTTCTCAAATAATTGGTTGCAGACTTATTAGTGTTTACATGAAATACATTCTCTTATTTCTTCAATCAGTGTGAAATACACACAATTGAAAACTAATTTATTTGTCTGAATTTGGTCGAACTTGCAATCTGATATATTGCTATTAAATTTACAGTTTTAGACACTGTACTTTTAAAATGAAAATGGAAAATCTCATAATATTTTTTTTAAAAAGATGAATAAGTGCCTTTGTCTCAAAGAGTGGATTTTAATGATTTAACCAACATTTTTATAGGGATATTTTAAAAAAGCAAAAGTAATTTTTCTTGCTATCTAATACGTATATTTTACAATAAAGGAAAAATAACACTTGGCAAGGACATGGAGAAATAAGAGAATATAAAGAGGGAAAACAATATTAAACAAGGCAAAGTCACTATCTTCATTTTATATATATATATATATTTTATATATATATATATATGCCCCCATGTTATGGCTTGGATATGAGGTGTCCCCATACAGTTCCTGTTTTAATGCAGAAATATTCAGAGCTGTGAGAGGTGTAACCATGAGTTCATCCTAGTTTGAATGACTTCATGGTAACTGTAGGCAAGTACATGGTGACTAAAGTAGGTTGGTCATTGATGTGTGCCCCCTGGGAAGGTACATCTTCCCTGGAGATCCTTCCATTCTCCATTCTCTCTTTCTGCTTCTGTGCCCTTCACTGACTAAGCCGTAGCGGTCTAAGTTTCATGGACAATCTGTTTTTATACATAATAGACCAGAAATTAGGATAGATCTATCTGTTAATAGACCACAGCCATGATGTGTTATCAGACTTCAGAAATTGTTATCCAAAGGTAATACTAATCTATAGGAGAATTTATTTTTCATTTTTTAAAGAAAACTGGTTACTTTGATCAGGGTAATAGAAACTTCCCTTATATTCACAGCACACTTGAAGAATGCTTTTTATTACATATGAAAACCACCTCACCATTTGATTCTCAAACATTTAAGATATTAATTTTATATAAAAATTAATTTAATATAAAAGAAGCTGTTCTTCAAAATTTATTATAATAATAATAACTACTATTATTCCATGTATTGAAGACCAGTGAATGATCCAGTAACGTAAGCCTATCTCCATTCATTACTCTCATAAACCCTCTTTCTTTTTTTTTAAATGAAAATATTTATTTATTTACTTTAGTTGTACACAATGCAATGCATTTATGTTTACGTGGTGCTGAGGATCGAACCCGGACCGCGCACGTACGAGGCGAGAGCTCTGCCGCTGAGCCACAACCCCAGCCCCTCTTTCTGATTCTTAATGCACCTACCTACCCAATCCACTGCATCTATGTGTTTGTCAGTTCATACTCTGTGACCTGGTGTGTGTTATTTAAAAGACTTTTCCATGCATTCTGCCTGTACAAGTTTTGCCTCCTACAAGAATTTGGCCAATAACTTTGTCTTTTCTCTATGATCTTAATTTCCACAACTCACTTTACTTACTCTATATTCTGTACCTGTATATGTTAAGTCATAAATGGCACTTGATGTGAGTTGGTATATGATTTTGGAAAACTTGCCATGGTACCAAACTATTCATGTTCCTCTTTTAAGGAGTACTTTCTGCTGAAAATAAAATGAGAAAATGCTTTCTATACTTCACTAGTTAAGAAGATCTGTTTCCAGGTCTTCCATTTTTTTTTTTTATTAGTATAATTTCAGTAATCCAGTTTTCCAAGGGTCTATATTACACATTAACAACTTTAGTTAGTCTGTTAAATAATATTCTACTTCAATGATACTATCAGAATGTTTGTTAAAATCTCTGTGTCTTGGCAGAGTCATCTTGGAATGCAATGTCCATAGTATTCTATGTAGAAATGGAAGTCAAATTCCCCAGAAAACTAACACAGACCATAGAACAGTAAAATTTGTGTGTTAACATGACTCTAATATAGCATTGTAATGTTCTTTTGAATAAAATTTGAATATTTAGTTTCAGGAGATTTAAACAAATTTTCTAGATGTTGCTAACTAGAACTTTACTTCCATAGGAAAGCACACACAGCAGGAAAGAATATGCAGTATTTTTAGAGACTGTTCCACCAGTAAAAGTTTCTTTTTCAAGACCTAGATGCCACTCAGTAGATGAGTGGATAAAGAAAATGTGGTATATATACACAATGGAATTTTACTCAGCAATAAAAGAGAATAAAATAATGGCATTCACAGGTAAATGGATGCAGTTGGAGAATATAATGCTAAGTGAAGTTAGTCAATCTCAAAAATCCAAATGCCAAATGTTTTCTCTGATATAAGGAGGCTGATTCACAGTGGTGTTGGGTAGGGGTACATAGGAGGATTAGAGGAACTCTAGAGAGGTCAAAGGGGAGGGAGGCGGAGGGTAGGAGCAAGGGGATATGGAGGGGGAAGAAAAAGAAGGTGGTAGAATAAGATGGATGTCATTATCCTAAATGCATGACTGAAGACTTGAATAGTACAAGTATACTTTGTATACAAACAGTGTTATGTAAAAAGATGTTCTATATGTGTATTATGAATTGTAATGCATGCTAGTTATAAATACAACTTTGAATTAAAAAAGATAAAAAAGGAAAGGTATGCTGTGTATTAGCATACTGAAAGCAATTTGTATATTATATGGAATATATACAATAATATACAAATTACTTGATTAACTTTACCCATCTGTTTATTTTATTATATTTTTTGAAATTAAAAAATTTCAGTGGCATATATTTATGAAGTACAAAGTGGTTTTATGGGGAATGATTGCATTAAACTAATTAAAATATCTATCACTTCAAATCTTTAACATGTTTGTGGTAAGAATAATTTTCATTTTTTCTATCAGTGATATTGAAATATACAGTACTCAATTATTAGCCACATTCATCATACTGTGCTATTGCTCTCAAAAAGTTGAACATACTACTTCTGAGTCTTTGTACCATTTGATTACTTTCTCCCCATTCCATCTACCTCTAGTCTTTTGTAACCACCATTCTATTCTCTTTCATCCGTCCTGCATTCCACATAAGTGAAAATGTGTCATATTTATCTTTCTTGGTTTCACTTATTTCTCCAGTAAAATGTTATTTCATTCCATCCGTATGTTTGCAGATAATAGTTTTTTTTTTTCCTTAAAGTTGAATTGTATTCCATTGTGTATGTGTATACCTCATTTTCTTTATCTATTTATCTCTTTCTTGTTGGACACTGAGTTTGAATTCATAGCTTGATGATTGTGAATAGTACTACAATGAACATGAATATGCAGACAACTCTTCAACATATTGATTTCAAACCTTTTGGATAAATACCTGAAAGCAGAATTG
The DNA here is from genome assembly GCA_025594165.1 of Tamias sibiricus. Taxonomy (NCBI): domain Eukaryota; kingdom Metazoa; phylum Chordata; class Mammalia; order Rodentia; family Sciuridae; genus Tamias; species Tamias sibiricus. Next base: position 65,815,896 of record CM046659.1, read on the forward strand.
CCATCTGATATGGTAATCTGACATTTCTGAAAAGAAGATATACAATTAATTGACCAAAAGGTATGTGAAAAATGCTCAGCATCACTAATTATTAGGGAAATTAAATCAACACCCCGAGGATATATTAGCTCATCGTCATTAGTATGACTATTTTTGGTTTTTAAGGAAGCTCCCTCCTGTTTTTCATAATGGTTTTACTAATTTACATTCCCACCAACAATTGTAAGAGATCCCTATTGTCCATATCCTTACCAATACTTGTTATCCTTTGTCTTTTTGTAATAGTCATGCTCACTGGAGCAAGGTCATATCACACTTAGGTTTTGACATCCATCTCTCTTGGGATTAGTGATTTTGAGATATATATATATATCTCAACATATATATATGTTGGCCATTTGTGTATCTTCTTTTGAGAAATGTCTATTTCAGTCTGTTGCTCATGTTTTAGTTGGGTTATATTTTTTTTGCATTTAGTTTTCAGAGGTTCTTTTTATCTAGATATGAACTCTTTGCGAGATGTATACTTTCACTACAATGTTTGTTGTGGTGCTAAGGATCAAACCTAAGGCCTTCCAACTGCTAAAGAAGTGCTCTACCACTGAGATAAACCCCCAGCTCCACATTACAATTCTTGTGTAGTTCAGTAGTTAAGATTTTTTTCTTACCAAGACTGTCAAGGTGGAATTTAAATACAATAGTGAAAATTCTATAAGAACATTGTTAACATTTAATGATTTATAGCTAAAAATAAATTGGTATTTTAGAATCTTCCCTGAAGTTGCAAGATTAAAATTCTAATATGTCAAACTTTATTTTCATATTTCTTAATATAGTTTCTACACATCAGCCAGCCAGTACGCTTATCAAACTTTGAAAGTACATTGACACACTGTTTTGTAAATTCTGCTTTTATTCAATGTATTTGAAGATAGTGTCATATCCAAGTGTCATGCAAAAGAAAAATATATCAATTCAGATTTATTTTATAAAATGTAGAAGTTTAGCCAATTCAACATTTGCTGGACTATTTCTACTGTAAACTGAAAAGCTGCAGTGAACACAATAAAATGTTCTGAGAAATTTAAATTCACAGAGTGAATCAAAAAATGGATCTTAAATGACAGAGGTGCCAATCCAGAATGGTTTATATTCTCCATTTATCTTTGAATGAAACTGATGAAAGACTTCTTGAGAGAAGGAATTGGTTTCATCATAGTTGTACATACGAATACTCATTCATTGAGAATTCATCTACGACACACAGCTCCAGTTCTTACTCATAAGATTAAGGTCATTAACTCCAGGATCCAGACTGTCTAAAGTTGAGTCAGTGAAATATAATCACCAAAACTGAGCTTGTAATTTTATATCCTGAAGCTATGCGTTATGTCAAGAACTAAAATATTTCACATAATGTTTTGAAATTCAGTACTGGTATACAATATAATTGTAATAATCTTTTTCAAACCATCGATAAAATAATGGGCAAACCATATTTTGAGAGGTAATAAGGACATGCTGCCTTCATTTATTACCATTTTGAGATATACATATTTTTAAGTACATGGCAGAATCACATAATTAATTAAAAAAAAAGAAAGAAAGAAAAAAGAAAAGAAAAGCTATGTGTGCTGAAGTGAATTTATCCTGACCTCAAATCTCATCTTTGGTATATAAGATGTTAATCTTGAGCAATTAGATTTTTTTTTCTTCATTACTTTTAGCTTTCTCTTCTGTAAATAGGAGTTATAATGCCCTGTATGTGAAATCTATGATTCAGGGTCCTCAGTCAGAATTAATAAACAATGTCCTTTTCTTTTTTTAACAATTATTGTCCCGGAATGCCAACTTTAGGCAATTTTTCCCTTCTTTAGCATGACTTTTTTCCATATGGTATTTAACCAGGTCTACCTTAAGTTGTTCTTCTCATTGGTCTCACCCTTGAGCTCTGCTTTTGTGAGAGGTTGTTGTAAGAGTAGTTTGCAACACAGATGCTGGAACTAAGTGTCTGAATACAAATTCCTGCTCTAACATATACACAAAACGTTAGCAGCTGCCATGAACCATAGTTTTATCATCAGCTTCCCACTTTGGTTACTAGGTTGATTAATACTGTAATTATGTGTAAACTATATAAACTATATGTAAGATGCCAACAATAGTGCCTTGATGTGATAAGTATGTAATAAAGGGAGCTCTTATTATTTTTAGTAAAGGCCGTGGTTTCATTTGCATGACAGGAGATCCCAATATGTGCTTTAAAAGATAGATATGCTTATAAAATGATCATTAAGATTAATTTTCAACATTGATACCTCTGTGTGTCCCATTATTCACCCTCTGCCTTTTCCCTCTATAGTTCTAACATTTATTCTTTCTTCTCTGCTTCTTATCTCTATATTCGTTGCTTCCTTTTTATATTTACATGCTCAAACATTTGTCATTTAAAAATAAGTAACTAAATAACAACAAAAACAAAACCTTGCTCAAACATAAATAGCCCCCTTGCTCTCATTTATTTATATATATCTACATTTACTGTTGTTTATGTCTTTCTTGAGAACTCTAATTCACGTTCTATCCAGACACACAAGAAACTGACATAACTTTTTATTTATTATGTATTCTATTGGTTAAAATAATGATAAAGCCTTTTTTAGTCTTAAGGATGGGTGATGTACTCACTATATTTTAATGTAAGGAGTATCTGTGTCTATGCTCCATAGGGAATATAGTATCAACTCAAGGGCTCAGGTTAGAGAGTTAAACAACAATGCAAACCTGATCTCCACGGCTCATTAGATGTGAGATTCTAAGAGAGTCATTAGACAACTGATTCTGCTGCCATCATAATCTAACAAAGTAAAACTAAAGCTTAAATTCATGATTGAAGACATGAATAGTATTAATATACTTTGTATACAAACAGTGTTATGTAAAAAGTTGCTCTATATATGTACTATGAATTGTAATGCATGCTATTGTTATGTATACAACTTTGAAAAAAAAAAAAAAAAAAGACTTACTTGTTCCAAAGATTTACTCAAAAAAAAAAAAAAAAAAAAAAAAAAAAAAAAAAACAAAAACAAAAAAAAAAAACTAAAGCTTACATAAGAAAACATACAAATACTTAAAGGCTCAATGACTTGTTAGAGCAAACATTCTCTAAAAGTTAGCAATTGCAATCTACATTACTACCCTTCAGCACACATGATCCCTTGTGCATTTTCCACATAACCTAGTGTTTCATTACAGTGGACAAATCCCTTCAACCCAGGGAACATGTGGCCATGTCTGCAGACATTTATGTATGTCACAACTAGAAGATGAATGCTACTAGCACCTAGAGTGTAGGGATCTGGGATGTTGCTAAACATGCTACAATGCATGGGCAAATGCCCAGCAAAGAATTGTATGCCCTCAAAATAAAAACACTTCTTTAATAAATATTGAAGATTTAATAATCCCAAATATCCTCTAAGATTTCTGAGTTATTTGTCTTGAATCATAATGTCCTGTGTAACAGTTCCTGCCTGTATTTAATGCAAAGAAAAAGCTACTTGAGAGGTCTAATTTTGAAGGAATTCTCTTGATGAAGATTTCACTTAACCTTAATAAAGAAAAAAATGTTTTCAATCTCAGTGTCCCCAAACACTGGATACACTTGTGGCAATTCTTTATGAATATTGTGTTTATATTTTTATTACTGTGTATTTTTCTTTGTTATTAATTTGAAAAGTCATTTAGAGCAAATAATATGTCTTAATTATCTTAGAAGACACCTTTTTTTTTTTTTTTTTTTTTGGTGGTACTGGGGATTGAACTCAGGGGCACTCGACCACTGGGCCGATGTACATCCCTAGCCCTTTTTTGTATTTTATTTAGAGACAGGGTTTCACTGAGTTGCTAAGTGCCTCGCCATTGCTGAGGCTGGCTTAGAACTCGCGATCCTCCTGCCTCAGCCTCCCAAAGTGCTAGGATTACAGGCGTGCACCACCGCGCCTGGCTAGAAGCCACCTTTTTAAACTACTCATTCATTGTTTATTGTATTTTGATATTCAAAAATATATTCTAATGGTATTATGGTGGAAAAATTTGTATCTGTCCTTAAACAAGTATTATGGGTAGCAAAGATTGAATTTGGGGAAATCGCTTGAAAATCATAGATTCATGGAGTTTTATATTAGAGTTTTATATTAGTTTTTATATTAGAAAATCACTTCCATTATAAAAATCATGGCTTATCATAATGTCATGAAGGAGCCTATAATCAAGGAGATAGCTAAAGATTGCGGTTAGCTGAGAGCCATAAAAGATGTTCTAGTTTCCACCTGATAGTAATACATTATCCAAAGAATCTCTGTATGCCCGTGAACACTGCGTGACGCACCTGTAAGCTCGAGCTGTAAGCACGTGTCCTTGTTAAAGCGATATGTATATAACTGGGTGAGTTTTGGTAGTGTGTGTGGGAAGAAGAAGAAGGTGGTGGTTGGAGTTAGAGCGTTTGGAGTGATTGCTGTAAAAGCCACAAATGAAATTTTTGATACCAAGAAAAGCATATCCTTTTTTCACGCTCCTCATTCCCAGTCTCATAGTTCTTTTAAAAGCATGCCACAAAATAGAAATAGAATTCGGTTCCACTGGTTCAGGACCTATGGCTTTCTGGGTTCAGGATTGTTCACGGAGGCCGATGTGCAAATAAAAAAGGTATAGAGATGGAGGGGGCTGATTGATACAGGAGCTGACTCTTCCATCATAAATCTACAACAATGGCCTAAGCACTGGCCTCTGCAGAAAGCCTCAACCAGTTTTTAAGAGGCTTGGGATATAGTAATACCCCAGCACAACGTGTGCTGTAATCTTAAATTGGCAAGACAATGAAGGCCAATACAGGAACATTCCAACCTTATGTTTTAAACAGCTTTGCCAGTTACCTTATGGGGAAGAGATATCTTACATCAAATGGGGCTACACCTAGCGACCAAGCCTGCAGGGTGTTAAGAATAAAAATCCTAATCATAATAAAAAAGGCAAAGGACATTTTTTCTAGGGGCCACTGAGAAAACAATTTTAAAAATACCATGGCTCTCTAATAAGCCAGTTTGGGTCCCTCAGTGGCCCCTATCCAAAGAAAAATTGCAAGCGGCCCATCAATTAATTAAAGAACAATTAGAAGCAGGACACATAGAGCCTTCCACCTCTCCCTTTCATCAATTTTAAAGAACAGCCTATGAATATTTTTTCAGACAGCCACTAATATTGTACATGCTGTCCCTAAATTGGAGCTAGCAGGTCCAATAGCACCACATACTCCAGCTTTTAAATTGTTTTCTCAAATCCAAAATCTCCTATGGCAACGAAAAGAAGCCTTTATTTATAGGTCACATAAGAGCTCACACTAATCTGCCTGGTCCTCTCCATGAAGGTAATCAAAAAGCTGATGCCCTCACTAAAACAATATTTATATTTACTACAGTACAACAAGCTACTTTATTTCATTCCAAGTTCCACGTTAACAGAACTACCTTAAGACAAAAATTTAAAATCACAAAAGAACAAGCTCGTAGAATTGTAAAAGAATGTCCATCTTGTGTAACACTTTTGCCCAATCCACATTATGGGGTTAACCCACGAGGTTTGATGCCCAATCATTTGTGGCTGATGGATGTCACACATGAGCCAAGTTTTGGAAAATTACGATTTATTTATGTCACCATAGATACATGCTCAGGCATGATTTTTGCTTCTTTACATTCCGAGAAAAAGTTAAAGATACTATATCTCATTGTCTGCAAGCTTTTGCTGCATTGGGCATCCCCATAAAAATGCTTAAAACAGATAATGGCCCTGCATATACATCCACATCCCTTCAAACAATTTTGTACAAAGTTCAATATTATCCACAAAACAGGTATCGCTTATAATCCTCAGGGACAAGGAATAATTGAAAGAGCAAATCGGACACTTAAAAAAAATATGTTACTAAAGCAAAAAGATGGAAACTGGAAAAATCCTAAGGACAGATTGGCAGTTGCCCTGTTTACCCTAAATTTCTTAACTTTAGATTCTAATGACATTCGGCTGGAGATAGACACTGGAACCCACACCAACAACATAAACCTTTGGTTTACTGGAAGGATGTTCTCTCAGGTACATGGAAGGGTCCAGACCCAGTATTAATTTGGGGGAGAGGATCTGTTTGTGTTTTTCCAAAGCACGAATCCTCTCCAATATGGATACCATCTAGATTGATAAAGCAGGTACAAAGTCAAAAGGATCAAGACGAAGTTATTGAGGAGTCTAGATTGAATAAACAAGTACAAAATCAAGAGGACCAAAATGAAGGTATGGAGTGATTCCCTTAAGAGTCCTCCATTAAATTTACAACTTAAATTTCATCTTCCCGGCCGGGACAAGAAGATCTCTCTTTAGTGTATACACAATTGTATTTTTTTTCTTTTATATATGTCTTTATGTCTGTGCATTTGTCTTCATGTTAATGTGATGTCACAAATATATGTTTATATGTGCGTCTGTCTAGTGTGACGTCACAAATAATTAAGCGCTTAAAAAAAATAGGTAGATAGATATAGATCCAAATAACGTTAATTCATTTAACGCTTAGAATATTCTAATTAGATAATCAATAGATAGATAGATAAATAGATATTCATATAAGTTCAGAATATTTTAATTAGATAATCAATTATAATGATAATCAATTTTGATTTATAGTTTGTCTCCCGGGACTTCTCTTCAGCTGTGAATATGTTTAATGTTGTATAGTCCTTGTTAAAGCGATATGTATATAACTGGGTGAGTTTTGTTTGTGTGTGTGGGAGGAAGAAGAAGGTGGTGGTTGGAGTTAGAGCGTTTGGAGTGATTGCTGGAGCCGGAGAGAGAAGAAGAATAAAAGACCTTTTTTCATTTTCATCCTGCCTCCGAATTTTCCTGCGGTGTTCGTTGCTCCAAGGCGGTTTCCGCTTCAGGCAGCAACAATGTCAGTTTTGAGATATTTTAGCTTTCTCTCTGTGTCTGTTCACAAAGATAAATAAAGGAGACTTCAGTATTTGAAACAGTTTTATAATTACTAAGAAAAAGTAAAAAAAAAATAGTCTTCTTCAATTGAATTCTAGAATAATTTATATAGAATAATTTAGATTTCAAATAGTAAGTAACTAAAAAAGGTACACATATCAGGAAGAAACGAGGAAAGACTAGCTTGCTGATTACTGAATTCGTTTTTACAAATATGATATTGAGTATTTAAGTAAATACCATCCTTTTATAAGCACTAAATCAATCTCTGGAAATCTAAAATGATTTAGCAAGGATTCACCATGTTTCCAAATATATTTAAATAAGAGTAATAAATAGAAACCGAAATGTTATCTAAAAATAACTCAGACAATCTACTACATCTATTTTTTTTCAAATGTTTATAAGCTTGAATTTATAGAAGGACTATTTCTTCCTTGAAAAGTACAAACTCTACTGTATAAAAATCACAAGAACGTCATTACCTAATGCTCAGAAAATTGATGCAGAAAATTGTGTATATGATCAAAAAAGAGATGCAAATTCATGTATTATTTCTAAAGGCAGCATACTTACTCAAGAGTATGTAGTTAAATGTCCCTGTTAATTTCTCAGATTTTTCCACGTATAATACAGCATTTATTTCCAACTGATTTATAACATTTCTGATCAATTTTGAGCATATATACTTTTCATTTTCATTTCAAAAACTAACATCAGACTCAATAATGTCTGCACTCATGCTGCTTTCATTGTAATTTACTTATAAATTAAGAATCTCTTTCTTCTGTCCTTTTTCATCCCATTCTTGAAGACTCTCAACTTTTAAGACATCATAAACATTTTTTATGCATACCAATTAACAGTTATGATCTGTCATCTTCTGTTCAAGTATATGAAAAATATAATATTTTACCTAGGAATAATTTAATTGAGACATTTTTATAAAAATTAGTTTTAGAAAACATAATTATCTTTAAAATGTGTATGGCATGATAATGATATTGGTAAGAGATATAATTAACTGTAAAAGTTCAAGTTAGGTAAAAAGTTCATGTATAAAGAATGACCTGAGAACAAACACATTGTTCCATGATTATGAGGAATCTGAAAATAGATTTTTTAAATGGCACACAAAATAGGAAATACACATTATCATATTTCCATTTCTCATGCCTTTATAATATTAACTATATTTTTTTGTAAAAAATCTACATTTCCTGGACTAACAAATACCAATTTGAATATTTTATTAAAGTATATACTAGCATATGTATACTCAGACAAAGTTTATATGGAAGGTAGAAAGTTTAAAAAAAATCCAATATGAATTACATGTGTTCACAAAAATAAAATACAAAAGAAAATCAAAAATCTGTCTAATTATATCAGTAAATAAAAAGAAAACAGTTTACCTGTGTTAGAATATGGACATATCAGAGCAATCTTTTTGATAGGCAACATAAGAGTTATAAGTGGAACTATATAAACAGTAAGAACAAAACTGAAGCATTTTTGTAATTCCTATGTACCAAAGCACATAGCATTGGTGCACAATTGTTAAGTCCCAATTTGATCCAGTTAGATGTCAAAACTTACTGGAAGTGTGGAGGGATGGTGATCAGACAGGTTCAAGAATGTTAGTTGAACAAGGAAATGCAAAAAAATAAATAAATAAATAAATAAATAAATAAATAAATAAATAAATAAAATAAATCTTGGAATTTTTGGTAAAAGGTGATTACACACACACACACACACACACACACACACACACACTGTACTTCCTAATAATGTGCTAATAGCAGGAGGTGGAAATGATGGGAGGTTATTAGGCCATGATGGAGCCCTCATCAATGGAATCAGTGCCCTTATAAGAAAAAGACATTAGTATTCTCTCTCTTTCTCTCCACCCTGGAGAATATAATAAAAAATCACTACCCACAAACCAGGAAATAGGCCCTCATGATTCACAGAATCTCCTTGTACCTTGAGTTAGAAATTCTAGTCTCCAGAACTATGAGAAATACATTTTTTATATTTAAGCTACTCCACCAGCTCTGGTCTTCTGTTATAATAGAAAGAAGCAACTGAGACAAGTAATTCAATTTCTTTGTGTTTAAAATTTTTTTCTTATTACCACCCCCACTATAAACACACAGTGATACAGATTCTTCAGCAGTTAAATAATTTTAAAATTTAAATTTGTGTTTTACTATCTGAGAAGGAACATCCAGTCAGGATGCAAAAGAGTGACATAATAGAACATATCCTTATTTAATTTTAGAATACTATATAATAAGATTTTTAAAGGTGTCTGGAAAAATGAGAAAGATTATTTGATTACCTATTTAGTTCTGTATCTGTATATATCTTTATCAAGAGGGGAGAGACAGAGGAAAGAGAGAAAGCACTTAGAATTTTAATTTTCTATTTATTGAAAGAACTCTTTTAGATTTGCTTAATCAGAAATGTTTGCTACACATCTGCCTTGTGTACACATAAAAGGAAAAATCCAAGTGAAAGAATCTAACATTTGTTTAGAATATTGAAATGGTGAAAAGGAAAATGTAGAATTTTTAATCTGGACAACATTTGATGTAAATTAGAGCTAGAAGAGCACTTGAAAGTATTCATTTTAAAGGAGCACTTTAAAATGTTCATTCATTTTATATAATTTATTCCATTCTTCATTATGAATGTGCCTCCAGAGAAGATAGAACAAAATGACTGTAGAGTAGGAACCTTCAGAGATCAATCATCTCCTTACCCAGAAACCAATTTGAACAGCTGTTCACATAGGATACTACCTTCACAAGAGCTAAGGAAACCAGGTAAGAGGTCACAGTTCCTGGTTTTAGCATTAAACTAAGAAAGTCACCTTGGAGAAAGCAGAAAGAAAATGCTAAGCAGCACAGCTTGGAGACAGATACCTTATCTTGAAGGTGCAAGAGGGAATTAGTTCTGGGAGTTAGTTCTAGGTCTTAGACTTGGAATTCAGTATTAGGCTTACCACAGTGAAACCTTGTGTCAGGCAGAATACCACAGCCCCTGTACCTGGACAGTAACCTCAGACAGTCTCTGAACTCACCTTATACTGGCAGATAAAGACTACCTCCATTACCCCTCCCCAAACAGCAAATCATGGAGAGATGATTTTTCGGTTCATGAGTGGGACAGGCAAGCAAGCACAGCAATTTACCTTATAACCCAGTGCTAGGCCAATAAAACCCAAAACCAGTCTGATCCCAGAAGCTACTATCCCCAGGCCAGAGTCCAAAGTGGACCTGCTGACTCTCCTCAGCATGTTGTAGAGACATGTAGTCCTGGTAGCACAGGCTTTAATTCGAGCCAACATCATCTCTGGCTGGTTAAGGTAGTTTGGGTTTAATGAGTACACTATAGTAGCAGGCAGGCCACAGCAGCATAGTAGTAGGTCCTAGACCTGTACAACTGCCTTTACAGCATTGACTCTCTGGCTGTGGGCTCTACAGTGACTAAAACTTCAAGTATTAATGGCCATAGGACTACCTGCCTTATCCTTTGCCTAACATTTCCCCCAATCCTTCTTTTTGTAGCAAAAGCACATAAAAAATATTATTTTGTACTTGGGGGAGAAAGAGAGAGGTAGGTATGGATTATTGCTTTGTAACTTAGATCTAGATCTTCCATTGTGAGGCCCCGTGCCAGTCAGAATTCATTGGTACCATATGATAGGGCAGGGCCCATATGGGCATATAGGCTTACCCTGCCACCCCTTCCTTCATGGAGGCTTTTTAGACACTCCTGTAGTTCATCCTGCAACACATCACAAGTGTAGATTTGCGACAAACTTGGGCTTCAGACACTCTCTGGTGCTGAAACAATGGTAACACACCAATGGGGGACTGATGACAAATTTGAACATCAAGTGCCAGTTAGTGCAGCGAAATCAGCATGACCAAAAGCTTCAAAGAACCATGACCTCAACTAATGGACTAAATAAGGGGACAAAAACTGGCCATAAAATAATTGACATGTACAAACTCTCAGAGAATTTAAATGGCTGCTTTAAGGAAACTCAATGAATTTCAAAATTTCAGAGAAGTAATTCAGTACTCTATCACAGAAATAGAACAAAAAAATTGAAGTAATTAAAGATATCAAACAGAAATCTTTATATTGCAATACATGAAACAAAATGAGAAAAGATGATGTAAAAGGTATCAACTGCATAATACATCAAACACAAAAAAGAATTAGTGAGCTGTAAGGCAGGCTAAATGAAAACCTAGGTGAAAGAGAAAAAAAAAATTGAAGAGGAATAAAGAAAGATAGCAGAGCCTTTGGGACGCATTTAAGAGCAAATATTTGGGCTATTTATTGGATTTCCAGAGAACTTAAAAACAGTGAAAAAGTAGAAAGCTTATTCAAAGAGATAATAACAAGAGACTTCCTAAACCACAAGAAGAATATAAATATCAAGCTAAAGAAAAGTTGAAGGTCACAAGTCAGAATTCATTCAAGTAAGTCTATTCCCAAGATTTTCATAATCAAGCTCTCAGAGGTTAAAGAGAAAGCAAGGATTTGCAAAACAACAAAAGATATACACAATCTAGGAGTAAGTGAGATGAGATATATATAGTGCTGAAGGAAATCACTCAACAAAATTCTGCCAAACAAGAATAGCCTACCCACCAAAGCTATCCTTTAAGGAGAGATAAAGATTCTCCCACACAAACAAAGCTGGAAGAGTTTATTACCACTAGACATATCCTATAAGAAATGCTAAAGTAGTTCTACAAATTAAAAGAAAGATGCTGAGGAGTAAGAAGAAAACATTGGAAAAAAATAAAACTCACTGGAAGGAGAAACTATACAGCTTTAGAAAGCTATGGTGTTGTAAATACCGCATGTGTGCAAACCACATATATCATTATTATAAAGTTTAAAAGAATGATTCAAATAATATCAATTGTTAAATAATTATAAAATGTAAAATAAAATAATGTAAAATAAAATATCAAAAATTCAGAAGAATGGAGAGCAAGTGAAGATTATTTTGTTATTATTTCTCACTATTTCATTTCCAACCATGATGATCAAAGTTAAATTTCCATAATGTAAAAATAGCTTGTTGTATTCAAAATATGTTTAAGCCTTTGAAACACCAGAAAGCAAAAACCTCAAATAAGAAAAACAGAATTAATAAGCAAGGAATCAAAATTTACTAGAGTAAATAGCTTAAACATAAGACAAAGTAAGAAAAAATCTATGAAAACAGTTCCAAACTGACTATTGTAATACTTTTCCTATTGAGTCTTACCTTGAATACAAATGGATGAAATTCTCAAACTTTAAAACATAGAGTGGTTGAGTAATGGGGAAAAAAAGCACTATATGTTGCTTACAGCAATATCATTTCACCTCTAAGAGCATACATAGACTAAAAGAGAAAAGATAGAATGAGACATTCCATGCAAATGGAATCCTAAAGAAAGTAAGAGTATGATATTTGCATCAGATAAAATATAGACTAAATCAAAAGAAAAATAAGGAAGAGAGAAGATAAAGGGGTGGGGGAAGGTCATTACACAATGATAAAAGTGCCGTTCAGAAAAATGAAATAATTCTTAATATATATGCACCCAATATTGGTGCATGCAAATGAACAAAGTAAATATTAATAGACTGAAGGGAGATATAGACACTCATACAATAATAGTCAAGGACTTTAGAATCACACTTTCAACACTGGACAGAACATCCAGAAAGAAAATCAGCATGAAAGCAGCAAAGATCAATTATACCCTAGAACAAATGGACCTCACAGACATCTACAGAACATCCCCAAACTGCAAAATACATATTCTTCTCAACAGCATATTTCTCAAGGATAGATCATATATATATATATATATATATATATATATATATATATATATATATATATATATATATATAAAGTTCCAAATAAACTTTTTTCCCCCAAGTTTTTGTTATAGGTAGTTTGGTCACCATGATGCAAAAATTGACTAGAAATCCTACTAGTGCTATTTATTTTGAGAACATGTATGAAATGGATTGCTTTTTTAATATCTGAAAGAATATATCCCTTTTTACAATTTCTTTAACAGATTGCTTGAGATGTGAAATGTATTCTGATTTAATGCTTATTTAACAATAAAATTATTCTCTTTTTTTATTTGTGGGGAAGTTTTCTGTGCTGTCAGGAAATTTTGTTTTTAATCTTTCTCCCACTTTATAGTAACAGAGTGAGTTCAAAATGATGTGGTTTTAAGAATGAAAAACAGCACTCTTCAATACAATTATGTAGAATCCACATTAAGAGGTAAAGAAATAAAGATTTTGAAATGTCGTCTTTATTTTTTTTTTTTAATATTTATTTATTTACCTTAGTTGTACACAATGCATTTATGTTTACGTGGTGCTGAGGATCGAACCCGGGCCACGCACGTGCGAGGTGAGCGCTCTGCCACTGAGCCACAACTCCAGCCCCTCGTCTTTATTTTATAATTAGAGTATTTCTCAAATAAAATGCCAATTCTTTTTGAATAAACTTGATTTGTATTTAAATTTTTAAAATTTTACAATGGAAAAAGTTGATACCTATAACTAAGTTGTTTCAAACATACTTTAAGATTTGCAATAAATCAATGATCAGTTTCTAAATTAAAATAACAATAACTAACACTAAGCACTCTATTTTTATATAGCCTCATCTCAAGTGCTCAGTAAACACCTGTGGTTAGCTAATGACTACCATATTGAACAGCACAGGTTCAAAACAAATGGTAGCAATAACAGGGGGTGATATAAACACCAGAGCCCACAACCTATAAAATCAGAAAGAATACCAGGCAAGCATGATCAGCTGTTCTGGATACTTCATTGATTATTAATACCATACTGACACATTTTGGATTGTTTAATGAAAAGACATATAACCAAGAATGGTGCAAAAGAGAACCATGAAAAATGCTTTGTAGAAGACCATTATGAGATTTTGGAGCACATATGAAGTGCGCTCTTAAAAAAACAAAAAAAAAAAAAAAAAAAAAAAAAAGAAAAAAAAAAAAAAAAAAAAACTCATGGCACTAGTTTGGGAACAATTATCAAGGTCTCTGCAGCAAACTCCATAGATGGCTTAAAAAAAAACAGTGATTCTATAATTTTTTTTTTTTCCCTGTCACTTTGTATTCAGAGTAGTGTAGTGTAATGACACAAATGTTAAAAAGAATGTTCTTTGAGTGAGATCTAGCAAAAACTGTGAGGGTGCCAAAACCAAGAAAATAATACAGGCACATTCATTTTATCTTTCAAATAAATGTTAGCATTAATAGCCCTGTGATGAGCTTACCATCTGCTTTTCTGAAAACAGTTATTATTCTGAATATGCTATATGTACAAAAGATAACTACAATAAAGGATTTTGTAGAATGCTGTAGTTTATTAGGTGTGGCAGTTTATAAGTATAAAGCTGTCTGAAGTACGATAAATGCAAGAATAAACTACTAAAAGTAACTTCTTACAGTGGCTATGATGAGTTTGGGAAAATTGACATACATTAAGCTCAAGAGATTAGATTCATGAAAGTGATTCTAACACTTTTTTATTCATGGAAAAGTAAGACTTACCACATGTGTCTGGCCAATATTCAACTGAAACCAACTTAAACTAAAGCATGGGTCAGATTCTTTCCTATGTTCCGTAGTGTCAACTAATATTTATTAAATAATGCACACAGAACAGCAGTGTCCTGAAGAACAAATGTAAAACTGGCATAATTCTCTAGGGGACTGCAGCAGCAGGACCCCACCTACACTTACTCAACACAAAAGTTATCTCTAGATGAAGCCGCATTTCTGACATTAGAATGGTAGGAGGGATTGTGATGAGGAATCATCTGTATGGATGTTTGAGGATATTCCTCGTCTAATGCCTCGAACATTTGTGGCCCCCGAGGCATTGGGCCCCGTGCCCCGTTTTTTGAATTCCTGGACAAAACATTTCCATAGATGTCAAATTTAGAATGGCATTTATTGGCCCAATGATTTCCCTTTTTACACCTGGGGCAGTGGCCTGCGGCATGGTATGAGCTTGGTCTTATTTCTCTTTGGGGATATTGCCTAGAATATCCTGGTTGATTATAATAATTTTGTCTGGAATATCCTCATTGATTATAATTTTTTTGTTGAGCCCTATTTGGGAAATTTTGAGGGGAAGCACCTCTCGTTGTTGCTGCAATCACATTGCCTGTGACAAAGGCATCATTAATATCTTTACATAATCTAATGTATATTAAAAGGTCCTTTTTATTTTTCCATGGTCTTATAGCATCTTGGCAATATATA
Organism: Tamias sibiricus; assembly: GCA_025594165.1. NCBI lineage: Eukaryota > Metazoa > Chordata > Mammalia > Rodentia > Sciuridae > Tamias > Tamias sibiricus. The sequence continues at coordinate 65,831,291 of CM046659.1, forward strand.
TTGGCATTTTCATATGCCAACTGGACGACTAAGGGCATTGCTTGATCTACATCCCCGAATATTCTGCCTGCAGTTCTTAAAAGTCTGTCAGCAAAATCAGCATACGGCTCGTTAGGCCCCTATATTACTTTTGATAAGCTACCTTGCAAATCACCTGTTCCTGGTAAGGTCTTCCATGCTTTGACAGTGGCAGCGTCAATCTGTGTGTATACACCCGGATCATATTGCATTTGTATTTGTAGTTCAGCAAACTGTCCTTCACCTGTTAGCATATCTATGTTTTGGTCTGGGAAGGCTGCAGTTACATTTTTCCTAGCTGTTTCTACACAAAGTTCCTGGAATTGTGACCTCCAGATCAGGTATTGTCCTCCGCTCAATACTGCCTTGCATAACCCCTTCCAGTCTGAGGGGGTTAAAGTTAAAGTGTTAAGGGACTCCAGCATGCTCAACGTGAACAGAGCTTGAGGCCCATAGGTCATTATCGCCTTTTTGAATTTTTTTATTGTTTTAAAATCTAGGGATTGGTGGTACCTTTGCCCATTTTCATTTTCAAATACTGGCAGGTCCCAATGTTCCTGAGGTTTTTGGCATTCGAGGGTGTGTAAGCACTCAGAAAGGCCGTTAATCTCTGCCTCAAGGGCATGCATACACTCAGAAATACCCCTCATGGTTTCTGTAATTGATTCCACCCATGAGGGAGCAGAGGGCACAAGTGGTTCCTCTACTTGAGGGTCCTTTCTGGTCTTAACTGACTTAGCGGAGGAGGCTGTGCTTTCATGGTTATTTGGCTCCTCCTCATTACTATCACTTTCACTGGTAGTATCATCCTGGGTTTCAGATTCTATTGAGAGCACGTATTCCTCGGCTATTTCTAATAAATCTCTGATAGCTTTAGCAGCTCTTATTTTCCTTATTTTTTAGTTCACACCAATATTACCTTACTGGTCTTATCTGACTCAGCGGAGGCTATGCTTTCTTGATCACTTTCCTCCTCACTATCAACTGAGTCAGCGATCTCAAAAAACCCTTCCATGGCTTTTATTACTCGGTTTTTTGTTATTTTCACACCTATCTTTAAAGATTTCTCAGTTTTTACCTGCTGATTCCTAACTCCCTGTACGGGCCACCACTTGTTGCCGCCTGGAGCGATTGCCACTTGCGGCAACAATTCTGCGGGAGAAAATTCGGAGGCAGGATGGAAATGAAAAAGTTCTTTTATTCTTCTCTCTTCTAACTTCTCTCTCCGGCTCCAACAACCTCTCCAACTCCAACCACACCACTAACTAACTCTCACCCGGTTAAATATTTTTTGCCTTAACAAGGACACGTGCTAACAGCTCAAGCTTACAGGTGAGTCACACAGTGTTCACAGGCATAAAAAGATTCTTAGATAAATGCATGAATATCAGGTGAAAATACTTGAACACCTTTATGGCTCTCAGCTAGCCGCCATCTTAGCTATCTCCTCAATTAGGGCTCTTACACTACTCAGCACAAAAGTTATCTCTAGATGAAGACTCATTTCTGATATTAGCCTCCATAGTGCTGCCCTGGGCTCTTTCATGTTCAGAACTATTTCTGCTCCCTTAGAAAAGATTGTAAAAGTCTGGGAATTAATACCTGGGTATAGACTTTAACCTCACACCTTTACTAAGATGGCTCTGATACACAGTATATTCTAGAGACACTCATAATATATTCTAAAAAATTTCCACACATGGACTGAGTTTTAGGTACCCATGGTAGAATCTTGTTTGATAACAGATTTTGGGGGGCTTCCTTCTCTTCCTGTACCATTGTTGCAATTCCATATCCATGTTCCTAAAGAAACAAATTCACTCAGATCCCTATCTTGGAGTCTCCTGGAAAAATACAAACTAAGGCAGAGATACATTGAGAAACCTGAAAAACATAGAATCTACACCTTAGTCTCTGACCTGTATTTTACCAAATTTTGAAAATAAGGATGAGTGACAAGAACAAAACTGGACAAGTAATTAATAAAGCAAATAGTTGTGGTTTATTTTAAAAGATCAGTTTATAATTATTGTTTTCATATTGCATAATTATCCATTAAATGTAAAGTAATTTAAAAACTTTCTATGTGAGTTGATAAATTGTTAATTGGTATTTAATATATTACAAATGATTTTTCAATAATTGAAATTAACAGAAAGATATTTATTCTACAAGATTGTAACAGGAAACTTTTTTAAGTCAGTGAATAAAATTTATTTTTGTTTTGTAGACTAAAAGCTATTATGGCCAAGATAAGAGTAAAAGGTGTAAAGAGTATTATGTTGTGTGTATTATTTTTTTCTTTTTTCAAGAAATCATGAATAAGTTACTATATCAGGATTTTAAAAAGGTATATGAGGGAATCACAGTTTAAAAACTATCATTGCTTTTGAGAAGTCTATACCTTAATGGATACAAGGAGTAACTCTTAGGTAAAGAATTACATGTATAATATTTGATAAAGAAAGTTTAAATTTATAGAAATTCTTTGGAGGTTTGTAAGCAGGAATGGTAATTCTATGCTTAGTTTCCAAGTTAAAAAGACCCACACCATTAGTCACAGAAACCGTGAAATTTCATAACATTAAGTACAAAGAGGAGAGCATAAAAGACTTTAGAGAAAAATAATTTTACTTTCTGTGGTCAAAGGTCAGAAGCATAGGACATTGTAACCAAAACCTTCTTGAAAACAGTGACTTAAAATTTGAGGAGCTGGGTTCATTGGTGCATATTTGAAATCCCAGCTACTTCAGAGGCTGAGGCAGCAGCCTAGGCAACTTAGAGAAACCCAATGTCAAAATTAAAAATAAAAAAATAAAAAGAGGTGGAATATAGCCCAATGGTAGAGTGCCCCAGGTTTAATACCCAGTCCAACAACAATAGCTAAATAAACACAACTTGAGGGGGAAAAAATGATTGAATGCCTCTATATTAAGCCTCACTGCAAATAGAGCATTTGGATAGAGTTTTGCATTAATTTCTCAGGACTGTAATATTTCTTATTTCGTTTTCCTCAGGCAGCTCTGGAAGATACGCTCCATCACAATGAAAGATAGAAGTAGAAGAAATAGAAGACCTAGGAAACCAGGGCAAGAGAGAAATTCTCAAAATGATGACAGATGTGTGGCAGGTCCAAGGAGAAATCAGTTTAAACTGGAGGAGAAAGTGTTCCAGAAAAATAGCTCCACTGGGAAGAAAGATACAGATTGCCTCACTTGATAGAAACATACTATGCAGAAAGAGAGGGGGCAAGGTAGGTTGATTTTGTAATTGTGTTGCTATTTGGGAATGCAGGAAGGATGTATGATAGATGCAGTCAATGTATAATTTTCTAAAATTCTTTTAAATGAATCTCATACAAAAATGGATGGATGGATAAAATAATTTAGCTCAACTTTAAATATGTACATTTACACATCCATATACATGCTTCATGTACACACACACACATAATTCTTGATGAATCTACATAACTTACCCTGCTATAAAAAGCAAAGAGAACATAAGGCACAGACTCTCAAGAATGTTAATATGTAAGAGTCATTTACCAGGTAAAAATGTTCCATTGCAGTTTACCTATTAAGTTGAGATTTACAAATAGGTCAAAAGAATGAAGCCGGGAAAGGTGGCACATACCTTTTATCCCAGAGGCTTGGTAGGCTGAGGCAGGAGGATCAAGAAGAGTTCAAAGCCAGCTTCAGCAAAACCAAGGCAATAAGTACTCAGTGAGACCCTGTCTCTAAATTAAATACAAAATAGGGCTCGGGATTTAGCTCAGTGATTGAGTGTCCCTGAGTTCAATCTCTGGTACACAGAAAAAAAAAAAAAAAAAAAAAAAAGAATAAGAAAAATGTTTATATACGCACAAAAGAGTATACTTAAAAATACAATATATATATATATATTGTATATATATTGTGTATATATATATATATATTCCAAAGCAAATAACCACAATTAGTATTTCCTTAAGTTGATTTCTTTCATAATAATCTCTGCTTGGAGTCTAATTTCATAAGGTATCCATTTCTAATGTCGTAAGAACCCTGTACTTGCCAGTACTTTGGTAGCATTTGAGAGTTTTCTAATGATTGGTACTCTAAACTCCAAGCCCTGTACCCATGAAAGGGTATGTAGCTAAAATATCTGGTGTAATCCCTCAGAAACATTCACTCTCTCTTGAAGATGTTTATTTCTAGCTGGTACCTTATAGCAGAGCCTTCAGGCTAGGATGAAAAAAAAAAAAAAAATCAGAAACCAACTGCTAATGATAAGATTAAATGGTTCTGATTAATTCATTACATTAACAGTAATATTAAATGCAGAATTGCAAAATAATCTTTAGGGATATACTTCATGGGGATTTGGTCAATATTTATCTTGAGGCCAAGAACATATTAAGACAGCAAGAGCATTTCCAGCTCTCCAAGGGCCTCCTATCCTCCCTGTGAAAATGAATACTAATAAGATTTTACTTCTAATAATTAACCTAAGAAAAGCTGAAGTCCTTTTTCAATTTTACAACTGGTCCCATACAATCTTAACAATATCTTGAGCTTAGAAGTCAGTGTGAAACATATAAAACAAACTTAAATACTTTTTTTTTTTTTTTTTTTTTTTTTTTTGTGGTACCGGGGATTGAACTCAGGGGCACTCGACCACTGGCTCACATCCTCAGCCCTTTTTTGTATTTTATTTAGAGACAGGGTCTCACTGAGTTGCCAAGTGCCTCGCCATTGCTGAGGCTGGCTTTGAACTCGCGATCCTCCTGCCTCAGCCTCCCAAAGTGCTGGGATTACAGGCGTGCGCCACCACGCCCGGCTTTTAAATACTTATTTAAAAAGGGTTTGAATTTTGGATTTAAATAGTAATATAAATAAGTAAAATAATAAAATGTAGCCACTGAAAATGGGACTCAAGTGGTAGCAAACAAAGGTGACAGCAATAGCTGTTTCAAGCTTAAGATTTATACTAAAAAGTAACCCCATAACTTTTGTTTATAATGATTTCAACATTTAAATATAAAAAGCAAGAGGAAGAAAAATGAGGAAATCAAAACAAAGATTACTGGCAATATTTTAGAGTTTTATTATGACAGAGGATATACAAATGACATGAAACTGGAGGGAGATAGTATTTAAAAGAAGTAGGGGTTGTTTTTTTTGACATTTATTTTAAAAGAAAGGAGAAGATAGCACAAATTTGATAAGATAAAAATGATATAGCATATTAGTCTGCTAGAACTGTCATGCAATATTAAGAAGAAAAACAGAGGAGAAAAGAAACATTTATATATTGGCCAAATTTTTGAGTATGTAGAAGGGAAAACAATTCATTACACAAGTTGGGCTGTCATTAGAAGCTGGGATAAGTCATGTTTATTATAGGAAGAAAGGGAAATTTTATGAGGCTAGATGCACATATATAAAACTGTGCAAGTTCTCTTTGGACTGGTCATTTCTTAGCAAATTAGAAAATATGGTCATTCATTTAGACTGATGTCATTTTTTATCTAGCACACAGTATACAGGAAAAGAGAATAAGTGAATTCAAGCAGAAGTCAATATTTTCCTAATGAGCAAGATAGAATATGAGTAAAGTAAGTAAGAGAAAGGTAAGTACATTGAGGTTATATTTAAACAAGTGATCTGAGAAATAATAGATGGGTTAAGTATTTGTTTAGGAGATAGCATTAGAGTTAGTATTCTAAAAATACTGCAAGTAGTAATCAGATTGTTGTTTAACTTTCTCTACATCTTCTTCAGAAAAATTCCAGTCATCTTTTGATTTCCTTCAAAGAGGAAATAGATAAATATTTATTTTGCTTTTACTTAAAAATAATGAATGAAGTCCTGTACTATGGCACTTGCCTATAATCCCAGTGACTCAGGAGGATGAGGCAGGAAGTCACAAGTTCAAGGCCAGCCTCAGCGATTTAGCAGAGGGCTCTAAGCAACATAGCAAGACCTTGTCTCAAAAAGAAAAAATAAAAAGGGCTGGAGATGGTTCAGTGGTAAAGCAACCCCAGGTTCAATCCTCAGTGCCTAATAATAATAATAATAATAATAATAATAAAATCCAATATAGTTGAGTGTGCAATATATATTACCAAGTCAGTATAATTGAAAACTTTAAAATGAATTCCATATTCTCTGAATAAAAGTTAGGAAGGGAGAGAAAGAGTATAAAGATAGAGAAAGAATGGGACAAATTATTTATAATTCTAAACTGAATATAATGATCATCAAAATATAATTTAATAGATCAATTTTTCCAAGAAGTTTTTTGCAAAAATTAACACATAATTAATGTGAACAAATTGATTAATTATAGTAAAAGGGAAAAGGGAGCTTACTATTTTTAACAATTCTAAATAGTATTTACTAATAATTAGAGAAATACCATTCTAACAAATGTTAAAAGTAAGTTGATAAAATTGAACATATCCACACCCAAAAAATGTTAATCTAGTAATTATTTAATAATAATAACTACAAGAAAATGAGAGAGAATGCTCATTTCAATAATATCTACATGTATAGATCTATACGTAGATCCAGATCAATCTATTCACAGATAAAATATAGGAAGGCCCAAAACAAATGTACTGCCACATGTGACATTGTAAAACTGGATATTTTTGTCTCTAGATGCATGGTTATTTATTTGGTACTCCAGTGTTCCATGTGGATTATAGGGGGATTGTTTATATAAGGCCACCACCACTCATCTATTATGCAGTGCTAATCATCATACAGGTCAAAGCAAACTGTCAAAATAAATCCACTCAATTTTGCAAGAACCGAGTGTTTATTGCCCATCTGTAGACAATAGAAGTCATTTAATTATTATTATTATTTTTTGCTTACTTTAATTTTTTCACTGAAGTCTAAGTCTGATTTGTTGCCTGACCTAAATCCTCCAAATCCTTTTAACAGGAAAATTACTGAGTAATCCTCAGCCCTGGGCTCTGTTTGAGAGCCTGCTTCCAAGCAGGCCTTGAAATTTCCTTTCTGATTGGAATGAGAGCTGACCATAGAAGAAGAGCAGTTATATAAAAATTGGAGAATAAACCAAACTAATCTAGTAACAAAATTATTGACTGTCTACAAAATGATATTTGTGAATACTTTAAATATATACCTCTTAACTCTCTCTCTTTCTCTCTCTCTCTCTCTCTCTATATATATATATAGTTTATATATATAGTTATATACGTGTGTGTATATATGTATATATATATATATATAAAATTGCTCTCTCTCTCTCTCTCTCTATATATATATATATATATATATATATAAAACTTCCCTTAACATTAACTAATTTTTAAATTCCCGATAGATAGATTGAAGGATTGAATATAGAATTAAAACCATAAAACAATGAGAAGGAATAAGCAAATATTTGTCAAATTAATGCATATGGTGGGACAAGTATTTCTAAGCTTAAAATCAAAGAAATAATGTATAAAATTTTGATTGATTTGATGACACAAATACACATTAAAATATTTTAAATATGAAAAGGATAACATAAAGTTCAAATGTAACATTGAATACAAAACGACAATAAAACAAGCTAAATGGTATATGTACAAAAAAACACACATTTTCAACAACTTAGTATGTCAAATGTGAGCAACCAGTACTAATTTAAATAGGAATAAGATGAAAATATATGCAGGAAAAATTAAATATAATAAACCTATATAGTTGATCACAGTTTGTAGTAGCACAATTCATTCATGTAACAATTTGTCCATAACATCTTTTTCTCTACCAATTTAAAAAAAAATAATCTTGGAGATGGGGTCAAAAGTTCAATAAGAAAAAAGGATCAGGCAAATATTGTGTAAGAGAAGTTGGCAATGTTAAGGAATTTTGAAAACTCTAACACATTCATTATTTAGAGCATTAATATGACAAAATTACTATGTGTAACCATCAGATAGAGAAATTTAAATCTCTTGCAAAGAACTAACTTATGGAAATCTTTATTTTGAAAAACACTTAAACAGAAAAAATGACATGTGGAACTATCAAAGAAAAAAATAAGTAGATATTATTATAATTTTGGGAACGGAGTAAAGGTTTATACACCAAAATGAGTGTTACAAGACTATTTCTAAGATAATTCTTGAAGTATAATTTTATTTATTCGCTTGCATGTTGTAAACTGTTGATAGACCTATTTATGTTTTTTTTTTAAATTGTTGGAAAAATAAAAGATGAAAGGGTTGGCCCAGAATTGTATTTTTGGAAAATGAAATTTTGTTGCCATATAAAATTTTTATTTGATTTGGCATTTTATTACATGATATATACCCTACAAAGGATTGAAATGTTTTGTGATGAGAGTTCAATACAACATTAGTCCTGAAGGGGTGAACTATACTTTTAAAGATATATATATATATATATATATATATATATATATATATATATACACATATACATATATATATGTATATCTTTATATATATACATATATATGTATATACTTCTTAAAGATATATATACATATATATACACACACACATATATATATATAATATACATATACATAATATATATATACTAACATGAGAAAATAAACTTCAGAAGTTATTTAATATGGGAAATCTGCATTCCATTTAATATTTTTTTTAAATTCCATTTTAAGAAAAATCTTAGAGATAAAATGAATAGTGAAATTTATATACACTTAATTGAAGATATGCCTAAAAGTAATGTATATTTCAATTTAGAATATATTAAAATAAGAATTTTCATATCCTACTATTGGAAGACTATATGAGTACATTACTAAAAACAGTCTCATAATACATATCAAATACTATAAATATGATCCAGTAGTTCTATTAATCTGAAGCATCAAGGATATAAGCAAATTGTATATTAACATCTTAATTGCAGCTTTGTCAGAATATCATCAAGGTAAAAAGCCAAAATGAAGGAACAGCCCAAGTAAATAATAGCATATATAAATAAATGCAAGCTATTATTTTTGCTTAATTTGTATGCATATGTAATTATGTCTAATTCATTAATAAGGCTAACATATAAACCTGCACACTCATTTGTTACTTACTGGCCAAGAGAATATTTTTTTCTACATCAAGAAAAATGTCCATCTGATTTCCTCTACTTTGACATGCATACTTCATGAGATTCTCCTTTTTTGTGTACATAACTGACAACCTTGCAATCATTAGATTTTTCTGAGTGCCATCAGATTTCACTCTGGCTGTCTGATACCTTAATTGAATAGTAAAAGAGTGAGGTCGGAGATTATCAATTTCTTGGGATCCAGGGATAGATGGACACAAACATGTAAATGCTGGTGAAATTATTGGTAATTTTCTTGCTAATGCTTTTAGAGAAACAAGTGCAGTCATGCTGACAGCCTGTAGTGCTGATGGTAAATTACAGAATCAATCTTGTCGGAGAGACCACTCTTCTGAGTTCCTTCATGCACTCCAGGAACTTACACTCTCAGCAGGAATGCCATTATCAGTCTGGAAATGTTTCAGTTTTTATAATTTTTTTTTTCTATTTTCATTCAGGCTGAGTGATAGCTTTGCTCTTTTACTCTTGCTTTTCAAAGACTAATCCTTCTCTCACCTCACACCAGATATGATATTTCCTTTTATAAAAGACAGCTACCAATGACACATATGGTTTAGGCAAAGCTCAGTTCCTTGTTCTTGCAATGTATATGTGCCCTGTCAAGTAAACCTAGTGGAGATTGTGGAGCACCAGTAATGTTGAGCATGTGTTTGAATGCCCTCACACCTGAATTGTTTTAGTTTTCCCCATCCTCTACAACACAGTGCTATTCTTATATCAGTGATGTCTTCCTAAAACATTAATACAGCACAAGGCTCTCACCACACAGAAAACATTAAGATAAATTGAGACATACTTTTGATTATTTAAAAACCAAAAACACTAATCAGAAGAAACATTTGAAATAAAATTTTCTAAGTAGCTGAATTTTTAAGCTTAAATATCAATACTAACATGAAGATAAGAAAATGTGAAAGCTCAAACAATGGGGAAGCATTGCACTTCTGTGAAAAAAACAACTACTCAAAATTATAATTCAATATATATTTAAACCAGTGAATAACTTTATTTCCAATTTTTCCACTTTTGATTAGTTTACCTCTTAGAAGTCATAATTTTGCTCAATTTTTCTTTTAAAATGTGTGAAACTGGATACTCTGCCTAAAAAAAAAAAAGCTACCATCAAAAAATCTTCCTGGTGTACAATAAGCACACTGCAGAAAGCTGAACAGTAACTGAGCTATTGTATATAACATCTTCACTATCAAAAGTATTATATGGAAATACATTGAAATATCACCTGTTATCAATTAAAATTTAAAATTTTAATGAATCAAGATCAATATACCAAGCACCACTTTACTATTATGTAAAATTGTAATATTCTCAATCATCCTGTAGTAACTGCTTGCCTTTAAGACTCCTTAGTTACACTTTTCAAAGTTCTTGGCTAAAAATCTCTTGGCTATACATTATACTGCAATCAATCTGCTTCCTCTGAGATTTCTCTGGTCCTTCTATTATGCTATAAATAATGAAAAAGAAATAAGCACACTTGTTAAAATAATGCAAAAGTAAGAGAAAGTGGTTGCAATGAGCTAAACTAATTCCTCCATCCTTCAAGGATAAATGCACAGACATTAAAATATAAATGTGCTATATCATCTACTTGGGGATCTCAAGAACATTTTTTCCCATTGCATTTTCTCACTGTCTTGGAAGGCTAATGTTAACTAACATATGGATGGTTGATATACTATAAAAATCGAGGTAAATACTTTGATCACATTAAAAGTAAATTATAGAATTTTGAAAATCATATTTATACACACATAACTACATTTCAAGTTTTTTAAATCATATATTACATGAAAGTGTTCTCTTTTGTATCTGATACTAGCTTGATCATTTAAGTAATGAGAAAATATATAATTATTTGAAATTTTTAGGGTTTACTGCTTCCATAGCTTAAGAACAATGTCTCATTTTGATTATAAATTATCATTCAAATTAACTAGCAAATAGAATAAAATGTCTCCATTTCACAGATTGTTTGAAACAACATCCATCATTATAAGAGCATCTTATTTTTTCTTTTGTGTGTGTGTGTGTGTGTGTGTGTGTGTGTGTGTGTGTGTGTTTTATTTGCTGAGGTATCAAGACTTCTTTTCACTTATTAAATCTTAATTATGCTGAAATTTTTGTTTTGAGACAATTGTTGATACATATACTACAGTAAGAAATAATACCAAAAATCCCTAATAACCAAGATAATTATGAATTCAAAAGTCAGTTTTCTCTAATGGTAGTATGTTCTATAGCAATAATGAAGTATTGTAAGCAGAAAATTGAAATTATTCTAACTGATCAAACTTATTAAGATTTTACTAGTTTTATAGCCATTCATCTTGAGTGTGTATATATATGTGTATGATTCTATTTTAGCCTGTCACAATTGGTATGTTAAAATACTTTGTTAGCTTTCTTTTTTTTTTTTTTTTTTTTTTCTTTTTGGTACCGGGGATTGAACTCAGGGGCACTCGACCACTGGGCCACATCCCCAGGCTTTTTTGTTTTTATTAGAGACAGGGTCTCACTGAGTTGCTCAGTGCCTCACCATTGCTGAGGCTGGCTTTGAACTCGCGATCCTCCTGCCTCGGCCTCCCAAAGTGCTGGGATTACAGGCGTGTGCCACCACGCCCGGCCTATTATACAAATAATAGAACTTTTCTGTGTTTTATTACTTGCAATATAGCAATTATGATTGATATTAAAATACATAAAATATATGCTCAAATAGATACATGACAATGTAAAAATATATGAGATTTATTTGATGAGAATAAATGTAGGAAATATTTTCCACTGAACTTCTTTAAAAACAAATAATTTTTATTTTATTTAAAATTTTAACTTTCTAGACTAGTTATGTAATATAATTACATATTTACCAGGAACCTATACATTTTGACATAATATAAGCATTTCTAAGGTAAACAATACTAATATTGAGTTCTTACAAAATAATTTTTAAAAATCAAAAAACATTTAAAAAAACATAAGTTAGCATGATATCAAAACTGCAAAGAACATCTTGGAAACTATAAATCAATGTCATTTATGAATATATATATATGCAACTATCCTAAGTGAAATTATTAAACTAATCTCTCAATTCTGGAGAGAAAGTGAGAAATGAAGCTTCAACTATCCAGAAGCTGACCTCTCACTATCACCTGAGGGCTTCATGTTTTAAGGGCTTGTTAAACACATATAACTTCACAGAACAGCAATATCAGACCAGGCCAGTCTGTGACCATGATAAGTGAAAAAAAAAAAAAAAAAAGACAAATACTACTCAAATATCATGTCTGACACAGGAAAAAGAAAACAATAAAAAACCCTGAATATTGTTCATATAAGAATAACTAAACTTCCCCTTATATTGCCTAATATAATTTGTCATTTTGTTACCAATGACAGTTTCATTTTATTTAATTCCTCTAACCTAGTAAATAAAACTTTTAAAAATATTCAAACATAAACTGTCCTAAGTCATAAAATTGCCTTCAAGACCTGAAAGCATCCAAAACAGAGGTCTTGCTCCCTAGAACATTCTGAAAATCACCTGATGCACTTGAATCCTGTAAATTCTATTAGCTTCTTACTGAGATCCTGCAGTTCTCTGTAGTGTGTTACTGCCCGCTGCAAAAATCAAACATCTCAAATTGTTACAAAACAAATGTCCTCATGGTAGTCTTTGCATGTGGGCATTGTCATCATAAAATACAAAAATGATTTAATAGTCAAAATGTAATCTGATTAATATATGGAGATAATTAAAGAAAATATGATGTAATTGTTTTAATACCTAAAGTGAAAGTATTTGAAGAAATCCAAAATTCCTTTACAGTATTTCAAAAAGCCTTAGTAAATTTCATTTAGTGAGTTTTCTTTGTTAAATTTACTTAATAAAATAAAAATAAAAAGCAAATTACATTCTAACAAAAGTAACATACCAATAATAATAATAATAATAATAATAATAATAACTTCAACAATTATTCACAATCATGAGAAGTAAAAACATTTTTTTCTAAATAAAGGACCAAGGACACAATGACAACTTTCAGTGCATTTTGTAGAAATGGTCCTACCCAATGTGGTCAGCAAAAAAAAATTAATTGTAAAGATTATAAGAAAATAGTATGACAGATGATGTTATTGTGTTAAAGACAAATCCATTCTATTTTTTGATTAAGCAACAACTTATAAAAGATTTGAAAACACTACTTAAAGTGATACTAAAATACCCATAAGATCTAAGAAACTATTATATTTCTATATATTATTATTCTAAACACTGTAAGACATTCTTATAAAGTTTAAAAATAAAAAAACCTGATATATCTTGTTCTTGCATACGATTTGTTTAATACTAATTCTCTCCAATTTCAGATTATTTTATAGATTCAATGCTATAGGTTTTTTTCTGTTAAATTAGTTATAAACTTTATATGGAAAAGCAAAAGACTGAGGATAGCTAAGACTCTGTTAATTTTTTTTTTTTTGGAAAAAAAGAACAAGGAATTAGGAGCTTTATCATTTAAAGTTACATTTAAGTTTGTTCTGTTGGCACAAGAGCAGACAGAGATAATGAACAGAATAGGGAGGCTGGAAGCTGACCAATTTATGTTGGACCATTTGAGTTATAAAGAATTGAGCTCTGCAGAGAACTGGGGGAATACTTATCTTTTGTTGTTGCTTAGTTTTATTTTTGTTGTTATTTGATTTTTTTGGTATGAGATTTATTACAAAATGAATGTTCTTCTCAATGACAGTTCTGGGTCCATTTAATGTTCACATAACATTATATTAACTTCTGTACTAGCATATGGAAATATCAATTTCGTCTTTCAATCTTATAGTAAAAGGAGAAAAGCAATATCTCCCATGAAATACCTGGAGCAGTATATCATTCTTAACTTAAGTAAACATATGTTGGGACACAAAATGTTTTTACTGTAGAAAAGATTGATAACTTAGATTATATAAAAAAATAAGATTTTTTTTCATCAATTGAATCTGTGAAATGTGAACAGAAAGTGGCAAAATTGGAAGTTTGAAATGCATTATACACAAAATACTCAAACAAGGTTAAAAAAACAAAGTAAAATAGTAAATATAAAATCAGAAAAAAAAAAAAGGTTTAGCAATAGATTTAAGTAGGCACTTTACAAAAGAGAATATCCAAATAACCAAAAGGATATCCCAATAACCAAGAGTATATGAAACACTGGATAATATATTTTAATTTGTAAAAACAAAAATCAAAGCCACAATATAAGACCAATATAAACTAAGTAAAAATTTACTCCAGAATGTTTACATTAAAAAGACAGAATAACAAGGTTTAGCAATCATGTAGAGCACTAGAAACTCTTGTGTGTTGGAGAAAGTAATGAGTATAAAACAGTAATACTGAATCCAGAATTAGGCAGATAGGCAAGGATCTGGATCTAGAGAATGGAGAAATTGAAATGTTAATTCCTTCAGAGCCCTTATCAAAATAACCTGTCCCTGCTCCATCCTGTTGCTAAGGTAACCTGTCTCAGGGATTGACCCTCCCTACAGAGAGTTGTTAATTATGCTGCCTTCCTGGCCAGATTACTCCAATAAGGCCCCTCCAGCCCATCTCTTTCTCACCTTTTGGCCATCCCACCAAGCATCTCCTGGGCCTAGTCACCTATGCAGGAAGAAGAGAGATAAGGGAAAGAGCAGGAGAGCAAAGGAAACCTAGGACATATAAAAAGGCAGAAGACCCTCACTTCTTGGGATACCAGGATACCAGCTATGCCCCCCTTATCCCTCCTGGGTGAAGTCTATGTTACCCATTTTTAAATAAACCCTACTTTATATGCTTGCCTCAGCGTGCTTCTGTAATGTTATACTTCATCATGTGAAGAAACAGGACTCCTTATCGGTAACAGGCAGTATCGATACTTCAGGAAATTTCTGTTAACTTTAAAAATCAAATCTATGTATAGGTATGACATAGGAATTCCAACTCTAGGTCCACTTCCAACAGAGCTGCTGGCAAGAAATAGTACAATTAAGTTCATTATACATTTTTTTATAATATAGTACAAAATTGATAGAAACCAAAATGCCATCACAGTAGAATAGATAAATAAGTTACCATATCTAAATACCTGGAATCTCCACAGCAATGAAAATGAGCCAGCCCAAGCTTCTTGCAAGAATGCAGATGTTTCTCACAAATACAAGATCATTGGAACAAATTTAGTCACAAAACATAAATTGTGTCATTCTATTAAATTAAGTCAATAAAATAGTCATAATTTATATAAGATCTTATTAGAAGGATATAAAGTTGATTTGTGTATTTGCAACCTTTTCAAGACCACATGGGTATTAGATAATTTAATGTTATTTAATGCAACTTAAGGACAATTTATAAAGTTACTATCAAAACAGTTACTATCAAAACTCCTCCCTTGGAATTTTCAATTTTCACCTCACCTAATTAAGGTAGTCTACAATAGTGATTATCTCACTTGTTGATAATGAGTAAAAAGGAATTTCATATGTACTGATAATGCTTTTTAAAATCTAGAAAATGTTACTGGAGATTTCACTACAATCAGTCTGTATGCATTAGCACATCATCAGTGCCTTTTGCTTCATTTTATCAAGGGGAGTGTTAGAGTTTATTTCCTTCATCTGGTGTGAAATCAATCTAAATCATGAGTATAAATTTAACCTGAATTTTGAAAATGCAAAAACAATCACATTAGCATGTTCAGAGGCGTTACATTTATTTCACAACCTCAAGGAAAAAGTAGGTCATTTTCGAATTAGCAGTTACAGAAATAGTACTCAGAGAGAAATAAAGCAATATGGTAGATTTATAGTATCTTTCATTTCTTCAAGTTAAAAATTATAATCGCTTTTAGGTCAGGAAGACAAAACTATATTTGGCTTATTCCACTATAACTGAAAAATGAGGCATTTTATTCCCTTCTTAAGGCAATAAAAGGTGGATTTGTAAAGAGGTAGTATTTCACATAATCAACATTTATTAATGTTAATTTGGTTTCCAGTGATAGATGCAGAGGAAGGATATCTATTTCTCAATTTAGCAGCAGTTTCCTAAGTAGGCTTCTCAATAATTGAGGATATTGAGTGGTCTGTTATTTGCATTTAAGTTTTAAGTAGTTATATGAAGACACAGGTTCAAACCAAAAGCAGTATAGTTATAAAATTCATAAGGTACACCCAGCATAAAAATCCATTAAATCAAATAAATCACATTTACTCTTCCTAAACAAAGAATTCTTAACAATAGTCTTATGTTATTTAGCAGCATATGCAATTGTTAATAATGTAATCCTGAAAAAAATAAACATTTTAGGTGAAGACTTACTGTGAGATAAAAATAATATCAAGTTTAATCCTAGGAGGATGGTTCTTACCCCTCAAACCCTGACTCTATGAACATTTTTGCTTTGAATATTCTATTAAAATATTAATTTTGTTTCAATTCATTAAAATATAGTCATCCTATATTTTTATCAAATTGTTTTGGAAAAAGTTTTTCCCTTACTTAAATTAGTTTGTTGAGATAAAATAATTAAATTTTCTTGACTTTAAAAACAATTATTACTTTCAGACACTTCTTTTGAGAGACACATAAAAATACAAGGTATTTTTTCCTTTCCCAAACAAAACACAATGACCTAAATCATATTCCAGAGTTCCACAGTTAGTTCATGCTGCTTTTTGCATGCTGAAAATATGTACATTTTATAGTTACTTCATATATCAATTATTATCTAATTGCTTTGTCAAATTAAAGTTTTCTATTACACACAAAATTTGAGAAATTTTGTTAAGATTCACAATGTCTCCCAAGACACAAAGATAAATTTGAAATCTTGTTTCATTTTAGATTGTTATTTTGGCCATTGCCCCTCTTTTTGGACAACACGTTAATAGGTGATCTTAGCATGTAATAAGTCATGGGCGTGTATTATTGACTTTATTAGAAGATCTAAGTCTTTACTAGAGATGCATTTTAACATACCCTGTATAAGTGAATTAAACCAAAGAAGAGAAACATTTCTGTTTATTAGAAAATAATACATTTATACAGTTAAATCTTGTTGAAAATAAGTTAAATCTTGTTGAAAATAAATAAAACCAATGCTAAGACCAAGTTGAAATACAAGTCATTTTATTATCTTTTTAGTCAAGTAAATGGTAGATTTGTATGTCAGCCTGTATGTTCATAATGGATAGTGTATAATTCCAATGAATAAGACAGTCAACATCCTAGTTTTCAAACACCTATATTTCCCTATAATAGGGGTGTTTCAAGAAGGCACTAATTCTCCTCACTCAGAAGTGCATATTAAGTTATAAAGTCGTAAAAAGTTTCTGTGGGATATTATAAGGGGATATCTATATCAGGATACCACCTCCAGGAGATTTCTTTCCAGGGGACTTGATACGATGTGTGCTTGTGTTTGGCATGGTGAGAAGCCAGGGCCTCACTTTTGGCTTTTCTTTCAATCACACTCCAGTGAGCCAATGGCATTTCCTTCTTCAGAGTCACATTTTTCAGCAAGCCTTGTCAAATATTTTCTAGAAGATATGTTCTGTTTTCTGAGAGTAATTGAAAACTTCAAGGCACATGTTTTTGATATTGAAGGAGTCATCCCCCACATCTGTGGGAGACAGAAGTTATAATTCATAACACAGGAGAGTTTGAAGGCTGATTTCCTACAGCTGACCTTTCTTCAGTTACTTTTCTTTCAGGCGTTATCTGAAATTTAATACACACATTTATTTCAAAATCCTTGCTTTTCCAAAAATTCTTAAAACAATATTGGGCAAACATACTTAAATATAATAGACTTTATCCACAGTATTGTCCACATTGGAAAAGTCTCTTTATAAATTCCTTCCAAGAAAATTGAGTTCTATTTCTTCTATTAAAACCAATATTTAGGGACTGGAGATGTAACTCAGTAGTGGAATATTTGCTTAGCATGTGTGAGGAGGCCCTGGATTTGATCCCCAGCACTGAAGAGAGTAGGGTGGGGAAAATGGAAAAGGAAAAAGAAAATACTATATTGGAATTCCAGGCAAACTTTTCAGGAATTTTGTGAAAATCCAAATCTTACAAACTTATATTCAAGTCCTTTTATTTTATTTTATTTTTTTTTTTTTTTTATTTTTTTGTATCAGGGTCACTCAACCACTGGGCCACAAACCCAGCCCTTTTTTTGTATTTTATTAGAGACAGGTCTCACTGAGTTGCTAAGTGCCTCGCCATTGCTGAGTCTGGCTTTGAACTTGCGATCCTCCTGCCTTAGCCTCCCAAGTGCTGGGATTACAGGACTGTGTCATCAAGCCCAGATGGTCAAGTCCTTTAATGTGTGTTTCTTGCTATTAATCGGAAGCTCCCTCGCTCCCTCAAAAGCCTAAATACTTAACTGAAAGTATAAGCACTTTCCTTTTTGCTGTCATTTATCTTTTAATATAAAACTTCTGGTATGTATTTTTAATTTTATGTGATATCTCTGGGGTATCATAAAATAAGTGAGAAACATAATGATTTTATTAAATTGTAAAACTGCCCACTCAACAATATTTTAATAGTTAAATAGTATCCTCATAATTTCAATCAAATACACACACAGATGACATCATCTCATGTATAGTAAGCAAGTATGTTAAACATTTTTGTGCTGTTTTATGGTTGAAAATCAACGTGAATATCTTTACTGTTCTGCAATGTCAGGGCATTGTGAGCAAAAGTTGTTGGAAGGGCAGAAGTAAAATGTTGATCAATTGGTACTGCTTTGCTTAAAATAGGTAAGAAAGTCTGATATACACTTCCACAGTAGGGTGACTATTATGTAACAATTACATACTTATATATACATATATATAAATATACCATATATTTCAAAAAGGTAGGAGAAAGGATTTTGAATTATTTCACCATAAGAAACTATAAATGTTGGAGGAAATAGATATGTTTCATTTCATTTAAACATGACAAAACATACATGTATGGAAATATCAATTATATCTCGTGAATGTGTATAATTATAGCATATGGGTTAAAAATAAAAGAGTCAAACTCATAAAACAGAGGGTAAAATGACAGTTTCTAGAGCAATGAGGGAGGGAGATACAGAGTTATTAGTCAAAGTATACAATTTCAGTTACATAAGAATAATAAATACTTGAAATCCAATTTATGTTAACAACACTGTATTTTATACTTAAAATACATTATTTGTGCAAGTGTATTTTCAAAATTTACTTATCACAAAAATTTGCAAATGATGGGTATATTCTGTATAGAAGAAGTTATAGACTTGAAGTATTAAGCAATGCTTGAATGACACTTTGAGCACTTTGAGCAGAGTTGGACTCTATGTTGATGGTGACAGTTACAGAAATAATTAGAAACAAGTTGTCAGACTGTGGAATATGGCATTCTCTTTCAAATTATTTGTCTTCCTTGAAACCATGCCTTTGGTCTCTTGACTTCTTAGTACCTCACTCTAGTGTGCAGATGAATCATACTTCCCAAGGCATTGATATGAAGCTTATTTCTTTCTCTATCAGTATAACCATGGTGGAAAAGATGGTTTGTAGTATTTTAGCCCATATTTTCATGTATCTTATTGATCCTTGGTAACTTTCGACCTATACCAGGAGAAAAAAATTCCTTTGGAGAGGTAATGATCCTTCTTCATGGGCTCCAGAAAAATAAAACACTTGATGTAGTTATTCTATCTAACCCTGAGGCTAAAATTCTTTTTTCCAACTGAGTCACAGATAAACAAATAATAAATATTTTTTGTGGTATATCACTGAGCTTAGGGGTGGTTTGTAATATAGCATTGCTTCAGGGTTTTAATTTGGTACTGGAAATGGTATACTAGAAACCGTACAACCTAGGGATGCAATTACCTTATTCCAGACTACCCTTCACCTAATAGGCTACAAAAGGGGCAGCAGACCTTTAATATACTTAGTAATGAGCTGCTAATGATGACTTTCATTCTTTGTAAGGTCCTGTGTGCCTTTGTTTATGCTCATTCCTCCAGGGAGCAGACATAGAGCCTGAGAACATCACAGAGTTTCTACAACTTCTGGATCCCTAAACTCAATT
This sequence comes from Tamias sibiricus, assembly GCA_025594165.1. Lineage (NCBI taxonomy): Eukaryota > Metazoa > Chordata > Mammalia > Rodentia > Sciuridae > Tamias > Tamias sibiricus. The sequence goes on from CM046659.1 coordinate 65,851,598, forward strand.
GTTTGCCTACACAGTAGCATATTACTGTAGAATGTTTTGCTTTTAAGTACCTTTCTTGCTTGGTTTCCCACACTGATATTTCAGACAGCTTATGAATTCAGCCAATTCTTTGAGGGAAAATTGAGTTCGGTGCTCATTTTTCAATACCTTGCTTCACTTTAGGATTATGAACTATCAAGTCCTGTCAGCACTGTCAGCCACAAACTCCAATTTTGTCTTCTAATCTCCTGAGGGTATTAAAAGCTATGCTAATTCTTCTTTTGCATAGCAGTAGTTCTCTTTGCCAGCCCAAGACTTACCAGATTCTCACCCCATGAAATGAGATGTAGGAAATAGTAACACCTCAGAACATGAGTTCACCTTTCAGAAATTCGCTTCTCTCCAGTATCTCTGCCTGTGAAGTCCTGCTTAACCTGGAAGGTCTTTGATGCCTTGAAGAAGCTATCTTGGTATTTCATCCAAGCTGTTCTAGTTTTTTTCAAGAAAAATCATTGATCCAATCAATACAAGTTATTCAATCAAAGCTGAAGCTAATATTCTGAATTTCTTTTTGGTATTATGGATTTATTATTCATTTATATTTTCTTATAATTTTCATAAATAAGTTGTACCTTTAACTAGAAACATTAAGTGAACATATGTGTTCACATATAATTAAATGACATAAGAAAATATGTCTTATATATTAATAAGTACTTTAGAAAAGTTGGGTATACCACATGAGAATATCAAATAGAATTTGTAAAGTTCTTTTATCTTAATTCAGCTCCCATTTTCTAGAGTTGGGTTTATGAATATAAACTTTGTTCCAACATTGCTAAATGGTAAGTTTTTTTTTTACTCATTTGAAAACGTATCTTCATACTCTTATTTTCTTTTTAACTCAGAATATGACATAACATATAAAAAACAGTATAATACAGTTTATTAATCTACTAAAAGTTAGTTATATTCTATTGTAATACATGATGTTTTACATTTATAAATGTTTGAAAATTATTATCATACTTTTAAAGAAAACCACCATATATCAAGATAGCTGTGTATAATAATTAAAGTTTCTTTTTCTTACTTTACTCAGTCTGTAACAAGAAAAATGGTATATCAGGGAACAGTTTACATTCTTCACTCTGAACAATATAAATATCTTGTCCTATGAAGAATACTGATGGGTATTTTTATTGGATGTGGCTATACATGCTGTTGAATAGACAGGAATTTTGTGTACTTCATTCTATGTTGTTATGTGTATTATTGGATTTCATTAAAGGAATCTCTATACCCACACCACAAAGTACTATGTTATTGGAATGTTTGACTTAAATTTAATTTAATGAGAAACTTCTTTTCCCATTTAACTTCATTTTCAACTCTCAGTTTTTGTTGAATACAATATAAGCAAAATCTGTTTTTTGTTAGAAATGTTGAAAATAGTACCATTATTCAGCTTGTTTGATGTATTTTTCAATTTTTATTCAAAAGACTGCAGAATACAACTTTAGAGCTCCAGTTTCAGATGTCACTTGATTATCTAATATTATGTTTTACTCAAATAAATATTACTGAAAAATGTTTTTATGCTAACATGTATTTCATTGAGTTTGAAAAATAAAGGGAACTCATATGTAATGGCTGAAATGTCATTATTGTTTGCTTAAATCATATGCACAGAGGAGGTGTTTACATTTGATTTTATGTATAATTGCATTCGTTCATTCATTAAAACAACTACAGATCCAAATGTAGTCATTGATGAAAGTCTTTAAAAAGTTGGATATAAAGAGAAAAAATCTTCATTGAGCTTACAATGTAGAATTCTAGCTGAAGGAAAAAGATATAAAATTCTTTAATATATTTAGTTTTCTTTCTTCCTTTTTTATCAATAATAAACTTATTAAAATAGCTGCTCATTAATGCTCATAATTCATATTATTCAGTTTGATGGATTTTAATTCTAATGGCAGACTGAAAAAATCACAGAAAGATTGCTTAGCTTTCAATCAGCAAACCAGTATATTTTATCCTTCCAAACCTACCAATGAAACCTGATCCTTATGTACTCTCCACATAGTACTTCTATTAACATCTTTCCTGACTCATCTATAAGCAAAGAACTAGGAGTACGATTTTGATGTTATAAAGTCTTATTTGTAGGAGATGTATAAATGTAAGAACTTCCTTCAAATATGCACAAGTAATTGAGAGCTTTGATAGCTGTTGCATATTTGCTCTAAAGTTGGGATTCAGGGAAGGATGTCAGGAAAATGACAGAATGGGAGGACATGGATCCTCCTTTCCCTCATGGACATATCAATTTAACAAAAACAGCAAATGTTCTGTGAACAATCCAGAAACAAGTTGGAGGCTCCTGCAACCTAGATAAAGTTGAAGTCAGCTAACTTAGAGCTGGTAAGAAAATTGAAGACACTCGCCTTAATTCCTATCCAGAACACAGCAACATGATTGAGAAGAAATCCCAAGCTGCAATATTGACCCTGGGGAAGAAAAGAATTGTACAACACAACTGAAGTCCCTACTTTTTTTCTGGAGGCTATCCAAACATATAGCTTCTCTCTTACCTATCTCAGAGCACTTGATGTGAGTTGGTATTGATATTTGATGATCATAAGATACAAAACTTCTCTACTACCAAATGTAATAAAACAATACATCAAAAAGATCATTTACCATGATCAAATTAGTTTCATTCTAAGTATGAAGGGATTGTTTAACATAAGAAAATCATATACATAATAAACCATAGAAATTGAATGAAGAATAATATCAAATGGTCATCTTAATAGATGCAACAAAAGCATTTGATAGACTTCAACATCTGTTCATGATAAAAACCATGAACAAATTAAGGTGTGGGATACCTCATCAAAATAAAGGCTATGTATGACAAACACATAGCCAACATAATTCTGAATGGGAAAAACTGAAAGCATTTCTTCTATGATCAAGAAAAAGAAAACTCTATTAACACTCTTATACAATACATTACTAGAACTTTTAGCTAGAACAAATAGGCAAGGGAAAAAACAAAAGCTAAGCAAACAGAAAAAGAAGAAGTCAAATTTCTGCTGTTTGCCAATTGTAGGATTCTACATGTATGAAAACATAAAGACTAAACCAGAATACCATTAGAACTGATAAATGAGTTCATCAAAGATGGATAAAAAAATAACATGCAAAAATCAGTAACTTTTCCACATACCAATACTAAATTTTCTGAGAAAGAAACTAAAAAATTACCATTTGTAATAATATACACACACATACACAAACATACATACACGCACACAAAAATAAATAAACTAAGAAAGTAAAAATTGTTTGCAATGAAAACACAAAACACTGAAAAAGAAACTGAAGAAGACACTAAATGTTGGAAAGACTATCCATGTGGTTGGATTGGAAAAAATAATATTGTAAAAATCTGCATACTACCCAATGCAATCTAAAGGCTCAATGCAATCTTCATCAAAATACCAATAACATTCTTCAAAGAAATATGAAAACAAACCCCCTTATTTCATGTAGAAGAGAAAAAGACCCTGACTATTGGAAGTAATCTTAAATAAAAATAGGAAAGCTGGAAGCATTACAATACCCGATTTCAAGACATAACAAGGCCAGGATGGTATTGCCATGAAAACACAATATAGACCAATAGAAGATAATAGTGGCCTTATGTCGCTGCCTGAAGCGGAAGTCGCTTGGAGCAGCGAACGCCACAGGAAAATTCGGAGGCAGGATGAAAATGAAAAAAGGTCTTTTATTCTTCTCTCTCCAGCTCCAGCAATCACTCCAAATGCTCTAACTCCAACCACCACCTTCTTCTTCCCCACACACACTAACGAACCTCACCCAGTTATATACATATAGCTTTAACAAGGACACGTGCTTACAGCTCAAGCTTACAGGTGCGTCATGCAGTGTTCACGGGCATACAAAGATTCTTTGAATAATGTATTAATATCAGGTGGAAACTAGAACATCTTTTATGGCTCTCAGCTAACCGCAATCTTTAGCTATCTCCTTGATTATAGGCTCCTTCATTTCCCCCTTTTAGTTTTAAAAGAGGGGATGTTCTAGGACGTCCATGTGCAACCGACATTCTTACCCGTCATGGGAGTCTAGGCTGTCCTGACTCCTGGCTTAGGTTGACATGCCGGCCACATTAGACTGTCCCATGCGACTGTGCCGTGTCTTAGGTTGTCCCCTTCTGGGGATCTTACCCGTCATAGGCTAACCAGCCATCCAATAGAGCCCTTCAGGATCGACTGTGTGTTGACTAACAGCCGTCCAATTTTTAGGAGATGCTGCGGCTTTAAGGCGGTAAGCCTACTGCTGACGAGCCACGTTTCCATATCGTTTCAAGTTCTTTAAGCGAATCAGCTGCCCTTAATTTCATCAAGTAACGCACTGAGTTCTCTTAGACAAATACCCTCAAGGCATTGTCCCGTAATGTCCCAAAATAATGGAAAATCAAAATGTCCATAAGTTATAACACAGATTCAGGAGGCCCCATGCATGCAGAGCAGAGGCCACACTGCTGGTTAGGTTGTTGATGCTTGAGCAGCAGGGATGCGTGCAGTGACCGCGGTCCCTGCAGTTGTAGCAGCAGCCGTCTTTTTTATGTCTAGACATTTCCACCAGCAAATCTTCAGGGCCCGCTACCTAAAAACTCAAGCATCCATTATTAAGGGAAAGGCAGTGCTATTCCAGCACTGAGATCAAAAGGTGAGCTGTCAAACTAAAAAAAGAATTATGAGAGTAGAAAATAAAAGTTGATCTCTGCTCACACACATTGCTGCTTAAGCTCCCACAAACATAAGCTGGCAAAATATCACATTCAGAAATAATCAAAGAGAAACTGAGGGTGTTTACTGCATTAAAGATAAAGAAAAGCTAAAGGCATTTTGGAAAAAAATAATTTGTTAGCTGGAATCCTCGAGTCTCTATATACACAGCAATCCTATACCTGTTGAAATAATTCAAATTAATCAGCTATTAAACAAATGAAGTTAATAACAAATAAATGATCCTCTGTCGGAACACCAAAATATCAGGTTATACAACATTAAACATATTCACAGCTGAAGAGAAGTCCCGGAGACAACTATAAATCAAAATTGATTATCATTATAACTGATTATCTAATTAAAATATTCTGAACTTATATAAATATCTATTTATCTATCTATCTATTGATTATCAAATTAGAATATTCTAAGCTTAAATGAATTAACGTTATTTGGATCTATATCTATCTATTTTTTTTAAGCGCTTAATTATTTGTGACGTCACACTAGACAGACGCACATATAAACATATATTTGTGACATCACATTAACATGAAATTTAGACAAATGCACAGACATAAAGACATATATAAAAGAAAAAAAATACAATTGTGTATACACTGAAGAGAGATCTTCTTGTCCCGGCCGGGAAGATGAAATTTAAGTTGTAAATTTAATGGAGGACTCTTAAGGGAATCACTCCATACCTTCATTTTGGTCCTCTTGATTTTGTACTTGTTTATTCAATCTAGACTCCTCAATAACTTCGTCTTGATCCTTTTGACTTTGTACCTGCTTTATCAATCTAGATGGTATCCATATTGGAGAGGATTCGTGCTTTGGAAAAACACAAACAGATCCTCTCCCCCAAATTAATACTGGGTCTGGACCCTTCCATGTACCTGAGAGAACATCCTTCCAGTAAACCAAAGGTTTATGTTGTTGGTGTGGGTTCCAGTGTCTATCTCCAGCCGAATGTCCATTAGAATCTAAAGTTAAGAAATTTAGGGTAAACAGGGCAACTGCCAATCTGTCCTTAGGATTTTTCCAGTTTCCATCTTTTTGCTTTAGTAACATATTTTTAAGTGTCCGATTTGCTCTTTCAATTATTCCTTGTCCCTGAGGATTATAAGCGATACCTGTTTTGTGGATAATATTGAACTTTGTACAAAATTGTTTGAAGGATGTGGATGTATATGCAGGGCCATTATCTGTTTTAAGCATTTTGGGGATGCCCAATGCAGCAAAAGCTTGCAGACAATGAGATATAGTATCTTTAACTTTTTCTCCGGAATGTAAAGAAGCAAAAATCATGCCTGAGCATGTATCTATGGTGACATGAATAAATCGTAATTTTCCAAAACTTGGCTCATGTGTGACATCCATCTGCCACAAATGATTGGGCATCAAACCTCGTGGGTTAACCCCATAATGTGGATTGGGCAAAAGTGTTACACAAGATGGACATTCTTTTACAATTCTACGAGCTTGTTCTTTTGTGATTTTAAATTTTTGTCTTAAGGTAGTGCTGTTAACGTGGAACTTGGAATGAAATAAAGTAGCTTGTTGTACTGTAGTAAATATAAATATTGTTTTAGTGAGGGCATCAGCTTTTTGATTACCTTCATGGAGAGGACCAGGCAGATTAGTGTGAGCTCTTATGTGACCTATAAATAAAGGTTCTTTTCTTGCCATAGGAGATTTTGGATTTGAGAAAACAATTTAAAAGCTGGAGTATGTGGTGCTATTGGACCTGCTAGCTCCAATTTAGGGACAGCATGTACAATATAGTGGCTGTCTGAAAAAATATTCATAGGCTGTTCTTTAAAATTTTCCAGAGCTATTATTATAGCTTCGAGTTCCACTAATTGAGCTGATTTTTGATTAGTGATATGAATCATTTTTTTCATTTTGAGTGACTACTGCAGCAGTACCGTTAGAGGATCCATCTGTAAATACATTAAATGCTTTAGGAATGGGTTGATTTTTTATTACCTGTGGGAATATGATAGGATGATTGATACAAAAGGACAGTATAGGAGATTTAGGAATATGATTGTCAAAATTTGCAGAAGTAGAGCATCTAGCTATAGCCCAATCATTATCATTGAAGCACAAATATTCAACCTGTGACGATGAATAAGGAGTAATAATAGTAGCGGGATGAATTCCAAATATTTTAGTAGATGTTTTAAGTCCTTGAAGAATAAGTTTAGCCACCATGGAGGTATAAGACTCAATTGTACTTTTAGGAGAGACAGGCAAATGTATCTATAATATAGGTCCCTGTTGCCAAAATACTCCTGTTGGAGTATATTGTGAAGGAATAATAATCAATATTAGTGGTTGTGCAAAATCAAATCTATCACAATGGGATCTTTCAATGGCCTGTTCTACTAATTTTAGAGCTCTCCTGGCCTCAGGAGTTAATGTTCGAAGTGAGGATGGGTCAGGGTTCCCACGAAGGATGTCAAATAAGGGTTTTAATTGTCCAGTAGTGAGGCTTAGTGTAGGGCGAAGCCAATTAATGTCACCCAGTAATTTTTGGAAATCATTGAGGGTGGTCAAATGTTCTTTACTTATTAGAATTTTGGGGGGTTTAACAAAAGTATCCATGCTTTTTAAAGCCTAAATATAGTATAGGTGATCTGCTTTGAACTTTTTCTTCTGCTATATATAATCCATATTTTTTTAGATTTTTTGTTATTTCACTAAATATATTAAATAAGATTTGTTGATTAGGGTGAGCTAATAAAATATCGTCCATGTAGTGTAGACACATGAGGTCTTGATATTTGTTTTTAATGGGCTGTATAGCTCTGTCCACATATAGTTGGCACAGTGTAGGGCTATTTGCCATTCCCTGCGCCAATACTTTCCATTGATATCTTTTATCAGGGCCATTATTATTAATAGAAGGAATTGAAAAAGCAAACCTGGGGGCATCCAGAGGATGTAGGGGAATGGAAAAGAAACAGTCCTTTATATCAAGGGTTATAAGGTAATAGTTTTTTGGAATAGCTACAGGATTAGGAAGTCCAGGTTGAGTAGGGCCCATAATTTGCATTGTTTTGTTAATTTGTCTTAGATCTTGTAATAGTATCCATTTTCCTGATTTTTTCTTAATTACAAATATGGGAGAATTCCAGGGAGAGGTGGAAGGCTCTATGTGTCCTGCTTCTAATTGTTCTTTAACTAATTGATGGGCCGCTTGCAATTTTTCTTTGGATAGGGGCCACTGAGGGACCCAAACTGGCTTATTAGAGAGCCATGGTATTTTTAAAATTGTTTTCTCAGTGGCCCCTAGAAAAAATGTCCTTTGCCTTTTTTATTATGATTAGGATTTTTATTCTTAACACCTGCAGGCTTGGTCGCTAGGTGTAGCCCCATTTGATGTAAGATATCTCTTCCCCATAAGGTAACTGGCAAGCTGTTTAAAACATAAGGTTGGAATGTTCCTGTATGGCCTTCATTGTCTTGCCAATTTAAGATTACAGCACTTTGTGCTGGGGTATTACTATATCCCAAGCCTCTTAAACTGGTTGAGGCTTTCTGCAGAGGCCAGTGCTTAGGCCATTGTTGTAGATTTATGATGGAAGAGTCAGCTCCTGTATCAATCAGCCCCTCCATCTCTATACCTTGAATTTTTAATTTGCACATCGGCCTCCGTGAACAATCCTGAACCCAGAAAGCCATAGGTCCTGAACCAGTGGAACCGAAATGCTCTGCTATTTCTATTTTGTGGCATGCTTTTAAAAGAACTATGGAGACTGGGAATGAGGAGCAGCTGTGCGATTCTGTCTCCTTGATTTACGGATATGATGCCCCTGTGTGTACTTAGCATTATTTTAATCTCTCCATTATAATCTGAATCAATAACCCCTGGTATAACATTAAAGCCTAATAAACTTTTGGAACTACGCCCAAGGATTAGTCCCACAGTTCCTGAAGGGAGAGGTCCCCTAATTCCCGTAGGAATCAGCTGAACCCCCATTTCAGGTGTCAGGACCACCCGGGCAGTAGAACAGAGATCTAATCCTGCACTTCCTCTTGTCCCTCTGATAAGGGAGTTAATGGGTAGGAGGGACTGTGACGAGGAATCATTTGAATCTGAGGGCCTTCCTCCTCTAGTGCCTCGTACATTTGTGGGCCCCGGGGCATTGGGCCCCGTGCCCCGTTTTTTGAAATCCTTATAAATCATTTCCATATATATCATATCTAGAATGGCATTGATTGGCCCAATGTATACCCTTTTTGCACCTGGGGCATCGGCCTGGAGCACGGTATGAATTTGATTTTATTTCCCTTGGGGGATATTGCTTAGCATATCTTGGTTGATTATAATAATTTTGTCTGGAATATCCTGTTCTAGGTTGAATCCTTTGGGAATTTTGAGGGGAGGAATTTTTCATCACTGCAGCAATTATGTTGCCTGTGATAACAGCCTCGTTAATGTCTTTGCACAGTCTGATATAAATTGATAAGTCTTTTTTACTTCTCCACGGCCTTATTGCATCCTGGCAATATTTATTAGCGTTCTCGTACGCTAATTGGATAACTAGAGGCATAGCTTGCTCGACTTCGCCAAAAACTCTAGATGTTGTTTTTAAGAGTCTATCTACAAAATCAGCGTAAGGTTCGTTAGGCCCTTGTATAACTTTTGATAGGCTGCCTTGCAGATCCCCTGTGCCTGAGATTGTCTTCCAGGCTTTCACAGCTGCAGTGTGTATCTGGGCATACACACCTGGATCGTATTGTAGCTGATTTTGTAGTTCGGCGAACTGACCCTCCCCTGTGAGCATATCTATATTGCGTTGAGGGAAACCTGCTGCAGCATTTCTCTTTGCTATTTCTGAACAAAGTTCCTGGAATTGAGTTTTCCAGATTAGGTATTGTCCCCCACTTAGTACCGCTCTGCATAGACTTTTCCAATCTGAGGGGGCTAAGGTTAGGGTGTTAAGTGACTCTATCATACTTAATGTGAACAGAGCTTGAGGCCCATAGGTCATTACCGCCTCTTTAAAATTCTTTATTGTTTTAAAGTCTAGGGACTCGTGATATCTTTGTCCCTGTTCATTTTGAAATACTGGCAGTTCTAGGTGCTCCTGCGGTCTATGTTGTTCGAGAGCGTATAAGCGCTCAGAAAGGCCGCCAATTTCTACCTCAAGGGCACGTACATTCTGATCAATACTCCTTATTGTTTCTGTTAGGGATTCTATCCATGAAGGAGCAGAGGGCACTAGTGATTCCTCTATTTGACGGTCTTTTCTCTTTTTTAATTTCTTTTTGTTCTTTTTATTGGAGACTGTGCTCCCTGAATCGCTTTTTGATTCCTCCTCACTACTAGCTTCATAATTCCTAACCGGCTCCTCAGTAGAGGAGACCGTACTTTCATGGTTTGGCTCCTTGTTACTATTATTACTTTCACTAGTATCCTGAGTTTCAGTTTCTAAGGAGAGTACATACTCCTCAGCTAATTTTATTAAGCTTCTGATGGCTTTTGCAGATCTTACTTTTGAATTTATATTCCTACTCTCCTTGCTGGTCTCAACTGAATCAGAGGATATGCTTTCTTGTTCACTTTTCTCACTATCTGAGTTCTCAATATCAAAAATTTCATTCATGGCTTTTATAAACCGACTTTTTGTTATATTTGCTCCCATCTTTTTAAATTTTCTTTTTTCTTACCTTGCCGCCAAATTCCCCGTACAGGCCACCACCTGTTGCTGCCTGAAGCGGAAGTCGCTTGGAGCAGCGAACGCCACAGGAAAATTCGGAGGCAGGATGAAAATGAAAAAAGGTCTTTTATTCTTCTCTCTCCAGCTCCAGCAATCACTCCAAATGCTCTAACTCCAACCACCACCTTCTTCTTCCCCACACACACTAACGAACCTCACCCAGTTATATACATATAGCTTTAACAAGGACACGTGCTTACAGCTCAAGCTTACAGGTGCGTCATGCAGTGTTCACGGGCATACAAAGATTCTTTGAATAATGTATTAATATCAGGTGGAAACTAGAACATCTTTTATGGCTCTCAGCTAACCGCAATCTTTAGCTATCTCCTTGATTATAGGCTCCTTCAGCCTTATAAACAAATCCTTGCATTTATAGCCAACTGATTATTCATAATGGTGACAAAAACATACTGTGGGAAAAAGACCTACTTAACAAATGGTGCTGGGAAAACTGGATATTCACATTCCATACAGAAGATATAAACTTGAATCCTATCTCTCACTCTGTAAAAAAATAAACTAAAAATAGATCAAAGGCCTTAATGTATGACCTGAAACTGAAACCATGAGAGGAAAAAAGGGGAAATAATATAAGAATATGGCACAGGCAAATATTTTTCAGATAGGACTCCAAAGAAAAGCAAAAAATGGAATATGAGATTTACACCAAACTAAAACACTTCTGAACAGCAAAAGAAAATATAAGCAGAGTGAAGAAATAATGCACATAAGGGTAGAAAAAATAGTTTTAAAAATGCACAAATGATCTTCAAAGACATTTATCAAAAGAAGAAATGCAAATGATCAGTAAGTATAGAAAATTGCTCAGTACTCTTCATTAGGAAAATGCAAATCAAAACTGGAATGAAATGCCATCTCACCCTAGATACAATAACTACTATCAAAGAAACAAAACAGTAAATTCTGGCAAGTATAAGTGAGAGTAAAGAACCCACTGTTGGTGGGAATGTGAATTAGTGTAGCTAATAGCATGGGGATTCCTAAAAATACCAGATTGAACTACCATATTATCCAGCTATCACACTCCTGAATATACATCCAAAGAAAATGAAGTCAGCATACAAAAGAGATACCTACATGTTCATGTTTGTTCCAGCACTATTCAAAATATCTAATATATGGAACTAATCCAGGAGTCCATCAACAGATATACATACACACACTGAAGAATTATTTAGCTGCAAAGAAGAATGAACTCCTGTCATTTGTGGCAAAATGAATGGAACAGGAAGACATTATTTTAAGTAATATAAGCCAAACATAGAAATTCATGTGTTGCACATTCTCGCATATGCAGAAACAAACAAACAAAGTTGATTTGAAAGTGGAAGAGAAATTTACTAAATCTAGGATCCATTGTTGGAGAGAATAATAGAAAAGTAAATGAATATGATCATTGTAGGTGTGGAAATTTCATAGTAAGTCCCATTATTTTGTGCTATTAACATGTGTTAATATAATAAAGGATAAAAGTAAATGAAAAAGAAAGGAATCAAACTATATTACAAATAAAATCCCAAAGAAGACAACAAATGAGAAGGTAACAAGAAGCAGACAAAATAACCAAAAATGTTAATTATCTATCATGAGTAATTACCTATCACTAGTTAAAGGTTAATAAATTAAACTTATCAACCAAAAGAGAGTGACCGAATGGCTAAAAAAAAGAAGTTACAACTTTATGCTATCTGGGACTCACTCTATCTTTAAGGACCAAATAAGCTAAAAGAAAAAAAAAAAAAAAAAGATATTTCATGCAAATTGTAATCAAAGAAGTGCAGCAGTAGTTATAACTGAAAAAAAAAAATAGGTGTTTAGTCAGAAAACATCAAAAGAGACAAAGAATACCACTATATAACATGAAAAGAAGTTCCAAAGCAACAGGAATATAAAACAATTATTAATATGAATACACTCAACATTAGTACACACACACACACACACACGTGTGTGTGTGTGTGTGTGTGTAAACATTAGCAGATCTGAAGAAAGTGTTAGCCTGTAACACAATAATATTAGGAGACTTCAATATTTCACCTTTAATCATGAATAGACAACTCAGTCACAAAATCAAAAAGAAAGTACAAGAAAAGCAGTATATACAAAAAGGAATAATACTCAGTATTAACAGAGAATAAAATTATGACATTTGCAGGTAAATGGATGGAGTTGGAGAGTATCATGTCAATTCCAAAAAGCCAAAGGCCGAATGGTCTCTTGATAAGTGAATGCTGATCCGTAATGGGGGGGAGGCATGGGAAGAATGGAGAAAATTTGATTGGGCAAAGGGCAGAGAAGAGAGGGAGAGGGCATGGGAGCAGGAAAGATGGTGGAATGAGATGGAGATCATTACCCTGGGTACATGTATGACTGCACATGTGATGTGACTCTACATCATGTACAAGTAGAGAAATGAAAAGTTGTGCTCCATTTGTGTACAATGAATTTAAATGCATTCTGCTGTCATGTGTAACTAATCAGAACAAAATTTTAAAAAGAAAAAAAAAAGAAAAGCAGCACTATAGAACATATAGGCTTAACAAATTTATATACAGCATAACCTCTGTAGTGCACAGGAAATTTCTCCTGCATATATAAAATCGTAGGTCAGAAAATAAGTCTGAAAATTCTTAAGAATATTATAGTTATTTCAAGTATAATTAATGAGTACAATAGACTAAAAACAGAAATAAATGGCACAAGAAAAACTGGAATTCAAAATTATGTGAAAAATAACAATGTTGTATCAAAGAAGAAATCTATTTCAAAAAGTAAAAAAAATACCTGGAGACAAAAATGATTACACTATTTAATGAAATTTATGATCTAGCAAAAGCAGTACTAAGAGGAAAATTTATTATAGTAAGCGCCTGCATTAAAAACACTTTTTGAATGTTAATGGAACTTTCTCCACAAATAGTTCATGTTTTAGGCCACAAAGCTAGTCTTAGAAAATAAACAAAAAAATTTTTGAAATAATTAGTTGCAAATTATTAGTAGGCAATAATGGAATAAAATTAATAATCAATAGCAAGAAAAACTACAAAATCTATAGAAACACACTAAGATTGAACAACACACTATTGAAAAAATTTTAAATAGAAGAAATTTAAAATTCTTAAAATTAACAAGAATAGAAATGCAACATGCCCAAATCTCTGTGACATAGCAAAGAAACTTTCCAAAAGGAAAGTTGACAGCAATTATAAGTGCCTGAAAAAAAAAAAAAAAAAAAAAAGACAAAATCAGAGAGTTCCTAAATAAAATTACTAATGATGCATGTCAGTATCTTAGAAAAACAAACACAAACCATTTCCCAAACCAGTAAAAGGAAAGAAATAATTAAGAGCTGAAATTAATAAAATAAAGAACCAAAGAGGAAAACAATAATTAAAAGAAATATGGGATGCCATGAAAAGATCAAACTTAAGATTAATTGGGATAGATGTTTACTAATTTCATTCCATTATGATCTGATAGGAATCCAGGTATTATTTGTATATTTTTTTATTTGCTAAGAGTTGTTGTTTTGTGGGCTAAGATATGAACTATTTTAGAGAAGGATCCATGTGCTGAAGAGAAGAAAGTGTATTCAGTTCTTGATGAATCGATTAGTCTATATGTATCTGTTAAATCTAAATTATTAATTGTATTTATTAGTTCTATACCTTCTCTATTTTTTGTTTGTTTGAAGGATCTATCTAGTGATGAGAGAATCATGGTAAAGTCACACAGTATTATTGTATTGTGGTCTATTTGATTCTTGAAATTGAGAAGAGTTTGTTTGATGTTTGTAGGTTCTCCACAGGTTGGGGCATAAATATTTATGTCTTATTGATGTATAATTACTTCCCTTAAGCAGTATGAAATGACCTTCTTGGTCCCTTCTGATTAACTTTGGCTTGAAGTCCATTTAGTCTGATATGAGAATAGAAACCCCTGCTTGTTTGCAAGATTTATATGAATGAAATGTTTTAAGTTTAAAATAGTTTTCTCTTTTGAGTAATTATTCTTCTAATGTAGTTTCTTCTTTATTTGTTTTCACTTTTATTTATCATTTCTTCTTCATGAAATATTTTATTGATTGTGTTTTATAGCATAGGCTGTCTAGTTGTGAATTTCTTTATCTTTTGTTTGTCATTAAAGGTTTTTATTTCATTGTTAATTCAGAAGTTTAATCTTGCTGAGTATAGTATTCTTGGCTGGCATTCATTTTCTTTCAGAAATAGCTGCGATTCGGATTCGTTTTCCTCTAAGTGTTACATGGCATTTTTCTCTGGCAGCCTTTAAAATTCTATCCTTATTCTGTATGTTAGTCATTTTCATAATAATGTGCCTTGGAGTGGGGCTGTTATAATTTTGTATATTTGAGATTCTGTAAGTCTCCTGAATTTGGCTTTCCATTTCATTCTTTTTTTCTCTCTCTTAACAATTTTATTGTAATATCTAGTTTTTTTTTCCCCTGAAAATTGAAAATCCTTGCTTGAATTGTTTTATTTGTTATCTACTTCAAGAATAGCATTAGGAGTAATTTACTTTGTACCAAGGAATAAAATAAAAAAGTAATCAAGTAATATGTGATGTGGTTAGAGTTACATTCTATCTTTAATTCAATTCTTTTTTAAAATTATTTATTTATTTTAATTTGTTATACATGCTTGCAGAGTACAGTTAATTTCATATTACATGTAAAGAGCAGTTTTTAAAGTCACTGGTTTTACAGTAATTATTTTCACACCATTTCTGTTTTTATATATGTACTTAGCAGATTGATGTCTAACTCATTCTGCCATTATTCCTATCTCCTTGCCCCTTCCCTTCCCCTCCCTCTCCTTTGTTCAATTTAACATTCCTTTATTCCTCTCATCCCTCCTCCCTTGCCATTATAATTCACTATCATCATATCAAAGGAATCATTCAACCATTGTTTTTTGGGGATTGACTAAATTCACTTAGCATTATTTTCTCCAACTCTATCCATTTACCTGTGAATGCCATGATTTTATTCTCTTTTAGTGCTGAGTAGTGTTCCATTGTGTATATATACCAAAGTTTCCCTATCCATTCATCTATTGATGGAAATCAGGGTTGTTTTCACAATCCAGTTATTGTGAATTGTGCAGATATAAACATTGATGTGGCTGTGTCCCTGTAGTAAGCTATTTTTAAGTCTTTTGTGTATAGACCAAGGAGTGGGATAGCTGGGTCAGATGGTGGTTCCATTCCTAGTTTTCCTAGGAATCTCCATACTACTGTCCAGTTTGGATCCACCAATTTGCAGCCCCACCAGCAATGTATGAGTGTGCCCCTTCCCCCACAATTTCACCAACATTTATTCTTGTTTGTGTTTTTGATAGCTGCCATTCTGACTGGAGTAAGATGATATCTCAGAGTAGTTTTGATTTGCACTTTTCTAATTGCTAGAGATGTTGAACATTTTTTCATATATTTGTTGATTGATTGTATATCATCTTCTGAGAAGTGTCTGTTCAGTTCCATAGCCCACTTGTTGATTGGGTTTTTGTCGTTGTTGTTGTTGTTGTTGTAGTCAAGGTTTTTGAGAGCTTTACATATCCTTGAAGTTAATGTTCTGTCTGATGTGCTTGTGGTAAAGATTTGCTCCCATTCTGTAGGTCCTCTGTTAACCTCTCTGGTTGTTTGTTTTGCTGAGAAGAAGCTCTTTAGTTTGAATCCATCATATTTATTAATTCTTGGTTTTAATTCTTGTGATGTAGGGGTCTTATTGAGGAAGCTGGGGACTAACCCAACATGATGGACATTTGAGCCTACTTCTTCTTCTATTAGGTGCAAGATCTCTGGTTTAATTCCTAGATCCTTGATCCACTTTGAGTTGAGTTTTGTGCATGAAGAGAGATAGAGGTTTAATTCCTTTTTATTACATGAGGATTTCCAGTTTTCCCAACACTATTTGTTGAAGAGGCTCTCTTTTCTCCAGTGAATGGTTTTGGCACCTTTGTCTAATATAAGATAACTGTAGGTGTGTGGTTTAGTCTCTGTGTCTTCTATTCTGTACCAGTGGTCAACTGGTCTATTTTGGTGTCAATACCATGCTGTTTGTGTTACTATTGCTTTGTAATACAATTTAAGGTCTGGAAGAGTAATGACACCAGCTTCACTCTTCTTGCTAAGAATTGCTTTGGCTATTCTTGGTCTCTTATTTTTCCAGATAAATTTCATGATTGCTTTTTCTATTTCTGTGAGGAATGATACTGGGATTTTGATTGGTATTGCATTGAAACTGTATAGTGCTTTTGGGAGAATGGTCATTTTGACAATATTAATTCTACCTATCCATGAGCAATGTAGATCTTTCCATCTTCTAAGATCTTCTTTAATTTCTTTCTTTAGTGTGCTGTAGTTTTCATTGTATAGATCTTTCATTTCTTTTGTTAAGTTGATTCCCAAGTATTTTATTTTTCTGAGGTTATAGTAAATGGGGTGGATTTCCTAGTTTCCCTTCCTGAGGATTTGTTGCTGATGTACAGAAATGCCTTTTATTTATGGGCATTGATTTTATATCCAGCCACTTTGCTGAGTTCATTTATTAGTTCTAGAAGATTTCTGGTGGAATTTTTTGGATCTTCTATATATAGAATCATATCGTCTGCAAATAGTAAAAATTTGAGTTCTTCTTTTCCTATCTGAATCCTTTTTATTTCTTTTGTTTGTCCAATTGCACTAGCTAGGGTTTCAAGAACTATATTAAATAGAAGTGGTAAAAAAGGACATCCCTGTCTTGTTCCAGTTTTCAGAGGGAATGCTTTCAATTTTTCTCCATTTAGGATGATGTTGACCTGGGGCTTATCAAAGATGGCCTTTACAATGTTGAGATATGTTCCTGCTATCCCTATTTTTTTTCTAGCATTTTGAACATAAAGGGTGCTGTATCTTGTCAAATGCTTTCTCTGTGTCAATTGAGATGATCATATACTTTTTATCTTTGAGTCTATTGATGTTGTGAATTACATTTATTGATTTCCTTATGTTGAACCAACCTTGCATCCTTGTAATAAACCCCACTTGATCGTGGTACACTATTTTTTTTATATGTTTTTGTATTTGATTTGCTAGAATTTCATTGAGTATTTTTGCATCTATATTCATTAGAGATATTGGTCTGAAGTTTTCTTTCTTTGATTTGTCTCTGCCTGGTTTTGAAATCAAGGTGATATTGGCCTCACAGAATGAGTCTGGAAGGGTTCCCTCTTTTTCTATCACATGAAATAGTTTGAGAAGTATTGGTGTTAGTTCTTTTTTAAAGGTCTTATAGAACTCGGCTGTGTATCCATACAGACCTGGGCTTTTCTTGGCTGGTAGGTTTTTGATGGCATCCTCTATTTCTTTGTTTGAAATTTATCTATTTAAATCATGTATATCATCCTGATTTAGTTTGGGCATATCGTATGTTTCTAGAAATTTGTTGATGCCTTCATTGTTTTCTATTTTATTGGAGTATGGATTTTCAAAATAATTTCTAATTACCTTCTGTATTTCCACGGTGCCCATCATGATGTTCCTTTTTCATCACAGATATTGGTAATTTGAGTTTTTTCTCTCCTTTTCTTAGTTACCATAGCTGATGGTTTATCAATTTTATTTATTTTTTCAAAAAAACAACTTTTGATTCTGTCAATTTTTTCAATTGTATTTTTTGTTCAATTTTATTGATTTTGGCTCTGATTTTAATTATTTCCTGTATTCTACTGCTTTTTGGGTTGATTTATTCTTCTTTTTGTAGGGCTTTAAGGTATAATGTTAGTTCATTTATTTGTTGACCTTTTCTTCTTTGAAAGAATGAACTCCATGCAATGAATTTTCCTCTTAGTACTGCCTCCATAGTGTCCCAGACATTTTGATATGTGTATCAGTATTCTAATTTACTTCTAAGAATTTTTTAATCTCCTTCTTGATGTCTTCTGCAACCCATAGTTCATTCAGTGGCATATTATTTAGTCTCCAGGTGTTGGAGTAGCTTTTGTTTCTTATTTTATCATTGATTTCTAATTTCATTCCATTATGATCCGATAGGATCAGGTAGTATCTCTATTTTTTTGTATTTGCTTAGAGTTGTTTTATAGCAAAATATATGGTCTATTTCAGAGAATAATCCATGTGCTGCTGAATTATTGTGAATTATATAATTATATAATAATTATATGATAATTATATATCTTATATATAATTATTGTGTTGTGGTTTATTTGGCTTTTGAACTTGAACAGAGTTTGTTTGATGAATATAGATGCTCCATTATTTGGGGCATATATATTTATGACAGTTATTTCTTATTGATGTATGATTCCCTTAGCAGTATGAAATGTCCATCTTTATCTCTTTTTATTAACTTTGACTTGAAGTCTATTTTATTTGATATGAGGAAGGAAACCCCTGCTTACATAGTCCCTGTGAGTGGCATATTTTATCCCATCCTTTCACTTTCAGTCTATGGGCATAGTTTCTTATCAAATGTGTCTCTTGAAGGCATATTGTTGGGTCTTTTTTTTTTTCTTTCTTTGATCCAGTCTATCAGCCTATGTCTTTTAATTGGTGAGTTTTGGATGTTAACATTCAAGGTTATTATTGAGATATGATTTGTATTACCAGTCATTTTTTTTAAAAATATTTATTTATTTATTTTAGTTGTACACAGTCCAATTGCATTTATGTTTACGTGGTGCTGAGGATCGAACCCGGGCCGCGCACGTGCAAGGCGAGCGCTCTGCCGCTGAGCCACAACCCCAGCCCACCAGTCATTTTTAATTTAATTTAATTTTATTTTACTTTTGTATTTAGCTTGACTTGATTTGTCCTATGGTTAGTTTTTCCTTTATTGTAGTTCTTCCCTTTACAGGTTTTCATTGTTGTTTTTCATTTCCTCCTCATGGAATATTTCCCATGAATGTTCTGTAGTGCCGGTTTTCTTACTGCAAATTCTTTTAGCTTTTGTTTATCATGGAAGGTTTTTAGTTCATCATCAAATATAAAGCTTAATTTTGCTGGATATAAGAATCTTGGTTGGCATCCATTATCTTTTAGAGCCTGGTATATGTTGTTTCAGGATCTCCTGGCTTTGAGGATCTGGGTTGAAAAATCTGCTGAGATGCAAATTTGTTTTCCTTCATAGGTTATCTTATTTTTTCTCTCTTGAGGCCTTTAAAATTCTCTCCTTATTTTGTATGCTAGGCATTTTCATTATAATGTGCCTTTGTGTAGACCTGTTGTAATTTTGTATATTTGGTGTCCTATATGCTTTTTGTATTTGGTTTTAAATTTCTTTCTTCTTGCTTGGGAAATTTTCTGATATAATTTCATTGAAGAGATTTTGTATTCCTTTGGTTTGATTCTCTGTACCTTCCTCTATTCCAATAAATCTTATATTTGGTCTTTTGATGGTATCCCATAATTCTTGGATGTTCTGTTCATGGTTTCTTACCATCTTCTCTGTGAGGTCAACTTTATTTTCAATATTATATATTTTGCCCTCATTGTCTGGGATGTGAGAAAATATGGTATTAGATTATTTGACTAGTGAGAGGGTAATCATCAGAACTTGGGTGTTACTAGGAGAAACAAGAGATAGCATCCCCCTGTAATACTCCCTGTTCCTGTTCCCTGGGGCAGTTTCCTGACCTGCAGGCAGAGGCAGAGGCTACTGGTGGCTACCGAGATGGGCAGGTGGAGCTGGGAATAGGCAGTTGGGCTGGGGGCTCCTTCTACCTACCTCCGTGGTAGCAGTGGCGGCTGCTGCTGCTGCTCCAAGATGGGCAGGACAAGCTGAGAACACATGCAGGTTGGGGGCTCCTTCCCCTACCCGCTGCGGTGCAGTGCTACTCCGAGGTTCCATTTCATTCTAAAGTTTGGGAAATTTTCTGATATTATTTGATAGAAATTATTGTGCAATCATTGGTTCTGGGAAAACTGAAAATCCATATTTAGAAAATTAAAATTGAACAACTATATCTTACTCAGCACAACACTCAACTCAAAGTGGATGAAGAACCTTGGCATTGTATCAAAGACCCTGAGCCTGCTAGGAAAAATGGTAAGCCCAACTTTTTGTCATATTGGCTTAGGAGTAGACTTCATCAATAAGACTCTCAAGCAGAAGAAGAAAAACAAAAAAATCAATAAATGGGATGGCATCGAACAAAACAGCTACTTTACAGTAAAGAAAACAATCAAGAACATGAACAGCAAGCCTACAGAATGGGAGAAAATCTTTACCACCTGCACCTCAGAAAATTAATCTCCAAGATATATAAAGAACTCAAAAAAACTTAACACCCCAAAGAAAAACAAATAACCCGATCAATAAATGGGCTAAGGAACTGAACAGACACTTCACAGAAGCAATACAATCAATCAACAAATATATGTAAAAATGTTCAACGTCTTTAGCAATTACAGAAATGCAAATCAGAACTACTCTATGATTCCATCTCACCCCAGTCAGAATGGCAATTAACAAGAAAAAAAAAAAAAAAAAAAAACAATAATAAATGTTGGTGAGGATGTGGGGAAGAAGGTACACTTATACATTGCTGGCAGGAATGCAAATTGGTGCAACTATTCTGGAAAGCAGTTATGGAGATTCCTCAGAAAACTTGGAATGGAACCACCATTTGCCCCAGCTATCCCACTCCTAAGTTTATACCCAAAGGACTTAAAATCAGCATACTACAGTGATGCAGCCATGTCAATGTTTATAGCAGCTCAATTCACAACAGCTAAACTATGGAACCAACTTAGGTGCCTTTTAACAGATGAATGGATTAAAAAATAGTGATACACACACACACACACACACACACACACACACACACACACACACACATATATTCCATCATTCATATACATATGAATGAAACTATGGCATTTGCCGGTAAATGGATGGAGCTGGAGAATATCATGCTAAACAAAATAAGCCAATTCCCCCAAACCAAAGGCTGAATATTTTCTCTGATATGTGAATAGTAATTCACAATAAGGGGGGTGGCTACAGAAGAACAGAGTTACTTTAGTTTACATAGAGGGGAGTGAAGGGAGAGGAAGGGGTATGGGGTAGGAAGAATAGTAGAATAAAACAGACATTATTACCTTATGTGAATATATGACTGCATGACCAATGTGATTCTACAACATGTTTAATCAGAAAATTGAGAAATTATATTTCATTTATATATGATATATCAAAATTCATAAATGTATTTTACTATCATGTATAACTAATTAGAACAAATTTATTTTTTTTTTTAAATGGTCCTGAGAAAACTGGATATCCATATGGAAATGATTGAAAACAGATCCCTCTCCACCTACATAAAAGACAATTCAAAGTGGATAAGACCTATGAATAAGACCAGAAACCCTGTTACTGTTAAAAGACAGCATGGGGTCAACAGTTAACATATAGTCATAAACAGAACTTCCTCAATAGTACCCCTCTGGCTAGCAAATAATGCTAAGAATCATTAAGTGAGATTTCATCAAACTAAAAACCTGCATAGCAAAGGAAATCATTAACAGTACAACATAAAAACATATAGGGGAAATAATCTCTACTCTTTAAACAGAAGACTGACATCTGCAATGTATACAGAACACAAAAAATACTTAATATGTAAACAAAAATCCATTGGATAAATGGTCGAATGAACTAACCAGACACTTTTCAACAAAAGTACAAATGGCCAAGAATTATATGAAAACAGTTCATGATTTCTAGCCATTAGGTAAATGCAAATCAACACTACACTGAGAATGGCAATCATCAAGAATACAAATAGCATTAAATACTGAGGAGGATGTGAGGAATGTAGATTGAAGTCATTAAGGAAATCAGTTAGAGATTTTTTTTTTTTTTTTTTTTTTTTTTTTTTTTTTTTTTTTTTTTTTTGGTACTGGGGATTGAACTCAGGGGCACTCGACCACTGGGCCACATCCCCAGTCCTTTTTTGTATTTTAGTAGAGACAGGGTCTCACTGAGTTGCTAAGTGCCTCGCCATTGCTGAGGTTGGCTTTGAACTCGTGATCCTCCTGCCTCAGCCTCCCAAGTGCTGGGATTACAGGTGTACACCACCGGCTCAGTTAGAGATTCTTCAAAGTACTAGGAATGGATCCTTAATGTGATCCTGCTGTATCACTGCCCAATATCTACCCTAAAGAGAGATAAAGTTAGTATACTATGGAAAAACATACATACCCCTGTTTATAGCAGCACAATTCACAAATGCCACATTAGGGAACCAGATTAGGGATCCATGACAGATAAGTGGATAAAGAAATGTGGTATATTTAAGTGTGTTCTATTTAGCCATAAAGAAGAACAAAATTACGTTATTAGCAAGAAAAATGGATAGAACTGGAGAACAAATTGTTAAGTGAAATTGTCCCAACTCAGAAAGTCAGGATTATATGTTTTCTTTCACATCTGGAAGCTAAAGAGAAAAAAAAAAAGCTGGCAGAAAGAAGGAAATAACAGATTAGAATAGAAGTACAATATAAAATAGAGAAATAATAATACATGATTTTTTTAAGCTGGACAAAGATAAGCGTTTACTGTAGTTGTCCCTCACTACTCACAGGGGTTGATTCCAAGAGTCCTGTGGACACACCAACATCTACAGATGATCATGTTTCTGACACAAAATGGTTTCATATTTGCATATAACCTACATAATTGTCCCATATACGTTGATTCCTTTCAATATTACATATAATATCAGATAAAGTGAAAATTCTATGCAAATAGTTGCTATATCATATTTGTTAGAGAATATTGACAAGCGAAAATGTATGCATATTTCAGTACAGACACATTTTTCATTTTTGTCCTGTGATTGGTTGAACCACAGATGCATAACCCATGGCAACAGAAGGGAAACAGAGAGCTAAGTTCAGAGAAAATCAGAAGTGAAAGGGGAAACATAAGGAAATAATCCTGTTCATATTGTTTTCAAAAAGAACAGACCATTTAGTAATAAATTTACCAAGAAAGTGGGAACGACTTGTACTCTGAAAACTACAAAACACTGATGAAATATATTAAGACATAAATAATTGGAAGAACATCCAATATTTAGGGTTTGGAAGAACTAATATTGAATATTGTTTAAACATCCATAAACCCAAAGTGATCCACAGATTCAGTGTGATCGCCATCAAAATTCTAGTGGCAATTTTTATTGAAATAGAAATAAAAAATTCTAAAGTTCATATGGAACAGCAAAGGATTCCAAGTAATCAACACAATATTGAGAAAGACTAACAAAGATGGAAGCATCACACTTTCTGATTTCAAAGTATATTACAAAACTATGGTCATCAAAGCGTGACATTAACGCCTAAAACAGACACACAGACCAATGCACAACCCAGAAGTGAACCTCTACTTGTGTATGGTTAACTCATTTGCCCTGAGGGCAGCATAGTAACAGTGGAGAAGGTGTATTTTTTCTATAAATGATGCTGAGAAAATAGAAGATCCATGAGAGAAAACAATGAAATTGGACCTCTCTTGCACGGGGGTGAGAGGGGGGGGTTACTCAGGATGGATTAAAATCTGAAAGCACTACACTCCTAGAAACTTAAGAGAAAAAAGTTTCTTGATATGATTTTTTTTTTTTTTTTTCAGGCAAGACAACAAAAGTATAGTAAGTAAAGTAAAAGATGAACAAGTAGGGTTACCTGAAAGTAAAAAGCTTCTTCACAGCATAGAAAAAAAATCAATCATATCTCATACATGTCAATCATATCTCAATAAAGTAGTTTCAAAATTTATTATTGATAACATTGTAGTAGTCATGTGTGCTCCATGCTAAGGACATATTATGTTATTTGATTCTTCCAACTACCCTGTGAAACAGGAGTTCTATTTTACAGATATAGAAAGGAGTTCTATTTTACAGATATAGAAAGATATATTTATACAGATATAGATACAGTATTCAAATTGGAGGAGGTAGGAGTATGAACCCAGGCAGTGAACTGACTCCTGGGACTGTAATTTAAACCACTTCACACGTTGCTATGCACACTGCAAGCCTTTAATTGTAGGGTAAACAACCCTGAAAGTTAAAAAGTAAGGAAAATTTTTAAAAGGAAGATCACATAGGAGTTTCAGAATTTTAAAATTAACTATCCATAATTTTTGTTCTGAGTTGAGGGAGAAGATAAGTTTCACATTAGACATCATATAGGAAGTAAATAAAGGCCTTCCTTTCTATTTATAACCTACCTTGTTTTCTCCTAGAAGAAAACTTAAGGAAAGGAAATATATTCCCTGAGTTAAACTAAGCTTTTATGACCTACTTGTCTTTATACTGCTATCCAGGAGGAAGAAAGTATATTTTGGAGTTTGACTATAGAGCATGGGCCCTTTCATCACCCTGCAATCATCAGTGGAGTAATGACAAGTTCCGGGAAACAGAGGCAGAAGATTGGGTTCCAAATCCCGCCATAGGCATGAAATTTAATCTCTTCCTTCAGTTATCTCATATGGAGAATAGACACACTGATACCTACTTTTCAAGTTAATTATAAGGATTAGTTAAATGAGATATTAAAATCCTTTGGTATAGAACAGGTAGGATCTGTACTTTTAGGAATATACTTTCGTTTTCTTTCTACTCTCCCTATTACAGAATCTCCCAACTGTGTTCTAGTCCTAGAACTGCCACATATTAGTTTTGTAGCATAGAGGCCAATTCCATAATCTTTGTGCTCTTTTACATTCTTTTATCTATGAAATGAGGAACAAATAATTTGGCCTCAGCAGCTTTTTTTTTTCTTTCAGATCAGAAGAAACAACACCACTAGACTTGAAGACTAGATGAGTATTTAGCATAAATAAGTAAACTAATATAGAACTTATGGTTTGTTATGTAATCAATAGAAAACCACTATACAGTATTCTCACTGAGACATAAAAAATACCTAAATTAAATTTCTTCTTATTTTGCTTCTGCTTTAAAGCTACCAGTGGTTTCTGAGAATAAAGTGTGAATTCCTTAGTAAAGCTGTCATGTGTGTCCTACCTGTCTTCTGTCTTATCTGAAGCCCCCACTCTCTCTAAAACATTGGTCTGTTTTTAGCATTTCACATATTCTTAGAATGCCAAAGTATTTGCCTGTGATAAGAACCTCTATTTTCAACCCCAGCACTTCTCATCTTCCCAAATTGTTAACTCCCCATCTTGTTAACCTCACATTAAAACTTACTTTCTCTAGGAAGAATTCCCTATTCTTTCCACAGTACATTCCATTAGATAAGTCACCATGGCATCTGTGCTTCATTCTATATCATTAGTTTGAAAAGTAAGGAACAAGTTATAAATTTTCAAGAGATAGATATTAGACAAAAGTTACTCAATTAAGGATTTAATGAAAACTGAAACAAGTGCCCTGATGGACACATTAGGTCCCAGGTATTGGCTCAGAATGTGTTACTTGATCAGGAGCTGTGCAAGGAATGAATTGTGAAGGAAAATTGTATCAATGACAAAACTGAGACCTGGAGAGGTAAGGCAATGCACCAAGTTCAGACAGGCCATGAATCTAAGTCCATATTATGGTTTGTATATAAGGTGTCCCCTGAGAGCTCATGTGTGAGAAAATGCAAACATGTTCAGAGGTATTATGATTAGAATAGGAGGGCTATAACCTAATCAGTGGGTTAATCCATTTGGTGGATTAATAATTTGAAAAGCAGGTGGGTGTAGCTAGAGGAAGTAGTTCATGGGGGATATGCCTTTGAGTTTATATTTTGTCTCTGATGAGTAGAGCTCTATTTCTCTGCTTCCTGGATGTCATAAACTGAGGAAATTTCCTCCACCACCCTTTCCTTCAGAATGTTCTGTTTCACCTTGAGCTATAGATTCAGCTAACCATGAAATGAAACTCTGAAACTGTGAGTCAAAATAAACTTTTCTTCTTCTAAATTGTCCTTTTTGAGAATATTGGTTACAGGGACACAAAGTTGACTAACACAGTCCACCTGAAAACGAAGATCTTGTTTAAGTATGTTCTTTTTTAAAAAAAAATAATTGATTTATTTGCAAAGTTGAATATTAGTTGTAATTGAGACAAGAAAAAAGGAAAGAGAACCTCACATACTTAATAAAAGTGATGCTGAGCTTCGATGACTCTACCAGTTAACAATTTCATTCTGATCCCTATAAATGCTATGTACAGCTACTGTCACATCCAACTAATTGAACTAATTGTCTGCAGAACTGCCAAGGAATTATTCCAGATCAAGGGAAAGTTCTCATATTTATATAGAGACATCAAATAGTTTTCAACTCAATGGAATGAACTTTTGCAAAAGTGAAAAATAAAAAAAAATGTATATGTGTTAATTTGCTAATTTTGAAGAGACATTGGCAAGGTTAAACATTATATTGAGGAAGGAAAACAATTTATCCAAACATTTACTTATGCTTTATGTAATTTTGGGAGAAATCATGCATAGAAATGTTACATATTAACTTCAGGGAAGTATTTATTTGTGCATTTGCTTTTCCTTCCTTTTTCTTTGACAAGTATCTAACATTTGTTATTCAACAAATGATTTCATGGAGATGAGTATGTGAATTATTTGCACTTTTGTACATTTGTATATTTTTAACATATCATCATTAATAATGATGATTGAGAGGTATGAGACTTATGAGATCCATATGATCATAACACAGATAAAACCATTAAGGATATTGATTTAGAACTTAAAAGATTTCTGTCAAAATGTACTTGTATGTTTGCCATTTCATTCTCAGTAGCCAGTGGTTTCAAATGTTCTTTTGTATTGTCAGGAATGTATTAAACTCCATACACTGAGAAGTATATAAAATAAGGTTAAAACCAGCTATATATGATTCTTGGATGCTTAACAATTGAACATAAAATTTATTTCATTACTATTCAT
This sequence comes from Tamias sibiricus, assembly GCA_025594165.1. Taxonomy (NCBI): domain Eukaryota; kingdom Metazoa; phylum Chordata; class Mammalia; order Rodentia; family Sciuridae; genus Tamias; species Tamias sibiricus. The sequence continues at coordinate 65,879,115 of CM046659.1, forward strand.
ATTGTTAAGGCATAGAAAGATTTTGATCAGCAAAGAAAAATAGAGTTTTCATTTTCATATATCCTGTTTGAATTTTGTTTGAAATTATGAAGATTATTTCCTTTCCAAAGCAAAAATTCTCTATAAATTTTTAAGATAAGAAAACTCAAATGAATCTTTCTATAGATTAAACTATTATAGAAGACAACAACAAGGTTCTATAGATCACTCTTAGTAAATCTTACATAACAAGATTAACTATTATTTGGTTTCTAAAAATTAATCATTTCTACATTGAAATGATGGGTGTTTAGACACTTAATATGTATCTATAAACTTAAACTATAAGTCTTGGATACATTTAGCAGTGTAAATTGTATTCAAGAAAATTTACATTAAATTTGATATCACTGATTTTCTGCTGTGGAATTAAAATCTAAAATGATAATTAAAATTTGAAAATCCTAATTACTGAAAATCCACAACCTAAATATTTTTAAAAATATTTATTTATTTACTTTAGTTGAACACAATGCAATGCATTTATGTTTACGTGGTGCTGAGGATCGAACCCGGGCTGCGCATGTGCAAGGCGAGCGCTCTGCCACTGAGCCACAACCCCAGCCCCCTAAATATTTTTATTTCAAAATTTATGCTAATGTTGAAGGCATTCATATTATTAAAATGCATTGATCTTAATGTTATCCCTACTCAGTTCAGAACATAGAACTGTATTCTACAGAGACATAGGAAGTAGAAACATTTTTTCAATCATCACTAGTATGGCATGCAGTTTTCATATCCGGGATCATAATTCAATATATACATTTATTGGGTGTGTGATTTGTGGAAGAAATGACCACAGATTGACATACGGAGAATTTGACCAAATGCCTAGCTATACTAAAAATTTGTCTACCAACATACTTTAGTTTTACTTATTAAAATTTTTTCTCATTTAGGCCAATTGTACTACTATGAGTTTCACTATTCAGCCATAAACTTAAATTTCACCTCTAAATTTACTTTTTCCCTACTCTGTACAACCAATTTTTCATTAAATCCACCACTGCAGTTGACTTAGTGAAGTCGATCATTCTGGTGTTTTTGTTTCTCTGTTTTGCATGAATTTGGAAGAAGGTGTGGGAGGAGATCATAGTGGATAATTTAACATAGCAGAATAACATCCTCAAGAAGTATCCAGGTGTAATCCTTGGAACTGTGTTACTTCATCTGGTAAAATGGATTTTGTCAATGAGTTTAATTTAACTATTAATTTTGAGTTGGAAAATTATTCTTGCAATATTTGAGGGTACCATAAATGTCATTACAAATGTTCTTGTAAGTGGAGTGCAGAGGAGGATGTGAACAGGAAAAAGAAAATGTCACGTAAGCACTTATTAGAGCAATGCACTGTGAAGATAAAGGAAGGGGCCACAAATCAAGAAGCACAAATTTCATCTATAATTAACATAGTAATACAAATCATCAAGTCAAACACAGATACATTGGATATTCAATGTTCAGAATTATGAACTTAGTATTAATTTAGAAACTCTTTCTGTAGCATTTAATAGGGTTTTTTTTTTTTTTTTTGAGATGGTGAAATTATCTTGTAATAATGGGGTGAATTTTAAAAGTTCCTAAGAAGTGTGTACCCTAGAAATATAGGCAGTAAAAGCTGAAACATTCAAGGAAGTGGAATCTATAGAAACTCAAGAAGTGCAAACATTTTGATGTCAGACCATTGAAACTGATACTAGGTTTCTGACCACCAAAACTGCAAGATAAAACATTTATATTATTTTATGTCCTCAAATTTTGTTATTTAGTACAGCACAAGTATCTTGGTAACATAATATTAATTGTAATGTAATACATAGTTTTGTCTTGCCCCTTATTTTCTACCTTACTGACTAATCATTAGAATCACTCTAAAAAGCGCATCTCATCATGTTATGTTCCCCACTTACAAAGCCAGATAAAAATACAAGATTCATTATGATGTAGGTCCACTCCATCACCCTAATGTCATCTCTATTGTACCTTTTACACTTCTATTGAAAAATATCAAACTTTGCTGAAGTCTTTCCCTACAAATCTACAACAATTTTCCAATAAGTATTTTATAGTTTTAAAAAACTGTACAAGTGCATGTCAGATATTACAGGAATTCACCATCAGTGTATACATAAAAAACATAAAAATTAAAGTACATCTTATCTCTTTATATTTGAAGGAATTCACTTCTTTCTTCCAGAACTTTTTCTCTATAAATGTTGCCAGGCCTCCACAGTCACATTTGAGGCTTCACTGCTTTTGTGGGTTCTTGGTGGCTTTTTGCTACACAATTTCTCAGTATTCACAAGTAGAGTGATTGGCAAACATCTTTGAAATGGGACATGGCCACACTCTCCTCCTGAGAATATTCCATAGGAGAGCTTCATGCACTTTACAGCACACAGACCATTTTTAGCATCAATAGAGCTCTTACCCACCTATCATGGTGGATAAGTTAGAACTGGTTATTTTTAGTGACAACATCATATTTCAACCAGCTCCCAGTCCCTGTAGTTCGACCCATCTCATCATTATCTATTCCTTGTCTTATTCATTCAGACCTTTACGCATATAATATTGTCTCCTTTTAAAAATGTTGACAAACACTGAGAAGAAAGACAGTTGTTTTGAAAACTGAGTGTATTTTGTATCAACAGTTCATGCAAAATGATAACCTGTTAAGATAACTTTTCAAAACTAGCTATATCTTAAGCATTTTCTTAAACATTTTATATTTTCATTAAATGAGCTTTTACATGATTCCACAGAAAATGCTACTTCCTAAAGATGCTTTAACAAAAAAATATCATTACTTGACATATTTTTAAAAATCTAAAATTTTTCCTTAGCCTTCTCATTAATCCTCTTTTCCTGTGATGTAGGAGGTGGTTATTATTATCCTTATTTTACAGATGGAGGGAAAGGCATTAAAGGTTAAGAGATTTGACACAGGGAACCAGCAGAAAATCCAGGAATAGAAATGAGGTCACTGCTTATATTCTAAGTGTTAATATGGATATTTTTTTCTCTTTGTTTCCTTATACTCAAGAATATCATGGACAAAGAAAACCCCAAAACATGTTTTAATGAATCTCATGAAATATATGTGATGGTGCAGGCATGAGAATTGTACCATACTCTTATTTTAATGGCTTATTTTCTTTATGACTTTATTCATCCTAAATCTATACATAAAGGTTGATGATTGTAAACACTGTAAAATTTGAAAGAATTTGCAAAAATCCTAGCACAAAAGTGGGCATTTTACTATGATTTTAAAAAGATAATTTTTTTTATATTAAAACAGTAACAATGACCTGATCTCTGATGTTGAAGTGGGTTGGAATGTGTGCTGTAATTTAGTCATTTAATTAAATGCATGCTACAAACAAATTTGTATTAATTAGACCCCACAAAATTTTGACTTAACATGTTTTTTTAGAACAAAACAAAGAATTTAAGGATCAATTAACTCTGGGAAATTATTGCGAAATATTGCATTCTAGAAAGGCAAAACCAGACAAACACTTAGGTTGTATCATGGATCAAGCAGAAAGGTGAGAATGAGAAAGTTCCATTTGTAGGGCCAGAGATTTTGATAAGTAGATATAAAATGGGCATTTGGAGATTCATCTTCTATGTAGTGAGATCTGACTTTCAGGGCCAGAACCCTAAGTGTCCATATTAATATTTATCCTTGAATGTATAAATGGCAACAACACAATAGAAGGAACAACACAGTTTATAAGGAAATAAGGAATTTGGGAACAGCGTGAACATTGAGACAGTTTATAGATTGTGCTTGAGATGATGATATATATCCTAATCAGCTGCATAGTATGTATCCTAAAGCAGTTTATCGGATGCAAAAGGTAATAAACATCAGTGCTCTGGATTAATTACAAGAACTGGACTCAATCTCAGATTGTTGGTGCCAAGAACCCTTCTCTTAATCTGATCACTAAGGTGTGGATCATATTTGAAAGAAAATCAGAAGAAATCATACAGCCTGAAGCCAAAGGCCTCTTTAATTTCCCTCTAAGTAGGAGACACATTAATCCTAGAAACTGAGTTGATATTAAGTCTTTAAGAAGGAGGATCTGTTTTATCCTCAAGTGTTCAATAATGGAAAATAGAAACTAGACAGGGTCATATTTTTTGTAGTAAAGAAAGAACTGGACTCCTTGGTTAAAATCTATTGTTCACTTGCTGTTTTACCTTAGGGAAAAGAGTTATTTAATTATAAATATAATCTTATGTACAAAACAGAGATTATAATGAATGGACTTTTCATTAATTTGGTGAAGAATCAGTTGAAAATTATACCCCTAAGCTATTGCTTCCAAAGGCAAATTTAATGCCAATAAATGAGGTGGCACAACAAAATAGGCAATCTGTTTTCAGCTCAGATGTCAAACAAGAAATGATTCTTCCCCTCAAGGGAGAGCTTAACATGTCAGCATCATTGCTGTAGCACATAGAACCCTAGCAGAGAATGGGATGCAGTTGGCAGAGGAACAAACATGGGCTCATGAGGACAAGCAATATTTAGGTTGGAATGAGAGGTGCCAGTCCACAAGATGAATAAATAAATCCTACTACTAAAAGCTTAATATTTTCTTTATTTTATCATTTATTGTTTATCAAGTAAGATTCATAGAAAGTACTTGGAAAGACTATTTGATTTTTGCCTATATAACATAGAAAAAAATCAAGGCAATGTTGCATAATATTAAAATAGTCCAGTATGTCTCAGTATGTTTTGTGCTGCTATAACAAAATACTGGGGACTGGGTATTCTGAGATCTGGGAACTCCGGTGTCAAGGTGTTGGTGTCACACAAAAGGCTGCGAAGAAATGAGGTGAAAAAATGTGTGAACAAATTTGCACTTCTCTAATGAAACAACTCCAACAATAACACATTTGTCTAAACAACTTTTAAAGATATGACTTTTATTTTCCTTCCTTCACTGGTTTTTAAAATGTTTTTATTAGTGCATTATATTTATATACACTAGTAGATTTCATTCTGACTTAATCATAACATGCATGGAGTATAATTTGCTTTATTTCAATATCCAGTAATTCCTCTTCACTTCCCCTCCTCTTTCCCCCTTTCCTCTTATTCCACTGGTGCTCTATTTATTTATTTTTTTTAAAATTAGGGCTCTATAAATATATGAAGTTGTTATTCACTGTGGTATGTTCATATATGCACATACCACAATTTAGTTAGTCTCATTCCATAGTTCCTCCCTTTTTCTGTCTCTCCTCCCTCACCCTCTATCCCTTTCCTCTCATCCACAGATCTTCCTTTTATTTTCATGGGATCCCTTCCTTTTTCCCCTCATTTTGCTCTGGGTTTGTCATATGAAAGAAAACTTTTGACCCTCAAAATTCTTAATATCATTTATTTCACTTATTATGATGTTCTTCAGTTCCATCCCTTTACCAGCAAATGCCATAATATTTTTCTTCTTTATTGATGAGTAAAACTCTACTGTGTGTGTGTGTGTATATACACATTCATACTAATTTTTCACTGAATATATTATATATATGTATATATATGTATATATACATATATATATATATATATATATATATATACGTACACACACACACACACACACACACACCCCTAATTTTTCTTTATCCATTCATCTGTGGAAAGGTACCTGGTCTGGTTCCATAACTTGGCTATTAATGCGGTATTTCTCATCTGGGGATTTGAGCTCAACCTCCAACCCATTAGTTCGGGGCTGTGAGTCTGAGATCTCCCCAATTTGGAATTGAGCTTGATCTCCACCTGTTAATTCAGGGCTGTGTGGGTCTAAGTTCTTCCAAACCAGGAATTGAGTCAGATCTCTGCCTGCTAATCCAGGGATGTGAATCTGGGTTCTTCCTTGGTTATGCAAATGAGTTTGAGCCCAAGTTCCTTCCAAATGCCTGGAAGTTTGAGCTTGGCTCCTCTTTGCTGATGAGATGCCACTTTTATGCGACCATTAGAAATTAACTTTATCTGTGCTCTTGATGTATTTCTGCTGTATGACCACCAGGTTCTAATACATTTAATTATCAAAAATAAAACCAGTTCTATGGCCCTGTGGAATCTAGCCAGAAGCTAACTATACTGGAAAGACAGGTTTCTTCTGCTAAAGATTAGCTTTTGCAAATAACCCCTCCCTACAGGGCACAGCATTGCCCATAGCCTAAACTTCCCTCCATTGAAAAGCTATTTTTTTGGTACTGAGGATTGAACTCGGGGGCACTCAACCACTGGGCCACATCCCCAGCCCTTTTTTGTATTTGATTAGAGACAGGGTCTCACTGAGTTGCTAAGTGCCTCGCCATTGCTGAGGCTGGCTTTGAACTCGTGATCCTCCTGCCTCAGCCTCCCAAGTGCTGGGATTACAGGTGTGCGCCACCACACCAGGCGCTAATGGTCTTTTTGTGTGTTTGTAAAAGACTCTTCCTTACCCTTCAGCAAAATCTTGGATAAGATAGGATTAATCTGTAGTGTGTACTTAGGATAAATATTTGATTTTCCCCTGATTATATGACCTCGGAAATTCCTGAGATTCCTTAATGTAACCTCCTATAGCCAAAGTGTAAAATTCCTGAAATTCTTTAATGTAACCCCCAATAGTTGGATTGTGAACTACTGTGTTTGCTGGTATGTATAAAAACCAGTACTGAGAAAAAAGTAAAGTTAGTTGGAGTTGGATTTCTGCAACTTGTCTCGTGTGTGGATTATTTCATTTCGTCAATGTTCCCCTCCAGCATTGGTCGGGCTGACCTTGACATCCTTGCTGAAGCTGGCCTTCAGCAGGCTATTGTGAACTGTACTGGTATATAAATATTTATGTACCTATATCACTATAGAATGCTATTTTTCTTTCTTTTGGATAAATACTAAGAAGTGAAATAGCTGGGTCATATGTTGGTTACATTCCTAGTTCTATTAAAGAATCTTCACCCTGTTTTCCAAAGTGGTTGTACTAATTTGCAGTCTCACCAACAATATAGGAAGAATGTTCCCCCTATGTCTTCACCAGCATTCATTGTTATTTGTAGTGTTGATGACTTGTCACTCTAACTGAAATGAGACAAAATCTTGGTGTAGCTTTGATTTGCATTTCCCTGATCATTAAGGATAATGAATTTTTTTCACATATTTATTGACCATTTGTATTTGTTTTTTCTTTTTTACAAATATCTGTTTTATTCTTTTGGGCATGTGTTGATTGGATTATTAGTTTTCTGTTCGTTTTTGGTATTAAGGTTTTTGAGTTCTTTATATATTCTGGTTGTGAATCTTCCATTGAAAGAGTAGTTTCTTGGAAAGCTGGGAATGGAACCACCCTATGACCCAGCCATCCCACTCCTGTGTCTATTCCCAATGGACTTAAAAACAGCATATTACAGTGACACAGCCACTTCAATGTTTATAGCAGCACAATTCACAATAGCTAGGTTGTGGAACCAACCTAGATGTCCCTCAGTAGATGAGTGGATAAAGAAAATGTGGTATATATTCAAAATGGAATTTTACCCAGCAATAAAAGAGAATAAAATAATGGCATTTGCAGGTAAATGGATGAAGTTGGAGAATATAATGCTAAGTGAAATTAGTCAATCTTAAAAATCCAAATACCGAATGTTTTCTCTGATATAAGGAGGCTAGTTCACAGTATTGTTGCATGGGGGCACATAGGAGGATTAGAGGAACACTAGAATGGTCAAAGGGAAGGGAGGGGAAGGGAGGGAGAAAGGGGGGAGGGAGGGGGAGAAAAGAAAAAAAAAGGTGGTTGAATGAGACGGATCTCATTATCCTACCTGCATGATTGAAGACCTGAATGGTACAAATATCTTTGTATACAAACAGTTGTATGTAAAAAGATGCTATATATGTGCACTATGAATTGTAATTATTATAAATAAAAAATAAATTAAAAAAAAAAGAAAGAGTAGTTGGCAAAGATTTTCTCCCATTCTGTAGGTTCTCTTGTTGTACTATTAATTATTCCTTTGCTGTGTTGAAGCTTTTTAATTTCATGCTGTGCAACTTATAATTCTTGGTTGTATATCTTGAGCTTTAGGGTCTTGGTAAGGAATTTGATGCCTGTGCCAACATGTTGGACTATTGAACCTGTCTTTTCCTAGCAGTTGTGAAGTTTCTGATCTCACTCCTAGGTCTATGATCCATTTTGAATTGATTTTTATCTAGGATGAAATATATTGGTCTAGTTTCATTCTTCTACATATGGATATCCAGTTTCCTCAGCACCCATTTGTTAAAAAGACTATCTCTTCTCCAACCTACTTTTGGCACCATTGTCAAGTATTAGATGACTTTATATATGTGGGTTTGTCTCTGTGTATTCTATTCTACTTCATGGATCTTCACATCTGTTTTGGTGCCAGCACTCTGAAGTTTTTGTTACTATAGCTCTGTAGTATACTTGAGATCAGGTATTGTCATGCCTCCAGCTTTGCTCTTCTTGCTCAGTATGCTTTGGTATTCTTTTATGTTTTCAAATGAACTTTAGGACTTTTTTCTAGTTCTGTGAGGAATGTTATTGGTATTTTCAGGGTGATTGCATTGGATCTGCATTAAGCTTTTGATAATATTGCCATTTTTTACAATATTAATTCTACCTTTCCAAGAACATGGGATGTCTTTTCATCATCTAAGGTTTTCTGCAATTTCTTTCTTCTGTGTCCTATACCTTTCATTGTAGATATCTTTTATCTATATCTTTACTTGGTTAAATTTCTTTCCAATTGTTTTTTGTTTGTTTGTTTGTTTGAGGTTTTTGTGAATGGAGTCATTTTCATGATGTCCTTCTCAACCAATTCATTAATTGAAATACAGAAAATTCATTGCTTTATATGTGTTAATCTTATATTTTGCTACTTTTCTGAATTTGCTTAACATCTTTACAAATCTTCTGGCGAAATTTTTGGGTCTTCTAGCTACTAGATCATGTCATCAGCAAATAGCAATCATCTTCTTTTCCTTTTAATTTCATTATCCTTCCTGATTTGCTGTGGCAAGAGTTTTAAGAACTATACTGAATAAGAGTAGTGAGAGTGTTCTTAATTTTAGAAGAAATATTTTCAGTTTTTTTCTCTATTCAGTATGATGTTGGCTTTGGGTCTGTCATATATATATTCTTTATGAGGTCTGGCTTCTTAATACTGTTATAACAGCAGATACACATGAGCATTGAAAGGGATGAACATTGAAACCATAGCATAGAACATACTGCACTGAAACAGAGCCTACATAATTTGTTTATTTTCAGATGATTTTAATCATTTCCAAATGTAAAGATTAAGAGTTCATTAGTCAAAAAGAAGCAGAAAGTAGACATCCATAAATTTCATTGACCACAAAAAGAGGGGGATGAATAGATAATACTATTTTAATTACACCAATGAGAACATTATGATCAATTTCTTGGTGAGCAGGAACTGGATACTGAGTGCAGAACATAGTGCATACAATTCAAATTTAAACAATAAATAGGATCCATGTGTATGTGGAATTCTTATTTTAGATTATGGTTAAAGATGTCTACAGGTAGTATTTATGCTGTAATCATGCACTGAAATTCAAATTCAATAATAATTCTAAGTTTTACTAAAGGCAGTTTATTTAGTTGAGTGAATATTCCCAAGATTTCTTGAGGACTAAAATTAAGTAAGTATATAAAAATATTTCTTCTGGCACATCATAAGCACATAGTAAAGTAAAATTGAGTTATAAAAATAAATTTAAGATAATATTGGCTGCTCTTTTTGTTCTTATTGAGAGCAAGATTACAAATGTGAATTTTACTTTGTAGACTATGGAGAACTACTGAAAAATTATATTTTATTGTGTCCATGCCCTAATTTTAGAACATATTATGGTGAAAAAAAAGGAGTCTTGATCATCATTTTGTATTATGTGAATAAAAGCAATTGTTATAGTTTACCTCATAACATAGTTTATTAATCTGGTCCATCAAATAAAGTTGTCAGTATTTATCATCATAAAAATGTGTTTGTAATACTACTAACAAATAAAAGTCTACAAAAGACTAGTGTGAGCCAGGCACACTTGTAATCCCAGTGGCTCAGGAGTCTGAGGCAGGAGGATTGAGAGTTCAAAGCCAGCCTCAGCAAAAGCGAGGCACTAAGCAACTCAGTGAGACCCTGTCTCTAAGTAAAATACTAAATAGGGCTGGGGACGTGGCTCAGTGGTCGAGTGCCCCTGAATTTAATCCCTGGTACCCCCCCAAAAAAAAGAATATTGTGTATTTTGCTCTTTGTCAAAATATGTTATATGTGTTTGTTTAGGCATGTACATTCTATACATTTATTACATTAAATGCACCAATTACAATGTAGTGATTTTATTGTAAATGTCTTAAAGATGCAAACTAAGTATAATTTTGGCTTGTCTGACTTCCAAAATTATCAAAATACATTTTTGATGAAAAACGTTTTACAAAATTTGTCAGATACTGGTAGAGAGATATATTCTAAATTGGTATTTGTTTTGGTACCCATATATTATTCTAAAATAAGTTGAAATTTTATTACACTAAAATTTTTAAACATTGCTTAAGAGATAATCTTCCCACATATCGGTCATGTGAAATTAAACATGTACCAAATACATTTTTTTCTAGGTAGTCAAGATTTTCTTAAAAAATTAATAATACAACCATGTGTACAAACAAGGCACATGTAATATGCATTTCATAGATATTATTATAAATAAGCTTACTTTCTGTTTTCTAGTTATAATAAATTTCCAAAAAGACTAAACATCCAAGTGATGCTGTTGGGATACGGAGAAACAGGAAAATTTACAGACTGATAGTTGAAATGTTAATTATCATAACCATATGGAAAACAGTATAGGCATAAAAACTTAAAAATAAATCTACCATATTCCATACCATATGTGTATATAACAAAAGAAAATGAAATCTGTATGTGAAGGAGACACCTGCACTCCCATATTCCCTGCATCACTATTCACAATAGCCAAGAAATGGGAATGACCTAAGTATCCATCAACTGATGAAAGAAAATGGAGTCTATCTACATAATAGAATACTATTCAGCCACATAAAAGAATGAAATCCTGTCCTTGTGGCAGCATGGGTAGAACTAGAGAACATCAAGGCATGTCAAATGTGTCAGGCACAGAGATACAAGTACCTTATTATCTATCTCACTCATGTGAAATTCCAAAAAGTTGATCTCATAGAAGTTGAGACTAGAATGGTGGTTACCAGAGTCTAGGGAGAGTCAGGTGACAGGAAGGATAAGGAAAGATTGATCAATGGGTAACAAGAGTCAGATATGAGCAAGAAGTACTTGCAATAGATAGCAATAATATTCTGTGCATGCCAAAAAGCCAGAAGACAGAACTTTGAATGTTTTTCCCATAAAGAAATGAGAAAGGATTGAGAGATCAATGTTTAACCTGATTTAAGCATTGCATAATATTATATGTATATTGAAACACTGTATGGTATCTCACTATTTTTTGTTTCAGTTTTAAACACTTTTAAACATTATTCCTAAATTACTAAAAAATAGTATCCTAAACTCTAGAAATTTGATAGTAATAAATTCTATATGGTAATTTTTGCTAAGATGATATGACATACAAGGAAAATTTGATATTTTTAATAATGAAACCAAAAATTTTAAACAAAACCCTTTTGAGACACAGCTTCAACAAAAATTGGAGAGTTTAGAAAATAAATTAAAATGTTGGAAAAGAGATATATTTGTAGCATGAATATTAAGGTTTGTCTTCTATTGCTATTGTGTTAAAATACAAATTCTTGTACATATTAAATGGATAATGATATGGCTTACTTTTCTACACTGCTTTATCTCTTGCACTTTCTTTTTTCCTTTATATTGGAGGCTCCAAAGCATTCATCCTTTTCAGTTTATCAAATATTCAAATCCTCTGCAAGTATTCAAGTCTTTATGCATTCCATTACCTTAGCCTGGTGTGGTGCACACATTAAAACCACATTTTCATCTAGATAATACCTTTACCTTCATATTTCTTATTAGTTTGTTTCAGCTTAGAGAGATGTCACTTCCTCTGGGAATTTTTTTTTTCCAGACCTACCAGTACTGAACTCACTCTCTTGTTCCCAGAGCACACTACTGTGATAATTCTATTCTTTATTATTCTCACTCATATAATAAGAGATCTTGGGTGTCAGGAGCCCTGGATGGCATCCTCAGTACATAATGTAGTACCTTATGGTAGGCAGAAAATGAATCTTTGATGAATGGATAATGGTGAATGTGAATTCTGCTGTATGAATCAAAAGCATTTGCTGCCAATCAACTTCATGAAATAAGCCTGCCATTCATCCTCCTGTTATGACAGTTTATCTTTTGATAACTTAAATTAAGCTAAGTGGATTGTTTATAAGTGTAAGCTTATGAAAATATTTATTAGACCAAATGCCTCTTGTGGCAAAGCAGATATTTTGGGTTCAATAAATCTCATTATAGTTAATTCTAACACATAGGAAATTCAATTTCCAGCCTCTCTTGCTATTGGGGCCAAGAGACTAATATGTGGTAATACTATATATGCAGAGGTGACATGTTCTATTTGCAGGCTTGATTTTAAAAATCTCCCCTCTAAACCTAAATGGCATCTCAGTGTTTCTCTCCTTTGATAGAAGAAAACTGTCTAGAAATGTAGAGTCCATGTGGAGCCAGCTTTCACAAACACCAACTTCAGCTGGATAATGATAAAAAACAATGAACGAATTTTGGTGTTTTGAGATTTTGGTGTGGTCTGTTACAGCAATTATTTTTCTCTGGCTAAAATAGTCCTCAGTAGTTTGCAAAGCTTTCTTTAAGATCATAATATATTCTTATTACATTGTTAATCAAAAACAAAAAAAAAAATTTTTGGTACCATGGATTGAACCCAGGGATGCTTAGCCATTGAGCCACATCCCTAAATCCTTTTAAAAATATATTTTATTATAAGACAGGGTCTTGCTGAGTTGCTCAGTGCCTCCCTAAGTTGCTGAGGCTGGCTCTGAACTCATAACTGTCTTGCCTTAGTCTCCAAACCACTGGGATTACAGGCATGAGTCACCAAATCTTGCTGGCAAGAAAAGTTTGATTCTTTTAACATACAGGATACTCTCAAAAGCATTTAAATTAAAAGATCCTTTTAAATCACATTTTAAACCAAAGCTAGACATGATGTGAAATTTAAATTTTAGAAAAAAAAGTATATACTATCCTGGTGTCTTTAATTAGGAAATTTGTAAATGTACATAAATTTGAAAGGGGTGATGATAAGCCTCAAATGCTTACTATTCAGATTACACAATTATTATTTGTTTTCAAATATTGCATGATTTACCCCTCATCTCTTTATGACTAATTTACCCTCAATGATTCCAAGATGCCATGCAGTTTCATCCACTCCTACCTGAAGCATGTTGTATGTTGTCTACTAAATGTAAAAGATAAAATTTCTAAATATACATATAAAGCATGGTTTAAAACTTAACATCCCTTATTTCCATATAATGCTTAGTCCATATTTACAATTCCCATATTTACATTTCACCAATAGTCACACAACTTTCTTTTACAGTTGGATTGTCCTTCAGCCACTTTGAACCATGCCTCAGATTTCCTTTTATTCTAGTCTTTTTTTTTTTTTTTTCATTTTCCATATTATTAATTTGTTGGAGATACACAGATTGTCCTGTAGATTGTCATGTGACATAATTTTGTTTCAAAGCACCAATTTGACTCAGGATTTGGTTCTTTTAGCTGGCTGAACTCAGGATTTAGTTCTTTTACCTCAGGGGGTGGCTTGAGGTCATTATTAATTTGTTGGAGATACACAGATTGTACTGTAGATTGTCATGTGACATAATTTTGTCTCAAAGCACCAATTTGACTCAGGATTTTGTTCTTTTAGCTGGCTGAACTCAGGATTTAGTTCTTTTACCTCAGGGGGTGGCTTGAGGTCATTTTAGAGAGGGTTGTGGAAAACTACCTTGGAATCATTGCGAATAGCGAAACAAATCAGGTTTAGGTAGGTAAAGGGGAATTGGCAGTAAAATGCTGTCAGGATTAGGAAAAAAAGCAAGAGTAAAGTGTGTTCCTTCCTCCCTCTGCCTTCCAGTCTCCATCATCGTCCCCATAAGTAGAGAAAGAGGGAATCAACCTGCAAGATAAGTGATTTGAAGTGCTGTGCTGAGCAGCTGAGAGTCACTGGATTAATAGCACACATAGTGAAATATTTTATGAAAGTTGCTATAATATCTTAAAACTAGAGAACTGGATGATGTAGCTAGAAACATCATTTTAAAATATACATCAATTCAAATGATAATATGAATGAGAAATAAAGATAGACTTATTTTAATGAACATGTTTTTGTTAATGCACCACCAGATTTCTTTTAATATAACAATTGAGTAAAATCATGGTTTTCTTTTTGTATTTTGTTTTCCCCAGTCAGACAATATCTAATTAATTTAAATGTAGTATTTAGATAATCTATACTGAATGTGATTATTGATATGATTGGTGATTTTTTTCTCTTTCTCCCATCTCTATTCCCTTTTTGTCTCTTTAACTTTTACATGAACATTTAAAGATTCATTTTTTTCTCATTTATTAGCTATAAATTATTTTATTTTGTTTTGCTTATTGGTTCAAGTTTTAAAGTATACATCTCAAATTCACCACAGTTAATCTTCAAATAGTATTTTATCATTTTATGTATGATATATGTATCTTAAAAGGGCATCCTTTTGTTATTGATTCTTTCCCAATTTTTGTGCTATTCTTGTTATACATTTCACATCTGTGTATATGTAATACATCACAATTATTATGTTACTCATTGCTTCATTCTATCATTTATTTTTAAACATAAATTTACTAGAAATATTATGTACTTGCACCTATAATTATCATTTCTTGTGCTCTCTCCATCCTGAAGACCAAGTTTCTCTTTGGTACCATTTGGTTTGAAGGGTTACATCAGTATTTTTTTTTTGTGGTTCATATTTGTTCGAAATAAAATTTCTCATCCTTGGTATATCTAAAAATATCCCTAATTTTTTCTTCATTTGTGAATAATTATTTTTCTGGTTATAGAATTGAAAAGTAGACAAGTTTTATATTTTAGAACATTTAGATGTTGCTTTTCTGTATTTTTATTACTTCTGAAGATATCTGCTGTTATTTTTATCCTTTTCCCATCCAAAAATACTGTGTCTGCTTCAATTTGATTTTAAATAATTATTTTTATATTTTTTTCAATAATTATCTTGTGAGTGGCTTGATTTTAAATAATTATTTTTTATATTTTTTTTCAATTAATTATCTTGTATGTGATATTCTTCATGATCATTTTTCTTGGATTTCATTGAGTCTGTGGGATTCTTTGATTTAATGTATGTTAATTTTAAAAAGTTTATTCTTTCTTCAAATATTTTTCAGTATCCAGTTTTCTTTCCTTTGCTTCTGTCTTCTCATTTGCATTGTTTTAGGACCTATTCTCCTGTCCCAGGCTCTGTAATGTCCTGTTAATTTTCTTTTCTGTTTACTTTGGGCTTTATTTTGGACAGTTTTCTATAGTTACATGATCATATTTGTTCATTTTCTGTAGTGTCTAATATGTGTTAATCCTTTTCTATTTATTTCCTTCAAAATACTGACTGGTATTTTACCAGGGGCTGGTAAAAATGTGAACCGTTCAAATCTCTATGGCTTATCTGTTTCCATTATTCCTTTTTATGCTTTACTGGCGTTTTACTTGGGGTTGTTAAGTCATGGTAGCATGGACTCGGAAAGAATTGTGGGACCTGGTTTCTCTGTCTGACTCCCTAATTAACAATGTAATTTCAGTGATGTGCCACCATCCACCACACTCTCTGGAAGCAAAACCAACGGCACCACGAGAACCTGTACTTTAACCTCCAAAACTGAGCTAAATAAATTTCCTTTACTTTGTAAATAACCTATTTCAAGCATTTCATATTGGCAAAAATCCACCTATATTTTAGAACATTTAGATGTTTAGTATATATATTAATTATATAATCTTAGGCCTTCAACACTATAATAAGCCCTTTTATCTGTGGGTTCTGAATATGTGAATCCAAATGACTGTGAATTAAAAATACTTTACAGAAATTTGTGTTGTTTCTGAATACATATAGACTTTTTATTCTTGTCAATATTCCCTAAACAGCTGGGTACAGCGGCACATGTCTGTAATCTCAGTGGCTGGGGAGGCTCAGGCAGAGGGATCATGAGTTCAAAGCCAGCCTCAGCAAAAGCGAGGCATTAAGCAATTCAATGAAACACTCTCTTTAAATAAAATACAAAATAGGGCTGGGGACATGGTTCAGTGGTTGAGTGGTCCTGAGTTCAATCCCTGGTGCCCCTCCCCCCCAAAAAAAATCCTTAATACATTATCACAACTATGTAATTAGCATTTAAATTTTATTAGATATTATAAGTAATATTGTAATCATAACTTAGAAATGATTTAAGGTATTCAGGAGAATGTGTGAAGGTTATATGCAAGTTCTTTACCATATTTTGAAAGGAACTTGAGTATGGCCATATTTAGGCATCTCTGGGAATTCAGTGGGTCTTGAAATCAATATTTTGAAGGATGCCAAGAGATAACTGTACTTTTCATTCATTTACTCTCTTTGTATATTGTTTTTGTACTATATTTCTACATATTTACTTATTAACAAACTTTTAAAAATTATTTTTCACAAAATATTGTCTTAAAAGAGACCATTAAAATGAAAAGTCACATGCGGTGGTAGATGCCTGTTATTGCAGTTACTCAGGAGACTGACACAGAAGGATAATAAATTTGAGGCCAGCTTCAGCTTCTTTACAATAAAAAGGGTTGGGGTTGTAGCTCAGTGGTCGAGTACCACTGCACAGGGTTCAATCTCCAGTACCACAGAAAAGTATGTGTTTTATATTTATGGTCGTACATTTACCACTATATATGACAGTCTTAATTATTTTTTTTAGATTGTGGATTGTCATTTTTTTTTTTTTTCTTTTTGTAAAATACCAGGTTGGAAATTGGCTACATAGAGTTGCTGTTGTATATCTTTTATTTTATTTTTCAAATAGCTTTTTAAGAATGTAAAAAATATTACTAGTTATCAGGCTGTCCACAAAGAGGGCCTTGGGCAGACTTATTTTAAGAAAAAAATTTAACCTAATGCTTGTTTGGATCCAAAATTTCATTAGTTGTCATTTTTATTCTGCTCTAGTGCTTGATTTTACTTTTGTTGTTGCAAAATTCTGTTGGTAATAGATTTTATCAGTTGTTTTCTGAAAAGGAGTATGTATCTCAACATTACTTTTTAAAGATTTTTTTCTAGACATTTAATTTTTGGTTAACTGTGGTTTTGTTTGTTTTGCTGTCTTCCTTTCGGCACTTTACTGATGTTACATTTTTTTTTTTTTATTTGTACGGTTTAGGAAAACAATTATCATTCTCAAAAGCACCTGTGTATGTTATTTTTTTCTCCCTGGCAACCATTCTTTCCCTCTATTATTGATTTGTAGAATTTTGATTTTAATGTATTCTGTTATGGCTTGCTTTGTATTTATATCTCCACAGTGGTTGCGACCTTGAGGACCATATTTTGACCATGACTCCCCACTCTTTCCACTTCCAAACTGCCATGAACTAAAGCAGCATTTCTCCTCCACACCTTTATACCATGAAATTATGCCTCTTGTTAGGCCCAGAGCAATGGAGGAAGCCAACCATGGAATGAACCTCAGAAAGTAACAGTCTAAAATAACGTTTTTTCCTCACTTAAATTGTCATTTTCAGGCATTTTGGTCACAGTGACCAAAGAAAAAAAAAACTGATTAACAGAGAAATGGATAGCAAGAAATAGGGTTATTTGTGTGTCTAATTTGACCATGTGATTCAGAATCCTTTGAAACTGACTTGCAGAAGGAATTTAAAAGCTTACAGTATTAGAAGACTTATTCTGCTCACAATAGTCCTAGAAGACTTAGAATATTGTAAGCAGAACTTAATGAACAATTCTGGTGTGATCTCATAAGATCAGAATGTGAATAAAAATGAGAACAGTAAAGACTGTGCTCATGAGATTTCAGATGGGAATGAGGATTCTACTGGGAATTGGATTAGAGACCACATGTATTACATTCCAGCAAAGAACTTGTCTTTATTTTGCTTATGTCCTGAGTCTTTGTGTAAGGTTTACCTTAAAAGTGGTGGACTAATTAACCTGGTGGAGGAAATTTCAAGGCAGCATAATATTCAAGAAGTGGCATCGGTATCGTGGGCAGAATTTAGCCAGATTTACTGTGATTATTAGGAGGAAAAATCAGAAAGGAAAGTTTTTAAAACTCACAGTTTGACTAGAAAATCACTTGTAAAATTGAGACCAAGGAAGGTGTGGTTGTTGCAGAAATTACCACCACTAAAGAGAAGCTAAGCACATCATACAGAGAAAAAAAGGAATGACACTAGAGGGTATCTCAAGAATCAGTGAGACCATACTCAAGGCAGAATCCAGGATTGAAAACTAAAAGGTTGTTTAAAAGACCATGTGGTCAAACTGCTTTCATAGGGGGATGTAGGAAGCTGTTTCCTTAGGATTAATTTCACCATGCTTAGCCACCCAGGCACTCAGTGAAGCTATGGTCCAAGGGGATTTGGCTACTACTTGAGCTGATGGCAGACCTTGGTATCATTCACATCATGCTGGTTCTGCAGGAAATCAGGATGCTGGAGGTCTAGGAGGCTTCCACTGAGATTTAGAAGAAAGGCCTAGAAGGCCAAAGTGTAGCAGCATTGGAATTTCTGTAGGCTACAGATGAGAAGATGATGCATGAAGCTCCAAGACTAAAGCCAAAGCTGCAATGGAAGAATTAAGAGACACTAACAATTTGCACTGAAAGCAAGCAGAGCCAGGCCAAGAGAGAGGCCATGTGGGCTACAACCATCTGGCAGAGGTGTTCAAGACTTTTAGAGATCATATTTAGCCATCATTTGTCCCAGATGTCAGATGTAGAACTATAGGATCTAATGATGTACCAGCTGATTTTTTATCTTGCTTTGGTCCCATCCCTTCTTTCTATGTCCTTATTTCCCCCCTTTTGCAATGAAAACATTTTATTCTGTGACATTGTATACTGGATATATGTAACTTGCTTTTGATCTTCACAGAAGCTTGAAGCCAAAAGATTGTCTTCATTTTTATTCTGAGCATTACTAAAATATTAAGACAATGGGAATTATGAAAGATGGGAATTATGAAAGATGGATGAAATGCATTTTGCTCTGGGAAATGAGCATAAGCTTAGGAGAGCCAGGGGCACATATTATGGTTTGATTTGTTAATTTTTATAAGAGGGAATAAAACTTTTTACCATGGGGAAAGGAAAGTTAATTAAACTGTTAGTTTTAATTTGTTTATCACTAGATAAAAATTGCTAGTAGACAATATATAAGCTTTTTAAATTTTTTAAAATTTGTTATGTTATGGTTTAACAAATAACCCAACCAATAAATAGGCTAGTGAACTGAATAGGCACTTCACAGAAGAAATACAAATGGTCAAAAAATGTTCAACATCTCTCACAATTAAAGAAATGCAAATTAAAACTACTCAGAGATTCCATCAAACCCCAGTCAGAATGGCAATTATCAAGAATAAAAACAACAATAAATGTTGGTGAGGATGTAGAAAAATAGATTCACTTATACATTGCTGGTGGGACTGCAAATTGGTACAACAATTATGGAAAGCAATATGGAGATTCCTCAGAAAACTTGGAATGGAACCACCATTTGATCCTGTTATCCCACTTCTCCCCTTATACTCAAAGGACTTAAAATAAGCATACTACAATGACACAGCCACTTCAATGTTTATAGCAGCTCAATTCACAATAGCTAAGCTATGGAACCAAACTAGATTCCCTAAAACAGATGAATGGATAAAAAAATGTGATACACACACACACACACACATACACACACACACACACACACACACACACCATGGAATATTACTCAGCTACAAAGAAGAATGAAATTATGGCATTTGCCCATAAATGGAAGGACCTGGAGACTATCATGTTAAGTGAAATAAGCCAGTCCCAAAGTACCAAAAGTTGAATATTGTCCCTGATATGTGAGTGCTAACCCATAACAAGGGAGGGTAGGGAGGGGAAGTATAGAAGTTCATTTGATTAGACAAAGGGGAAACAAGGATAGAGATGGGGGTGGTAATAGGAAATACAATAGAATAAATCAGACATATCTTTCCTTTCCTCATATATAAATACATGACCAACATAAATCCACATAATGTACAACCCCAGTAATCCTAATTGGAGCAAGTTATACTTATTCTATGTATTATAATATTACAAAATAAACTCTACTGTCATGTAAAAAATAATAATAATAAAACTAAAAGGAATACCAACCAAGAAAAATGTGTGAAAAATAAGAGGAAATAATCTGTTCATTGGGACAACAGTAATTTGACTTTAAAATGAATAATATTTTTTTTAAAAAATTACTATCAAAAAATTTAAAATGTTATGGTTTTAATATTTAATGCCACCAAAAAGCTCATAGGTTAATGTAGAAATATCCAGAGGTCAAATAATTAGATTCTGTGAGCCTCCCCCATGCCCTTCCACCATAATGTTCTATCTTACCTCAAATCTATGGAGGTGGCTGATTGAACCTCTGAAGCCAGGAGCCCAAAATAATCTTTCTCCTATACATTGTATTTATCAGGTATTTTGGTCAAAGTAACAAAATGCTAACACATAGAGCTTAAAATATATTGCTAATTATTAAAAGCATTCCTTTCAAATGTTTATGTTTTGTTATTTGTTTTTTAAATATTTTAAATTTAATTTAATTTGTTATACATGCTTTTAGAGTGCAATTCCTTTCATATTACATATAAAGAGCACAGTTTTCCAAGTCATTGATTTTACACAAAGTATTTTCATACCATTTGAGTTTTTATACATACACTTAGTATAATGATGTCCAACTCCTTCTGCCATTGTTTCTATCCCTTTACCCCTTTCCCTCCTCGCCCCCCTTTTTTATTTAACATTCCTTCATTCCTCTCATCCCCCCTCCACTATAATTCAGTACCATCATAGCAAAGGAATCAGTTGACTTTGGTTTTCTGGGATTGGCTGACTTCACTTAGCATTATTTTCTCCAACTCCATCCATTTACCTGCAAATGCCATGATTTTATTCTCTTTTAGTGCTGAGTAGTGTTTCATTGTATATATATATATATATATATATATATATATATATATATATATATATTCCCTATCCATTCATCTATTGATGTGCATTGGGGTTGTTTCCACAATCTAGCTATTGTGAATTGTGCTGCTATGAACATTGATGTGGCTGTGTCCCTGTAGTATGCTATTTTTAAGTCCTTTGGGTATAGACCGAGGAGTGGGATAGCTGGGTCAAATGGTGGTTACATTCTAAGATTTCCTAGGAATCTCCATACTGCTTCCTACATGAATTAATGCATGTTACAGCAACTTCAATTAAAATTGATGATAATCATTCCTAGTTTGTTGGAATAAAAATAAATAAAAAAGAGGCTCATAAGACAATATCCATGTCATTCCCATATCAACCCATTCAATACTATTTATATCTCTCTGCCCACCAAATTTATATGTGCTGCCAACTAAAGTGACAACCTCCATTTTTACACTTGTTTCTATCCTAACATATTTACAAGCATTATTCTAAATTTTTTTCTTTCTCCCATCACATCGAAGTGTCTCTTTATGAAACCATTCACTTTGTTATAGAAGAATCATATTATCATCTACTGCTTCATATCTTTGCTAATCTTTCAAAATTAATACTCTTCATAATAATGGTCTGTAGCCTCTGTTACATATTGAGTTGTGCCCTGCTTCAAATTTATATGTAGACATGCAAATAGTCAACAGGTTATGAAAATAAATGTTCAATGTCCCTAATCAATAAGGAAATGCACATCAAAATCACTATGAGAGTTCATCTTATCCCAGTATGAATGGTTATTATTGAAAAACAAATCTATAGATAATACGTACTGATGAGTATGTTAGAAAAAAAAAGAATTTTCCACATTATACTGTTGGTTGGAGTATAAATTGGTAAAACATGATTGTGTATGAGGACAGGTTTTAATAAGGATATTAAGTTAAAATAACTAGATAGGGCAACTACTCAATGGGTCTTTGGAGACAAAGCCCCAAGTCAGACAGCATTAATATAGACCCCTAAACTCTGATGGAATTTCCCCTGCAATGTTTCAGACTGGTTTGAGATCCATGAACCTTTCTTCTTTCTAGTTTCTGGTACTTGGATTGAGAATGTCCATTCTATGCCTATTCTACCATTTTATTTTGAAAACAAAAATAACAGTTCCACAGATGGGATGAATTTTGCATCAGGATGAATCCTATGTATACTTTACCTATAGCTGATTTTACAAGATCTTTATATGAGATTTGGACACAGAGCTAATACTGAAATGCTTTTAAGTTTTGTCACTCCTGGGATTGAATGATTGTGTTCTGTATACATGATGGACGTGAAATTTTGGGGAAGGGATAGAGTATGCAGTTTTACTGACTCAATTTCCCTCAAACTCTCCCTAAATTTGGATGTTTGTATTCCTTAGGACTTTGGAATGTGTCTGTATGTGGAGATGGAATCTTTATAAAGGTATGTAAGTTAAACTGAGATCATCAGTATAAGCTGTATTTTAATGTGACCAGTGTCCTTAGATGAAGAGAATGACAATGAGTGACAAAGGAAGACCACGTGAGGCCAAAGAGAGAAGATGGCCATGTGCAAGACAGGGTAGGACTACAAGTGGAATGGATCCTGGTGACAGCTTGATCTTGGATTTCTAGTTTCCAGAGCTAGGAGGAAACACATTTCTGTTGTTTAAGCCACCCACTCTATGGTGTTTTGTTATGAAACTTCCAACAAACTAGTCTTTATCTTCCTTTTCTCTCTTTCCTTTCTCTTTAAGACAAATTTAGACTTCTGTCCTCATTATGATACGAAAAGTGTTCTTGTAATATCACCAATATACTTCACATTGTGAAATTCAACCTTTATTTCTCTCATTCCACATCTAAATGATCAATAATCAGTATTTGAACAGTAGTCAGTATTGGACACAATGAATCACTATCACCTACTGGATAAACTTTCTTGATGCTGGCATCTAGAGCTTTGCATATTCTTATATTCCTTCTATCCTACTGGATGATTTTATTTTAAATATGAATCCCTCAATCTTTGATCCTATTCTTTAACATAAACATGCAAATAATTTAACACTGTTATCTCTTTTTCTAGGTCAGACTCCAAAACAATGCTTCTTTAATACTATCACTTATCTGTTTCATAGACAAGTTTAATGAGTTTAATATGCCCCAAACACAATACTCTTTCTAATATCCCCAAGCCTGCTTGCTGATGGCCTTTACTATCTCATTACAGGTTTTGTTATATGGAGAAACAGAAGTAATATAGTATATATGTGTATGTATATTAGATTATATTATATTTACATTATATTATTATGTTATGTATATGTAAATTGTGTTTTGGCATTTTTCTCACATGATCACAGAGGCTAAGGATTCCAAAGTCTGCAGTCACCAAAATGGAGACCCAGGAGAGTGGGTGACAGAGGTCCAATCCACGTTCAAAGGCTCAAGAACCTTGAGAGCCTATGTATAATTTCCCGTCCAAATTTGAGTAGAAAGTAGAAGACTGATGTTCCAGTTCAAAGACAGGCAAATTCTCCTTACTCTGCCTTTTTGTGCCATCAGGATTTCAGTGTCATAGGTTAAGTTTATCCACTTTTGGAAAGGCAATGTGTTTTGCTCTCTCCACTGATCCAAATGTTACTCTCATCCATAATCACAGTCATCCATTTTCTCATGTATCTGGGTAGCATACCTATAAAAGTTAGCCACCTGTGAATATATAATTATCAAAGGCTTATATCCTACAGCCATTTCTTCACATGTTTTACCGAAACGTATAGAACTGGAAACAATGCTGTAGAACAAAAAGTGAGCTTTTATACTGTTCATTAATATATACTCAAGAGCTGAATGTGCAAAGTAAAAATGGGGGCAGAAATACATAGGTGAATGAGCAAATGATAGACACAAGTAGCATGAATCCACTGCCAAATGCACTTGCTAAAGAGTTGACATGCCGTTTTTTTCAATGGGTGCTTTAAAGTACAACCCTCTTCTGAAATATTTTTGGTCTGTTGCACTTACAACATATTTTTTTCTTGTCTTCTGGGGATACCATATCTCCAATAAGACTAACTGGATTTTAGATAGCAGCCTGCTGCTATCAATCTCAGGAGCAGTATGATAAGTGTGTTATGCAGAGGTGCTGTTTACTAGAGGTAACTGAAAACCTCACTGATGAGGTGGTCCTACAAAGGACCAAAAATGTGAATAATGACGCCAAAGCAATTGTAAACTCTCTCTGAAATGCCCAGGCATAACACTCTTGGACTAGCTGACAGGACAAAAAGAATAATTTACTGAGGTATTTCTTATCTATTGTACCTCACCCCTAAAAACATATTGAAGCTGTGTTGAAAACTACATTACAAGTTATTGCTGCCCTGAGCTTCAATAACTTGTAAAATGTCGGCAATGCACCTACTATAAACACATTGAAAAAGCATCTTAGTACATCACTGCCCGCAGGAGTGGAGGCCATGTTTATGGAATTGGGAAGTTATGACCCCATCTGTTATGTATGTCTACCAGCTTTACCCACTGCAAAAGGGCTGTTGTGAAACTCCACACACATCAGGCAGGGATAGCAGTGATTGGCAGGAGGGATGGAATAACAACACTCGTTTCTTTGTTCATTTCTCTGAATCCAAAATCTGGCTAATATACTGATGTTAAAATAACATCTCTGATAAAATATTAACTATTCTCACTTCATTTTAGAGAGGTTTTTCCTAACCTATGTTCAAATGTAGTATTAACAATTCACTCAAATATAAAGCGCCAGCAAATGAATCACATTTAAAAGGAAAGTGGCAAGTTTCTTTTATGAATTTAAAATTATATTCTCTCTAATTCCTGCTTCTTGCCTTTTCCTCTGACTGAAACAACCCAGTGCTGTGTGACTTACATCCTGTCCTCTAATCCAAGGTCTTGCTTGTCAAAACTGTTCATAGATTGGCTAGGAGAAACTGGGTGTTAATTAGACACTCAGAATTTCAGGCCCCCTTCTGCAATTCAACAAGACCCCCAGGTTACCAATATGTAGATTAAATTTAGAGAACCACTGCTCTATGGTCAAAGTAAGAGTAAGAATTTACCTAGAATGAGGCATTACAATCTGGCTCTGAAAAGATATATTCTGGTACTGGTAGTTACTTTTTTCAAAAGATACACATTCAAATAAGTTTGTGAAATGCCAGAATTTATAAACAAAAGCAAGAAGTTCTCTCTGCTATTAGATTGACAGTATGCTCTCAGAGGGGATATGTATGTGTCTGTGTATACATATATACATATATATGCACTATATATATATATATATATATATATATATATATACATACATATATATATGCAGGATTTTTGTTTTATTTCCAAAAAATTCAGAAATATCTAGTTATTCATCAACTACATCATTGCAGGCCAACCCAATTACTAGACATAAATTAACAATTTACTAATTACCTTCATGGTGATAAAAAAAAACAAGCATATAGCTTTATATATTTATTATTTCAGCAATTCAAACTTCTAAGTATGGTATTGAAGGCAAAGTGGAATGAATATAAATATATGCAATATGTATATACATGCATATGTAAACAAGTGTTTATTTTCGTGATGGAAAAAAAATTAAAGTACAACTACAAATGCAACACAATGTAGCCATTAAAAATGAACTGGAAATTTCTGGGTGTCTATTGTGCAGCATGATGATTATAATTAACAATAATGTATTTTGTGTTTGAAATTGCTGAGTAGGTCTTGAATGTTCTCACTGCAAAGAAGGAAAAGTCTGTGAGGTGATGGATATGTTAATTATCTGGATTTAATCATTTCACAATCCACATGCAGTGTTGACTGCATGCTGTCATATCCATGCTGTCACCATAAATATAGACAATTTTTATTTCTCAATTACACTGTAAGGATGCTGTGGAACAAATGTACTACATATTCATATTCTAATGTGAAAGAATTTCCATGATATATGAAGGGAATAAAATTATGAAAATTACACATACACAGTATAAGTTCATTTCTATAATGTTATACATCAAATATTTTAGAAAATATATATGACACATACATGGTACACACACATGCAGTTACATAAACAAGCATGGAAACTAGAAAACACAAAAATCAATGGTTATTTTGAGGGTTGCAATGAGACACATGAAAGGGAAGTTTCACTTCATAACATTTCTTAACAATGGTATTACAAATAATAGGTACTTTTGTGGCATTCTAAGAAGTTTTCACATTTTAAGAAATGTGTTTTTTTAGTACCTTATTAAAAGAAAATTTTATATTTTTGTCTCCTGTTTTTATCAGACTTTTTTTTTTTTTTGCCTTTCTGTTAGAAGTGATTTTCATTAGAAAAGAAAAGAAGTAGACAGAAGAGGAAATAAATTATTATTAATAACAGCAGTGACAAATTTGGCAGGAGGAATATTTAACAAATAGACAAAGTTTCTTAATTTTCTGTGTGAATAAATAATCTATTTTTCCTTAAATTAAAATTAACACCATGGATTCTTGGAAAGAAATGGTTTACTAGGAACTGTGTCATTTGGGGCCATTGCCCTTTCTCCATGGATGAGTCACATTTGGGAGACTATGAAGTCCAGTCCTTTGGAACTGCAGTTCTGTCCTTGTTGCTCTGGCACCCCCTGGTGGCGTAAAACCACATGGACATCAGGAATCTGTTGTCTGGAAGATAAATGCGCTGTACTTTTTGGGTAACTTTTATGATTAGAGTGATTTGGGATGAAAGCACATTTTAGTCATACCGATTTAGTGGTATGGACTTCTGATAAAGGCACTCTCAGGCCCTTTGTGGTACAAATTTCTCTGTGCTTCTTTTTGGTTTTTAGTATTTAGTCAAAGAGCTGGGCACAGTCAAGTTCAAAATCCAGAAATGTAACAGATAAGATCTTAAGATAAACGTGAAATAACAAACTCTTAGGATTAGGAACATGATACAGCATGTGTATGTAATTTATGTGTACTTTGCTTCATATTTGAAAATATTGTCTTATATTTGGTGTGATACTCATAGAATCTTCAAGAGAGTTTGTTAAAATGCAAGATTTTGAATTGCTACAAGCACAGGATTTTGAGTTTAAAAAATCTGGACTAGTATCTATCCTAAAATACTCACTACATATATCTAAAATTTATTATCCATGAAGTACACAGATTAAATTAACATTTCAGAGAATTTTGGTGATTAAAAGAGGGTGCATATAAGACATAGTGCTTAGTTTACAGTAACAACTGATAAGTTAGTGGTGTACATACAAATGTTTTCTTTAAGACACAGGTAAAATGCTTTTTTCTTTATATTTAGTACTGGAAAACTTCAGATATAGCTCTCCTATGATGTACTGTACTAATGGTAAGCATATAGAAAGATGTTCTGCAAAATATGTTATGGTCATTCAGAGAATTTTCAGGTTACCCCAAATTATTAATATCCAGAAAAACACATTCTGATAATAGAATAAGAATAATTCCCTTGATTCTCCCAAGAGAAATTCTCCACAAGTGTTTCAATTTATCTTAATTGTTAGGGGGAAGAAATAATTTAAAGAAGCTCTCAGCTTGAGACATGCTTTATGACTATGTTTCTAGGTTGTCATTCAAGTAGGTCAGGGAAGAGAACAGCTCCTCTCCCAAGAGTCAGGCAAGTGGTTTGACGTTGCAAAGCTCTAGTAATTGGAGTCACAAAAGTACTGAGTCAGCCCAAGTGGCAGACAGGGAGTCTCAGAGCACTGCTCTCTGAGAGCCAGCATGGATGGCCATCTGTTGTGATTATACTGACAGCTGCAACCTCTTCACTGCAGAAGAACACCTGAAAAGTCAGTCCTAAGTGGGCCAGCTGCATCAGGTTTCCTCCTTAGACTCTTCTGAGAGAATCAGTGATTACCCAAGTGCAGTTTTTACTTCCTCCCCAGAAGGGAAGGCCTTTTTCTGTTCAAGCACCCCTGTGTATCCTAATAAATTTTGGATTTACTCTAAAAGTAAACTGGGTTTTTTTAGAACTGAAAACAGTGTTTTATAGGAAGATCCAAAAGCTTTCTTTTTAAAATAAGCATTAGCCATAAAAAGGTGAGCATTGTGATTTTATCATTAAGTCTAAGAGCACTAGAGTAACAGCATCAAAGCAGGTAGAGATAGCCCCACTCCATGTTCTCAACACTTTATACAGAGGAATGAAGGAAGGGAACAGTTCTTTACATGTATTTTCTACCAACCTGTGGGAAATATTTGTGGGAGGCACTCAATTCTTCCCAATACTTATTTCTTACAGCATATTACTTAATTGTTGAACAAAAATATATGTGTAGGTATAGCATATAGTTCCTCTTCTGATTGCTTTGCAAATAGTAACACTTAGTTTTCCTAGAGGCCCTATCTATTTGTTTCCTGTTACTTCTCTAACAAACCACCATAAAATAGTTGATTTAAAAGAACATGAATTTATGATTTTTCAGTTTTGGAAGTTAGAATTCTGAAATAGGACTAAGCAGCTTCATTTAAAAGTTGTTGACATGGCCAGCATTCCTTCTTGAATCTCAAAAGGAGAATCCATTTCCTTGCCTGTTCCAGCATCCAGAGGCCACCACATTTTTAAGTCATGGCCCAATTTCTCCATCTTCAAATCTTTAAATGGGGCATCATGACTTTATTATGCTGCATCACCCCAGTTATCTGTTTCTATTACATCTACTGCTTTAACTCTCCTTTTCCTCTGCCACAACCTGCATGGAAGTTAATTCAGGTTCCCAGTCCAGGCAGTGAGGGGTTGGAGAAAAGATAAACAGATACACAAATAGAGAAAAAGCTGGGTCTCAGTGGTTGACTAATCTTTGGTAGGGAGGTAGTGACCGACAACAAGATCAGCATGCTTACTATATAGGTAAAAATATCAAAAGGATTTATTGTGAGAAGTTTCTCCAAAGTAAGTAGAACCAAGGTCATGAATATGGATAGCCCCATTATAATTATCACCTTGGGCTCATAACTTTCTACCCATGAGCAGCTGGCCTCTGAACCTCAAGGTCAAGAACTGAATAGCTCCATGGTGGGCATAGAAACTTCCTACTGCAGGGGGCGTCACCATAGCAACTGGGCAGTCTCAAATTGATGTCTTAGCAAGGAGAGTTCCCAAGAGAGGAATCACCTGTGTCACAGGACAGTTCAAGACCCATAATTCAGTCGCTGCTTCCAACAGTCCTGAATTTCATTTTTAAGAAGTATCACCCTATGTTGTGATTGATTGATTGATTGTTAATGGGAATTAAACTCAGGGACTTTTTTTTTTTTTTTTTTTTTTTTTTTTTGGTATTGGGAATTAAACTCAGGGGCACTCAACCACTGAGCCACATCCCCAGCCCTATTTTGTATTTTATTTAGAGACAGGGTCCCACCAATTTGCTTAGTGATTTGTGGTTGTTAAGGGTAGCTTTGAACCCCCAATCCTCCTGTCTCAGCCTCCCCAGCCGCTGGATTGCACCACCACACCCAACTTAAACTCAGGGACTTTGTGCTCTGAACTACATCCATGCCTTTTTAACTTTATTTTATTTTTAAATTTGTAGCCTACTGGAGATTGAACCCATGGGTGCTTTATCATTGGGCTACATCCCCAGGACATTTAAATTTTGAAATTTTGAAACAGGATGTCACTAAATTTCCAAGGCAGACCTTAAACTTACTATCTGATTGTCCTCCCTGTTGTGGCATTTTCTATAAAGCCCTCTCCTTTTTCATGAAAGATATGGTGTTGAAAGAGTTAACTTTGACTTCTACTTGCTGCTGTTCAGTTCTTTATTCACATATATGGCCACCAGGTATCCCTATTTCAATTATTTAGATCCAGACTAACTCTGTACATTTATCTTTTCTTGAAAAGAGTAACACAGGGGCTGGGATTGTGGCTCAGTGGCAGAGTGCTCTCCTTGCACGTGTGCGGCCCGGGTTCGATCCTCAGCACCACGTAAACATAAATGCATTGCATTGTGTACAACTAAAGTAAATAAATAAATATTTTAAAAAAAAGAGTAACATAAACCATTTTCTATAAGTACTTAATTTCTAGTTAATAAGCTTTAATAGTCTTTTTGTGATTAAAAATAAGTTTCTCTTACTTTTAAAGTAGATATAAATCCCTTAGAGTAAAAAGTCTCCCATGAGCTAACATGCAGCCTTGCCCTGCTTCTAGATTTTGTAAACAACTGCTATAAAAGAAAAACAATAATGCTGTGGAATCCCAGACAGAGAAAACTGACTTTTATCAGACAGCCTAAATAGTATGCAGAGAAAACAGTTTCAGTCACATACAGGGCCTTGAAAAGGTACAAGTGACCTCAAAACCTTGAAATATGTATATAATAAGAAATTTAGTATGTCTAAAATGTAATCTAAAAATTAAGTCATGTCTGTAATAAAATCATCAAAGAAAATGTAAACATTCTGTGCTGCCAAAAAATATGCTTAAAACCTATAACAAAGAAAAAGTAAAGAAGATTCCACAGCCTGACTCGCGTGTCGGTTGGGTGTGTTATTTTCCCCATCGCTGCTTCTCTGCCTTCGTACTTCGCTGAGCGCTCGAGTTGTACCCCCTGACTGGGGCTGGCCCCCAGCACTCCCCAGCCTCCCAAAGTTGCTAGGATTATAGGTGTGAGTCACATGCATGGCCCCAGCCTTTTTTATTTTATTTTGACACAGGTCTCACTAAGTTCTTCAAGGGGTCCTGGAAATTTGGTCCTCCTGCCTCTGTGTCTGAAGTAACTGAGATTACAGGTGTGCGCCAGTGTGCCTGGTCCTATGTCATGATTTCTAATGACATTTGGAAAGTCCCTTTTGCCATCTAAAATAATATATTCAAAGACTTTGATGATTAAGTCATGGACATCAGGGAGCCATTATTTGAGCATGCCTAGTATAATCATCTGCACTTTATATATGATAAAATCAAAACTAAATGACGTTTAGAGATTTGTCCACATTCATAGTTAGTAGAGGCAGAGTTTGGATTTAGACACAATCAGTTTCAATTCAGAGTCTGGGCTTTGAACAATTGCACTATTTACTATTTTTGGATTAAAAAACAGAACAAAGAATGGAATAAAATAGAACCAGAGACATCTTTAAAGTCTCAATATTCATATAAAATAAAGCCAGCTAGTGTTTAACAAATTAAACTGTTACTTTAGGTAGAATAATGATAGCAACAAAACACAATACAAACTAAATCTTATAAATAAAGGAAATAATCCTCCAAATAAAAAGTATGAGCCACTGAGATTGATCATGTTTGCTGCATAACTTTCTGAGAAAGAAGGAAAGATACTAAGACACAAAGAAACATCACAGCAAAGGATGTGGTAGATTGGATGTAAAAGTAACAAAAGAGAACTCTGTAAAGCAGAAGAAAGTAAGGAGCTTCTGAAGCGAAGATCAAGGGTGAGAAATAGAGCAGCAACTACAAAACCAGGAGAGCATCGTAATTGGCAATCTAGGAGGTATATAACACGAGAGTCCATTGAACCACAGTTTCTGTTGCCAAAATAAACAAGAGAGCCAAATCCATTCAATGTAAAAGGCTCTTCTGTACTGTTTTCAAACATGTCGTAATTCCATGATAAATTCAAATGCAGGATCCTTTTCTAATATGGAGATGAAGACACTAAACTAAAACCAAAGAAAGCAAGGAAAAGTTGAGTGCACTGCAGATTACCCTCAAATACATTAGTAATTTCAATTAATCTCTTTTAAGTCAGGATTCACTTGCTTCAATTAAATGAAAGTAAAGCATTGGTGTATAAAACCATGTACCCTGGGCACCATTAGATGAATGTCGTATATCACATTCTTTGATTCTTTTTTGCCCTTTCAGAAAAAAAAAAAAAAAAAAAAAGGAGGAGGAAGAGAGAGTTTTTATTATTATTATTATTATTTTCTCTTTTTAGTTATACATGACAGTAGAATGTATTTTGATATATTATATATACATGGAGTATAACTTCCCATTCTTGTTGTTGTACATGATGTAGAGTTACAGTGGTTGTATATTCATATATGAGCATAGGAAAGTTATGTCCAATTTAATTTACTATATTTCCCATTCCCATCCTCTTCCCTTTTCGCTATCATCCCCCAATCCAGTGACACTCCACTCCTCCCTCCCCCCAGCCTATTGTGAGTCAGCAACTACATATCCGAGAAAACATTCTGCCTTTGTTTTGGGGGGGGCATTGGCTTATTTCACCTGACATAATCGTCTCTAGTTCCATCTACTTACCAGCATATGCCATAATTTTATTTTTCTTTAGGGCTGAGTAATATTCCATTATGTATACATGCAACATTTTCTTTATCCATTTATCTATTGAAGGGTATCTAGTTTGTTTCCATAGTTTAGCTATTGTGAATCGACCTGCTATAAACATTGATGTGGCTGCATCACTATAGCATGGTGATTTTAAGTCCATTGGGTATAAAGGGAGGAGTGGGATAACAGGGTCAAATGTTGGTTCCATTCCAGGTTTTCTGAGAAATATTCATACTGCTTTCCAGAGTGGTTGCTCCAATTTTCAGGCCCACCAGCAATGTATGAGTGTAGCTTTTTTTTTTTTTTTTTTTTTTTTTTTTTGTGGTTACCAGGGATTGAACTCAGGGGCACTCGACCACTGGGTCACATCCCCAGCCCTTTTTTTTTGTATTTTATTTAGAGACAGGGTCTCACTGAGTTGCTAAGTGCCTCGCCATTGCTGAGGCTGGCTTTGAACTCGCGATCCTCCTGCCTCAGCCTCCCAAAGTGCTGGGATTACATGCGTGCGCCACCACGCCCGGCTTAGTGTAGCTTTTTTACCCACACCCTTGCCAACACTTACTGTACTTGTATTCTTGATGATTGCCATCCTGATTGAGTGACATGAAATCTCAGTGTAGTTTTAATTTGCATTGCTCTAATTGCTAGAGATGTTGAACATTTTTTTTCACATATTTGTGGACCGTTCATATTTCTTCTGTGAATTTTCCATTCAGTTCCTTTGCCCATTTGTTGACTGGATTATTTGTTTTCTTGGTGTTAAGTTTTTATTTTGTGTGTGTTCTTTATATATCCTGGAGATTAATACTCTATCTGAGGTGCAGGTGGCAAAGATTTTCTCCCATTCTGTAGGCTCTCTCTTCATGTTCTTGCTTGTTTACTTTCTGTGAATAAGCTTTTTAGTTTGATACAATCCCATTTATTGCTTCTTGACTTTACTTCTTGCACTTTAGGAGTCTTTTTGAGGTATTTGGTTCCTAAGCAGACATAATGGAGATTTGGGCCTACTTTTTCTTCTAGTATGTGCAGGGTCTCTGGTCTAATGCCTAGGTCCTTATCCACTTTGGGTTGAAGAAAAAAAAAAGAGTTCTTTATCAAATATATTCTCATTTATTTAACAAATGTTAAGAGTCATTCTATACAAAAAGCATTGTCTACTGCATAAGCAATGTCATGGTCACAGTTCACATGGATGTGAATTGAGAGGATTATTTTCAAGTAATATTTTAAATAACATTGGTTTCTTGCATTTTCAAAGCACTTTAGGCAAGTTAGAGAAAAAAGTATTCACTTTAGGCAAGTTAGAGAAAATATGCAAGTAAAAAATAGGAATAACCAAATATTCTACCAAGCAATAAGACATCATACTAATTACTTAATATTTTGAGTTATTTAGGCTCTTTCTTTATGAATATGTGTGGATTTTTTTTATTTGTTTATGTTCTATGGATAGAACAAAAGACTTTGTGCATGATAGTCAAGACATCTGGATTTTAAGGGGAAAATCAATAATTTAGAGATTAAATTTAAATATTTTAAATTTAACCTTTTATTTTAAATAAAATGCACATTCCACATATCATTAAATGTTACCTTGTTTAATGAATATATGCTATTTCATTACAAATGCACACTATACTGCACTTAACTAAGCCATTTTATTGACAATTTAGTGAATAATTTTGTCATGGAACTCAAAATTTCTCTACAATCTTTCTTCAACAACACCTGCAGTGACACACTTCTATGATATTTATCACTACTTTCTGCCAACAAATGGTGGCATTTTCAGTATCCTGAAATTTCTTTGTTATGGATATCTTTTAATTAAGAGAATCCTCCTTAGTTTTATATTTAAAGTGTCATTTTTAACATGTAAAACCTCAAAATATAATGTTTCTAGAGCATTATTTTTTCATTGTTTTTTCCCTGTTATGTTTGCTTGACTTTTCTAAAACCCATTGACTCTAAAGTATACCATAATTTCCTTCCCTTTCCTACCCCTACTATCTCTTCAAACAAGCGAAAGATACCATATCATGTTCTTTAATCACTAAAATAGTTAATTTCCCATGAAAATATCATTGGAGCACTAAACTACAGAATTATTACGTGCAATAGTCAGTGTGATAGTTGACTTTATGGTGCTTTGGCAAAAATGCCAAACAATAGCAATTTGAAGGAGGAAAAGTTTATTTTGGTTCATCATATTAGAGAGTCAGTCCACAGTGGGCCAATTCCATTGCTCTGGGCCCAAGTTAAGGCAGAACATCATGGTAGAAGGGGGTGGTGGAGGAGAACTTCTCCTTTCCTGGAAGCAATCTGGAGAGAGAGAGAGAGAGAGAGAGAAAGAGAGAAGGTGGGGAAGGAACAACAGGGAAGTTAGACCCAGTGACCTGCCTCCTCTAGTCATATCTCACCTGCCTACAGTTACTGTCCAGTCCTTTCAAATTAGGATGGACTAATGAGGCCCAGCTCTCATAATCCAATCATTTTATGTCCAAATATTTTTGCATTGACACAGGAGCTATTAGGGCACACCTAATATCCAAACCATAAAATTCAGAAATGAAATGTATCATGTCATAAAGCTCTAAATCATTAAGTGTTTATGCTATTGATGCTATTTTATATTGGATGATACAAGAAAATTATCTGAAACCATAGAAGAGAATCAACAAATAAAAATATGCCTTTCAAATGAATTTTTTTTCTTATTTGCCTTACAACAAGTAGCCATTGCCATGTCCCCAGTACCTGTTACAGTAGTGCTATTCCTCACAAACAAAAGCCAAAGTGGTATGTGTGTGTGTGTACATGTACATTTAATCTATGTATGATTAAATCTAAAATACTTGGTTATCAATTTTAAAAAAACACTATGTGATTAACATATTAGATTGTAACTTAGTTTTGAAAAAAATTAACACTTAGTAAGCAAACCTAAATTTGGATCCCATAAATAGAAACTCTTTAAATTGCCAAGATTATGATTAAAATCAGCTTGTTTTTGCAGGTCTCATATATTCACATAAGATATTTAATAATACATAGCTCCAAAA
The DNA here is from genome assembly GCA_025594165.1 of Tamias sibiricus. Classification (NCBI taxonomy): domain Eukaryota; kingdom Metazoa; phylum Chordata; class Mammalia; order Rodentia; family Sciuridae; genus Tamias; species Tamias sibiricus. Next base: position 65,914,967 of record CM046659.1, read on the forward strand.
TCACTTTTGGGAAAACAAAAATACTTTAAATCTCAAAACTAATATTTCATAGTGAGGTACTTCAAAGTTAAAGTACATATTTCCAATGTGCTGCAATTAATAATTGAATTACTAACAAAAACTGCAGATAATGTTTCACTATTAAAGAGCAGGGATAAGGGATACCAGCTATGATTTTTTTTCAGGCACTTCTCTTTGCTCTAAATCTAAGAACAGTTTGAGGGTAGACCCAAGCTATAAATTTGCTTTGTATAAATGGATGGGATCAATGTTTTTTTAAGGGTCTCTACTAATAAACATGCTTTACAAAGGGCCAGAGCAGAACTGGTTCCTGTCTATAACAGAGAATTAGTGTTAGAAGGGTTTTATGGTTGTATTTCACTTTAGGAATTACTGAGGATATTTTTGAGAAAACTTCTTTGTCCTCTAAGAGGCAGTGCACAGACTAAAAGGAATTTCTTGGACCCAAGAGTAGTCCAGATTCACTGAAGCCAGAACCCTATACTCCAGTAGCTCATCCACTGTGCTGTTGTTTTAAAACAACAGATCTGGACCTCCTACATAGAGGGCATTGTTGTTTTTACTTGAATCACTGAGAGACAGGCATCTTCTTTATATTGGTGGGAATTGGAATGTAGGTTTGACCCTGCTACAGCCATAGATTATAATTGACTTTGAAATCAGGACTTGGCTGTAACTAGGGTTCTTTGTACACCCTTAAAAACTAAATTAAACACAATCCCTACTACAGATAAATATTCATTATCATTTTTTTTTAGTATGTCAAGCATCAGAAACAAATATATTTTGAATGTCATAAGTTTGTCTTCCCTTCTACTATCAGTCAGGTAGAGAATGATGACATGACATTGTTCCTACGGAATAATATCATATTACTGACAATAGAGTCACTTCTGCTTCTGCTAATACTCATAGTAACATAAATAATCTCCACTTTGCAGGAGCCTCTAATGGGATGGATATTATATTAAGCACTTAACTCATTCTGTCTCCATTGTATTTTGCAACATCATGGAGCATTGCCAAGTGTATTCATAAGGAAGGCTTACAAAGATGGTTCAAGCCGGGCGCGGTGCGCACACGCCTGTAATCCCAGCACTTTGGGAGGCTGAGGCAGGAGGATAGCGAGTTCAAAGCCAGCCTCAGAAATGGTGAGGCACTTAGCAACTCAGTGAGACCCTGTCTCTAAATAAAATACAAAAAAAAAAAAAAAAAAAAAAAAGGGCTGGGGATGTGACCCAGTGGTCAAGTGCCCCTGAGTTCAGTCCCCAGTACCACACACACACACACACACACACACACACACACAAAAAAAAAAAAAAAAAAAAAAAAAAAACAGATGGTTCAAACTGACTCTCCCTAGGGTCTCTGTCACTTCTCTAAGGCACACTGTCTCTGTCCACTTACACAAACCATATGTGGTGTTCACTAAGGTAAAGTGCTTGCCCTTTTCTTATAAATGCAAATTATCTGTCCTTGGGAAGCTGAATGAATGCCCATTTCAAAGATTTCAGCATGCATCAGTCACACAGGACTTTAGAGCCTAAATCTGCATGCTGCTCTTTAAAGCCTCTCTATGCAGTTCATGCTCAAATTGTCAGAACTTCAGTAGTGTCTTTTGCATGCCTTAATTATAGTTATACAACTTGGTGTTGCAATCATTTATATTCCTGTCTTGCAAAAATGCAAGTTATTTGGAGATATAATACATGACTTCCATTTTTGTGCTTCCAGATCTTGATACATCGGTTGAGAAAGAACACTTATTAAACAAATAAATGTTGAATGAATTACTGTGTGTCTTCAAGGAAGATTTACTCTGAGGGATGTGGGCTGCCCCATGCAGGTCTAGTCTAGAAAAAATGACTGACATTGCACATGATTGCTTAGGGTGGTCTCTCAATCCTGCATAATTTTGCAACCTTTCCTATTTAATAAAATTTTTATATACATATATTTCTTCATTCAATCTAGCCATGCTAGGTTCATTTCCTCAGAAATTCCCTAAAAATACCACAGTTGGATGCAGATCATGGCAATAGGGATTTGATCCTTGTAGGCCAGTGTTATGATGTTCAGAAAAGTTGATCAAGGTACAGGGGAAAAATACAGAATGAAATTGAATTTCATAAAGGTTTCATGTTTTATTGAAATGCAGTGCTGAAGTGTGTGTGTGTGTGTGTGTGTGTGTGTGTGTGTGTGTGTGTGTGTGTTTGAGGAGAGACAGAAGAATACTGCAGCAGTAATGGGATTTGAAGATAATTTAGTACAAGTAGAGCCATAATACTGGAGTAGTGGAATTTTCCAGAAATAGTCTTAAGAGTAGAGAAGACTTAAAATGATGGAAGCATATGGAAAAAGTAAAGTATCCAGCAAGGGATAATATAAGGAAGAGATGTGCAATTGAATTATAAAATTAAGGATGAACTAATAGAGTGATTAGCAGATATGAGAGTGGAAGTGTGTTAAAAATGTTTGTCATAATAAAACAGGGACCTGACCATTTCCTGTATAATGAACAATACAAAAAATGCTACATTTCTAAGATTTTTTAATATTAATCCTGAGACATCTAGATAGTGATTGTGTACACAGCTATGCTGAATTGAAAATATAAAAATGTATTTTAAATTGTATTAAACAATGCTCAAGGGATTTGAGAAGCAGTGATCCCGGGAAACACTAACCAGTTAGGCTACATACATTATGTTACCTAAGAAGCTCTATTAGTAACTTTACTTTTATTTGTTTAATTATTAGATTTCCTGGTAAGCCTTTGAAGAAAAAAAAGATACAGTGGCCAAAACAGAACAACCAAAATATCTAAAAAGTTTATCCTTCAGTTTCCAAAGAGGAAAACAGGGGGAAAATAGAACAATTATGGTACTTGAAACACAGAGAGTGTATTACTCAGGAGATGGAGGAGGCTGAGGAAGTGAAAAGGTTTTAGGGAAATAACACAGAAACAGCAATTGCACTTGTCCATGATCATATGCAGACAAAGACCAAAAGAGGACGCCTGCCAAGAAAGCCTGGGATCCAGGTCACCTGACCTCTTTTTCCACTTCATGGCTCTCCTTCCCCTATAAATCACATTTACAGGCTGACTTTAAAGGATCTTCACAGTGCTATAAAAAGCCCTTAAGAAGTTCAACTAGGCATCCTCACTTGTGCCTGATATTATAACTGTGGCAAGGAATGTCCTGATAATTAAGGCTTGGGTCATGTGCCCAGTGCTTACTCACAGGACTAAGAAGAGCTTATGCTAAAGGGAAGGATATGGAACCATCTAGAACAAATCCAGATTACTGATTGTTGAGATTGGGGGTTGGTAGCTGTTCTCTAAAAGAAAGTTTGAAGACCAGTCACATAGAAATACTATCAGAAATTACCAGTAGAATTACCACTAGCAACGTTTATGTATACTATGGAAAGTGCTGATTATCTGGAAGTTATAATCCATTCACAGCACCCTAATTGTAACTCCATGCACACAAAAGTAATATTGGAAAACAAGTGAAATATTCAATTGGGGATGACTTTGAGTCCCTCACATTTGTACACATTTCAAAAGTAAAACATTAAAAATCTTTATTATTTTAATATTATAAAAGTGTTTTTCTTTGTATATGACATATATCTTTATGTTGAGACCACAATTGAAATTTGATACTTTAATGAAGTATCCTAAGAACTCTAGTTCTTTTTTCCACCAAGATCAATATTATCCATGTTTCATTTTCATGATGATCAAAGTGTTCCAAACTCAAACATGGAGGGGGGAGGCAGAGGAATAAGGAGCAGCAGAGTCCCTGATTCACAACTGCCTTTAGCTTGTTATAAACAGCAATTGCCATACCAGAAGAGAAGAAAATGTGAAAAGCCGGACATAGGGGCAGTCGTTGCTAATGTCACCTGGTATTTTGAAGGTGTCAGTTTGAAAAGTTATTGTAGAAGAAGAAATAAAAGCTTCCCTAGATACCCCAGAATAAGTTGGGATTTTTCTGAAGTGGGCAACTACAGGGATGTAAGAGATGTTTATAATTCAGGTGAGCTATACTGTAAAATATTAGTATTGCTGGATTAAAGTATTACCTTTGAAATATGCACTACATGCAGATTATGAGCTTATTTTTTATACTGCTGAATTTGTATTCTTCAACAGCAATAGTAAGAAAAATTGAAAATAAGCTTCAAAAAGTGATTAGAAATCAACACCATATTATGAAAAAATAAGCATAAAATTTGCTAACAGCTTTTCATCACTTATGTCATGCATAAACACTACAATAATAATACACATAAAAGAGAGGATCTGCTGAGTTATCACAAATTGCAATTATAATAAGTTTTCATTCTAACTTTTATTTCAGAGGAATATAAAAATAATAAAGTAGTAAAATTAAATAGCAATGGAAAATAATGAGAAAAAAAGGCATTAGTTATATAAACAAGAAAGTGCTAGAATGCTTTTAAACGAGATTAGATTTGCAATATATGGAAGGTCAATGAGGCAAACAGAGAAAAGCTGTATGAAAAGCCATAGATTTTGGCAATACATAAACTTTTTTAAAATAGGTGAATATAATTAAATCTACCACTAAATGAAATATAGGAAGGGGAAGTGATTATATTAGAAACCATAAGTCAATTATGTTAACTCTGATTTTAAAAATTAAAAAAAAAAAAAACAAAACATATTCTCTCCCAAGAATGCAATTGAATTCATGGTATTTTTAATATTTTAAAATTAAGTTATTTCTATATATTGTCTAATCCACTGCCTGTAGGCATTTAACCTACCATTATCTTATAGAAAAGTGCCTGGATTTATTGTCATCAGGTTTGAAGTGTCACAGCATATCTTTCTAAATCTTTCTATGAATATTCAGAAGCTAAGTTCTTAATACTATTTTAATTGGTACTATATACTTTACATTGATTTATCATGGAGAAAGAGAATTTCATTCACACTTAAGAAAGGAGGAGCAAATACCAAACTAATAAGAAAAAAAAGCATTGGCAAATGAAAATCAATTACTCAAATTCCCCGATGCTGGTATTTAGAAAATAAAATGTATATGTCATAATATACTATGCGTTGAATCATATTTTGAGTTTTCACTCTCGACCTTCCTGGTAATTAACTCAAGAAATAACAAAATCAACAGATATTTTAAATTTAACTTTTTTGATATGTAATATTTGAACATACTTATGGGGTATGATGTCATGCTTTGATAGATGTATTCACTGGCTAGTGATAAACTCAGGGTAATTAGCATATCCATCACCTTAAACTTTTATCATTTCTTTATGGTTAGTATAGTCACATTCTTCTCTTAACTGTTTTGAGGAAAATAATGCATTATTAATAATATTATTCACCCTGCTGGGCATAGAACACAGGAACTTATTCCAAGATTTTTAAGAACTTCAAGTATAAGGAACAGTTATACTCTTCTCATATCCATCTAGGTGTGGTTATGGCCTTATTTTATCCTTATCCAGACATTCAAATAAATACCTGTCCATCTCAGTAATCATATGCTCTAATTCTAATTTTTTTACTAAATAAGGACCATATTTGTTAGTTTCTCAGCAACATAAATGTTTGCTTCTGTGATAATCAGAAAATAACTGAAGCCCTTCCAATAAATAAATAAATAAATAAAAGACCATCCAAGTCTGGAAATAACCATGATCTTACTGCTTGTTATTGTTTCATATTTGTTTTTGCACCACTGATTTTTCCAATGAGGTCTTAACCTTGATAAAATGTCACATTTAAATGTGAACCCCTCGGAATAAAACTTTCCATAGTACTTTATATGCTGTGGAAATGTTTGACTGCTTTTGAACACATAGAATTGGTTGTAAAATTAAAATTCCATACAACATTTCCAAGAAAATATTTGCTGTTCTTCAAAGAAAAATATTCTCTATTTTGGTCTATAGTTGTTGACACAGTAAGAATGCAAAATGAAAATACGTAATACAAACTATACAAAAATGCAAAAATATAAAAAATGCAAAAAGCACTTTCAGTGCAGACTTACTGTGGAGAAAATTTTGATGGAACAAGAAAACTTCTGAAATATTTACTGGAAGTGTTGAATGCAGCAAGGTTAAACCATTACTAAATCCAATTTAGGTTCCTGTGATGTAAGTGTTATTATATGGAAAGTTCAATATAGACAAGCAATTTTTTAATGGTCCATAGTCAGTTTTTTCAATAAATTTAATGAAATGAGTGAGAATAATGTACTAGAAATAACTTTTATAGAATTTCTAGCATATATAAAGTATTATTATGTATTTCTACACAGGAGTTAACAATCTAGGTACTAGGTGCCATCTCAGGTAATAGTGCTGATTTATAATTACTAGGTTTATGATCCCTTTATTGTTATCTGCAAAGGGGATAGAATAACACATTACTTCAGTGAAGTTATAAGGATGAAGCAGATATTTTCTGTATTTAATGATTTCAAAATAAATCATTTCTAGGAATTGTAGAGTATATGGCTATAAATAATTTACAATAAACACATTAATTTCATGTAGAGATATATACCACATTAGACTAGCATTTTAGAATATAAAAATAATAAAGTGTTTGCTTGTTTGTATTGAGTACCTATATTGTCCCTAAGCATTGTTTTAGGTGTTAATAATGAAATAAACAATAGAAAATGCTTGCCCTCATGGAGTTTATTGAATGGGTAAAGCAAAAAATACACATGGAAAATGTATAAACAAGTAGTTACAGACTCTCTAAAGAAAATAAGTTTTGGTAATTGAAGGAAGAGTGTTGGAATGCTAGACTGACTGTTTAGGTGACCTTTCTAAGAAGGACTGAGAGGCATGAGAAAGTAACTTGTTTTTTGCATGCAAAAGGACAAAACAATGAATAATATCTGATCCAAAGGCCTAACGTTTCCATTATCTCTCTCTCTCTAAGTCAGATTTAGTAATTGCTATAGAGAAGTAAACAAAGACATTAGAAAATGGAAACAGGGTGAAATTATTTCCCTCTTGAGGTACTGAGAACTTTTTGGATAACATAGCATAATTGTAGTGTAAAGGAAAATATAGGAATGTGATCATAAATATAATTTCAAGGGAAAGATACCATATGAACAGAAATATGGATAAGAGAAAATAAAACATCAATAGTAGCATTGATCATCATACTGTTGAATAATGCTTTTATTTTCTAGCCAATGTTGAAACAAAATCAATTCTAGGTAGTGAACTTCTTCAGTTGAGAATGCAATATGACAAAATAATTAAGTTTATTTTGTAGTTTGTAATTAATAAAAATATATTTCTTAATCATGCCTGTATTCTTGCTATCTGGATACAGTGTGGTGAAAGAATGTGTCACTAGTGGAAAAAAAAATAATATAAGGATATTTTTTGGCAGAACAGTTATCAGTAAGAGATTTGTACTTAGTGTTAACTTAATAGCATTAGAGAATAACACTCAAAATTGTGTTTATTTACTTATAATTTTATATAAACAGGTACATCTACTCTTGCTTTCCAGAGTTTCTGGTAAAAATAAGTGGCTAGTATCATAGAAATTATTACAAAACATAAACTTCATCCTAGGTTTAGTTTTGATAAAGACAATTGGGTTCTCTAAGCTCAGAGTTCCTCTTCTATAACAGCCCAGAAATGTGCAAATATTTATCTGAGCCCATCTACATTAGTCTTGGAGGCTTGGGGGTAAAGGAGTAACTACCATAAATAGGCTGATGCTCCTTCTGTTCATGTACCATGAGTAATAAAATCCTATGTCTCTGACCCAGGAGACTTGTATCTTCTCCCAGTATCTATGAAGCTGTGGCAGGCTGATTTACTAGCTTGCAAGTAAAGTAAAATATTAGCAACTTCATAGTTTCTGACATGAAATTAAGAAGATATGTAAATTGGTTCATTAGAGTTACCTGATATATAACTGCAGAACTACTCAACAGAATCTCTGAGGATGAAGCCTCTAAAATCTGAAATATTATCAAGTAATTTGTGTGAATATACTCTTTTAGAATTATAATTTTAGCCATTATCCATTCCATCAACTATTTAAATTAATTATCTTTTACTTTGCAAAGTGTAGAAAATAGAGATGAAGACTGTACAAAGGTCTTCTTTCTCAAAATTAACAAATGTAATTTGAAAATTAAGTTAGAGTTTTTTTTTCTTTAACTATGAAAACTCCCCATAATTCTCTATTTTTTTCCTGAAGGATCATATACTTTCTTCTATTTTATGTGGATAGAATTCAAGATTAATGCTGAAAATGCTTGTCAGTTTTTAGATATGATAAACTAATGGTGCTCATTTACTTTGGCCTGATGGCCAGATGACATAAATGATAGATTCTAAGGTTTTCTGATTTAATTGACCATTCTTTTCTCCTTTTTTTCCGTTTCTATTATCTTCTCTGACTTGCAGTTAAATCTCAATTTTTTACTACACTTTGCCCCATTTTGATTCAGTCCTTTTTTTTTTTTTGTATATATATTTACCAATAGGTAAAGTGTATTTTGCTCTTGTTTGCAAAAAATGAGTCACACAAATGAATACAAGGAATGATATGATTTGTTCATTGTAAGTTCTGCAATTTGAGCAGAGAAAGGAATTACTCTTACTTACTAGAAACTTAGTTAAAGAAGGTACAATTCATGTTGTGGAATCATATGTAAACTTATTATTTCCAAGGCCAGACCAGGAAGTGAATACTGTTTATTATGACACTAAGAAATGAATCTATTCAGGTCCCTGAGTATTCAAATTGCTTATTCCAGCAACCTGAACTGTCATCCCCGAACCATTATTTTATTATTTTTGGTTCCAGTGACTTTAAAATTAATAGACTGATAACAAAAATACATTTACAGCTTACAGTGATTGAAAATGAATCATTTAAATTTGATATTTTGGAGAAGAACACACTATTGAATAGAATGTGGTACAGCGGTAGTAATGCTCTCTCTCTCTCTCTGTGTTTCTTGCCAATTAAGTTGATAGTAAGGGTGACAGTGGTCAATTTTCATATGTAAGGAATTCAGAAACCATGAAGTACATTATTCAGTATCAGCAAGCTTCACAAAAATATTATAAATGAATCAAAGTAGAAAAAATCCTGGAATGAATATAAAATAGTCTTAAGGCAAAATTGTTTTTATATAACTTAATTATATATTTTTCAACACTTACCACATTCTGAAGTTCAATGTTTAGGGTTTTTTTCTTTTCTTTTTTTTTTTTTTTTTCAAATTAATGTTTCATATTGCTCATGAATAAGAATGAAAGAACAGGTTTTTGTAATTCAATTTTTCAAAACATTACTGGCTGGAACTTCTTTAATAATTTATGAACCATTTAGTGTTTATCATCTTGGCAAAGAAGGTAATATCATGGCTAGAGTTTAGAATTAACTTGTTGGAAATAAACCATCTGTATTCATCATTACATCCTACCTAGACAGGGAAAAAGATAAAGACAAAGACATGTTGGTATATGACCTGATCATATTTACAGCTTTCTTACCTTGTATAGTTGATAAGCAGATTGAATTAGACCATAGGATATTTTAAATGCAATCTAAAATTATTCTGATAAATTAATCAAATATACTGAATAAGGAAAATGAAGTATAAAAAGAATGGTATTTATACCAAGGATTATAAATTGAATTTTATCTTATTGCTTTGTTCCTGAGGGTATTTTTATATAAAAGAAACAGCAACAATACCAAGTTATGTCCTCCACTACCAGTTAGAAATACATTTTAATTCCTTTATATGATATATAGTATCATATATTTACCATGTCTGCTTAGATAAACAGTATTCTTCCCAGTTGAATTCTAGAAAGTCTCCTTATATTTTGTGAAATATAGTGGAGTAGGAGTTAAGAACCTGATGTCAGAGTTTGTTTCAAATAGCCACACTACTGTTTGAATAGGGAAACCTCAGACATGTACACTCCAAAGTAAATTCAATAATTTGCTTATGACTTAATTTCCCATGAATTTCACAGGTTTTCATGCATAAGATCCTTTAATTGTGCTAGATTGCCTTTGAAAAAGCAAATATATCTACAACATTGTTAAAACTTAATCTATGGGTATTTAAGTAATTAGTCAAGTGATTTCCCATTTAATATAACTTAATCATATTAAGAAAATCAATTTAGGTAAGGAAAGATACTTATTTTTAACAGAGATCAATTAAAATATATACCATCTACTAAAATACATTTATTCCTCCCAAATGAATTCTAGAAAGTTTTCTTATATTTTGTAAAATATAGTGGAGTATGAGTTAAGAACCTTATGTCAGAATTTGTTTCAAATACCCACACTACTGTTTGAATAGGGAAGCCTCATTTAAATTTTCTGCATTTCAGTTGCTTTACCTGCAAAACAGTACAAAGAGGAAGAATTTACATCTAAGACTTAAGTGTGATACATGTGATCAGGAAGTGGGAAGGGGTGCTCTGTTATTTTTAATCCCTTTTTAAAGTGTATGAGTTCTGTGTTAAATTAAATATGCTCGCCCTTCCTTCCTTCCTTCCTTCCTTCCTTCCTTCCTTCCTTTCTTTCTTTCTTTATTTGAGATTGAACCCAGAGGCACTTCACTCTGAGCCACATCCACAGCCCATTTTTTATATTTTATTTAGAGACAGGGTCTCCCTGAGTTGCTGAGGACCTCACTAAGTTACTGATGTGGGCTTTGAACTTACTATTCTCTTGCCTCAGCCTCCCAAGCCGCTGGGATTACAGGCATGCACCACCTTGCCTGTCCAAATTATCTATTTAAAAAAAAAGTCTTTAATTTTAACATATAACATTTGATATTATGCAATTGTTTCTTTAACAATAAATGGAATAGAAAGTTATAAATATTTCACTGAAATAGAAGCCACAAAGAACTTAAACCTTAGAAGTTCACTATTTTGTAAATTGTGAGAAATATTTTTAATATAGCATTTTCATAAAAAATTAAAACAGAGCTATATTTCAAAATGAAAGAAAGTCTTGTGAAGCCTTCTTCACTTCTCCTAAGCAAAATTTGTATTCTTTTCCTACTGACTCTTATTATACATTTTTACAGATTTATTCTAGTTATTGATTCATAAGTATTATTTACATTATGTCTATTTTTTCATATTGTGAACAACTTGAGGAAAAATGTCTTTTTCATTTATCTTAGCCTATATTGAAATTTTACCTTGAAAATTGTAGGTATTTAATTTATGTTTAAGGAATTATGTACACCTGTGCATTTGAAAATTAGAAATTTAAAATTGTGTCATTTTATAGCTTTATTCCAATGGTCATCATTAATGCTAAGAACCAAAAACCTTAAAGTATATGGCAGGTTTGTACTTGCTGTCTCCCTGGTGATAGAATGAAACCTTTTAGCTAGCACTGGCCCGAAAACACAATATGTGAGTTCACTGAGCATTTAACTGTCAATGCAAGACACTGCAGTGTTCTTGCTCATTTTTGTCAGGCATTCAATAATGCTATGCATGATACTGCTCTGTCAGCATGGAGTGGTGAGGATCAGAAGTAGACAGTACATTACATGTCACTATGTGTGGTCATGTAATGGGAGTGTGAAAGGAATATTTTTACATTAAGCTACTGAGATTTTTATATTTTTATTAATTGAATTATCCTATCCTATTCTGATACAATGTTCCACTATGGTAGAATTAAAAGATAAAAATAGTAAATATTTATGTTAAAAAACTTCAAAAGAAGAAAGAAGAATATAGTGGAGGATAAATATAGATTTAGGAAAGACACCATAGACCACATTCCAAGGAATTGAATTCCTGTTCCATAAAAGCCATATGTTTATTCCCCTCTGGGAAGCAAGTTGGCTTTCTTTGGTCTTTCTTAAAATGTGACTTTGAATAGTAGTCCAAGACAATAAAACACAAATACACAGATGTACATTATGAAATATAATTATGTATTTTGTAAAATATAAATTCTATAGTGAATAAGATTTTAATTTCAATTAAAAATTCACACATATATGTGTGCATCTTAGAAGATAATCTACAAATGTGAGAATAATGTATTAAGATGTATTAATAATATATTAGGAATTATGTCTTAAGAGGAATTCAATACAATTGTTGTAAAGGGTTTTTTTGCATTTGTGTTTTTTTTCTGTACTGGTGACTGGTGACTGAACCCAGGTGCACTTTACCACTGAGCTATGTCCACTAAGTTATTCAGGGCCTTCTAAATTGCGGAGGCTGGCTGTGAACTTGCTATCCTCCTGCCTCAGTCTTCCTAGTTGCTGGGATTACAGATGAGTGCCACTTGCCACTGCATCTGCCTTTCTTTTCTTTTCTTTTCTTTTCTTTTTTTTTTCTTTTTTTTTTTTTTTTTTTTTTTTGCTGGAATGAGGGTTACCAGGAATTCAACTCAAGGCAATCGACCAGTAGCCACACCCCTAGCCTTATTTTGTATGTTTTTTTAAATTTATTATTTTAATTTAAAATAATTACAATTCATAGTGCCTGTATACAGCATTCTTTTTACATACAACTGTATACAAAGTATATTCATACAATTCAGGTCTTCAATCATGCATTTAGAATAATGATATCCATCTCATTCAACCACCTTTTTTTTCTTTTCTCCCCCTCCCTCCCCCCTTGCTTCCTCCCTTCCCCTCCCTCCCCTTTGACCATTCTAGTGTTCCTCTAATCCTCCTATGTACCCCCATCCAACAATACTGTGAACTAGCCTCCTTATATCAGAGAAAACATTTGGTACTTGGATTTTTGAGACTGACTAACTTCACTTAGCATTATGTCTTCCAACTTCATCCATTTACCTGTGAATGCCATTATTTTATTTTCTTTTATTGCTGAGTAAAATTCCATTGTGCGTATATACCACATTTTCTTAATCTACTCATTTACTGAGGGACATCTAGGTTGGTTCCACAACCTAGCTATTGTGAATTGTGCAGCTACAAACATTGAGATAGTTGTGTCACTGTAATATTCTGTTTTTAAGTCCTTTGGGAATAGATCCAGGAGTGGGATGGCTGGGTCATAGGGTGGTTCCATTCCCAGTTTTCCAAGAAATCTCCATACTGCTTTCCATAATGTGCTGTGACTGCTGCATTACTTATTAATGGGGCGGAGGTCTAAAGCTACCCCCCTTTTTGGGCCCTAAAGGAGGGTCTTTCTGCCAGCAGAAAGAATTAAAGTAGCCTACCTGGCGAACATAGGCTTAACGGGCAAAAGTCGCCGGAGTGTCTCTCTCCCCCCGCCTGATTGACGAACACCAAGTCACACACCCAGGGAGTTCAGTAGAAAGCGATGCCAGAACTCATTTATTGAAAGGTGAACTGTACTTATAAAGGCCTAAACATAACCAATCGTTGACCAGCAGGGCAGTTCCGACTCTCATTATACCTCATAGCCACACCCCCTGCTTAGCCCCGGTCCTCCACAGGGCGTGGTAAGCAACCAGAGTCCATCCCCTTGGCAGGCAGCGTCCAGAAAGTACCAACAATAATGGTTGCACCATTGTGCAGTCCCACCAGCAATGTATGAGTGTGCCTTTTCCCCCACATCCTCTCCAACATTTATTGTTGCTTGTTTTCTTAATAGCTGCCATTCTGACTGGAGTGAAATGAAATCTGAGAGTAGTTTTGATTTGTATTTATCTAATTGCCAGCGATGTTGAGCATTTTTTCATGTATTTGTTGATTAATCATGTATCTTCTTCTAAGAGGTGTCTTCTCAATTCCTTAGCCCATTTATTGATTGGGTTATTTGTTTTTTTTGGTGTTAAGTTTTTTGAGTTCTTTATATATTCTAGAAATCAGTGCTCTATCTGATGTGCACGTATTAAATATTTGTTCCCAATTAGTTGGCTCTCTCTATTCACCTCACTGATTGTTTCTTTTGCTGAGAAGAAGCTTTTTAGTTTAAATCTATCCCATTCATTAATTCTTGGTAGTAATTCTTGTGCTACAGGATTCTTATTAAGGAACTTGGGGCCTAATCCGACATGTTGGAAATTGGAGCTTACTTTTTCTTCTATTAGGCGTATTGTCTCTGGTCTAATTCCTAGGTCCTTGATCCACTTTGAATTTAGTTTTGTGCATGGTGAGAGATAAAAGTTTAATTTCAATTTGTTGCATATGGATTTCCAGTTTTCCTAGCACCATTTGTTGAAGAGTCTATCCTTTCTCCACTGTACATTTTTGGCACCTTTGTCTAATATAAGATAGGTGAAATTATATGTATTAGTCTCTGTGTCCTCAATTCTGTACCATTGGTCTACCAGTATGTTTTGGTGCCAATACTATGCTGTTTTTGTTACTATTGGTCTATAGTATAATTTAAAGTCTGGTATGGTGATGCCCCCTGCTTCACTTTTCTTGTTCAGGATTGCTTTGGCTATTATGGGTCTCTTATTTTTCCAGATAAATTTCATGACTGCTTTTTCTATTTCTTTGAAGAATGACATTGGGATTTTGATTGGAATTGCATTAAATCCATATAATGCTTTTGGTAGTATGGACATTTTGACAATATTAATTCTATGTATCCAAGAGCAAGGTAGGTCTTTCCATCTTCTGAGTTCTTCTATGATTTCTTTCTTTAGTGTTCTAAAGTTTTCGTTATAGAGGTCTTTCACCTCTTTCGTTAAGTTGATTCCCAGGTATTTAATTTTTTTTTTATGCTATTGTAAATGGAGTATTTTTCATCATTTCCCTTTCAGAGGCTTTGTCACCAATGTACAAAAATGCCTTTGACTTATGGGTATTGATTTTGTATCCTACAACTTTGCCAAATTCATTTACTAGTTGTAAAAGTTTTCTGGTAGAGTTTTTTGGGTCTTCTAGGTATATTATCATGTCATCAGCAAATAGTGCAAATTTGAGCTCTTCTTTTCCTATCTGGATCCCTTTAATTTCTTTTGTCTGTCTAATTGTTCTGGCCAGAGTTTCTAGTACTATGTTAAATAGCAGTGGTGAAAGGGGGCATCCCTGTCTTGTTCCAGTTTTTAGAGGAAATGCTTTCATTTTTTCTCCATTTAAGATAATGTTAGCTCTGGGCCTTGCATAAATAGCTTTTATAATGTTGAGATATGTTCCTGATGTTCCTAGTTTTTCCAGTGTTTTGAACATAAAGGGGTGTTGTATTTTGTCAAATGCTTTTTCTACGTCTATTGAGATGATCATATGATTTTTGTCTTTAAGTCTATTGATGTGATGTATTATGTTTATTGATTTCCGAATGTTGCACCAGCCTTGCATCCCTGGAATAAACCCCACTTGATCGTGGTGCACTATCATTTGATATGTTTTTGTATGCGATTTGCCAGGATTTTGTTGATGATTTTTGCATCTATGTTCATTAATGATATGGTCCTGAAGTTTTCTTTTTTGGATGTGTCTCTGCCTGGCTTTGGAATTAATGTAATATTGTCTTCATAGAAAGAGTCTGGAAGAGCTCCCTCTTTTTCTATTTCTTAAAATAGTTTGAAGAGCATTGGTATTAGTTCTTCTTTGAAAGTCTTGTAGAACTCTGCTGTAAACCCATCAGGTCCTGGACTTTCCCTTGTTTGTAGCTTTTTGATGACATCTTCTACTTCTTTGCTTGTAATCGATCTGTTTAAGTTGTGTATAGTTCCAGTTTAGGAAAATCATAAGACTCTAGAAATCTGTCAATGTTTTCAATATTTTCTATTTAATTAGAATGCAAGTTTTCAAAGTAATTTCTAATTATCTTCTGTATATCTGAGGTATTTGTTGTGATATTCCCTTTTTCATCATGAATGTTAGTAATTTGAGTTTTTTCTCTTCTTTTTGTTAGCATTGCTAAGGGTCTGTCAATTTTGTTTATTTTTTCAAAGAACCAACTTTTAGTTTTGTCAATTCTTTGAATGGTTTTCTTAGTCTCAATTTCATTAATTTCTGCTCTGATTGTAATTATTTCCTGTCTTCTACTGCTCTTGGTGTTGGTCTGTTCTTCTTTTTCTAGTGCTTTGAGGTGTGATGTTAAGTCATTTATTTATTTATTTATTTTTTCTCTTAAGGAATGAACTCAGTGCAATGAATTTTCCTCTTACTACTGCCTTCATAGTGTCCCAGAGATTTCTATACGATGTATCTGTCTTCTCATTTACCTCTAGGAATTTTTTAATCACCTCTTTGATTTCTTCTTCAACCCCTTGTTCATTTAGTAGCATGTTGTTTAGCTTCCAGTTGTTGGGGTAGTTTTTTTTATTCCTTGTTTTTTCATTGATTTCCAATTTCATCTCTTTATGGTCTGATAGAATGCAGGGTAGTATCTCTATTTTTTTATATTTGCTGAGAGTTTCCTTATGACATCATATATGGTCTATTTTGGAGAAGGAGCAATGTGCTGCTGACAAAAAAGTGTATTCGTTTACTGAGGGATGAAATATTCTACATATATCCGTTAGGTTTAAATTATTAATTGTTTTAAGGAGGCTTAAAGTTTCTTTGTTTAGCTTTTGTTTGGATAATCTATCCATTGGTGAGAGAGGTGTGTTGAAGTCCCCTAGAATATCTGTCTTGTGGTCTATTTTACTCTTGAACTTGAGAAGAGTTTGTTTGATGAATGTAGGTGCTCCATTATTTGGGGAATATAGATTTATGATTGTTATATCCTGTTGATGAATGGTTCCCTTAAGTAGTAAGAAATATCCATCTTTGTCCCTCTTGATTAGTTTTGGTTTGAAGTCTACCTTATTTGATATAAGTATGGAAACCCCTGCTTGCTTCCGCAGGCCATGTGAGTGATAAGATTTTTCCCAGCCTTTCACTTTCAATCTGTTTATGTATTTTTCTACGAGGTGTGTTTCTTGGAGACAGCAAATTGTTGGGTCATTTCTTTTAATCCATTCTGATAATCTGTGTCTTTTGATTGGCGAGTTTAGGCCATTAACACTCAGGGTTACTATTGAGATGTGATTTTTATTCCCATCCATTTTTTATTTGTATTATGGTCTTTAGCTTGATTTGGTTTCTCTTCTGGTTGGTATTTCCCTTAGTTTAATATCTCCCTTTGTTGATTTTCATTGTTATTTTTCTCTTCTTTTTCATGAAAAATTTTTCCCAGGATGTTCAGAAGTGCTGGCTTTCGAGTTGTGAAATCTTTTAACTTTTGCTTGTCATGGAAGGTTTTTATTTCATCTTCGAATATAAAGCTCAATTTTGCTGGATATAAGATTCTTGGTTGACATCCTTTTTCTTTCAGAGCTTGAAATATGCTATTCCAGGATCTTCTCGCTTTTACGGTCTGGGTTGATGCTGAAGACCAGCTTCAGCAAAGATGTTAAGTTCTTCCCAATTGATGCTGAAGGGAACGTAGACGAGAAGAAATAATCTACACACAAGCCAGGTTATAGAAATCCTTCTACTGTTCTCATTTCATTTTTCTTAGTATGGCCTTTTATACATCTCAGTAAGCACCATAATTCACATTTTTTCTTTAGGAGGTAACATAAAGGAATTTCAGTAAAGAAGATTCCAATAAAGGATTTCCAGAAATTAACTATACAATAAAAATTTCCAGTAATTAACTATAGGGGGTTACATTAGGTTTCCAGTAATTAACAATAAGGAATTTCAGGAATTAGCTATAATAAAGAATTTCCAGTAATTAACTATAAAAGGTTAAAATAAGGAATTTCAGGAATTAACTATAATAAAGAATTTCCAGTAGTTAACTATAAAAAGGTTTCAGGAATTACCTAGGGAAGATCAATTATCCTAACTACTGATTAATCTTATCTATAGGTAGGGGAAGGTATTCTAAAAATCTTAAAGCTAATGTTAAAAATTCTTCAACTCTAGGTATGCCTGCTCATAAAGTTATATTGCCCTAGTATCTTCTTCAACTGAGCTCATCCTACCGGCTTAGCTAGTGTCTGGCTTTAGATTCCACAGGGCCATTGAACTGGTTTTATTATTGATAATCAAATATATTAGAACCTGGTGGTCATACAATAGAAATACATCAAGAGTACAGACAAAAGCACACAAAGTTAATTCTTGGTGGTCGCATAAAGTGGCATCTCATCCGCAAAGAGGAGCCGAGCTCAGACCCCCAGGCATTTGGAGGGAGCTTGGGCTCAAACTCATTTGCACAACCAAGGAAGAACCTAGATTTCTGGATAAGCAGGCGGACACCTGGCTTGAATCTTGGTTTGGAAGAACTAGGCCCACACAGCCCTGAATTAACAGGTTGGGGGTCAGCTCAATTCCAGGCTGGGGAGATCGCTGACTCATAGGCCCGAATTAACGGGTTGGGGTCAAGCTCAAATCCCAGGATGAGAAACCCCGCAGGTTGAAAAATCTGAACATAGTCTGGTTTCCCCCTATATGCAATCTGCTTCCTTTCTTTTGTGGCTTTTAGTATTCTCTCCTTGCTCAGTATATTAGGCATTTTCATTATAATGTGCCTTGGTGTGGATCTGTTGTGATTTTGTTTGGTGTTCGGTAAGCCTCTTGAATTTGGTTTTCCCATTCATTCCTCAAGTTTGGAAAATTTTCTGTAATTATTTCATTAAATAAATTACTCATTCCTTTGGCTTGAAACTCTGCCCCTTCCTCTACGCCAATCACTCTTACGTTTGGTCTTTTTATGTTGTCCCATAATTCTTGGATGTTATGTTCTTGATTTCCTACGAGTTTTGCTGTGTAATCTAAATTCTTCTCTAGGATATATATTTTGTCTTCATTGTCTGAGGTTCTTTCTTCCAAGTGGTCTACTCTGTTGGTGATGCTTTCAACTGAACTTTTATTTTGGTTTATTGCTTCTTTCATTTCTGGAATTTCTGTTTGGTTTCTCTTTAGAGCCTCTATTTCCCTATTGAAGTAATCTTTTACTTCCTGTATTTGTTTTGGAGTTCTTTGTCAAAATGATCTTTTTCCACCTGTATTTGTTCCCTCATCTCATTTTTGAGTTTATTCTTAAGTTCCATAAATATTTGGAATATGTAATTTCTAAATTCCATCTCTGGCATTTTACCAACTGTGCTTGCCATGGAATCTACTGATTAGGTATCTTGATTTGTTTGTGTCACTTTCTTCCCTTGTTTTTTCATGTTGCTTGTGTTTCTCTTCTTGCATTGTTGGACCTTGACTATTTTGATTTTACCTTAAAGCTTTATGTTGCTCCTGTAGTACAATGCTATCAGATCCCCTTATAATTCCTTTACACTTTAAAATCTAACACTTTCTATTCAGAAAATCCAAGTTTGATCACAATGTACAGATTTAGTTAACCCAGATATTGTTTCCAATTTACTTTGTATGCTTCTGATGGGGTTTTATAGCTTCAAGTATTGGACACAGAGGTGGTTATGTTTAGGAAGAAGAAAGTGAATGTCTTGAATTGTTCTTTCTTAGAAAGTATGAAAAGAGAGTTCTATGGAAGTGGTTTAGTGGAAGTGGTTTAGTATCAGTAGATGAGAGAGGAAAGAGAATGGAGTGAACAATTAGGTGGAAAGACCAATTTATATATAAGCCTAACTTATACAGCTGTTGAGAGAAGAAATAAAGTAAGATGGAAAAGAAAAAAAATGACAAAAGAGTAGGAATTGGTGTGAGAGAGAGTCAAGAAAATAGAGTGAACTATATATAACACCTCTTTGCTATACAGTTCAATTGTGCCCATTCTAGAAATCCCAAATTCTGCGTATAACTTGTTTTTGCCTCTGTTTAGTATGCACTGGCAGGGTGTAAATAGGAAATATGAAGGAAGAAGAAAAGGTGCAAAAGTGAGAATGAAGGAAAGAAAAGAGGAGCAGAAGCAAACAAACAAATACACTGTCAATCAAAGCAAAAACAAAGCAAAACAAAACAAAACCAAAAAAACAAAAACAAAAACAACATAACAAACAAACTAACAAAAAAAAAAGTTGAACCCAGGAACAAGTCTCAAACAAAATGGACCCTGGAAAGCCCTTCTTTTTTCCTTTCCAGTTTAAGCCAATTGTATTGATCACGTCCAGACAGTGATCCTGTTAGTGGACTCAAGGCTGCACCTTTGGCCAGTGGCAGAATGGCCCAGTGGAAGAGTGGCCCAGGGGGTTTGTGTGTCAGCAGATGAATGGCACCGGGAAAGGGACCCTCCAGAAGGCACCCTTTCCCCATGCCCACCCACAGTTGTAGCTTCTTGGGGCCACTGCGCCAGCCTCAGACATGCCCTCCCCTGCTGGTTGCCTGAGCCTCACCCAGGTGTGCGCTCTTCTCAGAGCATTGGTGGCTCCCTGGATGTCTGCAGCTGTTCTTCCTTTCTGCCTTTTTCCTTTATCTGGGTCAGCCTCTGTATTCCTCAAAGATGACGGTGCTCTCCTCCCTCTCAACAGCAGTTCCGCCGAACTTTGTGTCACTCCAGAGCGTGAAGGATTGGCTAGGCAAGTTGTGTGAAAGAGCTCTACGTGGACACCACTGACGCTTCTAGGCTCCTTTCTATCCTTCCTCGCTGATTGGTTTCAAAGCCGCTGTGTGGATCGTCCCCTTGTCGCAATGTTATCGGCGGCTGCGCCTGCAGCGCAGACAGCGCTGCTTAGGACTATGGACCGCTCCAACTTTGCCCTGCCCGTCGTGGTCCGGAGATCATTGTATTTCACCGTCCAGAGGTGTACGAATGTCTCAGCTTCCTTTCAGTTGCAAGAGAATTGCTAGTAACGCGCTCAAACTTCCCACTAAGTGTCTTTTAGTAAGTATGTCCAGAGAGCACCTCCCTCCTGTCGGCCATCTTCCCAGGATTCGTAAGCTCCCCCTATTTTGTATTTTATATAGAGACTGTCTCACTGAGTTTCTTAGGATGACACTATTGCTGAGACTGACTTTGAACTTGATATCCTCTGGCCTCAGCACCCCCTCCCCCTACCAACCAATGGGATTGATTACAGGCATGTGCCACCTCACCCAGCTGCATCAGGCTTTCTTAAAGAATTTATTTAAAAAACATATTCTTTTTCTGAAGAGTCTTACTGTGATATTTGTAAAATTCTTTTAAATATTAAGAATTTCAAAATAATAGAACAAATTTGGCATATGTAAAGATAAATCTAAGAATAGATAAGTCCCTATTCTTCAAATATCACTGTATTTATCAATCCAAATTTTTAATAAAACAATTATGAATACCCATACAAATCCAATTTTTCTAAAGAAATACCTGAATATCTTAGTGTTTCATTTGAACAAAGGAGAAAATGATTAGCAAAGCACCTGCTAAATTGTGTTTTATTTGTTTGTTTTTATTAGTTTTAAGTTATTTTATATCATAATTTATGTTACTTCTGAGGAATTTTCAATTTGTTTTTCTTTTCAGTTTGGGATTAACGTGATACCATCTGAAGATATATAAACACACACACACACACACACACACACACACA
Source organism: Tamias sibiricus (assembly GCA_025594165.1). NCBI lineage: Eukaryota > Metazoa > Chordata > Mammalia > Rodentia > Sciuridae > Tamias > Tamias sibiricus. The sequence goes on from CM046659.1 coordinate 65,936,439, forward strand.
CACACACACACGGAGGGAAATCATGTTATTTTGTTGTAACACATGAGGACCCCTTTTTAATGAAGAAAATTATGTGTTTAGGAAACAAAATGTTTTTCACCTATAAACTTAAACACATATGAAAACATTTCCAGTTATCTCCTCCTGTGTAAAATCTATACTCCAAGTAAGTGGTTTAATAACAGTCAGATATTTTCTTTCAAAGTTTGGAGGGTTGACTGGGCTCAGCTAGGAGTTCTGACTCTGGAAGTCTCAGAATTGAAGTCTGAAGGTGTCTGGGTTGGCTGATCATAACCTTGTATTTATATTTCCGATATCTGACCTGAAAAGATCAAATATCTGGGGTCCAGTGTTGCTGGGCTCCTCTACTACCTCTGTCTCCTTCTCTGTGTGCCTTTGCCATGTAGTCTCACAGAGGCTGGTTCTCCTACATGGCAGCCAGACTCCCAGAGAATGTGTCCCAGGAGAGACCAGCAGAAGCTGCACACATGACCTTTTCTAACCTATTCAAAGATGTCACTCAACATCATCTCCACTGTATTCTATTTCTGAGGCTATCAAAAACATTCACCCAGTTTCAAGGGTGGGGACACTGTTTGCAGCTTTCAATGAAGGGGGCATCAAATAATTAACAGACATGTTTTTCAACTGAAATCATGATATAAATTGGCAGTATAAAAATAGACATCTAATACAACAAAAACATGAATGTGTAAAGATCCACAATCTGAAGTCTTTTAGGAATTCTGTTTCAGTTGAAAGGAGTCACTAAATAGAATTTTTCAGTCCAGTGCAGCAGGACTTTTAGGGTGGGCTCCTGATGACTGAATTCCTCTGTATGAAGCAGTTTTACTGTGAAAGCAAGTTTCTGTCACCTGATGCTTCCTCTGCTTCCTCAGCAGCTGAGGCATCAACTGTCTTGAATTTCACTTCCATTCAAAGCAATAATGTGTTATTGATGGTGAGACATGCATGCTTGGCATTTAAGAATCCTGCAAGGCAGCTGTTTTGTTTCTTCCGACCATTAAACTGATTAGAGAAAAAGATCAAATATAATATTTGTTTGAGACCAAATAACATAGAAATTGGCAGACGGCACAATGAGAGTATTGAAAACAAAATACATGGTTGAAAGAATGGTATTACCCCGTGTCAAATGACAAAGTGATGTACAAAGTGGAGTTTTATAATTCAACCAACATCTGAGCAAAGCAGCTATTGATTATTTTTTTAAAGTTGGCTGCCATTTAAATGGGGCAATTAGTTAAAGACTGAGAATAAGCAAAATCTTGCAATGCTCCTGCTGCTGGTGCCCTGTGACTAATTTAAATCTTTTAAAAGACACAGATTCTCAGTCTCTAGAGAAAAACCTCAGAGGAAATTTGTCAGAGCTGGTATGCCTAAAGTCTCAGGAAAAAAAAAAAAAAAAAAAAGAGCTCTCTTCAGATATGTCTTTTAAGGCTAATAACAATCTAATTATAGACAGAGTATGGTTGCTACCACTAGCTGAAAGCATTTTGTGGATTTAAAAAGCAAATTGAATTGAAGAAACACAGCTAATGTAACTGTAGCATCTGTGGTTCTCATAGGTTTATTCAGCCAAAACCAATATATCCCTCAAGGTGACCCAGACTGGAAGGGGCTATGTTATCTCAGTCATGATTAATAAATTGTCACTTCATAAGTTATTACATACATAATTTGTTCATCATATCTTAGGACCTATAATAAAAACCTCAAATTGCCTCAAATAATTTTTAAAATTACACCTTATTTTTTAAATATTCCCAAGAAATTTAAATCTGATAATAGAGACTCCTTTTCTACATTTGTTACATTGGCAAGTTAAGATAATTACTTGACTGGCATGTTCATAATTACCTATGCTATCTATGCTAAAGAGTTAGTTTTAAAATAGAATTTTTACAATTAGAAATCTTATTTGGTTCAAGTGGTACATTTTAAGCCTTGTTCTGTGTTTTTGGATTATCATGACATTCTGATTTTCATTTCCTTGATAATTTGGTTGACAAAGGCTGTTAAAACAGTCAAGAGATGTGGCTTAAAATTTAATCATTTTGCAATGAAAATAGTTGTAATGTGCCTATTTTATTAGTAAAATATGTAAAACATACATTGTAAATGCTTCCTTCCTTTAACATGACATTGCAATTTGAAAATCTAAATTAACTTGGATGAAATAGAAAGGATTTAGTCATCAAGCAATATTTCAAAAAAATACTTTATATTACTTTCTTAGATTGTGAGAAAGAGTGGGACTGAGAGCAGAGAGGAGGAGATGAAGGGGAAGATCCTGGTATAAGTTATGACTCTTTTCTCTGACTCCTTTCTGTTATGTGCAACATTTAAATAATGAATCCTACATTTTTATATATTATATCTAATAATTTTCAAAATCACATGCAAAAGGCAGTATAATTTCATCATCATGATTTCTTTTCAAATGACCAGGGGATATATCCAGATATGGGAGAAAGGATATTTAAAAACAAAATGGCCTCACAACTCAGGAACCTCTCTATGAAGATAGAAGGGAAAAGATGTTCTATTACTGAATAATTTTTAAAACCAGAATGTGATGCCCATCACAGGTAGTCTACTAAGAGACTACAAAGAAAAAATGAAACCTTACTCTTTTATAAAGTCAAACATGTACTACCCATCATATTACATTTCTCAAGATAAACACTCATTAATTCCCAATTAAAAGAACTTGACAACCTCATTTGTCATGAATAAGTTTATCTAAATTCATTTGGTAGTTGCATTGGCCATCTGTGAGCTAACTGGCTTTAACCAAAGAAAAAATACATTCCTCATCTCTATGACGTGAGATAGTTTTGCAACTTGGAGCAGAAGGCCCACCAGGGTTATACTCTTGTCATCCATAGAAACTGTGAGAGAAGGACACTAGCATCCCTGATGATTTATTCTAAAGAGATGACCCCAAACAGTTGAGGATGACTTTTCTGGTTCTAAAGCTATCAAAACTTCTGCTTACCTTTTAAAAAAAAAATGCATACACATTTCAAAGAGAAAGAAGGAATCTAACAATTTTTTTTTACATAAATACTCTAAGAAAACAGAGACTGGTCTCCCTTATTTCAAACAGAAAGAAGTCTCTGATTTCAATTTATATTTTCCCTTACAAGGAAAGAGCAAAATGAATAATTATATGGTACACACCCAACATTTAGAGATGAAGCAACTTAGAATCAGAGTAGAAAAATGGTTATTTCTGGGAGGATAAACCCTGACTTTCACTTCAGTTCAATTCTATTATCTATATTTAAGGCTAACAATAGGTTCCTCCCCCAAATCAGAAACCCTTCTTTCCTATTTCATTACTTTTCTTTTTACCTCATGCCCCTGCTTCATTCATGATATCTCCAATTGCCAATGCTCACAGCTAATGCTCATGGCCACAGGAACAAATAGACAGATTTAGGCCAAGTCAGTCATCTTTGCTGTGAAGGGGGTGTCATACCAACAGCTTTGAGTTGTCACTCTCAAAAAGAAATTCCAGTCTTTTTAGAGTTGTGAGAAATACATATAGGCTGTACAAACAAGGGCAAAAATCCTTACATGTCCCTACAAACTGAGAAATAAAAGATAGAAGTCATAAATTTTGAAAATTACATCCACATTTTGAAAGACCTTCTTTACATGGGCTAAATATGTTTAAAGATAAACATTATATTTTCACTTTAAGGAGTTCCAGATTTTACAGCTCTCTGCCTAAGCCCCAAACTATATGATAATGTATGACGGCAATGAAGCCACTAATCTGGAACTAATGTAATTTCTTAAGTGAGTAAATATCAGGTAATTTAAGACATATTCCAATGAATGATAGCAAAAATAAGGTATGAACTCACTATCTTTATTTACAGTGAGGAAAAAAAAAAATGGTTCTACTGTCAAATAGTCATAACAATGAGAACCAAGAAGAGTACTGGATAACATAAGCAACAGATAAACAGAAATGATATTCATTCTCATAATGACCAAATTAAAATCTTTTTTCTTTTAAAAATGAATTATATTTCATTAACCATGTAGACATGGAGCAAATAATCATAAAACCTGACATAAAAAAGTAAAATAAGTTACAGTGTTGTGACTGTTGAAGAGGTCCATGAACCTCTACAAACTTGAAAAGTAAAAAATGGGTTTTCCATGAGAGCCACCATAGGTAATACAGCCCTTTGACACTTTGATTTTAGCATTATATGAAAACTATTTGAAGATTCAGACTTCCAGAATTTTATTACAGTTAAAGTTACTGGTAAGTTTTTATTGCAGTAATACAAGATGAATATAATGATATATTCCATATTTGGAAAATTGAAATTTAGAACATGGACATTTTTGTTAGTAGTGGTGGGGGTTATTATTGAGCCTATCAAAATTATCAAATTGGTTGTTACCATAGGCAACTCATTCTCAGTTCTACTGGAAAATTTTAGAAAGAAGGAAAGGACATGTATTTTAGTATCTTCCTACCCACAGTGGATTGAGGTGCTAGAGTATTTATCTACCAACTTTAAAAAATCTCTGGTTCAAAATTTCTCCTGGATTAGGGGAGTATGAAACAGACTCATATTTAGTCTGACCTATGCTTAATAGATTAGATTTCCAAGGTCAGAAAAAACCCTGAGATAAATCAAGACAGGGGCTGGCATTTGGATGGACTAATGTATATGAAAAATGATAAAGGTAAGAGCAGTCTTTATATCCACTCACTCCCCACATTAGCTTTACTCTATCCTGTCATTGATTATTCAAGGTATGTGCTAACCACAATTCCATTTTTAAAATGGACTCTGACTGGAAGTTTCATGCATCAATCTACATTCCCAGTGCTGTAGTTTTTACCAAGGCTGCACATGATGTAAATCATGTATTCTCTATTACTCATTCTAGATTTTCCTCACTCCTAACCAGCACTTCTGTTCCTTTGGGTTGTTGTCTAGTGGAGTAACCAAATTTACATCCTTGTGAAGTTTAAGATCCTGGTTACTCACAAGGTATGAACCATGGCTGCTACAATTTTTCACTTACAGTTATCTCTAGGCATTGAGAAACCCAAACCACCTTGGTGAATTCTCTGATATTCTGATGTATCAGAAATTTAATCTCCTCATGAAAATGAAAGTATTTTTTTTTCTCAGCATAGCAGTACTTTGTCAATCTAATGCTATAAGAGAATTGAAATGATCAGACAAAGTCGTAGGAGGGACAACTTTCCTGTACATTAGCAACCAGAAATGTAGTTCATCAGATCTGAAATACAAAAGAAAGTTTTGTTAGCCTTCTGTTTCTATAACAAAAAATGAAGTAATCAGATTGTAAAGAAAAAAAATACATTTGGGTTACAGTGTTGGAGATTTCAATCTATCACCTCTTGGGCACATTATTTGGCAGTCTGTGGCAAAGCAGCACATTATGGTGGGAAGCATATGATAAGCAAAGTTGCTTTATTTCTTAGTTAAGAAGTCCAAGAGAGATAAAGGAAGAGAATGGGTTATCGAAATTCCATCCCAAGCATGCCACATACCACAGATGACCTGTTGGCCACATTTCTAAGTTTCCTCAAGAGAATGAATAGTGGTGATTTTCAGTACAATCTGTCCTTTGCAGCAAAGAAAGAAAATTTCTGTAAACGTGGCCATTGGGAGCTTCTGAATTTTATATTTTGCCAGAAGTTTTCATTTTCTTTCTCTTCTTTGTCTCAATGGCATTCAACAACCTGTCAATTGCTCAATCTTTACAATCACCTTTGCCTTCATATCTCTCAAATGCTGGAGATAATGTGTAAACCAGTGTTCTTCATTTCATTAGCACACACAAGTGTGAGTCATTTTAACTCTGGTATAATAGCATATCATGGCTTGTCACACAATGATGTTCTTACAACCATCTGGACAGGGAGTGATGTGATCCAATTACATATTGAACCAAGATCAGAATTTTACCCTGAGAATCTGCTTACTCTGTCTAATTCTAGTAGCTACTATTTTTATTTATTTTTTATTTATAATAGTAGTATATATTACAATTCATAATGCACATATATAGCATCTTTTTACATACAACTGTTTGTATACACAGTATATTTGTACCATTCAGGTCTTCAATTCCTCTAGAAGTTGACCTTGTGACAAGTATCCAAATATAATTATTTGGGAAGTTGCTTCTGGGAACACTCAATATCAAGTCCTTATGTGAGGCTGGGAAGATAAAGGAAGGCAATCAGAAAATGCATGAACACAGAACCTGAGTGACATAACCAACATTGCAGAATATGAGGTCACTTGCTTGCATCTACTCACAATGGAAGAATTTTGCACCTGTCAACAGACAAAAGTCTCTTTGTGGAAGACTTGGGATTCTCATAAGAGGTTCTAAAACCATAGGAAACCCCAAGTTCCAATAGGGTCAATTTGAAAGTGCAGAGCTATCCCCAGACAACAGACTCATCAATATGGTCTAAGATTCGTGTGCAGAAAGGGCTATGCTCCCTGAAAGATTTGGATACAGCTTCATTTATCCTTGATCCTCTACCACAAACATCTGCACAGAGTTCTAAAGTAAAATATGCTCATTACTACCTTGGAAGGCCCACCTGCCTCCCTCTGGGCAATGGACTCAATAATTTTCTATAAATCAACTTTGGTCCCATAGCTACAATCCCCCTCAGCTATGGTCCCAAACAAGTACTGCACAAGGACACAGAGGAAGCTTTGCTTCTTTAGGACAGGCTTACTGGCCTATGTCCCAGAGTACATCCTGAACTGGCCCTAAGACTCAGCTCTAGCTGATCTCAGCTATAATTTGGAACAATCCAGCCTACCTAGAGAAATGCTGAGAGTCTTCCTCTTGCTCACCCATGCCACTGAATTGGACTTGCCAATATCTATCCCACAGCAGACTCTAAAATAGCCCAGAAACTTCAATTCAGGCCCTCCAACCATGTTCTGAGAGTTTTCATTCATCAAATGATCCAGTTTTTTGGTTCCAGTCATTGTCAGGAGATTGAGAGCAGTTATGCTTGCTGGGGGTTACAGTGGGAGTGTTGATATTTTCCCACTGCAAGATCTTAAAACAGTCCTTCTTAACTGCAGTCTGACAACAAACCTTCTAGTCCAGTAGTATACCATTAAACATGGCTGTCCACAATCCCCCAGACAGATCTTAAGATCTCAGAATTGTTATAGAAATTGAAGCACTCCTGCTTCTTAGTTCCAGCTCATGTCAGTTGTGTACTGATACAGTATAATCAGCCCAGGGGCCCATTTTGGGATCCAACAAGAGCTCTCTCAGAGATCCAGAGAGAATTACTCCAGTCACCACACCTAATAGCAGGCCAAATATGCAATCCCTGAAAAGGACCTTTATTCCAGAACCATTTGCATAGGCTAATGTCTCAGAGACAGTCTAGTCCACTCAGGGACCAAATAGAACCCACACCCATCTAAGTTCCTGCTAACAGGCTCTCTAACTGGGGTCTCCACTGTGGACACAGCATCATCCATGTGACCCGATCCAGCCTTACTGAATTATGAACCCAGAGGCAATCCCATCAACCCAGGGGTCTAAGAAGAAGACTTTTAATATGATAAAAATCAAATTAAATACAAGGACTCCTAGCATGTCACTAGAGAAAATCACTTGGCCCTAAATAAAGATAGTGAAGAAGAAAGGAACAAATGATCAACAAAACAGCTAGAAAACTATAAACAAAGTGGTGATAGTCTTTACCCATCAATGATTACCTTGAATGTGAATGTATTAAATTATCCAATGAAAATACACAGAATTGTTGAATGCATTAAAAAAAAAGATCTATACTCTGTTTCCCCTTCAGATTGTATTAATCTTTTGCCTTATAAAAAGTTAAGATCCAACCCTATGCTGCATATAAGAGATTAACCTATAAGGACAGACATAGACTGAAACTGAATGGATGGAAAATATATTCCTTGCAAATGGATACCAAAATGTATCATTGATAGCTATACTTAAGTCAAATAAAGTAGACTTTAATTAAAAAACTGTGAACATGACAAAGAAACATCATTATATAATGATAAAGGAATACATTCAATAGAGTATATAACAATTGTAAATTATAAATACATATGCACCCAACATTAGAACACCAAAATATATAAAAATATTAATAGATGTGAAGGGAGAAAGCAATAATAATAGGAGACTTCAACATTCAGACAGAAAAATAAATAAGTAAATACTGGGCTTAAACTATACCCTAGACCAAATGTCACTAACAGATATTTCTACAGAAAATCCCATTCAAACAGCTGCAAATACATATTCCTCTCAACTGCAAGTAAAACATTCTGTAGGATGTTATGTTAGGCCACAAAACAAGTCTTAATAGATTTATGAAGATTGAAATCACATCAAGTATCTTTTCTGGCCTTAATGAATGAAACCAGAAATTAATAATAGGAGGAATTTTGGAAAATTCACAAACATATGTCCTTGAATTACTAAATAATTAAGGAAGAAATGAAAATTAAAAACTCTTAAGGGCAAATACAAATTGAAACAGGACATAGTAAAACTTATTAGGTTGCAGCAAAAGTGGTTCTCAAAAGGAAGTTTGTAGCTGTAATTGTCTACATGAAAGAAGTAGAAAAATTTTAAGTAAATAGTTTAATACTACATTTCAAGAGACTAAAATCAAAACAAAACAACTAAACTAAGTCCAATATGAAGAAGATCAGAGGAAACATAAATAGAGACGGAAAGACAATAAAATGTTGAGCAAAATTTGACAGTTTCTTATTTAAATAGATAAACAGACCATCAAAACTTTAGCAAGACTAAGGGGAAAACAAAGAATAAAATAAAGTCTGAATTGGAAGAGGAGATATTATAGCTAACATCACAGAAACAAAAAGTACCAAAAGGCCTTACTATGAACAATTATACCCCCCAAACCAGATAATCTATAAGAAATTAGTAAGTTCCTAGAAACACATAACCTACCAAGTCTGAACCAAGAAGAAATTTTAAAAATGAACATTTAATAAGTAAGGAGATTGAATCAGTAATAAAATATCTCTCATCCAAGAAAATTCCAGATCAAATAGTTTCACTTTGGAATTCTAACAAACATTTAAATAACTAATGCCAATTTTTCTCAAGCTTTTCAAAAAATCAAAGGGTAATTAGTTCTAAACTCATTCTACAGGGCAAGCATTGTGCCAGTGCTAATGCCAGGGAAGACACTATAAGAAAAGAAAATTAAAACCCAAAATTTCTAATCACCATAGAGAAAAAGATGTTCAAAGAAGTAGGGGTGAGTAGAATCGAAGAGCATATAAAAAATGCATCATTCATCATAATCAAGTTGAATTCATTTTTAAAATTCAATGATGGCTCAACAATATAGAGATCAGTGAATGTGAAACACTACATCAACAGAATACAAGACAAAAATACATGATGAAAAAAATTGACAAAATTAAATAGATTTTTCTGATTATTAAAAAATAAAACTCCCAACAAATTAGGCATAGAATGAATATACTTCAACACAATAAAAACCATACATAAAAATCTTATAGCTAACATTATACTTAATGGTTAATATTTGAAATATTTTCAGGAACAAAGACAGGATAATAAACAAGACAAATATCCCCACTTTTGCCTTTTTATTCAACATAGTACTGCAAATGTTAGCCAGATCAATGAGACAAAGAAAAACGTATAAGAAAGCAAAAGAGATATTGTCTGTTTCTTGGTGATGTGATCATGGATATGAAACACTCTAAAGATGATGTGAAAAAACTATTAAAACTGATAAACAAATTCAGTAAAGTTGCAGGATAAAAATTCACAACTCAAAGTTCAGTAGCTTTTTTTTATACCAAAAATTATCTTAAAAAGAAATTTAGAAATCAGTCCCATTCACAGTAGCATCAAAAATTTAGGAATAAATAATCAAGGAGAAGAAAGATCTGTGCACTAAAATCTAAAAATATAAACAAATGCATAAATTACTGAAAGAAATTTTAGACAAGACAGAAAAATGGGATGGTATCCAGGTTCATGGATTAGAAGAATTAATATTGGTAAGACATTCATATTACCCCAAACACAAATAATCTATAAATCAAGACAACCATCATCAAAGCAATCTGGGAATCAATACAATTTGAATTAAAACAAGCTATGAATCAGTGCAATCCTTATCAAAATACAATGTCATTTTCATAGACATAGAAAATTTAATCCTACAATTCATATGGAACCACAAAAGAACCTAACTTGACAAAGCAATCTTGAGGGGAAAAAAAACATGTAGACATCAAAATACCAACACAAAAATCTGTTACAACTATCTAGCAATCAAAACAACATAAAATAAATACATTGACCAGTGGAACATGATAGACTACCAAATGATAAACCCATATTTTATGATCAATTGGTTTTTAACAAAGATGCCAGCACCAAATAATGTAGAAAGTTTGGGTACTTCAACAAATTGTGTTGAGAATTCCAGATATCCACATATGGAAGAATAAAATTAGGCCTTATTTCACAATATATACAAAAATATACACAAAGTGAATTGAAATCCAAATATAAGACCTGAAACTGTAAGACCAGTAGAAGAAAGCATAGAGGAAAAGTTCCAGTGCATTGGTCTCAGCAAAGATTTCATAGATATGATGCAATAAACACAAACAACAAAGCAGAAATAAACAAAAACAAATTGTGTAAAAAATGTATCCAGAAAAAGAAATCATTTCCAAATTATACATCTAATAAGGTGCTGATATTCAAAATATATAGTCCTCAAACTCCATAGCAAGAAACCAAATAATCCAATTAAGAAATGGGCAAATAAACTAAATAAACAGTTCTTAAAAGATGGCATACAAATGAATGACATATATGAGAAAATGCTTGTCATTGCTAATCCTCAAAGAAATGTGAATTATAACCATACTGTGACATGACCTCAAGTCTGTTAGAATGGCTATTACCAAAAAGATGAAATTTTAAGTGCTGGCAAGAATGTGCAGAAAAGGAAACCCATGTGCAATACTGGTGTGAATGTAAATCAATACAGTCATTACTGGAAAAAGTATGGAGGTTCTTTAAAAAGTTAAAAATAGAACTACTATGTGATCCAGCATTCTCACTTCAGGGTATACATCCAAAGGAATTGAATTCTGTATAGCAAAACAGTATCTGCACTTCCATATCTGTGCTATGTGATTCATTATAGCTAAAATAAAGAAATTACCTGAGTGTCCATCAATTAATGAATAGATGGAAAAGGAAATGTGGCAAATATACATATGTATATATATGTATATGTGTTAATAAAGCTAATAAATATAATATATAAGCTTTACTAACATTCCATAATGTTTTTATCAAACACTTTTCATTGTACCCAATAAATATATATGAATATTATTTTCAATTAGAAGTAAAATCTAAGAAAAGAGCTCATTAAAAAGTTACCTTTGTGGACAGGAGTTTAATTCCACTTGTAGATTCTGGAAGCCTGTGTGTGTATGTGAGTGTGTGTGTGTGTGTGTGTGTGTGTGCGTGTTTCAGCTTGAAACAAAGGAAACTCTGCTATTTGTGACAATAAAATAAACCTGGAAGATATTACACTATTAATCCAGGAACATAAAGGTAAATAGTACACTTACTTGTGGAATCTGTAAAAGTTAAACTCATACACAGTACAGAGTACAGAATAGAATTGTGGTTACTGGAGACTGATGAAGTTATGAGTTAAAAAAAGGGATTTGTCAGTCGAAAGATACATAGTATCATTTAGACAGGAGAAATAAGCTTTATTGATATATTAAAAAGAATAGTGAATATAATAAGAACAATGCATCGTATATTCCAGATTTATGGCAAAGCAAGGTGAATATAATTAATAATGATGCATTGTATATCTCAAAATAGAAGAGTGGGTTGTAAGTGTAGTAATCATAAAGAAATGACAAAATTTTAAGGTGATGAACATGCTAATACCCTGAGGTGAGTGTTACCAAATGTTAAACATTAGTCAAAACATCATAGTACCTCATAAATATGTAAGATATCATGTGCCAATTAAAAAACAGGTTAATAAAAATTTCCTAAAGCTGCAAATTTTAAATTTATTAACTACACCAAAAATAAAATACATATGTGAGGTGATATATTTGTTAATTAGCTTTATTTAATCATTCCAAAATGTAAATGTTTTTCAAACACATCTCTTTATACCCAATAAATATGTATAATCATTATTTGTCAATTAAAAGTAAAATTTAAGAAAATAATTCATTAGCCAGTTACCTTTGTGGCTGGGAGTTTAATTCTACTGGGAGACTCTTGGAGACTTTGTAGAATTTATGATCCAAATTATCCCCTGAGGGTCAATTGCTTGAATTTTTCTCCAGCTGTCACTAATTCTCTGATACTCCAGGCTGACTAAATTTGCACAGACGGGGCTTTGGAGTCCACAAAAATTGCCCAGGCAAATGAAAGGTTGTAGTGGAAGGTGGAAGTTGGGCTCTTATGCAAAGAAATGTTTAGATGTAAGAGGACACTGACAAAATTTGCTATAACCAATAATATTGCTTTATAAATTCTACCAGTATAACAACTTCCCTTAGGAGTTATTCTTCCTCTAAACAATGGAAAATGTGTTGCTAAAAATAGTAATAACTGATGTGTAATTTCCTCTGTTTATGAATGAAAATACAATTTTGCTTTTATTTGCCTTAGAATTCTATATTCCACACAAACATGCCCTGTGTCCACGTAGAACCAGAAACTGTTGTTCCCATTCCATTTCTGTATTAGATTATCAGGGTAGCTATAAATCAGGTAGTATAAAAATTTTTGAGTATATCTATCAATATCTAATGAAATGGAAGTCACTCATCTCCTCTGTTTACCTAACATAAAGTTTTTTCTGAGTTTAAGATTTTTGTTGTTGTTGTTGCTTTCCTCCCCTATAGTTGCAGACATCTAAACTTTCACCATCTGAAAAGACTTAGGCTGAACCCTAGCTAGGATCTAGTTTAGTAGCTGGATCAAAAATACATCATAAGTAGCTATTCCTTAGAATAAATAGATCTTTAGATCTAATTTAACCTAACCATTAAAAGATACAAACGTCTTGTAATATCATTCACCATGGTGGCTAGTTATTTCAGTCCTTTTACAAATGCATTAAGAAATACATTCTTTGGCTGTCAAAGATTCTCCCACCTCAAATATTATCACAATCTTTTAAAATCTCAAAGCAAATATCATTAACCTATAAATACATAGAGGTGACCTTCAGGAAGAGCAAAAATGAAATATTTCTTTATTTTTCAAGAAGGCTTCTGAACCAGTGAAATAAGGTTTTTATTCCAAAACAGGATAGTGTCTTTTTAATTAGCTCTTTAACTTATATATGAACAATGTCTCATATTTACATTTTGGGTGCATTTTCATATATACAAGCAAAGTAGCTTAGAAAAACATTGTCCTATTTCTAAATATGATCTCATACTAGACAAAGTTGCCAAAAACATACATTGGAGAAAAGATAGCCTCTTCAACAACTGGTGCTGGGAAAACTGGAAATCCATATGCAGCAAAGTAAAATTAAGCCCATTCTCTCACCATGCACAAAACTCAACTCAAAGAAGATCAAGGACCTAGGAATTAGACTAGAGACCCTGTGTTTAATAGAAGAAAAAGTAGGCCCAAATGTTCATCATGTCTAGGCCCTGACTTCCTTAATAAGATTCCTATAGCACAAGAAATAAAATCAAGAATCAATAAATGGGATTGATTCAAACTGAAAAGCTTCTTAGCAAAAGAAACAATCAGTGAGGTGAAGAGAGAGCCTATAGAATGAGATCAAATTTTTACCACATGCACATCAGATAGAGCACTAATCTCTAGGATATATAAAGAACTCAAAAAACTTAACACCAAAATATAAATAACCAAATCAATAAATGGGCTAAGGAACTGAATAGACACTTCTCAGAAGATGATATACAATTGATCAACAAATATATGAAAAATGTTCAACATCTCTAGCAATTAGAGAAATTCAAATCAAAATTACTTTTAGATTTCATCTCACTCAGGTCAGAATGGCAGCTATTAAGAATACAAACAACAGTAAATGCTGGCAAGGATGTGGGAGTAAAGGCACACTCATACATTGCTGGTGGGACTGCAAATTGGTGCAACCAACTTGGAAAGCAGCATGGAGAATCCTTGGAACACTTGGACTGGAACCACCATTTGACCCAGCTATCCCACTCCTTGGTTTGTACCCAAAGGACTTAAAAACAGCAAAGTACAGTGACACAGCCACATCAGTGTTTATAGCAGCACAATTCACAATATCTAAATTGTGGGACCAACCCTAGGTGCCCTTCAATAGATGAATTGTCAAAGAAACTGTGGTATATATACACAATGGAATATTACTCAGCATTGAGAGAGCAAAATCATGGCATTTGCAGGTAAATAGATGGAGTTGGAGAATATCATGCTAAGTGAAGTAAGCCAATCTCAAAAAACCAAAGGCCTAATGTTTTCTCTGATATGTGGATGCTGATCTATAATGGGGTGGAAGGGGAGCAAGGGATGAATGGAGGAACTTTGGATAGGGCAAAGGGGAGAGAGAAGATGGGAGGGGTTATGGGGGAAGGAAAGATGATGAAATCAGATGGACATCATTTCCCTAAGTACATGTATGAAGATACCAATAGTGTGGCTCTACTTTGTGTAAAACCAGAGAAATGAAACATTGTGCTCTATATGTGTACTATGAATTTAAATGCATGTATAACAAATTAGAATAAATAAATAAAATTTTAAAATGTGATACCTTCTATCTATAGCAACTCCAGTAAAATTCTGGATTGGATGTTTTTAATCTTTTCTCTTTTTAGAAACTAAAATACTAAAATATAGTGTATCAACATGATGATGTAGATTTGTGGGATTTACATATGAGTGCTGATCATCTAGTTCAGCTAATATTCAGCCATATAAATACACTTTTGTAGTAATATCTATATGCTAATACCTAAATGCTTACTAAGTATAGTTAATATACAAATACACATTAAAATATAATTACTAACTGCATGTCTGGTAGACTTAATTATGGCCACCAAAGATATCAAGTTCCTAAATTTCAGGATCTGTGAATGTTACTTTATACAGGGAAACAGAATGTTGCTCTGCTGTTGTGACTACATTTACAATGTGGAGATGGAGAGATTGTCTTGCAATATTGAGATGGGCCCTAAATGTAATCACAAATGTCCCTGTTTGAGGGAGGCAGAGGAGTTACTACAAAAGAGGAAAGAGTGATGTGATATAAAGAAAAAATTATGAGCACCAAATTGCTGGCACTTCTGGTAGCCAGAAAAAGCATGGAGATGGATTTTCCCCTAACTTTCCACAGGGAATCACCCCTATCTATCAATATCATGTTTTTAGCACCATTAAACTTGTTTCATATTTCTGGTTCTAGAACTATAAGATAATAATTTTGTGTTTTTCTAAACCATGAAGTTTGTGCTAATTTGTTGGAGCAACCATGGAACTGTTAGAGCACACAGAGAAGTCAATCTGGGGGGAAAAAAAAAAAAAAAAGGCAAAACTACACAGGATTGTCATTCCAGAAATTTTCTTACAGAGAGAAAATAATTTTTTTCCCCTGGTATTTATGAAGTAGAAAAGGCCAAAACTTAGGAAAGCTGCAGATCTGAAAAACCTTCATATGTGATATACCTCTGAAATACATTTTGTGAAAGAAGCCATAATAACTCCTATTTGTTTACTAGTATCCTAAGGTAATGCTGACTTTAGGTGAATTGATGAAAGTCAGACACATGTGTAAGCTTTCTTTTTAAGTAAAGTTCTCTATAAAGGCTACATAGTCTCTCCATTGATTCTTTACTATTCTATTTGGAAAAAAAATGTGAAAATTTTCTTATCAGTAAAATGAAAATTAGTGGTAGCTGGTTTTTATTTTATAATAGACCATAACCTTAGTTTTTGTTTTACTGAAAGGAAAAAGAGGCAGACATTTTGATTAAACATGTTTCTCGGGTCACATTTGAAAAAAAAAAAAAAACTGCCAAATCATCATGCTGCTCTAGTCTACCTCCAGCAATGCAGCAGGATCAGCTCACAGACCCTGGAAGAGCAAAAGTACCGAAGATGTGCTGCAGAAGTAAGAAAGTAATTATCAAGGTTTAGCTCATAGATTTCTATCTGTCCAGGAAATTTCAGTGCTGGTCCTATTTTTTCCCTTCCTTCTAAAATGTGCATTAAGTGGGTAAATTCTGGATTTGTTCTGATGTCATTAAAAACAAAGGAGACAGTTACAAAGTGAAGGGTCTGCATATGAGTAGTTGCTTCCCACAACTAAGCCTCAGGAAGCATCTTCCTAGTCAATGATGTAGAAGCACTTGCTAATCGAAAGCAACAATTGATGGACCAAATCTAAAATTTTACTTCTATTTGGTCTACAATGGGTTGCCATGGAAAATAAAAAAGGAAATCTGTGAATTTAGTATGGAAGATCAAGATAGAAACAGCAGAAGACAAAATAAATTCTAAGCAAGATAGAAACAGCAGAAGACAAAATAAATTCTAAGCAGCCTTTATATTTTGTCCCTTTTTGATAAGTATGGGGCCAAAAATTAACCCATCGACTTTTGGTATACATGGCCACAATAGTAGATTCACAACAGAAAGGATTATTGAAAATTACCATTCAAACTGTCATTTATAATCAACTTGCCCTTAGGAAATGAGGTTTATCTGAGATGAACTAGAGATTCTGTAAAAGTAAATTTTACTATAGATACATGGTCAGGAGGACTAGAAAATAGAAATGAATAATATTAGTGGATTGGGAGTAATCTAGGTTTATACCATAGTAAATTGCTATAAGTGAATGGATCTGAACATAGGGATTTGGTTTTCCTCTTGTGATTGACTACATAACAAAAGAATTGTTTCAGCCTGTGATCATATCTGGCTATCAGTCTTGAATATGGTGTTTGGAGGACAAATTTTGCTTAATTTGGAAGATGTAAACTAAAAAATTTTGTAAAGAAGCCAGAAGCTGTGTATAATCAGTAATTCACAAACTTTTTGAGCCTTTTAATTTGTCAACCCCATTGTCTAGTTACAGCCTGGTTTGCTTCATAATTTCCTTTGGTTTTGAGAAATTAACATTTTTTTGTATTCTTCCTCTCCTTTGATCATATACAGAAAATGAAAGATCCACCAATACAGAAGAGAAAAATATTAAGGAGAAACCTTGGTTCTCAATTCTTCATAGTGAAATAAAAAAAAAAAAAAAAAAAAAAAAAAAAAAAACTGTTGCCCATGGACTTCTGCTAGTTAGTAGGTTTACATCTCCATGGGAGGTTTAGTCCCCTTCAGAATCCACAGGGGAATTACCAGCTCAGTGCTAGAAGGTGTTTTGATGGATGACTCCATAAGCAAGAAATGTAACCCGAATGTTCCCAGTATTGAGTTTATGATTATTATTTTCTAGATGGAGTATGGATGGGGCATTGGATTTTCATAGAAAAAAAGCAATAAAACAAACAAAAGCAGGTCAAATTGTAAAGTGGTTTAAAAAAAGAGTAAAGGACAGGAATTAAACAAAATGATTAAATAAAGAACCAAGAATCTATTTGTAATTCATTTTGAAGAGCAGCTCTGCCCCTAAGCTTTTCCTAATATCAACGAAAGTATGTATAAAAACATAAAGTAATTTTATATAACATTAAAACCCAAACCTTTTAGTTAACAATGAACTTGTGCCTGAACTTGGTCAGAGTTTATAAAAAAAAAAAAAAATGGTGTTATATTTATGCTTCATTTAACTATGAGAATATAAAAGTAAATAGCACAGTCTTTCCTTTCACATTCCCTTCCCCAACCAATGAATACTCTTAAACTTAGCAAGGAAGAATCAACAACAAAATTTGTAATAGTAGCTATATTATACATGTAGTTTTTTTAAAAACCTTATACGCATATTATTCTATCAAGAACTGCCCGATTTTTCCCCCAAATCCCACCTTCAACTCTTTGTAAGTCTTGAGAAGCAAAAGCTGTGTGGAAAATATAACGGCTAACAGAAATGGATTGGCTACATTCTGGGAGGGAAATTATTGCATGAAGTCACAGAAAAATCTCTGCATTGATGCATGTTTAGCATGTTAGATTTCATTAATAACACTGGGAAATTAAACAGGATCTGTGCATTCTGTGAATATCAATTTATACTTCAAATATACCAAAAGAATTACACATACACACTCATACACACATGTACACACATACAAACAAACCCAAGACTAGGATTAATTATTTGCTTGATTTCTTCTCATTGAAGGATGAGCAAACAAATGAAAAAGTGCTCTGTAAAAAAAAAAAAAAAAAAAAAAAAAAAAAAATTAAATTACTTTGTCTCCAGTCAAAGGAAGAAGATATCAGTGTCATGGAGAAGAGAGGCACTGATTACTTCCAAGGGCTCAAGTTTCTTGTAAATCTATTAGGATTATGAAGAATAAAGGGAATTCTACCAAATAAAACACACACTCCCTGTTGTGCATCTCAAACTTCACAAGTAACCAATAAAATTGCTTAGTTTTGACAGTAACATAAGAAGAGTAACTAGTCTGTGTTTATATATCATGGAAAAAAAGATGTAATAGAAATGGCTTGTCTTTACTTAAAAAGAGCGATCTGTATTGAAACAGTTGTCAAGATTCAAACAGTTGTCAAGATAAGTAACATCACATTTTTTTTTTTTTTTATTACCGAGATTGCTTTATGCCAACTTCTAAAGAAGACTTCTATTTTGCAAATCACTTCCTCATGGAGAGAGGAAGAGGAAACCCATGTGTAAAAGCATGCTCTATTTAAAATAACTTTGCCCTAAACTCCAGCCCAATTTCATGATGCCTTAGCTGTATCCAGGGACTTAAAGAACAGTATGACTAGCCTACTTTGGTCCAAATGTCTAAAACATGACATAAATTAAGAAGCTGATGTTATATCCTTATTTGAGGTCCCAATCAAAACCAGTATGGAGATTTTTGTTCTGAACCATTATGGAAAGCAGTATGGAGATTTCTTGGGAAAATGGGAATGGAACCACCCTATGACCCAGCCATCCCACTCCTGGGTCTATTCCCAAAGGACTTAAAAACAGCATATTACAGTGACACAGCTACTTCAATGTTTAAAGCAGCACAATTCACAATAGCTAGGTTGTGGAACCAACCTAGATGTCCCTCAGTAGATGAGTGGATAAAGAAAATGTAGTATATATACACAACGGAATTTGTAGGTGTTTGCATACCCTTGAAACAGAAATGAAAAAAGTCTTTCTGAGCGCTTATGTGCTCTCGAGGGCAACTCACAGATACGTTGGGAACTGCCAGTATTTGAATATGAAAATGGACGGAGGGACCACCAGCCAGTAGATTTCAAAACAATAAAAAATCTCAAAGAGGCAGTAATGACTTATGGACCCCAAGCTCCTTTCACGTTGAGTATACTGGAGTCCCTTAACACCTTTAGCTTAACCCCTGCAGACTGGAAACGTCTATGTAAAGCAACATTAAGTGGGGGACAATACTTGGTTTGGCGATCGCAATTTCAAGAACTTTGTATAGAAACAGCTAAAAGAAATGCAGATGCGGGGTTTGGAGACCATAATATAGAAACGCTCACAGGAGAAGGGCAATTTGCAGACGTACAGGATCAAAAATATTATACCCCAGGAGTATATGCTCAGATAAACGCAGCTGCCTTAAAGGTATGGAAAACTGTACAAGGACCTGGGGATCTACAAGGTAGCTTGTCCAAAGTAATTCAAGGACCTAATGAACCATATGCTGAATTTGCTGATCGACTTTTGAGAACTGCAGGTAGAGTTTTTGGAGACATTGATCAAGTTATGCTATTAGTTGTCCAATTAGCATACGAAAATGCTAATAAGTATTGCCAGGAAGCCATCAGGCCATGGAAAAATAAAAAGGATCTTTCCATATATATACAATTATGTAAAGATATAAATGATGCCTTTGTCACAGGGAATATGATTGCAGCAGCTGTGAGAGATGCTGCCCCTCAAAATTTTACAAGAGCTAAACATAGACATTATAATCAATCAGGATATTCTAGGCAAAATTATCATAATCAATCAGGCTATTCTAGGCAAAATCCTAAAAGAGAAATCAGACCAAATTCATACCGTGCTCCAGGTTGCTGCCCCAGGTGTAAGAAAGGAAATCATTGGGCCAATAAATGCTATTCAAAATTTGACATCCATGGAAATCCTTTGTTCAGGAATTCAAAAAACGGGGCAAGGGGCCCAATGCCCCGGGGCCCACAAATGTACGAGGCATTGGAGGAGGAGTATCCTCAAGCATCCACTCAGATGCTTCCCCGACACAATCCCTATTACCCATCCACTCCCTCACCAGAGGAACAGGAGGAAATGCAGGATTAGACCTCTGTTCCACCGCCCGAATAGTGTTAACACCTGAAATGGGGGTTCAACTGATTCCCACAGGAGTCAGGGGACCTCTTCCCTCAGGGACTGTAGGACTTATTATCGGGCGAAGTCCTGAAAGCTTATTAGGTTTGCAAGTGACCCCAGGCGTAATAAACTCAGACTATAAAGGGGAAATTAAAATAATGCTTAGCTCACCCCAAAGTATAAGTTCTATTAATCAGGGAGATAGAATTGCTCAGCTGCTCCTCCTTCCAAAATTACATAAGTCATTTAAAATGAATATGCCTCTAAATAGGAACAATAGAGGATTTTGTTCCACTGATTCGAAACCCATGGTTTGCTGGGTTCGGGACTGTACAAGGAGGCCTATGTGTAAAATAAGAATCCAAGGAATAGAAATGGAGGGTCTTATAGATACTGGAGCTGATTCTTCCATCATTAACTTACGTCAATGGCCCAAACACTGGCCTCTGCAAAAAGCTTCAACCAGTTTAAGAGGCTTGGGATATAATAACCTCCCAGAAAAAAAGTGCGGTAATTTTAAAATGGGAGGATGATGAAGGACATAAAGGCACGTTTCAGCCTTATGTTTTACCTAATCTACCGGTTACTTTATGGGGAAGAGATATTTTACAACAAATGGGAGTACACCTTGCAACCAAACCTGCAGGTGTTAAATGTAAAAATCTACAGAGTAATCTTAACCCTATAAGAAATCATCAAAAAGTACAGGGTAAGCTTAACCCTAAAAGAAATCATTATCATATAGGAAAAAGACATTTTTCTTCGGGGCCACTGAGAAAATAATTTTGAAAATACCATGGCTTTCTGATAAGCCAGTGTGGGTCCCTCAGTGGCCCCTATCTAAAGAGAAATTACAAGCGGCCCACCTACTAGTTCAGGAACAATTAGAAGCAGGACATATAGAACCTTCCACCTCTCCCTGGAATTCCCCCATATTTGTGATCAAGAAAAAATCAGGAAAATGGCGATTATTACATGATCTTAGACAAATTAATAAAACCATGCAAGTCATGGGCCCTACTCAACCTGGACTTCCGAATCCTATAGCTATTCCAAAAAATTTCCATGTTATTAGTCTTGATATAAAGGATTGCTTCTTTTCTATTCCCCTACATCCTCTGGATGCCCACAGGTTTGCCTTTTCAGTTCCTTCTATTAACAATAATGGCACTGATCAGAGATATCAATGGAAGGTTTTGCCACAGGGAATGGCTAATAGCCCCACCATATGCCAAATATATGTGGACAAGGCCATCCAACCCATTAAAAATAAATATCCAAACCTCATGTGTCTACATTACATGGATGATATTTTACTGGCCCACCCTAATCAAAAAATCTTATTTAATATATTCAGTGACGTGGTAGAAAATTTAAAAAAATACGGATTATATATAGCAGAAGAAAAAGTTCAAACCAGATCTCCCATATTTATTTAGGATTTAAAATCATGGATACTTTTGTTAGACCCCAAAAAATTTTAATAAATAAAGAACATTTAACCACCCTCAATGATTTCCAAAAACTACTGGGAGACATTAATTGGCTTCGCCCTACACTAAACCTCACTACTGGCCAATTAAAACCTTTATTTGATATCCTTCGAGGGGACCCTGATCCATCCTCACCGCGAACATTGACTCCTGATGCTAGGAAAGCTTTAAAGGTAGTAGAAAAAGCCATCGAAGGAGCTCATTGTGACAGATTTGATTTAACTCAACCGCTGATATTGATTATTATTTCTTCACAATATACACCCACAGGAGTATTTTGGCAACAAGGGCCTTTATTATGGATACATTTGCCTGTCTCTCCTGAAAGCATAATTGAGTCTTATACCTCCATGGTGGCTAAACTTATTCTTCAAGGACTTAAAACTTCTACTAAAATATTTGGCATTCACCCTGCTACTATTATTACTCCCTATTCATCGTCACAGATTGAATATTTATGCTTCAATGATAATGACTGGGCTATAGCTAGATGCTCTACCTCTGCAAATTTTGATAATCACCTTCCTAAGTCTCCTATATTATCTTTTTGTATTAATCATCCTATTATATTTCCACAGGTAATAAAAAATCAACCTATTCCTAAGGCATTTAATGTATTTACAGATGGGTCCTCAAATGGTACTGCTGCAGTAGTCACTATAAAAGAAAATATGACTTACATAACTGCACACAAATCAGCTCAACTAGTGGAATTGGAAGCTGTGGTAAGAGCTCTGGAAAATTTTAGAGACCAGCCCATAAACATTTTTTCAGATAGCCACTATATTGTACAAGCCGTCCCAAAATTAGAGTTAGCAGGACCAATAGCACCTCATACTCCAGCTTTTAAATTGTTTTATCAAATACAAAAACTTTTGTGGGCAAGAAAAGAACCTCTATTCATAGGCCATATTAGAGCACATACTAATTTGCCTGGCCCCCTCCATGAAAGTAATCAAAAGGCTGATGAACTTACAAAAACAATATTTATACTTTCAGCGTTACAACAAGCTACTTTATTTCATTTCCAGTTTCACGTCAACAGCACCACCTTGCAACGTAGGTTTAAAATCACAAAGGAGCAAGCCAGAACAATTGTAAAAGATTGTAAATCTTGTATGACACATTTGCCCAATCCTCATTTTGGTGTTAACCCTAGAGGATTAATGCCCAATCATTTGTGGCAGATGGATGTTACTCATGAGCCAAGTTTTGGAAAATTGTGATTTATTCATGTAACCATAGATACATGCTCAGGCATGATTTTTGCTTCCTTACATTCCGGAGAAAAAGTTAAAGATGTCACATCTCATTGTTTACAAGCTTTTGCTGCATTGGGCATCCCCAAAATGCTTAAAACAGATAATGGCCCCGCATATACGTCCTCATCTTTCAAAGAGTTTTGCGCAAAATTCCACATATCCCATAAAACAGGCATCCCATACAATTCTCAGGGTCAGGGCATTATTGAAAGAGCAAACCGCACACTAAAAGTTATGTTGTTAAAACAGAAAGAAGGAAACTGGAAAAATCCTAAGGACAGATTGGCAGTTGCCCTGTTTACCTTAAATTTTTTAACTTTAGACTCTGATGGTTATTCTGCTGGAGACAGACATCGGAACCCACATCAACAACATAAACCTTTGGTTTACTGGAAGGATGTTCTTTCAGGTACATGGAAAGGTCCAGATCCAGTGTTAATTTGGGGGAGAGGATCTGTTTGTGTTTTTCCAAAGCATGAATCCTCTCCAATATGGATACCATCTAGATTAATAAAGCAAGTACCAAACCAAAAGGATCAAGATGAAGTTGTTGAGGAATCAAGATTAATAAAAAAGGTACAAAATCAAGAGGACCATGATGAAGATATGGAATGATTCCCTTAAAAGAGTCCTTCAAAATACGTCACAACTTAAGTGTCATTCCTCCCGGCTGGGACGAAGAGATCTCTCTTTAGTGTGCACACAATTGTATTTTTTTTTTCTTTTTATATATGTGTTTATGTCTGTGTATTTGTCTAAATTTCATGTTAATGTGACGTCACAAATATATGTTTGTATGTGCGTCTGTCTGTCCAGTCTGACATCAAAAATAACAAAGCGCTTGTGAATATAATATATATATATATATGGATCCAAATAACTCTAATTCATTTAAGTTTAAGAGTATTCTAATTGGGTAAATAATTTAATAAGTGAAGGTACCTTCAATTTTGTTTTATAGGTGTCCCAGGGATTTCTCTTAAGCGAAAAATATGACTAGGGCTATATAACCTGATATTTTGGTGTTTTGACATAAGGTTGCTTATTTGTTATTAACTTCATTTGTTTAATAAATGATTAATTTCAATCATTTCAACAGGTAAAGGACTGCTGTGTATGCAGAAACTCGAGAGTTCCAGCTAACAAATTATTTCTCCAAAGTGCTTTTAGTTTTTCTTTAATCTATCTTTAATACAGTAAATACCCTCAGTCTTTCTTTGTTTTGTTCTAAATATGATGTTTTGCCAGCTTATGTTTGTGGGAGCTCAGGCTGCAATGTGTGTGAGCAGAAATCAACTTTAATTTTCTAATCTAATAATTCTATTTTTTAGTTTGACAACTCGCCTCTTGACTCAGTGCTGGAATAGCACTGCCTTTCCTTTAATAATTGATGCTTGAGTCTCTAGGGAGCGGGCCCTGAAGATTTGCCGGTGGCATTGTCTAGACATAAAAAAAGACGGCTGCTGCTACAGATGCAGGGATCGCGGTCGCTGCAAGCATCCCTGCTGCTCAAATGTCAAACAACCTCACCAGCAGTGTGGCCTCTGCTCTGCATGCATGGGGCCTCCTAGATCTACGTGTTATAACAAGTGGACATTTTGATCTTTCATTGTTTGGGACTTCATGGGACAGTACCTTGGGGGTATTTGTTTAGACAACTCAGTGTGTTACTTGATAGAACTTAAGGCAGCTGATTTGTTTAAAGAATTTGATATGCTATGCAATTTGGCTCGTCACCAAAAGGCTTGTTGCCTTAAAGCCGCAGCATCTCCCCACAATTGGACGGCTGTTAGTCATCTTACACAGTTGATCCTAAAGGGCTCCATTGGATGGCTGGTTAGCCAATGACGGGTAAGATCCCCAGAGGGGGACAACCTAAGACAGGCACAGTCGCACGGGATAGTCTCATGTGGCCGACATATCAACCTAAGACAGGAGTCAAGGGCACAGCCTTGGTTATCCGATGACGGGTAAGAATGTTGGTTGCACATAGACGTCCTAGAGCATCCCCTCTTTTAAAACAAAAGGGGGAAATGCAGGAGCCCTGTTTGGGGAGATAGCTAAGATTGCGTTTGACTATTGGGCCATAGACATTTTTGGGCATTTCCGGCTTCCGTAGTCTCACGAGACTTGGTCTGGGATCTCGCGGGACTTGGTCGAGGATCTCGAGAGATTTGAACGGTGACTCAGCAGATCGAGCGAGCGCCATTGCTGCTCGGGCGCATGGGAAGAGACCAGAGAGAGAAAAGACAGGGTTATCGCTATTGTATAGATATATTGTAGTTTCTTGTAAGATTAAAGAATATTTTCGTCTCCATCCTGTCTCCGGACACCTTCCCGCGGCGCTGCCGTTCCAGGCTGCAATCCCTTTCCGGCGGCAACAGCTGGTTCACAGTATTGTTGGGTAGGGGTACATAGGAGGATTAGGGGAACACTATAATGGTCAAAGGGAAGGGAGGGGAAGGAAGGGAGCAAGGGTGGATGGAGGGGAAAAAAGTGAATAAGATGGATATCATTATTCTAAATGCATGATTGAAGACTGGAATGCTAAGAATATACTTTGTATACAAACTGTTATGTGTAAAATGATGCTCTATATGTGCAGTATGAATTGCAATACATACTACTACTATAAATTAAAAAGAATTAAAAAATAAATTAAAAAAAACTTTGTTCTGTGTAAGCTACCTGGTACCGAAAACTGGGAGGAAAAACTCTCGGAGGCAGAGTTAAGCTTTTACGACTTTTACTTCTACTTTCTTAGAGCTTAGAGAGGGAAAGAAAGAAAGATAGAGCTTAGCTTAGAGAAAGACTAGAGCTTCTTTCTTCTCTCTTCTTTCTTCCTTCTTCTTTCTTCTGTCTTCTGTCTTCTGTCTTCCTCAGGAGTCTCGGCCTAACTCTGACCAGTCATTACTTCTTCTATCTGGTTTCTCTTCTGTAACTGCTCTGCCTACGTTCTGGCTGCTCTGATTCTTCTGACCGACCGAGTGACTGCCCGGCTGACTGAATTCTCCGTTCTCCTAACTCGGACCGCTTTCACCCGGTTATATACCTTCAGCTTTGCGGGTGCCTACAGGTGCGTCACATACATATCAGGTGGAACCTATGGCTTCCAGCTAGCTACAACAGCCCTTCCTAATTAGGGCTCCTTCAGTTCTGTTTATCTTATTATTTTTATAGCAAAAGTATATGCAAAGGAAAATACAGCCGGGGTATCTGTTGCAAGCATTCTTTGCTCAGCCTGCTTCATTGGAGGTAGGAGGGGTTAGAAGAAATAGTGCAGAGAGTTTATTCTTCATGGAAGGAAAATGTTTCCTCTCATGGCCACACCCACACTTGATAATTGCCACTTAGTTCCCAGCCTAATCTCCTAACTTACAAACATAAAGGAGAGTTATCCCTCTACTTTTATGCATGCTCCTGGATTTTATGAATATTTCTGATGGAGTGTGGTTGAGAAACTACAGGGAACCTGAACTGGAGTGGGAAACAAGCATGTCTGATTTAACCTTGGTAGCTACACTATCAGGGTGCAAAGTGGGAACTGATGGGAGGAAGATTCTCAATAGAACGCCAGAAATACTTTCACTGAACTTTCCTTAGGTTACTTTTTCTGAACCTTTATGTTATCCAGCTAAGGTTAATGAAGTGGACTATTAAGCCCCTCAAGATGTTTTGTCAGTATAGTAATGTTTTTCCCAGTCACCTCTAAAATGGATCAGAGTGAGACATTTTTTTTTCAATTCAGTTTACCCCAAAGCCATACTGTGAACTCAGCTAAGTCACACATCATTTTATTATTCATTTCTAATTATATTAACTAAGTACTACAACAAACCCAGAACATAAAATATCATAACAAGCACAAGATTTCCATGTGATTAAAATGCCCTCCTACAAAATATCCATATCTTCCTACCTACCTACCCACATACCTATCTTCTATATATCTAGTAAGAAATTTCTGAAGCTTGCCAAATTAAAAAAAAAAAAAAAAAAAAAACTCAATTGAAGCATTTTCACCACATAATTAATTCTCCTGTAAATCACTTTCCTGGTGATGTTATTTCCTCAGTATGATAAATCTCTAGAATTTATATCTCCAAGCTTGAATGTGTGACTGATATTCTAATTCATATATCTCACTATCTACTTTACATCTATTATTGCATATCTAATATATATTTCAAAGTTTAAGTATTGAGATAGCCTCCTAAGACAGCCTTTAAGCAATTATACCTGCCATCACTATGTCTTTTGAATATGGCTTGCATTGAATCTGGATTGATCCTGTGACAAACCAAAAATGCAGCAGAAATAAACTGTGTCAGTTACATTCTTAATCCTTTAGAAGGCTGAGTGATTTCTGTTTTTTCTTCTCCTGGAACCTAAATTATCATCAGAGTGGTCAAACAACTATGTTAGGAGGATCATATGAAGAAGCCACAAAAGAAGAGAAAATTCCAGCTGTCCCAGTTTCCCAGCTTTCTACCTTCCCTACCAAGATACTAAACAGGCAAATGAAGCCAGCTGGAACATTTCAGCCCGAGTCATTACCAACTTACATCCTTACAAAAGACCCTGAGCAAGACAGTCCAAACACTGTGTAGCTGAATGTCAGTAACACGAATCATCTAAATTATGAAAAATAATGAATAGATTACATTGTAACTCAGTATACTTTGAGGTGGTTTGTTGTGTAGCTATTGGTAATTTCATCTGGATGCCTACAATACCATCTCATTTGGATGCGTAAGAGACATCTAACTGTGACATCTCAAGTTTGTACTTTCCCATCCAAATGTGCTTCACACTCAGGCTTTCTACTTCAGTGGAAGGCAATGTGATTTATTCTGCTACCTAGATAAACTAAATTAGTAGTTATTCTTTCCTTTTTATTTCTCTCACAATATACTCCATATTAATTCTGATAAATTATTCTTCTATCTCCACTTTCAAAACATTCAAAATCCAAATATTCTTTGCTACATCCATTATAAATACTTTGCCCAAAGTTATAATAACATCTAGAATAGATTACTGCAGTGGATTTCTCATTACTCTGCTGTTGGGACTTTCTGGACGCTGTCTGCCAAGGGGATGGGCTCTGGTTGCTAACCATGCCCTTTGGAGGACCTAGGCTAAGCAGGGAGGTGTGGCTATGACGTATCCTGAGAGTTGGAACCGCCCTGCTGGTCAAGGATTGGTTATTTTTAGGCCAATATAAGTTCAGTTCACTGTTCAATAAATTTGAGTTTTTGGCATTGCTTTCTACCAATACTCCCCCGGTGTGGCGTGGTGTCCGTCAATCAGGCGGGGATAGAGACACTCGGCGACTTTTGCCCACTAAGCCTATCTTCGCCAGGTAAGTTACTTTAACTCTTTCTGCTGGCAGAAAGAACCCCCTTTTAGGGCCCCAAAAGGGGGGTAGCTTTAGACCTTGGCCCCATTAATAAGTAACACAGCAGTCGGGGCACGAAAACAAAAGAAAATTATCGATAGTCTTAGCACGGTTAGAGACACAGCGTCTCTCCGGCAAAAGTATACTCTAATATGGGGCAAGCTTTAATATTTAAAAAATCTCAGGACCTAGCCCTCGAGGCATGGCAGTGTATTTTAAGAAAGCAAGGTCTCCAGATTTCTGATGCTCAAGCTGAAAAAATTTGGAGCTCATTAATACGGGCGGCTCCCTGGCTCCCAAAGGCTTATTATAATTCATGGAAGACATAGCACCGTGCGGAACGGATTTTAAGAGAGAGAGAAAATGAATATGGGGAAATTCCACCTCCGGGAGTTTATCCAGCTTTATCCGCCCTAAAAGCATGCTCTCTCATGCAAACAATAAAAGAATCTACAGAGGCCACAGATCAGGCACCTCAAATTATAAGAATTGAGGTAACGGAGCAGGCCCTACAAGAAAATAAAATATCTGAATCTAATCTCTCCAGGTCCGGAGAATTAAACAGCCCCTCCCGATCCGCGGATTTGGAGAAGCCTAACCACTCCCTAGAAGTAGAGAAATCCCACTCCGCAGAATTTGGAAAAACTAGCAATCAGGAACCTACAGCTTCTCCCTTAGAGAGCTTAAAAAAATTCCCTGAGGACAAAGGCCATTGGCCACATGGCTCACCACCCTATGAGTGGGATCCGCCATTTTATGAGCCCGCCCCTTCCGGGCCTTCTGCACCACCACTCTTCCAAGAGGCGCCAATTCCACAACAGCTGCTAGCGCCCCCTGGTGGGTTTTCACCTGTAATGGCGTTTCCAGTTAATTTAAATCCGGGAGGAAATAGGCTGAATATTTGGTACCCCTGGGAAACTCAAGAGTTAAAAGAGTTAAAAAAAAGCGGTGTCAGAAGACGGTCCCAACTCTCCATGGGCAGAATGTATTTTATCAAGTCTGGCACATCAAGGCTGCATGACAAAAGATTGGAACGATTTAACCAAAGCTGTGCTTCCAGGACCTTTATTTATAAAGTGGTGTGCATATTTTACTGATGAATGCCATATGCAGGCAGAGAGAAACCGATCTATGAATCCTCCCATACCAATAACCTTTGGGATGCTGGCAGGAGTTAATGACCAATATGCCACGGGCATTCAACAGGCAGCAATACCAGCCCCTTACCGAGAGCAGGTGCGAGCTTTAGGGCTGGCAGCATGGAAAAAGCTAGAGGAAGGCCTTACAGAGCCTCCTATAGCTGGAATGACTCAAAAAGCTAATGAGGATCTGGCCACATTTATTGAGAGAGTGGAAAAAAGCCTTCAAAGGAAATTTCCACCTGGTACGATGAGGGATCAATTTGCCAAAATGCTGGTTTGGGAAGGATGACCACAGATCACAAACTGGCCTGTGCCAGGTTAAAGGATAGATCTATGGGGAGATGGATTATTGCCACCAAAGATGTGGGTTCTCAAACTCATCAATATCAAGTCTTAACCACTGCCCTTAATGCCCATACTGAGGTATTAACAAGAGTTTTAAATGGAAAAGGGACCTGTTTTAAGTGTGGACGACAGGGCCATTTTTAAAAAGACTGCCCCAATGGCCCTGGTCAGCCCCCAGAATGCTCCCCTGGCCAGACTCAGAGTCCAGCTGCCCCTAGAACACTTTGTCCTAGATGTAAAAGAGGATATCATTGGAGAAAAGATTGCAGATGTAAATTTGATATTCAGGGGAAACCTTTAAACTCCTAAAGGGGCATCCTCCAGCCCCGTTACACCAAGGAGGTTCCCCTGCTAACAGTCCCCCTAAGGTCTATTGGACAGTTCCTATTGTTCCATGGATTAGACCAAAGATGGATATTTATATATCAGGAAAGAAATTTCGTTGCCTAATTGATACTGGGGCAGATCGTACTATACTAAGGAAGGAAGAGATTCCATCTCAATGGGAACTAATTACAGGGCCCCAATTACTCAGGGAAGGTGGAAACACTCATTCAGAAGAAACCAGAGATTGGCTTAGATGGAGAGACATAGACGGAAATCAAGGGGAGGTTCACCCCCTTGTGGCCCCTGGATTAACCTCTAATTTATTAGGCCAGGACATCTTAGGAGAAGCTGAAGCTTACATTACTACAACCCATAGAGAGCTTCAAAATGATATATTAATTAAAGATACGGGGAGAGAAACTTCCAATCATCAAATAGGGTCTCACCCCCAATCCTAAGGGCCACTGCTCCCCAAGTTCCTGCCATTCAATGGCAAGATGGCCCCCCAATCTGGGTCGAGCAGTGGCCCCTTCCTACTGAAAAATTAAACCATTTGAGGGCAATTGTCCAAGAACAGTTAGCCCTAGGACACATTAGACCCTCTCTTAGCCCATGGAACAGTCCTGTTTTTGTTATACAAAAGGCCACAGAAAAATGGAGAATGTTACAAGACCTCCGGAAAATTAATGATAGGATGTTCATTGTTGGCACACCTCTGCGTGGCCTCCCCTGGATCCCTGCTATTTCAAGAGATTTAACCTTAATTGTTATTGACATTAAAGATTGTTATTTTTCTATTCCT
This sequence comes from Tamias sibiricus, assembly GCA_025594165.1. NCBI lineage: Eukaryota > Metazoa > Chordata > Mammalia > Rodentia > Sciuridae > Tamias > Tamias sibiricus. The sequence goes on from CM046659.1 coordinate 65,967,843, forward strand.
CTTCATCCAGATGATTATGAAAAGTTTGCCTTTTCTATCCCTTCTAATAACTTTCAGAGGCCAGATGAGTGATATGAATGGATAGTTCTCCCTCAAGGTATGGCTAACAGCCCAGCTTTTTGTCAATATTATGTTTCATGTCTCCTGTCACTATTAATGAAAAAATCGCAGCTCACCCTATATGTTTATATGGATGACATCATCCTGGGAGCTGCTGATGTCCAGCAACTGGGCTCAGCTTACCTGACCCTTCGAGAGCTCTTAGAGAAAAAAGGATTACACATATCCAATGACAAGGTCCAAACTATTCCTCCCTTCAAAATATTGGGGACAAAACTTAGCCTAGACTCAGTTTGTCCTCTCAAACCTCAACTAGTCATTCAAAAATCTTATTCCTTGGCAGAGTTACAGAAGCTATTAGGAGAGCTAAACTGGTTAAGACCATGGCTTCATATCTCTACTGAGGATTTATTACCTCTCTTTGAGTTGCTACAAAGAAAATCCCCCTCTGATGTGATTATACTAGAAGAAGGTCATCTGTCTATATTACAAAAAGTCCAAGATGCCCTCAATTCAGCCCAATTGTCTCGATACCAACCAAAGCAACCTCTATATCTATGGATTTTCTCAGGTGCTAAGCTCCTTACAGCTGTTCTCACCCAGATGGGTAACCACTTACAGTGGATACATTCCTCTGTGGGAGGAGCACCTCGAGTTTATTCCCAATTAGATCAATTAGCAGATCTTATAATAAAAGGGAGAGATACATCATTGAGACATTATGGAAAAGACCCAGATATTTTAACAATTCCTTACCGTTTGTCATACTTTGAGTGGATACGGAGAAACAACCCTAGAGTCTCCTATGCTTTAGAAGGATTTTTAGGACAAGTTGACTGTCATTATGGGTCAACCAAATGGATCTCTTCTTTTCCCAAACTGGAGTGGACTCCTCCCATCCTTTTTTCCATCAAGCCACTCCCCAAGGCAGTAAATGTCTTCACAGATGGAGGAAAAGAAGGGTCAGCAGTTGTAGTTTTTCACCCATCCTCAGGCCAAAGGACACAATACTTTGAAGCCGTTACTGGTTCTGCTCAATTTAAAGAATTATATGCTGTTGCATTAGCCTTGACCCATGTTCAAGAGCCTATAAATCTTTTCTCAGATAGTTTATACATAATTAACCTATTACCTACTCTAAATGCATCATACATAAAGATAGATAATAATCCTATAACCCCTCTGAGGATTCAGGTTCGATCCCTGTTAAAGGGGCGTAATGAGCCTATTTTCCTCCAACATCTTAGGGGACATCAAGGTTTATCTGGGTCCCTCTCTGAGGGAAATCAGGCCGCTGACTGTTTGGCCACCACAGGTGTATTAACAGTTACAGTCCCATATCAACAAGACCTTCAGTTAGCCCAAGGTCTTCATGACCTTACTCATTTAAATTGGAGAGGACTACATCATAAATTCCCTTTAGTTCCTATAAAAGATTTAAAAAAGATTGCAAGGACATGTAAGTCCTGTTTGCCCTTCTTACAGGTCCCACCTCTCCAGTCCCCTGGGGTAAATCCCAGAGGCCTACGGCCCAATGCTGTCTGGCAGACTGATGTAATCCATTATGCACCATTTGGAAAATTAAAATATATATTTATGTCCATAGATACTTATTCACATGCTTGTTGGGCCACGGCACACTCTGGAGAAAGGGCTAAACATGCTGAAAGTCACTTTTTACAATGCTTTGCTATTCTTGGATTGCCAAAACAGGTTAAAACCGATAATGGACCCTGTTTTATGAGCAAATAATTACAAAAGTTCTTCCAAACTTGGCATATTAAGCATACCACAGGGATCCCATATAACCCAAAAGGACAAGCCATCATAGAGAGACATAATAAAACCCTAAAGGACCAATTAATAAAACAAAATGGGGGAAGCAACCCCCATGACCAGTTAAAGACAGCTGTGCTTACCTTAAATATTTTAAATTTTTCCAAACAGCAGCCTCTGTCTGCGTTTCAAAGACACTGGTCTAACCAAACGCCTTATGTAAAGGTTGAGGTCCGATGGAAAGACCCATTAACTGGATTCTGGAGAGGTCCAGATCCATTAATAAGTGCTGGCAGAGGTTTTGGATGTGTCTTCCCAATGGGAGAACAAAACCCTATATGGGTGCCTGCCAGAGATCTCAAATACTGCCAATCTGACCAAAATGACTACTCAGGAGCACAAGCTCTTGAGGGGTGATCCTTTCTTTTTTCCACAGAAATGAAAAGAAAGAAAAAAACACCATGACAAATCTCTTGTCCTGTTGTGATTAAACTTCTCATCACATCCATTCCAAAATTAATCAAGAACACTGTCTTGGACTCCTTCTTTGTCAGTACCTCAACCCTCTGCGATGAGAGATGAGGGACTGTGCCATTCCTGTGACAATTGTCTGGACTTTGTGCTAGACGGCTTCCTTGGGACTCTGAGGGACTGTGCCATTCCTATGACAATTGTCTGGACTTTGTGCTAGACGGCTTCCTTTGGACTCTGAGAGAAGAGCGCTATATCTGTGACAATTGTCCGGACTTTATGCTAGAGAGAAGAATGCTATTCCTGTGATAATTGTCCGGACTTTATGCCAGATGACTTCCTTTAGACTGAACTGAATGGGTGGACTTTCTCCCTTTGGTGAAATCCCTGATTGTCATTGTCTTTGTGTTCACTTTTGGGCCCTATATAACTAACCAGATTGATACAGCTAGGTGGTCTGTTGTCATGCTGAGCAAAGCCCTACAGGCTTGGCCATGGTCCTTAACAAGATGCGGAGGTTTGCCATCCAGTTTAGCCTTCCCAAAGGTGACTGTCTTGTCCCGTGTCCTTACCCTGGCCACTTGCTGGCCCTGGGTGTGTCCACCTGAAGTGCTAGGGTGGTAGCCAATGACGGGTAAATTTTTCCCAGAGAGGAAAAACAACCTAAACAGGCACACTCTCGAGCGAGATGGACACCCTAATTTTCGAAATAGAGGATGGGACATCCCATTTTTGAAATATAAAATGGAGAAGCCCCATTTTGAAAAAACAAAAAAGGGGAATTGTTGGGACTTTCTGGACGCTGTCTGCCAAGGGGATGGGCTCTGGTTGCTTACCACGCCCTTTGGAGGACCGGGGCTAAGCAGGGGGGTGTGGCTATGACGTATCGTGAGAGTTGGAACCGCCCTGCTGGTCAAGGATTGGTTATTTTTAGGCCTATATAAGTGCAATTCACTGTTCAATAAATTTGAGTTTTTGGCATTGCTTTCTACCAAAATTCACCGGGTGTGGCGTGGTGTCTGTCAATCAGGTGGGGATAGAGACACTCGGCGACTTTTGCCCGCTAAGCCTATCTTCGCCAGGTAAGCTACTTTAACTCTTTCTGCTGGCAGAAAGAACCCCCTTTTAGGGCCTAAAAAGGGGGGTAGCTTTAGACCTCGGCCCCATTAATAAGTAACACAGCAGTCACGGCACTCTGCTTTTACTCCTGACTCAAAAAGTCTGTTCACAATGGATAGTACTTGGAGTGATCCTTCTAAAGAAAAAATCATGTAAGACCAGTCACTCCTTTGCTCAAAACCCAAAGAGTTCCACATTTCAAACATCAAAATATTTATAATGACTTTCAAAATCCAACATAACCTATCTGTCTACACACAACCTTTATTGTTGTTTCTTATTTTTCCCCACACACTCTATTCTACTCCTACCAAACCTGCTGATAGTCTTTAACGTTATCTTATAAATTTCCAAAACAGGGGTTGTTTTCTAGCTCTTCTTTCTACCTACAGTGTTGTTCTCCTGTTGGGGACATTAAGAACACGTCAGCCAAAAGAATAGAAATTTAAGTCAAGGAAATGAAAACCTAACTCTCTGGCTGTCTCCCACTTCCTGATACGTGGACTTGGCCTAGCCAAGGGGTGTTGCCCTGACATATGACGAAAAATCAAACCACCACTAGGATAGGCTAGTGGCTGTTCCTCCAATGTGATCTGCTCGTGCTCCCTATGCTCCCCTATAACCTTTCTGCTGATTGGCCCATGTCTTCTATAAAGGCCGTCCAACTTCCTAAATAAACTGAGCTCGTGCCTTGACAGATCTCCCTGACGTGTCTGATTATCCTCCAAAAGGAGGGCTGGGTGCGGGCGATCAGTCGGCTCTTACCTTTCCTGATCCGTCTTTGTTGGGCGTGCTCACCCTTCTCTTGGGGGTTGAGAGGAGTCAGGGGCTAAAAACCCCAACAGTTCTCCCACATATTTGAAACATAAATTAATTATAATCTTCAAGTAGTGGCAAAAAATGCTTCCTTATTTATGACACCCACTGTTAGCACCCCACTAAAATTACAACATTTTTTCCCTTTTTTTTCTTCTGTTTTTTTCTTCTTTCCCTAGAGTACTTATTTTATATTCTTTATAACTTACTTACTTACATTGGTTGTGGCTTTTAAGTCTCCCTTGTAGCATGCAAGCTAAAGCTGGAGTTATTTTCTGTTGATTCAATTCTGTATCTCAAAAAACTTTAAATGGTGTATGCCAGGTATTATGGGCTGAATATGTGTGTACACCAGAATGTTATATGTTGAAGCCAAAATCCCCAAAGGAACTGAGTTTAGAGGTGGAGCCTTTGGAGGGTAATTAAGTCATGAAGGAAAAGCCTTCACTTGTTAATAGGATTAGTTCCCTGGAAAGAGGATAAGCTAAAAAGAAAATATTTCTTCCTATTATGTGAGAATAAAATAAGAAGGCCATGTGCAAACCAGAAGGGTGCTCACACAACAAAGCTGCTGACACCTTGAACTGAGATTTCCCACTGTATTGAATATGAGAAATACTTTTTATTGTTTAAGTCACCTAGTCTCCAGTACTCTTAAAGCAATTCAAATGGACTACAACAGCAGGTAATCAACAAATAACATTAAATTAAAATATGACTCAATGTCAAAAATAAGATAAGATTAGAATATCTGTAAACATATCTCACCGTTCAAAATTTGTCCTTCATTATTGAGTAGGTTATATGCACAGAAATGTTATTGAGGTATCTGGATGACTATTCAACTTGTCAATGGTACTTTGGATATGAAAAAAAAGAAGAAAAGTTTGAAAGACTATGTATGAGAGAATTTAAACCTACTCTCAAGAGTTTTTTTTTTTTTTTTTTTTTCCCTAAAACTAAGGTATACTTACCATTTTTATAAGAAAAACGTGATTATTCACTGGGAAAATTATTAAAAGATTTTCAGTGTGTAAGAATATATCAATAGGTAACCCATTTGGTTTTATGTTCTTTTAATAATTTTAAAAATTGCAGGTTTCCTAGTAGATGTGACAGTTCATGAAAACAACAGAAATATCATATGCATTTTCAATATTTTTCACAGTTAATACATTAATTTTATTTAAGATGTAACCTAAAACATTCTTTAAATGAGTGAAAGAATGCATAATAATTGTGTTCAGGGGACTACAAAATTTACTTTTGGATATGGTTTGATACAAAGAATGATAAAAGAAAATTAAGAGGAAAAGTTAAAGTGCATAAAGTATTACAATGCACACATTTATTTTTTAAAATACAAGGCACATATAGGAAAAAATAAAAAAATTGAGAGCTATAGTCACATAATATATGTTTATATTTTAAAGATTATTCTGAGAAAATATAAAATAATATGTTTTCATGTACATTTTCATTGAAATAAGTGTATGCAAAGCAAATTGTCCAGGTCATATGGAAATGACTCAATCAATATTATCAAAACTTAAAAAGTCTCTAGTAAGCAACATCAAGTAAGTCCGTAGAATGTTTCCATAACTATCCAAGGCTCTTAACTTTTGCTTTTTTGAAATTTATACTCATGAATGATGAGTTTTTTTTTTTTGTGCCTGACTTATTCAACTTAATGTTATGCATGTGAATTTATTCATGCAGTTGCGTTAGCCACAGTTCATTAATCAGCATTATCTCATAATAGCATAAATATTTACACTATATTATACATGTATGTCAATTTATGCAATTGATGAATATTTGAGTTTACTGCAAATTTTGTTATGTAAAAATAATACTGTTGGTCTGGAAGTATATTTCAGCAGTAGAGTTCTTGCCTAGCATGCCTAAGGTCTTAAGTTTAATACCCAGTGTGGCACATATAGTAATAATGATATTGTTCCTATCTAATTGTAACTTACTAGGCATTACAAGAAGTTATGCTGTACTATTGTACATAGTGTAGATAATAGTGGACTGTGCATTTCAAAGAGCTAGAAAAAAAAGTTTTGAATGTTTTTACTGTAAAGAAATAATGCAGGATGAGATAGATATGTTTAGCTTAATTTAAACATTAAAAAATGTATACATGCTGAAACATCATGTGTTACCCTTTAATATGCATTATTTTATGATTTTATGTAACAGTTTAAAAGAAAATTTAATTTAAATCAAAGAAACCCAATAGGAAAAAGAACAAAACAAAGATCATCCTTTAGAGATAAGAATTGAGGGTCTGGGGACATAGCTCAGTTGGTAGAGTGCTTGCCTCGCATGCACAAGGCCCTGGGTTTAATCCCTAGCACCAAAAAAAAAAAAAAAAAAAAAAAAAAAAAAAAAAAAAAAGAAAAAAAAGAATTGAATGTCCCAAATCTTGTATATTATATTAATTTTAATCCAGATGTTTTCCTCTTGGATAACTAGATAATACTACAAATAAAAACATTAACACATAAATAAAACAAACTGTTATAGACATTGTAAGATTGATAGCAGACAGTTATCCTCTGAGTTTGGCCCTGAAATTTGTCATTAACTGATGTGGTTTGCCTCTGAGTCAACCCACATTTCATGAGCAGCCATGACCAATGAATTACAAAAAAGAAGGAGTTACAAAACCTGCAGTCTAGCAGAAATCACAGACAACTCTGAGGGGCCAATCATTTCCAGAATTCCAAATGGAATTAAGTGAAGTTTTTTTTGTTGCAAATGCATCGAAATTCAATTATTTCTCTTCCCATCCACACACTTCTTTCCTTCACTTTTGGAACAATCCTCCATAAACTCTCCAAACATAACATCCCTTGTCAGAATACCCTCATTGGTGGCTAAGGGGGCCTGCTCAGCTCCTGTTCATGGCTGCCCCAGACAGTTGTTGCTTCCTTTTATCTGCACCTTTGTTTAATAAAGACCTCTTGAGTGGTGGTGGAAACTGATTTGGTTGTATCCAATAGCACAGGTAAATGCAAAGGGAAATCATAAAATACAGTCTAGTCTATCTTTCATAAGAATCTATCTATATAGTCTGGGCTAATTTATAAATGATTCTAATACTCAAAGTTCTTCATTATCCCTGAAAATACTTTCCCATTCAGAGCAATTAGAACATTTTATATTGAAGCTTAAGCCCATAGATTTTTAGCTTGTATAAAATAGTATAATCATGTGGAAAATACATTCAAATTCTGGCTAATATTTTCCTTTTAAACTTTTACACATTTTCATGCTACAAAAGAAAAATAGGAAGAGGAAAAAAAACAGATTAAGTATTGATCATTTTAGGGCTGGAAGGATTCTAAAGCGGATAGCTCAACATTTGATTGAATAATAATTCCCCAGGGCATGGCAAAAAAAAAAAATAATAGGTGAAGTGGCTGCAGGATTTAGCACTGTTCTTTCTTTCCCTCGATAAGTGGCCCATTCTTTTGTAACAGAAGCACTTTGAACTATTTCAGAGCAATTTAATAGCTATTATCTCTTTTTTCATCCTCCAGATAGGAATCCCAAGTACTATTACCCAGAGAAGTTAGGTGAATTGAGAAGATCACAGAGCAAATTGGTGAGGAGCAAAGATTAGAAGCAAATTCTTCTGGTTTTACATTTTTCCCATTATATCACATTTCTATCTTGCAATGTTACATGAAGCATGACAGGAATAGATATGTAAAACAGCAAGAAAACAACTTCATCCTTCCCTGAAACACAAACTTTACTACTAAAAACACTCCAGTCCTTGTAAAAAAATATTTTAAGAGATGCACTCAATTAAAACTGCAATAAGTGCTGTTCTCGACGCAAACAGCTGTTCAAACAGTATTCCAAGGGGACAGACAATATTGCAAAGATACACTCTGGAGGAACATCAAAGAAGAGATGAGGGAGGCAAAAGAGGAAGCAGCTGAAGCTTTTTAGAAAAAAAAAAAAAAGAAAGAAAGAAAAGAAAACTTAGGGGCCAATGGGAAATCTAGAAAGACTGTGTTTATTTCAGGTTATCATGCACCTTCTTCAAAAATGTGGCCTTTGACTGTTCAATTCTAATAATCAAGGCCCTCTTAAATTGGCCAGATGATTCCTTTTCTATGTACAAAAATCATTGTACTATTATGCCACAAATGTAACAGGGTGATATGTCAGTCAGTTTTTTGCTGCTCTAGTCCCCATGAGACTGCACAGATATTTCCACAAGCTAGACCTTATCATCAATGGATATTTTTTAATAAATTTACAAAGTATTAATATTTAAAATTCAATATTTACCTGTATGTTTTACCTATATATTTTAATCACTATTTGTTTTAGATTAAAATTTTTGCCTTTAACTATCAATAAGAAGATATCGATATATATTTATAATTATATTGCTATGTACCTATCTCTATAATTTGGTCTCTTTTCCACAGATTAGCATCATAATCTTTATATTCATATAAATGTTAACATAGGTAGGTTGTTTTTATTAACATTATGAAATTGGAAATATTAACAGGTATAAGTTTTATTGACCAATTCAATGTTTCTACACATGCCAATAAAAATTCTATTGTATTTTATTCCCTCCCCCTTTTACCTTTTACAAATATGGCCCATCAACTGAGTGATAGTTATATCCATGTAACTGTTCTTTAACATCTATTCTTACATGAGATAGACCTTAAAATAGAAAATAACTAATATATATGTTAATTTATATTAATTTCTTTTATACATATTTCTGTTAATTTCTATGATATATATATATATACATATATATATGCATATGTATATGTATATGTATATGTATATGTTTATTCCAATGTGATGGTCATTTTTATGCTACAAATTTGCTAAACTATGGTCCCTACTTATTCAAACACCAAACTGAATGCTGTGAAGGAATGTTGCAGATGTCATCTAAGTTCATAATATATTGCCTTCAAGTAAGAGAAATTATGCTACATAATCTAGGTGAGTTTAGATACTTGAAAGGAATTAGGAGCAGATTGGAGGCTTCCCTGACAAAGCATAAATTCCACTCTTGATAATAGCTTTGTCATGTAGCCAAAAGTTTCAGTCTGACTTTCCTGACTCCTTGCCCTAAGGATTTCAGACTTCCTAGCAGTCCCTCACAGTTACCAATTTCAAGCACTAAATATCTCAATGTTTATCTACCTATATTTATAGACAGTTATGTATATATACACATATATCTAATATAATGATCACTAATTTGATACATATCTGAAACACATAGCAATAATGCCCTCCCTGTCCCTCACTTACCTATCATCATTTACTGTTTCTCTGGTTGAATTCTGATGAACCTTTGTACTAAAAGTAGTTCTACAGTAACATAATTAATTATGAATTTTTTAATTGGTTCTGAGATTTCTGGATTAATTCCAGAATTTCACTAGATTAGAAGTTACTAATGACTTTATTTCCAATGATAAAGAGGATATCAGTAATCCATAGAATGGTAAAAAATACATAATATCACCATAGAGACTCCTAATCAAACACTTTTAAAAGGTGAGAGTATGCATGACCATGCATTTGTTGTCTAAAATATTTTAGTCAAAAATAAAGAGTATAATGTAATTGGTTCATTGCTCCTATCTTCACAGGAGAAAATTAGACTAGGTGATCTCAAGGATTCAAATTTCCAACTCTTCCTCTACAAAAAGAAACCGAAATCTTCTATATGTGTCCTGGATCAAATTCTTATCTCCTGTAGCCACTGAAACAACAGTGTTGAAAACCAAACTCAGAGTCTCATGCTGTGAGTGTTTTAATTTCAATTTAAATTGAATTCCCAGTCGCACAGTGTGTCTTCAGTTAAAGTGAGGGCATTGATTGTGGAATAAAAAGATCCTGAAGATTGGAGTGAAGACATTTTGAAATATTCTAATGATATGGAGACCATCTAACTCCTAAGTTCTGTTTATCCTTTGTTCTTTTTTTAATCTCATTTTTTTATTCTAAGTTGTTATAAATGACAGCAGAATGCATTACATTTCATATTATACTTATAGAGCACATTTTTACATATCTCTGGTTGTATACAAAGTATATTCACACCATTCATGTCTTCATATATGCACTTAGGGTAATGATATCCATCTCATTCTACCATCTTTTTTTTTCTTTATTTATAATAGTAGTATGTATTACACTTCATAATGCACATATATAGCATCTTTTTACATACAACTGTTTGTATACAAAGTATATAAGTACCATTCAGATCTTCAATCATGCATTTAGGATAATGATATTCATCTCATTCAACCACAAACTTTTTTTTTTCCTTTTTTTTTTCCCCCTCCCTCCCCCCTTGCTCCCTCCCTTCTCTTCCCTTTCCTTTGACTATTCTAGTGTTCCTCTAATCCTCCTATGTACCCCCATCCAACAACATTGTGAACTAGCCTCATTATATCAGAGAAAATATTCGGTATTTGGATTTTTGAGATTGACTAATTTCACTTAGCATTATATTTTCCAACTTCATCCATTTACCTGCAAATGCCATTATTTTATTCTCTTTTATTGCTGAGTAAAATTCCATTTTGTATATATACCACATTTTCTTTATCCACTCATCTACTGAGGGACATCTAGGTTGGTTCTACAACCTAGCTATTGTGAATTGTGCTCCTATAAACATTGAAGTGGCTGTGTCACTGTAATATGCTCTTTTTAAGTCCTTTGGGAATAGACCCAGGAGTGAGATGGCTGGGTCATAGGGTGGTTCCATTCCCAGTTTTCCAAGAAATCTCCATACTGCTTTCCATAGCGGTTGCACCATTTTGCAGTCCCACCAGCAATGAATGTATGATTGTGCCTTTTTCCCCACATCCTCTCCAACATTTATTATTGTTTGTGTTCTTGATAGCTGCCATTCTGACTGGAGTCAAATGAAATCTTAGAGTAGTTTTGATTTGAATTTCTCTAATTGCCAGTGATGTTGAGCATTTTTTCATGTATTTGTTGATTAATTGTGTATCTTCTTCTGAGAAGTGTCTTTTCAATTCCTTAGCCCATTTATTGATTGGGTTACTTTTTTTTTTTTTTTTTTTTTTTTTTTTTTTTTTTTTTGTTGTTAAGTTTTTTGAGTTCTTTATATATTCTAGAAATTAGTGCTCTATCTGATGTGCACATATTAAATATTTGTTCCCAATTAGTTGGCTCTCTATTCACCTCACTGATTGTTTCTTTTGCTGAGAAGAAGCTTTTTAGTTTAAATCTATCCCAGTCATTAATTCTTGGTAATAATTCTTGTGCTACAGGATTCTTATTAAGGAACTTGGGGCCTAATCCAACATGCTGGAAATTGGAGCTTACTTTTTCTTCTATTAGGCGTATTGTCTCTGGTCTAATTCCTACGTCCTTGATCCACTTTGAATTGAGTTTTGTGCATGGTGAGAGAGATGGATTTCCAGTTTTTCCAGCACTATTTGTTGAAGAGGCTATCCTTCCTCCACTGTACATTTTTGGCACGTTTGTCTAATATAAGATAGCTGAAATTATATGTATTAGTCTCTGTGTCCTCAATTCTGTACCATTGGTCCACCAGTCTGTTTTGGTGCCAATACCATGCTGGTTTTGTTACTATTGGTCTATAGTATAATTTAAAGTCTGGTATGGTGATGCCCCCTGCTTCACTTTTCTTGCTCAGGATTGCTTTGGCTATTCTGGGTCTCTTATTTTTCCAGATGAATTTTATGACAGTTTTTTCTATTTCTTTGAAGGATGACATTGGAATTTTGATTGGAATTGCATTAAATCTTATAATGCTTTTGGTAATAAGGACATTTTGACAATATTGATTCTACCTATTCAAGAGCAAGGTAGATCTTTCCATCATCTGAGTTCTTATATGATATCTTTCTTTAGTGTTCTATAATTTTCCTTATAGAGGTCTTTCATCTCTTTCGTTAAGTTGGTTCACAGAAGATAATTAGAAATTACTTTGAAAACTTGTATTCTAATAAAATAGACAATACTTAAAGCATTGACAGATTTCTAGAGTCGTATGATTTGCCTAAACTGGATCTGGAGGCTATACACAATTTAAACAGATGGATTACAAGTGAAGAAATAGAAGATGTCATCAAAAAGCTACCAACAAGGAAAAGTCCAGGACCTGATGGGTTTACAGCCGAGTTCCACAAGACTTTCAAAGAAGAACTAATACCAATGCTCTTCAAACTATTTCAAGAAATAGAAAAAGAGGGAGCTCTTCCAGACTCTTTCTATGAGGCCAATATTACATTAATTCCAAAGCCAGGCAAAGACACAAAAAAGAAAACTTCAAGACCATATCTTTAATGAACATAGATGCAATAATCCTCAACAAAATTCTGGCAAATCGTATACAAAAACATATCAAAAAGATAGTGCACCACAATCAAGTGGGGTTTATTCCAGGGATGCAAGGCTGGTGCAACATTTAGAAATAAATAAACATAATACATCACATCAATAGACTTAAAGATAAAAATCATATGTTCATCTCAATAGATGCAGAAAAAGCATTTGACAAAATACAACACCCCTTTATGTTCAAAACACTGGAAAAACTAGGACTATCAGGAACATATCTCAACATTATAAAAGCTAATTATGCCAGGCCCAGAGCTAACATTATCTTAAATGGAGAAAAATTGAAAGCATTCCCTCTAAAAACTGGAACAAGACAAGGATGCCCCCTTTCACCACTACTATTTAACATAGTACTGGAAAATCTGGCCAGAGCAATTAGACAGATGAAAGAAATTAAAGGGATCCAGATAGGAAAAGAAGAGCTCAAATTAGCACTATTTGCTGATGACATGATAATATACCTAGAAGACCCAAAAAACTCTACCAGAAAACTTTTACAACTAGTAAATGAATTTGGCAAAGTTGCAGGATACAAAATCAATACCCATAAGTCAAAGGCACTTTTGTACATCAGTGACAACACCTCTGAAAGGGAAATGATGAAAACTACCCCATTTACAATAGCATCAAAAGAAAAATAAAATATCCTTTGTTCTTAAGATAAGATACTCTTCTACTTTTTCCATGAAAGGTAAATCCTTCCTTGCCTAAAGGTCTTCTAAGGACCTATCTGAGGTAGCTGCCTTACATGGAACTGCTGATTCTCCTGGGAATGTCTCCTTCTCCATACTTGTTTTCTTATGTAATTATAAAATCAAGTCCCAGAGGATCTTAGTAGGTGGGATACAGTGTGACCTACAAGAACATCCACTATGCAACAGAAAAATTCCATGATTTTTTTTTTTTTTTTGTCTAATTTCATCAAGGCAGAAATCAGGGAAATATATGTGGAAATAGATATTAATGATGTGGACTTTTGGTGGAAAGAACATAAAGTTTAGCAGGCTGAATTCATTGATACAGGTCCAATGACCAGAGATTAATTTTGGAGTCAATATTTTAGTTTGAGGTGTTATAAAGGGCTTTAACAGTTTATTTATTTTTTTCCTTTGAAACATGGATCCAAAAAGAGTCTACATCAAATGAAACTGAACAGTCTTTGTATAGTATAGATGAAGATATTCAAAGACATAGGAATATTGGAATAGTATATAGTGCATTTGTCATGTTAAACCTTTTTATTCATCCCAAGACCGTTTACTCTGACTTTCATGATTTGAATCTGGAATGTCCCCCAAAGGGATCATGGGTTGAAAGCATGGTTTCTAAAGCTTAAAGTTTCACAGGTGGGGCTTTTTTGTAATGATTGGGTCATGAGTCCTATGACCTTATCCGTGGATTAATCCCTTTGGTGGATGAATAAATGGAAAGGACCTACTGGGAGATGGTGAAATCTATAAGCAGGTGGGGCATAAATGGAGGAAAAAAGGTCATTGCAGTTGTGTACTTTGTGACTATATCTGTCCCTGGCCTGTTCCGATCTCTTTCTCTCTTTGTCTCTTAGCTGCCATGAACAGATCAAATTTCCTCTCCAATGTCCTTCTACAGTGATGTTTCTGCCTTTGAGTTATCTAACCATTGACTTAGTCCTGTAAAACCATGAGTCAAATATATATTTTAATCTGCTATGTTGTACTCACCAGATATTTTGGTCAAAGTGATAAAAAACTGACTAAAATGACTGTGATAAATAAATATGGGAGGAAAGTCTTGGGATCCTTGAAGATTTGTATATGACTACTTTTAGCAACTTGGAAATAACAGTGGGAAATTCTAATTATCAAACTGGGATCCCTAAATACAATGGGGAAAATAAGATCCTAGGATAGAAATAGTCAAATTGAAGTTCTTAATCACCAAAGACAAGTTGGCTACAGTTACTCTAATGAACAATGGATCAAAGCAATAAGCAAAATAATCTGTCTCACAGAAGCCTACAGCATTGCCTAATGTTTCTAGAAGAGAAGTAGATGAAATATGACTAAAGTCTTGTTGGATATGGATAAGTAATAGATGTATAGGAATTTGTGAACAGAATTTAACATAAACAATAAAAAATAAATTTTGGGCCTTTCAATTTCCAAACTTGGGTCAATTTAAAAATTGAATGAAGAAGGGATCATGTCCACTTGAAGAAGGATTTTTCTACCCTTTGAACTCCTGAATCCATCCTATGTTTGTTTTCCTGGTTCTGGAATATATAATTATAATATTAAACAATTCAATCCCCAGATTAGATCCATGACATGTGGAATAAGGACTGTTACATTAAGATTGAGTGGCTGTCATTAGAATTGTCTTCAATTACAAAAATTGCAAATCAAAAACAGTACTGCATTCCTGAAGAGAATGCAGAAATAATTGTCACTATAAAGAACTTGAGAATGCAGGTGTGGTAATTCTTCCAGTCTTCAGTACAGTTGCCTATTTAAGTAAAAAAAAAAAAAATAGATTGATTTTGGAGAATGACAGTGAATTATCATAAACTTAACCATGTGATGACAGGAATCACAACTGCTATTCAAGGTGTGGCTTGCTGCTTAAAAAAATTAACATGTCCCTCTATACATGGTATGCAGCTAATCTGGTAAATATATTTTTCCTCAATAAAGCATTTCTTAATAAAGATCACCAGAAGCAGTTTTACTTAAACAATACATATAAACTGTTCTAACTCAACCTACCAGCCCCATGTCAGAATTTAGCCTTCATTTTTTTTTTTTTTTTTTTTTTTTTTTTTTTTTTTTTTGTGGTACCAGGGATTGAACTCAGGGGCACTCGACCACTGGGTCACATCCCCAGCCCTTTTTTTTTTTTTTTTTTTTTTTGTATTTTATTTAGAGACAGGGTCTCACTGAGTTGCTAAGTGCCTCACCATTGCTGAGGCTGGCTTTGAACTCGCGATCCTCCTGCCTCAGCCTCCCAAAGTGCTGGGATTACAGGCATGCGCCACTGTGCCCGGCTTCAATGATCTTTCTTGATCATATTTTTCCCATTAATAAGACATTGTGTTGGTTCATTGCACTGAAGATATTTTTAAAATGGACTTTTTTAACATGAATTAGTAATTCACCCACAGACATATTTATAAGATATCTGTGTAGCAGAGTATAGAAAATAACTCCACAGATATTCAGAGTATTCTACCTCAATTAAATTTCTAGGATTCTATTGTTGTGAAGCAGGTTGAAATTACCCTTCAGTAGGTGGTCATGGACCCCAATTCTGGTATATTACCTTCTTTTTCCTAGCTCACGTCCCTGGACTCATAGGAGTTCCATATGACCAGTTTACTACAGAGAAAAATCCCAGGCCAGGTTTTCAAGTAATTTCATATAGACTAGCTAGGGACCACAGAAAAGTAGACAGCTGTACCAGCACAGATCCTTTTGGGGACATATCTGAAGAACAACAAAGACAGGATATCTTAGTGGAAAGAATTTTGAGCAGTGCACCTGCTTATTTGTCTTTTCAGAAAGAAGAAATAGGAAATATTAAGAGTCTATAATGATTCATAGACTGTGGCAAATGATTTAGCTTGATGATGAAGTAAATGGGAAGAAACACAACCACACCACCAAGTAATTGATAGCCAAGATATCTGAAGAGGAGATATGTGAATAGACCTCTCTGAATTGGAAAAGAAAATTCCAAGTGAGTGCTCACAAAATAGCGACCTCAGCATAGGGTTATTTTAATAATCACATGGACAGGATGAGCCATTTCATGGATACAAATCAGTATCTTTCCTCAGCCATCTTTGTCATTTCTCAATGAACTCATGAGCCAAGTGGCCATGGTGGCAAGCATGGAGATTATATATGGACTAAGCAACACAATTCCTTACTCACCAAGGCCAATATGGTCACATCAATTAATAAATCCCCAATGTGCCAGCAGCATAGACCAACACAGAGTCCCTGATATGACACCATTCTCAATTCAGCATAGCCAGGCACATGGTAGAATATTGATTACACTAGACAGCTGCCATCATGAAAGGGGTAGCCCATTGTTCTTTCTGTATTAGACATTTATGCTGGATACAGATTTGCATTTTGTGCATACATTGTTTTTATCACTACTACCATCTGTGCTCAGAGTGCCATATTACAGGGTTAGCTTTCTATGTGCACTGATTATGATCCAAAAACTCACTTCATAGCACAAGAAGAGTGATGGTGGGCCCTTACTAATAGAAACCATGGCACTTCCCATGCCTCACATCACCCTATATCTATATTGATTGAATGATGCAAAGATATTTTGCAGACTTACTTGCAGTACCACTAAGGCACTGTGAGATAATGGCTTGCAAGGTTGGAGCAATGTGTTTCATGATGCTCAATCTTAATGTTTATATATGGTTTTATTTCTTGCATTGCCAAAATCCACAGGCCCAGGAATCAAGGAGTGGAAATGGGAGGAGCAACCTGTACTATTACCTTTAGTGATCTACTAGGAAAATATTTCTTCCCATCCATGTGACCTTGCTCTCCTGTTATCTGGAAGTATTTGTGTTTGGGGGAGTAGCACTTCCACCAGGTGATGCAACAATTCAATTAAACTGGAAGTCTAGATTAGGAGCAGTCTATTTGGATTCTTTGTACCTCTGAGACATTGTTTTTTTTATAAAAAGGAACTATTCATATTATTTATTTAGCTGGTTATTGTTTCTGATTACTAATGGTAATTAGATATCTACAATAATTGAAATAAGAAAAATACAAGAATATGTAAGAGTATATAATATTAGCAAAGATAAACAGGAGCCAGTAATTAGATAAATGGGTAAAAAGGCAGAGAGGAAAAAAGTAGTGAAGAAAAATATCAATTACCCTGGTACAGTGGTGCACTCCCAGCAGCTCAGAGGCTGAAATAGGAGGATGGTGAGTTCAAAGCCAGCCTCAGCAAAAAGTGAGGTGCTAATCAACTCAGTGAGATCCTGTCTCTAAATAAAATAATAAATAGGGCTGGGGATGTGGTTTGGTGGTTGAGTGCCCCTGAGTTCAATCCCTGGTACCAACAACAATAAAAAACATCAATATGAATCAATCAACCTCTGACAGTAAAATTGACATCATGAAGAAAATAAATTGCAAATTTGACACTACAAAAACTTAACTGCATATAAATCATTTGTTATGGTTTGAATGTGAGCTGTCCCCCAATAGCTCATGTATGAGACAATGCAAGAAGGATTAGAGGATAAATGATTGAGTTATGAGTCTTAATCTAATCAGTGAATTGATTCCCTTGATAGGGATTAACTGAGTAGCAACTGAAGGTGGGTAGGGTTTGGCTGGAGGAAGTAGGTCATTGGGGCATACCTTTGGGGTGTATATTTTGTATCTGGTAAGAGAATTTTCTCTTTGCTTTTTGATCATCATGTGAGCTGCCTCCCTTTGCCACACTCTTCTGCCATGATGTTCTGGCTTACTTCAAGCCCTGAGGAATGGAATCAGCCTTCTATGGACTGGGACCTCAGAAATCATAGGCCCCTAAATAAACTTTTCCTCCCTATAATTTTTCTTGTCAAGTCTTTTAGTCACAACAGAAAAAAAAAAAAGTGACCAAAACAGAAATTTGTACTAAGGAGTGCAGTCATTGCTGTGACTGACCTGACCATGTGGTTCAGAAGCTTTTGGAGCTTTTTGGAATTTGTTGGAGGAATTTTGAGATGTGTAGCAGTGTAAGTTAGAGATGCTTTAGCTTGTTGTAAGCAGAGCTTAATTGTTGATTCTGGTAGGAACCCAGAAGACCAGCATGCCAATAGAAATGTGGACAGCAAAGACAGGCCTCAAGAGGGTTCAGAGAAGGAGGACTCTACTGATAATTCAGAGTAGAGACCATTCATGTTATGTTCTGGCTGAGAAGTTGTCTACATTTTGCCCATGTCCTGAGAGTTTCTGTGAGACTGATTTTCATCTTAATCTAACAGAAGAAATGTCTAGGTATCATAGCATTCAGGCAAAGGCCTGGATACTGCTGGTGGCTTTTAGCCAAGTTTATTGTAATATTCAGGAACACAAAGCACAGCAGAAAGATTTGAAAAAACTTGGTCTTGAAAGGTGGGAGTAAAACTGGGGTCAAGGAAGTTGTAGTCCTTAAAGATATTACTGTAACTGAAGAAATGCTAAAGACTTTGCTTGGATATGATAAGAAAGGTGGCTTGAGGACATCTCAGGAGCTGGCAAGACTCACCCTTCTCTGACTCAAGGGAGTAAAAGTAAGAATTCTCTTGAGAAGTAATCAGTTGAGCATCCTTCTTGCACAAAAGGCCTAGGAAGTTTTTTCAACTTGCTTAGTCACTCAGATACTCAAAGGCTGCTGCATCCAGGGTCTCTGGAGGCTTTACTACTTCTGGAGATAGTGGCAGAAGTTGGCACCTACCACATGGTGCTGGTTCTATAGGAATGAAGGATGCTAGAGTTAGGGAGTTATGGGGATTTCCACCAAGATTTCAAAGTGAATCCTGGGAGGCCAGGTAAAGTGCAGCAAGGTGGGAGTCCCTGAAGGCATCCCATGAGATGCCAAAATGTAGAGATATGAGGAGAAAGCTAAAGCTATAGTGGAGAACCCCAAGGTTAAGAAATGCCAGTAACATGGGCCATTGTCCTAGGAAAGCTCAGGAATTGAGAAGAGAGTAGCCAATAGACAGGTCAGTTGGGCTGCAACCAACAAGGCCACAGGGGTAGATCTACACAAGCCCTTTGGAGGGAACATAACTACTCCATGTGCTCCTGATGCAGGACACAGAACTACAGAACTTGTTTGCCCCACTGCATTTCAGTCTTGCTTTCATCCTGTTCCTTTTTTTTTTTTTTTTTTTTTTTTTTTTGTGCTTCTATTTTTTTCTGAATGGAAATGTTTACTCTATACCTTTATATATTGGATACTTGTAAATTTATTTGATTTTTATAGGAGCTCATGATGCAAGCTTGCCCTGAGTCTTAGAAAAGATGTTGTGCTTGAACTTTTGGGTAATCTTGGAACTGTTGAGACTATGTGGACACTTGGAAATGGATGAAATGTGTTTTGCATTGTGAGATGCTCACAATCTTTTGGGGGCAAGAGGTGGATTTTTATGGTTTGGATGTGAGGTGCCCCCACAACTCATGTGTGACACAATGCAAGAAGGTTTAGAGGAAGCTGGGTGTGGTGACTCACGCCAGTAATCCCAGCACTTGGGAGGCTGATACAGGATGATCAAGAGTTCAAAGCCAGCCTCAGCAATGGCAAGGCACTTAGCAACTCAGTGAGACCCTGGCTTTAAAATAAAAATACAAAAATGGGCTGGGGATGAGGCCAGTGGTCAAGTGCCCCTGAGTTCAATCCCCAGCAGCAAAAAAATAAAATAAAATAAAATAAAGGTTTAGAGGAGAAATGATTGGGTTATGACAGCCTTAACCTAATCAGTGAATTAATCTCCTAATAGGGATTAACTGAGTGGTAATTGAAGGTAAGTAGGGTTTGTCTGGAAGAGGTGAGTCATTGGGGACACACTTTGGAGTATATTTTGTATCTGGAGAGTGTAGTGTCTCTCTGCTTTCTAATCATTACGTGAGCCACTCCCTTCTACCTCACTCTTCCACAAAGATGTCCTGCCTCACTCAAGCTCTGAGGAATGCAAATGGCCTTCTATGGACTAAGACCTTGAAACCTTGAGCCCCCAAATAAACTTTTCCTCCCCTACAATTGTTCTTGTCAAGTCTTTTAGTCACAGCATCAAAAAGGCTGATGAAAACAACAGTGTTCAGATGAGCTTCTACTTTATTGTATTTGTAAGTAGAAATAAATTGTGTTCAGGGGGCAAATTTAGAAAAGAGATCAGGGATCAGTAAGATTATTGAAAAATCAAGTAAAACAAGGATTAATCTTAAGAGAATTGGAAAAAAATATTTTTACTTTATTTTACTTACAGAAAACAGAAATTTGGAGAAAAACAATTTTTTAAAAATACTCATATATTTATCCTGGGGCCCAGGATGTTGATGTTTACTCCTCCTGACTCCCCCAGATTGATCAGGGTTTATAAAGTATAGATAAATTAATGGAAATATTTAAATATCTAACTCAAATATTTAAACAACTAAAGGGTTAAATATAAATTTGTACTTTGGGGAGCTTCTTCAATATAACACACCTGCTATAACTCCTGAATTATATCATAATCAGTATGGAATACAAACAGAAAATTTATTGATATTTGTTATATTATCTCAGTGTGAAACTACCACAGCATAAATGGGTGTAATAGATGATGGGATGCATATTTAACTATTGATCTGAAGAAAAAACTTTAAAAAATAAAACTACAGGTTGTTATGTTATTTGTATTAGCCTTACTGCATATTCTTCTGAGGAAGGAGTGTCCTCTTCAAATTTCACGTCTGAAGTTACAGACGTGGAGAATAGAAAATAAAGACCCAGGGCTTGGTTTGTGGCTTAGTGGTAGAGGGCTTCCCTAGCATGTGTGAGGCCCTGGGTTTGATCCTTAGCACCCGCATATATAGAAATTAAATAAAGGTCCATTGACAAGTTAAAAGAAGAAGAAGAAGAAGAAGAAGAAGAAGAAGAAGAAGAAGAAGAAGAGAGAGGAGGAGGAGGAGGAGGAGGAGGAGGAGGAGGAGGAGGAGGAGGAGGAGGAAGAAGAAGGAGAAGAAAGAGAAAATAAGGATCCAATCTGAAATTTACAAGTGAACAGATGAAAGGACTAAAGTGATATGATAAGTAGTGATATTCAAATGTGATAAGATTAGAAAGATTTTCTAGTGATGAAACATATTACAATTCAAAAGGACAAAGTTCTTAGTAAAATATTTAATAAAGATCTACATGTAAAGAGATCTCAGGTGGAAAAAAAGAGAAAAAAAAATGAAAGAAAAATGCTCAATAATTAAATAGGCAGGAAAAAATAAATGTTATTTCTTGAAATTGGCCTCAGGATTCTCTTCTGTGAAATTACAGACTGAATAGCTATTATGGCACTATTAATACTCTTACCCTGAGGATAAGAGGAACTTAGACAAAGCAAGGTGAAATCTGTCTTATTGTTACTGGGATGCAATTAAATTCATAAAGTCAGAGATTTCAATGTGTCATCTAAAAATGATGCCAGAGCTGAGAATTTACCACAGTGCTAGAACATTTGCCTGTTATATATGAGACCCAGGGATCAATTTCCAGCACACAGATAGTTAAGTAAAAATAAAAATGAATATGTAAAATTATCCCTAAGTAATATATTTTACTAAGGTTTATATAGAAGACAAAATGTTTATTTAATAATGTGTTCAATAAAGCAAAATTTCCTTTCCATTTGTTCTTAATTTCATTCTGCCTTCTGTTGTAAACAACACAGATTCACTGAATTCTCTACTGTCTACCTGACATTTGTTTTGTTTTGCTAGAGTCTAAGCATTCTATTTGTGAAAATATCTTTGTTATCTAAGAGATATGTGACATCCATAAGAAGAGGTGATCAGATGATCCAATAGGAGTGTGAAAACCTCCACACAGGATTCAAATACAGAGAATCACAGGGGATACTTGCTTATCTGGAAGAGATACTGCAGAAAATCTAAATTTGAGGCAACATTGGAAAGATAATTTTGACAAATTGATGCAAAATGTGAAAGAGTGAGATCCTCCTGGGGACTGTAGTCTTAGGGGGTTTTTATAATGCTCTGTTCTTTAACTCCAAGAAACCCATAGAGTTCTCATTGTAAAGATTTGGGAAAGAGTCCCCAGTGGCTGTGTCTCAGGACTGGAAAACATATCATTATAAAATTCACCCCCAAAGTTCTTCATAACAAATACCTACTCCATAGGGAAAAATTCCTTGTCAGTCTTTTTCTCATTGGAGAAAGTGATTTATTGTAGTCGCCTGAAGCGCTTGGAGCAACGGAGCCGCGGGAAGAACTTTAGAAGCAAACTGGAGACAAACAGCTTTTTATTCTGATAACTTTTCTCTCTGGTTCTAACAACAACTAACACACGCCAAACATACCACTAAAATGGCGCTGACCCGATCAGCAATTTCGGCCAAGTCACTCGAGATCCTGCAACAAATCCCGTGAGACTACGGGTGGCGACAATGGCCAAATCTCCACGGCTCGTAGTCAACTGCAATTCAAGTCAATCCCCAAACAGGGCTCCTACAATTTATCTGATCCCAATGTTCTTTAGGCTATTTATTTCACCTGAAGATAAAAAAATAGTAAACAGAGGTCAGGGCTTCAAATAAGTACAATAGGAAAATTGCAGACAGGGAAGAGGGAAAACGATTGAAGAAAAAAAATTGTTCTACTGAAAAAAAATTGTAAATATTACAACCTCTAGACAGGATGCATTGAAACAAAGAGATTTAACTAGAAGATTATTGACTGTTTTGCCTCATAGACAGTGTACCACCACAGGAACAGGGCTCCAATGTAGGAACAGTCAATTACAGTAGAAAGAGATGAATGAGGCAGACTCTCTTTGAAAAGTATTGAGATATAACAAAAACAAAAGGGGTGACAAAACTAGAACATGGAGGTATTTGAAGTCACTGAAATCTGTAGCTACAACAGATATTAAACACAGGACCACTCCTAGAGATATATCACTAACACTGAAGGCCTATCGGCCTGTTGTTTTTATGTGATACATACAACATGTCTGAATTTCAGCCACATTTGAAGGCATGCTAAAAATGCAAGGGAAAACAATCCAAAGGGAAAAATCAATCATCAGAGCCAGACTCAGCAAAGCACTGATAATAAAATTAACATATATCAAATTTAAAATAACTATGATCAACAATGTTCAAGATTCTAATGGAAAAAGTGGATCACAGGCCTAACAGATGGTTAATGTGACCTGAGAGATGGTAACACTAAGACATAATTAAAAAAATGACTGAAACCCCAAAAATAACTTCAATGAAGGATTTTTTTAAAGGTATGGTCAGGAGATTAGAACAGCAAAAGAAAGTAACAGTGAACTTGTACATATATCAATTGAAACTCCCCAAACTGAAGCACAAAGTAATAGGATGAGGGGTCAAGGATAGAAAAGAATACCCAAGAATTGTGGTACAATTCCAAAAATTTAACAAACAAGTGATTGAGAAGAAAAAAGAGAGGGGAAGAAGTGTTTGAAATAAAGTGATCTAGTTGTTCCCAAAGTTAGAGACAGAAACAACAGCATAGATTAAAGAATACAAGCCGGTTAAGTAGTAAACAAGCAAATAAAAAATAGCAATAACTCTTAGGCATATCAAGTTCAACCATAGTGAAACAGAGACACAAAGAAAACCTTAGAAGAAGCCAATGGTGGGGAAAGAACGACTTGTCTATAGTGGAACAAGGATAAGAATTAGAAAAGACTTCTTGTCAGAAACCACGAAAACTAAAAGAAAGTGAAATAAAATGTTTAACATGTTAAAGGAAAAAGTTCTCCTAGCTAGAATTCTTTAACCAATGCAATAGCACTCATAAGTGAAACTGAGATAGAGATTAACTTAGTCACTAAGGAAATTGAACAGACTACTCTCTGTTCCAGAAATGTTGAACTCTGTCATTCAGGGAGGATGTACATGATATAGGTAAAAAATCTAGACTTATATAAAGAAATATCTAAGAAGGAACAAAAGACAGTTAAAAAAAAGTGTTCTTTTTTTAAATTATTTTTTATTCTAAGTTGTTATAAATGACAGCAGAATGCATTACATTTCATATTATACTTATAGAACACATTTTTACATATCTCTGGTTGTATACAAAGTATATTCACACCATTTGTGTCTTCATAAAGGCACTTAGGGTAATGATATCTATATCATTCTACCATCTTTCTTTTTTCCTTCTCCCTTTTGCCCCCTCACTACTCTCCCCACACATTGGCCATTCTAGTGTTCCTCTAATCCTCCTATGCTCCCCATCTCAACCCCACTGTGAATCGAGCTCCTTATATCAGAGAAAACATTTGGCATTTGGCTTTTTGGAATTGGCTAACTTCACTTAGCATGATTTTATACCTAGGAGACTCAAAAAATTCCACCATAAAACTTCTAGAACTCATAAATGAATTCAGAAAAGTAGCAGGATACAAAATCAACACCCACAAATCTAAGGCATTTCTATATATCAGTGACAAATCCTCTGGAAGGGAAATGAGGAAAATTACCCTGTTTACAATAGCATCAAAAAATAAAATGAAATACTTGGGAATCAACTTAACCAAAGATGTAAAAGACCTCTAT
Source organism: Tamias sibiricus (assembly GCA_025594165.1). Lineage (NCBI taxonomy): Eukaryota > Metazoa > Chordata > Mammalia > Rodentia > Sciuridae > Tamias > Tamias sibiricus. Next base: position 65,992,813 of record CM046659.1, read on the forward strand.
AACAAAAACTACAGAACACTAAAGAAAGAAATTTTAGAAAACCTTAGAAGATGGAAAGATCTAACTTGCTCTTGGACAGACAGAATTAATATTGTCAAAATGACCATACTACCAAAAGCACCACACAGATTTAATGCAATTTCAATCAAAATCCCAATGACATTCCTCATAGAAATAGAAAATAGCAGTCATGAAATTCATCTGGAAAAATAAGAGACAAAGAATAGCTAAAGCAATCCTTAGCAAGAAGAGTGAAGCAGGTGGCATCACTATACCAGACCTTAAATTATACTACAGAGCAATAGTAACAAAAACAGCATGGTATTGGCACCAAAATAGACTTGTAGTCCAATGGTACAGAATAGAGGACACAGAGACTAATGCATATAATTTCAGTTATCTTATATTAGAAAAAGGCACCAAAAACTTACATTGGAGAAAAGATAGCCTCTTCAACAAATGGTGCTGAGAAAACTGGAAATCCATATGCAACAAAATGAAATTAAATGCTATCTCTTACAATTCACAAAACTCAACTCAAAAGTGGATCAAGGATCTAGGAATTAGACCAGACTCACTACATCTAATAGAAGAAAAAGTAAGCTCTAATCTCCAATGTCAGATTAGCCCCTAAGTTCCTTATTTTTTTTCTTTTTGTTCAATGTATTGAACTCAGGGGGTGCTTAATCACTTTGCCACATTATGCCAATTCCTTTTAATTTGTTAAAGTTTTGAGACAGGGTCTTACTAAATTTCTGAGGCTGGCTTTGAACTTGCAAATCTTTGCCTCAGGCTCCAAAGCTGCTGGGATTAAGGTGTATTCTATTGTGCCTGGCCCAATTTTTTATTCTTAGTTGATTTGATAGATAACTATTAGTATAAATAAGAGTAGCAAATATGAATTGAGTGGCTATATAATTCATATCATAAACTAGGTGTTAATAATATCACAAGATACAGAAGGGAAAATTTAGGAAAACTCTCTTGTGAGATACCTGTGCTATATGTGAAATGATGTTTTTTGAAGATGAACATTGAGTAATTAACAGGGTGCATAAACTGGGCATGGTGGTGCATACCTGTACTCTCAGCGACTCGGAAGGTTGAGGTAGGTTTAAGCCACACTCTGCAACCTAGTGGCACTCTGTATCAAAATTAATATAAAAAGAGAGCTGGGAGTGTAGCTCTGTGGTAGAGCACTTCAGAGTTTAATTTCCAGTACCACACTAAAAAGTGTGCATAATAAACTCTCTAATACTATAATAGCAATAAAAATCTCAGTGGCTGAGCTCACTAAAAGAATGGTGAAGGCGGGCTGGGGTTGTGGCTCGGCGGTGGAGCACTCGCCTAGCACATGTACGGCCCAGGTTCGATCCTCAATACCACGTACAAATAAATGCATTGTGTACAACAAAAGTAAGTAAATAAATTAAAAAAAAAAAAAAAAAGAATGGTGAAGGCAAATGAAGGACTCAATAAGTTCAAAGATGGAAAACTAGGAAATAACCTGAACAACAGAAGAGAAAGAGTTGATAAAAACAAGAGCAGACCTTGAGCAATCTGTGAAACAGTAACAAAATTCCAACATTCATGCCATGAGAGATCCAGAAAGAAAGGGGACACTGAAAAAGCAGTTAAAAAGGCCAAAATCATAAAAGTTGGCAAATGACAACAATTTACTGATCTAAAATGCTGAACCAACCCCAGTAGGAATTAAGTGAAAATACATTTTAACTAAACATCAGAAAACTAAACACACAAAAAATCTTGAAAGCCTAGAATTGTAAACTATTTAATTTAGTAGATTTCTCACTCTGAACCTTGGAAATTAGAATGGAATTTTACTTCTTTTCTGACTGGGTACTTTGATTTAAATCACTGTTCAACCTCTCTCTTTGGTTCCAGTGCTTTAGATAACGCTAAAATCAAAGAACAATTTTTTACAGTTTTAGTTTTTAAATTTCATGTAATGAGTAAAGCCTGAACTAGAAGGGAACTGCCATTAATTGTTCACGATGGAAGTTCTAAAGCCTGGAATCATTGCAATGAAACCTTGTCAAAATTTACTTTTCCTGAAGACTATAGAAGTTTTCAATTCAACAAAAGTAGGAGGTAAAATATTACCTTTACTTCCCCTTAAAATCTAAATAAATTAGGAAGATGCAAATTACAAATTGAGTAGTTGTGATAGCAAGTCATAAATTATTCTCCTGTATTATAGGGGCAAAAACATAATAAAGCCAGAGAAAAAATTGTCCATTACCAAAAGTGGAAGATCAAACTTATAAATATTTGTGTTTTTTAATAACATATTATGTTTTTTATGTTAAATTAGTTTATTGTGTTATTTCAAAATGTGCATGTATGTGTGTGTGTGTGTATACAGCAAAACACCTACTCATTTATGAAATTTATAGATTTTATATTTGTCAAGTATACCTCCATAAAGCTTGAGAAGGCATACATTAAATCACAAAAACAAAACATTTTTAGACATCCATAAAAATGAGCCTTGTTCACCAAAAGAGACTTGAATGAAGTACTGAGTATTTTAAGTACCGAAAAGCTGAAGAGATTGATAAATTGGAGCACAATTGTTCATGTTCATTGAAGACACATGGACAAGGCTTTTCCCTTGACATTGGGAGGAGTGGGTGGTCTGGATACCAGTCCTTCCAATACTGCAAATGCATATTTATTAATTTAATGATTCACACATTTTTTGTGTCAACTATAACCAAGTCACTGTATTAGACTGCAGAAATATGAAGTTAAACTAGATATTTATGATCCCTGCTTTCAAGAAGTTTATGGTGTTTTAGAAAAAAAGCATAGTACAAAGTGTAATGCTTTGGATATGTAGAGTTACTGATTTCATACTGTCTGAGATTCAATGGTTCAGTGTTCCCCATTTTAGATTTTCACTAAAAAATGAAAGACTTATATCATTATTCTAAATACATGATTGAAGACTTGATTGCTATGAATATACTGTGTATACAAATTCTTTTGTGTAAAAAGAGGCTCTATATGTATAGTATGAACTGTAATACATACTGCTACTATAAATAAAAATTTTTAAAAAAGGAATTAACCCAAAGTACAGTGTTAACAACTAACTTGAAAAAAAAAAGTTTTAGGTTATACTGGGTCTTTGAGTGAGCGGTTTCAAATTTACTAGGTAATGCCAAATTATTTGCCAAAGCAACTGAACCCAAATTGTTTCCTATTGTCTCACATCTTTGCTTTGTATTGTCATTATTTTAGTCATTCTAGTTAGTGTATAATTTTATCTCAGCATTATTATATATTTAATGGCCATTTCTCTTGTACTTCCTCTTTTATGAAAATACAAACTCTAATGTGCAGCTGAGATCCACTGGTCTACAGTAATACAATTCATTAGCCAAATGTCACTGAAAATGCTACATGAACAAATGATATGATTTTAAAAATCCTATAAATTCATTTCCATGTATATTCTCATGTTCTTATAATCGTAAGAGTAGTCTCAACATATTACGTTTTTAAAAAGATTCAAAGCACTTGGATATGCTGCATGATGACCTGCACAGAAACTTTTGTAAACCTTACCTGTATGCCTGTATGTGCATTATGAAATAAGTATAAAGTATATGTATTGTACTTTATAAAATATAAATATAAAACATTTTTTGGAAATAATCTTACATTTGTCAATCAAGTACTTTGTTATTTCAAAAAAAAAAAAAAAAAAAAAACTAAAATTAAAAGCACTTTGTTAACTTTGTTTTATATCATTTTTCAGAGCAAACTCTTGAGGGGTATAATAAAGTCCATTTTATACATGGTTGTTGACTGAATCATGAGGTGGCTTGCCAGGAAAACACAGATAGAAAGGTATTTATCTGATGTGGAACCTAATTCTTATGCCTAAAATCCCCATATTCTATCAAAATATATAAAAAATGATGTCATAAAAGAAAAATCATAAATAATTAAGTAAGGGAATATTACTTTACCTAATAATTTTTAAATATTACTGTATATAAAATCAAGTAAAGTACTATAGGCAACAGCAGAGAAACATTCTAAAATTGATGGGATAAGTATAGGTTAAAAAAATAAAACAAGGTAAGTTAGGATCGATTATGAATTCTATGAATTAATGAACTTGACTGTTTGGCAAACCAGCTGTTTTATTAGCAAATATTTTCTTGAATGTACTGAGCCATCCATGGGCTGTGTGTGTGTGAGCTATGCACATTTGAGTGTATGAGGGGACTGGTCTGGCATTGCTTGCTGGGTTGTGCAAAGCAAGAGTGCCTTTCCTCTTGCTCTGCTTGTGATCCCACACAGCACCTTAGATGGGTGTGACTTGCCAAGATGTCAATCAATCTGCTGACCACAAAATATCACAAAGCAAGAATACATCTTTAAAACCCTATTTCCTACTTTTATTTTTATTTATTTATTTATTTATTTTTGGTACCGGGGGTTGAACTCAGCGGCACTCGACCACTGGGTCACATCCCCAGCCCTTTTTTGTATTTTATTAGAGACAGGGTCTCACTTAGTTGCTAAGTGCCTCGCCATTGCTGAGGCTGGCTTTGAACTCGCGATCCTCCTGCCTCAGCCTCCCAAAGTGCTGGGATTACAGGCGTGCGCCACTGCGCCCAGCTTCCTACTTTATTTGGTGAAGAACATTCCATTGAATCTCCCTTTTGTGTGTCCCCCAATATAAAATAAAAGGAATCTGGGTGCATGCTGTGTTTTTCCAGTGCTGCCCAGCATACAGCTGACCCTTGGGGTCACTGTGCAGTCCCGTCCTCGACCTAGAAATTCATGTTTGTGTGTTGCATGATTTCTTCAAAGTTTTCTTAGTTATTGCTACAGCCAGCTCCTTAGAACCCAGCTAATCTCACCAGCTTGGCCAGCTGGCAACCCTTAAGTATTCCTAGTCTAAGAGACTAATGCAATAAAAATGAGCATCATAGAGGAAAGCATAACCACGTAAGAAGGGCTAATGCATGTTTAAGGATCACAAATTGTATACTCTTATGACTCACACAAGTCAAAACATAAAGTATTGATTCATCCATGCTGAAATTCTCGTAAACCTTTTCCCAGGTCAGTGTTAATCCTTTCTTCTCTTATAAGTATATTCTATACCACACCCCTTTCTTTATCTTATAACCTATAACTTAGGGACAGTGAATTAAAAAACTAGATAGCACAATGATACAGTGAAAGAATGGAAGGGAAAGTAAGATTATTTTAGTCAGTGTTTTGCTGCTATGATCAAAAGGTATGATAAGAGAACAAAAAGTTTATTTTGGGACTCCTGGTTTCGGAGGTCTAAATCCATAGACAGACAATTCCATTGTTCTGGGCCCTAGGTGAGGTAGGACATCATTGAAAAAGAATGTGGTGGAGGAAAGTAGCCCAAAACATGGCACCAAGAAGCAGAAAGAGACAGACAGCCCCCCCTTACCACTGACAAAGCTAATGCATGTATCCCATGACCTTTTTCCTCCACCCACACCCAGTTAATCCTTATTGGTGAATTAATGTTCTGATTAGGTTAAGGCTTTCATAACCCAGTCATTTCACCTGTGAAGTTCCTTGCATTGTTTCACAGGGGAGCTTTGGGAAGACCTCTCATACCTAAACCATAACAGACATACAGGGTAATTTTTTCAAAAAGGGAGAAAATAAATTAATTTCTATTTCCATACATTACCAAGCATGAGAGAATGAGACAGTTAAAATTCCTCCTTATTGAACCAAAAATATCTACAACACTAGACTTTCATCTAGTGAAAAAGTATAGTAGTATAGGCAACAGCAGAGAAACATGCTAAAATTGATGGGATAAGTATAGGTTTAAAAAAATGAAAAACAAGGTAAATTAGGATTGATTATGAATTCTATGAATTAATGAACTTGACTGTTTGGCAAACCAGCTGTTTTATTAGCAAATATTTTCTTAAATGTTGCGAGCCATCCGTGGACTGTGTGTGTGACCTATGCACATTTGAGTGTATGAGGGGACTAGTCTGGCGTTGCTTGCTGAATGGTTTGTGCAAAGCAAGAGTGCCTTTCCTCTTGCTCTGCTTGTGATCCCACATAGCACCTGAGATGGGTGTGACTTGCCAAGATGTCAATCAATCTGCTGACCACAAGATATCACAAAGCAAGAATCCATCTTTAAAACTCTATTCCCTACTTTATTTGGTGATTCATTTGCTCACTATATGGTATCAATATGTATAGTAGTTTAAATATATTAGAGTTTTAGTAACTAATTGCTCAAACTATTGTGAGCATTGCCAAAAAAGGAATGTTGGAAAGAAACATTTTGACTTTTGTTTGAAAATAGTCTATGATTAATGATCTCAAGTAACTATTTATCCTCACATTCTTCTAACTAAGCAAGCATAATACAGTGTAATGGAAAAGAATGTGGACTAAAGATCTGATTTCTTTGGTCTTCGTCATAGAACAATTAAAACCTAAGTTAAAGTGAAGCAAGTTAACAATTCTAGTGTTCATTTTCTCATATGTAATGAACCCATTAATATTTGTACTTATAAATATATCATATTTTACATTTATCTGGCCAGAAGAGGTACTTGGTAATTGATCTTGCCATCATTGCTACTAGGAAGACATCTCTGACAAGTGTCAGGAATGCTATAAAGGTGGAGTGGGGGGTGGGAGAAAACAGTGCAAACAATAAAAATGTAGGTACTTCCACCATCTTAGGGATTAATAAGCTGGTGATATAAATATTTGCATTTATTCACTTTTCTTCAAGAAGACTGATGAATAAATGAAAAGGTAAGGTATACATTGTGAAATCTCTGATAGTTTCCTTTGTGTCCTGTGGTTAATGATTCTTTATTAGTAGGTACATTGGTAAGTTCAGGGATACACAAAAATAAGAATCAATACTGTGCAAGAAATGGAAAATTAAAGTGCTGAATGAAATGAAGACTGTAGAATTGAGTTTCAGAGACATTGAGAGAGATAAGGACCTCAAAAATTGTAGAGAGGAAATATGTGAAAAGAGCATTTATAGGAAGAAAGGAGGTCAAGCAATTTGATAATAAATAAGTCTGCAGATGCCCCAAACCTCAAGAAGAAGCTCTGCACACACACAAGTACCATGTGCATGCTTGCCCTGGACAAATGATGTTTCTGAGGGAAATCAAATGGGAGATTTCCCAGTCTTATCAGGAATCATCAGTGGCAAGATGTGTACAGTGTGTGATGACATGACCCACTCATACATTCAATTTTTTATAGAAGCAGAAATACAGAACCAGAAATGACCTGAAACCCTTCTGCCTTTCACTGCCTTCCCCATCCGAATCTCCAGCAAGAATGGAAAATCTCCAGGTACATATTAACATGAAATGTGATTCAATTTGATTTAATTTGACATGCAGAAGAAAAGCACCTCAGCTGGCGTCTGAATTTTACTTTCATAACCAGGCACTTAATATGACTTCTCTTGCAGTCAGGTAATGCACAGAACTTTTTCTGCCATCTCTCTTCTTCTATTTTATAAAGTAATAGTCATTAGGGGTGGTGGATTTTTGTGTTTGTCTTCCCAGTAGTTGCTATAAATGTTGAAGTAAGATTTCTCAATTTTCTTCTGTTTCATTGAAAATCATAAGTGAGAATATGTTTCCTTTAAAAAAAAAACTATTTTTCTTCTGTATTCTAAGGCATGTCATAAATGTCAACCTACTTGATCATCTTTTTTGAAATTATTTTGTATTTTCTTTGCCAGAATTTTATTCAGAATTTTTGCATCTATGTTCATTAGAGATATTGGCCTGAAGTTTTCTTTCTTTGATGTGTCTTTTCCTGGTTTGGGGATCAGGGTGATATTGGCTTCATATAATGAGTTTGGAAGTGCTCCCTCTTCTTTTATTTCCTGAAATAAATTGAAGAGTATTGGTATTAGTTCTTCTTAAAGGTCTTGTAGAAATCAGTTGTGTATCCATCCTGTCCTATGCTTTTCTTGGTTGGTAGGCTTCTGATGGAGTCTTCTATTTCATCTTTTGAAATTGATCTGTTTAAATTGTGTATATCATCCTGATTCAATTTGGGCAAATCAAATATCTAGAAATTTGTCAATGCCTTCAATATTCTGTATTTTATTGGAGTACAAGTTTTCAAAATAATTTCTGATTATCTTTTGTATTTCTGTAGTGTCTGTTGTGATATTTCCTTTTTCATCACATATGTTAGTAAATTGAGTTTTCTCTCTCCCTCTCTTTGTTAGCATGGCTAAGTGTCTGTCAATTTTATTAATTTTTTCAAAGAACCAACTTTTTGTTTTGTTGATTTTTTTTCAATTGTTTCTTTTGTTCTAATTCTATTGATTTCGGCTCTGATTTTAATTATTTCCTGTCTTCTACTGTTTTTGGTGCTGATTTGTTCTTATTTTTCTAGGGCTTTGAGATGTAATGTTAAGTCATTTTATTTGTTGAGTTTTTCTTCTTTTAAGAAATGAACTCCATGCAATGAAATTTCCTCTAAGAACTGCCTTCATAGTGTCCCAGAGATTTTGATATGTTCTCATTCACCTCTAAGACAGTCACATCTTCTCATCTCGTGCAGTGCCAGTCATATTTCTAAGACATGATGATGAAGGTCAGAGTGAATGGATTTGGCTGTATTGAGTGCCTGGTCACCAGGGCTGCTTTCAACTCTGGCAAAGTGAATATTGTCACTATCAATGACCCCTTCATTGACCTCAACTACATGGTCTACATGTTCCAGTATGATTCTACCCATGGTAAATTCCATGGCATGGTCAAGGCTGAGAACAGGAAGCTTGTCATCAATGAAAAGTCCATCTCCATCTTCCAGGAGCAAGATCCCGCCAACATCAAATGGAGTGATGTTGGTGCTGATTATGTTGTGGAGTCCACTGTTCACTACCATGGAGAAAGCTGGGGCTTATTTGAAGGGTGGTGCCAAAAGAGTCATCATATCTGCCACTTCTGCTGATGCCCCATGTTTGTGATGGGCATGAACCATAAGAAGTATGACAACTCCCTCAAGATTGTCAGCAATGCCTCCTGTACCACCAACTGCTTAGCCCCCCTGGGCAAGGTCATCCATGACAACTTTGGCATTGTGGAAGGACTCATGACCACAGTACATGCCATCACTGCTACTCAGAAGACTGTGGACGGCCCATTGGGGAAACTGTGGCATGATGGCCATGGGGCTGCCCAGAATATCATCCCTGTATTCACTGGCACTGCCAAGGCTTGTGGGCAAGGTCACCCCTGAACTCAATGGGAAGCTCACTGGCATGGCTTTCCATGTGCCTACCCCAATGTGTTAGTTGTGGATCTGACCTGTCACCTAGAGGAAGCTGCCAAATATGATGACACCAAGAAGATAGAGAATCAGGCATCAGAGGGCCCCCTCAAGGACATCCTGGGCTACACGGAAGACCAGGTCATCTCCTGTGAGTTTAACAGTTGAAGGAGCCCCAATTAGGGAGATGGCTATTGCGGGCAGCTGGAAGCCATAAGTTCCACCTGATAATAAGTATGTATGTGATGCACCTGTAAATGCACGTGAGGCACCCGCAAAGCTAAAGGTATATAACCGGGTGAAAGCGGTCGGAGTCAGGAGAAGAATTAATTCATTCAGTCAGTCATGCAGTCGCTCGGTCGGAAGAAGAGTTCGGGTCGGAGAAGAAGAAAAGAATCAGAGCGGCCAGAACGTAGGCAGAGCGGTTACAGAAGAGAAACCAGATAGAAGAAGTAATTCCTGGTCAGAGTCAAGCTGAGGCTCCCGAGGAAGAAAGAAGAAAGAAGAAAGAAGCTCTAAAAGCTAAGCTCTCTCTCTCTCTCTAAAGAAGAAATCTCTCTCTTTCAAGCTCTCTCTCTTTCTCTCTAAGCTCTAAGAAGAAGAAGAAGAAGAAGCTATCTCTAATCTTTCTCTCTAAGCTCTTTCTAAGAAGAAGAAAAGCTCTATCTTTCTCTCTAAGCTCTAAGAAGAAGAAGAAGAAGAAGAAGAAGAAGAAGAAGAAGAAGAAGAAAAAGCTATCTCTAATCTTTCTCTCTAAGCTCTTTCTAAGAAGAAGAAAAGCTCTATCTTTCTCTCTAAGCTCTAAAGAAGAAGAAGAAGAAGAAGAAAAAGCTATCTCTAATCTTTCTCTCTAAGCTCTTTCTAAGAAGAAGAAAAGCTCTATCTTTCTCTCTAAGCTCTAAGAAGAAGAAGAAGAAGAAGAAGAAGAAGAAGAAGAAGAAGAAGCTATCTCTAATCTTTCTATCTAAGCTCTTTCTAAGAAGAAGAAAAATCTTTCTCTCTCTAAGCTCTCTCTAAGAAAGTAGAAGTAAAAGTAGTAATAGCTTTACTCTGCCTCCGAGTTTTTTCCTCCCGCGGTGCCGTGGCTGGCCACGACAAGCAGCTTACAAACAGTGATACCCACTCTTCCACTTTTGACGCTGGAACATCCATTACCCTCAACGACCACTTTGTTAAGCTCATTTCTTGGTATGACAATGAATTTGACTACAGCAATAGGGTAGTGGACCTTATGGTCTACATGGCCTCCAAGGAGTAAGAGCCCATTGACCACCTGCCCTAACAAGAACACAGAGGAAGACAGAGGCCCTCAGCTTCTGGGGAGTCCTGCCCCTAACTCAGTCCCTCAACACACTGATAATCACCCCCCTCCCAATTTCCATTCCAGACCCCCTGAAGAAGGGGAGAGGCTTAGGGAGCCCTACAGTCACATACCATTGATAAAGTTCATTGTACCCAAAAAAAAATATGAATTCTATAACCCATTGTTCATTCAGTAGCATTTTATTTAGTCTCCAGTGTTGGGGTAGATTTTATTTCCTATTTTGTTATTGATTTATAATTTCATTCCATTATGATCTGATAGAATGCTGGGCAGTATGTCTACTTTTTTTATACTTACTAAAAGTTGCTTTGTGACATAATATATGGTCTGTTTTAGAGAAGGATCCATGTGCTGCTGAGAAGAAAGTGTAATCACTTGTTAAAGGATGAAATATTCTATCTATGTGAGTTAAGTCTAAGTTATTAAGTCTAAGTTATTGTATTATTGAGTTCTATACTTTCTTTGTTCAGCTTTTGTTTGGATGATCTATCCAGGGGTAAAACAGGTGTGCTAAAGTCTCCCAGAATTATTGTGTTGTGGTCGATTTGACTCTTGAATTTGAGAAGAGTTTGTTTGATGAATGTAGATGCTCCATTGTTTGGGGATATATATATTTATAATCGTTATGTCTTGTTGATGTAAACTTCCCTTGAGCAGTATGTAATGTCCTTCTTTATCCCTTTTGATTAACTTTAGCCTGAAGTTTACTTTATTTGATATGAGGATGGAAACCCCTTCTTGCTTCTGCAGTCCATGTGAGTGGTATGATTTTTCTCAACCTTTTACCATCAGTCTGTGGATATTTTTCCTGTGAGATTAGTCTTTTGGAGGCAGCATAGATGTAAGGTTGGTTCAACATACAGAAATCAAAAAATGTAATTCATCACATCAATAGACTTAAAGATAATAACCATATGATCATCTCAATAGATGCAGAAAAAGCATCTGACAAAATACAGCACCGCTTCTTGTTCAAAACACTAAAAAACTAGAGATAACAGGAACATATCTCAATATTGTAAAAGCTATCTATGCTAAGCCCCAGTCCAACATCATTTTAAGTGGAGAAAAACTGAAAGCATTTCCTCTAAAAACTGGAACAAGACAAGGATGCCCTCTTTCACCACTTCTATTTAACATAGTTCTTGAAACACTGGCCACAGCAATAAGACAGATTAAAGAAATTAAAGGGATACAGATAGGTAAAGAAGAACTCAAATTAACACTGTGTGCCAACAATATGATTCTATACCTAGAAGACCCAAAATATTCCACCAGAAAACTTATAGAATGAGTAAATGAATTCAGGATACAAAATCAACACCTGTAAATTAAAGGCATTTCTGTATATCAGTGAAAAATCTTCTGAAAGGGAAATGAGGAAAACTACTCCACGTACAATAGCATAAAAAAATAGATAAATAAATAAAATACTTGAGAATCAACAAAATAGGTAAAAGACCGCTACAGTGTAAACTACAGAATCCTAAGAAAAGAAATTAAAGAAGACCTTAGAAGATGGAAAGATCAAGCCGGGCACGGTGGCGCACGCCTGTAATCCCAGCACTTTGGGAGGCTGAGGCAGGAGGATCGCAAGTTCAAAGCCAGCCTCAGCAATGGCGAGGCACTTAGTAACTCAGTGAGACCCTGTCTCTAATAAAATACAAAAAAAGGGCTGGGGATGTGGCCCAGTGGTCAAGTGCCCCTGAGTTCAATCCCCAGTACCAAAAATAAAAAAAAAAAAAAAAGAAGAAGAAGATGGAAAGATCTACCTTGTTCTTGGATAGGCAGAATTAATATTGTCAAAATAACCACACTACCAAAACCATTATGCAGATTTAATGCAATTCCAATAAAAATTCCAATGACATTCCTCATAGAAATAAAAAAAAAAAAAGCAGTCATGAAATTCATCTGAGAAAATAAGAGACCCAGAATAGGTAAAGCTATCCTCAGCAAACAGAGTGATGCAGGTGCTATCACTGTAACAGACCTTAAACTATACTACAGAGCAATAGTAACAAAAACAGCATGGTATTGGCACCAAAATAGACTTGTAGACCAATGGTACATAATAGAGGATACAGAGATTAACTCAAATAATTTCAGTTATCTTATATCAAACACTGTTGCATCACTGAAGGGGCAATTGATTGATCCATGTAAACCAGCACTGTTTGGGACCTTCCAGAGAAACCAGATGAACATAGAAGCCTTTTAATCAGCAATTGTTGGTTAGAAGTTTATTCTGTTAAAAAAAATGGATTTTTTTTTTTTTTTTAAGTTAAAGGTCAGTAAGCACTTCAGGCTTAAAAGCCATTGGGTTTATATTGTAATTACTCAAGTCTGCTGATAATGATACAGTGCAAAAAATTTTAGAAATTTTTAAAAAATACAGACAATACAGAAATTAAAGTTTATAGCTAGTAACTGATTAAATTTTATTTATAAAAACAGGTGTCATGCTGGATTAGCTTCCAGGTCATAGTATGCTGACTCCTCCCATAGAGCATGTATTCCTTTATACTGTCAAGTTATCCTTTTGTCCCCATCCAGGAAACCATAGAGGAAGACAAATTAGCAGCAGTGTTACCCTGGGAACCAGCAAGAGCGTACAATGGAAACAGAAGGAGCTTCATAAAACACATATACTTCCTGTTGCCTCATTGGTTGTCATATTACCAGTGCACTTATGTATCCTTAGTGCCGAAGGCCAGCTTCAGCAGCAGGGAAAGGGCTCGTCCCGAAAACGGTGCTGATGGGGAAACGTCAGCGGATGGAAATGACACACACACGAAACAGTTTGCAGAAATCCTTCTTCTCTGATTTTACTTTTTCAGCATGGATTTTATACATCCCAGCAAACACAGTAATTTACATTTCAATTATAGATTTCAATAAAGAATTCCAGTAAAGGAGGTTACATTAAAGATTTCCAGTAAGGGAGGTTACATTAAAGATTTCCAGTAAGGGAGATTACAAAAAAGAATTCCAGTAATTAACTATAGAAGGTTACTTTAAAGAATTTCAGGACACTCCAGGGTCAATCAGGGAAAAACAAAATAGTTAAAGGATTTCAGGACACTCCAGGGTCAATCAGGGAAAATCAAAATAGTTATCCTAAGTACATACTATTGATTTGTCTTATCTAGCCTAGATTTTGCTGAAGGATAAGGGAGAGTCTTTGACAGACACAAAAAGACCATTAGCTTATCAATGGGTAATGCTACACCCTGTAGGGAGGGGCTATTTGCAAAAGCTAATCTTAGCTGAAAAAAACCTATTTTGCTAGTTTAGCCAGCTTCTGGCTAGATTCCACAGGGACATAGAACTGGTTTTTCTTTTGATAATTAAATGTATTAGAACCTGGTGGTCATACAGCAGAAATACATCAAGAGCAGTAGAAATACATCAAGAGCCGCAGAAATACATCAAGAGCATCCTATATAGTCGCATAAAAGTGGCATCTCATCAGCAAAGAGGAGCCAAGTTCAAACTTCCAGGCATTTAACTGGAAGGAGCTTGGGCTCAAACTCATTTGTGTGACCAAGGGAGAACTCAGATTCACAGCCCTGATTTAACAGAGTGGAGATCCAGCTCAATCCCAGGTTGGGGAGAACTGAGATTCACAGCCCCGAACTAACGGGTTGGAGATCGAGCTCAATCCCCAGATGAGAAATACCGTACCTCAGCATTTACAAAGAAGCCTGAAGTTGAAAAGAAGGGGAAAAGCATAAACCTTTGCTCTGAGGTTTCTCCCACAAGCAAAATGCAGGAATAGGAGATCCTCTATGACAAGGTTAAAGGAAAAAGCAAAAGGTAAAAGACAGACTGGTTCATGAAAATGAAGTATTTCTCAATGGAAGTATTTCTCAAGCTCAAGAAGTATTTCTCCATGGAAAATAAAAACTTCCTTTTTGAGGCCAGTTGATCTTCATTGAAATTTGTCAATCCATTTATCATGGCAGAGTTAATCTGAAGAACCACATAAATAGCAACCAAAACAGAACTCCTCCCTGAGAAGAGAAAAAAATGTATATATAGTTTTATATATATATATGTATATATATATATATATATATATATAGAGAGAGAGAGAGAGAGAGAGAGAGAGAGAGAGAGAGAGAGAGAGAAAGAGCCCACTGTGGCCTGGGTAGAGTTGAGTCTGTAATGATGTATGGGAAACAAAGTCAGAGATGTTAATAGGAAGGCAGATAACTGAGGGCTCATAGGCCATTAAAGGGACTTAGCTTTTACTATAAGTGAGAGGGAATAGTAGTTCTAGCATATAAACAAATGAAATACAACAGAGACTTGGATCACAAGTATAACAGTGAAGGCTACAGAACAAACAGGATTTTCTACAGGTAATACTTGAAGGTATTTGGTCTAGATCATTTAGAGTTATATGGGTTATATTTGAAATATGTATTATATAGTGGTGATGCATAGAAACAAAGCAGAAACATTGTAACAAGACAATTTAGAATAACAAAAAATTTATATTCAAAGCTTACAGATAAATAAGAGGAAGAAACTAGAATGATTTGCTATGATGGATTAAAGTTGGAGACATCAGTATAAGCTCACATTTATCTTATTGTAGATATACAAGATTATATATAGAAATAGTTAATATTTCTTATATATTAGAAATATCTATTTATACACACACACACACACACACACACACATATATATATATATGTATGCATTGAATGTTGTGTATATCCATACCTCCTTTTCTTTCAGATGTACAGGCCTAGAAGCAACAACACTGAAGGAATAATGAAGATATCAGCACCTATTTGGGTTTCTAAATACTGAGGTTCTTTGGAGAAATGGCTAATTGTAGGCCCATGGCAAGAAATATGCATAATGGACCCAGAGCATCTTTTGATGTTAAAAAGTAAAAAAGTATTTTTAAAGAGAACTAACATAACTACACTCATGTGTCAGAGTTACACAGAACATAATGTGGAAATCCACATAGACACATAGCCTCATTCAGTTTACCAAAATAGATAAATAGCAAAGAAAACTTATTAAAAATGTTTATAAATGAGTTATTGCTTCAAGACACTTGTTTAATCATAGTTTATTCATGAATTTTTGAGAGTGCATCTATTATATACTGTATACAGTTCAGGGCCCTGGAGAG